>JBBGZY010000765.1:1320000-2640000 GCA_037952925.1 Lithobates clamitans
TGGGAGGAGGTGGCTGCGGACGTTGTTGTCCTTAGTGACCCAGAGGACTCCGGACCGAATGCCTCAGCAAACCTACGCTGCATGGCCTCCCTGATCCTGCAAAGCCTGCGTAAGGATCCTCGTATTCGTGGTATCAAGGAGAAGGACCAATACTGGCTGGCAACCCTCCTTGATCCACGTTACAAGGGTAAGGTTGCGGACCTTATCTTGCCATCGCAGAGGGAGCAGAGGATGAAACATCTTCGGGAGGCCTTGCAGAAAGGTCTGTGCAACGCGTTCCCAGAGACTGGGAGGTTACAAACTCCTGTTTCTGGACAACGTGTTGCTGAGGCTTCGGTCAGTCAAAGAAGGAGCGGTGGAGAAGGTGGCCGTCTGACCGATGCGTTCAGACAATTTTTTGGTCCGCAGCCCCAAGGTATGATCGGTTCCAGCAACCATCGCCAGCGTCTGTTTTACATGGTGCAGGAATACCTAGGGGCAAGATCAGACTTGGACACCTTTCCCACCGAAAATCCTCTGGGTTACTGGGTCTTGAGGATGGATCACTGGCCAGAGCTTGCACAGTATGCAATTGAGCTACTGGCCTGTCCTGCATCCAGCGTTCTTTCGGAACGCACATTCAGTGCTGCTGGAGGCGTGGTAACCGATCACAGGGTGCGTCTGTCCACCGACTCGGTCGATCGGCTGACCTTCATAAAAATGAATCAGTCTTGGATCACCACCAGCTACCAAGCACCTGATGCTGATGTAACCGAATAATTTTTTTTGAAATCTCAGATCCCTTCAAAGACTGCCTATGCTGATGCTGAGTGACTATCCCTGAGTAATTATCCTCTTCCTCCTCAATCATCACGCTGATAGCTTGTAAGAACATTTTTGGTTCTGGGCGCCACCACCAGTGCCTAAGGCACAATTTTTCAGCCCCTGTTTAACAGGGGCGTGTAATTACAATTTTTGATGTAATACTTTGCAGCAGGGCTCGTTCCTGCATTCCAACTAGAGTGTCTGTGAGGGGTTGCAGTGTTGTGGCACCAGCACCAGTGCCTAAGACCCAATTTTTCAGCCCCTGTCTAACAGGGGCGTGTAATTACAATTTTTGATGCAATACTTTGCAGCAGGGCTTGTTCCTGCGTTTCAACTAGAGTGTCTGTGAGGGGTTGCAGTGTTGTGGCACCAGCACCAGTGCCTAAGACCCAATTTTTCTGCCCCTGTCTAACAGGGGCGTGTAATTACAATTTTTGATGCAATACTTTGCAGCAGGGCTCGTTCCTGCGTTCCAACTAGAGTGTCTGTGAGGGGTTGCAGTGTTGTGGCACCAGCACCAGTGCCTAAGGCCTAATTTTTCAGCTCCTGTTCAACAGGGGCATGTAATTACAATTCTTGATCTAATATTTCACAGCAGGGCCCTGTGAGGGCTTACAGTGTTTTGGCCACAGCAACACCTAAGGCCCAAATTTCTGCTGAGTATATAGGGCAGGACCCTACTTTCAAACATCTAACTTACAAACGACTCCTACTTGCAAACGGAAGGAGACAACAGGAAGTGAGATGAAATCTACCCCTAAGGAAGGGAAATTCTCTCCTGTAAGAGTTAATATGGGAAAACAATTTTTCCTTTCCACTGATGCTTTCCAATCCTTGTTCCACAAAAAAACACAAATTTTCAAAAAACATTTTTCATTGGGACAAAAAAGTGAGGTGAAATCTTCTGAAGAGGAGGAAAGACGCAAAACAAATGTCACAGGGGTGATAACCCTTCCCTATGTTTTCCAAAAAGCTTAGAAAAGATTTTTTGGCTGGAGCTAAACACATTAAAAATGTTCAAAATTACAAACAGATTCTACTTAACAACAAACCTACAGTCCCTGTCTTGTTTGCACCGCCTGTATACTGCTGTTCAGAGTATATAGGGACCTTTCCTTATTTTAATTTGGGTGCGGGGTTCCCCTTAATATCCATACAAGACCCAAAGGGCCTGGTAATGGACTGGGGGGTACCCATGCCGTTTGTCTCACTGATTTTCATCCATATTGCCATGACCCGACATGACATTAAACCCGCAAGCAGTTTTAAATGAGATTTTTTCCTTTAAAAATGACATTTGGTGCAGGGACTGTTCTAAACATGGGAAACACGCGTCACTTTACAGGCATACTATAGACACCCCCCAGGTACGATATTTAAAGGAATATTTCACTTTTTTTTTTTTACTTTAAGCATCATTAAAATCACTGCTCCCGAAAAAACGGCCGTTTTTAAAAGTTTTTTTTGCATTGATACATGTCCCCTGGGGTAGGACCCGGGTCCCCAAACCCTTTTTAGGACAATACCATGCAAATTAGCCTTTAAAATGAGCACTTTTGATTTCGAACGTTCGAGTCCCATAGACGTCAATGGGGTTCTAACGTTCGTGCGAACTTGCGGTCCGTTCGCGGGTTCTGGTGCGAACCGAACCGGGGGGTGTTCGGCTCATCCCTATCCGCGGCGTCCGGCCGTAGCCGCGGACTAGGCCGAAGCCGCGACCTCGCCTAAAAACTCATGCCCACAGCGCCTCGGGCCCGGCGCGGTGAAAAAAAAAAAAATCTAAAATCGATTTGCTTAAATTTTGAATCGATTTTTGACCTCTCAACTCGATTCAAGATTTCAATTGATTTTTTTTCCCAGCCCTAGTGCCTTCAGCTACTAACACTACCCATGTTTTTTAACCACTTCAGTACAGGGCTTTTATACACCCTTCCTTCCCAGACCAAATTTTAGCTTTCAGTGCTCTCACACTTTGAATGACAATTACTCAGTCATGCTACACTGTACCCAAACCAAATTTTTATCATTTTTTTTCTCACAAACATAGCTTTCTTTTGGTGGTATTTAATCACTGCTGTTTTTTTTTTTTTTTTTTTGCAATATAAGCGAAAAAAGAGAAATTTTTGAAAAAAAAACACTTTTTTTTTTTTTAGTTTCTATTGTAAAATTTTGCAAATAAGTACTTTTTCTTCATAAATTTGGGCCAAAATGTATACTGCTACATATCTTTAGTAACAATAACCCAAATTGGTGTATATTATTTGGTCTCTGTGAAAGTTATAGAGTCTACAAGCTATGGTGCAAATCATTGAAAAATGATCACATCTGATCACACCTGATGTACTGAAGGCCTATCTCATTTCTTGAGGCCCTAACAAGCCAGGAAAGTACAAATATCCCCCAAATTACCCCTTTTTGGAAAGCAGACATTCCAAGGTATTTAGTAAGAGGCATGGTGAGTTTTTTGAAGTTGTAATTTTTTCCCACAATTCTTGGAAATTTTTTTTTTTTTTTTTGCACAAAATTGTCATAATAACAAGTTATTTCTCCCACACAGCACATGCATACTTGCAATGACACCCCAAAATACATTCTACTACTACTACCACATGTGTGAGACTTTTACACAGCCTGGCCACATACAGAGGTCTAACATCCAACTAGCACCGTCAGGCGTTTTACGAGCATAAATTGCACATCTCATATGATGACAACCTATCACACTTTTGAAGGCCCTGGAGCACCAGGTCAATGGAAACGCCCACAAAATGACCCCATTTTGGAAAGCTAACACCCCAACGTATAATCTATGAGGCATAATTAGTCTTTTGAATGGTTCATTTTTTTTCCCGAAGTTTTTGGAAACTGTGAAAAAGAAATGAAAACGCATTTTTTTTTTTTTTTTTTACACAAAGTTGTCCATTCATAAGATATTTCCAACACATAGCATGTACATAGCAAAAATGACACCCCAAAATACATTCTGCTACTCCTGAGTATGGCGATACCACATGTGTGAGACTTTTACATAGTCTGGCCACATACAGAGGCCCAACATCCAAGTAGCACTGTCAGTTGTTCTAGGAGCATACATTACACACAAATTCCTGCCAACCTATCGCATTGTTGAAGGCCCTTCATATTTCTAACACATAGCATGTACTGTACATACCAATTACAAACCAAAATACATTCTGCTGAGTAAAGGGTAAAGAAAAGATTACCTGCAGTTTTAGTAGTGCAGTGGTCCACAGAGAAGAGCATCGGTCCAGGCAGCAGGCAGGAACGTGGACAGCGATAGCAAAACAGGCAGCAGGCAGGAATAGTCAGTACAGGTAGAGATGTCAGCACAGCCAAAGCATTAGTCCAGATAGCAGGCAGGGATGTGGTCAGCAGCAGCAAAAGGATCAAAGGATCATCCATGCAGCAGGCAGGAATACTGTCCATAGTTAGTACATGCAGCAGGCAGAGGTATGGTCAGCACCGCCAGAGTATTTGTCCAGGGAGCAGGCAGCTTAGGGCATCGGTCAGGAAAGAATGGGGACAGGGGTAGAGGCTTCTCCCACCCAAATCGCTTTGAAGCCTCCAGGCAACCAGACCCTGTTAAGGGAAAACAGAAAACCAAAAACTGGTTTTCTGAACTCCGAACACTATTCTGGAGCCCCTCACATATGTGAGACCCTTGTGTAGCAGAGTGAAAGATCAATCCAAGGGGCAGGCAAAAACATGGTCAACAGGCCGAGGTCAGTGCAGATAAAAGACAGAAATAGACGGTAGGCAGAGGCATAGTCGATACAGTCCAGGGTCAGTTCACGTGAAAGGCAAAAACATGGCGGAAAAACAATGCAGACAGTAGGCAGAGGCATAGTCGAGAAACAGGCCAGGGTTGGTTCACATGGAAGGCATTGATATGGTTGGTTGAGGAAGAGAAATATTCAGGACAGAAATAAAAAACGGGGAAATGGCAGTATTAGAAATATGGACTAATAATTTTCCATAGTGTGATATCGCCTGAAGCATTCTCCGATGCAAAGGCCAGGTTGGGAGAGACAGTCGGTACAATGGAAGCTGGTATCTTTCCTAATTCCTTTTTTGGTGCACACCTGACAATTTTTTTGGCGTCGTCTTCCGGATCCTGTTGGTGGAATATGGTCCGGGAAATGTCGCTCATGTAGTCTGCTGACAGAATCGGAACGAATGCTTTCTGGGGGGGATACTTGCTCATAAATCAGGGCAGTGACAATGTCTTCAATAAACTTTATGAAGGTGGTGGGTGTTTCTGTTGATTTTTGGTAGATTATGAAAGAATTTAAAAGGGCCAAATGAAAAAAGTAAATTGCGACTTTTTTGTACCAGAATAAGGATTTTCTTGTTGAAAGATAGGGCTGCAACAACTGATCGTTTAAATCCACCCCCCCCCCATGTATTGTACTCAGTGACGGTACCGTGTCTTCTGTGAAGTTCCACCGAGGTGTCATCGTGGATGGTGGACATGATGTACACGTCTTTTCTATCCCTCTACTTCACAGCCAACACTTCTTCGTTCCTCAAGCTTGTCGATTCCCCCCTTGGAATGTTTGTGGTGACAAGACACTGTGGGAAGCCCTTTCGTTTTTTTCTAGTTGTACCACAGGCCAAAGTTTGTTTGAGATATAGGTGGCGGAGAAGGGGCAAACTCGTATAATAATTATCCATATAAATATGGTACCCCTTTTGGAGGAGTGGGAATGCCAACTCCCAAACAATTTTCCCACTTATTCCCATGTACGAGGGACACTCAGGGGCTGGAGCTGGGAATCTTTTCCTTCGTACACGCGGAATGCGTACACATAACCGGTGGCACTTTCACAAAGCTTGTTAAGCTTCAAGCCATACCTTGCTCTCTTACTGGGGATATATTGCTTGATTCCCAGCCGGCCTGTGAAATGCACCAGGGATTCGTCCACAGATATATGTTTTTTTCAGGGACATAAACTTCGGCAAACTTCTGAGAAAAAAAATGAATTAGGGGGCAAATATTTATATAGTTTGTCAAAGTTTGCGTGATTTGGGGGAGGGGGGGGCACTGTGAGTTGTCATTGAAGTGCAAGAAGTACATTATGATTTCGTATCGGGACCTGGACATGGCTGATGAAAAAACTGGCATATGGTGGATGGGTTTGGTCGACCAATACTTATGAATTTCATTTTTTTTGTAAGCCCCGTGTTCAGGGTTAGGCCTAAAAACAATTTTAGCTCCAATACTGTTAGCGGTCTCCACTCAAAAGGGCGGGCATAGCTGGAGCTGGGGTTGGTTTCAATAAATTGTTGGGCAAAGAGATTCGTTTGGTCCACGACGCCTTGAATCAATTCGTTAGGGAAAAATAAATTAAAAAAATCCATTTGTGAAAATCCTGCGGTGTTGACCTGCACACCCGGCTGTGCTGTAAAAGGGGGGATCGTATCTGACCCTGTGGTAGAAGGCAGCCACAATGGGTTTGCCAAGGAATCTGGAAGATGGGTTTGGGCCCTACTTCTTTGGCGTCCACTTGTGCTGGGCCTTTCCTCCTGGGGTCTAGCAGCGCTTGTACTGGGCCCCCCCGCTGGCACTGCTGGTAGCTGCCTGGTGTTCAGACCGTTGTCTTTTTGGACGGACTACTTCCTCCTCTGATTCGGATCCTGATGTGCTGCCTTCGGGGGGCTCATATTCCGAATCAGAACCAGAATCTGAACTGAGCGGTGAGAGCTCCCCGTTGCTCTCATCGGTCAGACTCAGAATCTGGTATGCCTCTTCTGTGGTGTACATCTTTCTGGACATAGTGGCTGACTGGCTGTATGTACTCTGGTGGCAGGTGGTGAGGTGGCAGGTGATGAGGTGGCGGGTACTCTGGTGGCAGGTGATGAGGTGGCGAGTACTCTGGTGGCGGGTACTCTGGTGGCAGGTGATGAGGTGGCGGGTACTCTGGTGGCAGGTGATGAGGTGGCGGGTACTCTGGTGGCAGGTGATGAGGTGGCGGGTACTCCTGATGGACAGGTACTTTGAGATGACAGGTACTCTGAGGTGACAGGTACTCTTTTTATTTAGGAGGGGCGATCTGGGCACAGTAGTACATATATTGAGTAACTCACTGTTAGCTGATCTCTTCTCCTCACACTGGATCGGTGTGTGAGGAGAAGAGCCCAGCAACAGCAGTTACTGACAGTGTTTGTGATGTTTACATTAGTGACCGGCTGTGATTGGACACAGCCGGTCATGTGATGAAGAGCCATGTCATTGGCTACAGTGATCGGGGCTGAGCTGTATCCAGGGGAAAAGCCTCAGCCCCGATCACCGCTCTGCATCCGCCGGAACCGGCACAGTACACGCCGCTTCCCAATGCCGCTCTGCATTGACGTCCGCCGTTACTGCCGCCCGCCACCGCTTCAATACCCCCATCCTGATGGACACAACGGTACCCCGATCGCCGCTCTGCGGGCCCCGGGGGCCCGCAGTAGCAGCGGAAAGCCGAGGCTGTCATATGACGTCCACCCAGGATGGGAGAGCCCATCTGTGGACGTCATTTGACTATGGCCGGATATTGAAGCGGTTAATAATGTAGCCTACTTATAGGCAAGAGTGCTGGGATTAAGTTGTGGTTCCCCCTCTTCCTGTTACTTTAGTTTACTATAATATTAGGTATTTATATTTTATTACAGACATCCCTAGATTGCATTTGCTCCTTATGAGTGGAATTTATCCGCGAAACGTGCGTAGAGCTATATACTGATGTATTGTAACAGCTACCATTTGTTTACCATGCGACTACCTCGAAGAACCTTGAATCAATTTTATATTATCATGCGTGCAATCATGTTTATATGCAAGTTTGGGCTACATTTAATGCATTTAAAAATATTTTCTATGTAGGAACATATATGTATGCATTTCCAACACTTATGTGTGTACATTTCTATGTATTTATTATATTACTATATTATTATGTTATTTGCTACATGTTATTTACGGTCCCACATGCATCCATGTGCACTATTAAATAGTATCTACTAATTGATTCATCTGGTTTTGGTGTTGTGCTTCATATGAAGTCCCTTCATTCCCCTTTCCCCTCCTTTTTCTATGATTCAGGGATGTGATTCAGGGATGGAGACCTACAAACTCTGTAGCAGTTGTTGTCTCATACAAAGTCCCAACAATTTTATTTATTAATAAATAGTGTAAAAACATGTAATCCCCTCTCTTATATGATGGTTTAATGTGCAGTATTTGCCTTTTTTTAAAAAAATGATTCCGCAAAATTTACATACAGGGACATGGGAAATGATTGACACTGACACGCGCACACCCACACCGTTTGAACTGGATGGACTCTAGTCTTTAACTCACCCTTACCTACTATGTAACAATGTAAATACTTTCTTTAGAGCGCTGCTGGGTGCTCCCGTAACCTCCCACCGCTCTCCTTCCGGCTGTCGTCAGCGGGGAATCTCGGCCCCTTCCACTGTAGTGCTCGGATTGAGGGTGAGCACCACCAAATGTCATGTACCTGATCGGAGGCCGAAGTGCTGAGAGGACTTCCCTTGCAGCTAAGTGTAGAGCTCCCCTGAAGGTAGTAACGGGGAGTGCTTTGCTCAGAGAAGCAGGGTTTGCCAGCTGTGACTGCTGAGGTGGTGATGAGATGTCTGCTGGATGGTGGCTGATGGACAGGATGCACTGTTGGGCAGGAGCCCCTCAGGAGTACAGGGTGGCAGCAGAGAGAGCCAGGAGTAGAGTCAGGAACCAGGCCAAAAGTCATGCATGGAAGGTCAGCCAGAAGTTAAGCAGCAAGCTGGGTCAGGAGTCAGCCGGGGTCATTTACTGGTAATCGGGCAGTCAGAAGAGCAAGCACGGATCAGCAGGCAGAAGCGGGTCACCGGAACAAGCCAGGGGTCAAAGCTGGGAACTGAGACAAGACCGGTCAAATGAAAAAATGGGTTGGTAACAGAAAATCCAAAATTTTTAAGAACAGGGACACACGGGGGGGAGCTGAAGATCATCCAGCAACTAATGGCAGATGCTGCTGGGTTTAAATAGGCCAGTGGGCGTCAGCATCTGTCATGCATTGCGTGCGCTTTGGCACATAGATCCTTGCGGCCGTTTGTGCATTGGCAAATTTCTATGTGCCAATCTTGGTTTTGCTGGGCATTTGCAGATGTGCCAATCCTTCTACGAACCATTCTCTGACCCCAAGTCATGTGAGCGCCTGGGGCACTGTAAAATTAGGTATTTTGCGGAATCGTTTTTAAAAACTACAGATGCTGCACATTAAATCTTCATGTAAGAGAGGGGATTACATGTTTTTACACAAGTGATTTACAATCACTTTAACCTTAATCTGCGTAGGGGGTTTTTCACTGTCAGGGCAAGAAGGATGTGGAACTCTCTTCCACAATTGGTGGTGTCAGTGGGGAGTATTGATAGTTTTAAAAGACTTGCATCTTAGTGAGCACAACATACAGGGATATGGGAATGATTTTCAACATTGACACACACATACACCCACACAGGTTGAACTGGATGGACTAGCGCAGTGGTCATCAACCCTGACCTCAGGGTCCACTAACAGGCCAGGTTTGCAATATAACTGAAATACATCACAGGTGATATAATTTGCTGCTCAGTGATTGCAGTATTCTAGTCTGAATCTCCCCAAGCTAATAATAAAACCTGGCCTGTTGGTGGGCCCTGAGGACAGGGTTGATGACCACTGTACTAGCGTCTTTATTCACTTTATTCAACATTACTATTACTATAACTATGAAACTATTCACATCAGTGCACTGCAGTATTGCACACCTTACCACAACACAGGATAATTCACATTATGCACATCTGGGCACTGCAATGGTATTCATTTTAAATGCCACCCTCATGCTCCTTCCCAAGGTACATTGCACATAAAATTAGTATGCAGCTTAAAAACACTATACAATAAAGAAGCACCACAAACTTACAATAACATTTCTGCTAGTGGTAATATAAGTTTTTAAGTCTTTAAAAGACTAACTTATATTTGCTCGTAAATGTTAGAATACCAGAACATATATTATAACTGATGCACAGGTGACCATGTAATATTGCTGCCATGAATTTACATATGTAAAGGCTCGTTCACACTAGCACTGACCAAACGCCAGCTGGTGTGTGCTGGAAGGAAACTGTCTATGCGATCCTGGCTGGCTTTTTTTTTTTTCTATTTATTTATTTTTGTTAGAAGTTCAAGTGACATTTTATTGGGTTCTATTGCTGATAGTGTGGTGCGAGTTCTAGTTTGAGCTAGCCTCTTAGGGAAAAGAGCTTTTTTGCTTCTTGCAAGGGTGCCTGGCGCTTTCCTAATGCACCTGTGTGAACGAGCTCTAAAGCTAAACTCCAGGAATGATATTGCATTCTTTCTTAGCTTGACTCAAAGTAAGTATGTGTATTTGCTATCCGGATGTCACTGCCTCTTCCCACCTCATCCAGTCTGCGAGCATCTTGTAATGAATACAAGGGGTTCTATGAATAGCTTAGGGGCCACATGAGTGGCCTGTGATGGTCAGTGTTCAGAGAGGAAGCCACTCGCACAGAACTTGGAAGATTGCAGCTTTAACGGTATGTAGCACAGACTGCTAAAGTTATTTAACGCATTCGCAGTGGTCCTCTGGGTACCAGATATGCATACTTGCATCAGGCCAACTTGGCATATAATAAGTATACAAAAAAATATAATTCCTGGAGTCCAGTTATAATTTTATGATGATTTTTTTTCTGTTTTAATGGATTGTATAGTGGGGAAGGGTGAGGTTTTTGGGAAGATTTTCTCATCTGCCATGTGGATAAGAATAAGATGAAATCTCCCCAACAAGAGCGCAGTCTTCAAAAAAAAAAAAAAAAAGTCAACAGACAAACCTTGCCCTCTGTAACACAAAATAAGAAATCTGTTTATTCTGGATTTGGGTTTTAGGCAAAGAGCAGTGACAGAAATTAACCCATGAACAATCACTTCCAGGCTTTTTTTAGTTTCTCATAGACATAACATAAAATTAGATTTTTGGTGCTTTGCTGTGCAAACTGAATTTTGGGGCTAGTGTCAGGCTATGCCAATGCAAAGTGAACCAAGCTTCTATCTTTTGTTTGCAAGGCAGTCAAGAGCTGCATGATGCATTTATAGTATGTTAAATTGTTCAGTCCTTGGCATGGTTGTCTTTCATGATTAGACATCTGGAGCTTTTAGTTAGTAGAAACTTTTTGCTTTATAAAAGCTAGTGCAGTGTAAATGGAGGTGTTGTAGCTGCTCCAATTCTATTTTCCACATCCTTTGTTTATTAAGCCTTGAATTGTATCCCAGTTATCTAAGAAACGAAGGGAAGATTTTTAACTTCAATGCTAGTAAACATTAAGACTTTGTAAAATGCTTGCAGTTAATGCAAAGGGGACCATGGGATACATGTCACTCCACTGAGGATTCGTAAGTGTGTCACGGTTAAAGTGGATCACTGGCATGGGTATTCTATCATGAACAATCAATGTTATTAATATTGTGTAAAGTGGATTGCTTGATATCCACAAAGAAAATATTGAGAAGCGTTTCATAATTGCAGTTTTGCCATACCATTATTATTCTGTATACATTAAAAATGTGTTGCTGAAATATTTTTTATTATTATATATAAAAATATACTCTGTAATTCTGTACTTGCCAAATATGCTGCAGAAATCTCCTCCCTCCCATGAGTCTAGCTGCATCCATTTGAACTGTGGGCAGCTGAAGCTGCTGTCTGTTAACTTCCTGGATTTACAGAGGCACACCTCCAGCCCTGCATCTCTTATTGGCCCTCTTATGACTCATTCCCCCTCCCTTCCTGGCAAACTTTCATCTGAGTTATTGAGCTATGCATGATGTCATAAGCCCAGGCTTTTTACCATGAAAGAAACAGGAAGTGGGCTGTATAAGGTATTTACTATCCAAAGTTAAAACAAGGGCAGAAGATTTAATGGATGGAAAGTTGAAAAAAATGACTGGAGGTCCTCTTTAACATATTTGTGTCCATGATATAAAACATTAGTGTATATAGAAAATATCCATTAATATGAGGTGACAAACTCATTAAGTATACATGGTGTACTGCATAACACAGGTGCAACCTTCCACTGAGAATGAAGCTAACCAGAGGACATGACCTCCAAGGTATGGATAGGTCATAACATGCTCCATATATGATTTTTCCAATGAATCCTTTTAATATAGAATTCAGAGTCAGTAAATTGATGGCTTTCACTTTGTGAACTTGTATGCTCATAAAAAACTGGAGCAGCTAGCCTATTGTAGAGATAATGGATACCGTATTTATTGTGAAGCGGTTGTCATACTATGCTGCTTGTTTAGTGCAGCACATGGACTACCGCCAACTGTATATATACATCATTACTTTGCCGTTCTATACCGTTGGTATGGCAGCAGCTAGCTGCCATATCCTTGGTATTTTTTTAAACAGTGGGCGATCCTCTTTCACATAAAAGTGGTCCCAGTGGCGGTTTCGCCATGAGAACACTTTTATAGGCGAGAGGTGACACAAGTAAAATAATAATATTTTACTTTCAATGGTTTTTATTGAAGTTTCAGCAAAGGCAACAAAGGTACAGGTAAAACGGTTTCTTTACATCAGGTGTAAAAATACATATTATGACACAATGCTTTTAGAAGATAACGAGGTCCTATGTACCCTTAATGGGGATTCTATGACATCTGCAAGCTCTTCGAGGAGAGGGCTCCTCACTCCTGACACCCCTCAAGGGATCTAGCAGTGTCGGGAAGCAAGGGGTAGCTCCTCTCAGGCATAGATGATCGTTTAAAGGTTTGATGGGCAAACTATGCAAGATAGACTAGGAAAGACCAAATCAGCAATAGAGGGTAGAAGTGTGGATGGTCATCCTTAAGACGGCTCGTAATGCCTAGCCAAACCTGAAATAAATAACTTGCAAAAGACTTGCCATGACTTATAACGGTTAGTGCATAGACATTCAAAAAGGGAAAATAAATAAAAAAGAAAAGCTAAAATAGATTGTATGACTGCAATGCCTAGACACCTGTATTAACTATTATGAGCCAAAGGGATTCATACATGTGGATGTCTGCTAAACAGGGGGTATCAAGCTGAAGATCGAGGTGTCAACTGATCTCCTTTCATAGTGGGCTATATATATACCTCCCTGTCGCAGTGTTCAGGCGGGGGGGGGGGGGGGGGGATTCGGGGGATGAGAGAAAGAGGAGAAGGAAAGAGAAACAAAAAAATAAGTACTTGATGATGGTATATTTGCTCATCTACACGGATCCAGGTTAAGGAGAGTTGGTAGGTGTCAGAGATATGTATCTGGTCCAGGGTTCCCAGATGGCTTCATTTTTTTGCAACAGTATCCAAGAGGATGCTATCTGTTTTCTCCTGGTCCATAACCCATGAGATTTTCCCTTTCTCCAAGAGAAGGTTAACAGGTTGTTTCCATGCTCAAGCAATAGTCAGCCTGGTCCCAAGCACACTAAACATAATAAGGCCTTGGGCCAATTTCGGGGTCCCGGGGTTAGGAAAGTTTAGAAGAGCAAATTGAGGAGTCTTTAAAATGGGCATTCCCGTAATTTTCCTGATAGTGTGAATGACTCTATTCCATAGGCCTCTGATCTTTGGGGAAATACCACCATATGGTGGGATTGTAGCATCGATCTGATGTGCCCGTAATTTCGAAAGCACAAAGGAGAAACACTCAGGTAGATTTTGGCAATTTTTAAAGGCACCATATACCACCTCATTAGGACCTTTTAAGTTGGCTTTGATTATTGCTATGTTCAGAATGCCCTTGGAGGCTGAAGCCGAAGCTCTATGCCATTCCGCAAGCCTCAGGTGATGTCCTAGGTCTTTCTCTCATAAAGAGAAATTTGGTCCCAGCCCTAGCAAGTGATTGGTATATCACTGTTATTCCCCCCCCCCCCCCCGCTCCATGGCTTGACCACACCACATTTCACAATCCGTGATCGACAGTGGGTTGGGTTTGGCAGACCATAAGGAATGAATAAAATGAGAAATTTGGTTGGAATCTAAAGCTTTCTGACCTTGGCATGTCAAGCTTACTAACACAGTGGGCCAGAGTGAAAGGTCCCACAGGGTTGACAAAATGTCCTATTCTATAGAGCATATTGTCTAACCACCAATGGAAGGCCTTGATGTCCATACCAGGGGGGAACAGAGGGTTTTGAAAAATGTGAGGTAGTGGGAGCCAGTGGGAGATCAGGTGTGGGTTATGTTTGAGGGAATCCCATAGTGCTAAGGAGTGGGATAATGTGGGGGCCATGATAGCAGGTCTAGATTTGGCAGGGCACCAGAGAAGGTAGTCCAAAGTATAGTGGGGTATTGCTTGCCTTTCCATGTGTACCCAGTCAGGGCATGCTATTTTGGAAAATAGTGGGGAGTTGGGATAACTGGGCTGCTTGATGATACCAGAGAAGGTTTGGTAGGCCCACTCCTCCCTGATCTCTAGTTCTAAAAAGGATCCCCTTGGCAACTCTATGCCCCTTTACTCCCCATATGAGTTTAGATTGGAATTTCCTAAGTTGATCCCTAGGAATTGGGATGGGTAGCGATCTAAATAGATAGAGGATGTGCTGTAGTAGGGTCATTGGAATTGACCCTGCCTAGCTAGGAAAGGCCCAGTTTATCCCAATGTGAGAGGTCATCTTCCAATTTTCGAAAGTTTGGGGGGGGGAAATTAGTGGCATATAGTTGGTTTATCGAGGCTGTTGGGTTAATCCCCTAAATAGGGAATTACTGTGTCGTTCCATCCAAACCGGAATTTGTCTTTTAAGCTGTGCAATGAGATGGGCCGGTAAGTTGATGTTTAGTGCCAGAGATTTTGAGTAGTTAAGCTTGAGTCCAGAGACTTTGCCAAGATCATCAAGCACCCTGCAAATATTTGGTAATGAAGTTAGTGGCGAAGTGATAAAGAGTAAGATATCTGTGAAAAGAGCGCATTTGTGGGTTTGTAGCCCACATCTCACCCCATGTATATCATGGTTGTCTCTAATGGCGATGGCTAAGGTCTTGATGACGATGGTAAAAATCAGTGGGGACAAGGGACATCCCTGCCTTGTACGTTGAAAATTGGGAAGGGTTCAGAGTAATATACCTGCAGTTTTAATTTTCGCTTCCGGGTTGGAGTAGAGGGTCCCTATTACGTTCATAAAGGATTGACCAAAGCCCCATTTTTGCAAAATTGGAACCAAATAAGACCAGGAGACGGAATCAAACGCCTTCATGAGGTCTAGGGAGAGATCCCTTATCCCATCCAGACCCCAGTAGAGAAAAACTATGTCAATTGCTCTCCTGATCTGATCTGGGCCCTGTCTCCCAGGTATAAAGCTGACCTGGTCCTTGTGGATATAAAGACTAATAAAATTGGATATTCTGTCTGCCATAATTTGCGTCATTATTTATTAATTATATAGGGCGGTAATTAGTAAAACTAGGGTCCTTGCCTGGTTTAGGGATCACTGATAAAAGCCGAGTTCAATGCCTTATCAAGTTGTGCTCCTGTATGAAGTTGGTTGAAAAATCGAGCCAAGTAGGGGGAAAGTAATGAGGAGTGTTTTATAATACAGGACTGAAAAGCAATCAGGGCCGGGGGCTAAGTTGTTTTTAAGATCTTTAATGACTTGTGAAACTTCTGCCGAGATTGGGGCCTCCTAAGCTATCCCTGTAATGGTCTCTGATCTTGGGGATATTCAGTGGACCCAGAAAGGAGTCATTCAAGCTGGGTGAAGACTCCTTCCCTTCCCTACTGTACAGGGTTTGGTAGAAGTCATGAAAAGCTTCCACGATTTTCTGGGTGTTTTTTGTGAGAGGGAGCCATTGCACATATTTATTTTGGGTAAGGTATGAGACCTTATTTTAGGGGTTAGCCTATTCGCTAGCAGAGAGCCCATCTTATCTTTTTTGGTGGTAGAATCGCCCACCCTCCCAACGTAAACTTTTTTTGGCTATGGCAGTGCAAGCCAAATTTAAGGCTGTACGTGCTGCTTCCAGTCTTTCTGCAGAGCCGGAAGAGGGTTTGCGTTTGTTTGCTTAAAAAGAATTCCTTCTCTAACCTGTCAATACCCTGTTTCCCTGAAAATAAGACCAAGCGTGATTGTCGGTGATGGCTGCAATATAAGCCCTAGTTAAAGTCCTTTGTAGGTCTTTTTTTCAGGGTAGGGCTTATTTTCGGGGAAACAGGGTAGGGCTTATTTGGGGGGTAAAGCTTATATTGCAGCTATCACTGACAATCACGGTAGGTCTTATTTTCGGGGAAGCAGGGTATCTATTTTGCAAGCTTTATGTAGCCTTGTGGTCATTTGGATCAGTTTTCCTCTAATGGAGGCTTTATGTGCTGCCCACAGGGTGGTTGGGGAGATGTTATTGACATCATTCAATAGGTAATATTCCTGAATGTCTTTTTCAATTACACTGACATGAGTGGGGTTGCTATGGTTTGAGGCATCCAGTGTCCAGTTGTACCCCTGCCATTGTGCTGTTCGTCTGTTTAATATTAAGAGGAGGAAGGAGTGGTCCGATCAGGCAGAGTCTTTTATGACTGATTTATTCACCAGCGGGATATGAGTTGACAGTATAAAGAAGTGAAATATTCTAGCAAAGGACTTATGAGGGCCAGAATAGTGTGTATAGTCCTGTGCCTTCGGGTTAATTTCTCTCCAGACATTGACCAACCCTTGATTATGAATTTGTCTAGCCACATTAAGGCTCTGCCTGGTGGGACGGATATGGTCCTTACCCGGAGGGTGGGTTTTGTCAGACCCTACGTCAAAAGCAATATTAGAGTCTCCACCATAGATGACCAGACCTTCGATAAGTGGCGCTAAAGTATGAAAGAGGGTCTTAAAGAATTTAGTTTGACCCCCTATTTGGTGCATAGTACGAGATAAGGGAGTAGAGCTGGTTGTCAATGAGACCCTTCACAAGTAGGCATCTGCCTTCTAGGTCTTTAAATTTCGGAAACAAACGAGAACTGAGATTTGCGGGAGAAAAACAAGCCTACCCCTTTAGTTTTATTGTCAGAATTTGCTAGGTAGAACCTGAGAAATTTAGGGTGAGTTAAGAAGGGGGTATAAGGTTTTGGGAAGTGTATTTCTTGAAGAAACAATATGTCTATTTGTTGGTCATGGTAGTATTGGAAGATTTTCCGGCACTTAATAGGAGAGTTAATCCCCTGCACATTGTGTGAGGCAATGCGCAGGGCGGATTTAGAAGTGGTAAGGTCAGCCATGGAGCAGCCTAGGAGGAAAAACCAATGACCCCCAATCACCTTCCTTCCATTTGATGGAAGGTCCAAGGTCCAGAAATGCGAATAAATCTATTGTAATACCTTCCAGGATCCTACAGAGGTGCGAGATCACACACGTCACTGAAACAAAAATAAAATTAGTAAAGGACAGAAAAACAGAATACATGAGAAATAAGGGATGAGAGCAGACTCCAAGGGTAGGGGAAGAGTATATCCACCATACTCTGAGACAAACATGGTACCCCCCAACCAGTGGGGGAGATCCCGACTAGGAGTGAGAAAATTCTGCAGCTCTGAGTACAGGAGGAGGTGCATTAGTACCGCTCCATCCACAGCACTCCCTAAAATATGGCTAAAATGCAAACTTGAACAAACTAGGGCACATTCCCTGCAATAACCGTAACATGGAAACCATTCATGAAAGTTTAACTAGGGTAGGCGTGATAACTGCTGGGGATTTAGGAAGAGGGAGATAAGGCACTATGGATCCGGGGATGATCCCTCCGAAGAGGGATGTGGGGATCAGACTTATTGGGGTGAAAACCAAGGGAGCTCCAGGGTATAACGGTTGTGTGTTCTAATGGCCAATTTACTGCCTGGTTACTGTTGGTGAGGACAGTATATATGACCTGAGGAAAACCAGATCTAAAAGAGTCAAATAGTCCACAGATTCCCACATTTCCTGAACTATATAGAGGGTATTTATTGGACCAAGGTTCAGTGCAGTAAAATCGGGGGAGTCTTGAGAAAGTCCTTGTCCAGGGTAGAAGAAAGCCAGTAGAGGGGCTAAATATAACCAGACAGTATATTAGCAGTGTGGTAAATCCTAAGAGGCAGGCCTGAACAGAAGGGGAAACAGGAGCTCCTTGAGGTCCATTGGTATGCAAGTCCAGATGGGCATTAATGCCGAGGGGGCCTAATGGGCCCAGTCCCAAACAGGGGTTTGTTAGGAAGTACATTTAAGAAATTCTCCAGATCAGGGGGGTATTCCTTCCTTGGCTTTCTTATTTTTAGGCTTCTGCCACAGAGAGGTGTGTGTGTGTGTGTGTGTGTGTGTGTGGGCTAGATGGAGGAGGTCGTTTGGTCAGGCTGGAGGTAGAGGACTGCATTGGAGAAGGTGGGTCTTTGGGGAGTATGCCCCATTTCTGCAGTAGGTGCTCTCTTTCCAGAAGTGTAGAGAATCTGAAGGGTTTGCTGTTAAATTCGAACTTCAGTCTAAAGGGAAAAAGCCACCAATCTTTGATGTTCTTCTGTGTCAGTACCATCAGAAGGGTGCTCGCCTTTTCTGAATGGTGAAGGGAGAGATATCAGCATAGATTTGGATTGCATATCCCTTAAGCTGGATTTGTGGAGTGATGCAAGCTCTCCTCATAACTTCCTCTTTAACATTAACATTACAGTAGTGTGGTTTGACCACAATGTCACGAGGCAGTCCATCAGGTTGGGTGGGTCCCAGGGCCCTGTGAGCCCGATCAAGCTCCAGTTTGTGGGCTCGGATGTCTGGAATGAGGCTTTTAATTTTTTTAAGGGAGTGTACTGCTTCTGGTATATCTGTGACGGTCTCGGACAGTCCTCTGATTCTAAAGTTAAGCCTTTTTGACCTATTTTTCAATTTTGGCCATGGCCCCCTCTAACTGGTTATGTAAGTCTTGGAAGCGTTCAGTGTTTTGGTTAACCCGATCTATTGTGGCGTCCACTCTATTTTAAATGGTCTCAATGCGAGATCCCAGAATTTGGAGATATGATTTAATGTCAGAAGTAATTCAGTAGTCTGAGCTGGGCCCCTGTCCAGCATTTCTGCAAATCTTGTGAACATATGGGAAATGTCATGGGGCTGTGAGATGTGCTGGCCCATCTCCTGATGGGTTACATTCAGCCTTGGTGAGGCTGCGACTGAGGGGGACATGAGCATATCATCCAGGGTCTCGTTCAGGAGGGACACCGTGGTGGCTGGTGAGGTCGGGCCCCCGATTGATGTGAGCATGGGGGCCCCTCCACATACCTCCCCTTGTAGTGAGTCCCGCCAGGGAGATGAGACGGGGATCCCTGTGTGAGCTGCCTCGTGTGGCGGCCTTTCCGCTGCCGTCTTGGATTCCTCGGTTGCCCGTGGAAGTGCTGCAAATTGTGCCCGTAAGCCGCGTTTAGCCGACCCCTCTGGCATAAAACTTTACCCGCGGGCTTCCTGGGTGTTCCCATCCTGAGTTGGCTGCTCTGGGGTGATGTTACTCGCTGCTGGGAGCGCCGGACGAATGGAGCCGGACGGAGCTCTGTGATCAGGTGTCCATTTTTCAGCAAATAAAAATATTTTAAGTGCCTCGTCCCTCTGCGCTCATGCACAGAAGTAAGTCGTGCCCACATATGTAAACCGTGTTTTAAACCACACATGTGAGGTATCACCGCAATCGTTGGAGTGGGAACAATAATTATAGCACTAGACCTCCCCTGTAACTGTATACAGGTAACCTGTAAAAAATGTTTTATACCGTCGCCTATGAAGATTTTTAAGTACCGTCGTTTGTTGCCATTCCACGAGAATGCGCTTTGTTAGATGATGTTACGCTGATTTAATACGTACCTTTCTCATTATACAAAAAAATTGAGCTAACCGAAAACCGATACCGAAAATTACAGTTTTAAAAAATTAAAATAAAATTCATATATAAAATTGTAGTATTCGCTGTTCGACCTTTTTATTTATCATGAATTTAATGAATAAAAAATACAATCCAGTAATGTAAAATAAGTACTTTACAGCGGAGTTGCACCCATTTTAAAAGTCAGCAGCTACAAATAGTGTAGCTGCTGACTTTTAATAATCGGACCCTGACCTGTCCCACGGTCCAGCGATGTGGGCAAGCTAAGCCCTGCTCCTCTCCCCCTCCTCTCTGCGGTGCTGGCATTGTAACTGTGGGTGCCCGGCTGTGTTTTTCTTTCTTCTTTCTTCTTCTTTTCTCCTCCTCCAAGATCGGTGTGATAAAATGCTTTGCCAATTCCCCAATGGCGCTGTTTATATCCAGCGAAACCTAAGTCATGAAATGCTCTTGGCTTCCGGTTTCTTAGGCCATAGAAATGATTGGAGCCATTCTGGTCTCTGATCATCTCTATGGTCAGCTGGCGGAACCATCGACTGCATTCTCAGGTTCCCTGTTGGGACAGGAGAGCCAGATAAAACCATGGAAGATGGTGGGAGGGGTAGGGCGTTCCCTCCCACTGCTTGTAAAAGCAGTCTAGAGGCTAATTAGCCACTAGGATTGCTTTTACATGAAAGCCGACCGCTGGCTGAAAAGAATGATACCAAGATGATACCTAAACCTGCAGGCATCATTCTAGTATAACCACTCAAAGTCCAGCAACATACCAGTACATTGCTGGTCCTTATTGGGCATACATTGTAATGTTCTTTTTTTCATGCAGCCCGTGGGCTGAACGAAAAAAAGAGATTGATTGGTGGGTATGCCCACCATTAGAATACCACCCTTCATCCACCCACTTTTAATGATGGGCATGCATACATACACCACTTCTTCTTCTTTTTTTTTTTTTTTTTATTTAACTGTGGTGGTGAAATCGCCTCCTACAGCGCTGGAGTTGCTGATTTACGTATCGTGGGAGTAAACGTTGTTGCTGTCAAGATCAATCAGTGCTGCAGCTGAATGGTGTACCTGGAAACAAAAAAATGGTTAACAATAAAACACAGTAAACGGTAAAGTATAAAAGAATTACTTACCTGAAAAGCAAACATGATAAAACATAGTAACAATAAAACATTGCAGTTAAGCATAGAATACAGTAAAAAAGAGCAGAACAATAGAGAGAGAACAATAAAAAGACAACTGTTTTTGTTTTATTTTATATAATTTTTAAATTATTTATTTTTTTTACACTTTTAGTTGTAACAGTTGTAACGGTTCAGTTCCAAGTTCGGGTCTCTCAAAATGCGATGGCATCTTTGGAGACTCTGTGAAAATGTGTCCTAATCTATGCAGTACTCTACCCTACGCTAATACTCCACTAGTGTGTGGTAGCGTTCAAAACATTCACCGATGCAAAGACCAGGTTGGTCAGGAGGGACAATAATAGCGGGTGTCACGCCTATATCCGCTTTTTCTACAGACACAACATTTTCTTCGGGGGGGGGGGCTCGTTCGGTAGGGGTACCAGGGAGGACATATGGAAAATGCCTCTCATGCAGCCAGCTTACTGCATTTGTGTTGGAAAGGTGGGGCACAGCAGAGCCAATTGGAATAAGTATATAAACACTTTTTTGTACCAGCGCCTGGCCTTACGGCAACTAGGTACGGTGCCAACAACTGGTCGTTGAGGTCCACCCCTCCCATATTAAGGTTTATATTCATGGACAAAGAGGGGTTTCTCCTCCAAAACCAGTCGCCGTAGGAATTTCGACTGTCGTGTCTGCGTGAAGGGAGGACAGAACGAAAACATTCTTTATTATCCCTCCACTTCACAGTGAACAAATTATTACACTTCAAGCAGGCTCCCTCCCCCAGCCTAAGAATCTACAAGCCACTGGGGTAAGCCATGGCGATTAAATCACACAGTGCCACATGCGCCAATTCCATGATCAAACAAGTGACTAAAAAGTGGCACGCTGGTGTAATAATTGTCCACAATATCCCTTTCCGAATGAGGGTGACACCAAGTCCCACACAATCTTACCAGTGCTCCCTATGTAATCTGGACAGTTCTCCAGCTCTACGTGACTATCTCTTCCCTCGTAAACCACAAAACTATATGTATAGCATTTTTTCTAAAAGGGAAAATTTGCGCTAGGTATAAAGTGAAAGATGTGAATCAATAAAAATTATTAAAAATTATTTTGTGTTCAAGTGTGCAAAATTATTGATAATGGTGAACCTATGCGGAAATATCCTGCGGCTAAGCGCTATAACCCTGATAGGGGGCACCACTAAGAATGTATACAAAGAGCGCAGCGCTGGATTAAATATACAGTGAAAAATAAAATAAAACAGCAAAATTAATTGTTCAAATAAAACTGTGCATATTAATCTTCAAAAGAATATCCATAAGGATGCAAAGATATAAGTGATTAAATGTCCGTGAAGCACAAAAAACCAATCTGGATGTTTAACTTCCACCGCTGTGAGTCCCGTCACCAGAAGAATTAAAGGCTTACCGGACCGCCTTTTTTAAAAGGCATGAATCATTTTGCTGTTTTATTTTATTTTTCACTGTATATTTAATCCAGCGCTGCGCTCTTTGTATACATTATATGTATAGCATGTTGCCCTGTCACAGAGCTAATACATCTTGAACCCATATCTGGCACGCTTGCTGGGAAGATACTGTTTGAAAGGAAAGCGGCCAGAAAACTTAGTGGAGTTCCACCCAAAAATAGAACTTCCACTTTTTGGATTCCTCCCCCCCTCCGGTGTCACATTTGGCACCTTTCAAAGGGGAGGAGGGAGCAGATACCTGTCTAATACAGGTATTTGCTCCCACTTCCTGGCATAGATTACTGCAGCGCTTGCGGTGACCTACACTCTCCACCACCGCTGCATTCTGTGAGACACAGAACACAGCAGGGACCAGAGAGGACGCGCAGTGCCACTTGCGCATGTGCAGTAGGGAACCAGGAAGTGAAGCCGCACAGCTTCACTTCCTTATTCCCTCACCGAGGATGGCGGCAGCAGCAGTCGAGAGCCGAAGAACGGATCGGCTTCGGCTGCCGACATCGCGGGCTCCCTGGACAGGTAAGTGTCCATATATTAAAAGTCAGCAGCTGCAGTATTTGTAGCTGCTGGCTTTTAATATTTTTTTCTCAGCGGACCTCCGCTTTAATCAGGGTCTCAACGCAGACAACTTGATCGGGAGTAAACAAGGCTGCAAACTGTTGGTTGAAGTGGTTTACGAAGGGCCGAATAAAAATCAAGTAAAATTTCCACCTGAATTCCGGGTTGGCCAGTGAATGGGTGAAGTACGGGTGCTGCAGAAGTGGTGGGCTCCCAATTCGGATTGCCAAATGCAACAGGAAGGGCACTATGGGCTCGATGGGCCTGTCTTTGTCTTCTTGGTGGCTGCGGGACATAAGTTGTGCTAGCCACCTCACCAGCTTCAACTGCACTTATGGGACTCGCCACGTGATACTGCAGTGCTGGTTTGACTACGACCAGGGTATACTAGGCCGCTGGTGCTTGCCAGTTCACCAGAAGGATGAGCGGAACTAGTACTGGCTCTCTGCTCCATGCAAGAGCCCTGCGGTTCTTGCACATCAACAACAGCAGAAGAACGGGGTCAGGTACGCCTGAACTTGGCAGGGACCGCTACTCCGTTGTCAGAGCTATCTGTCAGGGTGCCGCTGCTGTCTACAGGATTGTATTCTGAGCCTGAATCTGACAGATGGGTGACTTCCTTTTCACTATCCGTCATGCTCAGAAACGTGTATGCCTCTTCACTACTGTACCTTCGATTTGACATTTTGGTTTCTAAATTTACTGGTACAGTAGTGAGACTCACAGGAAAAAGAGCTCCTGACTGTCAGCGACTGCTTCAAACGCTACAAAAAAAACTTAGCGTTCGCAGGGATCAGGCCTGACTCTACGAACGCTGCGGTTATGTGTGTTGTGTTTTTGTAAGTGACAGTGATCAATTGATACTGTACTTGGGTGGGCTGAGCGAAGGGGCTAAATGCAGGTGCTAGCAGGTATCTGGGCTGATCCTGCTAATGCTGCATTTTTGGGAACCCTAAACTATTGGGGATGCTAATATAGGTCTGATCAGATCAAAGATATCGATCCTGCCCTAACCCTTATTAGTCACAAATGACACCAATGCAGTGATCAGTGAAAAATCTGAAAACTGCAATTGGTGACACAAGTGACGGGGAGTGAAGGGGTTAAGTGGGGGAGCGATGGGGGTGTGACAAGTGTACCTATGTGTACTGGTGTTAGTGTAGTGTTGTGCAACTCACATTTAGACGTCCTCTCCTCTCACTGGAATCGAAAAGACTCCATGAGGAGAGATGACATCACTTCCCCTGTCTGTGTTTACACTTGCACAGGCAGGGGAAGGATTTCATTCGTCAGGACCGATCAGCAGATCTAGGCCATAAATCATTGGCCTGGACCAGAGGACTAATCTGTTCTTCAACGAATCCGACCGCCGCAGGCACTGGGGGAGCCGCAATCGCGCCCCCTGCCCACGGGGGGGTAGGGACGTACAGGTACGCCCATATGCCCACCCGTGCCATTCGGTGGTCCGTAAGTGGTTAACAAAGAGAGGTCCTTCTTAAGATAATGCACTAGGCCGGTGCACCCTCAGTCTTGTTTTATTTCACAGTGTATCCACTGACTAGCCTAGTCATAAGAGGGCATCAAGGCGAGGCATGTCCAGTGAAGCCAGCAGGGGAAAATGTATGTAACAGTTTGGGGCCCACTTCCAAGCACCGGAGATTGTGGGGTTGTTTTACTAAAATTAGAGAGATTGAAAAATTTTGTGCAGCTGTGTATATTAGCCAATGAGCTTCCAAGTTCTAACTTCGGCTTGTTCAAAGCTTGGACAAAAAACTGGAAGACGATTGATTAACATAACCTTCTATGCAGAGATACACCAGGTTTTGCACTCCAGTTTTAGTAAAGCAATCAACCCCTGTGTGTTTTCTAGTACAATACTTGATTTGATTGTAGCCGTATTAGTATCACTGCTTGGACCTTGAAGAAGGGGACATACCCCGAAAGCTTGTCCTGAAAAATTGTATGTTAGTGCAAATAAAAAAAGTATCACGGACAGTACTCAATTTTCTAGTACAATAAAATTTGAACGAAATGAACTACCAACAACACTAGTGTCAAAAGCCTGGTCACTGGCAGGCCTGGCCTCCTATTCCGTTTCATATCCCTTTTAATTGCAAAGTTACTGTACAAAACAAACTGTTATAAAATTAACCACTTCAGCCCCGGAAGGTTTTACCCCCTTCCTGACCAGAGCACTTTTTACAATTCGGCACTGCATCGCTTTAACTGTCAATTGCGCGGTCATGCAATACTGTACCCAAACGAAATTTGCGTCCTTTTCTTCCCACAAATAGAGCTTTCTTTTGATGGTATTTGATCACCTCTGCCGTTTTTATTTTTTGCGCTATAAACGGAAAAAGACCGAAAATTTTGAAAAAAAAAATGATATTTTCTACTTTTTGTTATAAAAAAAATCCAATAAACTCAATTTTAGTCATACATTTAGGCCAAAATGTATTCGGCCACATGTCTTTGGTAAAAAAAAAATGTCAATAGGCGTATATTTATTGGTTTGCGCAAAAGTTATAGCGTCTACAAACTAGGGTACATTTTCTGGAATTTACACAGCTTTTAGTTTGACTGCCTATGTCATTTCTTGAGGTGCTAAAATGGCAGGGCAGTACAACCCCCCCCAAATGACCCCATTTTGGAAAGTAGACACCCCAAGGAAATTGCTGAGAGGCATGTTGAGCCCATTGAATATTTATTTTTTTTGTCCCAAGTGATTGAATAATGACAAAAAAAAAAAATTTACAAAAAGTTGTCACTAAATGATATATTGCTCACACAGGCCATGGGCATATGTGGAATTGCACCCCAAAATACATTCAGCTGCTTCTGAGTACGGGGATACCACATGTGTGGGACTTTTTGGGAGCCTAGCCGCGTACGAGAGCCCCAAAAACCAAGCCCCGCCTTCAGGATTTCTAAGAACATACATTTTTGATTTCACTCCTCACTACCTATCACAGTTTTGAAGGCCATAAAATGCCAAGATGGCAAAAAAACGCCCCAAATGAGGTCTGCAAAATACTCGCTATACCTCTCAGCAAATAGCTTTGGGTGTCTACTTTCCAAAATGGGGTCATTTGGGGGGCGTTTTGTGCCACCTTGGCATTCCATGGCCTCCAAAACTGCAATAGGCAGTGAAGAGTGAAATCAAAAATTTACGCCCTTAGAAAGCCTGAAGGCGGTGCTTGGTTTTCGGGGTCCCGTGCGCGGCTAGGCTCCCAAAAAGTCCCACACATGTGGTATCCCTATACTCAGGAGAAGCAACAGAATTTATTTTGGGGTGTAATTTCACATATCCCCATGGCATGTTTGAGCAATATATCATTTAGTGACAACTTTGTGCAAAAAAAAAAAAAAAATTTGTCTCTTTCCCGCAACTTGTGTCGCAATATAAAATATTCCATGGACTCGACATGCCTCTCAGCAAATAGCTTGGGGTGTCTACTTTCCAAAATGGGGTCATTTGGGGGGGGGGGTTGAACTGTCCTGGCATTTTATGCACAACATTTAGAAGCTTATGTCACGCATCACCCACTCTTCTAACCACTTGAAGACAAAGCCCTTTCTGACACTTTTTGTTTACATGAAAAAGTTATTTTTTTTTTGCAAGAAAATTACTTTGAACCCCCAAACATTATATATTTTTTTAAAGCAAATGCCCTACAGATTAAAATGGTGGGTGTTTCATTTTTTTTTTTTCACACAGTATTTGCGCAGCGATTTTTCAAATGCATTTTTTGGGGAAAAAACACACTTTTTAAAATTTTAATGCACTAAAACACACTATATTGCCCAAATGTTTGATGAAATAAAAAAGAAGATCTTAGGCTGAGTACATGGATACCAAACATGACATGCTTTACAATTGCGCACAAACGTGCAGTGGCAACAAAATAAATACATTTTTAAAAGCCTTTACAGGTTACCACTTTAGATTTACAGAGGAGGTCTACTGCAAAAATTACTGCCCTCGATCTGACCTTCGCGGTGATACCTCACATGCATGGTGCAATTGCTGTTTACTTTTGACGACAGATCGCCGCTTGCGTTCGCCTTAGCGCGAGAGCAGGGGGCAACAGGGGGGCTTTTTTTTTTTTTTTTTTCTTATTTTTTTGCTTTTTTTTATCTTATTTTTAAACTGTTCCTTTCATTTTTTTTAATCATTTTTATTGTTATCTCGGGGAATGTAAATATCCCCTATGATAGCAATAGGTAGTGACAGGTACTCTTTTTTTTTTTTTGAAAAAATTGGGGTCTATTAGACCCTAGATCTCTCCTCTGCCCTCAAAGCATCTGACCACACCAAGATCGGTGTGATAAAATGCTTCCCCAATTTCCCAATGGCGCTGTTTACATCCGGCGAAATATAAGTCCTAAAATGCTCGTAGCTTCCGGTTTCTTAGGCCATAGAGATGTTTGGAGCCACTCTGGTCTCTAATCAGCTCTATGGTAAGCTGGCTGAATCACCGGCTGCATTCTCAGATTCCCTGTTGAGACAGGAAAGCCAGAGAAAAACACGGAAGACGGTGGGGGGGGGGGCATTCCCTCCCATGGCTTGTAAAAGCAGTCTAGAGGCTAATTAGCCGCTAGGATTGCTTTTACATGAAAGCCGACCCTGGCTGAAAAGAATGATACCAAGATGATACCTAAACCTGCAGGTATCATTCTGGTATAACCACTCAAATTCGTGAATGGCGTACCTGAAGACAAAAAAATGGTTAACAATAAAGCACAGTAAACGGTAAAGTATAAAAAATTGCATACCTGAAAAACAAACGTGATGAAACATAATAACAATAAAACATTGCAGAATAGAATACAGTAAAAAAGAGCAGAACAATAGAGAGAGAGAGCACAATACACGACAACTTTTTTTTTTTTTATTTGATATATATTTTTTTTTTTTTTTACACTTTTTTTTTTTTGTAACTAACTTTTATAACTGTAACCGGTTCCAGGTTTGGGTCTCTCAAAATGCGATGGCATCTTGGGAGACCCAGTGAAAGTGTGCCTAGTCTGTGCAGTGCTGTACCCTACGCTAATACTCAACTAGTGAATGGTAGCGTTCAAAACATTCACCAATGCAAAGACCAGGATTGTCAGGACAGGAGGGACAATAATAGCGGGTGTCATGCCTATATCTGCGATTGCTGCAGACACATCTTTTTTGGGGGGGTTCGTTGGGTAAGGGTACTCGGGAGGACATAAAGAAAATGCCTCTCATGCAGCCGACTGCATTTGGTTGGGGATGTGAATGGGGGAAGTACGGGCGCTGCAGAAGCGGTGGGTTCCCAATTAGGATTGGCGAATGCAGCAGGAAGGGCATTATGGGCACGACGGGCCTGTGTTTGTCTTTTTGGTGGCAGCGGGACACTACTTGTGCTTGCCACCTCACCAGCTTGAACTGCACTTATGGGACTCGCCACGTCACCAAGTGTTACTGCAGTGCTGGTTTGACTACGACCGGGGTGTACTAGGCCGCTGGTGCTTGCCAGTTCAATAAAAAGCTACCAAAAAAACTGCAGATCAGGCCTGACTCTGCGAACACTGCAGTTATGCGTTTAGTGTTTTGTAAGTGACAGTGATTGATCGATACTGCACTTGGGTGGGCTGGGCTGGGCTGGGCGGAGGGGCAAAACGCAGGTGCTAGCAGGTATCTGGGCTGATCCCACTAACACTGCTTTTTTGGGAACCCTAAACTGCTGGGGACGCTAGTATAGATCTGATCGGATCAGATATTGATCCGTTCAGATACTATACCACTAAGGGAGGTGTATGCTGCGTGCGTGGGTGTTAGTGGTACTGGCGCTGCTTGGGGCTGGTGCTTGCCAGTTCACCAAAATGCTACCAAAAAAACTGTTCGCAGAGTCAGGCCTGATCCCTGCGATCGCTAACGCTGCAGTTATGCATTTAGTGTGTTGTAAGTGACAGTGATCGATCGATACTGCACTTGGGTGGGCTGGGCCGGGCGGAGGGGCAAAACGCAGGTGCTAACGGGTATCTGGGCTGATCCTGCTAACACTGCGTTTTTGGGAACCCTAAACTGCTGGGGACGCTAGTATAGATCTGATCGGATCAGATATTGATCCGTTCAGATACTATACCACTAAGGGAGGTGTACGGTGCGTGCGTGGGTGTTAGCGGTACTGGCGCTAACCTGGCGCTGCCTGGGGCTGGTGCTTGCCAGTTCACCAAAATGCTACCAAAAAAACTGTTAGCGATCGCAGGGATCAGGCCTGACTCTGCGAATGCTGCAGTTATGCGTTTAGTGTTTTGTAAGTGACAGTGATCGATCGATACTGCACTTGGGTGGGCTGGGCTGGGCTGGGCCGGGCGGAGGGGAAAAACGCAGGTGCTAGCAGGTATCTGGGCTGATCCCGCTAACACTGTGTTTTTGGGAACCCTAAACTGCTGGGGACACTAGTATAGATCTGATCGGATCAGATATTGATCCGTTCAGATACTATACCACTAAGGGAGGCGTATGCTGCGTGCGTGGGTGTTAGCGGTACTGGCGCTAATCTGACGCTGCCTGGGGCGACGCATATCACCGCCGGGCGATCAGGGGGCTAAACCTTTATTCGGTAATAAACGGCGGGTGCCCTGACACTATAAAAAATAAACGAACTAACCAGCGTCACCCGTAACACTTATACGGTGATCAGTGGTGAAAGGGTTAACTAGGGGGCAATCAAGGGGTTAAAACCTTTATTAGGTAGTATATGGGGGTCTCTGACGCTATAAAACGCTGACGGCGAACCTAAATATTTACGTCCCTAACTAGCGTCACCAGTGACACTAATACAGCGATCAGAAAAATGATCGCTTAGTGACACTGGTGACGGGGGTGATCAAGCTAAAACTTTATTAGGGGGGGTTAGGGGGGTACCCTAGACCTAAAGGGGGCTAACCCTAACTGTCCTAACACTGTAACTGTCACAAACTGACACCATGCAGTAATCAGAAAAAAAAAAATGCTTGGTGTCAGTTTGTGACGGGGGGGGGGGGGGTTTGGTGGGTGGTGGCGATCGGGGGGCGATCGGGGGGGGGGGGATCGGGGTGTTTTGGGTGCCTGCCATGTTCTACTGTGTGTGTAGTGTTTGTGCACTCACATTTCAGTCTTCGCTCCTCGGCGCCGGAATGGAAAATACCGAACCGAGGAGAGATGACATCATTTCCTTTGCTGCTGTTTAGCATACAGCAGCAAAGGAATGTTCCCATTGGCCGGCTGCGATCGCGAGGGGGGGGGCCATGAACGGATGGCCTCCCCCTCACCTCCGATCGCCGGGGGACAAAAGAGGACCGCCTCGGGCACCGGGGACCCCCCACCTGCGGGAGGCAAATCACGTGTATGTACGTGATTTTGCCTGCCCGTGCCACCTTGCTGACGTACATCGGCGTGAGGCGGTCCTTAAGTGGTTAAAGCATCAGATATTTCTGCTGCAGTATGTGATCCAACAAACTCAAGTGCGTTAAGTAGGATGTTTTGCAATTGAAATTTGGCATTTATCCACTGCGCTGTCAGGCTAAGCATGCTCGGACTGATGTCTGAACTCCAAATGTTTGTAGTAAAACTGATTGCTGTGATGTCTGTAGTCATGAGCTCATGAACGTGTTTTCTAACACTGCCAAACAATTCATGTAGACAGGTATCTGCAAAGTAGTGTCTGCTTGGTAGTGTGTAACACGGCTCAATATGTTGCATGACCTACAGTATCCAATGTCCTCCACAACAGAGAATGGCTGGTCGTCTAATGCAATAAATTCCATAATTTTATCTGTAATGCCACGCACTTTGGCATTTTCGAAGACTTTTCGAAGACTGTGGCCCCAGATGGTGTTGAACTTACATAGTTGCCAACAGTCCAGATTTTCCCGGGACAATCCCGATTTTGGGACCCTTGTCCCGAATTTTTGGGTTTGGGTTTGTCCCGAGAAAATCGTGAGTGTTTTTGTAAAAAACGGCAACGGCTCCACAAAAATGGCCGCCGTTGCCTCCATGAGTCAGTCACAAAGTTCCCCTTGTGTTCAGTGCAGGTTAGAGGGGCAGCCAATCCGCTTCTCTCTTCAGTGTACAAATAGAAAAATCTATTGTACACTGAAGCCTATTGGCTGGAGGGATTGGCAACCCCTCCCCGCTCTACACTGCACACAAGGAAGACGTGATCAGCCTCCACTGCCCTCACCCTCCGCCCCCGTGTGTCCGACGGGGCTCAGGGAATAGTGGGAGTGACGGGAGGGAAGAAGGGAGGCTTTCATCTGGCTGTTCAGGAGTTGTCTGACCTGTGAGTAGTGGCCTGTCAGTGTAGTGGGGGAGAGGAGAGATGGGGGGGGGGGGTGTACCCAGTGTATGGGAGGCTTGGAGCTTTCCCTGCAGTACACTTCTCAAAGGCCAGCATGGAAGGACCGGGGCTCCGCTGGCTGGGGACATTGATGGTCCTGGCTCCCCTCTTGCACCCCATGTCACCCCCATACCTGCACCCCCCCTCCCCCCATGTCACCACCATACCTGATTCCCCCCTTCCCTCCTGTGTCACCACCATACCTGATTCCCCCCTCCCCCCTGTGTCACCAACATGCCTGCACCCCCCTCTCCCCCCGTGTCACCAACATACCTGTACCCCCCTCTCCCCCCGTGTCACCACCATACCTGATTCCCCCCTCCCCCCTGTGTCACCAACATACCTGCACCCCCCCCTCCCGCCTGTGTCACCAACATACCTGCACCCCCCTCTCCCCCCTGTGTCACCAACATACCTGCACCCCCCTCTCCCCCCTGTGTCACCACCATACCTGATTCCCCCCTCCCCCCTGTGTCACCACCATACCTGATTCCCCCCTCCCCCCTGTGTCACCAACATACCTGCATCCCCCTCTCCCCCCCTGTGTCACCACCATACCTGCACCCCCCTCTCCCCCCCCCCTGTGTCACCAGCATACCTGCACCCCCTTCTCCCCCCTCTGCTGGGGGCACCTTTTATGTAAGGAAAGACTCTGCTGGGGGAACCTGATGGCATCTGGTGGCAGGCGACGTGGCAGGTGACACGCTCAGTGGTCCCACTGATTCTGCATTATGGTGAGTTGAATGATTTCATTTTATATTACAATGTAATAATAGTAATAATGCGCTTCAATCATCCTGACACCATAACAACCATGGTGCCGGGATGATTGAAGTGCTAACACCAGGTGTTTGGAGTATCTTTATCTGCTGATGGTTAAACTCTGGAATACACATTGCCATTGTAGTGTAGGATCTGGGTCTGCTGTCCCTCCATCCCTCTACCCCCATTTCCCTCTGCATCCCTCATTCATCTCAAAATATATATGAAACCCTGCGAGCCACTTACGGATAAATGCCTACAAAATAATAAGTGAACAGTGGAGACCAGCTGCAAACACTCAGTCACGTTCCATATTCGTGCAAAGTATTAAAATAAAAAAAACAATGTGTCTGCGCTAGAAAAAATCGCTGCACTCAAAGTGCAGTACTGGTAAACATAAACAACATGGGTGTTGATATATATGTGCATGCGTAAAAATACCCCTAGGTGCTAAAGTATAAAGTGCACAGTGCTATGTGAAACACAGCAAGTGAGTGATCAAACAAAACAACATATCCATTAAAATATCAAAATAAAATACAAGAGGATATAACAAACAGTGAATAAATGAAGTCCAAAAACGTGTATATCCAATGATATAAAAGTGCCCAAATAAATTAGTCCAAAAATTTGGTGAATTTCACATATCCTATCTTCCAAACTGTGCCACCAAAAAACATGCTGTGGTGTCTTCCAGCCGCCCCCACAGGTGTATATGCTCACCTTCCTGTGTGTGACACAGCGATTAGACTATGTCAAACAAAGCCTTGGAGCCACTCCTGTGCTCATTAGGAACCAGCTGTGCAGACTTCCAATGTTCTCAAGTGGAGATGGTTTATGCAAGAGAAAAAAACTCCATAGCGCAATATGTAGGTATAAAGGATTTTAATCAAATAATCAGCTCCCCTCACATATATGTGCATGCGTAAAAATACCCCTAGGTGCTAAAGTATAAAGTGCACAGTGCTATGTGAAACACAGCAAGTGAGTGATCAAACAAAACAACATATCAATTAAAATATCAAAATAAAATACAAGAGGATATAACAACCAGTGAATAAATGAAGTCCAAAAACGTGTATATCCAATGATATAAAAGTGCCCAAATAAATTAGTCCAAAAATTTGGTGAATTTCACATATCCTATCTTCCAAACTGTGCCACCAAAAAACATGCTGTGGTGTCTTCCAGCCGCCCCCACAGGTGTATATGCTCACCTTCCTGTGTGTGACACAGCGATTAGACTATGTCAAACAAAGCCTTGGAGCCACTCCTGTGCTCATTAGGAACCAGCTGTACAGACTTCCAATGTTCTCAAGTGGAGATGGTTTATGCAAGAGAAAAAAACTCCATAGCGCAATATGTAGGTATAAAGGATTTTAATCAAATAATCAGCTCCCCTCACTGGGGTACTCACATATTGTGGGTGCGTGAGTGCACCATCCTTAACAAGCATAAAACGGTCAATCTCTCGGTGTGGTGTGCGGTGCGGCGTGTGTAACGAAAATCTCCTGCTCTCTCTCTGCTGACAGCTCCGTCCAGGCCCCTCCCCTACGCGTGTTCGGCACCGGGACCACGTGCCTTCTTCAGGGGGAATCTGATTGGACGAGAGCTCCAGAGTGAATATATATAGCTCCGGCGGCCATTTTGCCTAAGACCGCAGACACATCTGTGTCTATAGCGGCCATTTTCCCTTAGGCCATGGATCAGGCTGACACCAGCCGTGTCAATCATGGCAGCCATTTTGCCTAGGATCACAGATGTAAATCCTAATGGGCAGTAAAGGTAACTACAGCGGCCATTTTCCCTGAGACTACAAATCTGCTAAATAGCAGAATGTGTACTATTAATAGCAGGATCTCACAATAAATGATCTAATCAGATGTTGTGCATAAAAATAATCTACAATGATAATGATATATAACCATGTATTCTATCTTAATATAATAATATTATACAGGACGGAGCGGTCTCGCAAAGAGAGCACCGCCACACACCACACACGTTTAGATCGCCGCAAACGATAAAATATCACATAATAAACAAACGTACAGCATTCCATATATGATTAATCGACCCCAAGATTGGATCAACCAACTTAAAATTCATTCATTCATCTCAGACTCTAACCACACCCCATTTTAGACATGCCCATCTAAGCCACGCCCACTTTTACACGTAAACCACGCCCATTTTTTTGCGCGCGACGCATTTCCCCCTTTTCCTATGCCACGCCTACTAACGCATGCCCTGCCCCCTAATTATAGGCTGACTCCGCCTACAGCCAAAAAAAGTGGCCCGAAATTTTTTTTCCCCAATGTTGGCAACTATGAACTTAATGTGCTTGAGCCTGAGCCACTTTTTGGAAGTGGTACTGTTTTCTGGTATTCTGTATGCTGAACTGGATGATGTGTTTTCAGGTGGTGTATCAAACCTGTTGTTTGAAAAATGCCTGTACCCCCTCTTGAAATTTCTGCTGAGCAAACACTGCAGATTGCAAATTTGGGGTCTTGATCAGAAACGTTAAAATATTTCCACAGTGCAGACATGGTCCATGGTCCTCCTTTGCTGTTAGCGCAGAAGAATAGCATAGAATGATCTATAGCAGGAGTGAAATCTGAGATGGGGGACTAAAATCAATCCAGGCAGCTATTAACCACTTGCCGACCGCCTAACGCAGATATACTGCGGCAGAATGGCACGGGCAGGCAGAATCACGTACCATCGGACCCCCCCCCCCCCCCCCGGTGCCAGCGGCGGTCGGCTTGTGGCTGGAAGCGATGAGAGGCGAGAGGGAGACCATCCGATCGTGGCCCCCCCCCCCCCCTCGCGATCGCTCCCAGCCAATGGGAATCCTCCTCTGCCTGTGTGTAGTTTCACACAAGCAGAGGATGTGATGTCATCTCTCCTCGGCTTGGCAGTTTCCGTTCTAGCGCCGAGGAGAGAAGACATGTAAGTGCACAACACACACACACACACACACACACACACACACACACACACACACACACACACACACACACACACACACAGTAGAACATGCCAGGCATACTTTACACCCCCGATCACCCCCCCCTGTCACAAACTGACACCAAGCAGTATTTTTTTTTTTTCCTTTCTGATTACTGCATGGTGTCAGTTTGTGACAGTTAGAAGTGTTAGGGCAGTGAGTATTACCCCCCTGTAGGTCTAGGGTACCCCCCTAACCCCCCCTAATAAAGTTTTAACCCCTTGATCACCCCCCGTTACCAGTGTCACTAAACGATCATTTTTCTGATCGCTGTATTAGTGTCGCTGGTGACGCTAGTTAGGGACGTAAATATTTAGGTTCGCCGTCAGCATTTTATAGCGTCAGGGACCCCCATATTAGGGCTGTTGAAAATGATCGCCGCATCGATGCATCGCGATTATGCCCTTCCCGATTCGGCATCGATGCGGTATCCGGCCGTAATCGATTATGCGTGACGTCATTACGGCTCCTCCCCCTCCCCCCGCATAGCAGTGCCTGCTGGAAGTGACAAGCCACTGATCGGCTGGCTAAGCCTGGCGCCGTTCCCCGTCAATGGGAGATGTATCCTCAGCTACTGCCCCCACCCACGCTCTCCCCCTCCTCAGACACGGGACAACGTCCTCTCTTATCTCCCCGATGTGCGGGGCGCAGAGCCCCACGGAGCTGTGAGACAGATCACTGTAGCTGTCATCACATCCGTGGGGTTGCCGAAGTCCCTGGAGATCCTGCACTGTGGGGGACATTATCTCTGTGACAGTTTGAGGATACAGACTGATTTCTCCCGTCCGTAGGACAGGAGAATCAGTGTGTACATTTAGGGGCCGGTGGCTGCAGCTGAGCGGAGTGTCTCTGACACTCATCTCACACAGCCCAGCGAAGCTCACTCCCCCTCCCAGCAACGGACAGAGATTACATGCATACAGCTGCCCCCCCTCCTCCTCTCTCCCCCTGTGTCTGCCCAGCCCGCCCACTCTCCTATCCCGACACAGCTGTGAAGGGGAGAGAGAGAGGAGGGGGGAGGGGGTGTGCGCGGGAGATATGAAGAACAGTCAGCAGCTCCACATTCCAAGCTGTGTGAACTTCCAGCCTCGTCCCTGAATAAGTGAGCATTGCATTGTTCATTACACATTCATTACTGAACTGTCCCTTTCTCTCCCCTATCTGTCTCCCTCCCCCACTCTGTTCTTCCAAGATCCAGTTAGCACTAAGCCACTTATGCAGCCCATATATTGATCGTTTTTTTTTTTTTCGTTTGGTCATTACACTGAAAAAAAAAAAAAAGATCCAATTCCTCATCTACACATTCCAGGTGGATGGGGGAATCCTCCGACACTGGACCAGTGGACGAACAACCAGGGTTGCTGTCCTGGCACTGCTATTGACAGCGCTGGTCTCTGTCTCCATGGCAGCAGCAGCGCATTATAACCCAATGCTGGCTACTTGGTGCATCATGTCTGCAGTCTCTGATCATCTCCTATATCATGTCTGCAGTCTCTGATCATCTCCTATATCATGTCTGCAGTCTCTGATCATCTCCTGTACTATGTCTGCAGTCTCTGATCATCTCCTATATCATGTCTGCAGTCTCTGACCATCTCCTGTATTATGTCTGCAGTCTCTGATCATCTCCTGTACTATGTCTGCAGTCTCTGACCATCTCCTGTATTATGTCTGCAGTCTCTGATCATCTCCTGTACTATGTCTGCAGTCTCTGATCATCTCCTGTACCATGTCTGCAGTCTCTGACCATCTCCTGTACTATGTCTGCAGTCTCTGATCATCTCCTGTACTATGTCTGCAGTCTCTGACCATCTCCTGTAGTATGTCTGCAGTCTCTGACCATCTCCTGTATTATGTCTGCAGTCTCTGATCATCTCCTCTATCATGTCTGCAGTCTCTGACCATCTCCTGTACTATGTCTGCAGTCTCTGACCATCTCCTGTAGTATGTCTGCAGTCTCTGACCATCTCTTGTAGTATGTCTGCAGTCTCTGACCATCTCCTGTAGTATGTCTGCAGTCTCTGATCATCTCCTGTACTATGTCTGCAGTCTCTGACCATCTCCTGTACCATGTCTGCAGTCTCTGACCATCTCCTGTAGTATGTCTGCAGTCTCTGACCATCTCCTGTATTATGTCTGCAGTCTCTGATCATCTCCTCTATCATGTCTGCAGTCTCTGATCATCTCCTGTATTATGTCTGCAGTGTCTGATCATCTCCTATATCATGTCTGCAGTCTCTGACCATCTCCTGTAGTATGTCTGCAGTCTCTGATCATCTCCTGTACTATGTCTGCAGTCTCTGACCATCTCCTGTAGTATGTCTGCAGTCTCTGACCATCTCCTGTATTATGTCTGCAGTCTCTGACCATCTCCTGTATTATGTCTGCAGTCTCTGATCATCTCCTGTATTATGTCTGCAGTCTCTGACCATCTCCTGTATTATGTCTGCAGTCTCTGACCATCTCCTGTATTATGTCTGCAGTCTCTGATCATCTCCTGTATTATGTCTGCAGTCTCTGACCATCTCCTGTATTATGTCTGCAGTCTCTGACCATCTCCTGTATTATGTCTGCAGTCTCTGACCATCTCCTGTAGTATGTCTGCAGTCTCTGACCATCTCCTGTACTATGTCTGCAGTCTCTGATCATCTCCTGTACTATGTCTGAAGTCTCTGACCATCTCCTGTATAATTATGCAGTCTCTGACCATCTCCTGTACTATGTCTGCAGTCTCTGATCATCTCCTGTATAATGTATGCAGTCTCTGACCATCTCCTGTATCATGTCTGCATTCTCTGACCATCTCCTGTATCATGTCTGTTGTGTTTTTTGTTTTTTTTAAGAACAGATAAAGAAAAAAAAAATGGAGTTCTCCTGACTGCTTGAATTTTTTTTATGAAAACCGCGCGCAGTAATCGTGATGCATCGTGATGCATCGTGATGCATCGCGGAATCGAATCGAATCGAATCGTTGACCTGATAATCGTAATCGAATCGAATCGTTAGGCAAGTGAAGATGCGCACCTCTACCCCATATACTATCTAATAAATGTTTTAACCCCTTGATTGCCCCCTAGTCAACCCTTTCACCCCTGATCGCCGTATAACTGTTACGGGTGACGCTGGTTAGTTCGTTTATTTTTTTATAGTGTCAGGGCACCCGCCGTTTATTACCGAAAAAAGGTTTAGCCCCCTGATTGCCCGGCTGTGATATGCGTCGCCCCAGGCAGCGTCAGATTAGCGCCAGTACCGCTAACACCCACGCACGCAGCATACGCCTCCCTTAGTGGTATAGTATCTGAACGCATCAATATCTGATCCGATCAGATCTATACTAGCGTCCCCAGCAGTTTAGAGTTCCCAAAAACGCAGTGTTAGCGGGATCAGCCCAGATACCCGCTAGCACCTGCGTTTTTCCCCTCCGCCCGGCCCAGCCCAGCCCACCCAAGTGCAGTATCGATCGATCACTGTCACTTACAAAACACTAAACGCATAACTGCAGCGTTCGCAGAGTCAAGCCTGATCCCTGCGATCGCTAACAGTTTTTTTGGTAACGTTTTGGTGAACTGGCAAGCACCAGCCCCAGGCAGCGTCAGATTAGCGCCAGTACCGCTAACACCCACGCACGCACCGTACACGTCCCTTAGTGCAGGGCTTGACAAATTTGCTTGGAATCTAGGAGCCAGCTAAAAAAGTTAGGAGCCAGGTTTTTTTTTTTTTTTAAACGACCGACAAAGCTTTATTTTCAATATAAAAATTAACCAATCTTAAATTTACACAGAGACGACTAGAACTAATGTGACTGCTTTTATTTCCTGCCATGCAGGGACACAAGACCACCATATTCTCGCTAAGGATCCAATCAGGTCTGCCTGAAAAACTGACAGGCGAACCTGATCAGACAGCCCGAGTGAAAGGGGCCAAGCAGGGAGGTGACAAATAATAAAATCATTTTAATCAACCGCTTCCTTCCCGCAGGACGAATATATACGTCCTGTCTTTGAAGAGAAATACCGTAGTTATGGTAGCAGCTAGCTACCATAACCCCGGTATCTTCTTCAAGAGCCGGCGGTTCTCTTTCAGATAAAAGTGGTCTCTGCAGCAGATTAGCAGCGAGATCACTTTTATCGGCGGCAGGAGAGGGCCCCCCTATCGCCACGATCGTTAGAGCGAGAGCAATAATTCTAGTCCTAGACCTCCTCTGTAACTCAAAACATGTAACCTGTAGAATTTTTTAAACGACGCCTATGGAGATTTTAAAGGGTAAAAGTTTGTCGCCATTCCACGAGCGGATGAAATTTTGAAGCGTGACATGTTGGGAATCAATTTACTCGGCGTAACATTATCTTTCACAATATAAAAAAAATTAGGCTAACTTTACTGTTTCTTATTTTTAATTAAAAAAAGTATTTTTTCCCAAAAAAGTGCGCTTGTAAGTCCGCTGCGCAAATACGGTGTGACAGAAAGTATTGCAATGACCGCCATTTTATTCTCTAGGGTGTTAGAATAAAAAATATATATAATGTTTGGGGGTTCTAAGTAAAGGGAAGGAGATGAGCAGGCAGTGAAAATAGGCAGGGGAAGCTCCATTAGCATTGGTGGATGTCTTGTCATACCAACGGCCACCACCAGAGGGCGCCCGATTGCAGAAGGAACCAGGAACCATAGGACTGCAGTAGGCCGCAAAGCCGGGGCCTCAATTACCGGCGCGGCCCAGCGCGATCGCGGCGGGAGGGGGGGGCTGTCGAACGAACACAGGATATCCCAGCTGTGCTGCCCCAGGCGCCAGGTCGCTAATTCTAGTCGCAAATGCGACCTGGCGCCCGGGTTTTGTCGAGCCCTGCCTTAGTGGTATAGTATCTGAACGGATCAATATCTGATCCGATCAGATCTATACTAGTGTCCCCAGCAGTTTAGGGTTCCCAAACACGCACTGTTAGCGGGATCAGCCCAGATACCTGCTAGCACCCGCGTTTTGCCCCTCCGCCCAGCCAAGCCCACCCACATGCAGTATCAATCGATCACTGTCACTTACAGAACACTAAACGCATAACTGCAGCGTTCGCAGAGTCAGGCCTGATCCCTGCGATCGCTAACAGTTTTTTTGGTAGCGTTTTGGTGAACTGGCAAGCGCCAGCGGCCTAGTACACCCCGGTCATAGTCAAACCAGCACTGCAGTAACACTTGGTGACGTGGCGAGTCCCATAAGTGCAGCTCAAGCTGGTGAGGTGGCAAGCACAAGTAGTGTCCCGCTGCCACCAGAAAGACAAACACAGGCCCATCGTGCCCATAATGCCCTTCCTGCTGCATTTGCGAATCCTAATTGGGAACCCACCACTTCTGCAGCGCCCGTACTTCCCCCATTCACATCCCCAACCAAATGCAGTCGGCTGCATGAGAGGCATTTTCTTTATGTCCTCCCGAGTACCCCTACCCAACGAACCCCCCCCAAAAAAGATGTCGTGTCTGCAGCAAGCGCAGATATAGGCGTGACACCTGCTATTATTGTCCCTCCTGTCCTGACGATCCTGGTCTTTGCATTGGTGAAAGTTTTGAACGCTACCATTCACTAGTTGAGTATTAGCGTAGGGTACAGCATTGCACAGACTAGGCACACTTTCACAGGGTCTCCCAAGATGCCATCGCATTTTGAGAGACCCGAACCTGGAACCGGTTACAGTTATAAAAGTTACAGTTACAAAAAAAAGTGTAAAAAAATAAAAAAAACACAAACAAAAATATAAAATAAAAAAAAATGGTTGTTTTATTGTTCTCTCTCTCTCTCTCTCTCTCTCTCTCTCTCTCTCTCTCTCTCTCTCTCTCTCTCTCTCTCTCTCTCTCTCTATTCTCTCTATTGTTCTGCTCTTTTTTACTGTATTCTATACTTTACCGTTTACTGTGCTTTGTTAACCATTTTTTTGTCTTCAGGTACGCCATTCACGACTTTGAATGGTTATTCCAGAATGATGCCTGCAGGTTTAGGTATCATCTTGGTATCATTCTTTTCAGCCAGCGGTTGGCTTTCATGTAAAAGCAATCCTTGTAGCTGATACTGCTTTTACAAGCAGTGGGAGGGAATCCCCCCCCCCCCCCCCAACGTCTTCCGTGTTTTTCACTGGCTCTCCTGTCTCAACAGGGAACCTGAAAATGCAGCCGGTGATTCCGCCAGCTGACCATAGAGCTGATCAGAGACCAGAGTGGCTCCAAACATCTCTATGGCCTAAGAAACCAGAAGCTACGAGCATTTTATGACTTAGATTTCGCCGGATGTAAACAGCGCCATTGGGAAATTGGGAAAGCATTTTATCACACCGATCTTGGTGTGGTCAGATGCTTTGAGGGCAGAGGAGAAATCTAGGGTCTAATAGACCCCAATTTTTTCAAAAAAAGAGTACCTGTCACTACCTATTGCTATCATAGGGGATATTTACATTCCCTGAGATAACAATAAAAATGATTTAAAAAAAAATGAAAGGAACAGTTTAAAAATAAGATAAAAAAAAAAATAATAATAAAAAAAAAAAAAAAAAAAAAAGCACCCCTGTCCCCCCTGCTCTCACGCTAAGGCGAACGCAAGCGTCGGTCTGGCGTCAAATGTAAAAAGCAATTGCACCATGCATGTGAGGTATCACCGCGAAGGTCAGATCGAGGGCAGTAATTTTAGCAGTAGACCTCCTCTGTAAATCTAAAGTGGTAACCTGTAAAGGCTTTTAAAGGCTTTTAAAAATGTATTTAGTTTGTCGCCACTGCACGTTTGTGCGCAATTTTAAAGCATGTCATGTTTGGTATCCATGTACTCGGCCTAAGATCATCTTTTTTATTTCATCAAACATTTGGGCAATATAATGTGTTTTAGTGCATTAAAATTTAAAAAAGTGTGTTTTTTCCCCAAAAAATGCGTTTGAAAAATCGCTGCGCAAATACTGTGTAAAAAAAAAAAAAAAAAAAAATGAAACACCCACCATTTTAAACTGTAGGGCATTTGCTTTAAAGAAAATATATAATGTTTGGGGGTTCAAAGTAATTTTCTTGCAAAAAAAAATTATTTTTTTATGTAATCAAAAAGTGTCAGAAAGGGCTTTGACTTCAAGTGGTTAGAAGAGTGGGTGATGTGTGACATAAGCTTCTAGATGTTGTGCATAAAATGCCAGGACAGTTCAAAACCCCCCCAAATGACCCTATTTTGGAAAGTAGACACCCTAAGCTATTTGCTGAGAGGCATGTCGAGTCCATGGAATATTTTATATTGTGACACAAGTTGCGGGAAGAGACAATTTTTTTTTTAATTTTTTTTTTTTTTTGCGCAAAGTTGTCACTAAATGATATATTGCTCAAACATGCCATGGGAATATGTGAAATTACACCCCAAAATACATTCTGCTGCTTCTCCTGAGTACGGGATACCACATGTGTGAGACTTTTTGGGAGCCTAGCCGCGTACGGGACCCCGAAAACCAAGCACCGCCTTCAGGCTTTCTAAGGCCGTAAATTTTTGATTTCACTCTTTACTGCCTATCACAGTTTCGGAGGCCATGGAATGCCCAGGTGGCAAAAAAACCCCCCAAATGACCCCATTTTGGAAAGTAGACACCCCAAGCTATTTGCTGAGAGGTATAGTGAGTATTTTGCAGACCTTACTTTTTGTCACAAAGTTTTAAAAATTAAAAAAAGAAAAAAAAAATTTTTTTTTTCTCGACTTTCTTTATTTTCAAAAACAAATGAGAGCTGCAAAATACTCACCATGCCTCTCAGCAAATAGCTTGGGGTGTCTACTTTCCAAAATGGGGTCATTTGGGGGGGGTTTGTGCCACCTGGGCATTCCATGGCCTCCGAAACTGTGATAGGCAGTGAAGAGTGAAATCAAAAATTTTCACCCTTAGAAATCCTGAAGGCGGTGATTGGTTTTCGGGGCCCCGTACGCGGCTAGGCTCCCAAAAAGTCCCACACATGTGGTATCCCCGTACTCAGGAGAAGTAGCTAAATGTATTTTGGGGTGCAATTCCACACATGCCCATGGCCTGTGTGAGCAATATATCATTTAGTGACAACTTTGTGCAAAAAAAAAAATGTCACTTTCCCGCAACTTGTGTCAAAATATAAAACATTCCATGGACTCAACATGCCTCAAAGCAAATAGCTTGGGGTGTCTACTTTCCAAAATGGGGTCATTTGGGGGGGGGGGGGGTTATGCCATCTGGGCATTTTATGGCCTTCAAAACTGTGATAGGTAGTGAGGAGTAAAATCAAAAATGTACGCCCTTAGAAATCCTGAAGGCAGTGATTGGTTTTCGGGGCCCCGTACGCGGCTAGGCTCCCAAAAAGTCCCACACATGAGGTATCCCCATACTCAGGAGAAGCAGCTAAATGTATTTTGGGGTGCAATTCCACATATGCCCATGGCCTGTGTGAGCAATATATCATTTAGTGACAACTTTTTGTAATTTTTTTTTTTTTTTTTTGTCATTATTCAATCACTTGGGACAAAAAAAATGAATATTCAATGGGCTCAATATTCCTCTCAGCAATTTCCTTGGGGTGTCTACTTTTCAAAATGGGGTCATTTGTGGGGGTTTTGTACTGCCCTGCCATTTTAGCACCTCAAACGACATAGGCAGTCATAAATTAAAGGCTGTGTAAATTCCAGAAAATGTACCCTAGTTTGTAGGCGCTATAACTTTTGCGCAAACCAATAAATATACACTTATTGACATTTTTTTTACCAAAGACATGTGGCCGAATACATTTTGGCCTAAATGTATGACTAAAATTGAGTTTATTGGATTTTTTTTAGAACAAAACGTAGAAAATATCATTTTTTTTTTCAAAATTTTCGGTCTTTTTCCGTGTATAGCGCAAAAAATAAAAACGGCAGAGCTGATCAAATAACATCAAAAGAAAGCTCTATTTGTGGAAAGAAAAGGACGCAAATTTCGTTTGGGTACAGCATTGCATGACCGCGCAATTAGCAGTTAAAGCGACGCAGTGCCAAATTGTAAAAAGTGCTCTGGTCAGGAAGGGGGTAAAACCTTCCGGGGCTGAAGTGGTTAAAAAAAAATAAAAAAAACTTCAACAGTGCAGCTCTCTTGCAGTGCAAGGTAGCTATGTCTGCCCATGCGCAATTTTCAGCACCATCATGTGCAATTGCTTTCTTTTTGGCAATGGGCCAAAAACACAATTTGCGGCCGATATGTTTCAGCCGCTGAAATTTCGGTGCATCCTTAGTGCCTAGTCAACCCCCCTAGCGAATCCCCTGATAGTGTGTGGGGGTTCCTCTCCTCAGCAGCAGCTGCTAAATTTGAATTTTGTACACATTTGTGAATGAATAAACTACATGCCCCATCTGTCACCGCCACAGATGGGTTTGTAGTCCTCAGTGAAATATAAGATCACACTCGCCCCATTCTCTCTAAGACTTCTTGTACACTCCGCCTACTTTGACCACCCGCCACAGGAAAATGCAAAATGCGGTGCGATTTTGCTGCGTCTTCTGGCGGTCAAAATGTTCTTTCCTGAAAGTGATTTCTAATGTGTTAAGAAGAGGGTGGTTGAAGCTCCCCTAACCACAGCAGCTCCTAAACTCTGCTAAAAGCCTGTGTGTACATTGACATAAAGGCTTTTTATGGAATTGAGTTTAGGAGCTTTTGGCGTTTTTTTTTTTTTGCCGAAGCTCCTAAACTCAAGTTTAGGAGCTCTATAGTGTACGTGAAGCCTAACTGAAAGTGTTACTAAAGTTAATTTTTGTTAAAATAAGCACATTATACTCACCTACTCTCTGTGCATTTGGTTTTGCACAGAGCGATCCCAAACCTACTCTTCTAGGGTCCCCTGCTGGTGATCTTGGCTGCTCCTCTTGTTCTTGTGTCCCCCATAGCAAGCTACTTGCATGCTCGCTCCCAAGCAGTGTGTGTCAATAGAGCCACGCTGCTGCCGGAGTCCCTTTTGTGAAGAGGAACACTGGCAAGACGAGATGTAGTTGTGCACAGCGCTGGATCTCTACTCCCCCTTTTTTCTTGTTCATGCAAGGAAAGGGGAGGAGATAGCGCAAGAAAAAAAATGTTGTTATTGTACATCAAGTGACACAGAGCACCAATAGTAATCACTATGTGGGTATATAGGCACCTTCAAGTGATGGACATTGGTATACGCAATACAGGAAGTTCACTCCCTATATCCCTATACCCCTCCTCCTACCAGGAGTACCTCTAGTTTTTTCGCTAGTGTCTAAGCTGTTGGTCACGAGTGAAGATGTGCTCTGAAGAGCTCCACTGGAGGGATCCTTGCTGGATTTAAACAGCCTCCATAGACCGGATCCATCCAAAGTGCCGCTGAGGCCAAGGTGGATGGTACCCGGGCCTTGTATACAAAGCACGAGGTTTTGCCTGTAAAGCCTCTCCTTGCAGGGTTGGACCCCCAGGACCCAGGGCTTTTCGGTCATGCCTACATTACCTAAAGTTTTTCCTGGCAGGGTGCTAATACAGGTCCAAGGGAGTGGAACCCCGATAAAAAGGGACTCGGTCCTTGAAGGTTTGCTAACACAGCCTGCCTTGATGGGTGACGTTTGGATCTGTCTATTACAGCAGTATCCTGCAGGGAGGATAAGGTAAAGGAAGAAGCCTAGGAACTGTAAAAAGTCCACCTATGGTTTTTTTTTCTTCCATGAGTAAAATGTTGTCATGCCTTAAGTCTCCACTAGAGGCAGTAAATGCACATACCTTGGTACGTTGCTTCTCAGTCAGCTCAGTGTTCAGCTTAAAGCGGGGGCCCACCTATCTATCGTTTTTTTTTTTTTTTTTTTGAGTTCATTCACAAACTTTTCTTCTCAGCATTACATACTCACATATTGTGTGTAATATGTCTGCCTGTGTCAGATTTTGTCGGAAAGAATAACTTATATTATTCACTGCAGGCGGTTTCCATCTTCATTGTGGGTATTTGAAGCCCACAAGCATTTATTTCCTGGATGTGGTGAATGCTGTGCTCCCAGCATTCACCACTCGTTCCTGCACATGCTCAGTGGCATCCTGGAAAGCCTGAGACTAGCTCCCAGGAGTCTGGGAGAGGCTAGAAACACGCTTACTCCCATGGGAGGAGAACCAGGAAATGCAAAGAAGAATAGAAAAATAAAAGGTAATTACGGTGATTTAAATTTTTTTAAACAGCATGTCAGCATCTAGGCAAGGAAGAGAATACATACAGATATTGTTCAAAATTTGGGTGGAACCCCGCTTTAAACAGCATGTGTGTGGTCTCAGCAGCCAGGGGGGATTCTTAATCTTGAACAAAGCTTGCAGCATGTTCTCCCACCTGGGGGAACTAAGGGGCTGGGAGATACAACAGCAGTTTGTACTCCCCCCTCGGGAGGTGCGGTGGCAGCTTCCCTGTGTTGTATTTACCCCAAACTGGGTCAGCTGAAAGATTCCCCACATAGCCATAAAGCAAAGCTTTATTACTCCCCAGCTTCCCCTTCTACGGGTCTGCACTGGCAGACCCGAATGTTGTCTGCACATGGACTGCTGTTAGTTTGAAACAAGAGGGGGGCGGGATAGTGGCGAGGGGGCGTGGCTTAGGTGCAATGGCGTGTGCGGAGCGTAGCGTCCACGAGGCGCAGGCGCTGGGGACGCTGAGCAGAGCTTGCACCTCATGCATTTGAAGAGATGGAGGTCTGACACACAGGACACGGGAGCGCTGGGGCACGTAAGGGATGGATGCATGCAGGCATTTCCAGTACAGGAAATACATTTTTACTCAGCACCAAGCTGAACTTTATAGCGGCATTGTATTGCTAGACTATTGCTCAGAAAATAGTGCATTTACTTAGTGCCTCTGCTTTTGTGCTTAGCACTATGGCTTCCAAAAAAGACACCACAAAGAAGGTACCAAAAATTCCACCACCAGGCGCTGGGAACTCCAGTCGTGCCTCCACACTGTCATCCTCTCCTGAAATACCAGATATAGCCAGCCAAGGTCAGTCATTGGAACCAATTGGTGGTGCAGCTGCTTCTCACATCTCAGCCCCTGTATACGTGACTGAAGATGCATTTTCCCCCGCCCTGCAGGGCCTAGAAGGAAGATTAGTAGCTTTAATCGCATCCTCCATCCAAAAGAATACAAAAGTGTTAGATCCCCCTCCCCCATCTCTGACCCTTTACCAAGGGAACAGTGGGTACAGGATGAAGTGTTGCTCTCAGGCGATCATGAGGAAAGACAAACCGATTACTCCTCTGTGGAGGAAACAACGGTGGATGAACCTTTTTCAGCCTCGCAATCCGAGAAATTGCTGGTACAATCTCTTACGGAGATGGTTTGTTCAACTTTCAAGCCACCCCTAACGGAGTCAGCTGAAAGTTCTCTTTCTTCTTTAGGTTCCTTTTAAAACCTTCACAGCCTTTGCATGCGTTTCCTGTCCATGCAGTACTAGAACAGCTTATTTATGCTGAATGGGTTCACCCGGATAAGCATTTTCTCCCTCCAAAGAGATTCACAGCACTCTATCCCATAGAAGTCTAACTTGTCCAGTAGACAATGCACAAATGCTTAAGGATCCAACAGATTAAAGGTTGGAATTCCTGTTAAAATGATCTTTTTCCTTGGCAGGTGCAGTTACTAAGCCTGCAGTTGCTGCAATAGGCATCTGTCAGTCCCTAAAGGACCAGTTTAGACAGGCCCTTAACCACTTCATTACCGGGCTATAGTCATATGACGTCCGCAGAGCTCCCATCCTGGGCGGGCGTCATATGACGTCCTCGGTTTCTCACCACTCTTGCGGGGGCCCGCAGCGCAGTGATTGGGGATGAGGCGTGTTCCTCGGACACAGCCCATCCCAGATCCGTGTAAAGAGCCAGTAAAAAATGGCTCTTTACCACGTGACCGGCTGTGTTCAATCACAGCCGGTCACATGTATTGCCCACATGCACGGCGCTCGTGCACGCCCCTAGGGTGCGCACAGAGCGGCGATCGGGGACGAGGCTTGTCACCCTAACCCAGCCCCACCCCGATAGCAGTGAAGAGCCAATGAAATTGGCTCTTTACCACGTGACTGGCTGTGTCCAATCACAGCTGGTCACAGAATGTCAACAAACCATGGTAACTAGATGTTACCGGGTTCTCCTCCTCACACACTGATCGTGTGTGATAAGGAGATTGCGGTAACATCTCGTTACCGCTTACAGTACACACCAACCACACTGACTGCCCCCCCTCCTAATAAAGAGGACCTGTCACCATCCATCAATGTACCTGTTACAGCCCACCCGAGTACCTGTCACAGTTCATCTGAGTACACGAGTATCTGAGTACCTGTCACCAGCCCAACAGAGTACCCGAGTACCTATCTGCAGCCCATGCCTCATAGAATAGACGTTGAGGTGTCTGCTTTCCAAAATGGGGTCATTTTTTGGGTAATTCCACTGTCCTGGTGCTCCAGGGCCTTCACAAATGTAAAGGTTGCTAGGAAATTAGAGGTGTAATTTATGCTCCTAGAACCCCTGATGGTGCTCCCTGCATGTTGGACCTCTCTGTGTGGCCAGTGCTGTGTAAAAGTCACACATGTGGTATCGCCATACTCTGGAGGAGTAGCAGAATGTATTTTGGGGTGTAATTGGAAGTATGCATATGCTGTGTGTGAGAAATAACTTGTTATTATGACAATTTTGTGAAAAAAAAAAAAAAAAAAGAAAATAATTTTCCCAAGAATTGTGGGAAAAAATTACTACTTTAAAAAACTCACCATGCCTCTCGCTAAATACCTTTTGACTGTCTACTTTTAAAAAAGGGGTCATATGGGGGGTATTTGTACTTTCCATAGGCCCCTTTCACACGTGCGGATCCGTGTTGATCCGACCTGTGAACCTCCGCTTGCTCAGCGGGGATCGCTCCGTTTTCCCCAGCTGAGCTGGCGGATGACAGGGCGGGACCTGCACACTGTGCAGGGACCGCCCTGTCAGATCTCCGCTCTCCCCTATGGGGGATCGGAGGAACACGGACCGTCTGTCCGTGTTCATCCGATCCGCTCTGCAGACGGATAGAAAAATAGGATTTTCTTCCGTCTGCAGAATCGGACGAGAGTGGAGCCGGACGACATCGGGTGTTAGCGGATGTACATCCGCTGACACCCGCTATCCCATACGGATGCATGTATGTCCGTATTTCATCCGAAAATGGAAGGATGAAATACGGACATACGGACCGCACGTGTGAAAGGGGCCCTACATTTCAGGGCCTCAAGAAATGAGATAGGCCTTTAGTGCATCAGGTGTGATTAATGATTTGCACCATAGCTTGTAGACTCTATAACTTCCACGGAGACTAAATAATATCCACTAATTTGGGTTATTTTTTTACCAAAGAGATATAATAGTATAAATGTTGGCCCAAATTTATGAACAAAAATGACTTCTTTGCAAAATGTTATCATAGAAACTAAAGTGTTTTTTTTTTTTTTTTTTCAAAATGTTCTCCCTTTTTTCACTTGTGTCGCAAAAAATAAAAAACCCAGTAGTGATTAAATACCACCAAAAGAAAGCTCTATTTGTATGAAAAAAATGATAGAAATTTTGTTTGGGTACAGTGTTGCATGACTGAGTAATTGGCATTCAAAGTGTGAGAGCACTGAAAGCTGAAAATTGGTCTGGGAAGGAAGGGTGTATAAATGTCCTGTATTGAAGTAGTTAAGGAGGTTCCTGCACAACAAGCCCGGGATTTGGCTGAACTACCAAAAACATTATGTTTTGCCATAGACGCCATGAAAGATTATATTTATCAGGCGTCCCGCCTTGCGCTTGTGCTAGTACACATGCATAGGATCCTGTGGTTAAAAAAATGCAAAAGGCTTCTGACTGGTTTTCCTTTTCACGGGGATCGGCTATTTGGGGATGATTTGGACAAATACATCCAAATGATTTCTAATGGGAAATGTACTCTTTTGCCAGTCAAAAAAAAGTATAAACGCCCTTCCTTTAAGCGGACTCTTTCTCCTGCGCCAGGGGAATCTGCCTCTAGGCAGTGACGACGGCCTCCGCTGTCAGACTCTAGAGGAAAGCCTCAGGGTCAGGCCCAGGCACAAAAGAAGTCCTGGGGCGGAAACCTGCAAAGCAGAATTCTAAAGCCTCATTATGAAGGGGCGCCCCTCCTTGCCAGAGTGGTGGGGAAGACTTCTGCAATACTCAGAAGTCTGGCAAGAGGAAATTCAGGACAGATGGGTCATCTCCACGGTTTCCCTAAGATACAAACTAGGTTTTCTGGAGTTTCCACCGTCTTGTCTTCTGAGGTCAAACTTTCTTAAAGATCCAGGGAAAAGGCAATCTCTGTTTCGGGCACTAGACCGATTACTGGCTCAGGGGGTGATCATACAAATCCCCACAGAAGAGCAAGGTTTGGGTTTTATTCAAACCTCTTTACGGTACCAAAACTAAATGGAGATGTCAGACCCATTCTAGATCTAAAGAATCTGAATCTGTTTCTGAAGATCCGCTCTTTTCACATGGAGTCAATCAGGTGAGTGGTGTCTATCCTACAAGGAGGAGAACTTCTGGCGTCTATCGACATCAGAGATGCATATCTGCATATCCCTATATTTCCCACTCACCAAAGGTTTCTGCGGTTCGATGTAGAACAGCAGCATTTTCAGTTTGTAGCCTTGCCCTTCGGGCTGGCTACAGCACCCTGGGTGTTTACAAAGGTGCTGGCCCCACCAGGTACAGGGCATGACAGTCTTGGCGTACCTAGACGATCTTTTGCTAATAGACCAGTCGATGGCCCGTTTAGAGCAAAGCGTGCGCATTACAACCAGTTACCTGAAAAGTCTGGGTTGGATTCTCAACCTAGAGAAGTCTTCCTTAAAACCGCTAAAAAGGCTGGAGTACTTGGGTCTGATCATACACAGCCCAGAAAAAGGTGTTCTTGCCTCAGGCAAAGATCAACTTCATAAGAGATCTGGTGCGGATGGTCAGGTCGAAAGGAGATCCCTCCATTCGCCTTTGCACAAGGTTGTTAGGAAAGATGGTGGCTTCATTCGAAGTGGTTTCCTATGCCCAGTTCCATTCAAGACTGTTTGAAAAACAGTATCCTGTTTGCTTGGAACAAAACAATTCAAGCTTTAGACTTGCCAATGCGGCTGTCCCCAAGGGTGTCCCAAAGCCTCAGTTGGTGGTTACTAACCCAGAATTTGCTGAAAGGAAAATCCTTCAGACTAGTTATCTGGAAGGTGGTAAAAGATCCCAGCCTTTCAGGCTGGGGAGCAGTGCTAGAGAAGACAACTGTCCAGGGACAGTGGTCAAGAACCGAAAGAGCCTTGCCCATCAACATCCTAGAGATTCGGGCAGTGCATCTGGCTCTGAAGGCTTGGACTTTCAGGTTACGGGATTGTCCTGTCAGGATCCAATCCGACAATGCCACAGCTGTGGCTTATATCAATTACCAAGGGGGCACCAAGAGTCTTGCAGCGCAGAGCGAGGTGAACCATATTCTAACTTAGGAAGAAAGGAATGTTCCGTGCCGGACGGCAGTCTTCATTCCAGGAGTAGAGGATTGGCAGGCGGACTACCTGAGTCGCCAACAGTTATTCCCGGGGGTCCCTTCACCCCAACATTTTTCGGGCTGTTTGCCAAAGATGGGGGACTCCGGACGTAGATCTTCTGGCATCCAGATTCGACATGAAGTTCGTCAACTTTGTGTCCAGGACAAGGAATCCACTTGCATGCGGAACAGATGCGTTTGTGACCCCGTGGGATCGGTTCTCCCTGATTTATGCTTTCCCCCCTATTCAGTTGCTACCACGACTTCTTTGCAGGATCAAGCTGGAAAGAAAGCTGGTAATTCTGGTAGCCCCAGCATGGCCCAGAAGGTCCTGGATTGCAGAAATCGTAAAGATGGAGGTGGAGGATCCATGGTCCCTTCCACTACGGCCAGACCTACTCTCACAAGGGCTGATATTCCATCCTACCTTACAAACTCTAAATTTAACGGCTTGGCTATTGGAACCCATGTTCTGAAAAAACGTGGGCTTTCCGGGTCAGTTATCTTTACCTTGATTAATGCGAGGAAGCCAGCTTCCAGGACTAATATATTATTGAGTCTGGAGGGCTTATGTTTCCTGGTGTGAATCCAAGGGTTGGCACCCTCAGAAGTATATCATAGGCAGAATTCTTGCCTTTCTGCAATTAGGGGTAGAGATGAAATTGGCCTTGAGTACTATTAAGGGCCAAGTTTCAGCTTTATCGATCTTATTTCAAAGACCACTTGCGTCACATTCTTTAGTCCGGGGTTTTATGCAAGGGGCGATGCGGCTTAATCCGCCCGTTAAATCACCTTTGAACCCTTGGGACTTGAACTTAGTTTTGTCAGTGTTACAAAAACAGCCATTTGAACCGATACAGCATATTCCCTTAGTCCTTCTGACAGGGAAGTTAGTGTTCTTATTATGTAGCTGATACACAAGTTCCGCGCTCCTGAACTAAATGTGTCACCACTGTGCTCATGAAAAAAAGTGTGTATGATAATAACCCCTAAAAGCTGCCAACTTAAATACAAATACATAAACCAATAACGTGTTTTAAAGAAAAAACAGTGGCGCTGCATAAGTAAATCCGTGATAAACCTTCAAAATTATGAGTAAAACAATAAATTATCTAATAAAAATCTCCACATGTGAAAGTGTCCATAAATCAAGTACAAAATTCATGCATGGTGATGAAGTCCATATGCCAAAAAAAAAAGATATTCTCAAATAATATAAATATTTTCCACCACACCAAATGTGATTGTGTTCCACTCCCTGTTGAAATCGCACTCACTAGAAGAATATGCCTTGCATTCTCATGCTCAGCAAACAAGCTGTTCAAGACCACCAGGGTTTAACTCCCCACTTTTGCGAGATACTGTATGTGGGGCCGGTTTCTGTACAGAGTCCGGTGCAGTTCCCATTCAGCAGTATATTATTCACGAGGACAGAGTGGTGTTGCGCCCTCATCCAGGTTTTCTGCCAAAAGTGGTCTCAGGTTTTCACCTGAACCTCGATAATGTCCTGCCATCGTTTTTTCCGAAATCATGTTCCAGGGAAGAGAAGTCGCTACATTGTCTTGATGTGGTGAGATCGGTCAAAATCCATTTAACGATGACTACTCAGATCCAGAAGACCGATGTCTTATTGTACTGCCAGAGGGTCCTAAGAAAGGACAGGCAGCGTCGAAATCCACTGTCGCTAAGTGGATTCGGCAATTTATAATTCAGATTTATGATTTAAGGGGTAAGATTCCAACTTTGAAAGTCAAAGTGCACTCTACCAGGGAGGTTAGTGCTTCTTGGGCAGTGCGTCACCAGGCCTCCATGGCTCAGATCTGTAAGGCCGCAACTTGGTTTTCAGTACATACATTTACCAAGTTTTATCAGGTGGATGTAAGAAGGCATGAGGATATCGCCTTTGGGCGCAGTATCCTGCAGGCAGCAGTATAGGTCCTCAAGTCTGGGGGTGCCCTACGGGTTGTCTCTCCCTCCCTACAAATAGCATTGCTATGGGACATCCCACATAGTGATTACTATGGTGCTCTGTGTCCCGTGATGTACGATAAAAAAATAGGATTTTTAAAACGGCTTACCTGTAAAATCCTTTACTTGGAGTAAATCACAGGACACAGAGGTCCCTCCCCTCTTTCTGGGGTTTAGGTATATTGCTTTGCTACAAAAACTGAGGTACTCCTGGTAGGAGGAGGGGTTATATAGGGAGTGAACTTCTTGTATTGGGTATACCAGTGTCCATCACCTGAAGGTGCCTATCACATAGTGATTACTATGGTGCTCTGTGTCCCGTGATATACTCCAAGAAAAGGATTTTACAGGTAAGCTGTTATAAAAATCCTATTTTACTTTTTAAAGTAGGATGGATTTGATATAAATCAATTTGCTTTAAATCAACTCGATCTTAAAGAGCAACTGTCATCTCTGTCCTGCAGCGGCTCCTGCCATGCTGCCCTGATGGATCTGAAATGACAGGTGCTTTTTTAAATATAAGGAATCATTCCTGCTGGTAGTTAGAATTTTTAATGTTTGAAAACAAAATTAAGGTTTCCTATTTAGAATGATAAGCTGTCAGGTTAGTAAAACAGCGATATCAGAACAGATTCAATCATACAGTTTGTAGTGTACATAGATTTTGCAAAACAATGGGATAAAGGAATATTCCTGAAGGTTTATCTCATGGTTAATGTGTGAATGCACTAATGCAGTGCATGTTATCTCAGCTTGAAGAGCTTGGATTCATTGAATGAGTTTGTCAAAAATGTAAATATTGCAGAATATACAGCCTCATACTACATAACTAAGCTCCATTTCATGCTGAATAAACTAAATTTATTTTTCAAACATAATGGGACATGGAGTCAGCCTAATATTCACTACCTGCTGGGTTATACTAAATCATCAGGTGAATGGACCAAAGGTCTTCAGACAGGAAGTGATCCCCTATATAACCCCTCCCATACAGGAAGTACTTTAGTTTTTTACCAGTGTCTGCAAGGTGGATGGCACGGTTTGTTTGAGCTCTCTGAGCTCCAGGTCTCCAGTCCCACTAATGGTTCCAAAATAAATCAAGGCATTGACCGATCGGATCCATTTGACACAAGCTTTTATGCTTAGATAAATGGTACCCGAGTCTCGCAAAGAAGACTCAAGATCCTGCAAGGTTTTGCCTGTAATGTGGCCTCCGGAAATCCTGGACACTACAGCGCTAAGGCATTTCCTGCAGGGTGCTGTACAGGTCCAAGGGAGTAGACCCTAAACATGAAAGGGTACCCAGTCCTTGAAGGTCCAAGTGACAGGAACCCGCCGTGAAGGGTGAAGATTGGGCCCCTATTTTGTAAGTGGCCCTGCGCCTGGACGGGTAAGTGAAACCCTGTTTTATTTTTGTGGGGTGTCCCAGTGATTGTAAAAATCAGTCAAGCTAGGTAAAGGCTGGACACCTGTGTGCGGTGACCATATGGGGGAGTGCTGGGCTAGCTGTGGGTGTTTGCAAAGTGTACCTTTTTTGCTTGTGTTTGGCTGTTTACCTGTATAATGGTGCGCCTTTTTGCCTTGGTTCGCCATGGTGCACGTGCGTTCGCAAAAGCGCCGCTGTGTCAGCAGTTTGTTTGGCGGCCATGGCACACGCGGCTTTGCCGCACATGCGCTGTAGCCTTTAGGCGCACGAAGATTTGCGTCGTACCCGAATACAGTCACGCCCGTTCGCCGGGACCACGCACATACGTGCGCACGCACATAACGGTCCAGCGCACACCCAGCTTATTTAAGCTGTGTAGGCCAAGCATGTGGTGCTTCCAGAAGGCAGCTGTGGGACACAGAGCAGGCTCTGAACAGACATGTGCAGTGGTTCATTTTTCCTTACCCGGGTCACGTGGGTCACCAGGTGTTGCTTGGCAAGCTAAAGGTGCTTAGCAGGGTTATTGCATAGGGGCTTGGTGAACCCTGTTAAAGGGTCTCCCTTCTGAGGTGTTTTAATACTACACCCAAGTTCTCTTTGTTTGTGGCTATTAAATGTCTTCCAAAAAGGAGTGGTACTAACACTACAGGGAAGGGCACACCTATGTCATCAGTAGTTCCTGATGAACCTAGTCGTATCCCTAGTCTTGTATCCCCTGAAGGACCAGAGGCCTCCAGGCAATCTGAGCTGCTGCGCCTATCTGGTATTGTGCCTACAGTCAATGCTGCTGCCTCACCCTTTATCACTAAGGATGAACTGTCCTCAGCCCTAGCCGGGTTAGAGCACAGGATTGCTGGCATGATTGCCTCCATCCTGCAGGGTGGCCGGAAGCGTGACAGATCCCCCTCCCTGGAGTCTCCTAGTCTGGAGCAGGAATGGGTTGAGGCTGGGGAAGAGCTTAAAGCTTAGGATTTGGTGGAGTGCCCGGCAGAAGAGTCTGCTTCCGAGCAATCTGGACAAGAAGATATCCAGTCGATGTCTGCCTCTCAGTCGCAGAGGCTTTTGATTCTGACTCTGACTGAAATGATTCGTTCTGCCTTTAAGTTGCCTCTTATAGAGGTGACTGAGCCCCCCTGGTCCTCTTTGGGATCTCTGAGGCCTTTTCAGTTCGCACAGACTTTCCCTCTATACCCCCTGTTGGAACAGGCGGTGTATGCTGATTGGGAACATCCTGACAGGACTTTTGTTCCTCCTAAAAAAAAAAAAGGTTTTTCCTTTTTATATCCCATGGATGAAAAGTTTGTTAAAAAATGGAGCATGCCAGCTGTAGATGCAGCAGTCTCTTCCATAAACAAGAACTTAACTTGTAGATAACGCACAGGGCTTGAAAGACCCTGTTGACAAGAAATTGGAGTAAAAGGCTTCCTTTTCTTTGGCCAGTTAAACTATTCAGCCAGCTGTTGTAGCAATTGGTATTTGCCAGTCCATAAAGGATCAAGTCAAACGGCCTGATAGTCCTAACCAGGAGGATGATCTGCCTGAAGGTAAGACAGATTCCTTGAGCACTGTGTTTTGCTGTTGATGCTTTAAAGGATTCAATACAGCAGGTTTGTCGTCTGGCTCTCTTGTCTGTACATATGCGCAGACTTTTATGCCTTAAGAACTGGTCAGCTGAGCTTCCTTGTAAAAAGTTATTGAATGTTTCCCGTTTCATGAGGAACGTTTATTCGGTGATCACTTGGACAAATATATCCAAAAGATTTCCGGAGGGAAGAGTTCTCTACTTCTTCCTGTGAAGAAAAGCACCAGACGTCCCTCGTTTAAAAACCCAGGGACTGCTTCCTCAAATGTCTCAACGTCAGGGCGGTTCCTTTTGAGGGGACGCCCCCACTCCATTTTGTGGGGGGAAGGCTGCTGCACTTTGCGGACATTTGTAACAACAATTCAGGACGAATGGGTCACCTCAATTATATCTTGCGGTTACAAGCTGGAGTTGCGGGGGGGTTCCCCCTCAGAGGTTTCTAAGATCCAGTGTTCCCTCAGATCCTCCAAAAAGAAACTTAATGCTTCAGGTACTACATTATCTAGTGCATCAAAGAGATTCATGTAGAGATTCCTGTATTTGAAAGGGGCACAGGGTTTTACTCAAACCTGTTTACGGTTCAGAAACCAAACGGGGACACAAGGCCCATTTTGGACCTAACGTCCCTGAACAAGTATCTATTGATACAGTCCTTTCGAATGGAGTCTGTCCGCTCAGTAGTAACCTCACTCCAGAGGGGAAACTTTCTAGCCTCCATCGAGCTAAAGGACGCATACTTATATGTACCCATCTTTTCAGCCTCTTTAAAGGTACCTTTTTCAATTTATTTTTTATTAAATTTTTTACATATAAAAACATTCCATTTCAATTCAGTCCCTTATAAATATATACAAGCGTACACGAACATTCATAATAAAAACAAAACCTAAAACACAATCAACATACAATCAACATAACCATGGACCTATCTCATAATGTACTCCATCATATCAGAGGTGATCATCATGTTAAAGGTATTCTATCATCCCACACCACCCAGTACCCCCTCCCCCACACCGGAACAAAACCAAAAAAAAAAAAATTGAAAAAGTGATTTTCCCAAGCCCTATTGATTTATAAATCTATAAAGAGGAGAAATTCTCGATTTTTACTTCCATTGAGAACTACTCCAATAAAGTGCCTAGTTACTATATAGCAACAGTGCCTTACTTTAATCCCCTACTTGTAACATGAAATCCTCTTAGTGACATTCCTTCTAATCTGAATAAAACATAACTTATCCCATCCCTTTTTGTTGATTTATGAGAAAAAAAAACCCACCCCCCATTTAAAAAAAAAAAAAGGGGGGGGGGAGGGGGCAAAGGCAGGGGATGGCGGAACACCTAATTACTTCCCATATAATTCACATAAACCTGGGTTTGCTTAACCACTTCCCGCCCTATGGCGGATTGACGTCCGGGAAGTGGTCCTGTTATCCTGACTGGGCGTCATATGACGTCCAGCAGGATAACATGCCGCAGCGCGCCCCGGGGGCGCGCATCGCGGCGATCGTTGGAGCGGTGTGTCAGTCTGACACACCGCTACACCGATCTTGGTAAAGAGCCTCCGGCGGAGGCTCTTTACCACGTGATCAGCCGTGTCCAATCACGGCTGATCACGCTGTCAATAGGAAGAGCCGTTGATCGGCTCTTCCTCACTCGCGTCTGACAGACGCGAGTAGAGGAGAGCCGATCGGCGGCTCTCCTGGCAGGGGGGGGGTCTGCGCTGATTGTTTATCAGCGCAGCCCCCCCTCAGATGACCACACTGGACCACCAGGGATCGCCACTAGGACCACCAGGGAAGGGGCAACATGTGGATGGCCAGGTATGTACCCCATGGCCATCCACATGTGCCCAGTGTGCCAAATCTGTGCCAATCAGTGCCCACAAATGGGCACTGATTGGCACCATCATGTTGCAGTGATGCCCAGCAATGCCACCCTTGGAGGCATCACTGCAAACAAGCAGTGCCATCAGTGCCACCCATCAGTGTCAATTCATGCCACCTGTCAGTGCCCATCCGTGCCCATCTGTGCCAACTATCAGTGCCACCTACGAGTGCCCATCAATGCCACCTACGAGTGCCCATCAATGCCACCTACGAGTGCCCATCAATGCCACCTACGAGTGCCCATCAATGCCGCCTATGAGTGCCCATCCGTGCCACCTATGAGTGCCCATCAGTGCCGCATACCAGTGCCCCCTATCAGTGCCCATCATCAGTGCCCGTCAGTGCCACCTCATCGGTGCCACCTCATCGGTGCCACCTCATTGGTGCCACCTCATCGATGCCCATCAGTGCCGCCGTATCAGTGCCCGTCAGTGCAGCCATATCGGTGCCCGTCATTGAAGAAGAAAACGTACTTATTTACAAAAAGTTTTAACAGAAACAAAGAAAAACTTGTTTTTTTTTCAAAATTTTTGGTCTTTTTTTATTTGTTGCGCAAAAAATAAAAACCGCAGAGGTGATCAAATACCACCAAAAGAAAGCTCTATTTGTGGGAACAAAATGATAAAAATTTAGTTTGGGTACAGTGTAGCATGACCGCGCAATTGTCATTCAAATTGGGACAGCACTGAAAGGTGACAAATGGGCTGGGCGGGAAGGTGTCTAAGTGCCTGGTATTGAAGTGGTTAAATTCCAACCAACTCCAAGTACTGACAAATTTTTATTTCAGAATTATTTTGCATATGTATTACTTCTTCCATTAATCTGATTTTATCTATCTCCCTAAACCAGTCTTTTATTGTCGGGATTACCCTTGATTTCCATTGTTTCGGAATTAATGCCTTTGCTGCATTCAGCAGGAATGGAATAATTGCTGCTCCTATATTTTCTCCTTGGCATCCCCATTACATGAAACGGGCATTGCCAGGGATCAAGTCAAATTTCATTCCCACTGATTTTCTTTATCCAATCCAATACTATCATCCAATAGGGCTGAATCAAGTGACATTGCCACCAAATATGTACATGTGTTCCATCCTCCCCACATTTCCTCCAACATAAAGGGGACAGGTCCGGACTAATTTTATACAATTTTATTGGGACGTAATACCACTTAATAATTTATAATTCATTTCCTTCATCCTTGTGTCCATTGAAGATGAGAGATCAGAGACTTTACTTCTCATTGTTTCAGGCAATAACTGATTCAATTCCAATTCCCACCCCTCCACGGGGCAGCGGGATTCCTCATCTTGGGGCATCATCAACATCCTATATACATTGGAAATCCCCCGTCTATTTATTCCCCCTTGATCGACTAATCTTTCCCATAAATTTAGCTCACCAACTGAGCGAAGAGGTTTCGGAAGAGATACTACAAAATGTTGAAGTTGTCTATACCGCCATGTATCCCATGATGTTGCCCCATACTTTCCTCACAGTTCTAATAGTGAACAGAGGACATTTCCATTCAGGACGTCCTTCAACCTCAATTGCTCCGAGGAAGTCCATTTTAAGAACAATTTATTGTCCTTACCTGGGGGGTAAATAATCATTACCTGTCAATGGCATCAGGGGATTATTATACTGCCTAAATGTATTTCTAAAAAGTTTTTATCCCATACTCTCAATGTTTCTATGGTAATTGGGGCCATTTCTCTAGAGGAACCTTTGTACTGCCTTGGAATCCAAATAATCTCACTCGGCTAATTTGCTCAGCTCTGCCTCTAGTGACAACCATTTTTTTAACGGAGAGCCATGTACCCAGTCCATGACTCTCCGCAGTACTGCCGCCGCATGATATTTTACCAAATCTGGAAGGAATACTCCTCCCTTTTTCTTTTGGTCTGCTCGAAATTTTATAGGCAGTACGATTGCCCCTATTATTCCATATCAATTTTTGTAATATCAATCTAAGGGTTTTAAAGTATGTCACAGGAATATTTATCGGGAAACACCGGAAAATATACAAGGCTTTTGGAAGTCATCATTTTGATAACACTTATCCTGCCGAACCATGATAGTCTATGTGCAGGGTATCCTCTCAAGTCTTGTTTAATTTTATTCAATAGGGGCAAATAATTATCCTGATATAAGTCCATTGTTGATGTTGACAGAAACACTCCCAGATATTTCAATCCACTCCTCCTCCTCCATTTTAAAGGGATACAGATTTCCGAGTTCCCTTCCTTCATCTGAGGAAACTGAGTTATCTAATATCTCGGTTTTCTCTATGTTAATCTTAAGGTTCGATACATCCCCATAGTCACTCAGCTCTAACAAAACCTCTGGGAGTGTGTATGTGTGTGTGTATATGTATGTATGTATATCATAACATCATCCGCGAACGCGGATGTCCTATGTTCTTGTCCCGCAACCTCAATACCTTCAATTTTATAATTGGCTCTTATGGAAGCTAAAAAGGGTTCCAAGGAAAACACGAAGGGTAGGGGGGACAGAGGACACCCCTGGCGTGTACCATTATATAACCGAAAAGTCTCAGAGTTCCATTTACTTGTATTTTAGCTGTGGGGTTAGAGTATAAGGCCTCTATTCACCTCAGCATTCGTGGCTCATACCAAATGTATTTAATGTCCGCAACATAAAATTCCAATCTAGCCTATCAAAAGCCATTTCGGCATGTATTGATAGAAATAGAAAAGATTTCCTTCCCTTTTTTGCTGTATGCATCAATAAAGTTGTTCTTAATATATTATCTCTTGCCTCCCTCCTGGGGACAAATCCTGCTTGATCTTTCTCAATACAGTCTGGCATAAATGGTCTCAATCTTTCGGCCAGGATCCTTGCATATATTTTAACATCCTCATTGATCAAGGATATCGGCCTTAGCTAGAGCAAAAAGTTGGATCCTTCCCTTCTTTACCCAGGAGTGATGTATAGGCCCCCAGCGTTTCTTCATGGATTTTCAGGCCGTCTGGACCCAGACTTTTACCAGACTTACTTTTCCTAATTGCCTGCTCAATTTCTTCCTTGGAAATGTCTTTTTCTAATTTACCTCGTCTGATGGGGTCGGTAACTTTATCTACCGTAAATACTGCTCTATTTTATTTCCTCCTATTTTGTCTAACTTCACTATCTTGGATACTATTTACTTTATTTAGTGATTGATAGTACTCCAAAAAGATTTTACTGATGTCCTTAGTGGAATATTTCATTTCTCCCTTTTTTATCTTTCATTTTCGCAATATAATTTACATTCCTTCTAGGTTTAATCACCCCCGCCAACACACTTCCAGGTCTGTTACCAAACTCATACTGTCTTTTGGCTAGTCTGATAAAAGCTCATTTGGACTCCTGCTCCATCAGATCTTGCAGAGCCTCCATGTTTTTCCATTAAATCCACCCTTACCTTATTATCCTTTAAATTTTTATGTAACTGCTCTAATTCCTGAATTTCTTGTAGTAGAGATACATTCAAATCTCTTTCCAAATCTTCCACTATGCCCTGATCAAATAGAAGCGATTCGTCCAGCCTCCAGGATCTTTGCCTATCTGGTATGTTCTTTAAATCCAAGCTTACTATAACTGGGGCATGATCCGAGAGGGTGAAGGATTTCACCTCTGCCTTTAATAGCCCCTCTAGAAGCTGATGGTCTAAAAAGAGTTGATTTTCGAGTAGGATGAATGTACCTGAGAATTGCTATTCCTTTGGATCTCTTATCAGGGGAATATCCATGAAACCAAACTGGATAATTTTTTGAATCCAATCCAACCCTTGATGACCATTTTAAAATGGGTTTTCCTGTAAAAAAAACAATATTGGATGACCAGCTTTTTAATTCATGCAATATTTGATGTCGTTTACTTGGACTGTTTAGACCTCTAACGTGTTAGAACAAGGGCGCCATCTCTCAAATCTGTGGAACATAAGCATCCATAGACCCTTATTCATGAGAAAAAAATATAGAACCTCTAATTTTCTGGAGATGATCCACTTAACAAACATAAACATAAACAGGACATGACAACACAGTACACCCCCTTCTAATCTATCCCCAACATACATCCTCTTATAGGCCCCCCTCCCTGTCCTCCCTCCATTGTATACCAATGATATGGCCTACCCGGCTGTCGCCCAATTTATTGACACCCAGCCGGGTAGGGCAGCCCCTGGGGGTTTCGATATGCCTGCGTGGACCCCCAGATCTCATCCCAATTGCAGGAATGGCTCTGAGGGGACAGGCAGGCATCGCCGGACCCCATACACCCCCGAGCGAGACCCCTCCCCTACTGGTCCATTTATCTCCCTATATTCCTTGTGCTATTTGTTTGTTTATATAAACCGTATTATATTCTATTGATAGAACTCTAGACTGTTATCCATTACTGACCACTTAGACTCCCCCATTCGAGGGGTTTCTTTTCCCAATTCTCCAAATTGATACATGGCAAATCTAGTTTTCTACAAAAATCTTTTAAGTCCTCTGAAAATCGCAGTGTGGCTGATACACCTTGATTTTTAGCCACCAAACAAGCTGGGAAACCTTATCTAAAAAAAAATATATTTTTTGCTTATAGCTGATTTATTAGGCGTTTCAGAGCTCTCCTACGAGTCAAGGTCTCCTGCGATAAATCCGTAAATATGAGAATCTCAGTCTCATTAAATTTCATCGGTGCAACACTTCTCTTTCCATATGCAACTTGTTGTTTTACATCATAGCAAGAAAATTTAGTACATGTAGTACATTCTGTATATCCACCCTGGTAGCATTCAGTTCTCCTTTTAATCATGCATTCTAAATCTGACATCTCAGCCATATTCTGCTTTGTAGGAAACATCTGTAGGCTCTCGAGATCTTTTTCTCTTTCCCTCTTTCCATTAACAATTGTGGCTCATCTTTCTGCTGAATTTTTTACACTTCTCCTTCCCTAGATCCGTTATTTTTCTTCATTTGACCCTCGAGGATGGGGGGGGTTTATTTCCTCCACTCTTTCTGCTACCTGTTCCGCTCTTTGATCAACTTTTTCCTGTACCATGTACGTTTTTTTATGGAGTTACAATTCTGGCTATCTACTTGGTTGGTTTTTACCCCCTTTCTTCCCATATTCCCTTTTCTCAATTCCTTCTTAGTGTATATTTTCAAACTTGTGAGGGTTTAAGTACTGACAATCCACTAAGCAATCTTTTACGAGCAAAAGGGAAGGGTGTAAAGCAAAAAAATAAAACAATATCTGCATCAATTGTAGGCTATAGTTGAGACAGTTCCACCTCGATGGTTACCTTCATGCGTCTCTATTGCTGAGATCATTCACATCATTCTCTCAAAGTATGATTAAGTATAAAAGGTAGATGTAAATATGAACAAGTATACTGAAGCTTGCCACAAAAAAAAATATTTATGCAGATAATGATGGCAGTAGATTTTCAAGTGAAAGGTATGCAGCTAAAGATGCAAAATAGATTTTACAGAATAAATTACTTTTACTGTTCGGACTTATCGTTGCACTTATTGTAAGTACTTTCAAATATTCAACTCATTATAATGGTCTCAGTAAAAGGTATCTAGGCAGGATAAGCGTTGGCTAGGAAAGCATATGCAGAGCTAAAGCAGACATAGAATGCATGGGAAAATTCAGTATGTGAATGTAGACAATCGCTGAGGGAGCAAATATAGAGATATTATGCAGACTTGGGCCTTCAGATGCACAGTTCACACTTGGACCTAGCAGTCCATATATATAGTATAGAATATAGTGTATATTTGCTAAAAGGGATAAGCAACAGCCAGCAAGCAGAGAAAGCAGATCCTATATACAGGTGAAGGCCCAGGTTTCAGGCTTATATCAATTTAAGTTTTCTATAAATGTTTTTTATAAGATTTATCGACTTTGGAATTCAGTCCATAGAGCAAGCTTTGCAGACAGGTGAGGGCAAAATGAAAAAGAAACAAACAATAGCAGCGGCAGCTTTTATAGTGGCTTTAAACTAAAAGTTCTTATTAAACATCTTACTGCTATATCCAAATACCCCAACTCTGTTTTGTGTTATAAATTTTTAAAGAACAGTCCATAGAGCAGTCTTATCGGCAAAAAGAGCAGAATAGAGCATTAGTTGGGTATACTGAATGGTAAAAAAATCAAGCCTTCCTCTTCCTTTTTTTTTTTTGAAAAGTTTTATTTATTGCTTTTGTAACATACAGGTACATACAAGACCCATTTGGCCACACACACAATAAACTATTTACATTTCTTCAGCATGGACTTTCTCCTCCTTCCTCCGGACCTTCACTCAGTGTAAAAGAACAAACTAAGATAATAGTAAATATGCCCCCTTTTCACATTAACTGTCAGTGCAAGATTTAAGATATATCAGATAGTCGCATACATGTTATAACCCACTGTAAACCCATTCCATTAGGTACCACTTAATCCGCCACCGTATCTTCACTATTCATCCAACTGCCCCATACTTTATCAAATTTTCGTGGTATGCCCCTACTAATGTATGTAGCCTTGTATAAAGGTGCAGCCCTATTCACCACACCCTTCCACGCCGATACAGATGGAGGACTAGGCTTTTTCCATGACAACACTATCGTTTTTCTAGCATAATAGATCAGGATCGTTAGCAAAGTACGAGTTACTCTCTTTGGGGCTAGATTGTCTACCAGCCCCAAAAGGCACACTTCTACTGTGGGCTGTATAGGAATGTTTGTTACGTCTGCTATACATTCTGTAACTCCCTTCCAAAATGCTTGAATTTTCGAGCAATTCCAGAAGATATGCATAAAATCAGCAGTGAGGAAGCTGCACCACCAGCAACTAGGTGACCGGGTAGGGAACATCTTAGCTGATATCACTGGAGTAAGATATATGCAATGAAGGAATTTAAATTGAGTGAGTTGGTCTCTAGCAGAAACCAATATGGTAAAATTAATGTCCCATACATCGTCCCAGTCATCCTTGTCCATCTGGGGGAACACCTCACCCCACATCGCCCTACACTTTGCAAGGAGATTTCCCCCCTCACTGAACAGTTGTTTGTATATTGTAGACAAGGCCTTGTCCAAAGTGTCCTCCCTCAGTAAAGACTCTACATCACTAATTTTCGGGGTAATTCCATTATTTCCAAATTGAGCATTGTATGCATGCCTTAGCTGAAGATAACAGAACAGGTGAGTGTTGGGAAGGTTAAGCTTGGTTTTTAGGGCGTCAAACTGTAGAAGTTCCCCACCACCCACTATATCTTTCAGCGTCTTAATACCAAATTTAGTCCAGATGATCAGATCTGGGTGCTCATAGAAATGTGCTAGTTTAGGATTCTTCCAAAGTGGTGTGTGAGGAGAAATCTCAGAAGCACTGCCCATCTTGGTCACTGCCACCCATGCCCTACTGGTCGCATGCATGGATATTGTGAGTCTATACGGAGCCCTGAAACCCTGAAACGGGAGATGTTTCAGTGCCTCATAAGAACCAACAACCGCTGCCTCTAGTGTGTTAGCAGTGTCGTCCTCAGGCACAACAAACCACCTATGTACGACTACTAGCTGACCCGCCAAAAAATATCTATGAAAGTCTGGGACCGCCAATCCCCCTTGTTTCCACGGCAGCTGCAGCACCCAAAGTTTAATGCGGGGGTGTCGTCCCTGCCACAGGAAAGTCGAGATGAGCTGATCTATTTTTTTGAATATATATATCTCGGAATCCAAACAGGGGAATTCCGAAATATATACAGAAACAGGGGCAAAAATTTCATTTTCACTAAGTTCACCCTACCTATGAGTGTCAAAGGTAAATTCTGCCATGCCTGTAGCCTGGATTTTAATTTAGTCAAAAGTGGATCGACATTCAAGGCAATAAAGTCTGATACGGAGTTGGATATATGTAATCCCAGATATTTAATCACCTCTACCCTCTGCAAAGGACAATCTGTGGGAATCTCACATCTGGGGGATGGCGTCCTGAGTGATAGAATCTGGGATTTCCCCCAGTTGACCCTCAGACCCGAAAAACGAGCAAAGGAATTTAGGATGTCCAACGCTGCCGACAGGGATTGCTTGGAGTCTCGCAAAAAAAGAACCATATCATCCGCATACAGTGCTGTTTTTTCAGTCAGACTACCCACCGTTATCCCTTGTACCTCCTCAGAGGCTCGCAAGGCCACTGCCAAAGGCTCAATCATGATAGAGAAGAGACCCGGGGATAAAGGGAATCCTTGGCGGGTACCCCTATATATTGGAAAAAATTCGGATAACATATTGTTCAACTTTATGGCTGCTGTAGGACAATGATATAGAATGTCGATCCACTTCCGGAACCTAGGACCGAATCCAAGTACCTCTAATACCACCCTCATGTAATTCCAATCCATGGAATCAAAGGCCTTTTCCAGATCTAGAAAGACCAGTATTCCACCGCTGGAAATATCTGGGCACAGCTGAGTGTGGGTGAAAACCCTGCGCAAGTTAATATCCGTGGCCTTTTTGGGCATAAACCTTGTTTGGTCTGGGGAGACAACCTGATGCAGGACCAACATCAATCTAGTAGCTAACAGTTTGGTCAGTATTTTGAAGTCCATATTTAATAAAGAAATGGGCCTGTATGATGAACAATGTAATGGGTCCTTTATCTGGCTTAGCCAACAATACAATATGAGCCTCATAAAAGGAGAGGGGGAGGCTTCCCTTTTGAAAAGAGTCTGTGTATAAATGAAGCAGTCTAGGTGTCAAGATCTCCGAATAATGGCGGTACCACTCAATTGGCAGACCGTCGGGTCCAGGAGCTTACACTAGGGAACGACCCCATTGCCAAGGCTACCTCTTCCTCCATGAACTCAGCATCCAGAAAACTGCAAGATTCAAGCCTTCCTCTTTAAACGGTTTCATACATTTATCTCCTTTGCTGAGGCCATTTCTTTTCAAACAGAGTATTCATAGAAACCCTTACAAATTGTCCCACTGCTGCATCCAAACAAAAAGTTCACCAATTTATTGCAGGGCGCTTTAAGACTGATAAACTCTTTGCTCAGTGTTCACTTTTACTTTTAAACAGATTTTTTTTCTTTCATTTGTTCCTACCCGGTCTTCAATCCTCCATCTGTTTGCACCGCTAGAGAATCTATGCCATGAGCTGCCCTCAGTTCCTCTGTCTCCTCCGGGAACCTTCAGTGGGTCTTTCAAGCCTCTGGGGGGTACAGGCTGGAGTTGCAGGGGTTTCCCCTTCAGAGGTTTTTAAGATCGAGAGTTCCCTCGGAACCTCCAAAAAGAGACTTTTTGCTTCAGGCACTACATCATTTAGTGCATCAAGGAGTGATTGTAGAGGTTCCTGTATCCGAAAGGGGCACAGGGTTTTACTCAAACCCGTTTACGGTTCAAAAACCAAACAAGGACACAAGGCCCATTTTGGACCTAAGATCCCTGAACCAGTATCTACTGATACAGTCCTTTCGGATGGATTTACATATACCTATCTTTCAGCCTCATCAGAGGTTCCTACGTTTTGCAGTAGAGGAACATCCTTTTCAGTTTGTGGCTCTACCCTTCGGCTTGCTACAGCTCCCTGGGTGTTCACAAAGGTCCTAGCACCAGTACTGGGTCTTTTAAGGGCCCAAGGGATCCTGGTGCTCGGGTATCTGGATGACCTCCTGCTTAGAGATCACTCATTACAGGCTCTAGAACAGAGCATTATATACAGTGCGGTATTTGAAAAGCTTAGGCTGGATCATAAATACGGAAAAGTCAGCCTTTAGACCAGCTCAAAGTCTAAGGTATTTAGGTCTGATCCTAAAAAAATTACAACTTCAAAAACCACACCATGCCTCTTTCTAAATACCTTGGAATGTCTGCTTTCCAAAAAGAGGTCATTTGGGGGGTATTTGTATTTTCCTGGCTTGTTAGGGTCTCAAGAAATGAGATGGGCCGTCAGTACTTCAGGTGTGATGAATTTTCAGAGATTGGCACCATGGACATGGTGGGCGTGACCGGAAGTGGATGGAGGAGTGAGTTAGTGAGGAGCGAGCGTGTGTGATCTCCTCACCCCACCCTTGACTATGGCTATGTGTCCTCAATAGATAACCGGCTGACCGCATTCCCAGCGCCGAAATACCTGCTGTTTATCTGGTGTCTGGCCGGAACTTTCTTCGGATTTGTGTGCCTGCTCGTTACACCCCCCCAGCCGAAAGGTGCCTTCTCTCCCCGAACTCAAGTCGGAGCGCTCTCTCTCTCCCCTCAGCCACCATCAGGAGCTGCCGGAGGCGTTCGGATTGGACGAGGGTCCCGGAACCAAGCAGCGATACGCTCTCGCGGGAAAGAGAGGAAAAGACACTCACAACAGGAGCTGACGTCAGGGTGTCAGCAGTGGAAGTCCTCTGAGAGCCGCCTGGGTGAACGCTGAGTGCAGACACCAGAGCGGCTGAGGAAATCCTAGAACCCCTGAATCCTTGAGCCCTTGAAGTGGCATCTCCAGGGTGGTGAGTTACATGAGGGGGGAAATAAAAATCTGAATTAAATTAAAGTATAAGATTGAAGGAAAGTAACATTATTGCTGACAATACTACTGACAATACTACTATACCCTCATATCCCTGTCCTGGGAGGAAGCCAAAAAACTAACAGGAACTGTTGGAGATCTGAGTACGGGACTATAGCATATTGTACCACATGATACCATATTGTGAAGTTTGTACGAGCACGTTGCTAGCTGGTGGGATATATGGTATTTTGAATCTCTAAAGTACCCCCGTCCTTACTTGATATTCCCTTATCTGATCCCTGATATATTTATATACTGTTATAGTACGATAAAAACTTTTTTAGAAGTGAACAAGAGGGATAAAATTGTCGGTAAGAAGGAAGGGAGATGAGCATGCCAACAAGAAAATTATGGGGACTCAATCACTACGTTCAGCCAAAGAGAAAGAAAAAGACGAAGATAAGGGAGTGCTGTCTACAGTGGCGGGGGCAACGGCAGCAGCAGTCGCAGCAACCGCAAAACTGGAGAGAATGGTTAATGCAACTGACCATACTCCAACGAAAGGGGGGCAGCAGGCACAAAGTAAGACAGCGACAGATAGGAAGAGCCAGGGACATCTGAATACGCTTACAAGTGGTACTATAATAAAGAACCCTCCATCTAAAGGAACAGGAACAGTGGGGAAAACTATAGAAACAGCTGGTATCCAGACTCATACAGCAGAAGGAGAGCCATCCCTTAAAGAAATCCTCTTAGCAATTAACGCTTGTAAACAATCTCTGGGTGAAATGTCAGATCAAATGAAAGACATCAAGGAAGAATTATCCCGTGTATGTCACGATCTTAAAAAAAATTGCAGAAAGAGTGACGGAAATGGAAGGGAGAATAAGTTTGATAGAGGATGACTTGCATCCAATGAAACAAGAGGTGAAGGCCCAGAAAGAACAGATAAACAGACTCATGGAAAAATTTGATGAAATGGAAAATAGACTTCGCAGAGACAATGTGAGGATAATAGGGTTCCCTGAGAGGAGTGAGGGGGCAGATCCAATAGGATTCCTTGAAAATTGGTTGATTGAAACTTTTGGAAGAGAGACATTCTCACAGCAGTTCTCTATTGAAAGAGCACATAGAGTTCCATTTAGACCCCCCCCCTCAGGGAAGCCCTCCAAGAGTCCTGTTATTAAAATTCTTACATTAAAAGGATAAGGTGACCCTTCTCCGAAGGGCCAGGGAGAGAGGGAACCTATCCTTTGAGGGAGCTAGGATATCAATGTACCCCGACTTTTCCCCCGAATTGCAGAAGCGAAGGGCAGAATTCCTAGGAATCAAGCGTAGTCTTCAATTGTTTGACATTACATACGCTCTCCTTTACCCCGCTAGGCTCCGGGTGAATGCACTCGGAAGAAGTCAGATTTTTGAGTCCCCAGAGAGGGCGCGGGCATGGTTAGAGGAAAAGAAAGATCAGTTGTCATTGAAATAAATGGGGGTTGAAATAAGAGAGGATTTATATAAATGGGGAAGTAATGAAAGTTAAAGTTGATATATTTTGTATAGAGTGGGGGGGGGGATCCACATGGTTGGTAATTAAGGTATGAGTTTGTATTTGGGTGAATGGAGGGAGGGCTGGGAAGAGGGAGGGGGGAGCGTGGGGGTGAGAGCTGAGGGAATAAATTTGGTAATAGTGGAGGAGTATGAGACGGTCATTAAAAAAAGCCTTCAAAGGGGACCTAGAGTGGTGTGGGGGGGGGGGGGAGAGGGGGGGTATGGAGGTGGGGGGGGGCGGGTAAAGAATATAGAAGTAAGAAGACACAGAAAAGGATAAGGTTGAATCATAGGATCGTAAGGAGATGTTTTTGCACATTAAATAGCATATCCCTTTTATTGGGTAATACATGACGCACAAGTAAAAATACAAAAATAGTTATAATAATTACACTAGTAGTGTGAAATATGAGTAAATTCCAAGAGTTTGAAGTTATTAATGTAAAATATTTGGGTGAAGGGGAGAAACCCCTTATATTAAATATAGATAAAGCACTTTAGTAGTTCAGAAACACGAAGGGGAATGGCACTTTTTAGTCAAAGGAGGGGGTTGCGGGTTTTTTTTTTTTTTTTCTCCCTCCTTTTCATAGAGTTTGACCATAAATAATAACCGGTGGTTCTGAATATTGGGTCGTGGAATGTCCGAGGGTTGGGTTCCCCGGTTAAAAGAGCAGTAGTATCTGATGTTCTAGACACATTCAAAGTTGGAATTGCCTGTCTGCAAGAGACACACCTAACAAAAGACACCAAAATTAATATGAGGAATAGAAGATATCAACACCAATTTCATTCTATGCATACCTCCTATTCAAGGGGAGTGTCGATTTTAATTGGCAGTGGGGTAGCGTTCTCTTGCAGACAGTGCAAAGTAGATGAAGAGGGGCGATATGTATATTTGCATTGTATAATAGAGAACCTGGAAGTTGTACTGGCTAATATATACATCCCTCCTCCTTTTTAACCACTTACCAACCGACCCATAGCCGAATGACGGCTGCAGGGCGGTTGGATAACTCTGGGAGGGCGTACTATGACGTCCTCCCAGAATTCCCCTCTCGCGCGCCCCCTGGGGCGCGCACCCGAACACATCCGTGACCGCTGGGTCCAGAGGACCCGGCGCATCACGGATCCCGGTAAATGGCCGCTGATCCCGGCCGTTTACCATGTGATCGCGCCGTCATTTGACACATGTAAACAGACCGGCGTCATCTGATGACGCCGGTTCCTCTCCTCCCCTCCTGTGTACCGATCGGTACACTGTGAGCCGTGAGGGGGATGGATGGATGTCTGCAGCGCTGTGGGCTGGATGTGTAGTGCCCACAGCGCTGCACAGAGACATCCAGCCATCCATCCATCCATGCTCAGCCATCCCTCACTACTATGCAATGCTGTGCAATACTCTGCAATACCCCCGCAATACTCTGCAATGCTGTGCGATACTCTGCAATACCCCCGCAATACTCTGCAATGCTGTGCGATACTCTGCAATACCCCCACAATACTCTGCAATGCTGTGCCATACTCTGCAATACCCCCACAATACTCTGCAATGCTGTGCAATACTCTGCAATACCCCCACAATACTCTGCAATGCTGTGCAATACTCTGCAATACCCCCACAATACTCTGCAATGCTGTGCAATACTCTGCAATGCCCCCACAATACTCTGCAATGCTGTGCAATACTCTGCAATGCCCCCGCCATACTCTGCCATGCCCCCGCCATACCCCGCCATACCCTGCCATGCTGAGCCATGCTCAGCTGTACTCGCCCTCTGTATGTGGCCAGGCTGTGGAAGTCTCACACGTGGTATCGCCATACTCAGGAGGAGCAGGAGAATCTATTTTGGGGTGTCATTTTTGGTATGTACAAAAAAAAAAATGTTATGGTATGTAAAAAAAAAAAAGCGTTTTAACCACTTCCCGCCCGCCGGCCGTCATACAATGTCCTTGACTTTGTGCGGAGATATCTGAATGATGGTTGCAGCTACAGGCATCATTCTGATATCAGCTTTTTCAGCCGGCGAGTCCCTACACCATGAGAACGATCATAGTAGCTGTTCCACTGCTTGATCTTTCTTACTGGAGGCGAGAGGGGATGTCCCCCCCCCCTCCCGCGCTTCTACCGACTCACCGCTACGATCGAAGCCAGGATCGTTTTTATTTTTTTTTATTTCAGGCTTCCCAGCCTAGAGGTGAGATGTGGGGTCTTATTGACCCCATATCTCACTGTAAAGAGGACCTGTCATGCCATATTCCTATTACAAGGATGTTTATATTCCTTGTAATAGGAATAAAAGTGGTCAAAATTTTTTTTTTTTGGAAAAAAGCATCAAACTAAAATAAAGTAAAATGAACAATAAAAAAAAAAAAAAAAATTTAAAGCGCCCCTGTCCCTGTGTGCTCGCATGCAGAAGCGAACGCATACGTAAGTCCCTCCCACATATGAAAACGGTGTTCAAGCCACACATGTGAGGTATTACTGCGATCGGTAGAGCGAGAGTAATAATTTTGGCCCTAGACCTCCTCTGTAACTCAAAATATGTAACCAGTAAAAAATTTTAAAGCGTCGCCTATGGGGATTTTTGAGTAGCAAAGTTTGGCGCCATTCCACAAGCACGTGCAATTTTGAAAGGTGACATGTTGGGTATCTATTTACTCGGCGTAACTTCATCTTTCACATTATGCAAAAACATTAGGCTAACTTTACTGTTTTGGTTTTTGTAAAGCACAAAACATTTTTTTTTCCAAAAAAAACGCGTTAAAAAAATTGCTGCGCAAATACCGTGCGAGATAAAAAGTTGCAACGACCGCCATTGTATTCTCTAGGGTCTTTGCTAAAAAAACATATATAATGTTTTGGGGTTCTATGTAATTTTTTAGCTAATAAATGATGATTTTTACATGTAGGAGAGAAATGTCAGAATTGGCCTGGGTGCTCCAGAACGCCTGAAGGTGCTCCCCTGCATGTTGGGCCTCTGTATGTGGCCACGCTGTGTAAAAGTCTCACACGTGTACTCGGGAGTAATAGCAGAATGTGTTTTTGGGGTGTAATTTGTGGTATGCATATGCGGTGTGTGAGAAATAACCTGCTAATATGACAATTTTGTGGGAAAAAAAACAAGTAAAAAAAAAACCTTGATTTTGCAAAGAATTGTGGGAAAAAATGACAACTTCAAAAAACTCACCATGCATCTTTCTAAATACCTTGGAATGTCTTCTTTCCAAAAAGGGGTCATTTGGGGGGTATTTGTACTTTTCTGGAATGTTAGGGTCTCAAGAAATTAGATAGGCCGTCAGTACTTCAGGTGTGATCAATTTTCAGATATTCGCACCATAGCTTTTGGACTCTATACCTTTCACAAAGTTATATTATTACAAAGTTATGTTATAATATTTTGCAAATAATATCCACGGATTTGGGTTAATTTTACCAAAGATATGTAACGGTATACATTTTGGCCAAAATATATGAAGAAAAATTACTAATTTGCAAAATATTATAACAGAAATGAAGAAAAATTTATTTTTTTTACAGATTTTTCGGTCTTTTTTCTTTTACGGCGCAAAAAATGAAGAACCCAGCGGTCATTAAATTCCACCAAAAGAAAGCTCCATTTGTGTGGAAAAAAAGGACAAAAATTTCATATAGATACAGTGTTGCATGACTGAGTAATTGTCATTCAAAATGTGAGAGCACCAAAAGCTGAAAATTGGTCTGGTTAGGAAGGGGGTTTAAGTGCCCAGTTGTCAAGTGGTTAAGCTGGATGTTATGCACAGTCTACTGGAATTTATAATAGATAAACCTGAGTTACCAGTTATAGTAGTTATGGATTTCAATGTAGTTTTGGACAAGAAAGCAGATTGACTCCCTCCAGGGAAACAAAGTCAAGGAAAACAGGAAGCCCAGATGAGACAATTTCTTCAAGAAGCAGGGCTGTCTGACATATGGAGAGCACGGAACCCGGGGGCTGCACAGTTTTTATGCTATTCGGGTTCCTGTGCTACGCTATCGAGGATAGACCTTGTACTAGGTAATGGGCTAGCATAAAATTGGGGTATAAGAAAATATGTAGAACGTGGAAGATGAAATCAGCCTGGCTGGAAATAATAGAGGATCAGGAAGTGGTAGTGGCTGAGCTGAAGGAATTTATAAAATTTAATGCAGATACAACATCGAAGGGGGTGATGTGGGACGCACTGAAGGCATACTTGAGGGGTTCATTTATACAGAAAGTGGCAAAAATTAAAAAAACATCACGGGATTGGGAAGACCGGTTCAGGATGGAGCTAGTTGAAGCAGAAAGGGAGTATACGAAAGAACCTTCCCCTGAAAAACAGAGCGTGGGAGAATAAACAACAAAGGTATAAAGATATAATAATTAGGAAGGTAGAAAATAAAAGGTTGTTTAAGAAACAAGTTATGTACGGGGAAGGGGAAAAAGTAGGGAAGATACTGGCTCACATTGTTAAGACCATCTCCCCCCCCCCCATCCATGGTCCCAGCTATCAGGACTTCGAGAGGTGAGATTTCATCCCAGACAGAGGTAATTACGGAGACGTTTAAAGAATATTATAAGGGATTGTATAAATCACGTGGGATCATGGGAGGGGAGGAAATGGATAATTTCTTTAATAATATTAACATCCCGGTATTAGAGGGGACAGATAAAGAGGAGTTGGAGAGACCGATTACAATAGAGGAAATCAAAATGGCGGTAACAGAAATGGCCAATCCTAAATCCCCCGGCCCCGACGGTCTCCCAGTCGAGATCTATAAACAGTATGGGGAAGTTTTGCTTCAGGAACTTCTTAAGGTGTTTAACTGGGCGAAAGAAAAAGGGAGACTGCCTACATCAATGACTAAAGCCACAATTATTGTGTTACACAAAGAGGGGAAGGACCCCCTTTTCTTACAGACCCATATCGTTACTCTGTTCAGATGTTAAGATCCTAGCAAAAGTTTTAGCTGCCAGAATAAAGAAAGTAATCCACAAAGTAGTTCACCCAGACCAGACGGGATTCATACCTCAGAGAACAACTAATATGAATATCAGGAGAGTCCTTCTGAATTTACAGATTCCCACAGAAAATATGGGCTCCAGGGCGGTTATGCTGTTGGATATGGTAAAAGCATTTGACAGCATAGAATGGGAATACATCTGGCGGGTATTAAAGGAGTTTGGGTTTGGCCCTTCTTTCATTAATTGGGTTAAAGTATTATACAATGAACCAAATGCAAAAGTAAGAATTAATAATGACTACTCAACTGGGTTTAAGTTGGAGAGAGGCTCAAGGCAGGGATGCCCTTTGTCTCCCATGGTTTTTGCCTTAGCTATGGAGCCACTAGCTACAACAGTAAGGCAAAATAGAATAATGGAAAGGTTCCGGAGGAAAGATGGAGAGGAGCGGATCGCATTATATGCGGATGACGTCCTCGTATTTTTAGGTGATACAGAGGGATCCCTGAGACAAGTAATGGATATCTTCTCGAGGTTTGGTAAAATCTCGGGGTTGTCCATAAATTGGGAAAAATCAGTATTACTACCAGTAGATCCTGTTAGAGAGGGTGCCTTTTTTAAATGACTTCTAGATGGAAATAGCAGAGACAACTAAATACTTGGGTATTAAAATAATGAAGGACCCAGAAAACTATCTAAATAATTTAGTCCCCTTGCTGATGAAATTTAAAAGTAAGACCGAAATATGGAAGGGTCTACCACTATCAATAGCGGGAAGGTGTAACCTGATCAAAATGCTATGGCTCCCCCAACTACTCCAACTACTGTATGTGATGCAGAACTCGCCCATATGGATAAGTAGGAAATGGTTCAATAAAAAAGACACAATATTAAGAGATCTTATATGGAAAGGGGGGTCCCCCAGGATAAGTTTACAAACCCTACAACTCCCCTCGCGAGAAGGGGGCTTAGCAGTGCCTCACCCGCAAAGTTATTTTCTAGCAGCCCAATTACAGCACTTGGGGAGAAGCTCGGTCCTTAAGGGATCTAATAGTGAAGGATTGATGATCATGGGAGCCCCCCATAGGACTGTAATAGAGGTACTGGAGGCGAATTCTTTTGTTCATAGAACACCCATGATTAAATTAATAATAAAAGTCTGGAGCTCTATTAAAGCCTTGAAAGGAATGGGTGGTTTGACCAAGTGCGCCCCCCTGTGGGATAATAAAAATTTACAAGAACTACGAGCAATTGAGAAAATAAGTGTGGGGAAAAAAAAGGAATAAACAAACTAGCTCAGTTATATAGTCAAAATTCCTTAAAATCATTCCTGTCATTGAAGGAGGAATTCGATATACCGGATTGGTCTGCATATAAATATATACAAATCAAACATGCCCTAAATACACAGTTTGAGGGTCAGGGACCATCTTGGAATAACTCCCCCATACTTCAAAAACTGGGTGACCAGGGAGGCCATAGTGGGTCTATAGCTGAAATCTACCCACATATATGTAAAAGTAGCATAGAGACCCCGGAAAAACTTAAAAGTAGAAGTAAATGGGAAAGGGACTTGGGTCTATTTTCAGATAGACAGTGGAGAGAGATACTGGCAGGAGGACACCAGGTGTCTGTCTCACCTGCCCAGAAAATCTCATATCTGATGTTACTCCACAGGACATATTATACCCCTAAAAGGTTATTTCAATTTGGACGGAGGATAAATGCCCCAGATGCCAGGATGTGGGAGATCTGATGCATATGATGTGGAAGTGTCCTAAACTATTCCGGTATTGGTCTGAGATATTGGAGACTCTAAATGAGATCTTTTCCTTAGAACTTAAAATGGACCCGAAACTGTGTATCTTGGGAGTAGGAGAGAGTATAGGTAAAGGAAAATATAAAACCAAAATAGTTCAGAGATGTCTCTTCCAAGCAAGGAACTTAATTGCACAGAGATGGCAAGCATGAAGGATGAGTGGATTAAAACTGTAACTGAAACAATGTGGAAGGAAAAGGCAGTATATACAAAGAGAGGGAACCTGAAGGAATTTAAAAAACTTTGGAGACCTTGGTGGGAAGAAATGGAATACCCAATGTAAGGAAATAAGGCGGGCAGCGACCTTACGATCACAGATATTAACATAGGTTAAGATAGATGGGATGAAGTAGGGGTGGGGGTGGGAGGGGAAGAGGGGGGGGGGGGGTAAGGGAAAAAGAGAGGAAGATAGATACTGGTGTGGGGAGGTATATATGGCATTTCTTTTTTGTATTTGCATTTATTCTCTATTTTAAATTCCTCCCTTTTGTTTCATGATCCTATTATGTATGCTTCTTACAAATGTGTTTTTTTTTTTTTTTTTTCTTTCAAAGAGATTTGATACTTGATAAAGTTGTATACTATGATGAATCAAATAAAGATGATTGAATTTAAAAAGAGATTGGCACCATAGCTTGTGGACTCTAACTTTCTCACCGACCAAATAATATACACCAATTTTGATTATTTTTACCAAAGATATGTAGCAGTATAAATGTTGGCCAAAATTTATGAAGAAAAATGACTAATTTGCTAAATTTTAACAGAAACAAAGACTTTTTTTTTTTTTTTTTTACAGAATTTTCAGTATTTTTTGATTTATAGCGCAAAAAATAAAAAACCCAGCGGTGATTAAATACCACCAAAAGAAAGTTCTATTTGTGTGAAAAAAAGGACAGCATTTTCATATGGGTACAGTGTTGCATGACTGAGTAATTGTCATTCAAAGTGTGAGAGCACCGAAAGCTGAAAATTGGTCTGCTTCGGAAGGGGGTTTGAGTGCCCAGTGGTCAAGTGGTTAAATAAAAAACTATCTTGAGATAGATTTTTACTCCAAAAGCATTTTATTAAAGTAAATTAGCTAAAATTTAAAATAATTGATTTTTAAATAAAAAAAAATCCTATTTATTTTTTTTTAAATCATTGATTTATATCCACCCTGCTTTAACGCAGGGAATCCATTAACCACTTAATGACTGGCTCACGCCGAAATACTCTCCTGCGCAAACTGACGTATCTGTACATCAGTCCGCAAAAGCAGGATAGCGGGAGAGTGCCCGCGGGTCCCGCGGACTCTGTTTGCCGGCGGCCTGCGAGTGCGGCGAGGAGAGGCAGAATGGGGGAACTGCCTATGTAAACAAAGCATTTCCCTGTTGTGCCTAGTAAAATGACAGATCTTCTGTTCCCTGTCATCGGGAACAGTGATCTGTCATGTCAGTGGTAGCCCATCCACCCTACAGTTAGAATACACAGAGAACACGCTTAACCCCTTGATCGCCTCCTAGTGTTTAACCCCTTCCCTGCCAGTGACATTTATACAGTAATCGGTGGCTATTTTTAGCTCTGATCGCTGTATAAATGTCAGTGGTCCCAAAATAGTGTCAAAAGTGTCCGATCTGTCCGCCACAATGGCGCAGTCCCGATGATAAAAGTCGCAGATCACCGCCATTAGTAATAAAAAAATAAATAATAAAAATGCCATAAATCTATCCCCTGTTTTGTGGATGCTATACCTTTAGCACAAAACAATCAATATACACTTATTGCGATTATTTTTTGGGGAAAGAAAAAATAACTAAAAAATGTAGAATGTATATAAGCCTAAACCGAGTAAGACATTTTTTTTTGTTTATATTATTTTTGGTGATATTTATTCTAGCAAAAAGTAAAAAATAATGGTTTTTTTTCAAAATTGTCAGTCTTTGTTTATAGCGCAAAAAATAAAAACCGCAGAGGTGATCAAATACCACCAAAAGAAAGCTCCATTTGTGGGGAAAAAGGACGTCAATTTTGTTTGGGTGCAACATCGCACAACCGCGCAATTGTCAGTTAAAGTGACAGTGCTGTATCGCAAAAAATTCTCTGGTCATTAAGGGGTAAAACCTTCCGGGGGTGAAGTGGTTAAGGTAAAAACATTTTGGATTTAGAACCACTAGAAAATATATGCCTTGGTACAGTCAAGGAGCTGGAGGAAAACTACAGAAGCCAGGGTGGATTTGATTTAAATCAAGTCGATTTTAAATCATAATTTTTAAAGAGCAACTGTCATCTCTGTCCCGCAGCGGCTTCTCCTTTGACCCGCTGTTGACTCACCAATGCACCTATTCACTTTAATGGGACGGCTGGTGATGTGGCAGTGTCACCACAAGGTGAGGGATGTGGTTAGCACTGCCATGATGGATCTGAAATGACAGGCGCTCTTTAAATGTAAGGACTTATTCTTGCTGGTAGTTACAATCTTTAATATTTGCAAACAAAATTAAGGTTTCCTATTTAGAATAATAAGCTGTCAGGTTAGTGAAACAGCGATCATAGAACCAATTCAATAGTACAGTTTGTAGTGTACATAGATTTGCAAAACAATGGGATAAAGGGATATTTCTGAGCTTTGTTTTATCTCATGGTTACTGTGAAATTGTGTGAATGCATCAATGCAGTGCATGTTATCTCAGCTTGCAGAGCTTGGATTCATTGAATGAGTTTACCAAAATTGTAAATATTGTAGAATATATACAGCTTCCTGCTACATAACTAAGCTCCATTTTATGCTGAATAAAACGGAAAATTGTATCATACTTACCGTAATTTTCCTTTCCTGGTGCCTATCCATGGCAGCATACTAGTGATAGAGCTCCGCCTCGACTCCTCCCTCAGGACCAGTGAATAGCATAAATTAAAGACGTAGTCCCTCCCCCAACATTCTCCGTAAAAATAGAATACCGAGGGTGGGAGCGTATGCTGCCATGGATAGGCACCAGGAAAGGAAAATTACGGTAAGTATGATACAATTTTCCGTTTTCCTGGTGCCTCCATGGCAGCATACTAGTGATAAATAACTAGCTGACACGGGTGGGATAATGCTTAACAATAAATGTTTAATTAGAATGAGACATCGCAGCCTGAACTGCCCTTCTCCCGAACTCAACCGTTGTGAGAGCTCCTGGGTCGATACGGTAGTGTCTGAGGAAAGTATTGCGAGAAGACCAGGTGGCGGCCCTGCACACCGTCTCTAATGACACGTTAGCCCTTGCTGCCCAGGAGGTTGAGACTGCCCTTGTGGAATGAGCACTCACTCGGGATGGAGGTTCCATATTCTTTATCCTGTAGGCCTTCTGGATTAGCTTTACCACCCAAGATGCCAGAGTTCTGATGGAAGCTTCTTTGCCCCTGTATTTGCCGAATGGAACAATGAAGAGTCTATCCGAGTTCCTGAAGGATCTAGTGGCCTCTAGGTAGGCTCTGAGCACTCTGGATATGTCCAGCTCGTGACATGATCCTGAATCTGCTTCAGCAAATACCGGTAGTGCCCAGGGCTCCAAAAGGTGGCTTGGAGTAGTGACCTTAGGTGTGAACCCCCGAAGGGGACGAAGTTCTACTCTATCGTGATAAAAAGAGATGTGGTCATCACCTATTCCCAACGAGTGGAGTTCTGAGATCCTTCTACCAGCTGTAATGGCTAACAGAAAAACCGTTTTCAGTGTTATGTTCCATATTGTCAGTTGTTCCACTGGGGTAAATGGATGGTCAGAGAGGACTTCAAGGACCAGGGATAAATCCCACTTGGGAAAAGACCGTCTGGTAGGTGGCCGGATCTTCAGCACTCCTCTGAGGAAAGTGACTACTAAGGGCTCTTCCGCCCATCTTTTATTTGTTGCGGCAGAAATTGCTGCTACTTGTACTTTGAGAGAACTTAGGCCAAGACCCAGATCAAGTCCTGATTGGAGGAAGCCGAGAACACCTGATGTAGAAGGAGAGATTGGATTAAACTCATTTGAGGCAGCAAATGACAAGAACTTGTCCCATATTCTAGAATATATAGCATTGGTTGCTGGTTTCCTGGCTCCCAGGAGGGTTGTTATGACCCCTGGGGAGCATCCTAGGGACTCGAACCTTCGCCTCTCAACCTCCAGATTCGAAGGTTCAGCTTCTGAGGGTCTGGATGAATTAAACTGCCCTGCGTCAGAAGTTGAGGGAAAGGATGGATCCTGATTGGAGAGCTCACACTGAGACGCATAGCTAGAGGAAACCAAGGTCTCTTCGGCCAATATGGGAGTACTGCCAGTACCTGGACTGTTTCTCTGAGAAGTCTCAGGAGGAACTTGAATATTAATGGCCGGGGAGGGAAGGCATATGCGGTGGTGAACCTCCAGGGGCATGACAGGGCATCTACTTCCTCCGCTTGCGTATACGGAAGGCGAGAGAAGAACCTGGTCAGTTTTGTATTCCCCGGGGTGGCAAATAGGTCTACTTGAGGGGGATCCCAGAGGCTGGCAATCTGATGGAAGACCTGTGGATGAAGAGCCCACTCGTTGTTGTTCAAGAATTTCCTCGACAACGTGTCTGCTTCCGTGTTCAACCTTCCCGGGAGATACATCGCCCTGAGGTCTAGGACGTTCTTCTCTGCCCAGAGCATAATCGGCTCCACTTCCCTGAGGAGTGATGTGCTGCGAGTGCCCCCCTGCCTCTGCAGGTATGCGACAGCTGCCCTGTTGTCCAGGCGTAGAAGTACTCTTTGGCCCCTGACCTGAGAAGCCAATGAAGTTAGTGCCAAGAATGCTGCTCTCATCTCCAGTATGTTGGATACTACTCCCTGGGTGGAGCAGGACCATCTTCCCTGTATCCTGGTATCCCCGCAATGGGCTCCCCAGCCCTGTCCACTTGCGTCGGACGTAACTGTGATCCAGAAGAGGGAACCCAGATAGCGAGGTTTTGAGAGGTTTTCTGGCAGAGTCCACCAATGAAGGCTTCTGCGCATTGCTCCAGTCAGCAGAATTGTCTGAGAGAGTTGCTGTTTCTTCCACTGCGCCAAGAAACCCGTCTGAAAATACCTCAAATGCCAATGGGCCCAAGGAATCATCGGTATACAGGCAGACATTGTGCCAATGAGGCTCAGGCATTGCGACGCCGTTAGATACCGGCTCGCAATGGTTTTGACCATCTTCTGGATAATAATCCTCATCTTCAGGGATGGTAATGACACTGTCCCCTCCCGGGTGTTGAACATCGCACCTAGATAGATCATCCGCTGTGTAGGTGCCAGCTGACTCTTCTCTGAGTTTATCAACCATCCTAGTTCTCTCAGAGACTGGAGAAGGATGTCTCGGTGATACACCAACTGACCCGGACTGCTTGCTAGGAGGAGGATGTCGTCCAAATAGTGGTATATCCTCAAACCCCTCTCCCGCAGGGGAACCAAAGCGGATATTAGAATTTTGGTGAACACCCTGGGGGAGGTGCACAGCCCAAAGGGCAGGGCTTGGAACTGCAGGTGGATCCGACCTACTGCAAATCTGAGATACTTCTGAAAGGCAGGTAGAATTGGCACGTGTAAGTACGCATCCTGCAGATCGATTGATATCATCCAATCTGTTGGCTGTACTGCCTGAATAATTGTTTGTAGAGACTCCATCTTGAAGCTTTCTGGGTGTATGTGCCTGTTGAGTCTTTTTAGATCGACCACAGGCCTCCATCCACCCGTTCTCTTTGGAACCAGAAATAGAGTGGAATAGAAGCCTGCGAAGCGCTCCGCCAAAGGAACCGGCACAGCTGCTCCCTGAAGTTGGAGTGACGATACGAATTGTCTTAGGGCTTGAGCCTTCAGCAGAGAGGATGGAATTTCCGTTCGCGTGAACGAATTTTGAGGTGGAGGATGAGAGAAACTCCAAAAGTGTCCCCATTGGATTGTTGAGAGAACCCAGGGATCCTGACATTTGCTGGCCCAGACTGGAAGAAAGAATTTTAGTCTGGCTCCCACCGGGAGTGTCTGGGCTAATCTGGCGTCAAAAGGACTGCTTCTGCTCATGTGGAGTCTGAGGGGCCTTCGACTTTCTGCCCAAGAAAGATGCCTGAGTGCCCCTCCAGGGTCTTCTGCCGTCTCTGAACTGCCTTGCTTGTCTGAAATCTCTAGGGTTTGACTGGCGGAACCTGGAAGAACCCCCTCTGGATCTTCGCATCCTTCTGTCTTGGGGGAGCATACCTGACTTTCCTCCTGACAGCCTAGATATGGCTTTATCCATTTTGTCTCCGAATAATGCCTTCCCGTCGAACGGGATTTTGCACCAATTTTTTTTGGATGCCAAAATTCATGGTTTTAACCACAAGGCCCTTTTTGCCATTACTGAGTGCAGCATAGATCTTGCTGAACACCTAATCGTGTCAATAGCTGCTACTCCAACGAAGTCTGCTGACAATCTAATTTCTTCCAGAGCTTTAATTATGTCTTCCTTGGGGACATCCTGGCGTAGAGCTGTTTCAATGTTATCCGTCCAAGCTCTAATGGCATTAGATACGGAGGTGAGGGCGATCGCTGGCTTACATGCCGCTCCTGCAGCTAAATAGCTCCTCTTGAGATCTAGATCGATTCTTCTGTCAAGAGGATCCTTGAAAGAAGCAGAATCTTCCATAGGCAGGGTAATATTCTTTGCGAGTCGCACCACTGATGCGTCTACCACTGGCATGGAGTTCAGTGACTGTGTTCCCGACTCCGGTAGGGGATACAATTTATTGAAACGGCCCAATGACAGTTTTTTATCAGTTCTTGACCATTCGTTTTAAATGATTTGCGTAATTTCTCCCATCAAAGGGAAGAAAGCCTGTTTCCTTTTGAGGAATGGGAAGTAGCTTTTTGCTTCCTGGGGAGGTTCTTCAGTATCCTCCCAAGCTATTGCAGCTCTTACTGCCTGGATGAATGGCTTTACCAATGAATGGCTGAAGCCGGAAGGATCTGACTCATCTGACGAATCGCCCGAAAGGTCTTCAGGTGGGGAATCTCTGGCCAGTCGGCCTGATGGAGGTAGAGGCTTACTGGCTGCGGAGGGACCAGGAAGAACAAGCTCAACATCCTGCGCCTGGGACGTCTGCGGGACTGGCTGGGCAGGAACCAAAGCCGCAAGCTCAGAGAAGGAGTCCTTCATAGTTCTTTTGAGCAGGTCCACCACCTGTTGGTTTTCTAACTCGCGGCTGGACGCATAGTCCGCGAAACAATCCTTGCAGACTACTTTATTCGGTAGCGGACTAGCCCCACAGGTCCAGCACTTCTTCTTTTTGTAGGATCTAGGAGAGGAGGACCGGTCCCATCTTCTGGATCTTGATCTATGTCGCGAAGAATGGGACTCACGTCTTGATGAGCGGGACCGGTGGCGTTAAGAAGGAGATCTGCGACTTGGGCTGTCGTCATCGCGGTGCCTTGAGGATTTTTCGGTCCTCTTGGAGTGGGCAGGGCTATGATTTTAAGAAAAAAATCATGTCAGGCCAGTGAGCGCACTTTTTTTTTTTTTTTTATACTCGCGTATAGGTGGTCCCATACCTAACGGAAGTGTGAGGATCTTTGTTGCGAGATGAATGGCTCATTGCGGAGTTGGGCATAAGGATCAGCTGCGGAAAATAGCAAGAAAAGGTAAGGAAAGAAAAAAGTTTTTTTTTTTTTTTTTTTTTTTTTTTAAATACTTACCACAGAGCAGCCTTTAGAGAAACCTAGCAGGGCACAGCTGAGGCGACTCTGACTGATAGCTCTCAAAGCTGACCTTAAATACCCTAGGGGTGGGTGGGGCAGTCCCATAAACACCCAGTCTCTCTCTCTTTTCGTTTTTTTTTTTTTTTTTGAAAGAAAAGGGCAAAACTGGCCCTTTTTCCAGAGACCAAGATGGCCGCCGGAGCGCCGAGAGACCGCACAAGCGCCCGTGCATGCGCAGTAGAGCCGAGGACGTAAAGCCGAGAGAAAACACCTGACCAATGATGGCTGTAAGTTCCCCGGATCGCGCATGCGCAGTACGGCGGAGGGGACGCCGGACCGCGCTGCCGAAGGGAAAACAGAACACAAGGCCCCCCACAGCAGCAGGGCGACGGATGTCAATCCTAAAGGCCACAGCATGACAGAAACATAACAGGTATCTAAACAAAAGGAACTTCTTGCACCCTCTTCAGTGTATAATCTCTTTTCACTAAGGGAAGAAAGGGGAGGACAGAAAAAGGGAAGAGGGGAGGGAAAGACATATGCATCTTCCTTTTCTTTTTTTTTTTTTTTTTTAAATGAGAAATGGAAAAAAAATGAAAAATCACAAGCCTGAAAGGATGGGAGCTGATCCTTTTGCGACTCCTTTTGCCTTCATCATAGGATATGGTGGCAGACTGCGTTCCTGTGAGGAAACTCTGCAAGAAGACCCCGACAGATCCACAGAGGGGTTCCCAGTCTTATCAGCGCTGTGAGCGGCCCAAGAACAGGGACTGCGCACGGGAAAGGCTAAACCCGGCGGACGCTGCCGACTGCAGAGGTATGGACATACTGCTACTCTTCACCAGCACAAGAGGTATGAGGAAAAAAAGGAGAATGTTGGGGGAGGGACTACGTCTTTAATTTATGCTATTCACTGGTCCTGAGGGAGGAGTCGAGGCGGAGCTCTATCACTAGTATGCTGCCATGGAGGCACCAGGAAAATAAATTATTAATGTATCTTAAATAGAAAACTATCTTTTGGATAGATTTTTACTCCAAAAGCATTGTAATAAAAAAAAAAAAATGATTTTATATCCACCCTGACAGAAGCACTTGCAATCCACTGGTCTCAGTTAACATTATTTGCAGGCTTACTTGCAAAAAGTGCATTTAACCACTTGCCCACTGGGCACTTATATCCCCTTACTAACCAGGCCAATTTTTAGATTTCAGCGCTCACACTTTGACAATTACTCAGTCATGCATAGTTACATAGTTGGTGAGGTTGAAAAAAAGACACAAGTCCATCCTGCGTGTGTGCGTTTATGTCAGTATTACATTGTATATCCTTGTATGTTGTGGATGTTCAGGTGCCTATCTAATAGAACACTACGTCGTTTTTAAGGTTAAACCGCTTCTCTTCTAATTTTGGTAAATGGCCGCGTGTCTTTTTAAATAACCTTTCGCTGAAAAGTTTTATCCCTATTGTGGGGTCACTAGTACTGTATTTGTACATTGAAATTATATCCCTCTCAAGCATCTATTCTCCAGAGAGAATAAGTTCAGTGCTCGTAATCTTTCCTCATAACTAAGGTCCTTCAGTCCCTTTATTAGCTTTGTTGTCCTTCCCTGGAGACTCTCTAGTTCCAGCACATCTTTCCTGAGGACTGGTGCCCAGAACTGGACGGCATACTCCAGGTGCGGCCGGGCCAGAGTCTTGTAGAGTGGGAGAAATATCGTTTTATCTCTGGAGTTAATCCCCTTTTTAACGAATGCCAATATTCTGTTGGCTTTTCTTGCAGCAGCCTGGCATTGCATGCCATTACTGAGCCTGTCATCTACTAGGACCCCCAGGTCCTTTTCCATCCTAGATTCCCCCAGAGGTTCTCCCCCTAGTGAGTAGATTGCATTCATATTCTTGTCACCCAAATGCATTATTTTACATTTTTCTACATTTAAAGTGGATGTAAACCCAATGTCATCCTTTCTAAACTACTGCCATAAGGGTTATCTATAAGGATATACATGCCTCCTGCATGTATCTTTACCTGTCAAATGTCTCCCCTCTGTCTGTTATGAGAGCTGAAAAACTGCAGATTCTGTGGGTGAGTCTGTTGTCTGGAGCTCGGTGGGTGGAGTTGTGATGTCAGTAGACTCCCCGCCCACCTCTACACTCCCCTGTGTATTTCTAACACTGAACTTCTGCTATGATCTCTAACATCCAGTGACAAGACAGGAAAGTAACCACATGACTTCAGCATGCCAAATCATGCTGAGGCGTGGAACAGCCAATCCTTGCAGAGCTGCTGAAGAAAGGAGTGGGGGAGGGAATTAAAAAATAATGCCTGTGTCTTAGGCTGTCACTCACAGCAAGGGGGAGTATTTGACAAAGTTTTTGTCAGTTTGTCAAGATTTTTCTCACTGAACAATAAAAGGGGATTGCTCAGAGATGCATTAACTCTGTGTGGCAACAGCAAAAATAAAAGTGTAGCGCTATATATTGTGCAGACATATTAATCAAAAAAAATCCATAAGTGTATACAGACAGTAAGTAGAACCTTATCACACCTTATATGACCAAAAATGTGAAATGCAGAGTAAAATAACACTGTGTTAATCAGCGAAACAGTTAAGGTGAAACATTAAATAGTAAATTTCATTAGCAATTATAAGCAATAACCTAAATTTGAAAAAACGTAAAGGCTCGGCAAATCAGCCACCTAATTTACACAAGGAAAAAAGTCCACAATATCATTTTGTAGAAAAAAATTGTGAAAGAAAAAAACCACCACCAAAAGTCTATGGGGGTTGCACGCTGAGGTGGTAGAAATATAACTCCCAAGTTCACACGTAGATAAAATTCATCAAATCTGGCAGATAGGTAGACAATGAAGGAACATTGGTACATGCAATTATTAGTATTTTTTAAATTTTCTTACATTTTTTATATTTTTATTCGGATTTTGGTGCCCACCTCTGCTGACACTTCAGATACTTGAGACCGGCCCCAGACTGAGGCTTGGCTTAGTACATTGGAGCGCAGCAGCGTCCCGTTGTCTATACGAGATGAGACGAGGGTGAGATCATGAGAGTGAGGCTTGGCCAGCAAGGTGGAGCGCATTGACGCCGCACTGGGTAGTGCGGGAATGACGTCATCGCGCTGCACGGGAGCGAGGCTTGGCCAGATGGGTGGAGCGCGACGCACCGCTATGCCCATACAAGAGATGACGTCTGGCAACACTGATAGTGAGGCTTGGTTTGCGTCCGGAATATTTCCGGATTGGCTGACCAAGCCACTGTTTTATATTGCTACTTTTGAGTATTTTCTTTGGGATTTCTTGGAGGATAAGTTTTATTAACAATATTTGTCCTTTTGCCCCTGTGCATGTGGGAGCACAATAACTAATTAAAAACCGGAAGTGATATCTATTGCACTTCCAGTATTATGACACTCCCAGTGGGGGTCATTATGTGTTTATTAAGCGGTGAGGTGGGGGGGCTCCACACCCCAGATGACGGCTCTTTAGCAGAAACATGTCGGGTGGACCCCTCACGATTACCACTATATGATGTCTAGCTGTCTTTGATCTTCTGATATTATTAGATTGTAAGCTCTTCTGAGCAGGGCCCTCTTAATCCTATTGTATTGTATTATAACTGTATTGTCTCCCTTTTATATTGTAAAGCGCTGCGTAAACTGTTGGCGCTATATAAATCCTGAATAATAATAATAATGTGAGTTTATTTTAATAAACCAGTTGTTTAAACGTTATCACACTATGTGAGGTTTTTTTTACTCCTCGCATGGCATATGAATATCTGTTTGGCCTATGTCGGATTGTATACGGATGTGGAAGCTGTGCTGATATCCCCCTTCCCACTGTATGCTGAGGATACCTGACAAGATATACTATTCAGACCGGTTGGTCAATAAGCCTTTTTGACTTGTAGGACGTATGTCTTTTCAAGTCATTAAGTTCCGGTAAGCCTCTTGATGTTTCTGGTGATAGCCCTGACACCAATCTAGACCCTCTGTTCACCTGTGGTTCCTTCATTGTCTACCGATCTGTCAGATTTGATTAATTGTATCTACGTGTGAACTTGGGAGTTATATTTCTACCACCTCAGCGTGCAACCCCCATAGACTTTTGGTGGTGGTTTTTTTCTTTCACAATTTTTTCTACAAAATTATATTGTGGACTTTTTTCTTTGTGTAAATTAGGTGGTTGATTTGCCGAACCTTTACGGTTTTTCAAATTTAAGTTATTGCTTATAATTTCTAATTAAATTTACTATTTAATGTTTCACCTTAACTGTTTCGCTGATTAACAGTGTTACTTTACTCTGCATTTCACATTTTTGGTCATATAAGGTGTGATAAGGTTCTACTTACTGTCTGTATACACTTATGGATTTTTTTGATTAATATGTAGCGCTACACTTTTATTCTTGCTGTTATCCCCTACCTTGAGTCTATGGGTGTGTTGGCTGCTATTTTAGTGTTTTTTTTTCTGATTTTAGCGCAGCGCTGTACAGTACTTATCTCCCTATTGTTACTATTAACTCTGTGTGGCAAGACTGGGCTCAAATGATAGGAAATCTTATACTCTACAGTATATCATACTGTTGCCCACCCCATTAATTTTTTCAGATCTTCTTGCAAGGTTTCCACATCCTGCGGAGAAATTATTGCCCTGCTTAGCTTAGTATCGTCCGCAAATACTGAGATTGAGCTGTTTATCCCACCCTCCAAGTCATTTTTGAATAAATTAAATAGGATTGGTCTGAGGACAGAACCCTGGGGGGACCCCACTTTCCACACCAGACCATTCTGAGTAATCTCCATTTATCACTACCCTCTTAACTCTCCCCTGTAGCCAGTTTTCAATCCATGTACTCACCCTTTGGTCCATGCTGACAGACCTTAGTTTGTACAGTAAAAGTTTATGGGGAACTGTATCAAATGCCTTTGCAAAATCAAGATACATCACATCCACGGGCCTTCCTTTATCTAGATGGCAGCTCACCTCCTCATAGATGGTTAATAGATTGGTTTGGCAAGAACGATTCTTCATGAATCAATGCTGATTACTGCTAATGATACAGTTTTTCATTACTAAAATCTTGTATATAGTACCTTATCATCCCCTCCAAGTGCTTGCATACTATTGATGTTAGGCTAACTGGTCTGTAGTTCCCAGAGATATATCTTGGCTTGTTTAAATATTGGTGCTACATCGGCTTTTCTCCAGTCTGCTGGTACCATTCCAGTCAGTAGACTGTTCGTAAAAATTAGAAACAATGGTCTGGCAATTACTTGCACCCGAGGGTCCTTCAGGAAGTCAGTCAAGCCTTCTGGTCCCAGAGACTTATTACTGTAAATTTTTTTAAGTCTATTTCTAATTCTATCCTCTGTTAGCCATGAGGGTGCTTCCTGTGACGTGTCATGAGGATAAACATTGCGGTTTTGGTTACTGAAGCCCCCCATTTCCCTCGTGAAGCCTGAGGAGAAGAATAAATGTAATCGCCATCTCTCCATCCTTACCAGATTCCGTTCATCATTCTTTATGGGACCAGTGTGATCTGACCTCCATTTCTTATTATTTATATACTTTGAATTATTTGGGATTTTTTTTTTTACTTTCCTCTGCTATGTGCCTTTCGTGTTCTATTTTTAGTTGCCCTGATTGCACCCTTACATTTCTTGCAATCTTTGTAAAGTTGGAATGCTGATCCCTCAGCTTTGCATTTTTTGAAGGCCTTCTCCTTTGCTTTTATATGCATTTTTACGTTGGAGTTAAGCCACCCAGGACTTTTATTAGCTCTTTTAAATTTATTTCCCATTGGGATGCACTGGCTAATACCCTTATTTAATATTCTCTTAAAGCATACCCATTTTTCCTCCGTATTTTGTTCCTAAGCTTTTATCTCATTTAGTACCTTCTAGCAAGGGTTGTAGTTTAGGAAAGTTGGCTCTTTTGAAATTCTGTGTCTGTATTCCCCTTATGTTTCCTATTTTGTGTGATTTATACTAAAACTAATTGAACTGTGATCCTAAATTGCCCCTTATTTCCACATCCGTGATCAGGTCTGTATTGTTAGTAATCAGTATGTCTAGTAACGCATTGTTCCTTGTTGGTGTCCTTACCATCTGACCCATGAAATTGTCCTGTAAGACATTTAGTAAATGACGAGCTTTAGATGAATATGCGGTTCCTTCCGCCCAGTCTATGTCTGGATAATTAAAATCCCCCATTATAATGACCATTTTGTGGCTCTACACTTCAGGCTTGCTACAGCTCCCCGGGTGTTCACAAAGGTCCTAGCACCAGTACTAGTTATTTTAGGGGCCCAAGGGGTCCTGGTGCTCGGGTATCAGGTCGACCTTCTGCTCAGAGATCATTCATTACAGGCTCTAGAACAGAGCATAACACGCACAGTGTGGTATTTGAAAAGCTTAGGCTGGATCATAAATTCCTGAAAAGTCAGCCTTGAAACCATCTCTAAGTCCTAAAATATTTAGGTCTGATCCTAGATACAATCGAATGCAAGAGTATTCTTGCCACCCGCAAGGCTCTGTGCCCTGAAGGATCAGATGCATCAGATAAGGGGCACCAGACAACCCTCCATTTGGCTCTGTATGAGTTTTCTAGGGAGGATTGTATCCTCCTTCAAGGCGGTGCCCTATGCCCAGTTCTATTCCTGGCCTTTTACAACAGGACATCTTGCTGGTTTTGAACAGAAGAGGACAAGCCCTGGATTATCCAATGAGCTCTTGTCCTCAGGCTTCTCCTTTCCGGTAACTTGGAGAGTACTGACTACAGATGCCAGTCTCTCAGGCTGGGCAGTGACCCTAGAGGGGCTCACAGCTCAGGGGAAATGGTCAAGGACAGAACAGATCCCGCCCATCAACGTCCTGGAATTACGGTCAGTCTGACTGGCCCTACAGTCCTGGATGATGGAACTTCAGGACTACCCTATCAGGGTTCAATCCAACAATGCCACTGCAGTGGCCTCTATAAACCACCAAGGCGGTACCCAGGAGTCGTTTAGCGCTTAAGGAGGTGAACCACATACAGCCTGGGCAGAGGGACATGTGCCGATTCTATCAGCAGTCCATATCCTGGGAGTAGAGACCTGGAAGGCAGATTATCTCAGCCACCAGCAGATCTGCCCGGGGAATGGTCCCTACACCCAGGGCTGTTCCAGGAAATTTGCCAACGTTGGGGATTGCCAGAGGTCAACCTACTGGCATCCAGGTTCAGCAGCAAACTATCGCAGTTTGTATCCCAAACAAGAGATCCTCTGGCAATTGGAGCGGATGCTCTGGAAGTTCCATGGAGCCAGTACTCCCTGGTTTATGCTTTCCCTCCGATCCCGCTCCTGCCACATTTGTTGCGCAGGATTCGGAGAGAAGGGGTTCCAGTCATTCTGGTGGCACCAGCCTGGCCCAGAAGGCCCTGGTTCCCAGAGATTGTGAGACTAACAATAGATGGATAGGCCATGGACGCTTCCACAGCGCCCCGATCTAATGTCTCAAGGTCCTATATTCCACCCCAATTTACAGTCTCCAAATTTGACCACATGGCTATTGAAGCCAGGGTGTTAAAGGACTGTGGCATCTCGGGACCAGTGGTGTCTACCTTAGTGAATGCTAGAAAAGCTGTCCCCTGGAAAGATCTATCATAAGGTCTGGAAGATTTATATTGCTTGGTGTGAAGCCAAAAAATGGCATCCTCGGAAATATGTGATTGGGAGAATTCTCTTTTCTACAGTCAGCTGTAAAAATCAGATTGGCTTTGAGTACAATCAGAGGTCAAGTTTCGACCCGATCAGTATTCTTCCAAAGGCCTTTAGCCTCCCATTCACTGGTCCGAACCTTTATGCAAGGGGCAACTCTCTTGCTCCCCCCCCCCCCTTAAGTCACCTATGTGTCCTTGGGACTTGAACTTGGTGCTGTCTGTGTTACAGAAGCAACCATTTGAACCTATGAAGGATATTCCATTAGACTTGCTGTCACGCAAGCTAGCCTTCCTGATGGCTATCACCTCAGCTAGAAGGGTGTCCGAGTTGGGGGCCCTTTCATGCCTGGAACCGTACTTGACCCTTCATCATGATAGGGTCATGTTAAGACCTTTTCCATCCTTTTTGTTGAAAGTGGTGTCGGCCTTTCATTTAAATCAGGACATTATTTTGCCTTTTTTCTCTCCGCATCGTTCGGCGGAAGAGAGACAACTGCATTCTTTGGACCACTTTTGGCAAAAAAAAAAAAAAGACCCAAGAAGGGGCAGGCAGCTTCCAAAGCTTCTTTTGCCAATTGGGTCTGTCAATTGGTCATTCAGGCCTATGATCTGAAACGTAAAGCTCCTCCCTTTTTAAAGTGAGAGCTCATTCTACCAGGAGTGTAGGAACCTCCTGGGCTTTTCACCATCAGGTATCTGTGGCTCAGATTTGTAAGGCTGCTTCCTGGTCTTCAGTGCATATGATCACAAAATTTATCAAGTGGATGTTCGAGCAGCCAAGGATTCGGCTTTCGGCCACAGTGTACTGCAGGCTGCCGTATAAGTTCTGAGGGCTATTGTTTGACAGGTTGTCTCCCTCCCCTCAAGGCTATTGCTCCGGGATGTCCCCAGCAGATAATAATTATTAGCCTGACTCTGTGTCCCATGATGTATGAAACAGAAAATAGGATTTTTACGTTATACTTGCCTGTAAAACCCTTTTCTTTGAGTACTTTATGGAACACAGAGATCCCTCCCCTCTTTTTTTAAGGATTTAGTGCTTGCTACAAAACGGAAGTACTTCCTGTATGGAAGGGGTTATATAGAGGATCACTTCCTGTCTAAAGACCTTTGGTCTACCAGTGTCCGTTCACCTGGAGATGAAGTATAACCCAGCAGTTAATGAATATTAGCCTGACTCTGTGTCCCATGATGTATGAAAAAGAGAAAAGGATTTTACAGGTAAGTATGATGAAAAAATCCTATTTTTTTTCACACAGAGCTTTCTTTTGGTGGTATTTAATCACCACTGGGTTTCTTATTTTTTGCGCTATACTGTACATAAAAAAAAACAAAAATTTTGTAAAAAATATTTTTTTTTCTTTGTTTTTGTTCGAAAATTTTGCAAATTCGTAATTATTCTTCCAAAATTTTGACAAATTTATACTGCTACATATCTTTGGTAAAAAATAACCCAAATCAGTGTATATTATTTGGCCTTTGTGAAGGTTATAGAGTCTACAAGCTATAGTGCCAATCATTGAAAATTGATCACACCTGATGGCCTATCTCCTTAACAAGCCAGGACAGTACAAATAACCCTTAAATGGCCCATTTTTGGAAAGTAGACAGTCCAAGGTATGGCATGGTAAGTTGTAATTTTTTCCCACAATTCTTTGCAAAATGTAAGATTTTGGGGTTTTTTCCCACAAAATTGTCATATTACCAGGTTATTTCTCTCACATTAAATATGCAAACTTGCAACTACACACCCCAAAAACTGAAAATTGTATACCCCCCTTTCAGTAATTTTCCTTTCATGGTGCATCTTCATGGCAGCATACAATGGGTTGTAGCTCCGCCCCCACAACCTGATAGGACTGGTTAAATATAAATCAAAGACAGACCCGGCTCGCAGCATTCTCTGTAACTTTCACCAATTGGGTGGGGATCTGTATGCTGCCATGAAGATGCACCAGGAAAAGAAAATTACGGAAAGCGGAGTATACACTTTTCTGTTTTTATAGTGCATCATGGCAGCATGTGATGGGAACTAACTCTGCATACGAGAGAAGAAAAATGTTGTAATCATCAGTAGCGTAAGTATGCACCATGAATTTTCCAAATTTTACTGTTGTGAGCCAGGTTCACCTATTTAACTGTAATAAAGGTGTCATGGGAGGACCATATTGCTGACTTGCAAATAGCCTCAGGAGACACTCAGCACTGAACTGCCCACAGAGCTGACACTGCCCTGGTTGAATTTGCTCTGAAGACCTCTGAAACAGGAGGCCTTGTGAAGAGTAGGCTCTTTTTTAATTGTCTTAACAATCTACTAGGTGACTGTACGTGTTGATGCTGACTGACCCCGTCTCAAGTCACGCCAAGTACAGATTTCAGCTTTCCTAAATGAAAAGTTAGCTCCCAAGCAGGTCACTAGAGTTAGATCAACATCCAGGGGATGTGGTTCTCTCACTCAACCCAAAAAAATGGTAAATTGACTTCCTGGTTAAATTGGAAGGATAAAGACACCCCATGGATAAAAGCAGTCTGGAGTTTTAGGACTATCCTGTCCGGGTAGAACGTTAAGTGAGGCTCCATTAGTACAAAGCCTGCAGGTCTGACACCCTTTTTCAGAGGTTGTAGCAACCAGAAATATGGTCTTCAGAGTTGGACTGTAGAGTGTCAATTCTGTAGAATAGAAATGAGGCCTTGATAGAGGACCATAAGCAAGTTCCACATAGGGAACAATGGTCTCCTGGGAGGTCTATAACTTCATGCAAGCCTTTTAAGAATTGCATCACTAAAGGGTAAAGGACTCCTTAAACCCTTGTAAGTGCAGATAAGGCTGAACTTTGAACTTTAAACATATTTGAACCTAGGCCTCTGTTCAGCCCCAGTTGTAAGAACTGTAGAACTTTGGCTGGTTTAGGTGATAAAGGACTCCAGGCTTTTGCTGTGTAAGATCTGCATCATTTTCCCATATTTGGTAAGTCTTATTCATTAAGACCTCTCTGGCTTGACACAAGGTAACCACTACCTGCACTGAGCACCCTTGATTTGGTAGCCTCCGCCTCTCGACTTCCATGCCTTTTAAAAAGTAGTCTCTTGGAGCTGGATGGAAAAACTGTCCATGAGAAAGCAAATCCGTCCTCACTAGAAGAGGCAGTGGTGACTCGATGCTTAAGTGTAGGAGAGACAGACGCTAGAGCTTTCTAAGCCAAAATGGTATATTTGCAATTATTGAAACGGGAAGTTCCACTGACAACCTAAGAATTCTACCCTTCCACTGCTTTCTATGTGCAGTAAAAATCTTGCTCCTCTTCTAAAAGGAGTGAATGAAAGAAGGGCTTTAAACACTACTCTCAGTTCAAAAGCCTTCAATACTATGCCTCATAAGCTGAACATCCCATGACCTTGAGCAGCCTGCTCTTTGAAATGCATCCCCCAACCTTTCTAGCTAGGGTATGATGTAATAATGTTCCATTTGAAAACAATTGGTCATTTATGAAGAACCAAGGATACTCCAGCACTGTTCTGCTGGAAGAGACTTCACTCCCAAAACACTTTTGACTTTCTCTATCAGAGGACAGATATTCCCTTGTGGAAGTTCTACTGAATTTTACCTGTCGCTATTGCAGACAGTAAGACCTTTTGTTAATGCCCTGGGAGAGATGTACAGACTGAAGGGGAGGCATTGAAACTGGTGGATGAATTGGGACAAGTTGGTGTCTGATAAATCTACAGAGCATCTAGTCTCCCAGATTTATCAATAATAGAATTGATTGGAGGATTTCTATCTTGCACGACTCCAACTTCCTGTGCTTGAGTTTTTTTTGTTTTGTTCAACTCTAGCACTGGGCACAGATTACCTGATTTTTATTTTTTTTAATTTAATTTTTTTCCGCTAGGAACAAAGGTGAACCGAATCTCCTCTGGGCAACTGGAACCTTCAGGATTGCTCGTTTATTTAATGCGGCTACAAACTGGACCAGAATTTTTTACTTCTCCATCAACTCTGGTAGCCTGGCTGACTGTAATGCCCTGTACACACGATCGAACATTGATTGGACATTCCGACAACAAAATCCATTCGATTGTTTCCGACGGATGTTGGCTCAAACTTGTCTTGCATACACACGGTCGCACAAAGTTGTCGGAATTTCCAAACGTCAAGAACGCGGTGACGTACACCACGTACAACAAGACTATAAAAGGGCAGTTCAATACCAAGCGCGCCACCCTTTGGGATCCTTTTGCTAATCTCGAGTTAGTAAAAGTTTGAGAGACAATTCGTGCTTTTTCAGACTCGTGGTTTTCAGATAGTTTTTCTGCTGTTCAGTTTGTGCTTGTGGGTTTGTAACTGGTCTTCAGTGCGTGCAGTGAGTTCCCATTGGTTTATTCAGTGTGTTCTTGTCCGCTTGCTACTGATTTTCAGGTCGCTCTTCACAGGCCTTGCTGTTCTTCAGTGCATTCTGTTACTTCGTTCTGACCAGCCGACCGTTTTGAAGCCATGTTGCGTGTATGAACTCATCGTAGAGTTTGTGCTGTGCGGGGGCTTGGTGTTGGGGTTCTTACTTTGACACAAGCCCAGTCCATGAACAGGGTGGGGAGGAGTTCATGGACCAAGAATTGGTTGCTCCAGCGTGACCAATTCTGTCACATGCCTTTACTCCGTGAGATCCGTGAGAATAATCCTGATGCTTTCAGGAACTTTCTCAGGATGACAGACCCCGTTTTTCACCGTTTATTGGCTTTGCTGACGCCTTATATCAGCAGGCCGGATACCTACATGCGGCAAGCCATCACTCCGGAGCAGAGGCTAGTTGCCACGTTGAAGCCTGCAGGATCTCAAGTTCTTGACAGGCATCTCCCCCCCAGAGACCTGTTCTGCCATCATCCAGGTCTGGCAGAAGGACTATATTAAGGTAAGATTTATCCTTTAACATCACATTTTATTGTATTTAATGTTTGCTAATATATTGTATTTCTTTTTTATCTTTCCCTAATTACCATGATTGTAATATGCTCTGAATGTCCCCTTTGTCCTCTTGCATGCTGGAATTTTTTAGCATCTTTTTTTTGTCCTTCATGCATATTTGCCTTCACTTACCTCCCCAGCATGCTCTCCTGGGCCTATATCCACCTCGCCTAGTCACTTAATAATGTAACTTGTCTGCTCCATTGTAGTGATTTACCCTAAACACCCCCTAAAATATGTAAAAAATGTTATTTGTGTCCTTTAAATTCTGGCAGAGTGCCAGATCCTTTTTTTTTGGGTCCCAAACTCATTTGGAACCCTCCCTCCCCCCAATCACTAAATCAACCCATACCAATCCTCTATCTGCTGACTTTGCCAAACCCATACACACTATACCTACCTCTTTTGTGGTCAGATTTCGGTATGAATTCTCCAAAGCATGTAGTGCAAGGGCCTGCCTGAATACTTTCAAATGGTACTGTTTTTAAAGTTTTGGTATCATATTATAATCTTGATAGGTAATTGCAGAATGTTATTGTGCTCCAATTTGGACAGCGTGTATTTATATTTTTGTATTATTATTATACGAGATTTATATAGCGCCATGTGCCATATTATGACACTTCTTATATGTCCAGTGGGCTGCCAATAGTGTAAGTAAGGAGGGGCTGGCCAAAGTAATACACGTTATTTAGGCATTCATCTCTCAATGAAGAGGAAAGGGTTACCTGTCCAAACCACCCCCCCCCCTAATTTTTACAATGGGCCATCAGAGGGGGTGATGAATCTGATCAGTGGACCTTATATTTTTGTCTTTAAATACTCCCTAAAACAAATGTTATACTGATGTTGGCCAAGAATGTTTGTGTCTAATCTGCTTTCAATGTTTATGTGCAAAATTTTTTTTTCTGGTTTGACTCCACAGTTTCCTGCCACGCCACAGGAATGGCATACTGTGGCCTCCCACTTTGCCCAGCGGTGGGACTTTCCCAACTGCGTAGGGGCAATTGATGGGAAACACGTCCACATAGTCCCACCCCCCAACTCGGGGTCATACTATTTCAACTACAAGGGGTTCAAAAGTATTGTGATGTTGGCGGTGGTGTTGGCTACTTACGAGTTCCTGTATGTGGACATAGGGAAGAATAGCCGGATGTCGGATGGTGGAGTCATCGCCCAGACCGAGTTCTACAGGCATCTCCAGAATGGCAGCTTGGGCTTACCACCTCCAGAAGACAATGCGGAAGGACTCCCATTAGTCTTTGTTGCAGATGAAGCGTTTGCACTGGGGGACCATCTTATGCGGCCATTCCCTATGAGGACCCTCACCCTGGACCAGAGGGTTTTTAATTACCGGCTGGCCATTATTCCAAACGTATTCCGCCTATTTCTTACACCGATACACATGGCGGAATATAAACTCAATCACATCATCCTGTCTTGCTGTGTTCTCCACAACTTTTTAAGGAGAAATTTTTTTAAACTATGCTTTCTCAGTTGGGTCTGAGTCCGGAATTCAGTATGAACCAACCCTGACGGCGCTTGAAAGTGGCTGGCCTGGCTTGCCCCTCCAGAGTGCCTGCGAGGTCCTTGTTTTTGTTGTTAATGTATGTAATGCATTACTGACAAAAATAAAAAAAATTAGAAAGCACTGTTGGGTGTTATTTACTAAAGGAAAATACACTTTGCACTACAAGTGCACTTGAGACTGCACTAAAACTGCACTTGTAGTGCAAAGTGGATTTGCCTTTAGTAAATAACCCCCATTGCCACTGAAAACACCAACTTTACTCCAAAAAATGCTTTTGAGCATTGAAAGAAGAAGCCACACATTGTTGATTATCAAACTTTTTAATCAAAGCACAATCACATGTGTGTTTATAAAAGGGTTTTTGAACAAACCAACATGTTTGTTGTATAACATTTTTTTAGGTTACCTTTTAAGGTAAAACGGGCATGTTTAAAACAATAAAAAATGCACAACTCTGGAACTTACAAAGTTCAACTTTTATAAGTGAAGGCAATATCAGACATGAGTATGTACAAACTGTGTTTGATGCTGCGTTCAGCAGATGGGGTGATGTCACCCCTGTAAAAGCCAAATTTAGAAGATGCACACAAATTGCCTAATGTCAACATGTGCTAGCTGCCATCATGGGGGATCAATGGATGTGTTTTGTGGGTGCAACCCCTTCCTCTCAGCTACTTTATTATCGAGGAAGGGGTTGCACCCACAAAACGCGTACATTGATCTCCCGTGATGGCAGATAGCACATGTTGACACACTGTGAATCTTCTAAATTTGGCTTTTACATACGTAAAAAATTTTAGTCATAAAACAAAAAAAGCAGAAGAAATTTAGGGATTTCTTGGTGTTTTAGATTCTCCCTAAAACATCAATGATGTTCTTCATTTTGTTTTGAACATCATTGAGGTTTTGCTTTATGTTTTCTAAATCCCTATTACACCCCATTATCTCCCCGATGAGGATCTGGGCACTTTCACTGGGGAAATGACATTCCTCTTCCAAAAAAAAAAACACCATGTATTATAAATATTCAAGGCATCCATCTCTTACCTGAAGCTGTGGTCGCAGACACTCACCTGTTGTGGTGACAATTTCTACAACGTCTCCCTCCTCCTCCTCTCCTCCTCTGGTTGGGTATGGATTTTCCCTTCTTCCTGAGGTGGAGGGTCCCTGGTCTCCTCTGATGAGTGGTGTCCTCCGCGTCTTTTCTCCCCTATGTGAACAAAAATAGGTATACTTACACAGATATTTGATGGCAGAAATAGGAATATGAAACATTGCTTGGAAGTGGGGTACAATTGTCTGTTTTGGCAGAGTTCCAAGCTGAATTTTTTTTGTGCTTGTAAAGCTTGAATACTTACCTGTTTTGTGCAAGCTTCACAGATGGAGACACCCCTATAGTATTCACTGGAGCACCTGTGTGGGCCCCCTAATAAAAAGGGTATTCTGGTGTCCCACACTAGTGCTCCAGCATCCAGATGTGTAAACAGCTGCTGACTGTCCTCTCCTTACACAGAATCAAGTTTGCATTTCATTCTAGTTACAAACCCATCTAGACAACAAACTTTTTTTAATAGAAGTAGGCCAGAAAAACGGTTTTGAACTGCATCTGGCCAAAGCATTGTATTTTAGTGGCCGAACGAACAATGTTTCCTACTAATGATTAATGTGCCCATGAACATGAAAGTTGCCATTTTAAACTGTACAACAGTAAAGAAAAGCACATGGAGCAACACGAACGTAATGAATATAAAGAATAGGAACACAGGACAACTACTTACTTTTTTGCAGCACTCTCCTTCTATACTGATCGCGCTCCGTTAATTTGAGGTCCGACCACCGTTTCCTCAGTTGATCCTTGGATCGCCGTACCCCAAAATTCCTGTGCAGACTCTTCACAACTTTAGCCATGATCTTGGCCTTTCTGTCCATACTTCCCGTCATAGTTGGCCCTTTTCAATATGTCCACCATCTCCACCATCTCTACAAAGGCCATATTTGAGGCCTTAAATCTCCTCCGGGATCATGACGTTTCTGGCTCCGGGCTTTCCTCCCCCTCGTTGCTGCTATTATCATGCACCTGCTCTGTCTCCGCCATGTGCTCTCTCACTGCGCCAAAAGAAAAGGGGCGGGGAATAGACTAGAAAGAACGTCGGGTGGGTGGAGTTTCACGCATGCGCAGTGTATATAAAGCGTAACGCGTGCGCTGTACGTACGATCTGTGAGCGGAGGAAGGAGTATCGGAAGCGCCGATCATAACGAAGGTACAAGTTTAACTTGGGCCTATACTGCTTATTGATTGAGGCCTATGTTGGGACAAGATTAGGAGAGTTTAGCCTGACATTAGGGTTCCTCTTGTGTGTCTTGCAGAGAAAATGGATGGCTTCAATGTTCACAACTTCCTCCCCCTGTTCATAGACAAATACAGGGAGCTGCCCTGTCTGTGGCAGGTCAAACACCCACATTATAATCATGAACAAGAGGGAGGCAGCGCTGGAGAAACTGCTGGAGTTGGTGAAGCCGGTGGTCCCCATGGAAACATCCCCTATTTAAAAACCAAAATTGGTGGCCTGAGGAGCACATATCTTGGGGAGCGCAAGAAGGTCCAGGATTCCCAGAGATCAGGAGCTGCAGCAGATAACATTTATGTCCCCTGGCTGTAGTCCTATGAGAGACTTTTGTTTTTGGTCAGACCAGATTGAAGTCAGGGAATCCCTCTCCACTCTTCCTTCCACCCTATCTTCCACCCCAGCTGAGGCTTCCGATGTCCAACCTGGGCTTAGAACGATGGTCTTTTCTATTTATTAACATTCAATTTGCAACAGTCATGAGATGAAAATTTGTGTGTGATTGATGAAGAAAAAAACTAAAACTATGTCCCTTTTTCATACACAGGAAGACCTCAGCCAGGAGGAGGCTGTGGAATGTGGCACACAGGAGGAGGCTGTGGAATGTGGCAACCAGGAGGAGGCGGGTTTTAGTGGCAGCTAAGAGGAGGCCGGGCCCAGTAGGAGCCTCACAGAATCGCAGGTTCCTCCCCTCCGCCTTCCAAACAAAAGACCTAGGAAGAGGAGTAACGTGGAGGAGTCAGCACTCAGGCTGATTCAGGAGGCTTCTGCGTCCCTCAGAGCCACCCCCACTAGTGAAGAGGCCTTTGCCTCCATGGCTGCCACCAAACTGCAGGACATGGAGGAGGGCCAACGCCTCATGTGTGAGGAAATAATTTATAAAACATTAAATAAGGGGTTGAGAGCCCAAATCACACCCAATACCCACCTGTGTGAGTTGCATCCTCCTCCTCCTCCTCCTGCCACACCTCTAACACCACAGACACAGCCTGGAAGAAGAGTGGAAGGAAGACAAAGTGATGACCTGGGTTTAGTCTGGTCTGACAAAAGATGCAGGCTCTTGTATGACCACAGCCTGGGGACATACATGTCATCTGCTGCTGTTCATGATCTCTTGGACTTCTGGTCCAGATTGTACTCCCTTAGATAAGGACTCCTCAGGCCACCAATTTTGCCTGAAAATAGTTGATGTGTGCCCTGGGGGCCAAAGGCTTCGCCAATTTCTGCTGTTTCTCTAGCGTTGCCTCCCTTTTTTCTTTTGGTTAGGACCCCTTAATAAAGGTATTTTTTTTGAACTAATACTTGCCTATGTGTGTTTTCCTTCAAAAAGGACAGTTTGTGAGGAGGCAGGTACATTTCCAAAATACAATGTGAAATTAACAAGGGACACCAACAACAACCAATCTCCTTGAGATTAAAAAAGACAAGATAATGGTGTTGTGGTAACTTGACACACAAAACACACCCAAAACAATTCTGGAGATCACCAAAAAACAAAAAAAAAACAGGAGATCTGGGTTTAAAAAAAATACAACAAATAAAAAAAATAAATATAAAAAATAATTTTTTTTTTTTGGTAGATGGGATAAATAAAAAATATTGTATTCATGAAATCACGAGAAATAATAAAGAAAGAAGTTTGTGAGAAGTCTGTGTGAATATAAGCTGCAAAACAATTTCATCTAGCATTATAAAGAAGAAGAGAGTGTGCTGCATTAAACAATTTAAAACATTGCAGCGTGACGGAAGTGCTATATCCATTATGAACGGTAATTTTACCAGACTGAGCAGTTCCGTCTCGGAATTTATTCTGAGCATACGTGGCACTTTGTGCGTCGGAATTTTCCACACACGGTCAGAATTTATGCAAACGGATTTTGTTGTCGGAAAATGTTATAGCCAGCTCTCAAACTTTGTCGGAAATTCCGATGGAAAAAGTCTGATGGAGCCCACACACGGTTGGAATTTCCGACAACAAGCTCCGATTGCACATTTTTCGTTGGAAAGTCCGACAGTGTGTACAGGGCATAAGAGATTGAAAGGTGGACATCTCACCTATCAATGTTATATGATTGTTATGCTCATTGAATTACGCCCCTGCGTGGTTGAAGGTTTCTGTTCTACTAAGACAGGTGCCATAGATTTTTAAGGCTTTAATAATGAAGATTGGGTACTTCTCTAGTTCCTTTACTAATCTTTTTCCCGGTCCGTAGGATTTTGCCTCCTTGTATCTTCTTGGAAGTTACTGTCTGTATGCTGGACCTTTTAGAGTTTTTTGTCAGATGATATTCGCCCTGACCTGCTTGTGGTCACCCTTGAGATGGCAGTATCCTGTCTACTCCCAAATAGATTGGATCCATTGTGTGGTATCTTACACCAGTTTTTTTTTTTTTTTGAGGCAGGATCCGCCAACCATGGCTTGAGCCATAATGCCCCTCTTGCTGTGACCGCGGGGAACAACGCTCTTGAAAAACATCAATTGACGTCTGACACATCCGCCACAGAGTCTGCTGCCAATTTCAGCTCTTTCAAAGCTCTTACCATCTTGTCTCCACTTCTCCCCCCCAAAACATCATTTCCTGCTTGTGTGATTGGCTCACTGATTTTCCCAGAAATCTGCACCAAGATACAAGTCAGATTTATGGCATCCACTGCAACAAAAATGTAATTTTTAGTAAGATACTGTCACGAGGGCCACTTACCTGATGTGCGACCGAAGTAGTGGGGAGGCCTCCCTTGCACCTCGGGTCCTTAACCCTTTCATGACTAAGCCTATTTTTGAAATTTGGTGTTTACAAGTTAAAATCCATATTTTTTGCTAGAAAATTACTTGGAACCCCCAAACATTATATATATTTTTTTAGCAGAGAATCTAGAGAATAAAATGGAGATTGTTGCAATATTTTATATCACATGGTATTTGTGCAGCGGTGTTTTAAACGCAAATTTTTGGAAAAGGGACACTTCCATTAATTTAAAAAAAATACAAACAGTAAAGTTACCCCAATTTTTTAGTATAATGAAAGATGTTACGCCGAGTAAATAGATACCAAACATGTCACGCTTTATAATTGCACGCACTAGTGGAATGGCGACAAACTATGGTAGCTATGAATTTCCATAGGCGACGCTTTAAATTTTGTTTACGGTTACCAGGTTAGAGTTACAGAGGAGGTCTAGGGCTAGAATTATTGCTCTCTCTCTGACAATCGCGGTGATACCTCACATGTGTGATTTGAACACCGTTTGCATATGCGGGCGCGACTTCAGTATGCGTTTTCTTCGCTTCGCGGGGACGGGGGCGCTTTAAAATTTTTTTTTTTATTTTATTTATTTTTAAACTTTTATAAATTGTGTTTAAAAAAAAAAATTGTTTTTTTTTTACTGTTATTGTTGTCACAAGGAATGTAAACATCCCTTGTGACAGTAATAGGTGGAGACGGGTACTCTTTATGCAGGGATCAGGGGGTCTAAAAGACCCCCGATCCCTCCTCTGCACTTCAAAGTATTCAGATCGCCAAAAACGGCGATTCTGAATACTGTGTATTTTTTTTTAAATTCGGCGCCATTGGCAGCCGAGTAAACAGGAAGTGACGTCATGATGTCGCTTCCGCATTTACATTGAGAAGGCTGGAACGAAGCCGCCCACAGCTTCGTTCCAGCCCGCCCACAGCCGCCGGAGGCAGCCGATTGGACACCGGGCCTTCCCATCGCATGGGAGTGGTGGGAGGCGGCGGGAGGGGGGGGCGTCCCCTCCCGCTCCTCCGGTATAACAGCCGAACGGCTTTTAGCCGCATCGGTTGTTATATACGGATAGCCGATCGCCCGCTCGAAACAATGGTACCGGGATGATGCCTGCAGCTGCGGGCATCATCCCGGTATAACCCCCGAAAGCCGAGTACGCACATCTGCGTAGGTCAGCGGGAAGGGGTTAAAGTCTCTGGAGATGGAGACAGAGAATTGGTGGGGACACCGAGTGGCGGTGTGCCAAGGGTGCGGAGCACCGTGCAAGCCTTAGTCCGGGATCCGAGCCGAGGTCAAGTCCAGTTGGGCAACAAAGCATAAAAGGTTTAATCGGAGGAAGATTGGTTGAGATCCAAGCCGGGGTCGGTTCCAATCTGACAGCTGAATACAAAAGGGGCAAAGAAGTACAGTAGGTGACCACGATATTGTGTCAATCTCGCCGCATTTCTCGGCGAGATTTGACACCTGCGAGCCCCGTCGCAGGGGCCAGCGCCGAGATGGCTCACTGATCGGGAAAGGAAAAATTTTAAATGAAAAAACCGGCGTGGGTTCCCCCCCAGGGGCATACCAGGCCCTTAGGTCTGGTATGGATTGCAAGGGGAACCCCCTACGCCGAAAAATCGGGTCCCCCCCAAAATCCATACCAGACCCTTATCCGAGCACGCCGCCCGGCCGTCCAGGAAAGGGGGTGGGGACGAGCGAGCGCCCCCCCTCCTTAGCCATACCACAGAAAAAAGATTGACCAACCAGTTTAGGACCAAGAGGGCCGTGCCACGTCCAATAATCTGAAGATACAAAGCAAAGGGGTTCCCCTGGGTGGACTTTACTGGCACTTGCAACAAGTAAAAAGTATAGGAATATGTAGGAAATCAAAGGGCAATATAAAAAAGTACAAATTTTATTCGTATTCACAAGTACATATGGATAAAAACAAGCAATGAGTGATTTTGACTAACATAGTGCATAATACATGATAGTCATAATGAACAAATAAACAAAATCAATGATGATGAAAACACTCTTCTCAAGCCCGACGCGTTTCGGGGTACTTAATAACTGTACAATCCTTCTTCAGGGGCATGATCTGAGAGAGGGGGGTTCATCTAAGTAGATAGGGAGAGAGGTAAGAAAAAGAAAGGGTAAGGTAAGGGATAAGGCTAAGGGCGATATTGGATGGGGGGTATAGGGTGGTGAATTAAACACCTACCTGACTATGTGTGATTATTCACTTGTGAAAGTTAGTTTTTTCTCTAAAAACAAGGAGAGCCATGGAAGGAGGGCAGGATATGGGGAGAAGTATACGTATTGTAGCTAGTATAAACAAGGGTACTTGGGTGGTAAGAGGTGCAGGTTGGTGGGCTGCAGTCACCATGGAAGGGTGTGGCAGAGACTCCCGTCCCGGGCGCGCACACACCAGAGCGGCGTGCTGAGGTCACAAATAGGCGTCCCTAAAAAATAACAAGATATGGAAAGGACCTTAGAGTAGGGTCCAACGTAAATGGATAGAAAATACTAACCTAATGTGTGGATAGTGTAGTTCAAATTAGAATAGTAGTCAGAAGAAATGCAAGGAATAATTAAAGTACATCAAAAGTCAGTTGCGTCAAAGGGAGCGGTAACAAAGAGGTGCGGCTAATAATATATCCTAGTGGCAGCATGTTAGTGTATATAAATAAATTTGGGTTTGGAGTTTAAACACAGTATACAGGGTAAGTACATAGTTGCGCACATAGCGGGTAGTCGTGCTGAACATGCGTACTGGGGGTACCCATAATACATAACATGTAGCTGGTATCTAAAATTTGAAAAGGATACATTGATGCTGAGCCTGTGTGGAAATGCTTCCAAAACATTTTTTACAGGGACCAAAGTGAGAGTTAACTCAAAGATAGTAATGATAAATAATTAGTATGGAAAATGTATGGAAGTAAACATCCTGGAGTAAGAAAAAACGGCAAGCAGTGATGAAAAGACATACCTTAACAATGCAGGTTAGCAGACTCACAGCCAAGCATCCGGTATGTGCAGCGGCTTGGTGTGGAGTGAATAGGACTGGTTTAAGTAATGTGGCTGCCACTAGCAGCTGGCGTCAATAATGAGGCACAGCTGTGTCGTGAACAGCATGGATCGGGACGCACTGTATTGACCCCCCGAGGCGAGCGTGCGCGGCGCCGCCCCAACCGCGCGTGCGCGAACGTCACGGCGTTTGGAGCAGCGTCACGCACACCCGCCCCACCGGCACGGAAGTGACACTCCGGCGAGAGCGCATGCTCGCCTGGAGTGCCAACATGGAGGCAGTGGGCGTGTGCTGGAAAGACGCCCAAAACCTCACTAGGCGCCGCCCAGGAATTCCTGTGGCGGCTTACCGTGCCGGGCAGCCGCTCCGGCCGGACGCGACCCAAGGGAGGGGCGGGGAGAAGGAGAAACTGTCACACTAGGTGGCATAAAAAGGAGTATTAGCAATACCAATAAAAATTTATTAAAGAGGAGTGGCTGCTGTCCAATCACATGACCTAGCTATAATGTAAGCCTCCAAGTATGGGGAAAACAAAGAAAGGGGGAAGGAGATAGAAGCAGGGAAAGGAGAGAAGGGAACATCACAGAGGAATATGGGATTAGACTGGGGATGGTGGGTTGCTGCACAAAACAGTAAACATGCTAGAATAATGCACAATGGGACAACCATGAGCAATGACCAAAATATTTCAATACACGTAGGAAATGTACATATGCTAGCATGTGCACCAGGTATATGCATATAATGGCAGAAAGTAAATAACAGACATACATACATTTTATACATTGCCAGAAATACGCTCAAAAATGTAAACGGTGGACATGAATATAACATATTGCTAATATAGACCAGAAGAACAGAGAATATTACTATATGAATGGCAAAACAACAATCATGGAAGGGGAAATAACCCAGCTGGCTGTGTGTCTAGAAATGTGGTCCCCCCAAGGGGAGGGAAAAAGGGGAAGGGGGGGGAAGCACGTGTCAGATACACATACAGCCCGGTATACAGAAGTGTCAAGAAAAAACCCAGGAGCTGTAGCAGAACAGTGGGGTATCCTAAGGGATGGCCATGGCCCTATTTCTCCATACCTCCAGAGTTGAAGCCTTGTAGAAAGGGCTTAAAGCAGACCGCTTCGTTAAGGCCTGGGGGTATGGTGGCCTGAAGCAGATGGATCCATTTCAATTCTCGTTGGAGTAAAATTTTATTCCAATCGCCCCCTCTGGGGCTAGGGTGTATGCGGTCTAGAATTAGAAATTTAATAGAGGGAAATTTACCATCATGCACCAAAGATACATGTCGTCCAAGAGGTAAATCAGGGTCGGCTGATTTCATGGACAGGATATGCTTATATGCTCGTCGCCAAAATTCGAGTTTGGTCTTTCCTATATAGAAACAGCCACAGTTGCATTGGAGTAGATAGACTACTCCAATTGTTCTGCAATTTGCGAAGTGTTTGGGGAAAAAAGGGTTTCCCGTTGGGGAGAATGGGGTTTTTTTGGGTGAGCATATAGCCACAAGCAAAAGTGCCCCTATATTTGCAGTGGATTGTAGATGGTCTAAACTCACTATTGGTGATATGATCACCAATGGAGATAGCTCTTTTGAAGGTAAAGTTGGGTTTTGCTGGGACAAAATGGCCCAGGTTGGGATCCAAGGCCAGTAAGTGCCAGTATTTTTCAATTATTCTTTTGGTTTGGCGGTGTTGCTGGTGATATGTTGTGATGATACTGAGTGGGTAAGAGTCTTTCTGTTGTTTGGTAGTGTGGAGGAGTGTTTGTCTGGGTTTTTTATTAGCTTTCTGGAACGCTCTTTTAAGAGATTTGTGGGAATAGCCACGTTGCCACGTTAGCCATACCAGGCCGCATGCCCTCAACATGGGGGGGGTGGGTGCCTTGGGGGAGGGGGCGCCCTGCGTGGCCCCCCCCACCCCAAAGCACCTTGTCCCCATGTTGATGAGGACAAGGGCCTCCTCCCGACAACCCTGGCCGTTGGTTGTCGGGGTCTGCGGGCGGGGGGCTTATCGGAATAAGGGGGCCCCTAGATCCTGGCCCCCACCCTGTGTGAATGAGTATGGGGTACATGGTACCCCTACCCATTCACCTAGGGAAAAGTGTCAATAAAAAAAAAACACAGTACACAGGTTTTAAGAGTAATTTATTAGGCAGCTCTGGGGTCTTCTTCTGACTTCGGGGGTCTCCTTCCGACTTCTCCCGGTGTTCGGCCTCTTCTCCCGGGCCCCGCCGCTATCTTCTTCCAGCTCTATTGCCAGCGAGGGGCCCGGTCTGCTGACGCTGTCTTGTCGCCGCTGTCTCATCGCTTCTTCTCTTCTTCCGATGTTGACACGACGCTCTCTCCGGCTGGAATGCTTTGTGCCAGCTGCGGTGACGCAGCCCCCTTGTGACGTCATGGTCCCAGCATGCGCAGGGACTCTGGCGTCATAAGGGGGCGGGGTCACGCCTATATAAATGGCTCCGCAGCTCGCACAAAGCATTCCAGCCGGAGAGAGCGTCGTGTCAACATCGGAAGAAGCGACGAGACAGCAGCGGCGACAAGACAGCGGCGGCAGACCGAGCCCCTCGCTGGCAATAGAGCTGGAAGAAGAGGCCGAACACCGGGCGAAGTCGGAAGGAGACCCCCCGAAGTCAGAGGAAGACCCCAGAGCTGCCTAATAAATTACTCTTAAAACCTGTGTACTGTGTTTTTTTTTTTTAATTGACACTTTTCCCTAGGTGAATGGGTAGGGGTACCATGTACCCCATACTCATTCACACAGGGTGGGGGGCCGGGATCTGGGGGCCCCCTTATTCCGATAAGCCCCCCGCCCACAGACCCCAACAACCAACGGCTAGGGTTGTCGGGAAGAGGCCCTTGTCCTCATCAACATGGGGACAAGGTGCTTTGGGGTGGGGGGCCCCGCAGGGCGCCCCCTCCCCCAAGACAACCACCCCCCCCATGTTGAGGGCATGCTCGCTTGTCCCCACCCCCTTTCCTGGCCGACCTGGCTGCGTGCTTGGATAAGGGTCTGGTATGGATTTTGGGGGGGACCCCCATGCCGATTTTTCGGCGTAGGGGGTTCCCCTTACAATCCATACCAGACCTAAGGGCCTGGTATGCCCCTGGGGGGAACCCACGCCGGGTTTTTCATTTCAAATTTGGCGCGGTGTTCCCCCTCAGGATTCATACAAGACAGCTGTCAGCACTGCCTGTCACTCATCGGGAAAGGAAAACAACGTTTTCCTTTCCCGATGAGTGAGCCAGCGCAACATGCACAGTACCCTGTCGCCGAGAACATCGCGCTGAAAACACAATCTCGCGGTCAGGTACTGTAGAATGGTTAAGGTACAAATCCGAGGTCAAAGGCAAGCAGCAATCAAGAGTAGTCGAACAGGTTTCCAGGTCACAACAGGTTCAGACAGATCACCCACTAGCACAGGAACAAGGGGGGAACTGAAGCTAATATAGCAATTTGGCAGTGTCTGGGCTGGGCTTATATAGGGAAGTTTGAGGTCACTTCCTGTACGCCTCCTTGGCATTTTCCTGCCTTTTTCCATCAGGTTGAGGTCACTTTCTGTGCCTGTCCTGGGCACTTTCCTGCCTTTTTCATCTGCGCAGGTGCGGGTTGGCGCCCTGAGGCGTCTTTGGCGCATGCTCAGTTGGCACGGATTTCCTCTTGCGGCAATTGGTGCATGCCTAGTAAGCCCTGGACTCCTACAGATACAACCTATTGTATGCTGCCATGAAGATGCACAAGGAAACACAGTCTGCTACTTGTCCTGAATATGGTGACACCACATGTATGAGACTTTTTCACAGCCTGGCCACATAGAGAAAAGTGAAAAAAACTGCGCTATAAACCAGGTGAATAATTTGATCGTTTGAAAAGCTGCAATCCCGACAAACATCAATTGTGGATAAACATAGGAAAAAATAAGGAATTGCGCTAATACCTGTGTCACATTACATAAAAATCTACAGTGAAAGAAGATTTTAGTAATAAGTGTAAATGAAGATAAATATGAAAAACGTTTGATTATGATCTAAAGAAGTCCCATCAAGTGAAACATCAATAGAATATCATAGTGACTCCAAATCACCAGCAGAAAATACAAAAAAGAAGTCCAAGTGATAGTTTGTGTTAATCCGTGACAGCAAGGGAGGGTCCACCACCAAGAATGGAAGGGGTTACTCCTTACCAGATGGCCATGACCCCCCACTACAGAGGATCACAGCAAGCAGATAACCTTGTAAGCCAGAAAATGGAAACTGCTAACGGCGTCCACCAGAGGTCATCTCATCGTCGGCCACACCAGCGAAACCCATGGCATGCATCTTTCTAAATACCTTGGAATGTCTTCTGTGATCATAATCAAACGTTTTTCATATTTATCTTCATTTACACTTATTACTAAAATCTTCTTTCACTGTAGATTTTTATGTCATGTTACACAGGTATTAGCGCAATTCCTTATTTTTTCCTATGTTTGGCCACATAGAGGCCCAACATCCAGGGAGCACTGTCAGGGGTTCTAGGGACATAAATTACACATCTAATTTCTTGACCATCTATTACAATTTTAAAAGCCCTGGAGCACCAGGACAATTAAAACGCTCACAAAATGAACCGATTTTGGAAAGCAAAACACCCAAACGTATATTCTATGAGGTATAATGAGACTTTTGAACATGTGTTTTTATTTTTTTTTCCTGCAGGTTTTGGGAAAATGAAAACTCAGTTTTTTTTTTTTTTACGGCACTGATGGGCAATGATGGCACTGTAGCAGCACTGATGGCACTGTAGCAGCACTGATGGCACTGTAGCAGCACTGATGGCACTGTAGCAGCACTGATGGCACTGTAGCAGCACTGATAGTACAGTGGCAGCACTGGGAGGGGGGCACACAGAGTTGTGCCAGCTCGCGCTGCTGCAGTGTTTCTCTCTCCTCTCCTTACAGCGCGAGAGGGGAGAGAGAGCCCGCAGCAGTGCGAGCTGAACCGGCCATGACGCCGGTTTGTTGACAAGTGATCGCTCGCTGCGCGAGCACAGGACATTGATAAACGCCCTTCCAGAACTAGCCGGCTGCTGTGTAGCCATCATTCGGCTATAGTGTAATCGGCAAGTGGTTAATATCTTGAAAATAATTTTTATTTATTTTTCCTAAAGGTGGACTAAGGGCTCATTTACACTTGCTTTGACAACACCTAGTGTTTCAACATAGTTTTTTGATGTGTTTATGATGCTTCAGTGGTGCTTCGGTGATGCTTTTTTGAAGCTTGACAGGTGTGTGTGTGTGTGTGTGTGTGTGTGTGTGTGTGTGTGTGTGTGTGTGTGTGTGTATATACCTCACACCTACAAATTCTCCAAAACAAAGGGAAGCTAAAGCTGAATTAAAGCCTCTCAAAAGCTGCAGGTGCTTCAAGCGAGCTTTGCCAGAGACTTCTATGGAGGCTTTGAAGCACCGAACACAACCGAGTAACCGGTAAACAGAGGGGCAGGGGTTATCCGGTGACCTAAGCGGATGACCCCGCTCACATGTCTACCTCTTATTGGGCAAGTGTCAATATGGGGCAGGATCACCCGGGGAAGTTACTGGGTAACCCCTCCCCCATGTTTATCTGTCATTTGGTAATGGCATTTGCCCAATGAGAGGTAGACATGGTGACAGGGTCACCAGCTTTTGTGACCTGTAATGTGTTTTTATTAACTTGGACTTTTTTCGGTGAACGAGTAAGGGTACTATTTACCCCATACTCATTCACATGGGGGGTGATGGGATCTGGGGACCCTCTTGTTAAAGAGGGCTTCCAGATTCTGATTAGCCCCTGCCCGCAGATTCCCAAAACCACCATGCCAGGGTTGTTGGAAAAAGGCCCTTGTCCCCATAAACATGGGGACAAGGGGCTTTGGGGGTCATGTTGAAAGCATGTGGCCTGGGGACAAGGGCCTCTTCCACACAACCCTAGCCCTGTGGTTGTTGGGGTCTGCAGGTGGGGGGCCTTGTCAGATACATTGGTTTTTGATAAGTCCTTTATTTTAAAAACCCATCACGCCTACCCGAATGGAAAAAAAAAACGCTGCTCGCCGAACAAGACAGGTACACAGCCGAATGATAGGTAAACATGGGGGCAGGGGTTACCCGGTGACTTAACTGGGTGATCCCAATCAGAGGTAGACATGGAGGGGTGGGGTCACCTAGCTACATCACTGGGTAACCCCTGCCCCTGTGTTTACCGAATGCAATAATGGATGTGAACAGTGGTGTTTTCTTTTTTTTTTTTGATAAAGGACTTGTCAAAAACTGTTTCATGGTTGGTAAGGTTGAATAAAGACACCAGTCCATCCAGTTCAACGTGTGTCTGTGTCTTGATAATCATTTCCCATATTTCTGTATATTGTGTTCTCTAAGCTGCAAGTCTCTTAAATCTATCAATACTTCCTGCTGACACCACCAGTTGTGGAAGAGAGTTTTACTTCCTTATTGTCCTGATAGTGAAAAAACCCCTACGCAGCTTAAAGTGGATGTGAACCTGAAAACATTTTTTTTTTTTTAATGAAGACTTCTACCTGGTACAGTAGAGGATGTCAAGTCATCTGTGCCCAGTCTTTCCATGAAGAGTTAACCAGCTCTGAGCAATCCTCTTGTCTTTGTGTAGTAAGATATAAAACAACACACAGATAAGTTTGTGTCCCCACATCCCCCACTGCTGTGACTGACCTCTGATTTCTTTATCTCATGAACGGCATGAGTGCAGACAGAGAGTGTTACGATTCCAGCTTCACATCCCCCCTCCTTTCTTCTCCAGCGCTCCACACCTCAGCATGATTGGGCATGCTGAAGTCATGTGGTGCCTTTCCTGAGTTTTGACTAAATGTTACTCAAAACTCAGGAATAGCAGAGTAGGATGATCATGACTCCGCCCATCAAGCTCTGTCAAAGAGACCCACCCACTGATTCCAGAGTTTTGCGGGGCTCCTACTGCTGAAGGGGGTGACATTTGCAAGATAGGGATACATGCAGGAGGCTTGCATGTGTGTATATATAAATGAATACTGTGCCATTTAGTTTATACTGGGTGAGTGGTGGGTTTACATCCACTTTAAGGTTTAAACCACTTCTCCAAACTCATTGTGTGACTGCTTGTCTTCCTACACTCCCTGAGACTGAATAGTTTCCTACCTATGCTGGGTTCACCATTGAGGTATTTGTATAGCGCTGTCATATCTCCTCTCAAGCGTCTTTTCTCTAGGGAGAATAAGTTCAGTGCTTGTAGTTCTTCCTCGTAATTGAGGTCCTCCAGTCAACTTATTAATTGTGTTGCTCTCCTCTCTCCAATTCCAGCACATCCTTCCTGAGGATTGGTGGCCAGAACTGAACGGAATACTCCAGATGTCGCCAAACCAGAGTTTTATAAAGTGGCAGGATTATCATTTTATCCCTGGACTAAATTCTCTTTAACCACTTGCCAACCAGCTGCCGCAGATATACAGCGGCAGGGTGGCTCTATTGCGTGATTCACCTTACCGGGACAGCGCTTCATGTAAAAGCTATAGTAGGCACAAGTCGCCGGAGTTGCGGTTGGCTGGCGGCCACCATGTCTGCTGGCCACCTGCGATCGCTCCACAGAGAGCCAGAATGGGGATCTGCCAGTGTTCTGACAGGGGAGTAGAGAGAGATAGTCTGTTCCTAGTGATCAGGAACAGCGATCTCGCTCTACTCCCAGTCAGTCCACTCCCTGCACAGTTAGAAACACCTCCCTAGGACACACATAACACCTTGATCGCCCCCTAGTGTTAACCCCTTCCCTACCAGTGTCATTTATTCAGTAATCGGTGGCTATTTTTCAGCTCTGATCACTGTACTAATGTCACTGGTCCCAAAAAAGTGTCAAGTGTCCGATCTGTCCGCCGCAATGTTGCAGTCCCACTAAAAATTGCTGATCACCGCCATTACTATTAAAAATTGCATAAATCTATCCCCTATTTTGTAGACGCTAGAACTTTTGCGCAAACCAATCAATATACGCTTATTGGAATTTTATTTTTAAAAGTATGTAGCAGAATACATATTAGCCTAAATTGATGTTTTTGGGGGTTTTTTTTTTTTCAAAATTGTTGGTCTTTTTTTTTTTTTTTTTTTGTTTCTAGCGCAAAAAAAAAAAAAAAAAAACCCCACAGAGGTTTTTAAATACCACCAAAAGAAAGCTCTATTTGTGGGAAAAGGACTTCAATTTTTTTTTAGCTCAGAGTCACACGCCTGCGCAGTTGTCGGTTAAAGGAACGCAGTGCCGTATCTCAAAAAATGTCCTGGTCATTAAGGGGTAAATCCTTCTGGGGCTGAAGTGCTTAATGCATGCTAATAGTCTGCTGGCTTTGCTTGCTGCAGCTTGACATTGCATGCTATTGCTCAGTCTGTCTTCTACTAGGATCCCCAGATCTTTCTCCACCCTGGATTCCCCCAGAAGCTCTCCCCCTAGTGAGTAACTTGCATTTATATTTTTAATTCCCAGGTGCATTACTTAACTTTCCAGTTTTCAATATTAAACCCAGGGTGGGCAAAAATCAATATTTTTTTGGATTTGAATAGGATTTTTTTATTTTTATTCAAATCCGATTTTTTTTTTTTTTTTTTTTTTTTTTTTTTTTTTTTTTTTTAGCAAATTTTTTTTAATAAAAGATTTTTACTTCAAAAGCATATCTAAAGATCATTTTCTATTAAGATACATTTAATATATTCATTTATTCAACATGAAATGTAGCTTAGTTGTGTGGCATAAGGCTGTATATTCTGCAATATTTAAATTTTTGGTAGACTCATTCAATGAATCCAAGCTCTACAAGTTGAGATAACATGCACTGCATTGATGAATTCACACAATTTCACAGTAACCATGAGGTAAAACAAATTTTAAGAATATTCCTTTATCCCATTGTTTTGCAAATCCATGTACACTACAAACTATGATTAAATCGGTTCAGATATCGCTGTTTTTCTAACCTGACAGTTTATTATTCTAAATAGGAAACCTTCATTTTGTTTGCAAAGATTCTAACTACCAGCAAGAATAAGTCCCTAATCAAATTGGAAAAATTCTGTGAGCCACAATGATCTTATGCCTTACTTGTGCTACCTCCAGCTTCATGCGCTGATCACGCTTCATATAACGTGCATAGGATAAATTTACAAGTTATGCGCTGCGCTTGGGTGACCCCAAAAACAAAATGAATAATAACCAACTCTGTGCTTACTAGTGTAATAATATTAAATACAAATAATATGAATGTTGAATAAATAAACAAGGTGTGAAAAAACAAGTGCTTGTTACACCATACATAGTGTCTTAATCAACATAAAAAGTGCTTAGTGCTCAATATAAAGATTCCTGCTATTTTAAATGAAAAAATTAATAAATAATAATGAAAAAAAGTTCTTATTGGCACTCTAAATAGTGCGTGCAAATAATGTCCAACAGTGATAATAAAACAATGTGTGCAGGTAGTGTTCAGCTGTGACAACAATCCAACATCATGCCGAAGATATCCTGAGTGCTGCAAAACATGCTCCTGTGCTCCTTCGTGACCCCCTTAAGCTAATGTGCTCACCTCAGAGCGTGTGACTCAGCTTCTACCCTGAGTCCAAATACGCTTTGGAGCCACCCCTGGGCTCAGTCTCAGTGTCTGCTGCACTCCTCCAGCTGGAAACAATGTGGCTCCATGCATATAAATGAAAAGGAAACTATATAGTGTAATATAGTCAAAATACTTTTATTAAAAGAAAATGCTCCCCACACCGGGGTACTCACATGGCACTGGTGCGTCAGTGCACCATACTATAACTGCTTTCTATGCAAAATCACTGGATCTTTGGTGCAGTATGCTGTGCTGGGACAGCGCTGGTGTAAAGTCTGTGTCAGTCTCTCCGTCCTGGCCCCTCCCCTACGCGTCTTCGACACAGGGATCACGTGTCATCATCTGAGGTGAGCACATTAGCTTAAGGGGGTCATGAAGGAGCATAGGAGCATGTTTTGCAGCACTCAGGATATCTTCGGCATGATGTTGGATTGTTGTCACAGCTGAACACCACCTCCACACATTGTTTTATTATCACTGTTGGACATTATTTGCACGCACTATTTAGAGTGCCAAAGAGAACTTTTTTTCATTATTATTTATTAATTTTTTCATTTAAAACAGCAGGAAACTTTATATTGAGCACTAAGCACTTTTTATGTTGATTAAGACACTATGTATGGTGCACCAAGCACTATTAAGCACTAATTTATGGTGTAACAAGCACTTGTTTTTTCACACCTTGTTTATTTATTCAACATTCATATTATTTGTATTTAATATTATCACACTAGTAAGCACAGAGTTGGTTATTATTAATTTTGTTTTTGGGGTCACCCAAGCGCAGCGCATAACTTGTAAATTTAAGAATAAGTCCCTACATTTAAAGAGCACCTGTCATTTTAGATCCATCATGGTAGCGCCTGTTAGCGGGTATCCACTCACCTGCTGCTACCACGTCCCTCACCTTGTTGTGTCACTGAATGGGACTGTCGGTGAGTCAACAGCAGGTCAGAGGAGGAGCTGCTGCGGGACAGAGATGACAGTTGCTCTTTAAAAAGTATCATTTAAATCAAGCCTTTTTACTAGTTATTTAAATCTACTTGATTTAAATCAAATCCACCCTGATTAAACCTAGTTTGCCATGTAGTTGCCCACCCAAATAATTTATCGAGGTCCTCTTGTAAAGTTTCTATATCCTGCTGTGAAGTTATTGCCCTACTTATTTCTGTGTCGTCAGCAAACACAGAGAATGTGCTATTTATTCCATCTACATCATTTATAAAAAAATTAAAGAGAGTTAGTCCCAAGACTAAAAAAAAAATTGGTTTAGCAAGAACAACTCTTTGTAAACTCATGCTGATTACTACTAATCATACTATTCTCATACGCAAATTCTTGGCTATGGTCCCTTATCCCCTCAAGTAGTTACATACTATCCATGTTAGACTGACTGGTCTGTAGTTTATTTTGTCCTTTTTTGAATATTGGTACCACATGGACTTTTCGCCAATTTACTGGTACCATTCCTTTCAGTATGTTCATAAAGATTAGGAATAGTGGTCTGGCTATAACCTGACTGATTTATTTGAAGACTCTCTGGTGTAAGCCACCCGGTCCTGGTGATTTGTGTTAAGCTTTTCCAGTCTTTTCTGGACTCCAGCTTCTGTTAGCCACAAGAGTACACCCTGAAACGTGTTACTAACAGTACAGTCGTAGTTGTTATACCCCTCCTTTTTCCTTTGTAAAAACTGAGAAGAAAGCATTTATTACAGTTGCTTTCCTTGCCATCTGTGACGAAATTCCCTTCCTCAACCTTTACAAGGCCAATATGCTCTGACCTCACTTTTTTACTGTTAATATATTTAAAACATGTCTTGCAATTTATTTATTTTTTTATCTCTCCTCTAGGTGTCTCTCAGTCTTTTTTAGCCACCCTGATTGCGTTCTTACATTTCTTATTGAATTCCTTGTAGTGTTTGAAATGCTGACAATGACCTATCTGCTTTTTATATTTTTTTTTAAAGGCCATTTTTTTCTTTTTAATATGATTATTCACTTTATGGTTTAGCCACTCAGGTTTAACCTTTTGTTTTTCTATATTTATTGCATGCACTCTGTGATACCTTTATTTATATCTATACCTAAAGCACTCCCATTTTTCCCCCGTGTTTTAATGTCTAAAGAATTTGCTCCCATTTAATATCTTGTAGTATTGAGCGCAGTTTACAAAGGTTGGCTCTTTTGCAATTTAGTGTTCTTGTACTACCCATGTGCCTCCTTTTCCTATGATTAATGCTGAATGTAAGTATCCTGTGATCGCTAAATCCCAAGTTGTCCCATATTTCCACATCTGCGACCAGATTTGAGTCATTTGTATTTAATAGGTCTGGCAATCTATTTTTTCTAGTTGGGGAATCCACCAATTAGGATATGAGAAATAATAAATAAAAATAAATAAATAATTTAATAAAAAATGATGAAACAGAAATGCTAATAAAAAAAAAAACACTTGAAGATTACACAGAGAGTTGTTTACAGTGTATGTATACAGTATATATTTCTACATTATGGCGGGGAGTTTTAAATTCTCAGCGGCTTAATACAGACCTGAATGTAGCAGGGTATACCTGATTAATAAGACAGATTTATCCATTTTAAAATGGCTATGAAATTGGTTTGTATGTAATTTCATGTATATATTGGTGTTTTCAGTGATTTACTGCAGAAGCTTATACTTAATCATTGTTTAATACATGTTGGTTCTATAAAAAAAAACTATTATAATAATAACAATTAATAATAATAATAAAACTACATCTGAGTACAGGGAAATGACGGGCATGTAGTAAATTGCCCTTTCTACCCAGTCAATATCTAGGTAGTTGAAGTCCCCCATTATAAGGACATCCCACTGTCTCGCCGCCATTTCTAACTGTGATAAGAGATCCAACTCCTCCGCTTCCTTCAGGTTAGGGGGGCCTGTAACATACCCACCACTGTTAATTTCCCACTTGCTTCTTCCCTTTGGAGTTCCACCCACATGGATTTTACCTCCCCCTTGCCCCATTTGCGATGTCATTGCTCTCTTTCAAACACAAAAGAAAAACTCTCCTGCGCTCAGGTGTCCATGAACTGGATATGTGGTGCAGCCACCTATAGAAGTAATGCCTAGCGTCTTGCAGCCCTCTTTTCTGATTGCTCTCTTCCATCCCTAAATCATTCTTGATATATGGACACACCCCTTCCCCTCTTCTACTCTGATAGAAGGAATACCCCTGGTTATTAGCCATTCGTGTGAGCTGTCAAACCAAGTTTCTGATATTCCAAGGAAGTCTAATTGCTCCTTGTGTAACAGCTCCAGTTACTCCATTTTGTTAGCTAGACTCCTGGCATTTGTGTACACGTGCTTCAGTTTTGTACGGGTGCATATTCTTTTCTCCTTAGGTTTTCTGAGGCTGCGATTTATGTTTTGCCAACTCATTCACCCACGGGTTAGGTATTATGGATATTGTACCGCTTTTGCTTTCACTAGTACCTTCTGACGTTCGTTCACTGCCGGCTTTCGCTTCCTCTGAACCCATATCACCTAGTTTAACACCACTTGTAGACTGCATAAATGCAAATGTACATTGTGTTTTTGACGTTAAATACCAGGGTTATGGCTGCAGCTAGATGCCATAACCCCGGTATCTTCTTTTTTTTTTTTTCCTTCTCCTGTCTGTTAGGTAGTTGCCTTGCCAATAAAAGTGATCCGATCGGCGGATTCGCTGCAAAATCACTTTTATAGGCAGCGGGAGAGATGCCCCTTCCCGTTGCTTTCCGGTCGTTTTCTTGCTTACCGGAACCGTTCGTTAATCCCGGAAACGATCAGATGCGGTCATCTGCTGGTCAGGAATTTCAGTGAGGGTAAGATGGTCCACATTCAGCTCTATGCCGTTGGAGGACCGGAGTGACCTCTGACGTCCATTCCGGCTCTCGGGCATTAACAAAGAGGGTTTGTTTTTATTTTCCTTTTAAATCTCTCAATTTAGCTCTCTCAATAAAGAGGACCTGTCATGCTTCTTTCTGTTTACATTCCTTGTAATAGGAATAAAATTGATAAAATAAATAAGGGGACAGTGTAAAAATAAAGTAAAATAAGAGATTTTTTTTTTAAAGTGCCTCATCTCTTCGTGCTCATGCACAGAAGCGAACGCATACATAAATCATGCCTGTATATGTAAATTGTGTTCAATCCACACATGTGAGGTATTGTCACGATCGTTGGAGTGACAGCAATATTTATAGTGCAAGACCCCCTTTAAAAATTTTTAAAGCGTTGCCTATGGAGATTTTTAAGTTGTTGCCATTGCACGAGCGTGCACAATATTAAAGCATGACATGTAAGGTATCTATTTCCTCGGCATAACATTACCTTTCACATTATACAAAAAAATTGGGGTCACTATAGTATTTTTCTTTTTTTTTAAGTGTATTTTTTCCCCCAATAAATTGCGTTTGAAAGACCGCTGTGTAAATACAGTGTGACACAAAATATTGACCACCATTTTATTCTCTAGGGTGTCTGCCAAAAAAAAAAAAAAAAAAAATAAAATTTTTTAATATATATATATATATATATATAATATCTCTATCGGCGTATAACGCGCACTTTTTTTCCCCTTAAAATCAGGAAAATCGCGGATGCGTGTTATACGCCTATCCCCTGCGATCCCCCGCTGACCGTGAGTGGAGCCGATATACAGATAGCCGAGTTTGAAAATGGCGCCGCCGGCGCCAAAATACATAGCCGTGACTTGCGGCCGCTCTCGGCCACTTTCGGCTCCACTCGTAGTCCCGCCCGGGATAGCTGAGTGTACTCGGCTAGGTTCGGCTAGCTCCGCTCAGTCACGCCCAGTCTCGCCCTATGATGGACACGGACTGGGCGTGACTGTGAGCGGAGCTAGCCGAACCAAGCCGAGTACACTCGGCTATCTGTATATGGGCGGCGCTCGCTTGGGACTACGAGTGTAACCGAAAGTGGCCGAGAGCCGCCGCAACTCACGGCTATGTATTTCGGCGCCATTTTCAAACTGCAGTGACACTGACAAGTCATTGCAGTTCAACTGCAGCCTGGGGAAGGCTGCAGATGGGCACTGACAAAGCTGCAGGGCTGCGAATGGGCACTGATAAGGCTGCAAATGACACCAAGGCTGCAAAATGACTGCAAGGCTGCAAATGACACTACCAGGCTGCAATTGACACTGGCCAAGCATGCAGATGGATGCTGTGCAAGGCTGCATTGATGGGCATTTAAATGTATGTTTTTTCCTTAAAATTCCCTCCTAAACTTGGGGTGCGTGTTATACGCCGGCACGTGTTATACGCCGATAAATACGGTGTGTATGTATATATGTATGTATATATATATGTATATATGTGTGTGTGTGTGTGTGTGTGTGTGTGTGTGTGTATATATATATATGTGTATATATATATATATATATATATATATATATACACACACAGTATCTCACAAAAGTGAGTACACCCCTCACATTTTTGTAAATATTTTACTATATCTTTTCATGTGACAACACTGAAGAAATGACACTTTGCTACAATGTAAAGTAGTAAGTGTACAGCTTGTATAACAGTGTAAATGTGCTGTCTCCTCAAAATAACTCAACACACAGCCATTAATGTCTAAACCCATGGCAACAAAAGTGAGTACATCTTTAAGTGAAAATGTCCAAATTGGGCCAAAGTGTCAATATTTTATGTGGCCACCATTATTTTCCAGCACTGCCTTAACCCTCTTGGGCATGGAGTTCATCAGAGCTTCACGGGTTGCAACTGGAGTCCTCTTCGACTCCTCCATGACGATATCATTGAGCACTGACAGGCTGACCCCTCACCCCTTCAACCTCTGCAGCAATGCTGGCAGCAGTCATACGTCTATTTCTCAAAGGCAACCTCTGGATATGACGCCAAGCACGTGCACTCAACTTCTTTGGTCGACCATGGCCCTGTTCTGAGTGGAACCTGTCCTATTAAACTGCTGTATTGTCTTGGCCACCATGCTACAGCTCAGTTTCAGGGTCTTGGCAATTTTCCTTTAGCCTAGGCCAGTGATGGCGAACCTTGGCACCCCAGATGTTTTGGAACTACATTTCCCATGATGCTCCACTACACTGCAGTGTGCATGAGCATCATAGGAAATGTAGTTCCAAAACATCTGGGGTGCCAAGGTTTGCCGTCACTGGCCTAGGCCATCTTTATGTAGAGCAACAATTCTTTTTTCAGATCCTCAAAGAGTTCTTTGCCATGAGGTGCCATGTTCCAGTGACCAGTATGAGAGAGTGAGAGCGATAACACCAAATTTAACACACCTGCTCCCCATTCACACTTGAGACCTTGTAACACTAATGAGACACTGGGGAGGGAAAATTGCTATTTGGGCCCAATTTGGACATTTTCACTTAGGGGTGTACTCAATTTTGTTGCCAGCGGTTTAGACATTATTGGCTGTGTGTTGAGTTATTTTGAAGGGACAGCAAATTTACACGGTTACAAGCTGTACACTCACTACTTTACATTGTAGCTGTGACGTCACAGCTATGCGACGCGTCTCTGAGTTTGCTCGCTATAGGTGGTGAGAATAGCGGCACTCTTTTCTCAAGCATCAACTCAGAAACATGTCGCATAGCTGTGACGTCACAGCCCGGCGCCGCGCTGTGCTTGCCCTTCAAGCCTCGTTTTGGCTCCTTACACACGGCCGTAGCTATTATACCTCACAGAGCCATATGAGCCTTGCCATACACTGCAGCACGGCCGGTGATCGGCCCTGGCGTCCTCACAGCCATATTCCTGGAACCCGCAGCTAGATGGACTGTGTCATTCTGACTTTATCCAATCCTGATGTGTAATCTGGATATCTGAGGAAGACCTTGCTGTGCCCAGTCATCCCACCCCATCCTTGCCTGGATCCGATGTGGGGTCAGCACTGTATAGACTTGCTGTGACTTGTAGTCCTCCATCTTCTCCTCTACCCAGAGACATAATCGAACACAGCATTACAATTTTCCATGTGAGTGGATATTGTTTTTTCAATAAATTATTGTTGATATATACTCAGAGGCGCCCCTTTCCTTGTCTTTTTTTTTTTTTTTTAATTTTAGCTGTGTGCTTAGGGTCATTGTCTTGTTGGAAGGTAAACCTTCGGCCCAGTCTGAGGTCCTGAGCACTCTGGAGAAGGTTTTCGTCCAGGATATCCCTGTACTTGGCCGCATTCATCTTTCCCTCGATTGCAACCAGTCAACGTGTCCCTGCAGCTGAAAAACACCCCCACAGCATGATGCTGCCACCACCATGCTTCACTGTTGGGACTGTATTGGACAGGTGATGAGCAGTGCCTGGTTTTCTCCACACATACTGCTTAGAATTAAGGCCAAAAAGTTCTATCTTGGTCTCATCAGACCAGAGAATCTTATTTCTCACCATCTTGGAGTCCTTCAGGTGTTTTTTTAGCAAACTCCATGCGGCTTTCATGTGTCTTGCACTGAGGAGAGGCTTCCGTCGGGCCACTCTGCCATAAAGCCCTGACTGGTGGAGGGCTGCAGTGATGGTTGACTTTCTACAACTTTCTCCCATCTCCCGACTGCATCTCTGGAGCTCAGCCACAGTGATCTTTGGGTTCTTCTTTACCTCTCTTACCAAGGCTCTTCTCCCACCATAGCTCAGTTTGGCCGGACGGCCAGCTCTAGGAAGGGTTCTGGTCGTCCCAAACGTCTTCCATTTAAGGATTGTGGAGGCCACTGTGCTCTTAGGAACCTTAAGTGCAGCAGAAATTTTTTTTGTAACCTTGGCCAGATCTGTGCCTTGCCACAATTCTGCCTCTGAGCTCTTCAGGCAGTTCCTTTGACCTCATGATTCTCATTTGCTCTGACATGACTGTGAGCTGTAAGGTCTTATATAGACAGGTGTGTGGCTTTCCTAATCAAGTCCAATCATTATAATCAAACACAGCTGGACTCAAATGAAGGTGTGTAGAACCATCTCAAGGATTATCAGAAGAAATGGACAGCACCTGAGTTAAATGAGTGTCACAGCAAAGGGTCTGAATACTTAGGACCATGTGATATTTCAGTTTTTCTTTTTTAATAAATATGCAAAAATGTCAACAATTCTGTGTTTTTCTGTCCAATATGGGGTGCTGTGTGTACTTTAATAAGGAAAAAAATTAACTTAAATGATTTTAGCAAATTGCTGCAATATAACAGAGTGAAAAATTTAAGGGGGTCTGAATACTTTCCGTCCCCACTGTATGCGCATTACTCCACTCAAACATTACATTTTCTATTTTTATTTTAGGGCTCTAAACTCATTGCTGTATTACTGATTGTTATGCAGCTGTGCAAGTTGTTTCATACACCAATGCACCTGTGATCAGTAAGAAACATGTTTTTTTTTTCTTTTTTACTCCTGTGTGCAACAGGCCTAAAGTAGCTTTTAGCTCATATAGCTATATTTAACCACCTCAATACTGGGCATTTTCGCCCCCTTCCTGCCCAAGCCATTTTTCAGCTTTCAGCGCTGTCGCACTTTGAATGACAATTGCGCGGTCATACAACACTGTACCCAAATGAAATTACCATTTTTTCCCCACAAATAGAGCTTTCTTTTAGTGGTATTTGATCACCTCTGCGGTTTATATTTTTTGCGCTATAAACAAAAGAAGAGTGACAAGTTTTAAAAAAAACACAATAATTTTTACCTTTTGCGATAATAAATATCCATTTTTTTTTTTCTTTAAAAAAATTTCTCAGTTTAGGCCGATATGTATTCTTGTACATATTTTTGGTAAAAAAAAATCACAATAAGCGTATATAGATTGGTTTGCGCAAAAGTTATAGCGTCTACAAAATAGGGGATAGTTTTATAACATTTTTATTTTTTTTAATTTTTTTTACTAGTAATGGCGGCGATCTGCGATTTTTGACACATATTTGGGACCATTCACATTTATACAGCGATCCGTGCTATAAAAATGCATTGAATACTGTATAAATGTGACAGGCAGTGAAGGGGTTAACACTAGGTGGTGATCGAGGGGTTAACTGTGTTGCTAGGGAGTGATTCTAACTGTAGGGGGCGGGGACTCACTAGGGGAGGAGACCGATCGGTGTTCTGCTGTACTGGGAACATACCATCGGTCTCTTCTCCTCTTACACACACAGATCCACGGTCCTGCTTTGTTACCGGTAATCGCGGGTGCCCGGCGGACATCGCGCGATCGCCCCCTGGTGGCCTAGGAAAGCGAGGACGTCATATGACTCCCGCCCGCAACGAGAGCTGCGCCGCCTGGCTGTCAATTGACGGCTGGCGGTCGGCAAGCAGTTAAAGAGGAGGGCCAGTCAAAAAAAAATAAAAAAATTAAAAGTCAGCAGCTACAAATACTGCAGCTGCTGACTTTTAATTGGACACTTACCTGTCCCAGGGTCCAGCGATGCGGGGGATCGAAGCCCCACTCGTCTCCCCCTCCGTTCAGCGGCGCCGGCATTGCAACTGTGGGCGCCGGGCTGTGGCTTCACAGCCTGGCACCCACTGCGCATGCGCGAGCGGCGCCGCGCGCCGTGATTGGCCGCTCAGTCACCTGGGACCTGTAATGGGTCCCAGATGATTGACAGGAGGGAGGGAGCAGAGCTGAGCCCTTCCTGTGCCGAGACGGAAGTGATGTCACCAGCCCAGGCACTAAAAGAGGCAGACTGAGGGACCCCCTAGCAACAGGCATTTAGAGGTGAGTAAAAAAAAAAATCCAAATGTTTGGTTTTTTTTTGTATTTTTTTTTTAGAATTTTTCATGTAGTTTTATTTTTTTGGGTGGAACCCCACTTTAATATCAGACTTCGTGTATATTTGAAATTACTTTTCAGTGTGTCCGTAGCTTTTGAAGTCCAGTCCCTAACCTCCCTTGTCTTTGCTGATTGACAGCAACAGCAAAGAGGTTAAATTTAATCCAGTTGCATCAGCTACGGTGGCACTCTTGAAGGTTACTAGCAAGGCATCTTATTAATGTGTGAATAAGTGCTTACTATCAGTGCAAGGCACGGCTTTGCTCTGTGTACAGTTATAGGGCTTGTGCATAAAACAATTTTTTTTTTTTTTTTTTTTTTTTTACCAAAGCCTCAAGAAGTATGTTCAGTAGGGTTGGGTTAATAAAGTGGAAGAAAAGTCTAACCTGTATAAAAAGATGTGTGTACATAGATATTTTTAATCTGGTTTAGATTGGTCACATGATTCCACATCTCCAGCTCCCTTAGAGCCCTTTCACACTGGGGCGGTTTGCAGGCGCTATTGCGCTAATAATAGCGCCTGCAAACCGACCCGAAAGTGCCGCTGCTGTGTATCCAGTGTGAAAGCCCCGAGGGCTTTCACACTGGAGCGATGCGCTGGCAGGACGGTAAAAAAAGTCCTGCTAGCAGCATCTTCGGAGCGGTGAAGGAGCGGAGTGTATACCGCTCCTTTACCGCTCCTGCCCATTGAAATCAATGGGACGGCGCGGCTATACCGCCGGCAAAGCGCCTCTGCAGAGGCGCTTTGCGGTGGTATTTAACCCCTTCTTGGCCGCTAGCAGGGGTAAAACCGCCCCGCTAGCGGCCGCATACCGACGGTAAAATGCTGCTAATAGCGGCGTTTTACCGCCGACGCCGCCCCCGTGTGAAAGGGCTCTTAGGTCAGTGAGCTGCTGCATGGGGGAGGGGAGAGCGCTGACACCAGCTGGGCCATGGGTAGAGGAATTTCACTAAAACAGACTTGCCAAACTCAAATAAAACTTTTTAAGGGCCAGTTCACACCATGAATCGCACAGGAATGCGTTGTGCGTTTCTATGCAATTCAAATGCGACCTGGGTGCAGTGCTATTTTAGCCCATTCATTTGAATAAACTGAAATTGCACTGGGCAATGCATGCACTACTTTTTAAAACGTAGAGCAACCAGATGGCATGGTACTACTGTACCATGCTATCCAGTGCAGACAAACAGTGCATTTGGGGTGTCTTTAAGGGATCTTTGGCACCCACTGTAGATTGCAACTGCAGTACATTTTGATCATGGTGCAAGAAATATGCACAGAACGCAGGTTTCCCGCACTACGTTCACAATTAAAGCAAATGAAAACCTTAGCCGAACAACCTTTAGTTTGCTTAAAGTGATTGTAAAGGCAGATTTTTTTTTTTTTTATATCTTGATGCATTCTATGCATTAAGATAAAAAGCCTTCTGTTTGCAGCAGCCTCCCTAATACTTACCTGAGCCCAATCTCCATCCAGCGATGTTGAACGAGAGATTCGGCTGCCCAGGACTCCAGCTGAGACAGCAGGGGAGTGCCATTGCCTCCCACTGCTGTCAATAAAAGTCAGTGACCTAATGAGGAGAGATAGGGGGCATGGCCTAGTCATCTAGACCCTCTCCCCATTCTGCATAAAAGCACCTATCTGCCATCCTCCCTACCCCCTGATCACAGTGCCCCCCAGCCACTACCGCAACCCCTCTGATCACATACAGTATATTTCTGCCTGCCATAAACTTGACAGGTTTCTGGCACCAGGGCTGAACACTGCACCTGTGCCTCCTGAGTGCACTAAAATGCAAGGATTAGATGCACATGGGCTAAATGCCTAGTTTGCAAGTAGCTTTTAAAATACAGAATTACTTTTGCAATTACTTTAGCATGTTGAAACTTATTTAACCACTTCCCGATCCAGCGACATACCCATACGCCGCTGGACTTTGGGAACGATGCCTGCAGCCGTAGTCATCATGCCGGTACCGTTTTTTTATATCTGGCATTTGGCTTTCTTGCAAAAGCAATCCTAGCCGCTAACTAGCTGCTGGAGGAACCTGCAGAGGCTTTTAAAGCGTTGCCTATAGATAGTGAAATTTACATTGCTTGTTGCAATTGCATAATTTTAATTCTATATCTATTTATTCGGCATAATATCTTTGTATTTTACCAAAAAATTGGGTTATGTATTTGGGTTTTTTTGCATTAAAACTCAGAAAAGAAAATATATAATGTTTGGAGGTTCTAAGTAATTTTCTAGCAAAAAATACTGATTATTACATGTAAACCAAGTGCCAGAAAAGGCCTGGTCCAGAAGTGGATAAGATATCCATTATAGGGTTTACATAGACTTTAATCTTAAAAAATAAAAATAAAAAATGTTATTGGTCTTTATGGTTTCTCCACTTTGCCCTCTAGGTTTGATCTCTAGACTGTGTCTTAAAGAGGAAGTAAACCCTCTGAAAAAAAAACACTCTGCAAGACAAAGGCATAATGAGCTGGTATGCATAGATTAAATTACTTACCTGGGATCGAAGCCCCCGAAGCGGTCCTCGTTCCCCTCCTCTGTCGCCGCCATATCTCCCGGAGTGACTTCCGGGTATCGCGGCTCCGGCGCTGTGACTGGCCGGAACTGCGATGACGTCACTCCCACGCTCATTCGCGGGAGCCACCACTAACGGCACGTTCGCCGTTAGAAACGGCTCACCCAGTGCGCCTGCGCGCTGTTGTAGACATTGGTGCCTGTCTTTTGCAAATATCTCCTAAACCGTGTAGGTTTAGGAGATATTTCTTGCACCTACAGTTAAGCCTGAATCTAGGCTTACCTGTAGGTAAAAGTTGTCTGTAGGGGTTTACAACCACTTTAATGATTTTAGATAATCATTTCTAATGTATAACACATTTAAATAATATTTCCTTAACAAAAGACATGCAAGAAGCAGTAAATTCTTTGTAATATCAATGTATGCAAGTTTAAAGTTCATGTCTACAGCAGGGGTAGGAAGCAAATACTAATCACCTTTCACTAGGAGATTCGAGTTTGTTTGTGGGAAAGAGTGCAGTAAATCGAATGTGTGAGCACTAGGGTATCATCCCGATATAGTAGCAAAAGGATAGAGTATTTTGGGATTTTAAATGTACCCCAGTGTGCACATTTATCATGCAAAAGAAATCCCTATATCATACAGTTTAAAAATAATTTTTTATACATACAATATAAAAACACATATTGTTGTCTGTGAAATAAGTTAAAAAGATAAGCACATTAAATCTTCTCAGAAGATTTGCTTTCACTAGGAGAATATTAAATGGCAAGCTACCCAGAAAGCTTTAGGAGTGGCAAGCCATGCTTGCGTGATGAATCACTGCTGACATTCTGCTTGCATAGAATAGGTTTGATTCTGATTCATCTTTATTTCCTTTATTTTTGCCAGCCTTCGTGGCTAATTGATGGTGCACTATACGTGACTAATTAAATGTGCTATGCATGGAAATATGCACAGTGTATGCTTTGCACAGCATACCACAGCAAGTGCAGCAGCTTGGAATGAGAAAGAATAATCTCTATTAGGAGGAGTAGTCAGGACAGTGCTGTAGTGTGGGAAGTGCGATTTATCCTAGCACTTGTGTCTCTGTACGTATTTAATTTCTGTTATGGGATACTGAGCTGAAAACTGAAGATTCATTTTACTGGAAGTGTTTATTTTCTGCTCTGTTTTCTGCTCTGCAACTCTGATGATAAACCCACCTATCTGTTTATTTAGGGTTGTCCCGATACCGAGCATTTGCCCAAGTACTTGTACTCTGGCAAATGCTCCTGATGCTTCTGCTGATACCTTGACAGTCAGCAGTGATCGGCGCGTGGGGGAGTTACAAGCTTCTCCCCCAGCAGCTTTCAGCTGCTTAGTGACATACAGCGGTGATCCGTGCTTGTAACTCCCCCACGCGCGATCACTGCTGACTGTCACAGCATCCTCCATGCCCCCTCCGTTCCGCTGTCCCCCTCCGCTGTCCCTCTCCGTTCCGCTGTCCCCCTCCGCTGTCCCTCTCCGTTCCGCTGTCCCCCTCCGCTGTCCCTCTCCGTTCCGCTGTCCCCCTCCGCTGTCCCCCTCCGCTGTCCCTCTCCGTTCCGCTGTCCCCCTCCGCTGTCCCTCTCCGTTCCGCTGTCCCCCTCCGCTGTCCCTCTCCGTTCCGCTGTCCCCCTCCGCTGTCCCTCTCCGTTCCGCTGTCCCTCTCCGTTCCGCTGTCCCCCTCCGCTGTCCCTCTCCGTTTCGCTGTCCCTCTCCGTTCCGCTGTCCCCCTCCGCTGTCCCTCTCCGTTCCGCTGTCCCTCTCCGTTTCGCTGTCCCTCTCCGTTCCGCTGTCCCCCTCCGTTCCGCTGTCCCCCTCCGTTCCGCTGTCCCCCTCCGCTGTCCCCCTCCGTTCCGCTGTCCCCCTCCGCTGTCCCTCTCCGTTCCGCTGTCCCCCTCCGCTGTCCCTCTCCGTTCCGCTGTCCCCCTCCGCTGTCCCTCTCCGCTGTCCCTCTCCGTTCCGCTGTCCCCCTCCGCTGTCCCTCTCCGTTCCGCTGTCCCCCTCCGCTGTCCCTCTCCGTTCCGCTGTCCCTCTCCGTTCCACTGTCCCTCTCCCTTCCTCTGTCCCTCTCCGTTCTGCTGTCCCTCTCTCTTCCTCTGTCTCCCTCCCCGTTCTGCTGTCCCTCCCCGTTCTCCTGTCCCCCTCCGTTCTGCTGTCCCTCCCCGTTCTCCTGTCTCCCTCCGTTCTGCTGTCCCCCTCCATGTCCTCCTCCTTCCATTGTGAATGGACAGAGTCAGCTGACTCTATCCATTCACATAACTGAAACATTGTAATCTCCTGTGATTGCGATGTCTCCGTTTATGAATGGAGAGGAGCCGCTGTCTTCTCTCCATTCATTCTCAGTGCAGCTGAGGCTTCAGAGAAAGGGACTGGGGAATCTCTATCCTCAGTCTCTTTCTCTGTCTCAAGGGGGAAATATCAGGGATCTGTTAAGACCCCTGATATCTCACCAAAGCCCCCCAACAGGGCTGATTAAAAAAAAAAAAAAAACACATATTGCAATAAATAATAAAAAATATTATTGTAAAAAATAATTAAAATGTAAATAAAAAAAAACAGAAACCGTTCACCCTCCCCCCCTAAAAAAAAAAAAGAAAGCATTGTTAAAAAAAAAAAACACTGTCACGTAACATTAAAAAAAAAGTATCGGTAATCGTTATCAGCGTGTACTTGAAAAAAAGTATCGGTACTTGTACTCAGGTCCTAAAAAAAAGTGGTATCGGGACAACCCTATTTATTTGTTTTAATATTGTGTTGGTGTCCTCTTGGGGGGATTTGTTTTCACTTCCTGCCCCAAAGACACAACAGTTAGTGAAAACAAAGTGAATTAATGAGTGACAACTGTAAAATTATAAATCCCCCATCACTTTCTTTACTGGAGATGATGGCTATCAGGAAAAAGAAAAGGTAAGTCTTGGGCCCCTTTCACAAATACAGATCGTTCGGGTCTGCCTGTCAGTTTTTTAGGCGGACCTGAAGGGATGCTCCATATACCTCTATGGAGAGACGGAAGTCAACGGTTACATGTCTGCTGACATCTGATCGGCTAAATGCAGACGGATGGAAACCCTATTTTCCATCCGTCGATCGAATTGGATGAAAATGGACAAGTGGTCTGTTTCATCCGATCCCCCATAGAGGAGAGTGAGGCTCTGACAGGTCTGTCACTGCACAGTGAGCAGAGACGGACCTGTCATCCGCCAGCGCGGCGTACCGATCCCTGCTGAGCAAGCAGAGTCCATGAAAATGGACCAGCAGGTGTGAAAGAGCCCTTACAAGCAGAGGCACAGGTGTCAATTAAAGCCAGACATTTTAACCCTTTATGCAAAATTGGCTTTAGAAACACTTTAAGAAACTCCTGTGTATGATTTTTCTCACCACCTATTTCACTGACTGTAACATTTTGGATCTCCCATAAGTGTAAAGGCTAGCTGGAGGCTAGCCTGTATTTGTGGGAGGAGGCTGAGAGGGCTACTTAAGCCTCCTCCTCCTTCAGGCCAGGGCTCGTCGGCGTCTTTGGGTCAGAAGGGGGTGGGGCCTGCACGTCACTTCCGGGTCATTGACTAGCCACGATCGACTGCTGCTTGGTGGAGATGCCTCCTCTCTCGGTGCTTCACCGGGGAGTTTGCCTGTCCACCTCATCCTTTTTGTCCCTTTCCCCCTGGTTGTACGGGGGGGGGGGGGTGTGATTGGCCGCCCGATTCTCTGCCGATGTGATCCAGCTCGCCAGCCAGCTCCTCCCTCCCCTTATCAGCTTGCTCCACGGAGGGAGCCGCCAGCCCGCTCCTCCGGGTGTTGACAGGGGGATGTTTAACCAGCTGCTGCTCCTCTCCTCAAAGGGGGGGGGTGGCATCCTACAAATAATCTTTCAGCTTTCTCACTCAGCAGGGTGACCCTTCGACTATGGACAAGCATATTTGATCTCCACGGCCCGCCCGCTTCTCCCGGCGATTATGCAGGGGGGAGGGAGGGGGGCCGTCCGTCCGTCCATCCATCCTCCACCACCCTCCTTCCCCTCGGCTCGGCTGCATCTAGTCAGTGTGCTGCCCGCCCACTTCTCCCGGCGCTTGTGCGGGGGGGGGCATCCATTCATCATCTCAGCTGCCGCTCGCTTCTCCCTTTCAGCCTGGCGTGCCTGTCAGAGCTGTGGGGGCCACCCGCTTCTCCCGGCGCTCAGGAGGGGGGGGGGGGGCATCCATCATTCACCGCTCCATTTGGTCAGCTGCTGCCTGCCCGCCTGCTTCTCCCAGCTCCCATGCGGGGGGGCGTCCATCCATCTCGGTGGCTGGGCGCAATCCTGCATGGGGGGGGGCACCGCCCGATTCTTCCTATCCCTCTGTTCTCAGCAGCGTCGTGGAGCCGCATGCCCGCTTCTCCTGGCACTCACGCGGGGGGAGGGGCGTCCGTCTATCCTTCCTCCAACCACCCACCTTCCCCACAGCCCCATCTGTCCGGGGTGCTGCCCGCCCACTTCTCCCAGCTTTCATGCGGGGGGAGGGGGGGCGTCCGTCCATACATCCCGTGGAGGGGAAGCCCGCACGCCTCCCAGTTCTCATGAAGGGGGCAATCACTCAACCGCTCACCTCCCGGCATTCACGTGGGACATCATCTGGGGGGGTTCCCTGCACGCCTCCCGGGCATCCACTGTTTCAGTCACAAGTGTTCATTTCGTGGCATTTTGGCCCCAGGATTTCTGTCATAGGGTTTTCGGGTTAGGCGTTTAGTCTCAGAGCTGGTTTTTCTGTCATAGCATTTTTCTGCCGCAGCATTTCTGTCATGATGTTCGGCCCTATTTCTGTCGTAGCGTTCAGCATTTCTGTCATAGCGTTCAGCATTTCTGTCGTAGCGTTCAGCATTTCTGTCGTAGCGTTCAGCATTTCTGTCGTAGCGTTCAGCATTTCTGTCGTAGCGTTCAGCATTTCTGTCGTAGCGGTCAGCATTTTTGTCTCAAATGTTCTGCCCAGCATTTCTGTCATAGCGTTCAGCATTTCTGTCGTAGCATTTCTGTCGCAGGGGTTCAGCATTTCTCTCGCAGGGGTTCAGCAGTTCTGTCATAGCATTCAGCGTTTCTGTCATAGCATTCAGTGTTTCTGTCATAACGTTCTGCCCAGCATTTCTGTCGTAGCGTTCAGCATTTTTATCATAGCGGTCAGCATTTTTGTCTCAAATGTTCTGCCCAGCATTTCTGTCATAGCGTTCAGCATTTCTGTCGTAGCATTTCTGTCGCAGGGGTTCAGCATTTCTGTCGCAGGGGTTCAGCATTTCTGTCATAGCATTCAGCATTTCTGGCTTAACGTTCTGCCCAGCATTTCTGTCATAGCATTCAGCATTTCTCTCTTAGAGTTTTGCCCTAGCTTGCTGTCATAAGCGTTCAGCATTTCCGTCTCGGCGTTCTGACCTAGCTTTTCTGTCATAGCTTTCTGTCTCGGCGTACAGTCTCGGCATTTCTGTCATAGCGGTTCTGCCGTAGGATTTCTGTATAGCGTTTCTGGCTCAGGATTTCTGTCATGGCATCTCTGACCCAGGATTTCTGTCGTGGCATTTTTTCTTTATTCGGTCATGGTGTTTTCTGTCATAGTGTTCTGCCCCAGCATTTCTGGCTCAGCGTTCAGGCTCAATTTTTTCTGTCTCGGCATTTCCATCATAGCGTTTCTGCCCCAGGGTTCTGTCTTTGCATTTCTGCCATCAGTATTTCAGTCTCAGCGTTTCTGTCATTGCATGTCGGTCATGGCATTTCTGCCTCAGTGTTTCTGCCCCAGGATTTCTGTCATCGTGTTTCTGCCTCTGCGTTCTGTCTGAGCGTTTTCTACCTCAGCATTTTCTGTCATGGCATTTCTGCCCCAGAGTTTCTGTCATTACATTTCTGCCTCAGGGTTTTTGTAATTACATTTCTGCCTCAGGGTTTTTGTAATTACATTTCTGCCCCAGGGTTTCTGTCATTACATTTCTGCCCCAGGGTTTCTGTCATTACATTTCTGCCCCAGGGTTTCTGTCATTACATTTCTGCCCCAGGGTTTCTGTCATTACATTTCTGCCCCAGGGTTTCTGTCATTACATTTCTGCCCCAGGGTTTCTGTCATTACATTTCTGCCCCAGGGTTTCTGTCATTACATTTCTGCCCCAGGGTTTCTGTCATTACATTTCTGCCCCAGGGTTTCGGTCATTACATTTCTGCCCCAGGGTTTCGGTCATTACATTTCTGCCCCAGGGTTTCGGTCATTACATTTCTGCCTCAGGGTTTCGGTCATTACATTTCTGCCCCAGGGTTTCTGTTTCTGCCCCAGGGTTTCTGTCATTTCTGCCCCAGGGTTTCTGTCATTACATTTCTGCCCCAGGGTTTCTGTTTCTACCCCTGGGTTTCTGTCATTACATTTCTGCCCCAGGGTTTCTGTCATTACATTTCTGCCCCTGGGTTTCTGTTTCTACCCCTGGGTTTCTGTCATTACATTTCTGCCGCAGGGTTTCTGTCGTTACATTTCTGCCGCAGGGTTTCTGTTTCTACCCCTGGGTTTCTGTCATTACATTTCTGCCGCAGGGTTTCTGTCGTTACATTTCTGCCGCAGGGTTTCTGTTTCTACCCCTGGGTTTCTGTCATTACATTTCTGCCGCAGGGTTTCTGTCGTTACATTTCTGCCCCTGGGTTTCTGTCGTTACATTTCTGCCCCTGGGTTTCTGTCGTTACATGTCTACCCCAGGGTTTCGGTCATTACATTTCTGCCCCAGGGTTTCGGTCATTACATTTCTGCCCCAGGTTTTTTTTTTTTTTGGTCATTACATTTCTGCCCCAGGTTTTTTCTGTCATTACATTTCTGCTCAGCATTTCTGTCATAGCATTGTTGTGCTCATGTTTCTGCCCCAACGTTTCTGTTTCAGTGTTCAGCCTCAGCATCTCTCAGAGGGGGCATCGTTGTTCAGTCATGGCACATACTCCGGTAGCTGTTTTATCTTCGTTGTTTGTCATGTCTGATCGTTTTTTGTTCATGGTTGTACCTGCGTCAGTTAGCTAGGGCTCACATGTCAGGATCTGTCACGTCTACAGATCCATACGGGCTGAGGTTTCGTTTGTTAATGATTGTTGACCACAATCTTCTCGCCCGTATAACATACGTCATACGATGCACGTTCATTCACCACACCTGTACGATTACCTACCACGGTCTGTGGGTGCACCAGCCCTGAGTTTTCAGTTAATTACCTGTCTCTGCGCGGCAGGTTACTCGGGCTCACTCTTTACTCACTCGGGGGGGGGGGGGGGGGTCCATCATCAGGTTTATTCATGCGCAGTGGTCTTTGCATTTCCGCTCATACTTAGGTAGGCACAGAGGGGCGTTGTTGTCCTCTTGTCTTGTCTTTTATTTCTCTTGTGCATGTTCTCAGGTTGGGCTGTATTGGCATTCGTTATCCCCTTATTGGTCCTTAAGTGGTAGGTTTGGGCAAACGTCATCATGATTCTGGATTCCACTCTCGGCTCGGATCTTGTCTAGGATGTGGCCTGGAAGACTGCTCAGGGACGTCTATCCAGTCATCTTTTCTGTTCCCCAGCCGGTTCCAGGTAGGAGGGTTTCAGTCAATTTGAGTATGACTGACTGTTTTCATGCCATGGGACTTATTTCCCTGGGGTGGAGTCTGGCCCTCCTTCCTCGGTTCTGTTTTAGGCTCGGTTGTCAGGTCACAGGCTGAAGCACGACCCGATCGCATCAGGTGGGACCAGTATTCTGTGTCTGGCATGGTTTCTCCATGTTGTCAATACTTATTGCCATAGTGCATGGGCCTCATCCACCTACTCCATCACATCCTTCAGGTATTTAGCATTTTGAACTCCTACCAGTTGTTCTTTGGCACTCACCCTCGCACTTCCCCATACCAGTAAGGCCAGGCCAGGGCTTGGGAGGGGTTTCACTGAGCAATTCACTGGTGTCCGTTCGTAGTTTCGATCTTCTCGGCCATTCATGTTACAGGGGCTCCTCGGGGCAGCCTTTGCTCCCCTTCCCCCACGCATCCTCATTCACAAGCAGTTCATTCTCATTTCTGGGTCGCCTCGGCCTTCAGGCCCTGTCCAATCGTTCACAGGATGTGTCGTTGGGTTCTTGGTAGCTTCACAGGTCTGTAGGGGGTTCTGTCTCATCACCAAGTCGGGGGGGGGGGGGGGGATGTTTCTCCGGTCATAGGGGACACTTTTTCGGATACATACTGTTGCCATCCGGGCGCACTCCACTACTCTTGATGGATTGTTACCTTCCCTTCCTCACCTAAATTTGTGTCTTTTTGCCCTCTTTTCAGGCATACTGACCAGTCAGGCCAAGGCACACCTCAGGCCTTGGTACTTAGGAGTATCACTTTCTCACTCGAAGACTCTGACTACAAGTGTAAAGGCTAGCTGGAGGCTAGCCTGTATTTGTGGGAGGAGGCTGAGAGGGCTACTTAAGCCTCCTCCTCCTTCAGGCCAGGGCTCGTCGGCGTCTTTGGGTTCCCACCCACCCGTTTCCCCCAATCTTCATACATACTCATATTACTTTTCTTACATTCAGGGTATGCCCTCTTTTCAGGCATACTGACCAGTCAGGCCAAGGCACACCTCAGGCCTTGGTACTTAGGAGTATCACTTTCTCACTCGAAGACTCTGACTACAACTTTTTTGTCTTTGTGACCATGGTCACCAGGGCAAATGGAGGGGATGAATTAAAGCAGAACTTGTTTGTAAATAAAGTCCGCCACCACATATTTAGAAAGGGGTCAAAGTCTTTACCAAGTAACTATAGAGCTGTTAGTTTAACTTCAATAGTTGGGAAGATACTGGAGAGTTTAATAAAAGACCACATAGACTAGTTCTTGCTGGAAAAAAATAAAAAAGACAGGATGGATTCATGAAAGACAGAAGTTGTCAAACCTGATCTCTTTTTATGAGGAGGCAAGTAAAACCTTGGACAGGGGGGTGGCTGTGGACGGTGGTATACTTGGATTTTGCAAAAGCATTTGACACAGTTCCCCACACATGGCTACTTGAGTTATGACTTTCAGCCGTTGAATCATCAGAACATAGGGTCAGTATGTTCACACATGCATATTAGAGCTGCATGATTAATCGTTAAGAATTAAAGTCACAATTATTTTCCCTTCCCGAACTTCATAATAGCATTTCTCTTTCGTTCGTTGATGGCACAGCACTTCCATTCTTGACCTTAGGGTTATATCGCCACATTCAGGAGTAGGACTAGGCAGAAAAAACAATCAAAGCACCGCCTAGGGGTGGTCCTTATTGGTAGTAATCCCCCACTCTGCTACATGCAGCCCCAGTTTTTTTTTCTGCCTAGTGTAGAAGGACCTGGCTCCCTGCTGGGACCAGTGGTTCCTTTGTTTTTTTTTTTTTTTGTTTTTTTTTAATTATTTTGTTCTTATTAGTTTTGATCTGCTGGGCTGGGTGACGGGGTGGATATCCTAGATCCTGGTAGTGAGCCCCACCCTGGACCGGGGTGGCCGTCAGGCTTGATGCCTCGCAGGGACACATATGACCAAGCACCTGACGTCTGGGTCACAATGTCACTGTGGCTGACAATCACTCCGTTTAGGCGGGAGGTGGATCTGTCTTGGGAGCGTGACCCGCAATCTCTGCTGGATGGGTAAATACATGCTTAACCGGCCCGGTCCGGGCACGGTTTGGAGCGGAGAGGTACTCCCTGGGGTGGTCGGTTCTGGGGAATCTACTCCTCTCCCTGCCCCCATGTTGTGCTGCCTGGCAGCCAGCGCAGTCGGTTGCTGGGTGCCACTAGGTGGACGTTTTGGCCCCTACCTGACCTTTGTGGGGTCCTCTCGGGGTGGTTTCTGTGTTCTCCAGGTGCACGGTGTGTGGCTGGCATCGTCCTCCACATGTAGCAGCCACCATTTGTTTGGGACCGGACGCCGTGGTAATTTTCCCGTAGTCGCGGCGGCCATTTTGCCTTAGTCTTTGGGCATTCCTGGCTTCGTGCTCTGTCTGAAGTGCGGCCAGCGGCCATTTTCTTGTAGCCTCGTGGGGAGACTTCTACTGGCCCTCTAGCGCTGGACATTACACCTGGAGCCTGGCACGAGCGCAGATCTCCTCGTGGCTTATCCCATCTCCTGGAGGACGAGCAACACACAGCACTGCTCCTCTGAGGTTTGGGTCGGGGTGGTAAGTCCTTCTGGGGTTCCCCCAGTCTGCGGCAGCTAGGTGGGGTGGTTTCCCTTTTCTCTCTCTCTCTCCCTCGTGGGCGTTCGGCCCCTGGTGGTGTCTGGTTGAGTGTGGGACTTCCATGGTGTCTGAAGCAGATGCCCCTCCCCCAGACACCCCGTGACGGCAGTTGGTCCCTCTGTGTCTGCTGTTCCCCTGGATGCTTTTTCGGCGGTCCTGGAATCCTTTTGCTCCCGGGTTGAAGTGGCGTGCGGGCGTAAGGCGGGTAAAAAACTTCTTATACCCCCTCTGTCTTCTGGGGAGGACTCTGATCTGGACTCTGGCTCCGCCGTAGTGGGTGACCCCTGCCCACAGGGCGTTCAGATGATGTGGCCCATGATCCTTCGGACAGCGTGGAGGAATCCTCAGAGTCCGTCGCTGCACGTGAAAAAGAGCTGGTGGGCGCACTCATTGCGGCGGTGCGCGATACCTTGAAAATTGAGGATCTGGCGGGGCCGTCTGAAGAGGTGTCGGTCCCCTTTGGATCTCAGAAGCCTGCCCGCACTGCTAAGGTGTTTCCTTACCTCTCTTATTTCGTTTTGGTTTATTTAAAAGGATTGGGAACGCCCGCAGCGGTCCTTTTCAGTTCTGAGGCGTTTTTTGGTGCGTTACCGTTTTGAGGAGAGTCTGCTGAAGAAATGGGCTTCTCCTCCTGTCGTTGATCGTCCAGTATCTAGGTTGAACATGGCGACCATGATTCCGTTGAAGGGGTCCCCTTCTTTCAAAGACCCTGCCGACAAGCTGAGGTGGTCGCTCAGTCTATGTTTACGATGGCAAGTTTGGCCCTTCGTCCGGTGTTAGCCACGACTCTGGTGTCGCAGACGCTTACTGCATGGGCTAAGCTATTACACGGCGAGTTGGGTAATGAGCAAGTTTCTCCGGTCTTTGTGGAACTGGCAGACCAGTTAGTGCAAGGGCTCAAGTATGTTTGTGATGCGGCCTTGGACATGGCCCCGTTACTTTCTAAAATCTCTGTGTCGGCCGTGGTTCTTCGCCAGTTGCTTTGGCTTAAGTGCTGGTCGGCAGACCAAACGTCTAAGAAAGCTCTGTTGAATTTGCCTTTCCAGGGTGGGTGGCTATTTGGAGCCACTCTGGACGACATTATAAAGGATTTTACTGGGGGAAGAGTACTTTTCTCCCGCAGTCCAAAAAGGGTAAGGACCCCATCGCAGGCAGGGTCCCTCTTCTTCTTTTTTATGGTCACAAGCGTTTTTTTTTTTTTTGTTGTTGTTTGTCCGCCCGGTTCTCTGCGGGCAAGGGTTCCCAGCCCACCAAGGTTCCCGCGGCTGGACCAAAGCGTTCTTGGCATCGCAAGCCAAACAAGCCCTCTTCCGCATGAAGGTTTACATCTCGTCGGCAGGCTTTGTTTGGGGTGGTGCAGGACTTGCTTCTTCGGGGGGTGATAGTTCCTGTACCAGCTTCGGAAAGGTTTTGGGGTTTCTACTCCAATCTGTTCATAGTTCCAAAGAAGGAAGGGGTTCATCCGATTCTGGATCTCAAGGCCCTCAATTGTTTTGTGAAGGTGCAGAGGTTCAGGATGGAGTCTATTCATTCTTCATCAGGGGGATTTCCTGGCCTCCCTGGACATCAAGGATGCATACTTGCATGTCCCATCTGTGTCAGGCACCAGCATTTCCTGTGCTTTGCGGTCGGATGCACACTATCACTTTATGGCACTTCCCTTTGGTCTGGCCTTGGCTCCCCAGGTCTTCACCAAGGTGCTGACACCCGTTCTGGCGTTGCTGAGACAGCGGGAGAATTGCGATCTTGGGTTATCTGGATAATCTCCTCCTGCGAGCAGTGTCAGCTTCAGAACTTCAGCTTCAGAACTGAGGGACAATGTGGTGATCGTCATGCAAGCCTTACAAGAGTTTGGTTGGGTGTTGAACCTCCAGAAGTCCGTGTTGCTCCCGGCCCAACGCCTGTAATACTTGGGGTTGATTCTGGACTCTGCGCGGGTGAGGGTTTTTCTTCCGCCGATCACACGTCAGACCCTTCACTCTGCAGTGCGGTTGCTGCTGTCCGGCAAGTGGTCGTCGCTACGTTTTTTGCATGCGGGTTCTGGGCCTCATGATATCCACCTTCAAGGCGGTCCTGTATGCCCATTTTCACACTTGGGTCTTGCAGAGGGAGATCTTATCCAAATGGGACAAATCCCCGGCATCTCTGGATGGTCAGATACGCATGGGCCGTCTGACCAGGGCCTCGCTTCTTTGGTGGCTACAGTCTCTGGCCCTATGGACCGGGAAGTTGTTTCCCCCTCTCCATTGGTCGGTGATCACGACAGTCTTCCAGTCAGGATCCAGTCGGACAATGCCACGGCGGTGGCTTACGTCAAACACCAGGGGGATGAGGAGCTCAGCAGCGGCGCTGGAGGTCTCTCACATTCTGCAGTGGGCAGAACTTCATGTGCCGGCTCTCTCCGCCGCCTACATTCCGGGCGTAGAAAACTGGCAAGCGGACTACCTCAGCCGTCAGTTGCTGGATCAGGGGGAGTGGTCGCTGCATCCGGAGGTGTTTTTGTCTCATTTGCCTGCGGTGGGACACGTCAGGCATGGATCTTCTGACCTCCCGTCTCAATCGGAAGGTGCAGAGATTCATGACCAGAACAAGAGGTCCCTTGGTGGATGCGTTGGACGCGCTGGTGGCGCCGTGGGGGCATTGTCCGCTTATTTATGCCTTCCCTCCTCTTAAGCTCCCCCCTTGTCTGCTGTGCAGGGTAGAGGCCGAGGGGATACCGGTCATTCTAATCGCTCCAGATTGACCTCGGTGTCCATGGTACGCCAACGTGGTATGGATGGTGGCGGACGCCCCCTGGTGACTGCCGGTGTGGGGGGACCTCCTGTCCCAGGGACCGATATTCCACCCTGCTTTACCGTCTCTGGCTTTGACGGCCTGGCTATTGAAAGCCAGGTGCTGAAAAACTGGTGGTTGTCGGTTTCTGTGATTCCCACTATGTTGAAGGTGCATAAGTCCACTTCACGGAGGATTTGGCATCGCACCTGGAAGGCTTACATCTTTTTGTGCGAGGCTGTGGGGTGGCATCCGTGCTCCTTTTCGGTATCTAAGATCCTTGTGTTTCTGCAGTGTGGGGTTGATCGGAAGCTGGCTTTGAACACTATCAAGGGGCAAATATCGGCTCTGGCTATCTTTTTTTCAGCGGCTGTTGGCTGCTCACTCATTGGTGCGTACCTTTGTTCAAGGGGTTCGGCACGTGGCTCCCCTGGTACGCTCGCCCCTATCTCCGTGGGATCTAAACCTGGTGCTCTTTGTACTTAGGAAGCCACCGTTCGAGAACATTAGGGAGAGCCCCTTACTCATGCTCTCTCAGAAGGTTGTGTTTCTAGTGGCTATTACGTCCGCTCAGCGGGTTTCTGAGCTGGCGGCCTTGTCGTGTAAGCCTTCCTATTTGGTTCTCCACAAGGATAAGGCAGTGCTGCGTCCGTATCCCTCGTTTTTCCCTAAGGTGGTGTCTGCATTTCATCTAAACAAGGACATTGTCCTTCCTTCCTTGTGTCCTCGACCATCTCATCCCAAGGAGGTCGCCTTGCACTCTTTGGATGTGGTTCGGGCTCTCCATGTGTATCCGTTGGTTACGGCTCCTTTTTGGAAGTCGGATTTGCTGTTTATAAATGTGGATGGCCCGAAGAAAGGCCTAGCGGCCTCTTCGGACACTATTGCTTGTTGGATCAGACAAACTATTTTCCAGGCTTATGCCATTAGGGGGCGAGTGCCCCCCTTTCCCGTCACGGCACATTTTACCAGGGCGATTAGTGCTTCCTGGGCCTTCCGACGTCAAGTGTCTGTTTCTCAAGTGTGTAAGGCGGCTACCTGGTCGTCCGTGCACACTTTCACCAAGTTTTACAGGGTGGATGTTTGGGCATCTTCAGATGTGTGTTTTGGCTGCTAAGTTTTTCAGGCGGCCGTCTGAGGTCTTTGCTCCCCCTCACGGGGGGTTCTGTTTGGATGGAGGTTTATTTTTCCTTTTCTGTGTTCCCACCCCTTGTGGTGGCACTGCTTTGGGGTGTCCCTAGGGTCAAGAATGGAAGTGCTGTGTCCGTCAATGAAGGAAAGAGAAAGGGATTTTACGGTGAGTAGAAAAAAAATCCAGTTTTCACGATTCTTTCTAACAAGTGCAGACTTCTCACAGCTGGAAAAAAACAATCCAGGCAGCCTGCCAAGTTTTATCACAACATGATCAGTATAAACAAAATAACATTTCTTCTTAGATCAAAGAAATTAAAGCGGTTGTATAGTCTATTTTTGAACTTTTACCTACAGGTAATAAGGCTTACCTGTAGGTAAAAAAATATCTTCTAAACCTGTACAGTTTAGGAGATATTCCCCTTGCTATGAGCCGCTGACTGCAGCGGCGCATGCTCACACGGGATTCTCGGCTGAAGGCCTGGCAGATGCCAGACCTTGCTGGGAAAGAAATCTCCCGCGCGCATGCGCGGGAGTGATGACATCGCGGCTCCAGCCACTCACAGCGCTGGAGCCGCGATACCCGGAAGACACGCTGAGGCAACATGTCAGCTACCTCGGCATGGACCAGGTAAGATACCGCCGCCTCGTTCTAAGGTAAGTATTTCATAATGAGCTAGTATGCGGTGCATGCTAGCTCATTATGTCTTTTGCCTTACAGGGGTTAAAAAAAAAAAAAAACGTGTCAGCGGGTATACAACTGCTTTAACTTCTGCCTGTAGATGAGGGAAGCTTAACCACTTAAGGACCAGCCTAGTTTTGGATTTTAGGTGTTTACATGTTTAAAACAGGTTTTTTTGCTAGAAAATTACTTCAAACCCCCAAACATTATATATGTTTTTTTTTCTAACACCCTAGAAAATAAAATGGCAGTCGTTGCAATACTTTTTTTTTGCACTGTATTTGCGCAGCGGTCTTATAAGCGCACTTTTTTGGAAAAAATTCACTTTTTTTGAATAAAAAAATAAGACAACAGTTAAGTTAGCCCATTTTTTTTTTATATTGTGAAATATAATGTTACGCCAAGTAAATTGATACCCAACATGTCACGCTTCAAAATTGCGCCCGCTCGTGAAATGGCGTCAAACTTTTACCCTCAAATCTCCATAGGCGACGTTTAAAAAATTCTACAGGTTGCATGTTTTGTGTTAGAGGAGGTCCAGGGCTAGAATTATTGCTCTCGCTCTAATGGTCACGGCGATACCTCACATGTTTGGTTTGACCACTGTTTTCATATGCGGGCGCTACTCACGTATGCGTTCGCTTCTGCGCGCAAGCTCGTCGGGACGGGGGGTTTTTAAAAAAATTTTTTTTTAATTTATTTTACTTTTTTTTTTTTTTTTTACACTGTTTAAAAAAAATAAAAAATTGTGTCACTTTTATTCCTATTACAAGGAATGTAAACATCCCTTGTAATAGAAAAAAGCATGACAGGACCTCTTAAATATGAGATCTGGGGTCAAAAAGACCTCAGATCTCATAGTTACACTAAAATGCAATAAAAAAAAATAAAGTTATTTAAAAAAAGTGACATTGAAAAAAATATGCCTTTAAGAGGCGTGGGCCTTTAAGAGGCTTTCGCCCAGCAGTGTCATGGGGACGAGTGGGCACCATCTTAGCCTCACTCATCTCCAGACACAGGACAGAGACGGACGCGATCGCCTCCTCCACTACGACGGCTCCGGTAAGCGGCGGAGGGCACCGGATCGCGGTGGAGGGCACCGGATCGCGGCGGGAGAGGGCGGGCCCTCTCCCGCCACCGATAAAAGTGATCTTGTAAAAGTTAAAATCAATATTTATTGCTAGAAAATTACTCATACACACATACACACACACACACGTGTGTATATGTATGTGTGTGTATATATATATATATATATATATATATATATATATATATATATATATATATATATATATATATATATATATATAAAATATTTATCAGAGACCCTAAATATTTTACGTCGCACTGTATTTGCGCAGCGGTCTTTCAAACACAATAAAAAAAAAATACACTTTAATGAATTTAAAAAAACGAAACCAGTAAAGTTAGCCCACATTTTTTTGTATAATGTGAAAGATATGTGGCGAGAATCAGTATTTTTTTTTCTTTTTTCTGAGCAAAAAAATCGTGATTCTCATTTTAGCCAAAATCGTGCACCTGTAATGCATTATGTTATGGTGATTTCTACCTACCTCACTTATATGCTGAATGGTACATAAAATAAGCAATTACAACCTTTTGTCTATATAGTCTAGCCAATGCAATTGCAGCTTTAACCCATAAAATCAATAATGAATGATAACTTGCAAAAAGGATAACAATCTTATTTATACAGAAAAGAAACATTAGAGTAATCGGCTATTACCAAATATAACATAGATGATACAACCTTGAAAGCAGTGATGTTACAAATACAGTATTGCCAGTGGACAAAGATAATGAATACGAGCAAAAGAATATTGTTACAATTGACATACAAATGCTATCAGTATATTAGGAAAAATTGAAGGACAGAAGAAGTTGCGTAAAACACATTGTAATAAGAATACAATACACTGACAGACCTTACGTGTGCATGCTTCGGAGACCATGAGGCTAATGCCGCGTACACACGAGCGGAGTTTACGGCAGACTTTGCCCGGCGGACGGGATTTCGTCAGACAATTCGATCGTGTGTGGGCTCCAGCGGACTTTGTTTGCTCAAAAGTTGGACGGACTTAGATTTGAAACATGTTTTAAATCTATCCGTCGAACTCGAGTCCGGTCGAAAAGTCCGCTCGTCTGTATGCTAGTTTGACGGACAAAAAGCCATGCTAGGGCAGCTACTGGCTATGAACTTGTTTTAGTTCGGTCGTACGTCATCACGTACGTATTGGACGGGCTTTGGTGGATTGTGTGTAGGCAAGTCCGTCGAAAAGTCAGTCAAAGTCCGCCGGACAAAGTCTGCCGTAAAGTCTGCTCGTGTGTACGCGGCATTAGAGAGCGAGCATCAATGGAAGCTTTGATTCTTATATTCCCTCTCTACCCATCCCCACCAATCACCCAAATGGAATACTTTCATTTAATATATCATTATTATAATAAATATATTAAGTACATCATCTTCCTGTAAAAACATATACGTGTACACACACACACACACACACACACACACACACACACACACACACACACACACACACACACACACACACACACACACACACACACACCCACCTCTGGGCTTGGTAAATTCTTACATTCTCCATCTCTGGAGCAAATAATGATGTGGACAGTCCTCACAATGGTTCCCTTGAAGCCCCTTGATATAAATATGAAGCTCAAGATTTCCACATCCGTTCCCCCTGAAGTTCATTCTTGAACTTACGCCCTCCTTCAATGATTTTGTACCCACCCACAACAGCCCAGAAGCCCCGACCCTTCCCCACCACCACTGTGGCCTCCTCTTCCTTTCTTGAACACACCAGAACCAATCAAGGTAGACTTGAGACAGCAAAGAAATCCTGGTGCTTTTGAGACTCCAGATCTGGACAATGAGTGCCTATGCTGCGATGTTTCCACCCTCCTCTGCCTTGGAAGAGTGGAACTCCAACATCGATGGCGGGATCCTGGCATATCTAGTCCTGTAACTTGGGACTACAGTGTAATGATTGCAAGGATTGGATCGGACCGCGAGACAGCACTTTTCACCATGGTGAAGGAAAGTTCAGGAGAGTCTAATGCCCCGTACACACAGTCGGATTTTCCAATGGAAAATGTCCGATCGGAGCATGTTGTCAGACATTCCGACTGTGTGTGGGCTCCATCGGACATTTTTCATCAGATTTTCCGACACACAAAGTTTGAGAGCAGGCTATAAAATTTTCCGACAACAAAATCCGATCGCGTCAATTCCGACTGTGTGTGGCCTGTTCCGACGTACAAAGTGCCACGCATGCTAAGAAGAAATTCTGAGACGGAACAGCTCGGTCTGGTAAACTTGGCGTTCGCAATGGATACAGCACTTTCGTCACGCTGCAATGTTAAAAATGGTTTAATACAGCGCACTCTTCTTCTTTATAATGTGAGAAGAATGAAGTAGTTTTGCTGCTCATATTCACACAGACTTCTCACAAACTTATTTCTTTACTATTTATCGGGATTCCCTCAATATATTTTGATTTGTCACATCTGACAACATTATTTTTGTGTTGGATTTTTTTTTTTGGTTTTAACCACTTCAGCCCCGGACCATTATGCTGCCTAAGGACCAGAGGTCTTTTTCCAATTTGGCACTGCGTCGCTTTAACTGCTAATTGCGCGGTCATGCAATGCTGTACCCAAACTAAATTTGCGTCCTTTTCTTCCCACAAATAGAGCTTTCTTTTGATGGTATTTGATCACCTCTGCGGTTTTTATTTTTTGCGCTATAAACGGAAAAAGACTGAAAATTTTGAAAAAAAATGATATTTTCTACTTTTTGTTATAAAAAAAATCCAATAAACTCAATTTTAGTCATACATTTAGGCCAAAATGTATTCGGCCACATGTCTTTGGTAAAAAAAAATGTCAATAAGCGTATATTTATTGGTTTGCGCAAAAGTTATAGCGTCTACTAACTAGGGTACATTTTCTGGAATTTACACAGCTTTTAGTTTATGACTGCCTATGTCATTTCTTGAGGTGCTAAAGTGGCAGGGCAGTACAACCCCCCCCTTCCCCAAATTACCCTATTTTGGAAAGTAGACACCCCAAGGAAATTGCTGAGAGGCATGTTGAACCCATTGAATATTTATTTTTTTTGTCCCAAGTGATTGAATAATGACAAAAAAAAAAAAAAATATTTACAAAAAGTTGTCACTAAATGATATATTGCTCACACAGGCCATGGGCCTATGTGGAATTGCACCCCAAAATACATTCAGCTGCTTCTCCGGAGTACGGGAATACCACATGTGTGGGACTTTTTGGGAGCCTAGCCGCGTACGGGGCCCCGAAATCCAATCACCGCCTTCAGGATTTCTAAGGGCGTAAATTTTTGATTTCACTCCTCACTACCTATCACAGTTTTGAAGGCCATAAAATGCCCAGATGGCACAAACCCCCCCCAAATGACCCCATTTTGGAAAGTAGACACCCCAAGCTATTTGCTGAGAGGCATGTTGAGTTCATGGAATATTTTATATTTTTACACAAGTTGCGGGAAAGTGACACTTTTTTTTTTTGCACAAAGTTGTCCCTAAATGATATATTGCTCACACAGGCCATGGGCATATGTGGAATTGCACCCCAAAATACATTTAGCTGCTTCTCCTGAGTATGGGGATACCACATGTGTGGGACTTTTTGGGAGCCTAGCCGCGTACGGGGCCCCGAAAACCAATCACCGCCTTCAGGATTTCTAAGGGGGTAAATTTTTGATTTTGCTCTTCACTGCCTATCACAGTTTCGGAGGCCATGGAATGCCCAGGTGGCACAAAACCCCCCCCCAAATGACCACATTTTGGAAAGTGGACACCCCAAGCTATTTGCTGAGAGGCATGGTGAGTATTTTGCAGCTCTCATTTGTTTTTGAAAATGAAGAAAGACAAAAAAAACATTTTTTTTTTTTCTTTTTTCAATTTTCAAAACTTGTGACAAAAAGTGAGGTCTGCAAAATACTCACTATACCGCTCAGCAAATAGCTTGGGGTGTCTACTTTCCAAAATGGGGTCATTTGGGGGGGTTTTGTGCCACCTGGGCATTCCATGGCCTCCGAAACTGTGATAGACAGTGAAGAGTGAAATCAAAAATTTACGCCCTTAGAAAGCCTGAAGGCGGTGCTTGGTTTACGGGGTCCCGTACGCAGCTAGGCTCCCAAAAAGTCTCACACATGTGGTATCCCCGTACTCAGGAGAAGCAACAGAATGTATTTTGGGGTGTAATTTCACATATTCCCATGGCATGTTTGAGCAATATATCATTTAGTGACAACTTTGTGCAAAAAAAACCAAAAAACAATTTGTCTCTTTCCCGCAACTTGTGTCACAATATAAAATATTCCATGGACTCGACATGACTCTCAGCAAATAGCTTGGGGTGTCTACTTTCCAAAATGGGGTCATTTGGGGGGTTTTGAACTGTCCTGGCATTTTATGCACAACATTTAGAAGCTTATGTCACACATCACCCACTCTTCTAACCACTTGAAGACAAAGCCCTTTCTGACACTTTTTGTTTACATGAAAAAATTATTTTTTTTTGCAAGAAAATTACTTTGAACCCCCTACTCAACAGTACACAAAATTTACTCCAGATTGGATTACATCATGGTCGAACATAGAAACTTGGAAGGAATAGAAGAAACAAAAATAGGCATAATAACCGCCTCAGATCACAGCCCAGTAACCTTGAGAATGAAAATAAAAGGAGAAGTCCTTGAAAGGGGTCCATGGAGAATCGACGAAACTTTATTAGAAGACAGTGAGACCGAAAAAAGCATCATAGAAGAAATTAAAAGATATTTTGAGGAAAACGATACACCAGAGGTATCGAAAGCAACAATATGGGAGGCGCATAAATCTGTTATTAGGGGCAAGAAAAAAAAACAGGAAAGGAAAACAAACATGCAACAAATAATTAAAGAAATTTATGAATTGGAACGAAAACACAAAAATCAAGTAAACAACAAAATCTTCGGCCTACTATCTCAAAAGAGAGAGCAATTAAAAGACTGGATGGAACAAGAAGAAACTACAACAGAGTAGTACAAGAAAAATATAAATGGGGTAATAAATCAGGAAAATACCTAGCAAATCTGGTAAAAAAAAAGAAGTCTTTGAATTACATTGAGAAGATCAAAAATGAAAAAGGAGAAGTGGTAAATAAAACTACAGATATAGCGATAACATTTCAAAAATACTTCAGCTCCCTTTATGCAATAAAAGGACAGGAAAGTTGGAAAGAAGCGAATACAAGAACAAAGAAGATACAAGAATATTTAAAAAAAGCAAACTTGCCAAAACTAAAAATAGACCAACTAGAAGAATTGGAAAAAAATATTACGCATGAAGAGGTAAAACTGGCATTAAAGGAAACTCCCGTAGGAAAAAGCCCAGGACCAGACGGGTTTACGGTCAAATACTATAAAAAATTTGAAGAACAGCTGACTCCAAAACTATTAGAATATATGAATTCCTTAGGGGAAGATGAAGAAATAAGAAGTGAATCGTTATTAGCTCATATTACAATACTACCAAAAGAAGGGAAAGACGAAGTTAATTGCTCAAGCTACAGGCCAATAGCCCTATTGAACGCCGATACGAAGCTGTACTCCAAGATCCTGGCCACTAGGATAAAAAAACTAATCCCACTGTGGATCAACCCGGACCAAACTGGTTTTGTCCCGGGGAGAGAGGGGCGGGACAACAGCCTAAAATCATTATTGATGTTGCACAAGAAGGTGCAGAATGAGACCCCAGTTCTATTCCTGTCATTGGATGCAGAAAAAGCATTTGACAGGGTAGACTGGGGTTTCATGATGGACACATTGCGGCACTTGGGTATCGGGACAAAAATGATGAAGTGGATAACAAATTTGTATAATGGCCCGACAGCAGTCGTAAAAGTAAACGGTAGACTCTCTCCAAAAATTAGGATGCAGAATGGTACACGGCAAGGCTGTCCACTGTCTCCACTATTATATGTATTGGCTTTAGAACCACTATTAGCAACACTCCGCAATAACAAAGAGGTAGAAGGAGCGAAACTAGGAGGAAAAGAGCATAAGATCGCTGCTTACGCGGACGACATCTTGATGTACGTATCCAACCCAAGAGTGTCACTCCCAAACATACTGAAAGAAATTAAAAAATACGGAGAACTGTCAAACTTCAAAATTAATCCAATAAAAACGGAAATATTAAACATAGGTCTAGAGAAAAAGGAAGTTCAGTTTTTACAAAAAGAATTCCCATTCACTTGGGTAAAAGAACTAAATTACCTTGGAATTAAAATAACTCCTAGAGTGGAAAAAATTTATCAGGCAAACTTTATTCCACTGATCAATGAGGTCAAAGAAGAAATGAAAAAGTTAAGAATACAGCCACTTTCATGGATTGGAAGAATAAATATGTTTAAGATGACGATATTACCTAAAATAAACTACAGATTACAGATGTTACCAGTAAAAATCCCGCAGAGCTTTTTTAAAATAATTAAAACAATCCTGCTAAAATACATATGGCTTAATAAAAAACCAAGAATTAAATACATGTTGATCACAAGGAAAAAGGAGCATGGAGGTCTTGCCGCCCCAGATATAAGTAGGTACTATAAAGCCATAGTTTTAACACGAATGTTAGAGTGGACAAATGAGAAAAACGAAAAAAAATGGGTGGAAATGGAAAACACAATAAGTGGAGCCACACTACATAAGAATATTTGGATTCCACGGAAATATAGAATATTGGACACCGACACGCACGAAATAACAAAAAATGTATTTAAAATTTGGGACACCATCCACTTAAAGAATGAATGGAAATATAATTCACCACTGTTAGCACTCACAGGATCGAATCTCTTCACCCCTGGGAGGGAAATATTTGAAATCCAAGGAATAGGTAACCCACAACTGAAAGATATCACTAGAAATGGCAAAATAAGAACACGAGTAGAAATAGAGGAAAGGAATGGATGAAAGATGAATGAATGGAATTATACTCAACTAAGGCACCTAGTAAGCACAATACCACACCCACTGAGAGATGAAACAAAATTAACTGCACTGGAAAAGCTATGTAGCAATGAAACACCATTAAAAAACGGAACATCAAAAATTTATAGTATACTGACAGATTTGGAAGCACAAGAAAGACCAGAATATATAAATCAATGGGAAAAAGAAATGAATTTAAAAATAGATAACCAAAAAGTGGAAAAAAAATGATAGAAATGGGATATAATAAGGCTTGGGACATGAAGACCATAGAAATGAATTATAAACTAGTATCAAGATGGTATATGACCCCAGTAAGAATACACAGATTCCATCAAGATAGAACCTCCTTGTGTTGGAGAAAATGTGGCCAAATAGCAACGATCACACACATATGGTGGGAATGCCCAATAATAATGGAGTACTGGAAGGAAGTGTTAAATAACATAAAAGAAATAACTGGAGAAGAAATAGAACAAAATATTTGGACTTGCCTCTTCCATATCTACAATAAACCTAAGAAACAATATAGAAAATCAATAATACCTAACCTCCTGAATGCGGCCAAGGCCTTAATTCCCAAGAATTGGCTAAAAAGTGGAAAACCAGACATTAGAAACTGGCTAAAGGAAATAGATTATCACTACAAAATGGAAGGAGGAGAGAAAGGGGATAATAGTAGATGGGAAAGTTGTAAAAACTACAAAGTCTCGAATATTTATTTAGATAGGATAAAAGAAAGAATAGGTGCAGAGCCAAGTGGATAAATAAACAACATAAAGGAACGGACCAGACACAGGGGAGGGGGAGGGGAGGGGGAGGGGGGGCAATAAGAGGGACTGAGAGAGACTAAGATAATAATAGGGTTTATAATTATAGAAGGCGTTTTGTCGTCGGTTTTTAAAATTATTTAAGAATATCCTAGAAGGGAAAAATAATAAAGATGTGACGGAAACAATCCACAATGATGTGAAAAAGGAGAAGAGATAAAGTTTGACACATAAAGTTGAAATAATGTCTCTCGGAAAACTTTCGCTGAAGTGGATAAAAAAAAAAAAAAAAAAAGATACTTGCATCAATATTTTTCATTAAATAAGTTGGGGTATACTCTGAGGCACAGTGGTGGGGAACAAGGTATAGGTGGGTATTGTTACTTTGTAGACCAATTGGTGGCATAGCATCAGTATGGCATTAGTTTTATGTCTGCGGCAATGGTAATCACCAATTTGGTACCTGTAACAGTTCCACATTTAAGAAAGCGAACAATTTTGGGAGGTCACTATGTACTCGTAAGGTAAATGTTAGCAGGCCCTTCCTTATTGCTACTGCCAAAGGATACTTCCATCTATACGTGCCCCCCTCTTTCCGTACACTGTCCAACACAGGACAGAGCAGAGCTCTACATCTCAGTGTCACTCAGGATAGATCAGGTAATATCTTCACCACAGTCCTTTCTGTTTCAATAGTACCTGCCTCCCATGCCCTCCGGAGCAGGACATGGTTCCAGTAATCCATGTCCTTAGTCTGCTTGCCTTCAGTAAACTGTTTGCAGGCTTTCGTGTGCATCATCTTTAGAAGAGGCCTCCTTCTGTGATGACAGCCATGCAGACCAATTTGATGCAGTGTGCAGCGTATGGTCTGAGCACTGACAGGCTGACCCCCCCCACCCCTTCAACCTCAGCAGAAATGCTGGCAGCACTCAGTTGTCTATTTCCCAAAGACAACCTCTGGATATGACGCTGAGCATGTGCACTCAACTTTGGTCGACCATAGCGAGGCCTGCTCTGATTGAAACCTGTCCTGTTAAACCGCTGTATGATCGTGGCCACTGTGCTGCAGCTGAGTTTAAGGATCTTGGCAATCTTCTTATAGCCGAGGCCATCTTTATGTAGAGAAACAATCCTTTTTTTCACATCCTCAGAAAGTTCGTTGCCATGAGGTGCCATGTTGAACTTCGGGTGACCAGTATGAGAGAGAGAGCGATAACACCAAATTTAACACCCCTGCTCCCCATTCACACCTTAGACCTTGTAACACTAACGAGTCACATGACACCGGGGAGGGAAAATGGCTAATTGGGCCCAATTTGGACATTTTCACTCAGGGGTGTACTCCCTTTTGTTGCCAGCGGTTAAAACATTAATGGCTGTGTGTTGAGTTATTTTGAGGGGACAGCAAATTTACACTGTTATACAAGCTGTACACTAACTATTTGACATCATAGTAAAGTGTAATTTCTTCAGTGTTGTCACATGAAAAGATATAATAAAATATTTACAAAAATGTGAGGGGTGTACTCACTTTTGTGAGATACTGTAAATAGAGAGAGAGCGCAAGAGGCTGGCATCACAATTGTGCAATCATAGATATTTAGATATTGCGTGTGACGCATTGCTGTGCATATCACATGCAATGTTTGTGCGATGCAAATTTAAATCATATTGCATTTGCACCAAAATGTTACAGGACCCTTTATTTGGTCCGCACTGGAATCGGATCGCATAGATGTGAACACCCATGCAATCCGATTCCTGCACCATTACATAGTTCGCACTGCAATCTGTGAAATGATCTGGGGTGTCATTAACTTTCCATTGACACCCGCAGTGGTGCGCAGATGTCGATGCAGGTGGAAACCCGCATCGCACAAGTGTGAACCCAACCAGAGACGTGAACATCTAATAAATATATCTCTCTATAGATAGAGGTGTGTATATATATATATATATATATATATATATATATATATATATATATATATATATATATATATATACACATACACACATACACACATACACACACACACACACACTATGGTGGGGAAGATGTGCTCTGACTGTTCGGTGAAAGAAAGAAGTTAAAAGACTAACTGCTTTCTCCAGAATACTCAGCCAGCTTCGCGCTTCTCTCTCTGATTCTCCACCTCTGAGATGGTGAATCAGAAAGTGAGAATTCTGTCACAGATCGCCAGTGAGGTGCCGAGATCGCACCTTCATACACTGGCCGTTTCTGTGACAGTCAGTTACAGATTCTCACTGTGCTGCAATAATCAGTGGAGAACATTTTCTCTGCTGATTACCTCAGTTTCATACACTGGTAATGACCTGAGATCAGCTGGCGAGACTCAGGATCGCCGCTGATCTCAGTTTCATAAAAGGACACCCTAGAGAGAAGGAGGGTGCAGGGAGACAGGTAGAGAGGCACAACACACAGAACACAGGGTTCAGAGCTTACAGTCAGTGTTAGTATCCCCTCCCCTCTGCTCTCCTCTGCTCTGCTAGGAATGCAATCCACTCCACTTCTCTGGACTTATTCCAGACGTAATCCGGATATCTTACCAGTCCGCTGTGTTGCTGTTCCTCTCTAACCCCTAGATAACTCCAAGCTGATCCAGCGGCAGTGTTCCAGGCGAGATCCACAAACGATCTCCAACCGTACTAATTCTGGTGGAGCGCTCGGGGCTTGTGTGCTGTGCGTCCTCACTCATTCATGCTCAGACCACGCCCCCCCCCCCCCAGCACAGCATTTTTATTCTCTTCATGCTTCTCAAAGCGTTTGGTGAGGCTGTCCCTCATGACCTACCTGAATGTTTTAATGCCACGTGTTTTGGGTTCTTCATTCTCTTGAAGAAGCATCAGCACTCACACATGGGATGACAGGACGCAAATGAGTCGTAATGACTTGCCTCTAGTGTCACTTCCTCTGACATTGGCTATAATGTCCCACTGATCAGCAGTAGGACAACAATATCCTCCATGTTCACCTGAATAGATGCTCAGAGCTCGCTTCTGTTCCAGCATTTTTTGCAGCATGTGTGAAGTGTTGCGTTCCATCGTGTTGAAACAGCCTGAATCAAGTTGTTTTTGGATAGGCCAAGGTCTTCCTGAATGCACCTCAGTCGCTGCTTGGCAAAGATTGAATGGTGCAAATGGCCTGCACAACTTTTCAGCATGCCAATTATAGCAATCAAAGCTCTCTGGCTTGACAGACCATCATTTACCACAAGCTGCATGGTGTTTGCCATGCATCTGAGGTCTGACGCTTCCACAAGCCTCATTCCTTTCACCACCTTTGCTCCGTTGTCTCGAAGCACAAGCATCTCTCGGTCTTTGTTTATTCCCCAGTCTTCAAGCATGCCTACACAATATAAAGAGAAAAACACTCCTATTGCCACGTCCGTATAATTGAATTGTCAAAAGAAAAAGGGGGAGGGTTTTTTTTTAACAAAGAGCCCCTGGTCGGACTTTAAAGGCACAGCAAATTAAGAAGATCATATTCAAAATAACAATATAGTAAATTTTATTAAGATAGTGAGACCTTTTTTCTGTATTATTTGAAACCTGGATGTGTCCTGAGGAAGTATTTAGAACGAAACGCATAGACGCATCAGGGCTTACATTATGTATATCCTCACATAGATACTTTTTACATTTTTGTCAATGCCTTTGTTATTTATGCATTCAAGCATGCCTAGAAACATTTCACTAATGATCCTTGCATCACTTTTGTATTCAACACCAATTGCCTTTTTGTTTATCCACTGTCAATGAAGTGGCATGTAAAACTCATTAGTGACTAGTGTTGGTCGTGAATGAGTGAGTTGCCAGCATTCTCTGGTTGCAGTATAGTCTTTACGTTCTCAGCTACCTTTTGATGAATCTTCCCCAGCATTTCGGTTCTGTAATACTTTTCACTCTTCAGTGTGTACCTTGGCTCAGCTTTGGACATCAACCGCTTAAATCAGACACCATTGTAAAATGGCTGGTTATCAGTGACCATCATCTCTGATTGCTTTTTCCAGCAGTTGGGATCTTCCATCTGAATTTAGCCACTTAGCTTTTTTCTGAAACATATCTTTTATTGTCTGGCATAGTGGTATTTCACTCTGTGATTCAGTTTTTCTCTGTGCTGGCTGGCACTCTGCTGTGGGTGGCTGGCACCCTGCTGTGGGTGACTGGCTGGTGTGTCCTCTCTGGTCCAGTTCCATGGCGTGCACTGTCTGAGGCGAAGGAGGCAGCGGCCTTTGCCCTATCCGGGTAGAAGAAGCCAGGAGAACTCAGTCAGACTGTCAGAACGTTTAGGCCCAGTGCTTGGAGGCATGATACACAACACACATAATGACGTTGTGTGCGGGTGCCACTTGCCTCCGCACACAGGGCCTGCAGTGCACCGCAAACCTTCCTGGTTTCTTCTACCCAGGACAATGACATAGTGGGTCCCAAAAAGATGGCAGACCGATTAAAAAAAAAAAAAGTGGATATCTGCCCCTAAAATAAATATTTATATATGCGTATGTATGTATGTATATGTGTGTGTATATATATATATATATATATATATATATATATATATATATATATATATATATATATATATATATATATATAAAAATAATTACACACACGTCCAGGGATTGCTGCACTTAAAATGTATTACTTCCACATGTAATGCATTTTCATGTCTTTCCATTGAAATCATATATATACACACACACACACACACTATAAATGCATTCACACTGCTGTGCCCTGCCAGAGACATTCTGCTCTTTTGTCCAGTTCTAGACCTCTGCCAAGTTGAAAGACGATGAGTGCCATTAATGCCATTCTCTGTGAGCCCAGTCTGTCAGACACACCCGCTGGGGTACATCATGATGGCCTAAGGCCCCAGTACTGCTTACTCCTCACTACATGAGCACTGTTCTGTGCAGCAATAAGGACTGCCAATTTGTGACGCTGGACTAAAAAGGGAGGGAGATACGGAGGAGCCATGACATTATACACCTGCTGAAAAGACACTTGGACTTAAGATATGTACATGATATTTTTCCTTTTTGGCATATGAGATGGCTGGGGGGTGAAAATCAAGTGTTTTAACTTGCTAAGACTCTTAACAGCTCTGCACCTTTCCTATTTCAGTTGATATTATGTTGTAAAGGATTTGTCAGGAGTAAAAAAACTCCATCTGCATTAGTTTTCTGTGAACTTTCTCTTTATAACCTAGCCTTGAATTTTTATAATTAAGAATGCATTTTCCTATTTCTCTCTGTAGAAAATGGCTATACCTCCCCCTTACACTGATTTAGGAAAATCTGCCAGGGATGTATTCACCAAAGGATATGGTAAGTGCTCTTTGTAAATATAAGGGTGAATGATTTTAGCTGATTAAATGGCAAATATAGAGTAGAGCTTCCCCAAAGATTCTGCTGAAATTGATCAGAATCGGATTCCTAAGCCTAAAAACACCTAAATATTAAAAAATGTAATATGTTATAGCTGAACTATATGTAAAAATTGTTTTTTAGGGGGGCGGCACAAGGGCATTTTATAATTAAAATAATCAAGGAATAATGGTGCGCTTGTTCACAAAAAAGTGAATAACGCCAAGTGGATAAAATAAAATCCAAATGCAAGATATTAAATAAAAAAAAATAAAGTGCGAACATATGTAAAATTAAAAAATGTATGTATGCACACACACACACACACACACACACACACACACACACACACACACACACACACACACACAGGGAAAAAAAAGCCACCACCAATAAATGTATAGATTGGCTGCTCACCTCCAGGTATGACCGAGAGGTCAAATAAGGCTCAACAGATAATGGATGGGAATCCTGCTGGGAAGACACCCTCCAATACCAAGCCAAAACGTTATTTCAAATATGGTTGTAGGGTCAGAACATCATAGGATCACCACTGTGAATTCTAACAGGTCTAAGCAGGCTTGCTCCAATAAGATTGCTTCTTGTATAATTGTCACTCGGAGAGAATAAAGACATCCATAGTGCAGTATTGCCAATTAAAATAACAAATTGATTAAATATCTGCTTACATGAAAGTAAGATGACGTCCGCAGTTACAAATAGCAGTAGTGATAAACTTGCCTCCTCACCACGCTTCTGTTCTCGATAGACACCGGAAGTGGCGTCACAAGGCTCCACCCGATGCGTTGTGTCACTGGTCACGTGACTTCCTCAGGGATGTTATCTTTCTTTCATGTAATCAGATATTTAAAAAATGTGTTATTTTAATTGGCAATACTGCACCATGAATGTCTTTTTTCTCTCCGAGTGACGCTTAGACCTGTTGGAATACACAGTGGTGATCCCATGATGATCTGACCCTATGACCATATTTTTTTTTTTTTAACAGAAAATTTTTATTAAACAAATCAGCATTACAATACAAGATAAGTCAGTACATTCAGTGCAAGGAGAATAATGACCGTAAGATCTACCTTCAACCCGTAGCCACTATTTATCAGATATTCCAGCTGTGCAGATGTCAGAAGTATCACTTAACAGTACACCTTAGTGCATTATAGTGTTATAAAATCTTCGATAATATCATGTAAGTAACCAATAGGTTTGAGGGGGAACGGGCACAAGGAGAATAGGCATGGGATATAGGATGTCCTCCAATGTGTTTCATGTCATGGTTATGGGGTAGGGGGGGGTTCAGGGTCCCCGGAGGCGTCCACCCAAGAGGACCAAATTTTATCAAACTTCCCTGGGCATTGCCTACTTTCATATGTCATTCTATACAGGGGAAGTACCATGTTCACCGACCTTCCACCACGAGGCCAGAGTAGGAGGCTCTACTAGTTTCCATCTCAGTAAAATTTCACGCCTAGCATAATCGAAAGCGAAGGTAAGACACAATTTACTATACCTGTCTCCCTCAACATCATCCAAATGGCTGAGTAATAGTATTTGAGGATTAACTGGTAAATTTAAACCTGTGACGTTGCTCAGTGTGGAGGCCACTGCTGACCAAAATGGTCGGAGTTTGGGACAGGACCAGACCATGTGCCAGAAGGTGCCCACCTCCTGCCTGCATCTCTGACAGTTGGGATCTCTTTGATGGTAAATGAGCACCAGTCTCTGTGGGATGAAGTACGCTTTGTGTAGGAACTTAAATTGTATGAACCTATCTTTTGCAGCGATCATGGAAGGAATGTAGGAAATTAAACACTCATTCCTTCATTGGATGAGGAGGAATGGAAGATCAACCCTCCACTTTTCCCAGGTTTTAGTTAATTTGGTATCATACTCTACTGTAAGGTATAGATATAGTGTTAAGAGAGGCTTCCCCATCACACTGGAAATCAAGAGCCGTTCAATGGAGTCTGGTTCCAAAATGGGGGGCAGGGAACTGGGCTTCAAAAGGCGTGCTTCAGCTGCCAGTACCTGAATTGGAAGGAGGATGCGATAGCAAATGATTGCCTCAGGGAATGGAAAGTCATAAGCCTACCGTCCTGAACTATGTTTTAATGTAAGGATTCCCTTTTTTGCTCATAGAGAGGGGTCCGGTATACTGTAAAAGTGAGGGAGCATAGGGTTACCCCATATGGGCATGTGTGGTGAAATGTGATTAGGTTTCCCGTATATCTTCCTAGCCTCCTGCCAGACCCTCACGGTGGTTCGCATCGGAGTTGTCATGGACGAACTGGCCCTAAGTCCACGAAATGGGAGATTGCTCAGGGCAGCAAAGGAACCCAGAATGGCTGCTTCCAGAGTGACCGCTGGATTCTGTGTGGGCTGGGAGAACCACCACCGAATCGTGACCAGAACGGCTGCCCAATAATAAATTAGAAAATTCGGTAGTGCCAGTCCCCCCCGAAAGTGGGGGATATAGAATCTGTTTGGCTACCCTGGGTGGCCTCCCAGCCCAGACAAAGTATATCAGCAGACTCTCCAACCTTCAGAAAAAAGTCCTAGGGATGTGTATGGGGGTGTTGCGGAAGAAATATAGATATTTGGGAAGATAAATCATTTTTAGCAGATTGACTCTGCCAACAGGGGTCAATGGAAGGGAACGCCAAGTAGCACACCTAGCCGTTAGATGTGTCATGAGTAGTCGCAGATTGTTGTCCAGATAGTCTTCGACTTTACCACTAATTTTAATCCTCAGGTATTTGAAGTCATCTACCCATATGAGCTGTGGGTGTGGCACCCTAGGGGGTCGAGGGATGAAGCGGGAAAAGAACCGAATTGTCCCAATTAATGCGAATCCCCGAGTACCCGCCGAATCGGTTAATTAGACCCAGTGCAGTCTGTAAAGAGGACGACGCATCCGCTAAGTAGAGCAGAGCATCATCCGCATACAGCAATATCTTCTCCTCGATTGGACCTACCTGGAGCCCCCTTACACCAGGGGCTCCATTGCCAGAGCAAATAGGCCCGGGGAGAGGGGACAACCCTGTCTCGTGCTCCGAAATAATTGGAACTTCCCTGATAGGCATCCGTTGGTACGTATTCTAGCTGAAGGGCCATGGTATAGCATGCGGAGCCATTTCCTGAAACCCGGGCCAAACCCGAATCGCAAGAGCACTTCCCATATGTAGCCCCACTCGAGGGAGTCAAAAGCCTTCTCCGCGTCGAGTGAGGCCACCGTTCCTTTAGTCATCTCTTCTGCTCTGTCTATGTGAGTATGAAGGCGTCTGATATTAATGTCAGTACCTCTTCCGGGCATGAAGCCTGTTTGGTCCCTGTGGATCATGGCAGTAATGACCAAGTTAAGCCTATTGGCCAATACTTTCGCCAGTACTTTTGCATCCACATTCAGGAGAGATATGGGGCGATACGAGGAGCATAATGTGGGGTCTTTCCCTGGCTTGGGGATCACCACTATAATCGCTTCACTCATTGTGTCCAGGAGTTTCTCGAGGCGCGTTGATGCAGAGAAGAGGCCCTGAAGTTTATCAACTAGTTCTGTAGCATATTGTTTGTAAAACTCCACAGGGATGCAATCGGGTCCCGGTGTTTTCCCTGTCTGCATTGATTTAAGTGCCTGGATTATCTCTAAGGACGTAATTGGGGCGTCGAGCTTGTCCCGATACGTTACTGTAAGGGTTGGGATATCAATGTCATCTAGGTATGCTACCAGATCCTCTCCTCTATAGTCTGCCCTGGACGTGTAGAGGGATTCGTAAAATTCCGCAAAACAGCAATTGATTCCTTCTGGTGTGTGGATCATCTGTCCCTGATATGTGAGATGCTCATCCCTCCCGCCTGCTCCCTGGAGAGCCAGGCCAACAGACGGCCTGACCTCTCCCCCTGCTCAAAGATCCGTTGGGATTGAGCTAACATTTTCTTCTGGGTGAGAGAGATACGGAGACGAATAACCTCCTTCGTCATAAGTTGTAATTGTGAATAGTGTATAGGGTCTCGGGTATGAACAAAAAGAACCTCTGCACTACTTGCCTCCCTCTCAGCCTTTATCAAGTCTGCCTTACGTTCCCTGCAAACTCTGGCAATGATGGTCTGGTAATGTCCCCTCGTCGTGGCCTTAAAGGCATCCCACACAACTGTGGGGTCAGCCGAGCCCACATTTACCGCCCAGAAGTCAAGCAACTCCGTTCTGAATTGGGAGTCCACAGCAGTGTCTGAAATCCAAAATCTAGAGAGCCTCCATATCTTGTCTACTGAGCCCAGGGAAAGGTCCAATGACAACAACAAGGGTGCATGATCGGAGATTCCCCTAGGCAATATTTGTATGTCTGTGACCCGTGGGAGGACCGGGCTCCCTGCGAAGATTCGGGAAAATGTTCTGTGAGAGGCTGAGTGGCATGTGTACGCCCTGGTCTGGGGGTGTCTCCACCTCCAAACATCAGTCAGGCCATAGGTATCCGCCCATTCAGCAAACCCAGGGCAATGATGTCCCGCAGACGTTAGTCTGTCAAGATCCGGGTCAGGGACCAGATTAAAGTCACCCAGTATGATATTATTGTCAGATGCAGTCGGCTATTTTGCTGGTGATCTGATTGAGCACCAGCAAGGAAGCCGGCAGGGGCAAATATAAGCCCACAATGGTCCACGTTAGAGAGTATATCTTAGCATGAATGATAACATACCGACCATCAGGGTCGAGAGCCAAATCCAAGAGCCGGAAAGGAAGAGACTTCAGTATCAGGATAGTAACACCCCTGGAGAAACTGGAGTGCGTGGAGTGGTAGTGGTAGCCCACCCATGTTTTTTTTAGGGCCAGAACCCTACTTCCTATTAGGTGTGTTTCTCGGAGCACACATACATGTGGGTTATAAGCTTTAATGAATTGGAACACCAGGGAACGCTTGACCGGGGAGTTCAGTCCCCTGGTGTTCCAGAAGATGATATTAAGGGAGGACATGGTTACTAAGGATGATAAGAATGTTAGGATCAATGTAGGTCACGGCTCCTGAATTGGCCTCCTGGACCCAAAACGGACACATCTGGAAACAGTGCAATGCTGATAAGTCAATTATTTTAGTGCAATTATAAAACAAAACCAAAACCAAACTAGAAACGGATATAGGAGCCCGATATATAAAGTAAATTAAACTAGCCCCGTTAGGGGAACTTTCAGCACCCCCCACCCCACCCGACCCCCCAAACTGAGGCGGGTTTCAATCCCAAACTGATTCAGCTCGCCGGCTGCAACAGGGGGTCCATGGAAGAGGCGAGCCTAACCCCCCAAGACTTCTCACGGGGGGGTAAGCAGCAGTTCAAGCGGCTTTCCAAATGTGAGATCTCCGCTATTGTAAAATAACAGGCTGTGAGGTACTAAAAGTCAAACAGGGGGAAGTAAATCATATTGCGACCCCACAGTAAAGTCGATCCAGCATTAGGAGAATACATAGAACAAGAACTCCAGCACTCCTCAAGGGAGCAAGCAAGTGTAAAGGAACTTCATATCTCAACAGTCTCCTGACCATATCCTTTGGCAGGGGCATTAACTTAGAATTTCCTGATAGGGATAGTTAGCTACCCCCCTCAAGTCTGCACACACCATGGGTTTAAACTGGGCATAACCTGTGCAACGAAACTAAGTCATCCATGGGGTAGTTCGTGTGGTAACTCAGACCTGTGCCCAGGTTATTGTGAGTAAACAATGAAAGGGGTCATACGGCACATACCGGTTAGGCGATTAGCGGATCTGTGGTAGCGAGTCCAGCCAGGCAGAAGCCTCTCTAGGTGTGCTAAAGAATCGAGTTGTCTCGCCGTCCTGGACTCTCAGGCAAGCAGCGAAGAGTACACTGTAGCGAATGTGCGTGATCTCAATGCCGCTTTAACTTGGTCGAAAGATTTCCTGAGTTTCTGGGTCTCCACCGAGTAATCGGGGAAAATCATCAACTTAGTATTCTGGAATCTGAGGTCCCCAACATTTCTAGAGGCGCGGAGGACTTCGTCTCTGTCTCTGAAGTTGAGGAGACAGAGAATGAAGGTGCGGGGAGGGGATCCAGGAGGCCCCGGCTTAGGCGGGATGCGGTGTGCCCTCTCGACCGTGTAGTAGGGTGACCAACGGGCCTCGGGTAGAAGGTCACGCAACATACCCTCTATGAAGGAGGTAGGATTGTTCCCCCCCGCCCCTCTGGTAAACCGATAATGCAAAGATTATTGCGCCGATTTCTGTTCTCTGCGTCTTCGGCTCTGTATTCTAGGGCCTTTACTTTGGTTTGAAGCGTGCGGAGTGTTGCTCCATGTTCCGCCGTGGTGTCTTCAGTGGTACTCAGTCTTTGATCCGTCTCAGTGACTCGCGACCTGAGTTTGTCTATATCTTGGCAGATTAGACCCATATCCAGCTGAACAGCTTCAATTTTTGTTGTTAACGTGGATTGGCAAGTGGCGATGGCCGCCATGACGTCCGCCAGCCACGGGGGTCGAGAGTCATCCGACTCCATGAGGTTCGTCTGTGAGGCTCTATGGGCACTGCGTGTGGTGTGAGCCTCCGGAGAAAGGCAGGTGGGCATCTGAGGGGAGTCCGTCTGTGGCGGAAAGGTCAATCTTCTGCCCCCTTTACTGTATTTTGCGCTTGAGTTCCTGTGCCTCATTCAGATGTCTGGGGCCCTGATCTGGGCAATATTCAATAACTAGCTGTGGGAGCCTGTCTGTGGGGTCAAGGGTATTCAGGTAGTAGGTGCAGTGCAGCGTGTGTCCCCCAGACAGTCTTCCCCCTCACCTGCGGTTTGTGTAGTGCAGGAGCTGCCCTCTTCAGGCGTCCACAGGCCTACAGGGGTATTCAACCCAGCCACAGCCTGTCTCACCCGGGATGTCGGGTGGGGATGCTCCAGGGCTTGTCCCGCTTCCCAGGTAGCGATCTCCAGCCGTCTCAGGGCCCCTTTTTCCAGGCCAAGGGGGTCGGGCACTTTCCCAGCCGGTCCGGAGGCTCCGGGCCCTCAGGAAAGGCTGCGGCTGCGGCCTAGTTGTTCGTGGGGGGGGGGGCTTAGGGGGGGAGAGAATAGACCCGGAACACGGCCTGTGTCCAAACCAGGGCTGGTTTTCACCCGCGGTCCGTGATGGCCGGTGAGACTCGTCTGTAGAGCCGATCGCGCCAGGGATCCTCCGACTCGCGGCGTGGCCCGCCAGGAAAGGCCGTGGCTGCGGCCTAGTCACACGAGGTAGGCCGGGAACGTCCGGCGGGACGCCAATCGCGGCCCAGGAACGAAAATCCTCTTCTCCCTTCAGCAGTCGGGAGGTCTTTGGATCCCCCCGGTCAGCAGGGATGTATTTGCAGAGGATTTGGTGCCGATGGATCCGGATAGAGATTGCGGAATTGCGGAGCTCTCTGAGAAGCAGCCGCTCACAGCGCCATCTTGGCCACGCGCACAATCACCATATTTGAAATAACGTTTTGGCTTGGTATTGGAGGTTTTCTTCACAGACGTATCAGCAGGATTCCCATCCGTTAAGCCTTATTTAAATCTATACATTTATTGGTGGTGGCTTCTTTTTCCTTGATTCCTTTAGTTGTTGGATTGAGGTTTAGTCCCCTTCTATCAAGATATGGACTGACCAGTCACTTTGCTTACAAACACATACATACATACATACATATTTAAATTGGACACTTTTTTGCACTTTATTTTTTTATTTTCATTAAATATCTTGCTTTTGAATTTATTTTATCCACTTGGTGTTATTCACTTTTTTAAACAAGAAACCACATAGAAAAACCCAACATAAAAGAGAAACATCCCCTAGGACTCCAGTCTTTTCCACCTCATACAGTACAGAATTTAACATAATAAAGAAAATCATTGTGAAACATCTCCCGGTACTGTACAATGACCCAATATACAATAACATCCTCTCCAAAGGGATCAAGGTTGTTTCTCGCAAAGCACCCACGCTGGGACGCTCACTGTCTCCCAGCCTATTTACAACCAAACGTACTAAAACAAATTGGCTTAATTTCACAGGCAATTTCAAATGTGGAATAAAAACCTGCAATTATTGCGGGTACATCAAAACCGGCCAATACATAAGATCATGCAGCAGCCAAAAAGAGTTTTTGATCCCCGCTTTTATAAACTGCAACACCAAATTTGTGGTGTATGTCATTACATGCACCAGCTGCCAGGTACAATATGTTGGACGCACAACACGACGTCTCAGGGATAGGCTACATGATCACCTGTATAATACTGAGAAAGAGATTTTAACAAATGTATCAAAACACTGGATTTTCACACACCACAAAAACACCTCCAGTTTAGTTATCCAAGGGATTGAGAAAATCAGGACACCAGTGAGGGGAGGAGACAGATTCCAGATATTGTGTAAACGAGAAGTCCTTTGGATATTCTCATTAGACACTAGAATCCCACGGGGGTTAAACTTTGAGTGGGACGTTTCACATTTTTACGAATAATATTTCTGAAAGACATGTCTAGCAATATATCTATACCCCTGTCCTCTCACCTCTCCCTTTAGCCATCCATTTATCCACCAACCTCTATCAAAAAAATCGCATAAGAGCTTAAATTGCAACTATCCAAGAGCTTGGCTACATATAGTCTGGCTGAAATATTCCTTCTTTTCCTCTCTTCAAAACAGAACCTTGATGAGGTTCTTGTATTTATTTCTTTACATGGATGGACGATTGGGGACATATCTATACATTCATACCAAAAGGACATTATGGGTTATATTTACTAACTTTTGGTTTGTACTCGGAGTCAATCTGTGGATAGTGTAGGAAAGGAACAAAAAGCTACAGAGAACATAGACCTGAGTTGTGCGTGGGTCAAGTGGTCAGTATGCCTGAAAGGGGGCATACCCAAGTATGAATTGAATTAAAATGAAAAAGAAAAAGAAAAAAGGGAATGGGTGGGTGGGACACAAGATCCTACGACCATAGGAAGGAGAAGGAGGGCAGGCTTTATGCAGCCTGACTCCTCCTACAATTACAGGCTGACCTGCGGTCAGCCTTACACTTGTACTCAGAGTCAATCTGTGGATAGTGTAGGAAAGGAACAAAAAGCTAGAGAACATAGACCTGAGTTGTGCCTGGGTCAAGTGGTCAGTATGCCTGAAAGGGGGCAAAAATTACCAGTAGGATGAATATGATACCAAATTATTACCCACTGAAAATGCGTATGATCTACCAAATTACCAAACGCTTGTGGTATCTCAAAAAGTGGCTCTGGGCCAAGCCCAGAGAAACAAGACGACCTCCACCTGCCCAATACGGGCTGGGATCCCTGGCACAAATATGCAGAACCTGCTCCTATCTCTTATGACCCCAAAACCTGGGTATAGGCCTGCCTTGAGCTGGTACCCAACACGAAGGAGACCATGAGAATGTGATAAATACGACATGGAAAATATGACCCATGATGAGAAGTCTGCTGATCTCAGCAGGAGGGCTACTCGACAGGAACCCTGAGGATGGCTTAATAGAATGCACAGCAAATAAAGAAAGATCTGTCGGGGTCTACCCACAACATGAAATGCTGAGTCCAAACCAGATACGCCCCGACAAAGCCGAGCCGAAATGAGTTAAGAGGCAAAAACCGAACCAAGTAGGAAGACTACTGAAACTGGCCTAGAGACTGAGAAAATTCAGAATCCACTGAAGCCCATGAGCCCGCAAAGGCTGCTGGAGCTACCAAGGCTGACTTACCAATACTTCCATGCTTCTGCCAACCCTAGCCAAATGTAGCTAGGAAATAAAAGGTCGAGTGTATTACGACAGGGAAGAACCGCAGTCCCCTGGGAACCTACTCTGCTTAAGTGACACGCCACTGGGACAGCAACATGAACTACGAGAAAAACGTGAGCATACTGAGAACCTGCGCCAAGAACGTAATCTGCGTGAAGGCACAAAAACACATGTATTGCGCGAGCTGACGAAACGTGAGCAGCCTAAGCACCGAGGCTGCAAGAACTCGCAACTACATGAGAAACACCGGTAGCACGAGAACGTGAATTGATGAACAGCGTGAGAAACATGAGAACGAGAGTAACCTGGAAAATGAGAGAAACATAAAAATGTGAGTTTAACATAGAAACAAATTGCAAGAGACACGTAAATTGCAAGAGACACGTAAATTGCATGAGACACGTAAATTGCATGAGACACGTAAATTGCATGAGACACGTAATTGCATGAGACACGTAATTGCATGAGACACGTAAATTGCATGAGACGCGTAAATTGCATGAGACGCGTAAATTGCATGAGACGCGTAAATTGCATGAGACACGTAAATTGCATGAGAAATGTGAGTTTGTACGAAATACATAAACAGCGTAAGAACAGATGAGGAGACTTGCCACCGAACAAGCCAATTAAAAACGAACATCTCAATCTGTCAACCCATAGACGTGAAGGGTAATCTGCAGTGGTAGAACATGAACAACCCAGCTTGTTTGAAAGCAACCAGATAACATTACAGACAACCAGCCCAAGACCTAACTCCCTGGTATCTGACAAGTATGATGAAGTGTGTGCAGAAATGACAAGACCAATAGCGCAAGAATGTGAACCTTATGATGACACCCCCCTACTGTATGCCGTGAGCGAGCCCGAGCAACCTGCAGCGCCAGGACAGGAAATTAAAAACGAACACTCAGGGCTAAGGTACCCACAGACCGTGGTGGGTAGAAGTAAATGTGTGATGGTGAATGTGCACGTATGATGTATGGAAAACAGGCGAGAAGATTGTGGGACAACAATCAATTAAAAACGAAACCTCAGCCCGTACGGATCTGTAGACGTGACAGACCCTGAATGTGAGCACTAGATAACAGAAATGCAGCGAACAAAAAACTGTGACATAAAAACATATGACATGAACATAAGACACATGAGAAAACGAGAGAAGCATGAGAAAACGAGAGAAGCATGAGAAAACGAGAATATGAGAAATGTAAGAAAAACATGAGGAATGTAGGAAAAACATGAAAAAGGCATAAGTGACACATTACCTGAGAACCGTAATTGCATGAGAACACTGTGAAACTGCATGAGAACACTGTGAAACTGAATGAGAACACTGTGAAACTGCATGAGAACACTGTGAAACTGCATGAGAACACTGTGAAACTGCATGAGAAAACTGTGAAACGAATGACAGACCAAGACATAAACATATGACATGAAACGTAATGGACCTGGGAAAAAAACGAGAAAAGCATGGGAAAACGAGAAAAGCATGGGAAAAAACGAGCAAAGCATAGGGAAAAACGAGCAAAGTATGAGGAAAACGAGAAAATCATGGAAACACGAGAGAAGCAATCGAGAGAAACATGGGAAAACTTAAGAAAACATGTGAAGACGTGAGAAGCATGGGAAGACGTGAGAAGCATGGGAAGACGTGAGAAGCATGGGAAGACGTGAGAAGCATGAAAAAATATGAGAGGCATGGAAAACAAGGGAAGCGTAAGAAACATGGAAACCGTGAGAACCATGTAAAACGTGGAAAACATGAGAAATGTAAGAAAACATGAATAGGCATGAGAAGTGACAAATTGCATAAGAAATCGAACATTTCATGAGAACACCGTAAATTACATGAGAAACGTAAATTGCATGAGAAACCGTAAAATTGCATGAGAAACCATAACTGACATGAGAAATCGTAACCGCCATGAAAATCTGTAAAATTGTATGAAAAATAGTAAACTGCATGAGGAATCATAAATTGCCTGAGAACATAAATTGCATGAGAAAAACAAATTGCCTGAGAAAACATTAAAATCGCATGAGAATGTAAATTGCATGAGAAACCGTAAATCGCACATATGAAAAACATCAATTGCATGGGAAAACCGTAAAAATCGCATGAGAATGTAAATCATACTATGATGTGGATGTCCCTAATGCGTGAGAAAAGTGTCCAACCTAAACAAAACCTACAAAACATACCTAACAGCTAGGAAACCACCAAACAGAATTCTGAGCACCCTGCTGCAATGTGGAAACCACTATAGAGAAAAAAAAAAAAAAAAACAGGAACGTGAGAGTACTTTAAAAATACATATACCTACTTTGACCAGAAATATTTGACACGACATGCCCAGGATACCAGAGAATAGCAGCTGGCGAGAATGTTATGATGCCACGGAGCAGAGCCGAGGCCGGGGGTCCCCGATTGAGCTGTCCCCTCCTTTTTTTTTTTTTTTTTTTTTTATGAATAAAAAAACGTAAAATGCATGGGAAACTGTAATCGCATGAGAAACCAAAAAATTACATGAGAAATCGTAAATTGCATGCCCCCAAAGGACCCCCACAGAAAATAATGAGATGACAGGCAATGAGCAATCTCCTATGCCCTCTAGAATGAGATGGATCTTCAGGCTGTCCCTGCTGTCACCTGCCCACACTATATACCTCCATGTATGCTCAGTATACACTCCCATGTATGCCCAGGACCCGCACACACACCCGGAGCCCACTAACACAACCCACGTGCACTAGTACAAAGCACGGATGTTGGAAGCTGATGGTGTAAATGCTCAGTCCTGTGTGCTCAGACAGACACAATACCTAAGTGGCGGTATCCCTGGTGGTGTGCGGTGTGTACAGGCAGACTCGGATCGCAGCGCCCCGGGAGTCTTCCGAATCATTTGCCCATTAAGGAGACAGAGCATCCCCCTCTCTCTCTCTCCTTTACATCCCATCTGCCGTCTAACACTGTCTCTTTGCATCCCCAGCCCAGGCCGGCACCTGAGCGGGACAGGTGGCATCTGATGTGGATCCTCTATTGATACCACCCACCCACACCTACCGGAACCGCGACCACCGGGAGAGAGATCCAAAAAGAAAACCTTGCAGCCGACCATGCTGCCGCCCTGCAAGCCACAAACAGGAAGTGATCTGCCGTGACCTGCCCTAACCCGGAAATGACCTGTCTACACAAGATCCTACGACCATAGGAAGGAGAAGGAGGGCAGGCTTTATGCAGCCTGACTCCTCCTACAATTACAGGCTGACCTGCGGTCAGCCTTACACTTGTCTGTTTAGTTAGTTATTTATTCTTCATCTCCAATCAGACACCACTGTCCAACGGTTGCAAGCTACAACACCTAATTTATAGGAATAGCCCTCACGATTTAAGTCAATTTTTCACCTTCAGGGGGCCTATATACACATCATCCTATACCAGGTGTTGCAGCGAGCAAGGAGATACACCGTCCACATGTCTGTCTTGTCACTCATCCACTTGTATTGGTATTTACTTAGAAATATGTGTATTTTAAGTGCCATACTCCGGATGGATGAGGGGGACGATAACACATTTAGACGTAACATTTATCTTCTTTACCTCATATAGTTCTGCCCATACACATGAAGACGGTACACCAAGAGATGAGATTGCTTTAAAACAACACGCTTAGTAAACGCCCATTTTTTCGTTTAACCACAGTGAATGTTATCAGGTGGATAAGCATATGTTTTCAAAGACATATATTTTTGAGAGTTTGAGCCACAGAATTATTGGTGCATGATATGTTTTATTACCATTTATTTCCTGTATGCGTAACACAAGCTCGACAAGTATATGTGTAGGAGATTGCATGAGAAACATACACTCAGACATAGACCATTTATTGATCGTGTCTTTTAGTCAAGCCACAAACACATGGTTTAGTTTCCACTTTGTTTCATTTTATATATATTCTATATATACTTTCACGATGATAGATATATATATATGTATATACACATGTCCCCTTCACGTTTTATGTTGATCTCCACTTTATTTTTAATTTTCACCTTTTATATTTATGATACACATAAATGCACATATACATGCATTCATAAAATACTTTTTTTTTTTTTCTCCTTGTGGAGTTCAGATTACTAAAAAAGCACCCACACACCATATATGCATACACTTTGTTTGCATCTCAAATCTGGTAGAGTTCACATAAAGTCATGAAATTTGAAAGTCATGCAAACACTGTCACAGATCCTCACATGTAAGACTTTATCGTTTACAAAACACAGTGGTTTTTCATAGTGTCTCCTCATAATAACCTTTACAATATTCTCATTTATATATAAAAAAATTTTTGTAAACTGAGTAGACATATGATATCTTTCACACTGTGCCGTGGCTGCTGGGCCATATGGCTCATATATACCTGCATTAATTTATATAATGGTTTACATGTTTATACGTCTAAGCGCTAGTTTTAGCACCTATCTCAGTCCTGTGGAAAGAAAGGAAACTTTATATCTTCCTAACTTTCCTTCTTCAAAAGACTTTTAAAAGCAATATAAACTTTTTATTTATGGATATTTTTTGTATTGTCTATAGAAACATCTTGTCTGCACATTCACGTCTTCAATAAACACTCCACCATAAAACACACACCCAATTAACTCTATGTTAAGAGGCCATACAATCTAACGATCAGCTGTTTAGAGTTATACATTCAGTATGGGGTCATGTGTGAGACGTATAATGTGTATATAAGTGACTTTCATTGTTGTACAAACCAGCTATGAATAAGCGCTCTATGGGAGCGTGAAACGCGTCGGCGGTTATGCTGTATCACTTCAACAGAGCAATGTACGCATTTTATACCATGTCATTTTTTCAATAAAGAAGATTTTACCTTTATTATTCCAATCCGGAGTGCGGCAGTCCAGATTTTTCATTGCACCTATACCATTGGAATAGCAATCGCCAGCACCTGGAGCTCTCACAATTTACCCAGCGGAGGACGGGAAATTCAAACCCAGTTACCTGGAGTGGTGGTCACCAACCTGTTTATTTCAAGCACCATTATTCTGTGTTTTGAGTGCACCCCTAAGTGGTTGCGGCTGTTCACAATCAACATTTTCTGAGATATTTGTATATACACATTCTTTGATGTTTTAGGTATCGCATAGCAGCGCGCAAGTTTTTCCCATTTACACTTTATATTTTAAAAGCATACATTTGATAAAACAGGCAATATATATTGCCCAGTGATTGAAATGCCACCGTTTGCTACTATCTAGCCACTGCAAGAATTTGGTAGAATCAGTAGAATACCTGATACCCCCACCACCTGCCGTGGTTCCTCCTACCAGCTTGTACGTTCTGTAGTAAAATACAAGCAGGCAGGAGAAATCAATGTGGGCGGAGGAATGAGCAGGTATTCAACACACCAAGAAATACTTAACACGTGTGCAGTCAGGGAAGCAGTGAAGAGGTATCATTTCAACAAACAAGCCAGCAAAAATAAAAATATATTGCTTCTTATACCATGTATGCTTTTAAATACAAAGTGACCTTGTGCTGGCAAGTCCACTTTAAGGCCTTTTTTTTTTTTTTTTTGCCTCCAAACACCCCTTCATGTTAGCCCATGTGTCCATGCAAACATAGGCGTTTAGAGGCAGAAAAAAAAACTGCCAGCACGTCCAGGAGGAGCAACATTTTTGCAGAATTAACGCGCAAGCGTTAATGCACCTAAACGCGTCTAGATTTATTTTATGTATTTATTGCAGGTACTTATATAGCGCTGTCAATTTACGCAGCTCTTTACATATTTATTGTACATTTATTGTACATCAGTCCCTACCTTCAAGGAGCTTACAGTCTAAGGTCCCTAACTCACATATACTAGTCACAATTTTAGACAGGATCCAATTAACTGCTTGCCGCTCGCCCACCATCATATGACGGCTGGGCGGCGCAGCTCTCGTTCTGGGTGGGCGTCATATGACGTCCGTCCATTTAAACAGGGCATGCGCGCGATCGTGTGCGCAGCCCTGTACTTTTGGTGGCAGCGTGTCGCAGAGACACCACTCGTCACCGGCGGGGGTGAACAGCCATTGGGCGGCGGCTGTGATCCATTCACAGCCGATCACTAAATATGACTACCTGTTACCAGCTCTAACCTCCTCACACACCGTTTTCAGTGTGAGGAGAGAAGAGCCAGGAGCAGTGAGTTCTGTAGTGTCTGCACCAACACCACACTTGTCCCATCATGCCCCCCCCCCCATTGTCACCTGTCACCCAACATTCACCCCATAAAGTGCACCTGTCACATAAGAGACTGCCATCAGTGACTGTCAGCGGTGCACCCGTCGCCCATCAGTGACCGTGGCCTATCACCCATCAGTGACCGTCAGCACTGCACCCATCAGTGACTGTCAGCGTTGCACCCATCAGTGACCGTGGCCTGTCACCCATCAGTGACCATCAGCGGTGCATCGGTCACCCATCAGTGGCCGTGGCCTGTCATCCATCACCCGTCTGTGACTGTGGCTTGTTACCCGTCTGTGACCATCACCCGTCTGTGACCATCACCTGTCACCGTCCATGGCCTGTCACCCATCCGTGACTGTCGCCTGTCACATCATCGCCTATCAGTGAATGTCACCTGCCACCCATCGCACAGCCCAGCAGTGACCATCACCTGCCACCCACACAGCCATCAGCGTCATGTCCAAAAGATTATATACCAGTGAGGAGGTGTTCCAGATCCTCTCCATGACTTATGAGAGCAGTGGGGAGTTCTCATCAGATTCCAATTCAGATTCCAATCAAATTTGGCATTTGAACTGATTGAGAGTAGTGAATCGGCAAAAGATTCGGATGAAGAATGGGTCCCTCCTAAAAGGACACGGCGCTCTGGAAACCAGGCAGCCGCCAGCAACCAGGATTATATTCCCAGGCCCAGTACCAGCACCACCAGCGATAGGCCCCGGGAACAAATGCCCATTACCAGTGCTGCCGCCAGCGATAGGCCCCAGGAACAAATGCCCATGCCCAGTACCAGTGATGCCACATCACGCCTGAGTACCAGTACAGGAAATTCAAATCCCCCAACTACTGGAGTGTCACGTCCCCCAAGAGCCAGGGCCTCTACATACATGCCAGATGGTCTTGCCAATCTAACATGGCTGCCTTCCGACTCGGGATCACTAATTATTCACAGCACAGCCAGGTGTGCAGGCCAACACCCAAAATTTCAGAGATCGATTGCTTTTATCTGTTTTTGCCCGACACTTTGCTGCAATTCATTGTGGACCAGACCAATTTATATGCGCAGCAGTATATTGCCAACAACCCCCAGTCATCATATGCCCGTCTGTTTGAGTGGAGAGATCTGAATTTGGAGGAGTTCAAATTGTACCATAAACATGGGGCTTACAAAAAAAAATGAAGGACATGCCTATTGGTCCACCAACCCCATCCACCACATGCCCACTGCCGTAATGTCTAGGTCCTGACACGAGATAATTATGCGGCTCCTTCATTTTAGCGACAACACCCAATGCCCTCCCAATCCAAATTACGGTAAGTTATATAAAATTTGCCCACTGATAAATTTCTTTTCCCAACTATTTGCAGAACTCTATGTATACACATATATATGTAGATAAGTCCCTTGTACCCTTTTCAGGCCGGCTAGGAGTAAAGCAATACATTCCTAGCAAAAAGGCCAAATACGGAGTCAAATTTTACAAGCTCTGTGAGAGTCACGGGATATCTGTATGCGTTCTGCATATATGAAGGAAGATATTCCCAGCTCCAGCCCCTTGAGTGCCCGGCCTACATGGGCACAACTGCAAAAATTGCATGGGACCTGGCATACCCACTTTTGAACAAAGGATATCACATATACCTTAACCACTTCTACACCAGCCTGCCCCTTTTCAAACACTTATACATCGCAAAACCCTGGCCTGCGGAACCTCCAGAAAGAGTAGGAAGGGCTTCTCACTAACTCTAGCGAACAAAAAGCTGTGAAGGGAGGAAAGAGCAACATTGAGATGCAATGAAGTGCTGGCATTGAGGTGGAAGGAGAAAAAAGGGACCTGCACATGATGTCCACCATCCATGATGACGCTACAATTGAGGTTCAAAGAAGACAAGGTCCCATTGAAAAGCCTTTACATGTGTCTGAGATTACAATCTCTACGGGGGGGGTTGGTGGATTTCAATGATGAAATAATTCAGCCCTATTTGTCAATAAGGAAGTCCCGATTCTGGTACAAGAAGGTAGCAATTTATCTCATCAATTTGGCCATTTATAATTCCTACGTAGTCTACACCAAATCCACAGAAAGCCCTGCTCCCTTCCTAAAATAAATAGAAGAAGTTGTCACGTCCCTCCTCTATCAACAAAGACCCCCCCCCAGAAGATTTTCGCTCTGATGCTGTTAGCCGACTTCATGAGCGCCACTTCCCGTACAACATTCCACCATCTGAAGCAGGCCGAAGACGGCAAAAAAAATGTTGCGTGTGCAGCAAAAGAGGATTTCGAAGATATACCAGCTACCATTGTCCCCAGTGTCCCTCCAAACCTGGCCCCCATATTTTTAACCATTTCCCCATTTTCATCATCTGTGCTGACAATTTTCCATGCTTCCCCAAATAACCATGCCACTGCCTTCCACGTGAACTGACCCTGGCCTGTTTTTTGACTATGCCTCTGCCTCTGCCTACCGTTTGGACTGCTTCCACCTGAATTGACCCTGGTCTGTTTGTTTTATGGACTATGCTTTTTCCTACCGCTTGGACTGATCTGTTGCCCTGCTATTGTAGTACACAGGGGTCTCACATATGTGAGGGGCTCCAGAATTGTTTTTCCGGATGGCGAAAACAATTTTTTTTTTTTGTTTTCTTCGGGTTTCGTAATTTCCAGATTAGGCTCTGGAGCCCGGAGGCTCCATAGAGATTTGGGTGGGTGAAGCCTCTGCCCCTGTGCCCCTGTGCACAGGTCTTACCTGATTGTGGCCCTTAGCCTGCTGCTGACTTACTGCCATCAAGCCTCTGCCTGCCTCCTCTGCTTGCTACCTGAACTATGCAAATAATTAGCTGTAGCAAGAGGCAGTATGTATATGAAGGGCTGGAGAGCGGTACAATAATGAGTGTCTGCAGGTAACAGTGTACCAGGACCAATATTATGGCTGTGCTGGCTGTCTCTGCCTGGATAATTTCTATAGACTGTGCTGTGCTGTGCTGACAATATCCTTGTGCTGACTTTAGAACAAATTCCTGCCTGCTGCCTGGATAATTAATATTGCTATCGCTAAGCACATCCCTTTCCTGACTTGTTAGTGTCTCAAGAAATGAGATAGGCCTTCAGTACATAGTTTGTAGACTCTATAACTTTCACAAAGACCAAATAATGGGTCTGGGCAGGAAGGAGGTGTTAGTGCCCCCTCTTGAAGTGGTTAACCTTCCAGCATGTCTTTGGGGTGTGGGAGGAAACCCACGCAGGCACAGGGAGAGCATGCAAACTCCAGGCAGGTGGTGTCGTGGTTGGGATTCGAACCAGCGACCCTTTTACTGCTAGGCGAAAGTGCTAACCACTACACCACTGACGTCCAGTCTACTGTTTTTTCTGCCAAAACGCTACTGCCAGAAGGAAAGGCATCTAGGAGAACTGGCCAAACGCCCTGTGTGCATGGGCCCTAGGAATGCTGAAGAGAATATTTTTTTTCATGTTTTGTAGATGTACATTTTACTAGATTGATGATTAGGTAACTAAATATATATATATAATCGTACCAAAGTGTTTCATAAACTTTGTTCTTTTTTTATCTGTAACTGTATGGCCTCTTGCACACTGCAGCTTGAAAAAGCTCAGTACAGCTTTTTTTTTATACTGAGCTAAAATGCAGCCCATTAATTGTAATGTGCCAATATACACAGGCACGTAAACAAACGCCGTGCATTCTTCAGTAAAAATAAAATAGAAAAATCTGCAGTTTTGGTCAGTGATTTATGCCTCATGCACACAAATACACGCAAAAGAGTCTGCGCAAAAAAAGGGTCTGAAAAAGTAGATGCTCAAAACGCTGCTGCCAGAAGGAAAGGCATCTAGGAGAACTGGCCAAACGCCCTGTGTGCATGGGCCCTAAGAATGCTGAAGAGAATATTTTTTTTCATGTTTTGTAGATGTACATTTTACTAGATTGATGATTAGGTAACTAAATATATATATATATATATATAATCGTACCAAAGTGTTTCATAAACTTTGTTCTTTTTTTATCTGTAACTGTATGGCCTCTTGCACACTGCAGCTTGAAAAAGCTCAGTACAGCTTTTTTTTTATACTGAGCTAAAATGCAGCCCATTAATTGTAATGTGCCAATATACACAGGCACGTAAACAAACGCCGTGCATTCTTCAGTAAAAATAAAATAGAAAAATCTGCAGTTTTGGTCAGTGATTTATGCCTCATGCACACAAATACATGCAAAAGAGTCTGCGCAAAAAAAGAGTCTGAAAAAGTAGATGCTCAAACAGGAGTATCGTGTGCAAGAGGCCTTGGTGTACTTGGGTGCTGCTATAGTTTCTTATTCAATAAGGCTCTGTGTCTGCTGGTTTTACTCCATCGGCATATGCTTCCTATTCTTTCTGAATAGGGGCTGCTATGGAGGTGGCCAGATGGGGTCTGGGTGTCCAGATCCTGCAGCGGATTGGTCGATGGGAAACCCGGCATTTTAGTTTGTTTATTCGTCCTCATCTCCCATAACTTGCTTGTTGTCATTGTATCCCTGTGTCATTGTATGTAGTGGTCGTGGGGAGATCTTTATCTTTGTCTGTTTCTGCTTTTTTTAATTACACTGTTATTCCTTATACTTGTAATTTCATGTTTTTCAGACAGAGAATGTTTTGTGTGGATACTCGGCCACTCTTACTTTTTTTGGGGTGCAAAAAGGGCTGCAGTCAGACCGGAAGGCAGGCAATTGGGCTTCCCACGGAGCGTGGCCAGTGTGAGGTGGATCGGAGTCCCGGCATGCTGTGGTCCCGGGTATTGCCAGAAGTGCATTGGTATGCCAGGTTGTATAGACCCCTGAACATTTTGTTAGTGCATGTTGGGAGTAATGATCTCGTGATCCGGGCTACCCGGGAGTTGATTCGGGATATAAAGTTGGATTTTCTGCGTTTACAATCCTTTTTCCCGCGATACTATTTTAGTGTGGTCCGACATTGTGGGTAGATCCGTTTGCCGTCTGGTCCGGCTGTGGACAAGCTTAATAAGGCTAGAATTAAACTGAATAAAGAGGTGGCACGATTTTTTGTTAGAAACTGCGGCCGTGCGGTGTGCCATTTGGAGTTGGAGGGTGACAACTGGCTCTATTTGCGGGGGGACGGGGTGCACTTGAACGCCGTCACCATTGATATGTGGTTCTTGAATCTGCTGGACGGTGTTCAGAGGGCTTTTCGTCTGTGGGCGGGCCGCCCAAGTATGAAGTTTTGCGCTTGGGTGTCTGTGGCAGGGATTTCAGTGTTTCGAAGATGGGCATGGTCAAAACTTCTGTGGAGAATGATGGGAGGGGCTCATCTTTGGTATGGGTACCTTCCCGAATAAGTGACATTGGTAAGGCTGTATGGAGCTGTATCAGGTGGTAACTAATTGTCCCCGAGTCGGTGTATTTGCGGCTGGGGGCCGTGGTTTGGAACTGGTGCTTGATGTAGCAGATTTGGTAGACCATGCTCGCCTCCAAATACCTGCAATAAGAGAGTCAGTTAGTGTACATTAAAGATAACCCTAAAGCTGCACTGAAAAAGGAGGGGAATGGAGAGCATAAGGGAAAGGTCTCCCCAAAACAGGCACAAAGAGAAAATGATGTTTGGTCCATAATGTATGATTATAGTATAACATTTTCCAAGGCACTACCCCAATCAAATCCCATTACCAGTTACCAGATCGTTATTGGTTAAATATAACAGAGATGTGACAATAAAAATTGTATATTATTGCTCATTGGTTTGCAGAAATGCCCCGGGGCGACCAATAGTGAGCGGGATTGATTCCGTCACGTCCCGGGTGGGCAAGTATATTGACCATTACTTCCAACCCCTTGTCCGCAAAATCCCATCTTATATCAAAGATACCAAACAGGTAATTAATTTACTAGCCAATATAACACCTAAGAGAGGACTTTGGATGGTCACCGCAGACGTAACCTCTCTGTACACCATCATACCACACCATTTGGATTTTGAGGCAGTAAGGCTCTTTCTGGATAGGGAGTCTGGCTTGGCCTCACTCCAGATTGACTTTATTATGGAACTACTACAATATGCTGCAAGCCATAATTATTTTTGGTTTGAACATCAGTTCTACCGACAGGATAGAGGTGTGGCGATGGGGGCTAAATATGCCCCCAGCTTGGCCAATCTCTTCATGGCCAAATGGGAGGAGGACGTTGTTGATGCCCCTAGGAGACCGGAGGTGGTCTTATGGGCTAGATACATCGACGACGTCCTCCTCCTATGGGATGGCGACAGGTCTGATCTTCTTGACTTTATGGCGGGTCTCAATAACAACACTAGAGGGATCCAATTATATTTTGAGGCTAGCCAAGAAGAAATTAACTTTCTTGATTTGAAGATTCAGATCCTGGAGAGTAGGTTTGTGACATCCACGTATTTTTAAATTAACAGATAGAAATTCTTACATCTCACTTGACAGCTGCCATTATCAACCTTGGCTTAAAGCAGTCCCCTTGGGCCAATTTACACGACTCAGACGGAACTTCACTGAGATTAGCACATTTGAAAATGAGGCTGCTACCCTCTCTAGTAGGTTCGTGGAGAAGGGATATGATCGTAACTTTTTGTCTCAGGCGGTCCAGGTAGCGCGAGAAAGAGATGGAGCATTGCTTCTGGCGGATAAACCATCAATTGAAGACCCTAACTCTTTTGTTGCTTCCTTTATTACCATCTTTTGGGTACAACACCGTAGTGTCAAGAAGACTTATCCAGAAACACTGGCATCTGCTTACTAATGACCAGGTGCTTGGTAAGGTTTTGCCCACTAGGCCTAAAATTGTTTTTAAAGGTGCATCCTCTCTGGCCAATAGAATTGCTCTGAGCGTTCAAGACCCCCCAAAGAACAATAGATGCTTTTTTCAAAACCTCACAGGTTACTACAGATGTAGGAACTGTCAGGTATGTTCCCTCAATAAGTGTAAGGATAGGAAAATCTGTACCTTTACATCAACCAGCACGTTGCGGACCTTTGATGTGGAACCCTTCATTACTTGTTCATCTGAGGGGGTGGTCTACCTTATAATGTGCCCCTGTGGGCTACAGTATGTAGGGAGGACCAAAAGGGCAATACGCGTACGGTTGAATGAACATATTTGCAATATCAGGAGAGGTTTTGACAAGCACCCAGTCTCTAGGCACTATGATTTAGTTCACAGTAGGGATCCATCAAATACTCTATTCGTAGGAATAGATAAGTACAGACTCCACTGAAGGGGGAGCTCATTGGTCCGAGAAATTTCCAAACAAGAGATGTCTTGGATCTACAGACTCAGGACTTATACCCCCTTTGGCCTAAATGTCGATACGGATGTGAATGCCTTCATCACTAATGCATGATGGGTTTTCGCACTGTGTCGACATTTCTGCAAACCAATAAGCAATAATATACAATTTTTATTGTCACATCTCTGTTATATTTAACCAATAACGATCTGGTAACTGGTAATGGGATTTTGGAGGCAGTGAGTAAACGTATGTAACATGAGAATATTTGTTTGTATTAGGGCCCTTGATCAGACCTTAATTCTGGGCTTAGCTTATCTGGATGCAACTCAGATCTTTTGGTTTGAGTTTACTAATCTTATGATTTGGTGTTTGCCTTGTAAAATGTTATACTATGATCATACATTATGGGCCAAACATCATTTTCTCTTTGTGCCTGTTTTGGGGAGACCTTTCCCCTTTGCTCTCCATTCCCCTCCTTTTTCGGTGCAGCTTTAGGGTTATCTTAAATTTACTTCCATTTCTCTTGTTTATTTATCTATTGTAATTTATAATTTTTATACGTTAATAAATTTAGATATATCTCCAGATAAATTAATTTTTTGGATTACTAAAGGGTTTCTAAATAATCCTTACAACATATCATGCCTTTTAATTTTAACCTATCTTTAATGAGTTGTAACACCAAACCTAACCACTTGGCGGCGCCTAATGTGGTGGTGATGGTGACACCGCAGAGAATATCCAGCTGACCTTCGGTTCAGTGGGATATATTGGTTTTTATATAGATTTGTGTTTTTAAAACTTGTGCTGCCAGCCTCCTTTGGTTGTCCAAAGGATGTTTTTTAAGTTGGATATCTTGGATATTGCTGGTTAGTATTGACCTGAGTTCTGATTTGCTGCAGGGAACCTTTAGACATCATCAGCTTGCAGCGCTGATGCGTATGCCCAATGAGTGGCTAATTTCAGAACGAGGTCTGGTCAAATGTTTGGGTATTTAGGGAGGTGACGCAGCGTGCCGCCCGTGCCCCTGGATGACGTGACCTATCACGAAACGCCGCGTAGGGCGAGCGACGCGATGATTTCACCACGTGTCTTCCACTGATCGTTCAGCAGGATGGGTTAGTCTGTGTGCTACTGACCGGCGCACCAGACAAACAAGGCTTGCTAATTCTGAATTGATGTGTTTAGGGCTGAAACAACTAATCGATTAATCGACAACTAATCAATTATGAAATTAATCGATTACTATTTTCATAATCGATTAATCGGCTGGTAACATGTGGTTAAAAAAAAAAAAAAACTAAAATGAGCCCTTTATAGTACAAAAAGAGCAAATAATCACTACTGTAACTATTTCTTTCACAGTTCTACAGTAAAAAAAATGAACCCCTTACAGTACTGATTATTTGCTTTATTTGTACTATAAAGGGCTAATATTTGTTTTTTTTAACCCCATTATGTTACTAAACGTCTTACACCTGGTTCACATCTATGTGTTTTTTGGTGCTTTTTGCAGAAACAGACTACAGTTCATTTACATGGTTTCCTATGGGACACGTTCACATCTATGCTTTTTCAGCCGCTGCGTATTTGGAAAGCGTCAGTGATTTTTTTTTAACGCAACATACTTCAATGAAGAAGCTGCAGAAAAGCATGTAATGCGTTTTTGCAGCAATTTGTGTTTTTTAATCTGCCCAACAAATTCGCCCTAAAAAAATACAAAAACGCAAATCGCAGCAAAATCACGCGCGCAAAAATCAAAACGCACAGGAAAGAGCACTACAGAAATAGATCAAAAGCAAACTGCATAGGTGTGCACCGAGCCTTATGCTGGCCACACCGATCAATTTTCAGATGAGAATATTCAGACGAAAAATCTTTGTACATTCAATGAATGAAAGAATGTTTGAAATTTTCACTTGTTTTTAACATTCTGTTTTTAAAATAATTGTAATTTCTGAACGAAAACCACATACATACTGTCTGATAATTCCTTTCACCAAGAAGTTTTTTTATTATTTCCAAATTTTCCCATTACTGTGGTTGAAAATGAACGTCGATTTGACCCCACTAACGATTAGAAAATCGAACGAACGTTCTTATCTCTCCTCTAATAGTATATACAGTATATTTCCTCTTATAGTATATACAGTATATCTCTTCTGTGTCATTCTCAGAGTGGATTAGATATTTTGCTCCCTAACCAAATAGTTGGCTATTTTTATTTACCACTGCATACAGATATTTAAGAATAAATTGCCTTTTTTTTTAAAACTTTACATATTAACTAAATTATACACAACACTTTTTTTTTTAAGGTTATTAACCGATTAATCGAAACAATAATCGGCCAACTAATTGATTATGAAAATAATCGTTAGTTGCAGCCCTAGATGTGTTTTACTTTATTCATTTTTAAAAAAACCAAGAGATTTTACAATATGGAGCGCCTATGTTCTTTCTCACTATGTACCTCCATGGTTGAGCCTATTTTGCTATGAGGAGAGCTGGGAACATCAGGAGCCTTGCTGAGGCTTTTTTCTTTACTTAGTGTACATTAGTGGGGTAAAGTTTTTATCTTCACGGAATGTGATAAAAAGTTGTATTGTTAATGGTGTTCTTTGTTAATAAAAGGCTGCTATGGCCATTTAAATCCATTCACAGTGGTCGTGTCTTATTCATATAAGGTGGGTAAGGTAGGAGTTAAGTGTGGTCACAGCAGCCGGTAAGTCAGCAATACCACCAGTCATGCTTTTTTTATAATGCTGATATGTGCCCTTTTGCAGAGATCGTTCAGGTTCTGCGTAGTACTGGTTCTTAAGATGTACCTTCACACAAGCAGAAAAAATGCAGCTTTCAGAGGCATTTTTCACTTTGTTTTGCCATTAAACCTTTCACTGCCAAGTCCGTACGCCGTACGGACCTTCAGAAGTACCCACAGGTGGCCAAATCAGTACGGCGTACGGACCTACTTCCTCCTCTCCTGTAAGCTTATGGCCACTTCAATGACCATAAGCTTATATCAGTATTGTTCAGCAGACTATGCTAAACAATTCTATAACTCTGATCAGCGGATTACAACCTGCTGATCAGAGTTATTAACCCCTAATGTGACCGTCCCCCCCGCCTCTCCACCCCCTGCTGCACCCTTCCATCTAAAACTGCCCCCCCATCCCCTTCACCCCCCCTCCACCTGATCCAAACCCCTGCAAACACGCTCCCTGTAGCCACCATCATTAGCTGGCATCCCTCCTCTTCCACTCCCGCCGGCTTCAGGTGCTGCATGGGGGGGTCCAGATGTGCCCCCCCACCAGTCCGATCACCCCAACAAATGCCCTCCCGATCCATAGCTGCTCCAAGCAGAATCGAATCGTTGACCAGATAATCGTAATCGAATCGTGAGACCAGTGAAGATGCGCACCTCTACTCCACAGTACCTCAGCTTCTCCTCCTGACCAACCCGATCCGTCCTGATTGACCAGGAGGGGAAGCCGGAAGTCGATGGCTAATATTAATTCGCTATTGTCACAAGTGGGTGGGTTCGGGGTGCAATGCTCTGCGCCCTGAGCCCAACCTTTTTCAAGCCAATCAGAGCCTTAGACTCTAATCATGTGGCTTAAAAAAAAACAAAAACTCATACAAACGTCTGGGTTGTCCGATTGGGCCCGCCTGAAAAATTAACAGGCAGACCTGATCGGTGTGCTTGTGTGAAAGGTGCCTAAGGCCTTGTTCACACAGGGCATACACAGCGTACCTTTACAGGGATGCACAGGTGTTCCGGGCTTCTCTGTGCAGGCCGTCCCATTGATGTCATTTGGGATGTAGAGACTGCATGAGCAGAGCTGTTGCTCCCAATTTTACATCCATGTAGGTCCGCATGCATGTTTCTGAGCTCACACTGTCTGTGTTCGGGGTCATGTACCCACACGGTCGTGTACCCACACCCACACGGATGTCAGATTGGGAACAGCAGCTATGCCTATGCAGCCATTGCATCCCAATTGACTCAAATGGGACTGCCTGTACGGGGATGCATAGAACAGCATCCCTGTGCGGGTAAACATGGCCCACCATGGGCATACACTTTAGTATACCACATGTGAACGATGCTTTAATACTAATTTAGCAGGGATTTTGTAAGTTACGTTGTGTTTATGTGCAATATTAATGATTTTAGTGAAAATAGTGGTATGATGAACATTTGCGCAATTATTGCGGGGCCCAAAAAATCAGTAGCACTTTTTTTTTTTATTCTACATGTCATATGCTTTTAGAAAATGTCTAGTTTGAGGAGTCTTTTCAAATTCTGAAAACTGTAAGTGAAAAATGAAAACCTCCTAGATTTTTTGAGAAATGTTTGGGTATGTTTGATTTTCACCATTTTGCAAAAAGGCGCAATTTAAAATTTACAAATATTTGTTATTTATTAACTCCATACAGGTTAAGCTTTTATATTTAGTAGGGATTTAGCAGCAATTTTGTAAAATTAGCTGTGTTTTTATTTGCTAATAATGGTTTTAGTGTATTATTGGTTTGATAAACATTTGCACAAATACTGCGGGGTCTAAAAAATCAGTAGCACCTTTTTTTTAAATTTATTCTAGAGATCATATGCTTTCAGAAAATATATGGTTTTGGGGGTCTTTTCACAAATTCTGAAAGCTATAAGGGAAAAATGTAAACCTTACGATTTTTTTTGTGAAATTTGGATATTTACATTTTTGCGTATGTTCGATTTTCACCATTTTGCAAAAAGGCGCAATGTAAAAGTTACAAATATTTGTTATTTATTTTATATAACTCAATACAGGTTAAGCGTATATATTTAGTAGGAATTTTGTAAAATTTGCTGTGTTTTTTATCTGCTAATAATGGTTTTAGTGTATTTTTTTGCAAATATATTGGTTTGATAAACATCTGCGCAAATACCGCGGGGTCTAAAAAATCAGTAGCACCTTCCTTTTATTCTGATGTGCTTTCAGAAAATATATGGTCTGGGGGGTCTTTCACAAATTCTGAAAGCTATAAGTGAAAAAAATGGATTTTTAAAACAGCTTACCTGTAAAATCCTTTTCTTGGAGTACATCACGGGACACAGAACACCATACTAATGACTATCTGGGTTATACGCTACCTTCAGGTGATTGGACACTGGCAACCAATAGTAAGAAGGTTCCTCCCATATAACCCCTCCCACACGGGAAGTACCTCAGTTTTGTAGCAAGCAATGAAGATCCCAGAAAAGAGGGGAGGGACCCCTGTGTCCCGTGATGTACTCCAAGAAAAGGATTTTACAGGTAAGCTGTTTTAAAAATCCATTTTTCTTTATCGTACATCAGAGCACACAGAGCACTATAGTAATGACTATCTGGGATGTCCTAAAGCAATGCACCTGAGGGGAGGGAACACAGTATCCCTAAGCCCCAACGGGGCCCAAGACTATAACGCTGCCTGCAACACGCTGTGGCCAAAGACCGTCTCCATTTGAGATCTAACATCCACCTGGTAAAACCTGTTGAACCTATGAACTGAAGACCAAGCGGCTGCTTTGCAAACCTGAGCCATAGACACCTGTTGGCATACTGCCCATGATGCACTAACCCCTCTAGTGGAGTGTGCTTTTAGATCCTAAAGTGGAACCTTGCATTTTAACCCATACGCCTGGATAATAGCTTGGCGAATCCACCTGGAGATAGTTGAACTCATTGCCGTCTGTCCTCTCTTAGGACCTTCCGGCAGGACAAAAAGAGAGTCAGTCTTCTGAAAAGGAGCTGACATCCTTAAGTAAACTCTGATCGCCCTCACCACATCAAGCGAGTGAAGGGACCTTTCCTCCCTAGAATTAGGGTTTGGAAAAAAGGAAGGTAAAATGATATCTTGATTCAAATGACAATTAGAAACCACTTTGGGCAAAAAATCCGGACGAGGGCGCATGACCACTTTGTCCTGATAAGGAATCAAAAAAGGTTCTTAGCAAGAAAGGGCGGCCAATTCTGACACCCTTCTAGCCGAGGTTATGGCCACCAAAAAGACCAATTTCCTAGTCAATAGGATAAAATAGGTTCAAAAGGTTGACTCTGTAAGGCTGATAGCACCAAGTTCAGATCCCAGGGGCATAAGGGCGGTTTAACCAGCGGCCTCAGGTGCGTTACTCCTTTGACAAAGGTTCGTACCAACGAATGGGATGCAATCGGTCTCTGGAAAAAAAATGATAAGGCCGAAATTTGTCCTTTAATTGTCCCTAAAGCCAGCTTCAAGTCTACTCCTGCTTGAAGAAAAGCAAGAACCCTCCCAATCGTATACTTACGAGGGTGCCATCCCTTTCCTTCACACCAAGAAATGTATGACCTCCAGACTCTATAGTAAATAGTTCTAGAAACTGGCTTCCTAGCATTTATCAGAGTAGACAAAACTGAACCCATAATACCACGGTCTTTCAGTACTCTGGTCTCAATAGCAATGCCATCAAATTCAGCGACCATAAAGAAGGATGTAATATAGGTCCTTGAGACAACAGTAGAAAATAGTAAAAACCTTCGCGCCAGTGGTGTCGATAGCAGATAATATATATGAATTACATATACTGGTGATACATCTAGTAAGAAAACATTCCCAACAATAAAGAAAATTTGTGGAAATATATAAACAATCAGTGTAAGCTGCTCCCCAATTTTTGAATAATCAAAAAAATAGATAATCAAAAAAAAAAAAAAAAAAGGAATGTAAGGAAGATAGGGGGCGCTAGATACCAAACAGATGTGTTAGAAGCGGTGAGGTGGGCTCTCACCAACCAATCCACCCTGAAAAAATCACAAATCAAATTTTTGATTAAAGGATTATCTATGGCCATGGGGAATAATTATTTCTGGGCATTAAACGAATACTACAATCAAATTGGCGGTGTAGCCATGGGAGCCCGCTATGCACCTAGCGTGGCGAATATTACGTTAAATAAATGGGAATCAGAGACCATTTTCAAAAACAGACCTCACTCACTTCTTCTGTATAAAAGATACATAGATGACATGATGATTCTGTGGGAGGGAACCAAAGAAAGTTTTAACAAGTTTTTGGAGAGTATGAATATGAATAAGTACAATCTAAAGTTCACAGCGGAGTACAGTTTGGCCACAGTGAATTATTTGGATCTAACACTCTTCAAACAAGGTGATCATTACAAAGACTTTTTATAAAGAAACTGACCGTAACGCATATGTCCCTACACACAGCTGTCACCATCCGCAATGTATAGGAGCTGTACCGAAAGGGCAATACATGCGTATACGGCGAAATTGTGCTAATATCTTGGATTATTTCACACAAGCAGCAATTCTCACCACTAGATTTAGAGAAAAGGGATACCCCGCCCATATCTTGACAAAATTGGTCTCACAGGTGGCAAATATGGACAGACAGTCCCTATTGGTTCCTAAACCAAAAAAAGAATATAAGGGTGACTGTGCGTTCATATCGGGCTTTCATCGCCAATACAAAACAGTAGAAGGTATCTTCAAAAAATTCTGGCCTATCCTACTCAAAGATAAAGATCTCCATTCTTCCCTGCCCAATAAACCTAAGTTTATCTACCGAAGAGCCCCTACCCTTAGGAATCGCTTGGCTCCAAACGTACCAGATCCCCCCGGGAAACCTCCCACTTTTCTGGATGGTTCTGGTTTTCACTATTGCACTAGATGCAATGCTTGTAAAATAACCAGAAAACCAGGTACCAAGAAAAAGAAGACCCAGTTCCAATCTATAGTAACACAACAACAATTTGATATCAAACCTCTCATCACATGCGATTCTGATCACGTAACATATGTTCTGGAATGCCCATGCTCCCTTCAATACGTGGGCAGAACCACACGCCAACTGAAAGTAAGAATAAATGAACATTTAACAAATATTAAAAAGGGATACCCTAACCATAGTGTATCAAGACACTTCAAACTTTACCATGATAGCGACCCATCACTGTGTACATTCTATGGGATTGACAAAATCTCTAGGGATTGGAGAGGTACCCATATGAAAAGGGCAATATCTAGGAATGAAACGTACTGGCTTTATAAATTACGGACTATGCAACCACATGGGATGAATATAGATCTGGACCTTAATTGTTTTCTTACAAATGATTGAGTCCAGGAGTGTCTAGGAATATTATTATCTGTCCACCTCAGATCATGTGAGTGAGTTAGGCACCACTTGTATTATGGTTAAGGTCAGAGATAGCTGTCCAGGGTGCAAGATGGAATACTTTTCCCCCCCTCTTCTTTGTCCCCTTTATTATTCGAGTCAGATGGGGATAGGTCATATTGCAGCCTTTTAAGGTTTAATAAATGCTATTTAGTTTTGTAATCATTTTTGTATGTAAACCGAGACTGGGGCTGTTATAGAATTCAGGGTTACATGAGTTCCCCCCCCACCCCTTTCTCTCTACAAAAACACCACCATTAATTTTATTCACCTATATATTTTTTCTCACTTCCCCACCACCTATATGGGTGGATTCACTTACCTGCTTTTAACCAGTAGGGGGAATATAACAACATGTCGTCTCCACCTAGGAGATGTTTGATATGAAGTCACATTTGTTTTAAATAAGGAGTTTTTTGTGAACAATATAGTAAATATCCACAAGATGGAGCTAAGCTCCAGACCATAGTTGAACTTTCCAACTTTATTGCTATGAGCACAGTTCCTGTGGTCTATTTTCCAATTACTCGCCCACTTCCTGTTCCTAATAAAAAGTCATATTCGTTTTCAATTAAGGAGTTTTTTGTGAACAATATAGTAAATATCCACAAGATGGAGCTAAGCTCCAGACCATAGTTGAACTTTCCAACTTTATTGCTATGAGCACAGTTCCTGTGGCCCATTTGCCAATTACCCGCCCCCTTCCTGTTCCTAATAAAAACCACCATTCCAGTGACCAACGTACGCTTCCCTGAAGACGTTCACTACGAAACGTACGTCGGAGCGGTACGTGGTCACATGTCCTATCACCCAACAACATCCGGATCCTTTGGCTGCCCTCCTGTGTAAGCTGGAACGCACGCCAGCGTGGAGGAGACATGAAAGGTTTTTTCTGACTGCGAAGTCACCCTGACATGCAAGCAGCCCCAGTGCCGGGTAGGCACCCACCAATGTAAGCGGCCATTTGGCTTTTAAATTTGTTTACCTTTTTAATAAATGGTTTTACGCTATGGAGACTGTTTTTGTTTCCTATGTATCCTTATCCTATCTTGAATGAGCTTGACGGGAACGATCCATGCCTATAATACCAACCACAGTCCGGCCATCCATGTGAGCAGGCACAACCCTGCACAAGCGCTAGTGACTCTCTTTTTAACTTCCTGTTCCTAATAAAAAGTAAAGACACTCTCTTTTTAAAGGAGTCATTGGTATCTGGTAAGCAGATATCTACTAGGGCTGTTGAAAATGATCGCCGCATCGATGCATCGCGATTATGCCCTTCCCGATTCGGCATCGATGCGGTATCCGGCCGTAATCGATTATGCGTGACGTCATTACGGCTCCTCCCCCTCCCCCCGCATAGCAGTGCCTGCTGGAAGTGACAAGCCACTGATCTGCTGGCTAAGCCTGGCGCCGTTCCCCGTCAATGGGAGATGTATCCTCAGCTACTGCCCCCACCCACGCTCTCCCCCTCCTCAGACACGGGACAACGTCCTCTCTTATCTCCCCGATGTGCGGGGCGCAGAGCCCCACGGAGCTGTGAGACAGATCACTGTAGCTGTCATCACATCCGTGGGGTTGCCGAAGTCCCTGGAGATCCTGCACTGTGGGGGACATTATCTCTGTGACAGTTTGAGGATACAGACTGATTTCTCCCGTCCGTAGGACAGGAGAATCAGTGTGTACATTTAGGGGCCGGTGGCTGCAGCTGAGCGGAGTGTCTCTGACACTCATCTCACACAGCCCAGCGAAGCTCACTCCCCCTCCCAGCAACGGACAGAGATTACATGCATACAGCTGCCCCCCCTCCTCCTCTCTCCCCCTGTGTCTGCCCAGCCCGCCCACTCTCCTATCCCGACACAGCTGTGAAGGGGAGAGAGAGAGAGAGGAGGGGGGAGGGGGTGTGCGCGGGAGATATGAAGAACAGTCAGCAGCTCCACATTCCAAGCTGTGTGAACTTCCAGCCTCGTCCCTGAATAAGTGAGCATTGCATTGTTCATGACACATTCATTACTGAACTGTCCCTTTCTCTCCCCTATCTGTCTCCCTCCCCCACTCTGTTCTTCCAAGATCCAGTTAGCACTAAGCCACTTATGCAGCCCATATATTGATCGTTTTTTTTTTTTTCGTTTGGTCATTACACTGAAAAAAAAAAAAAAGATCCAATTCCTCATCTACACATTCCAGGTGGATGGGGGAATCCTCCGACACTGGACCAGTGGACGAACAACCAGGGTTGCTGTCCTGGCACTGCTATTGACAGCGCTGGTCTCTGTCTCCATGGCAGCAGCAGCGCATTATAACCCAATGCTGGCTACTTGGTGCATCATGTCTGCAGTCTCTGATCATCTCCTATATCATGTCTGCAGTCTCTGATCATCTCCTATATCATGTCTGCAGTCTCTGATCATCTCCTGTACTATGTCTGCAGTCTCTGATCATCTCCTATATCATGTCTGCAGTCTCTGACCATCTCCTGTATTATGTCTGCAGTCTCTGATCATCTCCTGTACTATGTCTGCAGTCTCTGACCATCTCCTGTATTATGTCTGCAGTCTCTGATCATCTCCTGTACTATGTCTGCAGTCTCTGATCATCTCCTGTACCATGTCTGCAGTCTCTGACCATCTCCTGTACTATGTCTGCAGTCTCTGATCATCTCCTGTACTATGTCTGCAGTCTCTGACCATCTCCTGTAGTATGTCTGCAGTCTCTGACCATCTCCTGTATTATGTCTGCAGTCTCTGATCATCTCCTCTATCATGTCTGCAGTCTCTGACCATCTCCTGTACTATGTCTGCAGTCTCTGACCATCTCCTGTAGTATGTCTGCAGTCTCTGACCATCTCTTGTAGTATGTCTGCAGTCTCTGACCATCTCCTGTAGTATGTCTGCAGTCTCTGATCATCTCCTGTACTATGTCTGCAGTCTCTGACCATCTCCTGTACCATGTCTGCAGTCTCTGACCATCTCCTGTAGTATGTCTGCAGTCTCTGACCATCTCCTGTATTATGTCTGCAGTCTCTGATCATCTCCTCTATCATGTCTGCAGTCTCTGATCATCTCCTGTATTATGTCTGCAGTGTCTGATCATCTCCTATATCATGTCTGCAGTCTCTGACCATCTCCTGTACTATGTCTGCAGTCTCTGATCATCTCCTATATCATGTCTGCAGTCTCTGATCATCTCCTGTACTATGTCTGCAGTCTCTGATCATCTCCTGTACCATGTCTGCAGTCTCTGACCATCTCCTGTAGTATGTCTGCAGTCTCTGACCATCTCCTGTATTATGTCTGCAGTCTCTGATCATCTCCTCTATCATGTCTGCAGTCTCTGACCATCTCCTGTACTATGTCTGCAGTCTCTGACCATCTCCTGTAGTATGTCTGCAGTCTCTGACCATCTCTTGTAGTATGTCTGCAGTCTCTGACCATCTCCTGTAGTATGTCTGCAGTCTCTGATCATCTCCTGTACTATGTCTGCAGTCTCTGACCATCTCCTGTAGTATGTCTGCAGTCTCTGACCATCTCCTGTATTATGTCTGCAGTCTCTGACCATCTCCTGTATTATGTCTGCAGTCTCTGATCATCTCCTGTATTATGTCTGCAGTGTCTGACCATCTCCTGTATTATGTCTGCAGTCTCTGACCATCTCCTGTATTATGTCTGCAGTCTCTGACCATCTCCTGTATTATGTCTGCAGTCTCTGATCATCTCCTGTATTATGTCTGCAGTCTCTGACCATCTCCTGTATTATGTCTGCAGTCTCTGATCATCTCCTGTATTATGTCTGCAGTCTCTGACCATCTCCTGTAGTATGTCTGCAGTCTCTGACCATCTCCTGTACTATGTCTGCAGTCTCTGATCATCTCCTGTACTATGTCTGCAGTCTCTGACCATCTCCTGTATAATTATGCAGTCTCTGACCATCTCCTGTACTATGTCTGCAGTCTCTGATCATCTCCTGTATAATGTATGCAGTCTCTGACCATCTCCTGTATCATGTCTGCATTCTCTGACCATCTCCTGTATCATGTCTGTTGTGTTTTTTGTTTTTTTTAAGAACAGATAAAGAAAAAAAAAATGGAGTTCTCCTGACTGCTTGAATTTTTTTTATGAAAACCGCGCGCAGTAATCGTGATGCATCGTGATGCATCGCGGAATCGAATCGAATCGAATCGTTGACCTGATAATCGTAATCGAATCGAATCGTTAGGCAAGTGAAGATGCGCACCTCTAATATCTACTACTTCGAGGTGTTTTCCTTTTCTTATTTTCCTTTTGTGATGGAAAACCTTTTGTTTACAGCAACAAGATTGGGATAATATTGAAAGATATCACTTCAACCACTTCAAATCACTTTTTTATGTGGACAATCAATCACTATATATATTTTTTTCACTATTGTGGGCACTTCAATGTGTAATCTAATTATGATTTGTCATTATTATGTTTTTCATTTTTTTGGTAATGCAGGAGATATATTTATTTAAAGCACTTGATTAGTATGGTATCTAGCGCCCCCTAGCTTTCTTACATTTCCATTTTTTTGGTAATGCAGGAGATATATTTATTTAGAGCACTTGAATATTATGGTATCTAGCGCCCCCTATCTTCCTTACATTCCTTTTTTTTTTTTTGATTATCTATTTTTTTGATTATTCAAAAATTGGGGATCAGCTTACACTGATTGTTTATATATTTCCACAAATTTTCTTTATTGTTGGGAATGTTTTCTTACTAGATGTATCACCAGTATATGTAATTCATATATATTATCTGCTATCGACACCACTGGCACGAAGGTTTTTACTATTTTCTACTGCTTGAGTTTGAATAATTTGGATTTAAACTTGTTACTTATCGCAGCCATGGATGTATTTAATTTTATGCAAAATAGACAAATTAACGTAGAAGAGATTTTCCAACAAACATCTACCAATAATGTAGATTTGGATAAGGGATTCAAACAACTCAAATATGACACTGAAAAACAAATTAGGCTGTGGTGGGATATTGCATCTCTGGAGATGTATATAGGAAAAAATGTAACCCCCAGAAGTTTAAGATGAGATGTTAGCCCCAAATGATGGAGTGGAGGATTTGAGACTACTCGATGAGTGGTACCAATTCTTCAACGCCTGTGAACAAAAACTAATGCAAATGATGGTAAGAAGGCGCGAAGCCAAAAAAGCTGTCTTGGAATCTAAGATCAAAGAACTCAAGACAACTATGGAACCACTTATGTCCTCTAAAGAGTATTTAGACAAGGCTAAGGAACTAAACACCCATCTAGCTAAATATGATGGGGAAATCAAAGATAAAAAGCTCAAAAAATATTTTAGAGATACTAAGGACTATGAAGACAATAGGGTATACAAATGGCAACAAAATTTACAGCTGAACCCGTCCCAAGAACCAACAGTGGAGAGGGAAGTTGAAGTACACAACACTGTAGCGTCTATGGTAGCCCAAAGTAAAGGGGACCCCAATACACCCCACAAAAACAATAGGACAGCACATGGTCCTATCAATTACCCTAAGGGGAATTCTCACCCATACCCTACCACTTACCATTCACCATACAGGGGACCTAACTATAACAGACCCCCCCCCCCTACTGACTATAGACCCCCAGACTATGGCTACTATGCCAACAACCGCAATCAGTACCCATCAAGGCCCCCAAGGGGAAACTTTAGAGGTAATTTTAGAGGGAGACCAGTACACAACCCCTGCCCACACCAGGGAGGGGGGGAATGGAGGGACTGGAAAGAACCATACAGAATCCCTTCCAACTCACAACAAAACTATATAGAAAGAGTAGAAAGAGAGGAAGAAGAGGCAGAGGGAGAAAGAAAAAGGAAGAGAAACAACTAAAAGCAGGATTATTCAATTTAACCACCATAGAATTTTCGGATGCAGAATTGGAAGTCTTGGCACAGGGACTAAAATTTGCGCCAAATAAGAACATAGATAAGTTCAATCTGTTCGTAGATATTGAGAAATATATAAGGAAACTAAATATCAGGAAACATTTTGCAGGGCAAACCAGCAACACTAGGATTCAGGAAATAACAGACCCTTTTGTACACAGTAATTTGAAAAATAATTTGGTGTTCAATCCCCAAAAGGGTTCCCACCACCACATAGAAGTATTCAAGAGTATGGTCCAAGATGAAGTACGACAGATTGAAATATCACAACACAAAAACAACCAGAGAATATGGGAGGGAATAAAAAAACTGGAAGAAAACAAACAGATAGTGGTGAGACCTGCTGACAAGGGGGGAGGTTTGGTAGTACTAACCAAAGAAAACTATAATACAGAACTAAGGAGACAGTTGAATGACACCTCAACGTATAAAAAGCTTAAAAGTAACCCTACCCCACAACTGAAACAACAACTATTAGATTGGATTAACCAAGGTACCAATATTAACTCAGAAAGAAGCAGATTATTTGAACCCAACTACACCCAGAATTCCGGTACTCTACATAGTACCAAAAATACATAAAGATAAGGTAAACCCACCAGGCCGTCCAATAGTGAGTGGGATTGGCTCTCTGCACTCTAGGGTGGGGGAATACCTCGACACTTTCCTCCAGCCTCTAGTCTCACAGAGCCAATCCTATCTCAAAGATAGTCGAGAACTAATTACACTGTTACAATCTACCATCATCACGGATCAAACCTTACTAGTAACAATAGACATTGAGTCTTTGTATACAAACCTTCGCCAAACAGATGTGTTAGAAGCGGTGAGGTGGGCTCTCACCAACCAATCCACCCTGAAAAAATCACAAATCAAATTTTTGATTAAAGGATTATCTATGGCCATGGGGAATAATTATTTCTGGGCATTAAACGAATACTACAATCAAATTGGCGGTGTAGCCATGGGAGCCCGCTATGCACCTAGCGTGGCGAATATTACGTTAAATAAATGGGAATCAGAGACCATTTTCAAAAACAGACCTCACTCACTTCTTCTGTATAAAAGATACATAGATGACGTGATGATTCTGTGGGAGGGAACCAAAGAAAGTTTTAACAAGTTTTTGGAGAGTATGAATATGAATAAGTACAATCTAAAGTTCACAGCAGAGTACAGTTTGGCCACGGTGAATTATTTGGATCTAACACTCTTCAAACAAGGTGATCATATTAGTACAAAGACTTTTTTTAAAGAAACTGACCGTAACGCATATGTCCCTACACACAGCTGTCACCATCCGCAATGGATAGGAGCTGTACCGAAAGGGCAATACAAGCGTATACGGCGAAATTGTGCTAATATCTTGGATTATTTCACACAAGCAGCAATTCTCACCACTAGAATTAGAGAAAAGGGATACCCCGCCCATATCTTGACAAAATTGGTCTCACAGGTGGCAAATATGGACAGACAGTCCCTATTGGTCCCTAAACCAAAAAAAGAATATAAGGGTGACTGTGCGTTCATATCGGGCTTTCATCGCCAATACAAAACAGTAGAAGGTATCTTCAAAAAATTCTGGCCTATCCTACTCAAAGATAAAGATCTCCAATCTTCCCTGCCCAATAAACCTAATTTTATCTACCGAAGAGCCCCTACCCTTAGGAATCGCTTGGCTCCAAACGTACCAGATCCCCCCGGGAAACCTCCCACTTTTCTGGATGGTTCTGGTTTTCACTATTGCACTAGATGCAATGCTTGTAAAATAACCAGAAAACCAGGTACCAAAAAAAAGAAGACCCAGTTCCAATCTATAGTAACACAACAACAATTTGATATCAAACCTCTCATCACATGCGATTCTGATCACGTAACATATGTTCTGGAATGCCCATGCACCCTTCAATACGTGGGCAGAACCACACGCCAACTGAAAGTAAGAATAAATGAACATTTAACAAATATTAAAAAGGGATACCCTAACCATAGTGTATCAAGACACTTCAAACTTTACCATGATAGCGACCCATCACTGTGTACATTCGATGGGATTGACAAAATCTCTAGGGATTGGAGAGGTACCCATATGAAAAGGGCAATATCTAGGAATGAAACGTACCGGCTTTATAAATTACGGACTATGCAACCACATGGGATGAATATAGTTCTGGACCTTAATTGTTTTCTTACAAATGATTGAGTCCAGGAGTGTCTAGGAATATTATTATCTGTCCACCTCAGATCATGTGAGTGAGTTAGGCACCACTTGTATTATGGTTAAGGTCAGAGATAGCTGTCCAGGGTGCAAGATGGAATACTTTTCCCCCCCCTCTTCTTTGTCCCCTTTTTATTTGAGTCAGACGGGGATAGGTCATATTGCAGCCTTTTAAGGTTTAATAAATGCTATTTAGTTTTGTAATCATTTTTGTATGTAAACCGAGACTGGGGCTGTTATAGAATTCAGGGTTACATGAGTTCCCCCACCCCCTTTCTCTCTACAAAAACACCACCATTAATTTTATTCACTTATATATTTTTTCTTACTTCCCCACCACCTATATGGGTGGATTCACTTACCTGCTTTTAACCAGTAGGGGGACTATAACAACATGTCGTCTCCACCTAGGAGATGTTTGATATGAAGTCACATTTGTTTTAAATAAGGAGTTTTTTGTGAACAATATAGTAAATATCCACAAGATGGAGCTAAGCTCCAGACCATAGTTGAACTTTCCAACTTTATTGCTATGAGCACAGTTCCTGTGGTCTATTTTCCAATTACTCGCCCACTTCCTGTTCCTAATAAAAAGTCACATTCGTTTTCAATTAAGGAGTTTCTTGTGAACAATATAGTAAATATCCACAAGATGGAGCTAAGCTCCAGACCATAGTTGAACTTTCCAACTTTATTGCTATGAGCACAGTTCCTGTGGCCCATTTGCCAATTACCCGCCCCCTTCCTGTTCCTAATAAAAACCACCATTCCAGTGACCAACGTACGCTTCCCTGAAGACGTTCACTACGAAACGTACGTCGGAGCGGTACGTGGTCACATGTCCTATCACCCAACAACATCCGGATCCTTTGGCTGCCCTCCTGTGTAAGCTGGAACGCACGCCAGCGTGGAGGAGACATGAAAGGTTTTTTCTGACTGCGAAGTCACCCTGACATGCAAGCAGCCCCAGTGCTGGGTAGGCACCCACCAATGTAAGCGGCCATTTGGCTTTTTAATTTGTTTACCTTTTTAATAAATGGTTTTACGCTATGGAGACTGTTTTTGTTTCCTATGTATCCTTATCCTATCTTGAATGAGCTTGACGGGAACGATCCATGCCTATAATACCAACCACAGTCCGGCCATCCATGTGAGCAGGCACAACCTTGCACAAGCGCTAGTGACTCTCTTTTTAACTAAAGGAGTCATTGGTATCTGGTAAGCAGATATCTACTACTTCGAGGTGTTTTCCTTTTCTTATTTTCCTTTTGTGATGGAAAACCTTTTGTTTACAGCAACAAGATTGGGATAATATTGAAAGATATCACTGCAACCACTTCAAATCACTTTTTTATGTGGACAATCAATCACTATATATATTTTTTTCACTATTGTGGGCACTTCAGTGTGTAATCTAATTATGATTTGTCATTATTATGTTTTTCATTTTTTTGGTAATGCAGGAGATATATTTATTTAAAGCACTTGATTAGTATGGTATCTAGCGCCCCCTAGCTTTCTTACGTTTCCATTTTTTTGGTAATGCAGGAGATATATTTATTTAGAGCACTTGAATATTATGGTATCTCGCGCCCCCTATCTTCCTTACATTCTTTGAGACAACAGGTCCGCACGGTATGGAAGGAACAACGAGTCCCTCACTGCCAACTTCACAATCTCTGTGTAGCAAGACCTCCGGGGCCAGGCTGGGGCCACCAGGATTACTGGTTTTCGTTCCTCCTGTATCCTGCGCAGCAGGTGTGGCAGAATTTGGATAGGAGGGAAAGCATACATCAGAGAATACTGGTCCTAAGGAACTACCAAAGCGTCTGTCCCGACAGCAAGTGGATCCTTGGTCCTTGATACAAACCTGTCCAGCTTGGCATTGAATCTGGACACCAGCAGATCCACATCTTGCGTCCCCCAGTGTTGGCAGATCTGAAGAAAAACTTCGGGGTGAAGGCACCATTCCTGCCAGCCAATTGTCCACACCTGGTATAAACACTGCCGAAAGAAACGGCACATGCCTCTCTGCCCAAGTCAATATGTGATTCACCTCTTTTTGGGCCGCCTGGCTTCTGGTGCCTTCCTGGTGGTTGATATATGCCATTACCATGGAGTTGTCGGACTGGACTCGCACAGGAAGGCCCCGCAATCTGGATGTCCAGAAGCGCAGGGCTAGACGAGCTGCCCGGATCTCCAATAGATTGATGGGCAAGGTTTTTTCTGCTTGGGACCATACTCCCTGGAAAGATGCCTTCTCCAGGACTGCTCCCCAGCCGAGACGACTGGGGTCTGTAGTTACCACCCTCCAGGCTACCGGTGGAAAGGATTTCCCGGTTTTCAAATTGCTGGTTTTTAACCACCAAGAGAGGTCCCGTTGTACCTGTGGAGATAGAACCATAGGATGATCCAAAGTTTGAGTAGTCCTGTCCCAGGCTTCCAGTGGAACTGTGCATAAGGAATTGTGTTGAAAGATGACACCATCTTGCTCAGCAATCTCGTGCACAGCCGAATTGAAGGCCTTTCTTCTCTTTTTACTTTCCGGACAAGCTCCACTATGGAATTGACCTTTAAGGGGTGTAAAAACACCCTTTCCCGAGCGGTGTCCAAGACCAGGCCCAGATACACCAAGACTTGAGCTGGATAAAGAGCTGATTTGTCCACATTCAGAATCAAGCCTAGGCGCTGTAAAACCTGAACTGTTTTTGAAACGTTTTGGACTAGGATGGGACAAGACCAATCCTTCAGGAGAAGATCGTCCAAATATCCAACCACAGAAATTCTCTGGGACCTTAGGGATGCCAACACCAGGATCAGAATCTTTGTGAAAACCTGGGGGGCCGTGGCTAGACCGAATGACAGTGCCATGAATTGAAAATGACGGCCCTCTACTGCGAAACGCAGAAATCTTTGATGTGGACCGAAGATCGGTACATGAAGGTACACGTCCTTGATATCTATGGATGCTAAGTAATCCCCCTTTCTTAGGGATTTTATTATTAAACGAGCAGACTCCATACGGAAGGACCGGACATTTAAAAATCGATTAAGAGACTTGAGGTCCAAAACGGGCCTTACCTCCCCATTTGGTTTCGGCACGGTGAAAAGGTTTGAGTAAAACCCCTTGAATCTTTCTTCGTGCGGAACCTTGACAATTACCCCCTGCTTCTGCAAATGTTCCAAAGCCAGGAACAGACATTTCCTTTTTTCTGGTTCCGACGGGACCCTTTAGCTCAGAAACCGAGTTGGAGGAAATTCCCGGAACTCTATCCTGTAACCTTGTGTTACAGTTGAAATGACCCACCTGTCCTGGACCAGTTCTTCCCAAGCATCCAAAAACAGTCGAAGCCTGCCCCCCACCCGTGAGAGCGGGGGCGCCCCTTCACAAGGTAGACTTGGAGTTGGACTTGGCTAAACTTTTGGGTCCAGGGTTTTTTCTGACACTGAGGTTTTTTAAACCCAGACCTTTGAGGCCGTCTATACCATTTGGGGGAAGAAGCACTAGGCCCTGGAGCGTTGGGAATCTTAAAGGAGGGTTGTTTATTTTTTCTTTTAACAGGAAGTAAGGCGCTCTTTCCTCCAGAGATTTTCTGGATATATTTATCCAAATTCTCGCCAAACAGGCGTTCTCCATGGAAGGGAAAGGCCGCGAGCAGCTTTTACATGGCATTTCAGCAGACCAGTTCTTTAACCACAAGACCCTGCGCATATGTATTGACAGTAGCGCGAAACGAGACATCTGCTGGATTGAGTCTTTTAATGCGTCTACTGCAAAACACAAAGCATGAGGAAGCTCCGACAACTCCTCTGTAGGATTCCTCCTGACAAGGTAGGTTCCTAACCAACCTTTTAAAGCGGTCTTTCAGGGACTGGCAAATCCCGATAGCCGCAACCGCTGGCTGCACTGCTGAACCAGCCACCGCAATGGAGGCTTTTAATAAGGACTCTAGCTTCTTATTAGCCGGATCCTTAAATACTTGGGCATTAAACACTGGACAGGTTAGACTCTTATTTACTGAAGAAATGGCGGCATCAACCAAACGTGTATCCCATTTCTTCCTGAACTTTTCCTCCATAGGATATAAAAGTGAGAACCTTTTTGGAGGTAAGTATATCCTGTCAGAGTGATCCCAGTCTGGGTAAATCACCTGCTCCAATATTGGATGCAAAGGGAATGCCTGGGAACCTTGCTGAGGTCGCAAGGATCCTAAAGTAGAACAGGAGAGTTCAGGCTCCTGAACCGGGGGTAACTTTAATCCCAGCTCGTACCATCTCACCCAGAGATTGGATAAACAATTTTTGGGGATGGGAGGCTGAAAATGGCTCCTCTGAACCAGAATCCTCAGCCGAGGAATTCTCAGCCTCTCCTTCCTCCCGGTCTTTTATGGCCACCTCCTTCAAATCCTCTGCCCACTCAGGTTCCAGATCACCTGGACCCATCTGGCTATGGGAGTCCTGGTGCTCAAGTGACTCACCACTGGGACCAGGCTCAGGAGAGGGAGATCTATTAAGTTTCCCCCCCCCGTGTTACTGAGGCAATCATACTAGCTATTTTGCCCTCAAGGCCAGCTAGGGCAGATGCCAAATCATCCTTAGTAACATAAGCCGAAGCAGGAACATTGGTAGTGGCCACAATGCCTGACAGCTGCAATGGCTCAGCCGGGCCAGGTCTTTCAGGGGAGACTGAGGCTGCATCAGCATGAGGTTGGTCTCCTGTTTTTAAAGGAGGTACTCTTACCCCAGTACTTGCCCTGCTCCCTGTACCTCATTTTCAGGAAGACAAGGAAAAAAGTATTCCCTCTGAACCACAAGCTTGTAACTAGCGTATAGCAGTTGTCACAGCTTGCCAAAAAAAACCCCTGTCAAACTTGTCGCAACTGTGTCCAAAAAACCTCCAGACTCACGTGCCCAAGTACCGCTGCTCTGTGTCTCCACTGCGCATGCCAGGAGCTCCAGCCTTATATCAAGTCTGTCGGTGACCCCAACCGTGCACGAGGGCACGCACGTGATTAGTGGCATGCACGCCAATGTGGGCATCCGCCATGCCCACGGCGAACGCCGTGCACGCCCGCGGCGCACAGGCCCACCTGAGACGCGCACAGCTGCGGCACGCACGTGTACCTCCGCGGTACGCACCGCTATAAGTACACGCCGCAGCTGGTCAGTCTGTAACAGCTGTCACCCATCGAGACACAAGGCATACCGAGGTTAGAGGAAAAGAGTAATACCAAAAACCGATTTAGGAATCCCAGAGGGAGTACTCACTGTTCCACGCTGCAGGACCTGTTTTACCAGGCCCAATCTTCCCCCATCATGGCAGGTAGCGCCTCTGTGGACCTTCAAGGACTGGGTCCCCCATACTTGGGGTCCACAGCCTTGGACCTGTAAGGCACCCTTCTGGTTACCTTGGGCAAGTATATGACCAGCAATACCAATTTAACAAGGGTCCAGCGCCATATAGGACACATTACAGGCAAAACCTTGTTCTTGAACCGAGGCTCGGGTACCATCCACTTTAGCTTTCTTGTGCCATCCGAATGGATTCGATTATAACGTCCTCACTGGGACATCATTGAAGAATTTGAAGAGCTTCAACAGCCATGACCATCACCTTCAAGACACTGGCAAAAAAACTGAGGTACTTCCCGTGTGGGAGGGGTTATATGGGAGGAACCTTCTTACTATTGGTTGCCAGTGTCCAATCACCTGAAGGTAGCGTATAACCCAGATAGTCATTACTATGGTGCTCTGTGTCCCGTGATGTACGATAAAGAAATAAAAAAGCAAAGGAAAAATTGCAAAAATGGTCTGGCCAGCTGAGTGTACAAAATGGAGCACAGGGCCTGGCAGCAAAATGGTTAAACACCTCTCTATTTCAGCCAGTGTGTATGTGCACATTGTAACGATTAGGTTTTACATTTTACAGAAGCATAGGGGCACACAAAAAAATGCTTGCATACACTTCTAAACACCTGAAAACACACATATGTAATTATCCACTTAACAACCGGCCCATAGCTGAATGACGGCTGCAGGGCGGTTGCTTAACCCTGGGAGGACGTCATATGACGTCCTCCCAGAATTTCCCTCTCGCGCGCCCCCTGGGGCACGCACCCGAACACATCCGTGACCGGACCCGGCGCATCACGGATCCCCGTAAATGGCCGCTGGTCGCGGGCGTTTGCCATGTGATCGCGCCGTCAAATGACGGCGCGATCACATGTAAACAGACCGGCATCATCTGATGACGCCGGTTCCTCTCCTCCCCTCCTGTGTACCGATCGGTACACTGTGAGCGGAGAGGGGGATGGATGGATGGCTGCAGCGCTGTGGGCTGGATGTGTAGTGCCCACAGCGCTGCACAGAGACATCCAGCCAGCCATCCATCCATCCATGTTCAGCCATCCCTACTACTATGCAATGCTGTGCAATACTCTGCAAAGCCCCACATTACCCTGGAATACCCCACATTACTCTGCAATACCCCCACAATACTCTGCAAAGCCCCGCATTACCCCGCCATACTCCGCCATACCCCGACATACTCCGACATACTCCGCCATACCCCGCCATACTCCACAATACCCCGCAATACCCGCCATACTCCGCAATACCCCGCCATACTCCGCCATACTCCGCAATACCCCGCCATACCCCGCAATACCCCGCCATACTCCGCAATACCGAGCCATTTTTGGTATGTACATGTTATGTGGTAGAAATATTGTATTGTATGGACAACTTTGTGTTAAAAAAAAAAAAGCGTTTTAACCACTTCCCGCCCGCCGGCCGTCATACAACGTCCTTGACTTTGTGCGGGGATATCTGAATGATGCCTGCAGCTACAGGCATCATTCAGATATCAGCTTTTTCAGCCGGCGATTCCCTACACCATAAGAAAGATTATAGCGGCTGTTCCACTGCTTGATCGTTCTTACGGGAGGTGAGAGGGGATGTCCCCCCTCCCGCGCTTCTACCGACTCACCGCTACGATCGAAGCCAGGATCGTTTTTTTTTTTTTTTTTTTCATTTCAGGCTTCCCAGCCTAGAGGTGAGATGTAGGGTCTTATTGACCCCATATCTCACTGTAAAGAGGACCTGTCATGCCATATTCCTATTACAAGGATGTTTACATTCCTTGTAACAGGAATAAAAGTGGTCAAAATTTTTTTTTTTTTTGGAAAAAAAATCAAACTAAAATAAATAAAGTAAAATTAACAATAAAAAAAAAAATTTTTTTAAAGCGCCCCTGTCCCTGTGTGCTCGCATGCAGAAGCGAACGCATACGTAAGTCCCGCCCACATATGAAAACGGTGTTCAAACCACACATGTGAGGTATTGCTGCAATCGGCAGAGCGAGAGCAATAATTTTGGCCCTAGACCTCCTCTGTAACTCAAAACATGTAACCAGTAAAAAATTTTAAAGCGTCGCCTATGGGGATTTTTGAGTAGCAAAGTTTGGCGCCATTTCACAAGCGCGTGCAATTTTGAAAGGTGACATGTTGGGTATCTATTTACTCGGCGTATCTTCATCTTTCACATGCAAAAACATTGGGCTCACTTTACTGTTTTAGTTTTTGTAAAGCACAAAAACGTTTTTTTTCCCAAAAAAAAGCGTTAAAAAACCGTGCGAGATAAAAAGTTGCAACGACCGCCATTGTATTCTCTATGGTCTTTGCTAAAAAAACATATATAATGTTTTGGGGTTCTATGTAATTTTCTAGCTAATAAATGATGATTTTTACATGTAGGAGAGAAATGTCAGAATTGGCCTGGGTGCTCCAGAACGCCTGAAGGTGCTCCCCTGCATGTTGGGCCTCTGTATGTGGCCACGCTGTGTAAAAGTCTCACACATGTGGTATTGCCGTACTCTGGAGTAATAGCAGAATGTGTTTTGGGGTGTAATTTGTGGTATGCATATGCGGTGTGTAAGAAATAACCTGCTAATATGACAATTTTGTGGAACAAAAAAAAAAAAGTAAAAAAAAAACCTTGATTTTGCAAAGAATTGTGGGAAAAAATGACAACTTCAAAAAACTCACCATGCATCTTTCTAAATACCTTGGAATGTCTTCTTTCCAAAAAGGGGTCATTTGGGGGGTATTTGTACTTTTCTGGCATGTTAGGGTCTCAAGAAATTAGATAGGCCGTCAGTACTTCAGATGTGATCAATTTTCAGATATTCGCACCATAGCTTTTGGACTCTATAACTTTCAAAAAGACCAAATAATATCCATCGATTTGGGTTATTTTTACCAAAGATATGTAGCTGTATAAATTTTGGCCAAAATATATGAAGAAAAATTACTAATTTGCAAAATATTATAACAGAAATGAAGAAAAATTAATTTTTTTACATATTTTTCGGTATTTTTTCTTTTACGGCGCAAAAAATAAAGAACCCAGTGGTGATTAAATACCACCAAAAGAAAGCTCTATTTGTGTGAAAAAAAGGACAAAAGATTCATATAGATACAGTGTTGCATGACTGAATAATTGTCATTCAAAATGTGAGAGCACCAAAAGCTGAAAATTGGTCTGGTTAGGAAGGGAGTTTAAGTGCCCAGTTGTCAAGTGGTTATGCACCAAAACAAACATTTTTAAAACTAGATTTAAACGACATAAAGATGCAGTGTAGTTGGGAGTATTTAAGGGAGCTTCAGGGTGAACAGCAATGCAGAAGAATAAGCAGAAGACTAAGGGGCAAAGCTTAAATATATTTACACACATCTTTCAGGTTTTGCGCAAAGGCCCTGGGCTAAATTCTTTTTCTTCAAAAGTCATTTTGGAACCTATTCTAATTCAGAAAAATATGGTAATCACTCCCCTGGAAGTAATCAATTGTGTTTTCCTGTTTGTAGGGTTTGGCTTCATAAAGCTTGATTTGAAAACAAAATCCGAAAATGGACTGGTAAGTTCAAAAGTAAACTGTAGCATGTTTTCTCCATGACTGTATTTATCTGCTAGCATACTCTTTTGAAAAATGTGAATTAAGCCTGTCAAAAATTAAACTAAGCATATAGTAGGAAAATGCATAAGTAGAGGCTGACTGCAATTAAAGTTACATATGAAAACAATTAGCAGATTCCGAGATATAGGCAGCTCAGTTGTTTCTCATACCTTTTTTCCTGTAATGGGCTACCTTGGCTCCATTGCTTACATTTTCTGAGTTTCAATAGTGGTCTTCGAGGCCATCATAATAATGGACAAGTAGGGAGGCATGGGAAGGGCAGAACCAATGGTTTGTGCGGAGTAGGTAAGTATCACGTTTATTTAAAAAAAACCCTTTTATAATCACTTTAAGGTTACCTTTGCTAATACATTTTTTACGTTGGGCTGCTTTCATACTGCCACGCTGCGGTTTTGCCTTTCAGAAAATGCACCATAAACACAGGGCATAATAGAAAGTCTATGGGAAACTTAACAAAAACCGTGGGTACACTATACAGCAGTGTGAAAGTGGCCTTAGATTGCCCAGATTTGTTAAAACAGGTTTACTTTAGAGTCTAGACTATTATTCAGTTTTTTCCAAAATGTGTGTTTAGGATATTACGGAAGGAAACTCTTGCCAGCATCAGCTTGCCATTTTCATGTGCACAAGCCTTAGAGTATGTCCAGGCATTACCCAAATGTAATCCCCAAGCTTCCCCTGTAGAGCATAGCATTATTTTCTTTATCGTACATCACGGGACACAGAGCCATAGTATTAACTATATGGGTATATAGGCACCTTCAGGTGATGGACACTGGTATACCCAATACAGGAAGTTCACTCCGTATATAACCCCTCCTCCTACCAGAAGTACCTCAGTTTTCTCAAGTCATCTTCCAGGACGGCACACCTGAGAGATGAGAGGTTCCTCCCCACAGGAAACACAATCAATCAACAACTTGATCCTCAGTTTTTGATTGTGTTTCTCCCTACACAGCGAAACTGTTTGTTTTTTTTCCAAATGACCGAAGCCTGGGGCTGGTGGTCTCCCCCTGGGAGCCGGACCAAATGCCTGGGAAGCCTCTGGGTCTGGCAGGATATATTTATCCTTCCCGGGGGGTTCCCCTATCCTTTCTTCAGGGGGGGCAGCAGAAACTGGGAAAGCCCCCCTGAGAGCTGAAGGCCCCTGGGTACAGTGGTGTACCCAGAACTTCAGGGGCCTAATCCTGTCTCCCCCCTTACCTGTCCGGGTGTCCGTTCAGACTGGGGTGCTGGCCGTCGGTTCTTTCCAGGGGGATAGTATCCCCTGACTCCTGGGCCCCTGGTAGCTCGCGTGGGCTGCTGGGGAGGGCACCGCCTGAGCGACCCGAGTTCTTACCCAGAAGGGAAGGCTGAGAGTCAGCAGGAGCAGGCGCCCACATCCTCCTTTCGAGGAGGCACCAGTTCACTATGGTGATTGTCTGCCTAAACCACCTCAGATGGGAATGAGGAATGTACGGCATTGCCCCCCCCCCCCCCCCATGTGTATATACTGACTGGACAGTGCAGGACACAGCCTAACTTTGCAGCTCCCTAAAGGGACAGCAGTTGGGGGGAGGGGCACTTTGGCGGCTATCCTCCTTGCGTGTGGACCATAAGGATGGAAAAGCAAGCCCGGTGGCTGTGGCAAAAGGGGGAAGACGACAACGGTGAGTCAAAAATCCCCAATCCCAGCCAGATGGTTTCTGGGCATTTGAGATAATCTCCCCTGGGGTCTGGATTCAAATAGCCCAGAAGCTTTTTCTAAAAACACCAGCCACAGCTCCCTCTTACATCAGAGATGCTGTATGGTGGACAAGTGGTGCAGAGGAGCGAGTGTGCCTAAACCACCTCAGATGGGAAAGAGGTAGGTAAAGCATTTTTTCCCCTTCCACCTATATTTATTGAGTGGTGTAGTGCAGGACCTGGGGTCTCCATAACAAAATAGTCCAGAAGCTACTGCTAAAAACCACCAGCCACAGCTTCCTCTTATAGCAGAGACACTGTGGTCATCACAACAGTAGGTTGCCAGCCTCTCCCTACATACCCAGTTGTGGTACATTAGTAGGGGTGAATATAACAAAGGGGGTGACCTGGTAGAACAAAGAGTTCCTTACTGGCCAGGTATACCACTGAACAAGTTATTAATGGTGCAATGGTTGAGGGATTCAGGAGAAAGCTCCCTTGCTCAGCAGGTGCACTAGGTTATCTGGCCCTATTAGCCCAGCTGCTAGGAATCTGAAGTTGCTCCAAGATTCTTAAAAGCTGACCTAACTTTCAACAATGTGGCAGGGACCAAGCTTCTGTGTGGCACAGTAGGGGTTCCCTTGTGACAGATCCTCTTTTGGGGGTTGCTTGCTATGGGTAACTTTTTATAAGCTCCAACCTCCCACTCCACCTTTACATTGTGGTTATATTATAATGCAGGAGGTAAGAAAAACATTTTTGTTGGTTTGGGCTACAGTCCACTCAGTGACAGATCTAAAAGCGATTTACCATAAATCGTTTTCCTATATCCTTTAATTAAGGATTTTTTGTGCAAACGTATGCAAGAGCTAGATGGCTATATGATTGCTTGTTTAGGGCCTGCAGGGGGCTATTTACCTCCAGGCTAAATTGGTAACCACCCTTTCTAGAGGTCCTAAATTGGTCTCTAGGGCTGGGCTCATTGAGACTTTAGTTACTAATCAGCCCCACCCGTGTATGAGCTGGCTAGCGTTTGCTCAATCTACGGAGGTAAGGTAGGACAACAGCTACTATAGTAAGGTGTCCAACCATTTTAGGATTGGTTCCTTCACTGGTGGTGAAGGATTAGTATCTACAGCCCAGGCTAGGCCTATGAAATAAATTGCCCCTGTTTGGTTATTTCATAAAGGGATACACCATGACTCCTCCTTGGCTGTTCACCAGTAGACCTCAGTAGTGAAGGTTTGTCCTTGCTGGGGTGTTTGGTGGCACAACAAAAGTACACATTGAGATTTGTGACATCTCTGCTGAAGCTTGTTGGGTGTCCTTTATATCCTAAAGGTACTGCTTTGTTTGGCTACAGATCAGAAAAATACAACAGGGAAGGTGGTCTGTACTTTCTGGTTTTGTGCCGCATGCCAGAAACGCAAATCATTGAGTCTGGTGATGACATCTCTGCTCATAATTGTTATATTGCTGCACATCAGACCTACACAAGATTGAGGTCTGTCTGTGGGGTTTTTGTGTCCTGTATTACTGCCTTATTGGTTACTTATCAGAAAGGCAGCAGGAAAGATTGATGGTCCTGATTTGTCAGGCTCCATAACAGAAGTACAAATTGAACCTGTGCCAGGGGTAGTACATATACTGCCTTTAGTAATCGGTACGGCACCACAAGGTGGCGTCGTGCTGATTCAGACAGTGCTATCAACGGCAATGGCTGCCGATTTTAGGCATGCGATTTGACATGTTGAGTCGCATGCCAAATCGCTTCAATATGGATGTGCTATCTCTATTTAGAATTGTTAGATTGTAGCACATCAGAGATATACACGATTGAGGTCTGTCTGTGGGTCCTGTATTACTGCCTTATTGGTTACATATCAGAAAGGCAGCAGTGAAGATGGATGGTCCTGATTTTGTTCGAAAATACAAATTGAACCTGTGCCATGGGTAGTACACATACTGCCATTGTTAATCGGTGCAGCACCACAAAGTGACGTCGTGCTGATTCAGACAGTGCTATTAACGGCAATGGCTGACGATTTTAGACATGCGATTTTTGACATGTTGAGTCGCATGCCAAATCACTTGAATATGGATGTACTCTACTGTATCTCTATTTAAAATTGTCGTTGCACATCAGACACATACAAGATTGACGGTTGTCTGCCCTTTATGTCTTACATTTACTGCCCTATTGGCTGCATATCAGAAAGGACACAACAGTGAAGGTTGTTTGTCTTTTTCTGATTTGTTTTTGCTTCTCAGCAGGGAGACACATTGAGGGTGATGGCATCTCTGTTCAGTATTAGTATATGCTACACATCAGACATACACAAAGATTGAACATTGTTTGTGTCCTGTATGTCCTATATTTACTGCCTTATCGTCCGTATATCAGAAAGGCACAGCAGTAAGTGGTGTTTCTCATTGATCTTCCTTGCTGTTTCTTAGGTATACACAGTAGGGGGTTGTTGGCTGCACTCCTCCAGGGAGCCACAGCATGGGGACCTCTTGTTTGTTCGACCTGAAAACTGCTTTTCCTGCGACCTGTGTAATCTTGAGGTCTGTGGTTCCGTAAGCAGGGACTGCTGGAGATGCTGTGACCTGGAGTCGCACAGTCACGAATGGTACCCTTTGGAAGCCATAGTATATGACTTCTCATGCGTCTTGCAGTCCCAAGTGGCAGGTTGGGTCGCACGGGTGTGGGAACCCTAAGCTTATCTGTCCCTTCTGGTTGAGGTTTTGCTACGCAGCAGGAATACTCATTGTGGAGTTATAGCCTTATTTTGCAGTAGACCAGAAATATCGCAGCTGTAAAGGCTGTCTGTTGTTTCTTTGTTTTTATGTTGCTGCACAGCAGAAATACTCAACGTTGAAGCTTGTTGGTGCTTTCTGTTTTATATTGCCTTACCTTATGGCACTTCAGAAAAACACAATGCTGTAGGTTGCTTGTGTTCTTTCTGTGTTGGTTCTATGTAATTGCACTACAGAACTGCATAACAGGAAGGATTGGTGGTGGTTCGTCATATATACGCAACATAGCAGTTTGGGTCTTTCTGTCTTCTCTTTATGGCCTTGTTTTGATGTACATCAGTAAAACACCAATGTAAAAGGGGGTTCCCGTCCTTTCTGTATTTACCAGTTATGACCTAGCTAGCTGCACTTCAGAAATGCGCAGCATTTAAGGTGTGTTCGTGTCATATTGGCCGCGCATCAGAAAACCAGACTGTGAGGTTCAGATTTGGGTCTCTTCCCATATTTGATATGTTGGTTTAGCTAGTCACACTCAGATACACAACATTGTTGTCTATGCTTGTGTCCTTTCTGTCTAAATCTATTGTGCTATGTCCACAATCTATGATTTTTTTTATTTGTGATATTAATAATACATGTATCACCTTTTTGTATTTCAGCCTTCTCTTCCGTGGAAGGGGCAGGAGTTCTGGCTGCAAATGTCACATGTCAGAAAGCCTCGACCCCTTCAGGGATGCCAGAGCCATTTCCTAGGATTGAAGCCCAGTAGAGTTATGGGTCACTGGAGAAAGGCGATAATGAGTCGCCCTGTTTAATAAGAACTTAGGAAGTTCGGTTCAGAGGAGTTTTATGGCCTGAAGATGAAGTATAAAGATGTATACCCGACCAAATAGGTTACAGCTCGGTGCATGGCCTTCATTTTGCGCTTCTAGAAAAACTAGATGTAGCAGTATGAGTGTTCTTCTCCTGCTATGGATGTTAATCTCCTGAGTAGGCTCTCGGGCGTAAGAAAAACTATAGATTGGGCATGCCTTAAACCCAGGGATTAAGTTTTTGTTAATCTATTTCCCTTAAGTAGGTTTCCCTTCAGTCTTTGCTGACGTAAAGATAGAAATGAACAAAAAAGGTTGTCTGTCAGGGGCCCCTTTTTTGGCAGTTTTATTTCCCTGGACAGGGTTGTGTTAAGACAGGCCCCCTTATTGATCAATGTAGTGTCCTTGTATTACAACACAGGTCTCCAATTAATCTTTTTAGTGGTTCTAAGTAGCACCTATAGGCAGAATAGGCCATTGTTGTTAGATGTGTGACAGGCAACATTGATAACCTACAAGTTTAACATGTTTTCTGATTCCATCTTTAAGAGCCCACTCCACCTAGATCCTGCATCCGAAGCAGAGAAGGCAGGGACACCGGTAGAGTAGACCAGCAGATCAGCCGCATGATCCAGCTAAGATACCTTCATCAACCATATGGAGTGAAGGTAAAGCTCACTGCAGAACCGAGGTTCGCCAAGAGGGTCTTGCAATGGTCCCACCCTAAAGGTAGGCCTGAGTTACTTGATTATCCTCTCAGGTGTGCCATCCTGGAAGATGACTTGAGAAAAGTACTAGTTACTTACCGGTAACTGTCTTTCTAGGAAATCTTCCAGGACGGCAGGCCTACTTCCCACCCGTTGGAGGAGGGAACATTTTAGAACACTAGAAGGAGAGTGCCTATGAGGAATGATTTCCCTTGTGAACCAGGTTCAGTAGTTACTTCTCTACAAACTGAGGATCAAGGGGAAGGGTGTGGACTTAAAACAGCTGTTGATTGATTGTGTTTCCTGTGGGAAGGAGCCTCTCATCTCTCAGGTGTGCCGTCCTGGAAGATTTCCTAGAAAGACAGTTACCGGTAAGTAACTAGTACTTTTTTTGCCAGTGTCTAAGGTGTTGGTCACGAGTAAAGATGTGCTCTGAGGAGCTCCACTGGAGAAATCATTGGATTTAAATAGCCTCCACAGACCGGATCCATCCAAAGTGCCACTGAGGCCAAGGTGGATGGTACCCGGGCCTCGCATAAGAATAAGGTTTTGCCTGTAACGCCTCTCTTTGCAGGGCTGGACCCTGGGTCCCAGTGCTTTTTGGTCATGCTCACATTACCTAAAGTTTTTCCTGGCGGGGTGCTAATACAGGTCCAAGGGAGTGGAACCCTGATAAAAAGGGACCCGGTCCTTGAAGGTTTGCTAACCCAACCCGCCATGATGGGTGAAGTTTGGATCTGTCTGTCTTCAGCAGTATCCTACGGCGAGGATGAGGTAAGGGAAGAAGCCTAGGAACTGTAAAAAGTCCACCTATGTTTTTTTTCTTCCATGAGTAAAATGTTGTCATGCCTTAAAGTCTCCACTAGAGGGAGTAAATGCACATGACTGGTACGTTGCTTCTCAGTCAGCTCTGTGTCCCAGCCAACAGCATGTGTGTGGTCTCGGCCAGCCAGGGGGGATTCCTCATCTAGGACAAAGTTTGCAGCATGTTCTTTTCCCCCCTGGGGGGAACTAAGGGTCTGGGAGGTTCATCAACAGTAGTTTGTACCCCCCCCCCCTCGGGGGGTGCGGCAGCTTTCCTATGGTGATAATTTGTGTCCCCACAGAAGCCCATAAACGTCAAAGTTTAAATTCCCCGCCTCCCCAGCCTTCCCTTTCCTCCCCTCTCGCTGGCTCTGCACTGGCAGACCCAAATGCCATCTGCGCGTGTGTGGACTATTGGTAGTTTAAACAAGAGGGGGCGTGGCTTAGGTGCGGCACCATGTGCGGGTCGTAGCGTACACAAGGAGCACAGGCGCTGAGGATGCCGAGCAGAAAACGGACGCTTCTCAGCCTAGAAGCTGAAGAATATGGATGTCTGGCACACAGGAGCGCTGGAGGAACGTAAGGCAAATGCATACAGGCTTTTCCACTACAGGAAATGCATTTTACTCAGCACCAAGCTGAACTTTATTAGCGGCATTGTATTGCTAAACTATTGCTCAGCAAGTAGTGCATTCACTTAGTGCCTCTGCTTTTGTGCTTAGCACTATGGCTTCCAAAAAAGACACCGCAAAAGGTACCAAAGATTTCACTCCCAGGCGCTGGGAACTCCAGTCTTGCCTCCACACTGTCATCCTCTCCTGAAATACCAGATGTGGCAAGCCAGGGTGAGTCATTGGAACCAATTGGTGGTGCAACTGCTTTTCACATCTCAGCCCCTGTATACGTGACTGAAGATGCCTTTTCCTCCGCCCTGCTGGGCCTAGAGGGAAGATTAGCAGGTTTAATTGCATCCTCCATCCAAAAGGATAGGAAGCTTGTTAGATCCCCCTCCCCCACCTTAGACCCTTTACCAAGAGGACAGTGGGTAGAGGATGAGGTGTTACCCTCAGGAGATCATGAGGAAAGGCAAACGGATTACTCCTCTGCAGAGGAAACAACAGTGAATGAACCCTTTTTTAGCCTCGCAATCTGAAAAATTGCTGGTCCAATCTCTTACGGAGATGGTTTATTCCATTTTCAAGCTACGCCTAATGGAGTCAGCTGAAAGTTCAGTTTCTTCTTTGGGTTCCTTTAAAACCTTCATAGCCTTTGCATGCGTTTCCTGTCCATGCATTATTAGAACAGCTTATTTTTGCTGAATGGTATCACCCGGATAAGCATTTTCTCCCTCCAAAGAGATTCTCAGTTCTCCCATGGAGGAGAAATTCACCAAAAGATGGAATGTACCAGCAGTTGACGCTGCGATATCCAGTGTGAATAAAGGTCCAGTGGACAATGCACAAATGCTTAAGGTTACTCAGCCTGCAGTCGCTGCAAAAGGCATCTGTCAGTCCCTAAAGGACCAGTTTAGACAGGCCCTTAAGGAGGTTACTGTACAACAGGCCTGGGATTTGGCCGAACTACCAAAAGCATTATGTTTTGCCATAGCGCCATTAAAGATTCTATTTGCCTTACGCTTGTGCTAGTACACATGCGTAGGATCCTGTGGTTAAAAAATTGGTCAGCCGAAGCATCATGTAAAAGGCTCCTGACTGGTTTTCCTTTTCATGGGTATCGGCTATTTGGGGATGATTTGGACAAATACATCCAAATAATTTCTAGTGGGAATAGTACTCTTTTGGCAGTCAAAAAAAAAAAGAATAAACGCCCTTCATTTAATCGGTCTCTTTCTCCTGCGCCAGGGGCATCCGCCTCTAGGCAGTGGCGATGGCCTCCGCTGTCAGACTCTAGAGGAAAGCCTCAGGGTCAGGCCCAGGCACAAAAGAAGTCCTGGGGGCGGGAGCCTGCAAAACAGAATTCTAAAGCCTCATTATGAAGGGGTGCCCCCGCTCGCCAGGGTGGGGGGAAGACTTCTGCAGTTCTCAGAAGTCTGTCAAGAGGAAATTCAGGACAGATGGGTCATCTCCACGGTAACTCTAGGGTACAAACTAGAATTTCGGGAGTTTCCACCATCTCGTTTTCTGAGGTCAAACATTCCCAAAGATCTTCTGGCCCAGGGGGTGATCATACAAATCCCCACAGAAGAGCAAGGTTTGGGGTTTTATTCAAACCTCTTTACGGTACCAAAACCGAATGGAGATGTCAGATCCATTCTAGAGCTAAAGAATCGAAATCTGTTCCTGAAGATCCGCTCTTTTCGGATGGAGTCGATCAGGTCAGTGGTTTCTATCCTACCAGGAGGAGAACTTCTGGCGTCTATCGACATTAGGGATGCATATCTGCATGTCCCCATATATTTCCCGCTCACCAAAGGTTTCTGCGGTTCAGGTAGAACAGCAGCATTTTCAGTTTGTAGCCTTGCCCTTCGGGCTAGCTACAGCACCCCATGTGTTTACAAAAGTTTTGGCCCCACCTCTAGCCAGGTTAAGGGCACAGGGCATAACAGTCTTGGCGTACCTCGACGATCTATTGCTAATAGACCAGTCGGTGGCTCGTTTGGAGCAAAGCGTGTGCATTACAACCAGTTACCTGGAAAGTCTAGGTTGGATTCTCAACCTAGAGAAATCTTCCTTAAAACCGCTAAAAAGGCTGGAGTACTTGGGTCTGATCATAGACACAGCTCAGAAAAAGGTGTTCTTGCCTCAGGCAAAGATCAACTCCATAAGAAAGCTGGTGCAGATGGTCAGGTCGAAAGGAGATCCCTCCATTCGCCTTTGCATGAGGTTGTTAGGAAAGATGGTGGCTTCATTCGAAGCGGTTCCCTATGCCCAGTTCCATTCGAGACTTTTGAAAAAAAAGCTTTCCTGTCTGCTTGGAACAAAACGATTCAAGCTTTAGACTTGCCAATGCAGCTGTCCCCAAGGGTGTCCCAAAGCCTCAGTTGGTGGTTGCTAACCCAGAATCTGCTGAAAGGAAAATCCCTCCGACCAGTTATCTGGAAGGTGGTAATGATAGATGCCAGCCTTTTAGGCTGGGGAGCAGTGCTAGAAAAGACAACTGTCCAGGGACAGTGGTCAAGAACCGAAAGGACCTTGCCCATCAACATCCTAGAGATCCGGCAGCGGGCCTGGCTCTAAAGGCCTGGACATTCAGGTTACGGGGTTGTCCTGTCAGGATACAATCCGCCAATGCCACAGCTTTGGCTTGCATCAATCACCAAGGGGGCACCAGGAGTCTCGCAGCACAGAGGGAGGTGAACCATATCCTAACTTAGGCAGTCCCCAAGGGTGTCCCAAAGCCTCAGTTGGTGGTTGCTAACCCAGAATCTGCTGAAAGGAAAATCCCTCCGACCAGTTATCTGGAAGGTGGTAATGACAGATGCCAGCCTTTTAGGCTGGGGAGCAGTGCTAGAAAAGACAACTGTCCAGGGACAGTGGTCAAGAACCGAAAGGACCTTGCCCATCAACATCCTAGAGATCCGGCAGCGGGTCTGGCTCTAAAGGCCTGGACATTCAGGTTACGGGGTTGTCCTGTCAGGATACAATCCGCCAATGCCACAGCTTTGGCTTACATCAATCACCAAGGGGGCACCAGGAGTCTCGCAGCACAGAGGGAGGTGAACCATATCCTAACTTAGGCAGAAAGGAATGTTCCGTGCCTATTATCAGCAATTTTCATTCCGGGAGTAGAGAATTGGCAGGCGGACTTCTTGAGCCTCTGGCAGTTGCTCCCGGGGGGAATTTTTCTCTTCACCCCAACATTTTTGGGGCTGTTTGCCAGAAATGGGTGACTCTGGAACATAGATCGATTTGATACTGCACTTGGGTGGGCTGGGCGGAGGGGCTAAACGCAGGTGCTAGCAGGTATCTGGGCTGATCCCACTAACACTGCGTTTTTAGGAACCCTAAACTGTTGGGGACGCTAATATAGTTCTGATCAGATATTGATCTGACCAGACATTATACTACTAAGGGAGGCGTATAGTTCGTGCGAGTGTGTTGGCAGTACTGGCACTGATCTGACGCTGTCTGGGGCAAAGCAGACCATATCTGACGCTAAAACCTAACTTTGATCACCCGCCGGGAGATCAGGGGGTTAAACCTTTGAGTAAAATACGGCGGGTGCCCTGACGCTATAAAAATAAATCTAGCTAAACTGCGTCACCCGTGACACTTATACTGTGATCACAGGTGACAGGGCAATCAAGGGGTTAAACCCTTATTGTGGTTTAGGGGGGTCCCTAGACCTATCTGGGCCTAATTACCCTAACACTGATAAGTGTCCCTAATGACACTAGTACAGCGATCAAAAAAAAATCTGATTGCTGTACTGGGTGACACAGTGACAGTTGGTGATCGGGGCTGAATTATGTGGCTACTTGACCTGGTCAGTGTAGTGTTGTGCAACTAACTTTTTCTGATGCTCTCTCCTCTCGGTCTGGAACGGAAAAGACCGACACGAGGGAGATAACATCACTTCCCCTGTCAGTGTTTACAGTTACACAAACAGGGGAAGGATATCATTCTTCAGGAGCGATCACCAGGTCGAGGCCAGATTTCATTGGCCTGGGGATTGATCGGTTCCTGAACGAATCCCAATCGTCGAGGCCGGCGGGGGGGCGCACGTGCCCCCTAGCCGGCCGCGCGCCCGACGTAGCATAATGGCGATTCGCCTGCCTGTGCCATTCTGCCGCAGTACAACTGCGGTGGCTGGTCAGGAACAGGCTAGGGAACAGAAGTCTTGATGTGGTGAGAGCGGTCAAGGTCTATTTAAATACGACTGCTCAGATGCGGAAGACTGATGTCTGTGCTGCCAGAAGGTCCTAGGAAAGGACAGGCAGCGTTGAAATCCACTGTCGCTAAGTGAATTTGGCAGGTTATAATTCAGGCTTATGATTTAAGGGGTAAGATTCTACCTTTTCAAGTCAAAGCGCACTCTACCAGAGCAGTTAGTGCTTCTTGGGCAGTGCGTCACCAGGCCTCCATGGCTCAGATCTGCAACTTGGTCTTCAGTACATACATTCACCAAGTTTTATCAGGTGGATGTAAGAAGGCATGAGGATATCGCCTTTTGGGTGCAGTGTGCTGCTTGCAGCAGTATGTGCCTCATCCAAAGTCCCAAATCCCCCCTCTTCTCCTTGTTGCATAGGGATGGAGGTTCATGGACTGGGTAGGCAGTGTTCCCCTGCCACCCGAGTGGGAATTGTTACAGTGACCTGGATGGTGATGTGCCATGTCCGGGTCCTGTATTTGTGGATGCATGTACTTGCAGTCCACATGATCATGCAGCACAGCAGTGTGGTTTCACCATGCCGGGAGTATAATGTGGGTCTTTGTTTTGGTTCCGGGGCCACTTCCATGTCTGATACCCGGGAGCTGCGATGCGCTCTGGGTGTCCCCTCCCGCTCCTGTCCGTCCTCATGGGGCGGGGGGAGTGTACTGTTTCAGGTGGGGTGGGCGGGTGCCCACGGCGCATCAGCGCCACACCCCCCTGCCTCACGTTTGACGTCTCGGTTGGCGTCATGACGTGGGGCAGGAGTTTTTCACCTCAGCTGGTTAGGCAGGGAATATGGGTGTTCCTTACAGACGGTGTTCGCCGTCTGTGTCGGAGCCCCGCCCTGCCCCTCGCCGTGCTTGTGTGACGCTGGTTAGGGGCCCCCCCTGCCACAGTCTGGATGTCATGGTCAAGACATGTTACACTCCACTACAGTGCTCCATCCTTTCCTTCCTTGTGGTACATGTAAGTCACCATTAGGCTATCCATCTTGTTGCCAGCCAGTCTTTTTGTTTGTTTTTTTTTTTTTTTCTTGCCCCATTTGTTTTGATTTTTAGCTATCGGAATTGTCTCTGCAGCTTCTTACATATTTGCACACCAGACCTTATCATGTCTTGGGTGTGATTGTACTCTCATGTCACTTTTTGTCATCTGCACAGACGTCCGGTTTGCAATACCATTGTTAACTAGATACTCTACCCCCTCCTTTTCAACAAAAGAAATATATATATATTTTTTTTCAATTTTTATTTTTCCTTTTCCAACCCAGCATGATTGATACATTGATTATGCATTTTTTATTTTTATTTTTATTATTATTATTTTTATTTTCATTTTAGGTGGCCATTACTGGCTCACTACCCGGTCCTACCATGAATACCAGCAACCTGGGTCCCTGTGTCCAGGGGTGGTTTTTGCACGTCCCGCCTGCACGCTACCCCAGAATACCTCAGCTCCCGGGTCGGACATTTTCTGGTCCCTGTTTCCATACCCGCTACACCCCAATGTACTGACTATATGTAAGTACCTAGGGTGGGCTTGCCTGCCCTCCCCTAGCTAGACATGCCACACTTAGACTAATAACTTTTTACCATATTTTCCAGACGTCCCCATGTTATCGCCCCTGATGAGTGTCCTTCACATGAAACGCGTCGGGCATTTTGGGATGCAGACATATGTCTATAGTAAATTAGACCTTCACTTCAGAATATTTTCCATGTTTTTATTTACATTTTATTGTCTATACCTCCATCTCCGGTGCAAGTGCTGCTGTAACATCACATGTATACATATGAGATTTTTGTTTTGGTTGTATAATTTCATCAATTGTGACCACTATATGGCACCATGTGGGTATATATTTGATGTACTCTTGATGTCTGTATTACGTGTGCACATACATATGTGCTTGTAAATACTTTATGAAATGATATTTATTGCAATGTCTTTTATATATGTGGTCTATCATATTGATATGATTGTGCATTCGATCACGAATAAACATGCAATTCTCTAATCAGTCGTTTCCACGGTGTCCATGACCTCATTTTAAAGTCCCAACTTTCCCAATTTAGCTTTGCAGCAGTATAGGTCCTCAAGTCTGGGGGTGCCCTACAGGTTGTGTCTCCCTCCCCTCAAATAGCGTTGCTATGGGACGTCCCATATAGTTAATACTATGGCTCTGTGTACTGTGATGTACAATAAAGAAAATAGGATTTTTATAACGGCTTACCTGTAAAATCCTTTTCTTGGAGTACATCACGGGACACAGAGGTCCCTCCCCTCTTTCTGGGGTTTAGGTATATTGCTTTGCTATAAAAACTGAGGTACTCCTGGTAGGAGGAGGGGTTATATAGGAAGTAAACTTCCTGTATTGGTTATACCAGTGTCCATCTGAAGGTGCCTATATACCCATATAGTTATACTATGGCTCTGTGTCCAGTGATGTACTCCAAGAAAAGGATTTTATGGGTAAACTGTTATAAAAAACCTATTATTTTTTTTTACCTTCTTTCTGTAGTGAGAATCAGCTTTTTGGTACAGTTTGTGGGATCGCCACTTGCCGACCAGGCCATAGACGAATGACGGCACAGCGCGGTCGGGTAACTCTGGGAGGGCGTACTATGACGTCCTCCCAGAATTGCGCTCCCAGGAATATCACAGGTTTCGGCAAAGGGCCAATGACCGAATCCATTGTAAACAAGCCGGCGCATGCCCGCTTCAGCTCTTCCCCTCCCTGTACCGATTGGTACAGTGTGAGGAGCGGGCTGGATCGGTAGTGCCCACAGCGCTGATCTCTGCCCATTCCGGTCTCTTCCCCATCCATCCTTATTCATGCTCAGCCATCCCCATCCATGGCTCAGCCATCCCCATCCACGGCTCATTCATGCCCATCCATGCCACATCAGTTCTCATTCGTGCCACATCCACGCCACTACAGTGCCTCACAAAAGTGTAATAGGTAGTCAAATTGGATTTGAAATTTATGCCCCTAGAATTCCTGATGGGCTACCTGCATGTTGGGCCTCTGTATGTGGCCAGACTGTGTAAAAGTCTCACATGTGGCATTGCTATACTCAGGAGCAGTAGCAGAATGTGTTTTGGGGTGTAATTGGAAGTATGCATATGCTGTGTGAGAAATAACCCGTTAATATGACAATTTTGTGAAAAAAAGATCTTTCGCAAAGAATTGTGGGAAAAAATTACAACTTCAAAAAACTCACCATTTCTCTTACTAAATACCTTGGAATGTCTACTTTCCAAAAAGGGGTCATTTGGGGGGTACTTGTACTTTCCTGGCTTGTTCGTGTCTCAAGAAATGAGACACTAGATGCCATCAGTACATCAGGTGTGATCAATTTTCAGTGATTGGCACCATAGCTTGTAGACTCTAACTTTCACAAAGACCAAATAATATACACTAATTTGGGTTATTTTTACCAAAGATATCTAGCAGTATAAATTTTGGCAAACATTTATGAAGACAAATTACTAATTTGGAAAATTGTATAACAGAAACAAAGAAAAAAAGCATTTTTCTTTTTCATTCATCATGGGGGAGAAAGTCAGGCTAATATTCATTACCTGCTGGGTTATACTTCATCTCCAGGTGAATGGACACTGGTAGACCAACGGTCTTTAGACAGGAAGTGATCCCCTATATAACCCCTCCCATACAGGTAGTACTTCAGTTTTTTACCAGTGTCTGCTAGGTTGATGGCACAGTTGTTTGAGCTATCTGAGCTCCAGGTCTCTAGTCCCACAAACGGTTCTTAAATGAATCAAGGGGTTGACCGATCGGATCCATTTCACACGGGCTCTATATGCTTAGATAAATGGTACCCAAGCCTCGCAAAGAAGACTTAAGATCCTGCAAGGTTTTTCCTGTAATGCGGCCTCCGGGCGCTGGACCCTGCAAAGTGGAATCCTGGACACTACAGCACTAAGGCATTCCTGCAGGGTGCTGTACATGTCCAAGGGAGTGGACCCTAAACATGAAAAGGGTACCCAGTCCTTGAAGGTCCTGAAGTGACAGGAACAGGCCATGAAGGGTAAAGATTGGGCTCTTAGTTTCTAAGCTGCCCTGTGCCTGGACAAGTAAGTGAAAGCCCTTTATTTACTTATTGTGGGGTGTCCCAGTGATTGAAACAATCAGTCAAGCTAGCTAGAGGCTGGGCACCTGTGTGCGGTGACCATATGGGGGAGTTTTGGGCTAGCTGTGGGTGTTTGCAAAGTGTACCTTTTTTTTTTGCTTGTGTCTTGCTGTTTTTTACCTGTATGACGGCGCATGATGGTGCGCCATCTGGCCTTGGTTCGCCATGGCGCACATGAGTTTGCAAGAGCGCCGCTGGGCTTAGCAGTTTGGCAGCCATGGCGCATGCGGCTTCACCGCACATGTGCCATAGCCTTTATCTGGCCGTACAAAGATTAGCGTCATATGCAAATACAGCCACGCCCATTCACGGGGACCGTGCACGCGCATGCATGCACAGAACGTTCCGTCGCACAGTCACCTTATTTAAGCTGTGTATGCCAAGCATGCGGTGCTTCCAGAAGGCAGCTGTGGGACACAGAGCAGGCTCTGAACCAGGCACTTGCAGCAGTTCATTGCTCCTTACCCGGGTCACGTGAGTCACCAGGTGTTGCTCAGTGATTAGGTGCTTAGCAGGATTGTTGCATAGGGGCTTGGTGAGCCCTATTAAAGGGTCTCCCCTCTGAGGTGTTTTAATACTACACCCAGGTACTCTCTTTTTGTGGCTAGTAAATGTCTTAAAAAAAAAGGAGCGGGATTAACACTACAGGGAATGGTGCACCTATGTCGTCAGTAGTTCCTGATGAACCTAGTCGTATCCCCTGAAGGACCAGAGGCTTCCGAGCAATCTGAGCCGCTGCGCCTATCTGGTATTGTGCCTACAGTCAACGCTGCTTTATCACCAAGGGTGAACTGTCCTCGGCCCCCGGGTTAGAGCACAGGATTGCTGGCATGATTGCCTCCATCCCACAAGGTAGCAAGAAGCGTGACAGATCCCCCTCCCCAGAGCCTCCTAGTTTGGAGCAGTAATGGGTTGAGGATGGGGAAGAGCTAAAAGCTCAGGATTCTGTGGAGGGCCTGGCGGATGAGTCTGCTTACGAGCAATCTGGACAAGAAGATATCCAGTTGATGTCTGCCTCTCAGTCACAGAGGCTTTTGATCCAGACTCTTACCGAAATGGTTCATTCTGGCTTTAAGTTGCCCCTTGCAGAGGTTACTGAGCCCCCCTTGTCCTCTTTGGGATCCCTGAGGCCTCTTCAGGCCGCACAGGCTTTACCCTTACACCCTCTTTTGGGAACAGGCGGTGTATGCTGATTGGGAACATCCTGACTAGAGGTCGACCGATATGGGTTTTTCTCTGGCCGATGCCGATATTTACAAATCGCGGTGGCCGATGGCCGATATGTGATGCCGATTTTTTTGGGCTGATATATTAGGCCAATTTTTTTTTTTTTTTCTTTTTTTTTTACCTTCATCTCATAAAATCTAACAGTTAGACCCCTTTCACACTGGGGCGTTTTTCAGGCGCTTTTGGGCTAAAAATAGCACCTGTAAAGTGCCTGTCAAACAGCTCCCCTGCAGTCTCAGTGTGATATCCCGAGTGCTTTCACACTGAGGCGATGCGCTGGCAGGATGTTAAAAAAAAGTCCTGCAAGCAGCATCTTTGGAGCGGTGTATACCACCACTCCTGCCCATTGAAATGAAGGCGCTTCAGGGGCGCATTTAACCCCTTCCTCGGCCGCTAGCTGGGTTATAAGCGCCCCGCTAGCAGCCGAATAGAAACGATGGTAAAGAGCCGCTAAAACTTGCAGCGTTTTACCGTCAACGCATGCCCGCTGCAGTGTGAAAGCAACCTTCATTGATACGGAAAATTTTTTACATTTAAACATTTATTAAACAAAACAAACCTCCAATCAGTTCACTTGTATGTAGAATTTAGATTAAAAAAAATATAAAAAAACACCTCTCTTAAATATTAAATACACAAAAACAGGTAATCAAAACTTCTGGATGAAAAAAAAAATGGGCTAACTTTACTGCTTAGTTTTTTTTCAAATTTATTAGTGTATTTTTTTTTTTAAATTGCATTTGAAAGACGGCTGCGCAAATACCGTGTGACATAAAATATTGCAACAACCGCTATTTTATTCCCTAGGGTCTCTGCTAAAAAAAATATATATAATGTTTGGGGGTTCTAAGTGATTTTATAGCAGAAAATACAGGATTTTTACTTGTAAGCAACAAATGTCAGAAAAGATTTAGTCTTTAAATGGTTAAACTGAGAGCTTCTACACAAGGAGCTTAGTTCATTCATAATTGTAAGCATTGTATCCTTCAGGTTCTTTTTATCAGATTTGGCAGGCTGCCCAGAGAGGGGGAGAAGTCGCTTCACACAGACAACTTGCACTGGCTTCTATTACAGAAGTCTTTTACAAAAAAAGGGTCCCATAGTGTAATGGTTAGCACTCTGGACTTTGAATCCAGCGATCCGAGTTTGAATCTCGGTGGGACCTACTTTGGAGGCTCAGTGTAGATTTCTTCGGTACAGCTTAGAGAAATACTTAAAAAAGGGAAAATTGTCACAATCACTGAGTTGAAACTAAACACTGACACATGGGTGATGGATGAATGGAGGTACATGCAATTAGATCGCTTCGTGAAAAATCTACCTCAACCGATAAGATCTGGAGAAAATTTGACAGCGTTAGAAAAATTATGTTGTTCGGAAAAAACAAAAAATACAATATCTAAGCTATATAAACTAATACTGAAAGAAGAAGAAGCAGAGGTACCCACATTCATCAAAAAATGGGAAAAGGAATTGGGAACACAAAAAAACACGAGCACGATTAACAAAATGTTATTTTTGGCCCATAGCTCAGCGGCAGATATAAAAACGGCCGAGATGAATTATAAATGTATGGCAAGGTGGTACGCAACGCCAGATAGGATAAGTAAATTTCAACATGGGAAATCGGCAGATTGTTGGCGGGGCTGTGGAGGGATGGGTACTATGGCTCACTTATGGTGGAACTGCCCGGTAATTAAAAAATATTGGAAAAAAATCTTGAGCTTGATTAAGGAGATTACAAAAATAGAGGTGAAAGAGGATCCGTGGGTGGTCCTCTTCCACGATATAGAAGGGAATGTGAAACAATATAGAACATCTCTGGTCCCACATCGATTAAACGCAGCAAAAAGATTAATCCCCAAAAATTGGTGGGTAAAAGAAAGTCCGGAGATGTGGGACTGGATAAATGCAGTGGAAGAGACCTATACCATGGAGCAGTTTTCTTTTTATAAAGAGGAAAAGATAGAAGTAGACAAATGGAAATGTTGGAAGGAGTTTAAAAAAACATGGAGTTATGCAGAAAAAAATCAGGATTTAAACTACCCACTAAGTAGATCATAAGCATTGCACAAGGGTTAGGGAGGGAGAAGGGTGGGGGAAGGGTGGGGGAAGGGAGGGAGGGGGAGTTATACATATATATATATATATATATGGTTTCTTTTTTTTCACTTAGATATGTAAACAGAGAGATTTATAAATAAAGATAAAGTTTTAGAGAAGGGGAACTAAGGGTTGAGCCTCATCAGGTGAGGTTAGGTTTTATACAATTATTTCCTTGTAAACCCCTGTTGTTTCCTTCGGTTGAAAACAAAATATATATGCCACAGTGATGAGATGAGAAGAGACATATATGAGCGAGAAAGCTGAATGAGTCTCTCTGGGAATTTTCTGAAGTTTCTTTTTTTTTTTTTTCCAAAAAAAAAAGTCTTTTACAAGTCGCGCTGAAGCTATATCGGCTTTTTTTATCAGCACAATCGGCCGATGCCGATTAAGTAAAAAACACCAAATATCGGCCGATATATCGGTCGACCTCTAATCCTGACAGGATTTTTGTTCCTCCTAAGAGGTTTTCCCTTTTATATCCCATGGATGAAAAGTTTAAGAAGTGGAGCATGTCAGCCGTAGATGCAGCAATCTCTTCCTTAAACAATTACTTAACTTGTCCGGTAGATAACGCACAGGGCTTGAAAGACCCTGTTGACAAGAAATTGGAGTCATTATTAAAAGCTTCCTTTTCTTTGGCCAGTTCAGCTATCTCAGCCAGCTGTTGCAGCAATTGGTATTTGCCAGTCCATAAACGATCAGATCAGACGGCCTGACAGGCCTAACCGGGAGGATGATCTGGCTGAAAGTAAGACATATTCCTCGAGCGCTGTGTTTTGCTGTTGACACCTTAAAGGATTCAATGCAGTAGGTTTCTAGTTTTGGCTCTCCTGTCTGTACATATGTGCAGACTTTTGTGGCTTAAGAACTGGTCAGCCGAGCTTCCTTGTAAAAAGTTATTGGCGGGTTTCCCCTTTCATGGGGAACGTTTATTTGGTCATCATTTGGACAAATCTATATCAAAGATTTCTGGAGGGAAAAGCTCTCTACTTCCTGTAATGAAAAGCACCAGGCGTCCCTCATTTAAAACCTCAGGGACTGCTTCCTCGAATGTCTCACCGCCAAGGTAGTTCCGCCATCAACAGGGCGCTAGGGCCAGGGGCAAGCCACAAGGCCAGGGCCAGAAAAAGCCCTGGGTCCAAAATTCTTCTAAACCCAGCAACAAGCACTCCTTTTGAAGAGATGCCCCCACTATATCAGGTGGGGGGAAAGCTTCTGCACTTTTCGGACATTTGGAGAATATTAATTCAGAACAAGTGGGTCACCTCAACTATATCCCGCGGTTACAACCTGGAGTTGCGGGGGTTTCCCCTTCAGAGGTTTTTAAGATCCAGTGTTCCCTCTGAACCTCCAAAAAGAGACTTTTTGCTTCAGGCACTACATCATTTAGTGCATCAAGGAGTGATTGTAGAGGTTCCTGTATCTGAAAGGGGCAAGGGGTTTTACTCAAACCTGTTTACGGTTCAAAAACCAAACGGGGTCACAAGGCCCATTTTGGACCTAAGATCCCTGAACCAGTATCTACTGATACAGTCCTTTCGGATGGATTTACACATACCTATCTTTCAGCCTCATCAGAGGTTCCTAATATTTGCAGTAGAGGAATGCCATTTTCAGTTTGTGGCTCTACCCTTTGGGTTTGCTACAGCTCCCCAGTTGTTCACAAAGGTCCTAGCACCAGTACTTCGTCTTTTAAGGGGCCAAGGGGTCCTGGTGCTCGGGTATCTGGACGACCTCCTGCTCAGAGATCACTCATTACAGGCTCTAGAACAGAGCATAACATGCACAGTGCGGTATTTTAAAAGCTTAGGCTGGATCATAAATACGGAAAAGTCAGCCTTGAAACCAGCTCAAAGCCTAAAATATTTAGGTCTGATCCTAGATACGGTCCAAGCAAGAGTATTCTTGCCACCCGCAAGGATCTGTTCCCTTAAGGATCTGTTCCCTGAAGGATCAGGTGCGTCAGATAAGGGGCACCAGGCAACCCTCCTTTCAGCTCTGTATGAGTCTTCTAGAGAGGATGGTATCCTCCGAGGCAGTGCCCTATGCCCAGTTTCATTTCAGTCCTTTACAACAAGACATCTTGTTGGCTTGGAACATGAGAGGACAAGCCCTGGATTATTTAGTGTTCTTATCTCGCACGCTTAAGCCTAAACTGGTGGTTGCAGGATCAGAACCTGCGAAAGGGAAAATCCTTCCTCACGGTAACTTGGGGAGTACTGACTTACAGATGCCAGTCTCTCAGGCTGCGGAGGGACCATAGAGGGTCTCACAGCTCAGGGGAAATGGTCAAGTTCAGAACAGATCCTGCCCATCAACGTCCTAGAATTAGAGGCAGTATGTCTGGGCCTACGGTCCTGGACAGTGGAGCTTCAGGACTGTCCTATCAGGGTTAAGTTCGACAATGCCACTGCAGTGGCCTATATAAATCACCAAGGCAGTACCAGGAGTCGTTCAGCTCTGAAGGAGGTGAATCACATACTAGCCTGGGCAGAGAGACATGTGCCAATTCTATCCGCAGTCTATATCCTGGGAGAATGGTCTTTACTACACCCAGGGGTGTTCCAGGAAATTTTCCAGCACTGGGGATTGCCATAGGTTGACCTATTGGCATCCAGGTGCAACAACAAGCTATAGCAGAACAAGAGATGGCAATCGGAATAGATGCTCTGGTAGTTCCATGGAGCCAGTACTCCCTGGTTTATGCTTTCCCTCCAATCCCTCTCCTTCCACAATTGTTGCGCAGGATTCGTAGAGAGGGGTTTCCAGTCATTCTGGTGGCACCAGCCTGGCCCAGAAGGCCCTGGTTCCCGGAGATTGTGAGACTGACAATAGACGCTTCCACGTCGCCCTGATCTACTGTCTCAAGGTCCTATATTCCACCCCAATTTAAGTCTCTAAATTTGACGGCATGGCTATTGAACCCAGGATGTTAAAGGACCGTGGCATGTCAGAACAAGTGGTGTCTACCCTAGTGAATGCTAGAAAAGCTGTCACTAGTAAGATCTATCATAAGGTCTGGAAGACTTGTATTGCTTGGTGTGAAGCCAAAAAATGGCATCCTCGGAAATATGTGATTGGGAAAAATCTCTTTTCTACAGTCGACTATGCAAATCAGATTGGCTTTGAGTACAATCAGAGGTCAGATTTCGACCCTGTCAGTATTCTTCCAAAGGCCTTTAGCCTCCCATTCGCTGGTCCGAACCTTTATACAGGGGGCAACTTGTTTGCTACCCCCCCCATTAGGTCACCTATGTGTCCTTTAAACTTGGTGCTCTCTGTGTTACAGAAACAACCATTTGAACCTATCAATGAAATTCCATCAGACTTGCTGTCATGCAAGCTAGCCTTCCTAATGGCAATCACCTCGGCTTAAAGGGTGTCAGTTGGCGGCCCTTTCATGTAGGGAACCATACTTGATCCTTCACCACGACAGAGTCATGTTACGACCTGTTTCTTCCTTCCTTGTTTCCAAAAGTGGTGTCAGCCTTTTATTTAAATCGGGACATTATTTTGCTTTCTTTTTCCTTTCAGCCTCATTCAGCGGAAGAGAGACGACTGCATTCCTTGGACGTCGCCCGGGCAGTTAAGGTTTATTTGTCTAGATCTGCCGAGATCCGAGGATCAGACTCCTTTTTTGTTTTACCAAAAGCACCCAAGAAGGGGCAAGCAGCTTCAAAGGCTTCCATTGCCAATTGGGTCTGTTATTTGGTCATTCAGGCCTACGGTCTGAAACGTAAAGCTCCTCCCTTTAGGGAGAGAGCTTGTTCTACCAAGAGTGTAGGGACCTCCTGGGCTTTTCGCCATCAGGTATCTGTGGCTCAGATTTGTAAGGCTGCTACCTGGTCTTCAGTGCATATGTTCACAAACTTTTAAGTGGATGTACGAGCAGCCGAGGATTTTGCTTTCGGCCGCAGTGTACTGCGGGCTGCCGTATAAGGTCTGGTGGCTCCCTCCCCTCAAGGCTATTGCTCTGGGACGTCCCAGCAGGTAATGAATATTAGCCTGATTCTGTGTCCCATGATGTATAAAAAAGAAAAAAGGATTTTTTCATCATACTAATCTGTAAAATCCTCTTCTTTTGAGTACATTATGGGACACAGAGATCCCTCCCCTCTTTTTTGAGGATTCAGTGCTTGCTACAAAACTGAAGTACTTCCTGTATGGGAGGGATTATATAGAGGATCACTTCCTGTCTAAAGACCTTTGGTCTACCAGTGTCCATTCACCTGGAGATGAAGTATAACCCAGCAGGTAATGAATATTAGCCTGACTCTGTGTCCCATGATGTATGAAAAAGAAAAGGATTTTACAGGTAATTATGACGAAAAAATCCCCCTTTGGGTTTTTTTTTCATTTATAGCGCAAAAAAATAAAAAACCCAGAGGTGATTAAATACCACCAAAAGAAAGCTCTATTTGTGTGAAAGAAGGACAAAAATTTCATAAGGGTATAGTGATGCATGACTGTCATTCAAAATGTGAGAAAGCTGAAAATTGGTCTGGTTAGGAAGGGGGTTTAAGGCGTGATGTGACGTACTAGAGTTGGGGGAGGGGCCTGACGGCGCTGTGGAAGTGGGCGGCGAAATCGTGTGCGATGCCGAAGAGATCTGCACGTGAAGCAGGGAGCTGGAGGGTCCGGTGAGTGCGGGATACACACACCGGGAAGCGTTCTGGAGCCAGTGTCCGGAGCCGTAAGTACCATAGCTGTCTCGGCATATAGCCGGAGACCTCAGATCGGCCTGAGACCCTCCATGCAGGCTGAGCTCGCTCTCCTCACTGCTGTTCTACTGGCTCTGCTCCCGGCTTAAGCCCTCCCTGGACCATCCCTCCAGCCCTATTGACATCCCCGGGTATAGCCTGGGACAGTGGCCCCCTGGAAGCCTACTGGAGATTCAATCCGATGAGTGGACTGGAGCTGTGGTTGCCAGCAGACTCCTTGGGAGAAGAGTACAGCGATCTGAGGTATACTTAGAAAATCTGTAGCAACCTCAAGGTAGGACTATGCAATGATATACACTGGCTATGGCAGAATGCATAAGCTCATGATAAGCGCTTGGTTAAAAAAAAAAAAAAAGAAAGGGGGATATCCTCCTTATTTCCTGCTTATTCCCTGTGTATCCTACGGGCTGTTGCAAAGCTAGTTTTAAGGAATTTCTTGTCAAGATCCTCTCAGTGAAAAAAAAAAAAAATATATATATATATATATATATATATATATATATATATATATATATATATATATATATATATATTACTGTAGATGCTTAGGTGACTGGGTTTCATCCTGAAGTATTGTTTGTATAGGGACGTGAACAGACCTGAACTATCAGGGAACAACCACAGCACCAAAAGTGCCAAGAGTGAAATTAGTGTTTGCTTAGACTAGCACTATTCTCTGATAAGCACGCTCTGTGGGGAGGGTGGGCGGAGGCAGGTGGTGCAGAGCGAGGGGGGAAAGGAGGAAGAGAGGCGAACAAGGAGAGTGGAGTGGTGCGGGAGAAAGAGAGAGTGCAGGTGAGCGGAGGCGATCATGCAAGGTCGCTCTCAAAGAGTGGCGGAACCTAAGAAGCCAAGAGATAGCTTAAATTCAAGTTCTCTCCAGAAATACCTGAAGGAAGCAAACTCGGGAAGCCCAAGGAGCCCTGCTCAGGAAAGCAAACAGCAAGGAGGAAAGGATAAGAAGAAAGACCCAGTGAAAAATAAAGGAGCTCAAGGCGGAACACCCAGAGAAGAAGGGAAAGATCTTAGTTCAGAGGAAGAGAGTATCATGGAATCACTACGAACAAAAACTGAATTATTAGATATGTTTGCTAAGCTGGAAAATGTAATTAAATCCGAGATCCTCAATGTCAGAACTGATATGGGCCATCTGCTGAAGCGAGTGGAAATAGTGGAGGAAGCTTCGGAGAAGCAGGATCGTGAAAAAATTGAATTAAAACAACAAATAAGGAATTTACAGATGGCCCAACGGGACGCACTCTATAAATTAGAAGAACAAGAAAACCGAAGTCGCAGTCAAAATTTAAGGATACGAGCCTTACCAGAACAACATGGTGAAGACCTGCCTTCTAAAATAAAAGCAATCTTTAACCCGATATTAGACAGAGGACTTAATGAAGAATTGAAGATAGATCGGGTCCACAGGATAAGGAAACCCCCAAGTGTCAGTGAAGATACACCTAGAGAGGTTATTATTAGATTTCATCATTACGAAGATAAAGCAATGATCTGGAGCAACCTTAGAAGAGTCCAGCCTCTAAAATTTGATGGGGTAGTGATCCAGATCTATGCTGATCTTTCGGCGGGGACCTTGTCCAGGAGACGCCAGTTAAGACCTCTGCTGGAAATACTGAGGAAGGCAAATTTAAAATATAGCTGGGGTTTCCCTACATCCTTGAATGTTGTGAAAGCAGGTAGAACTGTCAGACTGAAACATTTAGAGGACTTACAGGATTTTTGTAGAGAGCTGGACATTCCTACTCCAGTTATACCCGATTAGGTAGAGGAGGATCGGGATTTTTGTTGGGTCTCCAATGGGGCAGATTGGGGTATATGATTGTAATTTACCAAATTATGAGGGAGGGATGGGGAGGTGGGGCGGGGGCGGAGTTGGGAGGATGGGGGGGTGGTGCGATTTATATGAAGAGTTGTTATGTTTCTAGCCGTCCGCTGGCCCCGATTCCCCCCCCCCGTGAGTGGGGGGGGAGCGGGGCAACCGTGGCGACCCGCTGTTGGAGTCACACCCCAATATTTTGGCTGGACGCAAGCAGAGACCAATGTTATTCTTCTGCTGCGGACTTAGAGCCAGGTATTGGCTGGCAGGGGGGAGGATCGAGGGAGGGGGTAGGGAGAGGTAAGGTCTGGGGGAGCAGTGGTGGGAGTGGGGGATCGGGGGGAGGCGTGGGAACCGGTCGTGCAGGGGTTCCATAAAGGGAATTCTCCTTCCAAGAGACATAAGGTGCTAAGTTACAGCATTACAATGCGGATGTAGTGTTTCTTCAGGAGACCCACCTAACACTGGATACACGTATCAGGTTGTTTTCAAATTACTTCCCGAACTGGTTCTATAGTGACTCCCCTATAAAGAGGGCCAAAGGAGTGGCAATCGGGTTCTCAAAATGGACCAAGTTTGTTCTCTTAGAAAGAAGAGCAGATCTGGAAGGCCGTTATCTTTTCTTGAAGGTGAGGATCGGGGAAAGGATTTTTACTCTGGCAAATGTGTATTGCCCAAATAGAAATCCGATCGAGTTTTTGTCTCAAGCCCTAAATAGGTTGATGGATTTTAGGGCTGGAGAGGTGATACTGGCAGGGGATTTCAATTTTTGCTTAGATCCAGTGTTGAATAGCACATCTAGATCACAGGGAGTAAGTAGAAAACTCTTAAACATCGGGCTTAAATTACATAACTGCCAAATGATTGCATGGAGAGTGCAGCACGCGAAAGTCAAGGATTATACTTTTTTTCTCCCCGGTGCATGGGTCCTATTCAAGGCTGGATTATCTAATGGTAGACCACAGCTTGTTAGTATTTGTAAAGGACACGGAGATTGAAATAACCACGTTGTCAGATCACTCTCCAGTCTTGATGAAATTGGGGATCCCGGGATTGCGGTGGTCCCCATTTTCATGGCATCTGAATGAAAAACTTATCGAAAATCCCAATATTAGTGGAAAAATACAGGAAGAAATCGATGGGTTTCTTTCGATAAATGATACGGGGGAGACATCGGGATCAGTCCTGTGGGAGGCATTAAAAGCATACATAAGGGGCATCTTGATCTCAATTGGGGCAAGTGTGAAGAAAGAAAGCTTAAAAAGAAAGGCAGATCTTATAAATTAAATTCACCATCTCGAACAAACTCACAAAGCCTTTAAAGGGATTCACAATACTCTCCCACAACAATTAATAATAAAAAGAGAGTCTCAGACAGGGGGGCATGACCGGATGCTGGAGTGAGAGGAGGTGTGTGTGAACTTCCCCCAGCCCGATGCCTCCGTGTCCACCTGAATCAACCCGGTGATCTGACCCGCCTGGATGAGCTTTCTCCCCCTGCAGCACTTGGCGTCTGTTCGGCTGCCTGGCTCTCCTGTCTCTGTCTGCGCTGGAGTGTGACGCCGGAGCAGCAGCGCAGCCGCCCGGGAGAGGACGTGGATCCGAGCCCTCGGAGCAGGGAGGAGAGGGTCGGGCTCTCTGCTTGAACGGTTACCCGGGCAACGGCCTCGGCACTAGCGGGAGGAGGCGGCTGGGACGGCGTGTGCTAACAGCATAAGGAGTCATCGCTAGGAGCGTCAATGTGCTGCCCAGCCGGCTGGCAGCACTAAGGTACCAGCTACAGCAATTATTTACAAGCGGACTATCTCTCCCCTCTCCCCGAGGGTCGGGTCATCGCCACGGACGGGGGGGGGGTGGAGGCTCAGGCAGCCTGACACACTGATACACAGTGATCCTGTCTTTATTAGGGAGAATATACTCCTGACAGCTGGTGGAGGGCTGTAACAATAAGACAAGACCCTAACCTTTCGCCATAATAAGAGAGAGGAGGAGGGGGGTAGGGGAAGAGAGGAAGGGAAGAAAAAAGGGGAGAGAAAGGGGGGAAAAGAAAAAAAAAAAAGTGGTATAGCATCAACTCCATGCGCGGTTATACCCTCTTATATATCCCTCTGGCTCACACAATAAGCCATGACTAGGAAAAAGGGAGAGGAGCTGCAACAACAGGAGAATACTAGCTCCCAAATGACCCGCACCTCAAAAGAGAAGGGGAGCCAGGCAGCAGCCGCAGCAGCGGCCAAACTGGAAAAATTTGTGCACCCCTCTACCTCATCTCCATCAAAAAGCACTCAGCAGCAGGATAGATCACAAGCGGGAGGCTCAGGGGACAGGAAGAGTCTAGGAAAAGGACCAGCGGCAATGCACACAATAAAAACGGCGAGCAGCAAAAGCTCTGCGGGCGAGCCCGCAGGATTAGTGACTAATAATGCCACTGTGCAAAACGCACCAGTAGATGCTGAACCCACACTGAAAGATGTTCTATGCGCTGTCAATTCCTGTAAGGCCTCCCTAAGCAACCTGTGCGACCAGCTGACAGGGCTAAAGGAAGAATTAATTAAAGTAAGCCAAGAACTGCAAAGGACTATTGCCAGAACAACTACACTGGAGGAGAGAGTTAGTCGGGTTGAGGACGATCTAACCCCATTAAAGCAAGAGCTTAAGGCATTAAAAACGCAGATGGGTCTACATAAAGCTAAAATGGAGGAAATGGAAAACGGGTCCCGCAGGAACAACGTGAGGGTGGTAGGCCTACCGGAGCGGTGTGAGGGTCCCCACCCCGAGGAGTTTTTGGAGAAGTGGCTCAGGGGAATATTCGGGACGGAAACCTTCTCTCACCTTTTTGCTATTGAAAGAGCCCACAGAGTGCCAACTAGGGCCCCACCATCAGGGGGATATCCCAGACCAATAATTATGAAGCTTTTCAACTATAGAGATAAGGTAACCTTGATACGTAGGGCCAGAAAGCTGGGAGATATTCTGCACAACGGAGCCAAGATTTTATTTTTCCCCGACTACTCTCCAGACCTCCAGAAACGAAGGGCTGAATTTAGGGACATTAAGCGTAATCTACGAAACTACAAAATAGAATATGCCCTGCTGTATCCTGCACGGCTACGTATCACTGCCCTAGGGACCACCCATTTCTTCGACACAACAACAGGGGCAACAAAATGGCTGGAAGATCACAAAATGGACCTGCAGAGCTAGGGGTTGAGTAAGGCTAGTTAAACTTGGAAAGGAAAGGAGGAAAATGTATCTTTTTCATCTTTTATTTTATTTAGCTATTTATTTATTTTTTATTATTATCTGTTGTTTTCCTCACAGCAATTGGCAGGTGACACGGGGGAGAGGGGAAGGGGGAAGGGGGGGGCGTGATAGATGGAAGCACGTACAAATGATGTGATTTCACTAGTTATGAATGCTTTAAGGGTTGTTTTGAGGGCTTGGAAGAGGGCTGTGGGAGGGGGGAGGGGGGAAAGAGTGTGGTAGTAAGTCACAATGTATTTTTTCAGTATACAAGTGGGGAGTTATTTCCAGAATGGTTGGGAGGGAGAAAAAAGGTCACAAGCGCAGCCCCTAGGGCTAGCCTTATTAGGCAGGAGGGGGGGTCACGAACAAGGGTGGTGAGGGGGGGATGAATAAAGTCGAAGGGGGGGGGGAGGGTGGTTTACAGTGAGATACAGGGTTGGGCAATGGGGCGCACAAAAGGCACACACAGTTAGGAGGGGGGGTTTATAAAAGAAAAGTATATTGACACACGCGATTTGTATTTGCAGCCAGGAAATGCAGAGGGGAGAGGGAGTGATCCCTGGATGTGGGGGCCTCTTGCCCTCCCCCATTCTTTCTCTTTCTCTTTTCTGGTTAACACAACCACAGAGTTGGCAAGTTTTGTATTCACTAACCCACGAATGCATTGCCTCTCCTTTTTGGGCATTTCCTTTTTTTTTTTTTTTGTTGTTTGTTTCCTTTTCTCTTTTATTCTCTATTTCCGTTAGATGCCTTTGAAAACGCTAAAAATAGGTTCCTGGAACATTAGGGGCATGGGCGATCCGGCCAAAAGAGCAGCAGTGTTCTTGGCGATGGAAGCTTATGGCGTTGAACTGGCTTGTCTGCAGGAAACTCATCTCACCAACGATACCAAATTACACGTTCGGAACCATAAATTTCAAGAACAGTATCACTCAGTCTACACCTCGTATTCAAGAGGGGTGAGCATATTGGTGGGAAGAGGTATCTCATTTTCCTGCAGAGAAGCCAGAATAGACGCGCTGGGACGCTATGTTTTTTTGAGTTGTGTTGTGGAAAATAGGCCTCTGGTGTTAGCAAACATTTATATCCCGCCTCCGTTTAAAACAGAGACCATTCTGGATCTGTTGGAGTTTGTGGACAGTAAGGCAGACGTACCGATAATATTGGTGGGGGATTTTAATGCAGTTTTGGATAATAAAATGGATCGGTTTCCGCCCGTGAACCAGGCGGAGAGATTACCAGAAGGGCGCCTAGGCCAACTTCTGGAAGAACTTGGGTGGTGCGACCTATGGAGATCTCACAATCCAGACACCCGGCAGTACTCCTGTTATTCAGGGTCATATTCTACTCTCTCGCGCATAGATATGGCATTAGGTAATAGCGAAGCTCTGCAATTAATAGGGAACATAGGGTATAAGCCGAGGGGAATCTCCGATCACTCTCCCTTGACCTTGACCCTGAACCTAAATACTAGACCTGGCCAGAAAAGGTGCACAATAAAGCCACTTTGGTTGGATTTAATAAGCAGCCCAGTAGAAGTAACCTCCAAATTAAAAGAGTTTGTAACATTTAACTCAGGTACAGCATCAGCGGGGGTAGTGTGGGATACCCTAAAAGCATTCCTTAGGGGACTATTAATCCAGCAGGTTGCCATAGTAAAGAAAATGTCAAGGGAATGGGAGGTGAGGGCTAGTAGGGAAGCCATGGAATCAGAAGCGCAATACGTGGCGGACCCAACCCCTGAAAAACAGGAGATTTGGCTTAACAGACAACAAGAGTATAGAGAAGTAATTAATAGAAGAGTAGCGAACAAAAGACTTTTCCAGAAACAAAATTATTTTGGTGAAGGGGAGAGAGTAGGCCGGATGCTTGCAAGCATAACTAAGTCTAATCTATCTCCATCGGCCATTTTCTCAATTAGGACACCGGCTGGAGTGATTACTTCCGATCCCGCCGAGGTCTTAGAGACTTTCTCTGCGTTCTATAGGGACCTGTACAGGTCGCGCCGGGGGTCGGACCGGCGTGATATGGACGGGTTTCTAGAAGGGGTGGATCTGCCCGTACTCTCGGAAAGGGACAGGAGTGAGATGGAGTCTCCTCTGACCCTGGAGGAGTTGCAAAAGGCTGTCGCAGAGTTGTCAGGCCAGAAATCTCCCGGTCCGGATGGATTGCCACTGGAGATTTATAGAAGGTACGGGGAGGTGCTGCTTCCGGAGCTTTTAAAAGTACTGAAGCAGTCGATCAAGGATGGGAGGCTGCCCTCATCAATGTCAGAGGCTGATATAACAGTGATACCAAAAGAGGGGAAAGACCAACTGGAAGTCACTTCATATAGACCGATCTCATTACTGTGTTCAGATGCCAAGATTGTTGCAAGGGTGCTGGCATCCAGATTAAACAAATGTATTGCAAAACTTGTGCATCCAGACCAATCGGGGTTTATCCCCGGTCGGGCTACCAGTACTAATATCAGAAGGGCTTACTTGAACCTCCAGGTACCAACAGAGAATGTAGGGTCTAGAGCTATATTGTCTTTGGATACTGCTAAGGCCTTCGATAGCCTGGAATGGGAATATCTCTGGTGGGTGCTAGAGAGGTTTGGATTTGGCCCCGTATTTATCAGCTGGCCAAAAATCCTATATAAAAATCCAAAGGCAAGAATCAAGATAAATAATGATTACTCGGAAAGCTTCCCCCTCGAAAGAGGGACGAGACAGGGGTGCCCCCTGTCCCCTTTGCTATATGTTTTGGCCATGGAGCCACTGGCGGGAGCGGTGAGATCATCATCCGAATTGCAGGGATTCCGTAGAAAAGGGGAGGAAGATCGAATAGCGCTCTTTGCGGATGATGTCCTATTCTTCCTGGGGGACACGACTTCCTCACTGGAGAAAGCATCTAGTGGAGGACTTTCGAAAGTTTTCAGGATTGACCATCAACTGGGAGAAATCTTTGCTTCTGCCGGTTGATCCATTGGTCAATCCTACCTCGATGAGCTTGCCCCAACTGAAAGTTATGGAGAAAATGAAGTATCTCGGCGTTGTGTTATCCAAGGACCCCAGCGCGTTCATTGAGGACAACTTGGTCCCCCTTCTATCAAAATTTTTTTAAAAATTTGATATCTGGAGTAGACTACCCTTGTCTGTGGCGGGTCGGGCCAACCTGATCAAAATGGTCTGGTTGCCTCAGTTGTTGTACCTGCTCCACAACTCCCCAGTTTGGATTGGGGAGAAGTGGTTCCAAAAAATTCAATCCCTTTTCAGGGAATTAATATGGAAAAAAGGACAGGCCAGGATAGGTTTACAAAAACTGCAGTGCCCCGTCACGGAGGGGGGACTGGGGGTTCCCCATCCGTCTACCTATTTCCTGGCAGCCCAGTTACAACAACTTGGCGGATGCGCCATCGATGGAGGGGGAAGTAAGGGTGCTCAAATTATCCTACAGGGAAGCCCACATAGTTCACTAGTGGAAGCACTGGAGGCTGAATTACTTCAAGGAGAGATCCCGACACTTAAAATGATTACTAGGGTTTGGCAGACAACTAAGCGAATAATGGGGTATAAAGGAATCTCGGAATACTCACCAATCTGGAATAATAAGAACTTGCAGGAATTGCTATCTGTCGACAGGAACAAGTTGTGGGAAAGGTGCGGGATAAGCCGGCTGATACAGCTATATGTGGGGGATACCCTGAAATCCTTTGAGGCACTGAGGCATGAGCATGGGTTGCCAAATCGCGTATTCTATAGCTATCTACAGATTAGGCATGCCTTGAGTAAGCAGCTCGGCAGGCAACCCCCCACATGGTGTAGGATTCCACTACTACAAACAATAATTAAATCAGAGACCTCTAAGGGGTTAATTTCAGAGAGATATACCCAATTAATAAAGCGAATAAACACGCAGGTAGGCTTCCCTGGGGGCAGGGACAGATGGGCGGCCGATGTGGGGGAGATAACGGACACACAGTGGAAAAGGATCCTGGAACTTGGTCCGGAGGTGCCGGTCTCACCCTCACAAAAAGCCTCCCATCTGATGCTGCTGCACAGATCTTATTACACACCAAAAAAGCTTTTTATGTTTGGCCGCAGAATTAACGACGAGTGCCCTAGATGCAGAAGAACAGGCGACTTAATTCATATGGTATGGAGGTGCCCAAAACTAGTCAGGTCCGAGATCTTAAAGAAAATAAATACCACGTTTAAAATTAATTTAGAGCTTGATCCCAAGACCTGTGTGCTGGGACATGTTAGCAATGGGCCGAGTGACAGGAGCACAGCGGTAGCAGTAGCAAGGTGCCTGTTTCAAGCCAGGAAACTAATAGCACAGTCTTGGCAATCAAGAACCCCCCCAACTCCGGAAGATTGGATTGGAACTGTCAACTCCACAGTGTGGAGCGAAAGGACATTTTACATTAGGTCAGGCAACTACAATAAGTTTGTGAGATTGTGGAACCTGTGGGTCCAAGCAATGCCATGCCTGCAATCAGTGCTACTCTAGCGTCGAGAGCACTTGCTTCCTTATTAATGAGGTGCGTCTGAGTTGGGAGTAGCTTAGAGACAAGAGAGAACAATGTACAGAACCAATGTTGTCCATTGGGTGTGCCTTGGAATTATGGGGGTCCAATAAGGGAGGGTCACAGGGGGGCGGGGGGGTGGGCTTAATCAAGAGGAAAGTAATAATACATTAATATGTATAATAGTAATAATAGGATATGTGGTCAACCGGCTTTGTGGTACAAGTTGTATGGTATGTGATTTGTAGTTCGGGACTATTGTTACTATTTTCACATTGAAACGCAAATTGTAATACATTACCTAAAAAAAAAAAAAAAAAAACTTGAAAGGCCACAATGATGTGACTGGATTAGAGACATATATGAGTATCATTCTGAAAGCAGTCTCTGGATAAAAGTTAACTGATGTGGCAAAAAAAAAAAAGAAAAAAAAGAAAAAAAAAATAATAAAAAGAGAAGAACTAAAGGACTTAATGGAGATAGAATCTGATCGAATCTTAAGTAAACATCTAAAAGAGAGATTCAGAGGGGGTAATAAAGTAGGGAAGCATCTGGCAACAGTGTTGAAGAGGAAAAGAGGGGTAAACTTCATAGACAGGATTCAGAATAAAAAGGGGGTACTAAGACATACATCTAGAGAGATAGCTGAAGAATTCCGGAAATATTATACAAATCTTTACTCAGTCAGACAATGCGGGAGTGGAACCCCGGAAAGAGAGGTAAGGGTGAATGAGTTTCTAAAAGTGGCAGGACTACCAAGTCTTTCGGAAAGCGACGCAGGGGAATTGGATAGACCAATCACTGAAGAAGAGATCTTACTGGCCTTAAAATCATCTCCCCCTGGAAAGAGCCCAGGGCCGGATGGCTTTCCAACCTATTTTTAAAAAAAATGTAAACAGTCCCTGGTCCCAAAGCTCTGTCAGATTTGGAACAGGTTGGGGGGCCAGGGGGAGCTATGCAAGGGGGCTTTGACAGCTTTAGTGACATTAATCTTAAAGGAAGAAAAAGATAGCTCGTTGTGTTCGAGCTACAGGCCGATAGCGCTGCTGAACGCAGATATTAAATTATTTGCCAAAGTATTAGCCAGGAGATTAAAGGATAAAATGTCATATTGGATCCACCCGGACCAAGCAGGATTTATTCCAGGGAGAGAGCGGAGGGACAATGGCGTTAAGTCGCTCCTTACCATGGAAGCAATTAAAGCAAGTGGGTCCCCAGGTCTACTTCTGTCGATTGATGCAGAGAAAGCATTCGACAGAGTAGACTGGGGATTCATGATCAAGACGTTGAAGGCAGTGGGACTGGGGGGAACCAAGAATCTCGATCCCTAATCTACTCAACACCCTGAGGAGATAAGGAGAGTTATCAAATTACAAATTTAACCTCAGCAAGTCAGAAGTTTTAAATATCAACATAGGCAGACAAGAAGTACTTAAACTTAAGGAAGTATTCCATTTCCCGTGGAGCAAAAATATCAGATATTTGGGGGTTAAATTAGCAAACTCTATAAAGAAAATCTATCTATTAAATTATATCCCACTTTTAGATGAGATCAAGCAGGAAACAAAAAAAAGTATTTACTTACCGATCTCTTGGATTGGACGTATAAATACTGGTAAAATGACTTTGGCCCCCGAAGATCTTGTACAAAATGCAGTTGCTACCTATTCCGCTAGCTCAGTCCTATTTTAGAATATTGAATAGCATCATAACTAGATTTATATGGAATAATAAGAAACCACGGATCGCTTATGAGGTCCTGAGTAGGGAAAAAGCACAGGGTGGTCTGGCGCTACATACTACCATGCGATAGTGTTGTCACGGGTGATAGATTGGGAAAAGGACTTGTTAGACAAAAGATGGGTTAATTTAGAAAAAGATTTGAGCAATGCAAAATTGAATCACTTAATATGGAACCCCCCACACTTTAGGAAGTTAGGCCCTAATACGCACACTATAACACGTCATACCTTTAAAATTTGGGATCAACTTCATAAACAAAATGCATGGGAGTTTAATTCACCACTTATTTATTTAAAAGATAACAAGTTTTTTTTGCCAGGGATGGGGGAGGTGGGAGGTAATTGGATAAAAAAAAAAAAATGATATACAATTGAAGGATATCATGAAATACGGAAAAATTATCACTTTTCAGGAGTTAGCCCTGCTCAGGGACCTCATAAAAATTGATGTGTGGCGGTACAGCCAGCTCGTGCATTTTATCAAAAGTCTCCCAGGACCTATTAGAGAAGAAAAAACTATAGGCCACTGGAGAAACTGCTTTTGAGGGAAAAAGTAATAAAGAAAATAACGGTACTTTATAAAATATTGATGGATAGAGGGGAGAGAGCGGTACCGCCATACATCAAAAAATGGGAATCCGAATTGGGATCTGTATGTAGTAGAGAGACATTGGAGACCATTTTTAACCACTTGACGACCGCCTCACGCCGATGTACGTCGGCAAGGTGGCACGGACAGGCAAAATCACGTACATGTACGTGATTTGCCTTCCGCGGGTGGGGGGTCCGATCGGTCCCCCCCCCCGGTGCCCGAGGCGGTCGCCATTTCTTCCCGGGCGATGAGAGGTGAGGGGGCGGCCATCCATTGTTGGCCACCCCCTCCCGATCGCTCCCGGCGAATGAAAATGCTTCCTTTCCCTCTGTAATGTAAACAGAGGGAAAGGAAGTGATGTCATCTCTCCTCGAGTCGGTCTTTTCATCGCCGCGCCGAGGAGAGAAGACATCCAAGTAAGTCTGCACAACACTACACATTCAGTAGAACACGCCAGGCACACTTGTCACCCCCCGATCACCCCCTGATCACCCCCCTGTACCCCCTGTCACTCTGACACCAATAGCATTTTTTTTTTTTTTGCATTGGTGTCAGTTTGTGTCAGTTAAAAGTTTTAGGGCAGTTAGGTTAGCCCCCTTTAGGTCTAGGGTACCCCCCCTTAGGTCCAGGGTACCCCCCTAACCCCCCCTAATAAAAGTTAACCCCTTGATTACCCCCCGTCACCAGTGTCGCTAAGCGATCGTTTTTCTGATCGCTGTATTAGTGACACAGGTGACGCTAGTTAGGGAGGTAAGTATATAGGTTCGCTGTCAGTGTTTTATAGCGACAGGGACCCCCATATACTACCTGCTAAAGGTTTTAACCTCCTGATTGCCCCCTAGTTAACCCTTTCACCAGCGATCACCGTATAAGTGTTACGGGTGACGCTGGTTAGCTAGTTTGTTTTTTGTAGTTTATTACAGTTTATTACAGTTTATTATAGTTTATTATAGTTTTAGGGCACCCGCCGTTTATTACCCTATAAAGGTTTAACCCCCTAATTGCCCGGCGGTGATAGAAGTTAAGTTTTTAGGATCAGATAAGGTCTGCGTCGCCCCAGGCAGCGTCAGGTTAGCGCCAGTACCGCTAAAACCCACGCACGCAGCATACACCTCCCTTAGTGCTATAGTATCTGAGCGGATCGATATCTGATACGATCAGATCTATACTCCCCAGCAGTTTAGGGTTCCCTGAAACGCAGTGTTAGCGGGATCAGCCCAGATACCTGCTAGCACCTGCGTTTTGCTCCTTGGCCCAGCCCTGCCCAGCCCACCCAAGTGCAGTATCGATCGATAACTGTCACTTACAAAACACTAAGCACACATAACTGCAGCGTTCGCAGAGTCAGGCCTGATCCCTGCGATCGCTAACAGTTTTTTGGTAGCATTTTGATACAGTCGCCAACAGTCAGGAGCTTTTTTGCCTGTGAGTCTCACTAGTGTACCCCTAAATTTAGAGCCCAAAATGGCAAATAGAAGGTACACTAGTGAAGAGGCCTACACGTTTCTGAGTATGACAGATAGTGAAGAGGAAGTCACTCATCTGTCAAGTTCAGGCTCAGAATACGAACCTGTAGAGGACAGCGGCTCCATGACAGATAGCTCTGATGACAGAGTTGTGGTCCCTGCTAAGGTCAGGCGTACCAGACCCCAATCTTCTTCTGTCCTTGAAGTGCAAGAACCGCAGGGCTCTCGTATGGAGCAGAGCAGTACTAGCGCCGCTACTCCTGGTGAACTGGCAAGCACCAGCGGCCTAGTACACCCTGGTCGTACATCCAGCACTGCAGTATCACGTGGTGACGTGGCGAGTCCCATAAGTGCAGTTCAAGCTGGCGAGGTGGCAAGCACTAGTAGTGTCCCGCTGCCACCAAGAAGACAAAGACAGGCCCGTCGTGCCCATAGTGCCCTTCCTGCTGCATTGGCCAATCCGAATTGGGAACCTTCCACTTCTGCAGCACCCGTACTTCCCCCTTTCACTGGCCAACCCGGAATTCAGGTGGAAACAGTTGACTTTATGCCACTGGATTTTTATTCACTGTTTTTCACCGAAGATCTCTATAGATCTATTGTGGACCAAAGCAATTTATACGCTGGTCAACACATCGCCGCTAATCCCCAGTCCTCCCTTGCCAGAGATTGGAGACCAATTACGGTCTCCGAATTTAAGACCTTTCTGGGCCTTTCCCTCCTCATGGGGTTGAATAAAAAGAGTAAGTTGCGGTCATATTGGTCCACTGACCCAATTTACCATTCACCCTTGTTCTCTGCTTCCATGGCCAGGGCACGATACAAGCAGATTTTGCGGTTCATGCACTTCAACGACAATGAACTCTGTCGTCCTCGTGGAGACCCTGCATACGATCGGCTCTACAAAATTCGGTCCCTCGTAAACCACTTCAACCAACGTTTTGCAGACTTGTTTACCCCCCATCAAGTTGTCTGCGTCGAGTCCCTGATTAAGTTTTCTGGCCGCTTGTCATTCAAACAGTACCTTCCCAGCAAGCGTGCCAGATACGGGGTCAAGATGTATAAGCTCTGTGACAGGGCCACAGGCTATACATGTAGATTTATGGTTTACGAGGGAAAAGATAGTCACGTAGAGCCGACAAACTGCCCTGACTACATAGGAAGCGCTGGCAAGATAGTGTGGGACTTGGTGTCACCCTTATTCGGAAAGGGGTACCACTTGTACGTGGACAATTATTATACGAGCGTGCCACTTTTTAGTCACTTGTTTGATCAGCAGATTGGAGCATGTGGCACCGTGCGACCTAATCGCCGGGGCTTTCCCCAGCGGCTTGTAGATTCCCGTCTTAGGCTGGGGGAGAGAGCCTGCTTGAAGTATAATAATTTGCTCGCTATGAAGTGGAGGGATAAGAAGAATGTTTTCGTTCTCACCTCCCTTCATGCAGACACGACGACCCAAATTTCTACGGCCACTGGTGTTGTGGAGAAACCCCTCTGTGTCCACGAATACAACCTTAATATGGGAGGGGTGGACCTCAACGACCAGTTGTTGGCGCCGTACTTAGTTGCCCGTAAGGCCAGACGCTGGTACAAAAAAGTGTCTGTATACTTATTTCAATTGGCTTTGCTGAATGCTCATGTGCTATACAGAGCTTCAGGACAGACTGGATCCTTCCTTAAATTCCAGGAAGAGATCGTCAGAGCCCTTCTGTTTCCAGACGGTGCTCTACCTCACCTTCCCCAACCAAATGCAGTAAGCCGGCTGCATGAGCGGCATTTTCTTTATGCCATCCCGAGTACCCCTACCCAACGAGCCCCCCAAAAAAGATGTCGTGTCTGCAGCAAGCGCGGATTTAGGCGTGACACCCGGTCTTATTGTCCCTCCTGTCCTGGCAATCCTGGTCTTTGCATGGGTGAATGCTTTGAACGCTACCATACATTAGTTGAGTATTAGCGTAGGGTTCAGCACTGCACAGACTAGGCACACTAACACAGGGTCTCCCAAGATGCCATTGCATTTTGAGAGACCCAAACCTGGAACAAAAGTTACAAAAGTTAAAAGTTACTAAAAAAAAAGTGTAAAAAAAAAAATAAAAAAAAAATTAAAAAAAATAAAAACACAAAAAAATATATAAAATAAAAAAACCAAAAATAGTTGTTGTTTTATTGTTCTCTCTCTCTCTATTCTCTCTCTATTGTTCTTCTCTTTTTTACTCTATTCTATTCTGCAATGTTTTATTGTTATTATGTTTTACCATGTTTCCTTTTCAGATTTTTCATACTTTACCGTTTACTGTGTTTTGTTGGTAACCATTTTATTGTTTTCAGGTACGCCATTCAGTTGCAGCGCGGATTTATTTATCTTGACAGCAACAGCGTTTGCTCCCACGATATATAAAGCCGTGACTCCAACGCTGTCGGAGGTGATTTCACCACCACAGTTACATACTTCAGCATATATGCCGAAGCGTGGGGGCAGCAGTGGGTGGAGGAGCAATTTGCTCCTGCCTTTTGCGGGAGGATGCCCTCATGCTTCGGCATATATATATTTTAGGCACAGGTTGCGTTAAATGTTTTATTTTTTACTATTTTTTTTTTTGTATTTGCTTTGCAGGTATGGTAAGTCTTACTGTTATACTGTAATGTTACTTTGTTTTATTGTTAACCATCATTTGCTTAGCAGGTACGCCATTCAGTTGCAGCGCGGATTTATTTATCTTGACAGCAACAGCGTTTGCTCCCACGATATATAAAGCCGTGACTCCAACGCTGTCGGAGGTGATTTCACCACCACAGTTACATACTTCAGCATATATGCCGAAGCGTGGGGGCAGCAGTGGGTGGAGGAGCAATTTGCTCCTGCCTTTTGCGGGAGGATGCCCCCATGCTTCGGCATATATATATTTTAGGCACAGGTTGCGTTAAATGTTTTATTTTTTACTATGTTTTTTTTTTGTATTTGCTTTGCAGGTATGGTAAGTCTTACTGTTATACTGTAATGTTACTTTGTTTTATTGTTAACCATCATTTGCTTAGCAGGTACGCCATTCAGTTGCAGCGCGGATTTATTTACCTTGACAGCAACAGCGTTTTCTCCCACGATATATAAAGCTGTGACTCCAGCGCTGTCGGAGGTGATTTCACCACCACAGTTACATACTTCAGCATATATGCCGAAGCGTGGGGGCAGCAGTGGGTGGAGGAGCAATTTGCTCCTGCCTTTTGCGGGAGGATGCCCCCATGCTTCGGCATATATAAATGGTGCATGTATGCCCATCATTAGAAGTGGGTGGATGAAGGGAGGTATTCTAATGGTGGGCATACCCACTGATCAATATCTTTTTTTCGTTCAGCCCACAGGCTGCATGTAAAAAAAGTTTACAATATATGCCTAACAAGGACCAGCAACGTACTGGTATGTTGCTGGACTTTGAGTGGTTATACCAGAATGATGTCTGCAGGTTTAGGTATCATCTTGGTATCATTCTTTTCAGCCAGCGGTCGGCTTTCATGTAAAAGCAATCCTAGCGGCTAATTAGCCTCTAGACTGCTTTTGCAAGCAGTGGGAGGGAATGCCCCCCCTCCCCCACCGTCTTCCATGTTTTTCTCTGGCTTTCCTGTCCCAACAGGGAACCTGAAAATGCAGCCGGTGATTCAGCCAGCTGACCATAGAGCTGATCAGAGACCAGAATGGCTCCAAACATCTCTATGGCCTAAGAAACCGGAAGCTACGAGCATTTCATGACTTAGATTTCGCCGAATGTAAACAGCGCCATTGGGAAAGCATTTTATCACACCGATCTTGGTGTGGTCAGATGCTTTGAGGGCAGAGGAGAGATCTAGGGTCTAATAGAGCCCAATTTTTAAAAAAAAGAGTACCTGTCACTACCTATTGCTATCATAGGGGATATTTACATTCCCTGAGATAACAATAAAATTAATAAAAAAAATAATAAAAATGAAAGGAACAGTTTAAAAATAAGATAAAAAAGCAAAAAAATAATAAAGAAAAAAAAAAAAAAAAAGCACCCCTGTCCCCCCCTGCTCTCGCGCAAAGGCGAACGCAAGCGTCGGTCTGGCGTCAAATGTAAACAGCAATTGCACCATGCATGTGAGGTATCACCGCGAAGGACAGAACGAGGGCAGTAATTTTAGCAGTAGACCTCCTCTGTAAATCTAAAGTGGTAACCTGTAAAGACTTTTAAAGGCTTTTAAAAATGTATTTATTTTGTCGCCGCTGCGCGTTTGTGCGCAATTTTAAAGCATGTCATGTTTGGTATCCATGTACTCGGCCTAAGATCATTTTTATTTCATCAAACATTTGGGCAATATAATGTGTTTTAGTGCATTAAAATTTAAAAAAGTGTGTTTTCCCCAAAAAATGCGTTTGAAAAATCGCTGCGCAAATACTGTGTGAAAAAAAAAAAATGAAAACCCACCATTTTAATCTGTAGGGCATTTGCTTTAAAAAAAATATATAATGTTTGGGGGTTCAAAGTAATTTTCTTGCAAAAAAAAATTATTTTTTTCATGTAATCAAAAAGTGTCAGAAAGGGCTTTGTCTTCAAGTGGTTAGAAGAGTGGGTGATGTGTGACATAAGCTTCTAAATGTTGTGCATAAAATGCCAGGACAGTTCAACCCCCCCCCAAATGACCCCATTTTGGAAAGTAGACACCCCAAGCTATTTGCTGAGAGGCATGTCGAGTCCATGGAATATTTTATATTGTGACACAAGTTGCGGGAAAGAGACAAATCTTTTTTTTTTTTTTTTGCACAAAGATGTCCCTAAATGATATATTGCTCAATCATGCCATGGGAATATGTGAAATTACACCCCAAAATACATTCTGTTGCTTCTCCTGAGTATGGGGATACCACATGTGTGGGACTTTTTGGGAGCCTAGCTGCGCACGGGACCCCGAAAACCAAGCCCCGCCTTCAGGCTTTCTAAGGGCGTAAATTTTTGATTTCACTCTTCACTGCCTAGCACAGTTTCGGAGGCCATGGAATGCCCAGATGGCACAACCCCCCCCCCAAATGACCCCATTTTGGAAAATAGACACCCCAAGCTATTTGCTGAGAGGTATAGTGAGTATTTTGCAGACCTCACTTTTTGTCACAAACTTTCGAAAATTGAAAAAAGAAAAAAAAAATACATTTTTCTTGTCTTTCTTCATTTTCAAAAACAAATGAGAGCTGCAAAATACTCACCATGCCTCTCAGCAAATAGCTCGGGGTGTCTACTTTCCAAAATGGGGTCATTTGGGGGGGGGGGGGGGGTTTTGCTATCTTGGCATTTTATGGCCTTCAAAACTGTGATAGGTAGTGAGGAGTGGAATCACAACTTAAAGTGGAGTTCCACCCAAAAGTGGAACTTCCACTCATTAGATTCCTCCCCCCCTCCGGTGACACAGTTGGCACCTTTCAGGGGGGAGGGGGGTACAGATACCTGTATATTACAGGTATCTGTACCCACTTCCGGCATAGATACCCGCAGAATCTGCGGGTATTTACGCCACTTCCTGCTCCCTCCCCGCTGCCTGCTGGGAAACACACGGGTCCCAGAGGCAGCAGGGACCATCCGGATTGCGCTGCGCGACTCGCGCATGCGCAGTAGGGAACCGGGAAGTGAAGCCGTACGGCTTCGCTTCCTGATTCCCTTACCGAAGATGGAGGCGGCAGCACCCGAGGACGGAGAGACGCTTCGGCCTCGGGTGCCGACATCGCGGGCGCCCTGGACAGGTAAGTGTCCATGTTTTAAAAGTCAGCAGCTGCAGTATTTGTAGCTGCTGACTTTTAAAAAAAAAATTTTTTCGGTGGCGCTCCGCTTTAACGCCCTTAGAAATCCTGAAGCCGGTGCTTGGTTTTCGGGGCCCCGTATGCGGCTAGGCTCCAAAAAGTCCCACACATGTGGTATCCCCATACTCAGGAGAAGCAGCAGAATATATTTTGGGGTGTAATTCCACATATGCCCATGGCATGTTTGAGCAATATATCATTTAGTGACAACTTTGTGCAAAAAAAAAAAAAAAATTGTCACTTTCCCGCAACTTGTGTCAAAATATAAAATATTCCATGGACTCAACATGCCTCTCAGCAAATAGCTTGGGGTGTCTACTTTCCAAAATGGGGTCATTTGGGGGGGTTTTGTGCCATCTGGGCTTTTTATGGCCTTCAAAACTGTGATAGGCAGTGAGGAGTGAAATCACAACTTTACGCCCTTAGAAATCCTGAAGGCGGTGCTTGGTTTTCGGGGCCCCGTATGCGGCTAGGCTCCCAAAAAGTCCCACACATGTGGTATCCCCATACTCAGGAGAAGCAGCTAAATGTATTTTGGGGTGCAATTCCACATATGCCCATGGCCTGTGTGAGAAATATATCATTTAGTTACAACTTTGTGCAAAAAAAAAAAATTGTCACTTTTCCGCAACTTGTGTCAAAAAAGAAAGTATTCCATGGACTCAACATGCCTCTCAGCAAATAGCTTGGAGTGTCTACTTTCCAAAATGGGGTCATTTGGGGGGGTTTTGTGCCATCTGGGCATTTTATGGCCTTCAAAACTGTGATAGGTAGTGAGGAATTAAATCAAAAATTTATGCCCTTAGAAATCCTGAAGGCGGTGATTGGTTTTCGGGGCCCCGTACGCGGCTAGGCTCCCAAAAAGTCCCACACATGTGGTATCCCCATACTCAGGAGAAGCAGCTGAATGTATTTTGGGGTGCAATTCCACATAGGCCCATGGCCTGTGTGAGCAATATATCATTTAGTGACAACTTTCTGTAAATATTTTTTTTTTTTTTGTCATTATTCAATCACTTGGGACAAAAAAAATAAATATTCAATGGGTTCAACATGCCTCTCAGCAATTTCCTTGGGGTGTCTACTTTCCAAAATGGGGTCATTTGGGGGGGTTTTGTACTGCCCTGCCATTTTAGCACCTCATGAAATGACATAGGCAGTCATAAACTAAAAGCTGTGTAAATTCCAGAAAATGTACCCTAGTTTGTAGACGCTATAACTTTTGCGCAAACCAATAAATATACGCTTATTAACTTTTTTTTTACCAAAGACATGTGGCCGAATAAATTTTGGCCTAAATGTATGACTAAAATTGAGTTTATTGGATTTTTTTTATAACAAAAAGTAGAAAATATCATTTTTTTTTCAAAATTTTCGGTCTTTTTCCGTTTATAGCGCAAAAAATAAAAACGGCAGAGGTGATCAAATGCCATCAAAAGAAAGCTCTATTTGTGGGAAGAAAAGGACGCAAATTTCGTTTGGGTACAGCATTGCATGACCGCGCAATTAAAAGTTAAAGTGACGCAGTGCCAAATTGGAAAAAGACCTCTGGTCCTTAGGCAGCATAATGGTCCGGGGCTCAAGTGGTTAAGGCAACACATAAATCAGCAGTAGATATGAGAATGATAGAAACCAATTATAAGTGCCTGTCCAGGTGGTATGCGACACCCGATAAAACAAGTAAGTTCCAGTTGGACAAACCCTCAAATTGCTGGAGAGGGTGCTCTGATAGGGGAACAATGGCGCATCTCTGGTGGGATTGTCCAATTAAAAAATTTTGTCAGGAAGTGTTAAAGATCATAGAGGAGATAACGGGGAAAGTGATCATGGAGGACCCTTGGCTGTGTTTGTTCCATGGGACTGAGGGTCACAATAGAAGGTATACTTCATCATTACCCCCAAAATTATTAAACTCGGCTAAAAGCCTAATCCCAAAAAAATGGCAGGAGGTAGAGGGTCCAAATATACGTGGCTGGCTAGTAAGGGTTAAGGAGGTGAAGGTCGAGGATACCGGGCCAGGGGAAGAAGTAGAATCTGATAGGGCTAAAAGGGCGAAGTGGATATCTTTTAAAATAGCGGGGAGATTTGCGGAGCTGTTATTGCGATAACGCATGTTCCGTATTGGGAGCGTCACTGCAGGACGGGGTGGGGGGGGGGTGAGGGGAGGGGGGTCCTAGGGAGGGAAAGCTGGGAAATTCACGAAGTACATACTGGGATACGTTATAGGCTTTGTGTGGTTTTTGTACTTTACAATAAATAAATAAAGAATTATAATAATGAAAAGGCTACGCTGCTATGATGTGACAATGAGATGAGATAAAAATGAACTATAATGGTGATTTAAACCTCTCAAATTAACTCGCTGATGTAGCAAAAAAAAAAAAAAAAAAAAAGGAAGGGGGTTTAAGTGTTAAGTGCCCAATGGGCAAGTGGTTAAGGCTCGGTTCACACAGGGGCAAAACGATTTCAGCGCGACTTTGTACGGCGGCTTCAACGCGGCTTCAACGCGACTTCGGCGCGACTTTAGCAAATTACAACGCGACTTCAAGTCGCCTCCAGGACAGGCGACTTCGGCTGTGGCCAATCACAGGACAATCAGCTCTCTGGGAGGGAGGGGTTTGCCTGGGCAAAGGAAATTTTTTGCCTGCAAAGTCGCTTGACTTTAGAGAGAGATCCGACTTGGAGGCGACTTCCATTGATTTTTATGGTACAGGTCGCCTACCAAGTCGGATCCAAGTAGTACAGGGAGTACGCTCTGAAGTCGGAGCGACTTCAGTAGTGTCTATTAAGACGCTCCCATTCACTGTCATGTGAATCTCTTTCTGGGGCGACTTGAGGGGCGACAAGTCGGATCCCAAGTCGTCCCAGTGTGAACCGAGCCTAAGGGGCCACCAGTATTGGGTCTCCTAGCAACCCTTTCCCTGTACAAAGTGTGTTGGTGGGCAACAGTAAATAGTCAGCAGCACTGTTTTGCTTGGAAAGAAATCAATGTATGAATGTGAAGCAGGACAGAGAGGTTAGGGTAGGTCCTCCAAGCATGGCTGACACTAGTGGTTGGGATTGTTGTCAGCAAAAACAAAGTTGGGAGCATACTCAATTTCAGGCAGATTAACATGTCTTTTCTGTACTTGCAGCATTTATAAAGCGATATGCAAATAAAGTATGCATGCATTGCAGGGATGTACTAAATATTTGTGTGTGTGTGTGTATATATATATATATATATATATATATATATATATATATATATATATATATATATATATATATATATATATATAATATAATTTATATTTTTTGCATACACTTAAAAATATATCTTAAAAGAGAAGTTTGTTTTGTTTTTTTGCTTTTTTATACTTAGGTGGCTGCAGCATTGGTCCGCCGGAGCCTCTGCAGTGAGAACCGAGCGATCCAACTCTGGCGATGGCTCAGTTTGCTCAGTTCTCTGTGCTCTCAGTGGCTCGCTGAGAGGTTGAGAAGGGTATCAGTCCAAGCACCCGGCGGATCCAGACTTTATTGTCGTGATGACGCGGTGCCTGGACTGATTTCTGTGACATCAGCAGAGAGCGGACTTCAGCCCGTTCTCTGCTGAAAACGGGTCACAGGAGTGCAAAACTAATTGCACTCCTGTTATCCATAGGCGAAGCCCAGCCAAATAAGCTTTGTCTGGACTTCTCCTTTAAAGTGGAACTTGAACCCTCCTGTCCTTTACAGCAGTGGTCTCCAACTTTTTTGGCACCGAGGACCAGCGTTGTGGAATAAAAGCGTGCCAAGGCCCGGGTGGTATTTATGCGGCTTTTTGCGGGCAATTTGTCGGGGAAATGGCTGGTATTAGCGCTTCAGTCATCACAGCACCATGGCTGATATGGTGTCAGGATGATTCAAGCACATTATTTCTGTCATTACATTGTAATATAGAATGAAATACTTCAACTCGCTATAATGCTATAATCATTAGTAAGACCTCATCTGGAATATGCAGTTCAGTTTTGGACACCAGTTCTCAAAAAGGATATCAGGGAACTGGAGAAAGTGCAGAGAAGGGCAACCAAACTGATAAGAGGCATGGGGGAGCTCAGCTATGAGGAAAGATTAGAGGAACTGAATTTGTTCACTCTTGAGAAGAGGAGAATAAGGGGGGATATGATCAACATGTTTAAATATATAAGGGGTCCATATAGTGAACTTGGTGTTAAGTTATTCACTTTACGGTCAACACAGAGGACAAGGGGGCACTCTTTACGACTGGAGGAAAAGAGATTTCATCTCCAAATATGGAAAGGTTTCTTCACAGTAAGAGCTGTGAAAATGTGGAATAGACTCCCTCCAGAGGTGGTTCTGGCCAGCTCAGTAGATTGCTTTAAGAAAGGCCTGGATACTTTCCTAAATGTACATAATATAACTGGGTACTGACAATTATAGGTAAAGTTGATCCAGGGAAAATCCGATTGCCTCTCTGGAATCAGGAAGGAATTTTTTCCCCTGCTGTAGCAAATTGGAGCATGCTCTGCTGGGGTTTTTTGCCTTCCTCTGGATCAACTGTGGGTATAGTATTGGGTATATTGGATTGTACGTTTTTTTTTTTTTAATTTGTTTTTTTTTTATGGTTGGACTGGATGGACTTGTGTCTTTTTTCAACCTGACTAACTATGTAATGCAGAATCTGCCACCAGATGCAGTGTCACTTGCCACCTTGCCTGCCACCAGATGTGGTTTTTACACTTTCCACGTCACCTGCTACCAGATGTGGATTGTTGCTTGCCACGTCGCCTGACATTAGATGTGGTTTGCTTCCTGCCACCAGATGTGGTTTGCTTCCTGCCACCAGATGTGGTTTGTCACACCTGCCACCAAATGAGGTTTGTCACCTGCCGTGGTGGCAGCACATGCCAGTGAGGGAGAACAGCAGTGATGCGGGGCTGGCGGTGAGAGATGAGCTCATCTCTCTGCTGTCCTGCCTCACCTCCAGCAGTGTAGTGGCCCCGCTGTGTGGGCGGAAGAGCGGTGATCCGAGCGGGCGAAGAGAGATGATCTCATATCTCTCTGCTCCCCCGCCCCACTGCGAGGGCCGAAGAGCGGTGATCCGGGCCGGCAGTGAGATATGATCTCATCTCTCTGCTCCCCCGCCTCACCACAGTGTAGCAGCCCCACTGTGTGGGTGGAAGAGCGGTGTTCCGGGCGGACGGTGAGAGATGTCATCTCTCCGCTTGCCCGCCGTCGCACAGCAGACATTGCAGCCTTCGTGGCCCAGCTGCAAACAAGCCACGGCCCGGCAGTGGCCTGCGGCCCAGGGGTTGGGGAACCCTGCTTTACAGTCAAGGAAGCTGCTATCTTGGTCTCTGTTTGATCTGCAGGTGCATTTAATAGTTTGACAGTTTGTTTGAGTTCACAAGCAGATGTGAGTTATCATTCACGGCATGCCTTGTTTTGGGAAACCGTTAAAGTGAAACTAAACCCATCTATTTTTTTTTTAAAAAAAGCACATTTTTCCCTCAGTTTAGGCCGATATGTCTTCTACATATTTTTGGTAATACAAATCGCAATAAGCGTATATTGATTGGTTTGCACAAATGTTATAGCGTCTACAAAATAGGGGATAGATTTATGGCATTTTTATTATTTTTTTTTTACTAGTAATGGCGGCGATCTGCGATTTTTATTTTTTATTTTTATCGGGACCGCGACATTATGGCAGACACATCAGACACTTGACACATTTTTGAAACCATTGACAATTATACAGCGATCAGTGCTATAAAAATGATGCACTAATTACTGTGTTAATGTCACTGGCAGGGAAGGGGTTAACACTAGGGGGCAATAAAGGAGTTAACTGTGTTCCCTGACTGTTCTAAATGTGGGGGGAGGGGACTGACTATAGGAGATGACAGATCGTGGTTTCTATCTATTAGGAACTCACGATCTGCCTCTCTTCAGCTTACAGAACAGGGATGTGTGTGTTTACACACACACATCCCTATTCTCCTCTCGTTCCCACGATCGCGTGCGGCCAGCGGTCATCAAGACCATCGGCACGCGCTCCTGCTATTCCGCTTAAAGTGGTGTTCCAGCCGAAATGATACATTTTAAATAAAAATAGGCCTATAATACACAAGCTTAATGTATTCTAGTAAAGTTAGTCTGTAAACTAAGGTCTGTTTTGTTAGTTTATATCAGTAGTTTGTTAATTTATAAACTTACAGCAGGCCGTGGCCATCTTAAGTGTGGACATCTGAAGCCAGACTGTATTTCTTCCTGGATCTCATCCTTGCAGATCTCGCACATGCTCAGTGCAGCACAAGCACTGTAATAGGTTTCAGGTCAGGTTTCCATAGCAACGGCAGTTTCAGAGGAAGTTGCCGCCCCTTCCCAGAAGGCATTGCAAACAGGAAATGATGCGATGGGCCGCGGCCAGGGAGGAGGAAGTGAAAAATGAATACAGCAGATATACAGTAGGTGCTGAGAAAAAAAATAAAAAAATATCCAATTTGTTTACAGTGCACAGTTTAGTGAGGGATGCTGAAGAGTTGTAAAAGTGGGTGGAACTCCACTTTAAAGGAGCTGTCATTTCGCCCACCTGTGCTATTCTGCTGCAGTAAAACTGCGGCGGCTGGTCGGGAAGTGGTTAAAAAAAGTTACATTCCCGCCATGCCGGGTATGCTAACTGTAACATTTGCTAGTGCTTTCAACCAAACTGTCAAACCATCATATGGCTGGGGTCATAAGTGAACACCTGTGCAGCACCATGCTTCCACCTTCAGCCCTCCTTTCTGTGTAAAATCGAAACTAAATCCTTCTATACTTTACCACCAAGCAAGCTGCCATCTTAGCTACTGTTTGGCCTGCAGTTGCCATGGTACTGCCCATGTGATTAGTTATGACACAAACCATTTAATGGCTTGACAGTTCGGTTGAGAGAACATGCAGCTGTGACAGCAATCCTCTTCAGCATGCCGAAAATGTAACTGTTTTGGGAAACCGTTAAATTAATGGGTTTAGTTCAACTTTAGTATTTGGTAAAAAGCAGGAGTAGTTATGGCGCTGCCCTTGTGGGGTTAAAAAAAAATTTCTATTAGTGGACAATTCCACTATATATTACCTGGTGTACATAACTCCTATAGATCTAGAGTATTATTCTTAAAAATTATATTTATGAGCGAAAAAAAACCCCCAAAAAAAACCTATATGTACCAAAATAACATGAGTGTTTTAGAGCTGGAATCTGTGACTGGTACTCGGTTACTAATAATCGCATTGTAATAAAAGTGAAATATCAACATGAAATTATTTCCACGAAGTGCATTTGTGCTAAACCAGTGCTATAAATGTCATAAAGTGACTGCTGCTAAATCATACAGAATCGTACAAAATGTCCAGTGCTATGAATTCCATAAAGTGACTGGTGCTAGCTAGATCATACAAAATCATACTAAATATTCAATACAAAAGGTGACTGATGTGTTTTTAACCAGTAATCTTGGATAGGAAAAGTTCCATTAATGGAAAAAAAAAAGTTCTTTTTGGAGTATTTTAGGATGTTCAATCTCTGAGAAACAGATTTCTGTGGGAAAACTTCTTATCCAGGTGCTGGCTTTTTAACCACTTGACAACTGGGCACTTAAACCCCCTTCCTAACCAGACCAATTTTCAGCTTTTGGTGCTCTCACATTTTGAATGACAATTACTCAGTCATGCAACACTGTACCCATACGAAATTTTTGTCCTTTTTTTCACACAAATAGAGCTTTCTTTTGGTGGTATTTAATCACCGTTGGGTTTTTTATTTTTTGCGCTATAAAAGAAAAAAGACTGAAAATTCGGTAAAAAAATGAAATTTTCTTTGTTTCTGTTATAAAATTTAGCAAATTTAGTAATTTTTCTTTGTAAATTTTGGCCACAATTTATACTGCTACATATCTTTGGTAAAAATAAGTACAAATCGGTGTAAATTATTTGGTCTTTGTGAAAGTTATAGAGTCCAAAAGCTATGGTGCCAATATCTGAAAATTGATCATACCTGAATTACTGACGGCCTATCTATATTCTTGAGACCTTAACATGCCAGAAAAGTACAAATACCCCCCAAATGACCCCTTTTTGGAAAGAAGACATTCCAAGGTATTTAGTAAGGGGCATGGTGAGTTTTTTGAAGTTGTCATCTTTTCCCACGATTCTTTGCAAAATCAAGATTTTTATTTTTATTTTTATTTTTTCCACAAAAATGTCATATTAGCAGGTTATTTCTCACACACCACATATGCATACCACAAATTACACCCCAAAACACATTCTGCTATTACTCCCGAGTATGGCGATACCACATGTGTGAGACTTTTACACAGCGTGGCCACATACAGAGGCCCAACATGCACGGAGCACCTCCAGGCGTTCTGGAGCACCCAGGCCAATTCTGACATTTCTCTCCTACATGTAAAAATCATCATTTATTTGCTAGAAAATTACATAGAACCCCAAAACATTATATATGTTTTTTTTTGCAAAGATCCTAGAGAATACAATGGCGGTTGTTGCAACTTTTTATCTTGCACGATATTTGCGCAGCAATTTTTTGAACGCTTTTTTTTGGGAAAAAAAACAGTTTTGTGCTTTAAAAAAAAACAAAAGCAGTAAAGTTGGCCCAATGTTTTTGCATAATGTGAAAGATGAAGTTACACCGAGTAAATAGATACCTAACATGTCACCCTTCAAAATCGCTCACGCTCGTGGAATGGCGCCAAACTTCGCTACTTAAAAATCCCCATAGGCGACGCTTTAAAAATTTTTACTGGTTACATGTTTTGAGTTACAGAGGAGGTCTAGGGCCAAAATTATTTCGCTCGCTCTACCGATCGCAGCGATACCTCACATGTGTGGTTTGAACACCGTTTTCATATGTGGGCAGCACTTACCTGTGCATTCGCTTCTGCATGCGAGCACACGGACAGGGGCGCTTTAAAAAATTATTTTTTTTTTTTATTGTTCATTTTACTTTATTTATTTTAGTTTGACACTTTTTTCCAAAAAAAAATTTTTTTGATCACTTTTATTCCTATTACAAGGAATGTAAACATCCCTTGTAATAGGAATATGGCATGACAGGTCCTCTTTACAGTGAGATATGGGGTCAATAAGACCCCACATCTCGCCTCTAGGCTGGGAAGCCTGAAATAATAAAAAAAAAAAACGATCCTGGCTTCGATCGTAGCGGTGAGACGGTAGAAGCACCGGAGGGCGGCGGGAAGGGGGGTGGTCCCCTCTCGCCTCCCATAAGAACGATCAAGCAGTGGAACAGCCGCTATGATTGTTCCTATGGTGTAGGGAATCGCCGGCTGAAAAAGATGATATCTGAATGATGCCTGTAGCTGCACCCATCATTCAGATATCCCCGCACAAAGTCAAGGACGTCGTATGACGGCCGGCGGGCAGGAAGTGGTTAAAACACTTTTTTTTTTAACACAAAGCATGTACATACCAAAAATGACACCCCAAAATAGATTCTCCTACTTCTCCTGAGTATGGCGATACCCCATGTGTGAGACTTCCACAGCCTGGCCACATACAGAGGGCGAGTACAGCTGAATATGGCTGAGCATGGCAGGGTATGGCTGCACATGGCTGGGTATCGCCGAGTATGACTGGGTATTGCAGGGTATTGCGGGGTGTTGCAGAGTATTGCGGGGTGTTGCAGAGTATTGCGGGGTGTTGCAGAGTATTGCGGGGTGTTGCAGAGTATTGCGGGGTGTTGCAGAGTATTGCGGGGTGTTGCAGAGTATTGCGGGGTGTTGCAGAGTATTGCAGAGTATTGCGGGGTATTGCAGAGTATTGCAGAGTATTGCGGGGTATTGCGGGGTATTGCAGAGTATTGTGGGGTATTGCAGAGTAATGCAGGGTATTGCAGAGTATTGCGGGGTATTGCAGAGTATTGCGGGGTATTGCAGAGTATTGTGGGGTATTGCGGGGTATTGCAGAGTATTGTGGGGTATTGCAGAGTATTGTGGGGTATTGCAGAGTATTGTGGGGTATTGCAGAGTATTGCGGGGTATTGCAGAGTATGGCTGGGTATTGCAGAGTATTGCGGGGTATTGCAGGGTATTGCGGGGTATTGCGGGGTATTGCAGAGTATTGTGGGGTATTGCGGGGTATTGCAGAGTATTGTGGGGTGTTGCGGAGTAGTGCAGAGTATTGCAGAGCATTGTGGGGTATTGCAGAGTATTGCAGAGCATTGTGGGGTATTGCAGAGTATTGCAGAGCATTGTGGGGTATTGCAGAGTATTGCAGAGCATTGTGGGGTATTGCAGAGTATTGCAGAGCATTGTGGGGTATTGCAGAGTATTGCAGAGCATTGTGGGGTATTGCAGAGCATTGTGGGGTATTGCAGAGCATTGTGGGGTGTTGCAGAGTATTGTGGGGTGTTGCAGAGTATTGTGGGGTGTTGCAGAGTATTGTGGGGTGTTGCAGAGTAGTGCAGAGCATTGCAGGGTATTATATTATGGAGGGATGGCTGATCATGGTGGGATGGATGGATGGATGTGACTGTATTTGTCACAGAGCAGCGTTGTGGGCACTACAGATGCAGCCCACAACGCTGCTATCATCCGATCCCTCCTCCGCTCCTCCCCCTCTGTACCGATCGGCACACAGAGGGGAGGGAGGAACCGGCGTCATGACATGACGCCGGTCTGTTGACATGTGATCGCTCCGTCATTTGACGGAGCGATCACATGGTAAACGGCCGCGATTAGCGGCCGTTCACCGTGATCCGTGATGCGCCGGGTCCTCTGGACCCGGCGGTCACGGAAGTTCTCGGGTGCGCGCCCCAGGGGGCGCGCGAGAGCAGTATTCTGGGAGGACGTCCATGGACGCCCTCCCAGGATAAGCCGACCGCGCTGTGGCCGTCTTTCGGCTATGGCCCGGTCGGCATGTGGTTAATTAGTGCCTTATCTGCATGCTCTTATACTGCTTGCACTCACCGGATTTTCTTTCCCCTGCAGGGGTGCAGGCAGTCACAGTATCTTCCACTGTGTAGCAATCATAGATGTCTCCAAACTTTACTTTCCGTGTTGTTTTGATGTATTACATATAAAAGAAAGGAGGGATACCCATAGCGTAAAACCGTATAGGAACTTTATTAAAGCTTAACCAGTTGCCGACGGTCGCACGAACATATACGTCCTCAGAGTGGCACAGGCAGGCAAAAGGGCTTACAGGTACGTCCTTGTCTGCCCGCCGGTGGGGGGTCCGATCGGACCCCCCCCCCCCGTGCCTGCGGCAGTCGGCAAATCTTCCCCGGCGATCGGTGGTGAGGGGGAGGCCATCCATTCGTGGCCCCCCCCTCGCGATCGCTCCCAGCCAATGGGATCATTTCCCTGCCTCTGTATTGTACACAGAGGCAGAGGAAATGATGCCATCTCTCCTCGGCTCGGTATTTTCCGTTCCGGCGCCGAGGAGAGAAGACTGTAATGTGAGTGTACAACACACACACACAGTAGAACATGCCAGGCACACAAAACACCCCGATCGCCCACCGATCACCCCCCAATCACCCCCCCCCCCGTCACAAACTGACACCAAGCAGGTTTTTTTTTTTTTTTCTGATTACTGTATTGGTGTCAGTTTGTGACAGTTACTGTGTTAGGGCAGTTAGGGTTAGCCCCCTGTAGGTCTAGGGTACCCCCCTAACCCCCCCTAATAAAGTTTTAACCCCTTGATCACCCCCTGTCGCCAGTGTCACTAAGCGATCATTTTTCTGATCGCTGTATTAGTGTCGCTGGTGACGCTAGTTAGGGAGGTAAATATATAGGTTCGCCGTCAGCGTTTTATAGCGACAGGGACCCCCATATACTATCTTATAAATGTTTTAACCCCTTGATTGCCCCCTAGTTAACCCTTTCACCACTGATCACCGTATAACCGTTACGGGTGACGCTGGTTAGTTAGTTTATTTTTTATAGTGTCAGGGCACCCGCCGTTTATTACAGAATAAAGGTTTAGCCCCCTGATCGCCCGGCGGTGATATGCGTCGCCCCAGGCAGCGTCAGGTTAGCGCCAGTACCGCTAACACCCACGCACGGAGCATACGCCTCCCTTAGTGGTATAGTATTTGAACGGATCAATATCTGATCCGATCAGATCTATACTAGCGTCCCCAGCAGTTTAGGGTTCCCAAAAACGCAGTGTTAGGGGGATCAGCCCAGATACCTGCTAGCACCTGCGTTTTGCCCCTCCGCCCGGCCCACCCAAGTGCAGTATCGATCGATCACTGTCACTTACAAAACACTAAACGCATAACTGCAGCGTTCGCAAAATCAGGCCCAATCCCTGCGATCGCTAACAGTTTTTTTTGGTAGCTTTTTATTGAACTGGCAAGCACCAGCGCCCTAGTACACCCCGGTCGTAGTCAAACCAGCACTGCAGTAACACTTGGTGACGTGGCGAGTCCCATAAGTGCAGTTCAAGCTGGTGAGGTGGCAAGCACAAGTAGTGTCCCGCTGCCACCAAAAAGACAAACACAGGCCCGTCGTGCCCATAATGCCCTTCCTGCTGCATTCGCCAATCCTAATTGGGAACCCACCACTTCTGCAGCGCCCGTACTTCCCCCATTCACATCCCCAACCAAATCAGTCGGCTGCATGAGAGGCATTTTCTTTATGTCCTCCCGAGTACCCCTACCCAACGAACCCCCCCAAAAAAGATGTTGTGTCTGCAGCAAGCGCGGATATAGGCGTGACACCCGCTATTATTGTCCCTCCTGTCCTGACAATCCTGGTCTTTGCATTGGTGAATGTTTTTTGAACGCTACCATTCACTAGTTGAGTATTAGCGTAGGGTACAGCATTGCACAGACTAGGCACACTTTCACAGGGTCTCCCAAGATGCCATCGCATTTTGAGAGACCCGAACCTGGAACCGGTTACAGTTATAAAAGTTACAGTTACAAAAAAAGTGTAAAAAAACAAAACAAAAACAAACACAAAAATATTAAATAAAAAATAATAGTTGTCGTTTTATTGTTCTCTCTCTCTCTATTCTCTCTATTGTTCTGCTCTTTTTTACTGTATTCTATTCTGCAATGTTTTATTGTTATTATGTTTTATCATGTTTGCTTTTCAGGTATGCAATTTTTTATACTTTACCGTTTACTGTGCTTTATTGTTAACCATTTTTTTGTCTTCAGGTACGCCATTCACGAATTTGAGTGGTTATACCAGAATGATACCTGCAGGTTTAGGTATCATCTTGGTATCATTCTTTTCAGCCAGCGGTCGGCTTTTATGTAAAAGCAATCCTAGCGGCTAATTAGCCTCTAGACTGCTTTTACAAGCAGTGGGAGAGAATGCCCCCCCCCCCACCGTCTTCCGTGTTTTTCTCTGGCTCTCCTGTCTCAACAGGGAACCTGAGAATGCAGCTGGTGATTCAGCCAGCTGACCATAGAGTTGATCAGAGACCAGAGTGGCTCCAAACATCTCTATGGCCTAAGAAACCGGAAGCTACGAGCATTTTATGACTTAGATTTCGCCGGATGTAAATAGCGCCATTGGGAAATTGGGGAAGCATTTTATCACACCGATCTTGGTGTGGTCAGATGCTTTGAGAGCAGAGGAGAAATCTAGGGTCTAATAGACCCCAATTTTTTCAAAAAAAGAGTACCTGTCACTACCTATTGCTATCATAGGGGATATTTCCATTCCCTGAGATAACAATAAAAATGATTTAAAAAAAAAAATGAAAGGAACAGTTTAAAAATAAGATAAAAAAGCAAAAAAAAAAAAAAAAAAGCAAAAAAAAAAGCACCCCTGTCCCCCCTGCTCTCGCGCTAAGGCGAACGCAAGCGTCGGTCTGGCGTCAAATGTAAACAGCAATTGCGCCATGCATGTGAGGTATCACCGCGAAGGTCAGATCGAGGGCAGTAATTTTAGCAGTAGGCTTTTAGGCTTTTAAAAATGTATTTATTTTGTTGCCACTGCACGTTTGTGCGCAATTTTAAAGCATGTCATGTTTGGTATCCATGTACTCGGCCTAAGATCATCTTTTTTATTTCATAAAACATTTGGGCAATATAGTGTGTTTTAGTGCATTAAAATTTAAAAAAGTGTGTTTTTCCCCCAAAAAATGCGTTTGAAAAATCGCTGCGCAAATACTGTGTGAAAAAAAAATGAAACACCCACCATTTTAGTCTGTAGGGCATTTGCTTTAAAAAAATATATAATGTTTGGGGGTTCAAAGTAATTTTCTTGCAAAAAAAAATAATTTTTTCATGTAATCAAAAAGTGTCAGAAAGGGCTTTGTCTTCAAGTGGTTAGAAGAGTGGGTGATGTGTGATATAAGCTTCTAAATGTTGTGCATAAAATGCCAGGACAGTTCAAAACCCCCCAAATGACCCCATTTTGGAAAGTAGACACCCCAAGCTATTTGCTGAGAGGCATGTCGAGTCCATGGAATATTTTATATTGTGACACAAGTTGCAGGAAAGAGACAATTTTTTTTTTTTTGCACAAAATTTTCACTAAATGATATATTCCTTAAACATGCCATGAGAATATGTGAAATTATACCCCAAAATACATTCTGTTGCTTCTCCTGAGTATGGGGATACCACATGTGTGGGACTTTTTGGGAGCCTAGCCGCGCACGGGACCCCAAAAACCAAGCACCGCCTTCAGGCTTTCTAAGGGCGTAAATTTTTGATTTCACTCTTCACTGCCTATCACAGTTTCGGAGGCCATGGAATGCCCAGGTGGCACAAACCCCCCCCCCAAATGACCCCATTTTGGAAAGTAGACACCCCAAGCTATTTGCTGAGCGGTATAGTGAGTATTTTGCAGACCTCACTTTTTGTCACAAAGTTTTGAAAATTAAAAAAAGAAAAAAAAAATGTTTTTCTTTTCTTTCTTCATTTTCAAAAACAAATGAGAGCTGCAAAATACTCACCATGCCTCTCAGCAAATAGCTTGGGGTGTCTACTTTCCAAAATGGGGTCATTTGGGGGGGGGGGGTTGTGCCACCTAGGCATTCCATGGCCTCCGAAACTGTGCTAGGCAGTGAAGAGTGAAATCAAAAATTTACACCCTTAGAAATCCTGAAGGCGGTGATTGGTTTTCGGGGCCCCGTATGCGGCTAGGCTCCTAAAAAGTCCCACACATGGTATCCCCATACTCAGGAGAAGCAACTAAATGTATTTTGGGGTGCAATTCCACATATGCCCATGGCCTGTGTGAGCAATATATCATTTAGTGACAACTTTGTGCAAAAAAAAAAAAAAAATTGTCACTTTCCCGCAACTTGTGTCAAAAGATAAAATATTCCATGGACTCAACATGCCTCTCAGCAAATAGCTTGGGGTGTCTACTTTCCAAAATGGGGTCATTTGGGGGGGGTTTATGCCATCTGGGCATTTTATTGCCTTCAAAACTGTGATAGGTAGTGAGGAGTAAAATAAAAAATGTACGTCCTTAGAAATCCTAAAGGCAGTGATTGGTTTTCGGGGCCCAGTACGCGGCTAGGCTCCCAAAAAGTCCCACACATGTGGTATCCCCATACTCAGGAGAAACAGCTAAATGTATTTTGGGGTGCAATTCCACATATGCTCATGGCCTGTGTGAGCAATATATCATTTAGTGACAACTTTTTGTAATTTTTTTTTTTGTCATTATTCAATCACTTGGGACAAAAAAAATGAATATTCAATGGGCTCAACATGCCTCTCAGCAATTTCCTTGGGGTGTCTACTTTCCAAAATGGGGTCATTTGGGGGGGTTTTGTACCGCCCTGCCATTTTAGCACCTCAAGAAACGACATAGGCAGTCATAAATTAAAGGCTGTGTAAATTCCAGAAAATGTACCCTAGTTTGTAGGCGCTATAACTTTTGCGCAAACCAATAAATATATACTTATTGACATTTTTTTTACCAAAGACATGTGGCCGAATACATTTTGGCCTAAATGTATGGCTAAAATTGAGTTTATTGGATTTTTTTTAGAACAAAAAGTAGAAAATATCATTTTTTTTCAAAATTTTCGGTCTTTTTCCGTGTATATCGCAAAAAATAAAAACGGCAGAGGTGATCAAATACCATCAAAAGAAAGCTCTATTTGTGGGAAGAAAAGGACGCAAATTTCGTTTGGGTACAGCATTGCATGACCGCGCAATTAGCAGTTAAAGCGACGCAGTGCCAAATTGTAAAAAGTGCTCTGGTCAGGAAGGGGGTAAATCCTTCCGGGGCTGAAGTGGTTAATAACACTGTGGTACTCAAATTTTCAATGATAAAAACGAGCATGAAAAAGATATCAAAATCGCTTTGCTAGAGGTGCTGCAAGACGTCCGTAAGCCCGGCCTACCCGCGTTTCGTCATCAGTCACCTTTTATATTGGATATTTAGTATGATTTTGTATGATCTAGCACCAGTCACTTTATGGAATTCATAGCACTGGACATTTTGTACGATTCTGTATGATTTAGCAGCAGTCACTTTATGACATTTATAGCACTGGTTTAGCACAAATGCACTTTGTGAAAATAATTGAAGTATTTTATGTTGATATTTCACTTTTATTACAATGCAATTATTAGTAACCGAGTACCAGTCACAGATTCCAGATCTAAAACACTCACGTTATTTTGGTACATATAGTTTTTTTTTTTGTTTTTTTGTTTTGTTATTTTGCTTTTTGCTTCGCTCATAAATATAATTTTTAAGAATAATACTCTAGATCTATAGGAGTTATGTACACCAGGTAATATATAGAGGAATTGTCCACTAATAGAAAAAAAAATTTCTAACCCCACAAGGGCAGCGCCATAACTACTCCTACTTTTTACCAAATTAAAAACACATCAGTCACCTTTTATATTGGACATTTTAGTATGATCTAGCACCAGTCACTTTATGTAATTCATAGCACTGGACATTTTGTATGATTCTGTATGATTTAGCAGCAGTCACTTTATGACATTTATAGCACTGGTTTAGCACAAATGCACTTTGTGGAAATAATTTCATGTTGATATTTCACTTTTATTACAATGTGATTATTAGTAACCAAGTACCAGTCACAGATTCCAGATCTAAAACACTCACGTTATTTTGGTACATATAGGTTTTTTTTTGTTTTTTTTTCACTCATAAATATAATTTTTAAGAATAATACTCTAGATCTATAGGAGTTATGTACACCAGGTAATATATAGTGGAATTGTCCACTAATAGAATTTTTTTTTTTAACCCTACAAGGGCAGCGCCATAACTACTCCTGCTTTTTACCAAATTCTAATACACTCCACTTAGGTGGTATTGTATCTGTAGAGGCAGCAGCCCCATGTTCTAACTCCACTCAACCAGTGAGCGGAATTACCCCATATATCTATCCTTAGTTCAACTTTAGAGCAGAAATAAACCCTCCTATCCTTTTCAGTTAAGGAAGCTGGCATCTTAGCCTTTGTTTGTTATATAACTGCCATAATGCTGCACGTGTGATCAATTATAACAGCAGCTATTTGATGGTTTGACAGTTTGGTTGAGAGCACAAGCAAATGTGACAGCAGGCTGGCCAGAATGCTGGGAATGTACAGTAACTTTATTGAAATCGTTAAATTAATGGGTTTAATTTTGCTTTAAATTCATATATTTACTTGCTGTGTAGAAAATTCTGCTCTGGGACCTTACAGTAGTCAGCCTTGTCACTAAATGCCTAGGTCACATGATCTCTGATGAAAGGATTATATACCAAACGCTTTTACATTTGGTCTTGTCACCAGACATTAAGGGATCTAGAGCAACATTTCCCTAGGTTAATGAACCATATTTGAAAAGAAAATACTGGGGTGGGTAGAATGCTGCATTTAGCAGTACTGTTTTTTTTACTTTAGGTCTACGTTTGGATGGCCCAGTTGAAATTTGTCTGAGCATGTTAACATGTTCCTTATCTCACTGTAATAGCAATTTTCTTTATGGGTTTTCAGGAATTCATAAGTTCCGGATCAGCAAATGCCGAGACTAGTAAAGTCATTGGAAGCTTGGAAACAAAGTACAAATGGGCAGAATATGGTCTGATATTCATTGAGAAGTGGAACACAGATAACACGCTTGGCACAGAGATCACAGTAGAAGATCAAGTAAGCTCGAGTATAGCAGTTTTGCCAGATGTCTAAACTACATTCACATTGCCAATTATCAGTGACTGATGTAAATGCAACTGGCTTATTTCTTTTTGTTCAGCTTGCAAAAGGACTGAAGTTGACCTTTGACTCCTCATTTTCTCCTAACACTGGGTAAGACATGACTGTTTTTCTATGTTTGTACAATAACTTTGCAGACAAAGTTTGGTTGGCTTTGTTCTTCCCTCATACCATACTCTGATACAATACAGTGTGAATGTTGGTTTCATATTTTATCCACTGTATTGTATGTTTTCCCTAACTTACCTTGCACAATAGCCTCCTGTATATAACCAGAAGAGGTTGTAAAAGGTCCAAAGTTCCTGAACCATTTACCTTAAAGCTTAAGTGTAGGCAAACTGTTAAATGTACAGTTAAAATGCATGTGTGCCAAAAAAATTACCTGCCAAAAAATGTGTAATTCTGTTAAGCCAGTTTTTTTATTTTATTTAGACACTGCTGCCAGATACTAGATACAGATGTCGCTCTATTTTTTTTCAACTGTAGTCTAAGCAGTGCAGCTTGGTCAAAACTGTATCTCAATACACCTCTCTGTGATCTCTCCTCCAATCAGTAAGCACAGTTTGCTAGATTCACACCACTATGCAAAGCCTGATTTGCTCACAGCACTGTCCCAACCCTCTTCGAGACAGTATGATAATTTGAAGGTTAGTGTGGTACTGTTTATTTTAAGTATTTATAGATGATTTGCACAGAGCAGTCCAGATCCTCCTCTTCTCGGGTCTATGGCTAGAGCTCCTGGCCCCTCCCTCCAGTGGAGTGTCCCCGCAGCAAGCAGCTTGCTCTGGGGGCACCCGAGCGGAGCCGTAGACACAGAGCCGTGGTTCCGCTCAACCCATCCCCCCCCTCCTCATTGGCTAGCTGACTTTGACAGCAGCCGGAGCCAATGGTGCCCTTGCGGTGTTTCAATCAATCAAGAGGGAGAGTCTCAGATGGCCAAGGCACTCGTGGACATCGCTGGATTGAGATTAGGCTCAGGTAAGTATTAGGGGGGTCTGAGGGGGGCTGCTGCGCACAGAAGGTTTCTTATCTTAATGCATAGAATGCATTAAGGTAAAAAACCTTTTGCTTTTACAACCACTTTAACCACTTCCGGACCGCCTGCCATCATTATACGTCGCCTATTTGACATTGAATACCGTTGTTATGGCAGGAGATAGCTGCCATTTCTTAAACAGCGGGCGGTCCGCTTTCAGATAAAAGTGGTCTCTGCAGCGGATTCGCCGCAAAATCACTTGGTGGCAGGAGAGGTGACCCCACCCCTCCCGCTGCTCCCCGGTGGTCTCCGTTGCTTATCGGAGCCCTCGGTATCGGGTCCTTTCCCCTGCGAGGCATGGAGTCAAGTGAGGGAATAATGGCCCCCACTCGACTCCATATCATTGGCTGACAGAAGCGACGCCAAATGTCACTTCCGCCCAATGGTCTTGAAGGGGAAATTTTTTTTTATTGAAAGAAAAAACTTATTTTATTTTTTTTTCATTTAAGTGTAAATGTGAGATCTGGGGACTTTTTGGCCCCAGATCTCACATTAAAGAGGTCCTGTCATGCCTTTTTTCTATTACAAGGGATGATGTTTACATTCTTTGTAATAGAAATAACTGTGACCCAAATAATTTTTTAAATGGACGGTGTAATAATAAAATACGCAAGTCGCACCCACATATGAAAACGGTGTTCAGACCACACATGTGAGGAATCGTCATGATCGTTAGAGTGAGAGCAAGAATTCTAGCACTAGACCCCCTCTAACTCAAAACTGGTAAACGTCGCCGATGGAGATTTTTAAGTGCCAAAGTTTGTCACGATTCCACGAGCCGGTGCAATTTTGAAGCATGGCATGTTGGGTATCAATTTACTGACGTAACTTTATCTTTCACAATATAGAAAAAAATTGAGCTAACTCTACTGGTGTCTTATTTTTTAATTTAAAAAAGTGTATTTTTTCCCAAATAGTTGCCCTTGTAAGACTGCTGCGCAAATACGGTGTGACATAAAGTATTCCAATGATCGCCATTTTTTTCTCTAGAGCGTCTGAAAAAAAAAAAAAAAAAAAAAAAAATATATATATATATATATATATATATATATATATATATATATATATATATATATATATATATATATATATATAAAATATGCTTGGGGGTTCTAAGTAATTTTCTAGCAAAAAAATGATTTTAACTTGTAAACAAAAAATCTCGAAAAAGAGCCTCGGTCCTTAAAGCGGGATTCTGGCCAGCTATTTTTTTTTTTTTTAAAGTCAGCAGCTACAAACACTGTTGCTGCTGACTTTAAATAAGTAGACTTACCTGTCCTGGGTGCCTGCGATATCGGCCGCCCGAGGTCCCGGCACCGCCATCCTAAGTAAGGGAAACAGGCCTTGCGGCTTCACTGCCAGTTTCCTACTGCGCACGCGCGAGCGGCGCATTGCTTTGTAAATGGAATGCGATGTGTTGTGGGACACACACAGTTCCCATAACACACCGCGCCCCATTCCCCAGAAGACAACGCAGGGAGCAGAAGACTGAAGATCACCGCGGTGTAGGAAGAGGGAGATTAGGAAGACTGCCTAGCAACAGCCATTTCACGTAAGTAAAAAAAAAATTTTATTTTCCCTTCAATTTTTTTTTTTAGGTTTTTTTTGTGCAATTTTTTTTTTCAGGGTGGACCTCCACTTTAAGTGGTTAATTTGAGCAACAGATAAGTTTATATGCCTGGTCTGCTCAACTGCAACATATTGCCTTTTTAGGCCTCTTTCACACTTGTGCGACTTGTCCTGCAACTTGGGACTGCAAAGGTGCATGACAAAGTCGTACCCCATGATTTCCAATGAGTACTATTCATATCTGTCCGACTTCAAAGTAGTCCCTGTAATACTTTGGTCTAGGGCTGAAACAACTAATCGATTAATCGACAACTAATCGATTATGAAATTAATCGATTACTATTTTCATAATCGATTAATCGGCCAGTTGGGGTTAAAAATAATAAAATTAGCCCTTTATAGTACAAGAGCAAATAATTGCTACTGTAAATATTACTTTCACAGTTCTACAGTAAAAAAAAATGAACCCCTTACAGTAGCAATTATTTGCTTTCTTTGTACTATAAAGGGCTAATATTAGTTTTTTTTTTTAACCCCATTATGTTACTAAACGTCTTAGACCTGGTTCACATCTTTGTGTTTTTTGGTGCTTTTTGCAGAAACGCACTACAGTTCATTTAACATGGTTCTCTATGGGACACGTTCACATCTATGCTTTTTTTTCAGCCGCTGCGTATTTGGAAAGGGTCAAGGACTTCTTTTTTTTCAACGCAAAACGGTGCTTTTTTGGTTCAATATACATCAATGGAGAAGCTGCAGAAAAGCATGTAATGCGTTTTTGCAGCAATTTGTATTTTTTAATCTGCCCAACAACAGATTGGCCAAAAAAATGTATTTCTCTTCTAATCGTGTATACAGTATTTCTCCTCTAATAGTGTATATACAGGATATCTCTTCTGTCTGTTATTCTCAGAGTGAATTCAATATTTTGCTCCCTAACCATATAGTTGGTTGTTTATATTTACCACTGCATAGAGATATTTAAGAATAAATTGCTTTTTTTTAAAAACTTTACACATTAACTAAATTATACACCACACTTTTTTTTTTAAGGTTATTAACCGATTAAATCGATAAATCGAAACAATAATCGACCAACTAATCGATTATGAAAATAATCGTTAGTTGCAGCCCTAGTTGTGATCCCCAAAGCCTTGACTCAAGCTATCTGCTAAAACATTGCCAGGCCCTGGGAGTTGAGATGCTGTAAGAGAACCGAGATTCTTCTCTGTGCATAGGAAGATTGACATGCCACCTGAAGGAGAGGGTGACTTCTTGTGCCCCCTTGATGAGACACATAAGCCACCGTAGATTTGTTGTCCAAAAGAATCTTGACAGCTCGACCTCGCAACATAGGTTGGAACGCTAAGTGCGCGTCTGACAGCATCCAATCCCAGAAAATTTGAGCTCTTCCTCCCACAAAGGTTCCATTGGCCTTGAACCTGCTGTCCCAGGCAGTGTGCCCCGCAGCCTGCCAGACTAGCATTGGTCGACACCACCATTGGTTCTGAGGCCTTTAACGGAACTCCGCAGGAAAGATTGCGAGCTACTAAACACCAACCAGGGACCAGATTATCGGAATTGGCAGACGATCCCACTGAAGAAGAAAGTTGTATTGAAACCTTCTGCGCCAGCTGACTCACGGGACTACTGGAACTGTGGCTGATAAAACCCCCAGATACTGCATGCATTCCTTTAGCATCATAGAAGGCCTGGCCATCACTGCTTTGTCTGAGACTTGATCTCCAGGACCTTCCTCTGAGGAGGAGAAACACGACCCCGATCCGTGTTGAATTGTACTCCTAAATACTCCAACATTTGGGTCAGATGCATCTGGCTCTTCCGAAAGTTGATCAACCAACCGAAACGAGCTAGTGTTTTGCAGGTGAATTCACATGAACTAGAAGGAGCTCATTTGACGGACCCAGAAGTAGCATGTCGTCTAGATAATGGAATATTTGCACTCCCTTGACCCTGAGAGTCGCAACGACAGCAGACAGTAGCTTTAAAAACGTTCTCGGAGTAGTGCAGAGACCGAATGGGAGAGATTAAAAATTAAAATGAGAGCCTTCCACGGAAGGCCTAAGAAAGCGATGGTGAGATGCGTCTATGGAGACCTGAATATACGCATCCGCCAGATCAAAACCATCCAGTCTCCTGACTCCACAACCGAAACGATCGTTTGCAATGACTCCATTTTGAATGGTGGAACCTTCATGTAAGAATTCAGGACTTTGAGGTCAAAAACTGGTCAGAAACCCCCTGAAGCCTCTGGGACCTAAAACAGAGGGGAACATACTCTTTGACCTAATTCGTGCCTTGGAACCGGAAGGATATCCCTTGCTGCCAACAGCTCCCCTATATATCCTTGCAAACATTGCCTCCTTTCCAAATCCTTAGGAAGTCCAGTTTCTTTGAACAAGGTCTGAGGGGGCCTTGTTCTGAACTCAAGACGATAATGTGATCGAATGACGGCCAGACATGATGTAATTTGTCCGCCCAAACCCCCCCTGAATTGGGCTAGTCTTGCTCCTACTTGAGAGGGTTAAGAGGAGACAGCTTCAGAAGGACTTTCCTTTGAAGCCTTAGGCTCTGTTTGCACTACTGCGAGTTGTTGACCTGACACATGCAAAGTCGCATGACAAGTCAAAACCCATGTATTTCAATGGTCCCCGTTCTAATTGGTGCGACTTAAGTCGCAGGGACTCCAAAAAAGGTTTTTGCACTACTTTGTTCCAACATCTGTGCAACTTTTTCTCACATGGTTTTCACAGGTCGAATGACATCGCATCACAAATCGCACAGCAAAGTCGCAGTGTAAATCGCGCGACTTTGGGGATGCAGCAGTGGAAACACAGCCAGCCAGGGGCTTTGTTGGCCCTGGGCTTGGAAGGTTTCTGGAATGTTGAACCAGCTCCCCTCCACTGTCTGAAAAACTGTCTGTAAGCCCTGGCCTCTCTGAATCCTTCTTTGGATCCCTTGTTAAACAGAAAGGGCTGCTGTGTCTTTTTCTCTTCTGCGGGATTAGGCCAGATCTGCTGCCGGAAACCCACTGAATTGCTGATTCTAAGTCTTCCCGAAGAGTAGCTTCCCGTCAAATGGACTTGAACACAGACTGTGCTGAGAAGCTTTATCGGCCGACCAATGCTTCAACCATAAGGCTCTGCGGGCTGTGACGGAATGAGCCATTATCTTTGCTGTCATCTTGACCTGGTCAACAGCCACTTTAGCCACAACTCTACAGCAGTCTTAAAAACTGCAAAGGAGAACTGCCACTTCCCAGACTTTCAATCCAAACATCCATCCACCAGCTCCGCTACCCACACACTAAGGCTGGATTCACACCCATGCACCCAGCGCATTCCGCAGAACCGCGCCACAGAACGTGTTCTATAGGAGACCATGATAAATGGACGGTAGTGCAAATCCGCAAAACGCAAAAAGCACCAAAAAACCCACAGGTGCGAACCCAGCCCAAGTGCTGCTGCCATAGGGGTGAGTGCTACCGCCGGCCTGCAGGCTGCTGCGGCCAAACTATACAACCTTTTTAGGTCTGCATTTATTTTGCGATCCATTGGATCCCTAAAAGAAATCGAATCGTCCAGCGGAAGCGTAATGTGGCGGGCCAGTACATATAATGAAGCATCCACCTTAGGCGTAGTGCAAAAGGAGAAGAACTGCCACTTACCAGACTTTCATCCAAACATCCATCCACCAGCTCCGCTACCCACACTCTAAGGCTGGATTCACACCCATGCACTCCCAGCGCAATCCGCAGAACCGCACCACAGAACGTGTTCTATAGGAGACCATGATAAATGGACGGTAGTGCAAAAAGCACTGCTGCCACAGGAGTGAGTGCTACCGCCGGCCTGCAGGCTGCTGCGGCCAAACTATACAACCGTTTTAGGTCTGCGTTTATTTTGCGATCCATAGGATCCCTAAAAGAGACCGAATGCTCCAGCGGAAGCGTAATGTGGCGGGCCAATACACATAATGAACGATCCACCTTAGGCGTAGTGTCCCAAGGGGTACAGCTTCGATACTCCATTATGCACATTGAGCTTCTTCTCAGGCCCCCCCCCCCACTCATCGTCAATTACTTTTTTAATTTCAGAAATGAAATGGGAAGTAAGGTAACGATTTCTTTAAATACGGGTAGTATCTTTGCTGTTTCTTGGGAGGCGACGATTCTTCATGCCACTTCATCACATCTTTAACAGCCTCCACCAAGGGGGGAACCAGTGCAAGAATCAAACGTATGCGATTCTGAGATCATCTCAGCCTCAGATGGACCTGAATCGCTATCGACTTCAGAGTTAAAACGCACTAAAAACACTTGATCTGAATCTGCAGATGGTGAAGATACAGCAGGATGAGCAGGATTCCTTGAAACACTCTTTAACCCTTCCTTGACTGCGTGATTAATGTAGGATTTAACCTGGCATGCTTTCGCAGCATTGTCCTGAGCCATCTGATGTCTTGACCTCTCTTGGCTTGGGTCCCAGCGACTAAAGTGAGGTAGGAGCGAGGGAATGCTGTGACAACAGGCGTCTATGCTGCATGCAACTTTGCGATTTGTCATGTCTAGTCCCTTCTTTACTCTTTTTTACTGGAATGCTGATTTGGAACCTCTTTGCGGGAGTTTATCTCGCAGTGGGCCCTTCTCTCTGTAAAACACAGAGGATGTGCTCTTTTAAAAAATAAACAAGCCAATAGTCCATACTCCATGATTACTCCATGATGTAAGAGTCAGGTGGGAAGAGGATGTGGGGTTATAACACAGGCTCAGTGGAAGAGAATCTTAGAGATGGGATCGTTGATATCAGTCTCCCCTCCGCAGAGGATATCACACTTGATGTTGTTAAACAGAGCTTATTACACACCTAAACGTCTCTTTAAGTTTGAAAGAAGAACTGATGATAGATGCCCTAGATGCCGGGGGACCTCATTCACATGATGTGGAGATGTCCCAGGCTGTTTCGTTACTGGGAGGGGGTGATTGAAAGTTTGAGAGATATATTTGAGATTATACTGGAGAAAGAGGCTAAAGTGTGTATCTTTGGGTATAGACGGATACAGGGGGAGAGGAAGAGTACCACACTGGTAACTCTGAGATGTCTATTCCAGGCAAGGAAAATGATCGCATTAAGATGGCAATCAAAGGAACCCCCCACAGTGAGAGATTGGAATGTTACATTGAATGAAACCCTTTGTAGGGAAAGAACAGAGTATATTAACCACTTCAATACAGGGCACTTGGACACCTTCCTGCCCAGACCAATTTTCAGCTTTCAGCGCTGTCGCAGTTTGAATGACAATTGCGCGGTCATGCTACACTGTGCCCAAACTAAATTTTTATCATTTTGTTCCCACAAATAGACCTTTCTTTTGGTGGTAATTTATCACATCTGCGGTTTTTAATTTTTGCTAAACAAATAAAAAAAGACCAAAAATTAAAAAAAAAATAAAAGTTTTGCTTTTGTTTCTGTTAAAAAAAAAATGTAAATAAGTAAGTTTTCTCTTTCACTGATGGGCACTGGTAAGGCAGCACTGACAGGCACTGATACGGCGGCACCGATGAGGTGGCACCAATGAGCGGGCACTGATGGGCACTGGTAGGCGGCACTGATGGGTGGCACTCATATGCAGCACTGATGGGCGTTGATAGGCGGCACTGATGGGCGACACTGATGGGCACTAATAGGGTGGCGCTGATAGGCGGCACTGCTGGGCACTGATAGGCGGCACTGATAGGCGGCACTGATGGGCACTGATACGTGGCACTGATGGGCACTGATACGCGGCACTGATATGAGGCACTGATAGGCATCCCTGGTGGCACTGGCAGTGGTAAGCATTGAAGTGGGCACTGACTGGCAGCTGCCTGGGCACAGATTGGCAGCTGCCTGGGCACACAGTGGCATTTCCCTGGTGGTCTAGGGGCATACCTGGTGGTCCAGTGTGGATCGCTTCCCTGGTGGTCCTGGGCGGCTTCCCTGGTGGTCCTGGGTAGGATCCGAGGGGGGGCTGTGCTGATAAACAATCAGCACAGACCCCCCTGTCAGGAGAGCAGCCGATCGGCCCTCCTCTACTCGCGTCTGTCAGACCCGAGTGAGGAAAAGCCGATCACCGGCTCTTCCTATTTACATCGTGATCAGCCATGATTGGACACGGCTGATCACGTGGTAAAGAGTCTCCGTCGGAGACTCTTTACTTAGATCGGTGTTGCAGGGTGTCAGACTGACACCCCGCAACAACGATCGCCACGATGCGCACCCCCGTGGGCGCGCAGCGGCTCGATATTCCTGATCACGTCATATGACGTCCGATCAGGAATATCAAACCACTTTGCCGCCGTCATTCTGTAATAGGGCGGGCGGTAAGTGGTTAAGAGAGGTAATCTTAAGGAATTCGATAAAATGTGGTGACAATGACTGGAGAAGGTGGCAGGCTTTCAATAGGAAGTAAAGAGTATAACAAAGTGGGGTTTAATAAAAAAGACCTAGGCAGTCAGGGATCTGATCTACCAGTATATAACCTATTGGGTGCTTGTCTCTATCTGACAAATAATAGCTAATAGAAGCTGAGCTTGTAAACCAAATGGGTTTAAAGTCTAACTCTGAGTATTCTATGTAAGGGAAGGGGGTGTTAGGAGGGGGGGTGAGAGGGTAAGGGGAAAGAGTGAAGGAATTAAGGTATATATATTAATCTGGATAATATTGAAAATGGCTGTAGGAGCGGGTTCGGGAAGCTCTTTAGTTTTTCTTATGATTGACTTCGGACTTGATATATGGTACCCGCATTGCGCCTTTATAGGTCCATATCAATTGGTTGTGAATTCATGTTTAACTTACGATCCTGTGTAATCTCCGCTTAAAGTTCACAAAATATATTAAAGGGGGGAGAGAAAAAAAAAAAAGGAGGGGAGATGAGAAAAATTTTTCCACAATGATGTGAATTTAAGAGTCTGCAAATGAAAGTCAAGCTGGATAAGTCCCCAGACACTATTCTCTGATGTGGTAAAAAAAAAAAAAAATTATTTTTTTTCAAAACAAAAATAAACACAATTAAAATAAACTTCTCCATCCAAATCTATAGTGCTAAGGCAGCTAGGCAGGCAGGCAAAATCCCCCAGTCCTAGAAGGTACAGGATAATAAAAATACTCTGACGGACAAGTAACACAGCAGAAAGTAATGAGAGACCTGGAAGGAGGCTTACCAGAGCAGAGCAGAGTAGCAGATTGACCAGCTGGAGACTGAGATCGCCTAGAGGACAGAGGCTGCTGCAAATCAGCAGTGAGCAATCTGGTGTTTGCTAGGCAACCCAAAGAGGAAGCTACCTCTGACCTTACCTGCTCAACTCTGAGCTTCCTGAAAGGAGTACATGTGGAGGCGGTGAACTACAAGTCCCAGCGAGCCAAACCACTGCCTGAACACACAAAAACATGGAAGGAGAGAGTGCCAGCACCTGCCTACCGAAGGTATATACAGTCATTTATACTGCCAGTGACCTTTGCCAGTAATACAGTCATTTATACTGTACCATACAATCCCAGCACCACGGGAACCCACCTCCTCAGGAGATTTACAGCCTGAATGGGGGGTTTTCTGAACCGGGAGAGGCTGAACCCGAAAGGATGGATGGAGAAGAAAAAATAAGTAAAATAAAAATAAACTTTAAAAGGCGCCCGGAGCGAGGACGAAAAAAAGAACACTGGTGTGGGCAGACAGCAGCCCTTTTATGGGCTAGAAAAGAGGTGGTCCTGGAGGGGTCAGAGGGGGCGGAGCTGACTCATAGTAGGCTGACATGGGGAGGTCCAGGAAAGTACTCTTTTTGCCAGTCAAAAGAAAGTATAAACGTCCTTCATTTAAACTGACTTTCTCTCCTGCGCCAAGCGCATTCGCCTCTAGGCAGTGGCGACGGCTTCCACCGTCAGATTCCAGAGGAAAATCGCAGGGTCAGGCCCAGGCTCAAAGGAAGACCTGGAGCCGCAAAACTGCAAAGCAGAATACTAAGGCCTCTTTATGAAGAGGCGTCTCCCCTCAACAAGGTGGGGGGAAGACTTCTGCATTTCGCAGAAGGTCTGGCAAAGGGAAACTCAGGACAGATGGGCTCTCTCCACAGTGACTCTAGGATACAAACTAGATTTTCAGGAGTTTCCACCATCTCATTTTCTGAGATCAAACATTCCCAAGGATCCAGGGAAAAGACAATTCCTGTTTCAACCATTAGACCGATTATTGACTCAAGGGGTAATCATACAGATCCCCACAGAAGAACAAGGTTTGGGATTCTATTCAAACCTGTTTATTGTACCAAAACCGAATGGAGATGTCAGACCCATTCTGGATCTAAAAAATCTAAATCGGTTCCTGAAGATCCGCTCATTTTGCATGGAGTCGATCAGGTCAGTGGTCTCATCCTACAAGGCGGAGAACTTCTGGCGTCCATCGACATCAGGAACGCATATCTGCATGTCCCTATATTTCCCACTCACTAAAGGTTTCTGCGATTCGAAGTAGAACAGCACTTTGTTTGCGGCCTTACCCTTTGGGCTAGCCACAGCACCACGGGTATTCACAAAAATACTGGCCCCACCTCTAGCCAGGTTAAGGGCATAACAGTGTTGGCGTACCTAGACTATCTATTGTTAATAGACCAGTCAGTGACTCGCTTAAAGCAAAGCATACGCATTACAACCAGTAACCTGGAAAGTGGCGGTTGGATCCTCAACCTAGAGAAGTCTTCCTTAAAACAAGTAAGAAGGCTGGATTATTTAGGCCTGATCATAGATACAGCCCAGAAAAGGGTGTTCTTGTCTTCAGCAAAGATCAGCTCCATACGAGAGCTGGTACGGATGGTCAGGTCAAAAGCAAATCCTTCAATTCGCCTTTGCATGAGGTTGTTAGGAAAGATGGTAACTTCATTCGAAGCAGTTCCCTATGCCCAGTTCCATTCAAGACTGTTGCAAAACAGTATCCTCTCTGCTTGGAACAAGGCGATCCAAGCTTTGGACTTGCCAATGCGGCTGTCCTCAAGAGTGTCCCAAAGCCTCAGTTGCTGGCTACAAAGCCAGAATCTGCGAAAGGGAAATCCTTCAGACCAATTATCTGGAAAGTAGTAACGACAGATGCCAGCCTCTCAGGCTGGGGAGTGGTACTAGAAAAGACGACTGTCCAGGGACAGTGGTCAAAACTCGAAAGAGCCCTGCCCATCAACATCCTAGAGATTCGGGCAGTGTGTCTGGCTCTGAAAACCTGGACCTCCAGGTTAAAGAATTGTCCTGTCAGGATCCAATCCGACAACGCCACGGTTGTGGCATATATCAATCACCAAGAGTCTCTCAGCTCAGAGAGAGGTGAACCATATTCTAACTTGGGAAGAAAGGAATGTCCCATGCCTATTGGCAGTTTTCAATCCAGGAGTAGAAAATTGGCAGGCGGACTATCTGAATCGCCAACAGTTATTCCCGGGGGAATGGTCTCTTCACCCCAATGTTTTTCGGGCTGTTTGCCAAAGATGGGGGACTCCGGACATAGATCTTCTAGGGTCCAGATTCGACATGAAGTTAGTCAACTTTGTGTCCAGAACAAGGGATCCACTCGCATACGGAACAGATGCGCTGGTAACCCCGTGTGATCAGTTTTCACTGATCTATGCTTTTCCCCGATTCAGTTGCTGCCTCTACTTCTTTGCAGGATCAAGCTGGAAAGAAAGCTGGTAATTCTGGTAGCACCAGCATGGCCCAGAAGGTCATGGTACGCAGAGATCGTAAAGATGGCAGTGGAGGGTCCTTAGCCTCTCCCACTAAGGCCAGACCTGATCTCGCAGGGGCCGATATTCCATCCTACTTTATGAACGCTAAATTTAATGGCTTGGCTATTGAAACCCACATTCTGAAGAAACGTGTGCTATCCAGGTCAGTTATCTCAACTTTAATCAATGCAAGGAAACCAGTTTCCAGAGCTATATATTGCAGAGTTTGGGAAACTTATGTTTCCTGGTGTGAATCGAAGGCTTGGCACCCTCGGAGATATTATAGCCAGAATTCTTGCCTTTCTACAATTGGGCTTAGAGATGAAGTTGGCCCTAAGTACTATTAAGGGCCAAGTCTCAGTCTTATTGGTTTTATTTCAAAGACCGCTTGCTACACATTCTTTAGTCCGGGGTTTTATGCAAGGGGTGATGCGGATTAATCCACCAGTTAAATCACCTTTAACCCCTTGGGACTTGAATTTAGTTTTGTCAGTGTTACAAAAACAGCCATTTGAACCATTACAGTATATTCCCTTAGTCCTTCTGGCTAGGAAGGTGATATTTTTGGTTGCAGAGGGTTTCAGAATTGGCTGCTCTTTCTTGTAAAGAGCCATATTTGATTACTCATGAGGACAGAGTGGTGTTACACCCACGTCTAGGCTTTTTGCCAAAAGTGGTTTCAGGCTTTCATTTGAATGAAGATATTGTCCTGCCATCGTTTTTCCCAAAACCATGTGCCAGGGAAGAAAAGTCATTACATTGTCTTGATGTAGTGAGAGCAGTGAAAATCTATTTAAAGAAAACTGCTCAGATTCGTAAGACTGATGTCTTATTTATTCTGCCAAAGGGTCCTAAGAAAGGACAGGCAGCGTCGAAATCCACTGTTGCTAAGTGGATTCGGCAAGTGTCAGGGCTGGGCTCAGCCCTTCCTTCTCTGAGCTGGCCGCTCAGCTGTTGGCTAATTGCCATCTCCCATCTCTCTCCACAGTTACCCAGCTGTTGTTGATTCTGCTCGTCAGTCCTGCCTACTTAAAGTCATCCAGCTCACTTGATCTCTGCCTTCGCCTTTGCCAACATCAGAGACTTTCTCCAGCTTTCCTGTTGAAGACTTGCTCGGCTGACAATACTTCTGGCTCCTGATCCTGCTTGCTGTACTACTACATTTATCTCTGGCTCTCTGACATTTGCTTGGCTGACTACCCGATGCGGTTACTGAACTCTGGCTTGTTTTGACTACGCTTATTCTGTTTACCTTATTATTATTATTATTATTATTATTATTATTATTATTATTAATAAACAAGTGTGATTTAACTATACTTCTGTCTCGCTCTGATTCATGGTTCCTTTCAGCAAGTTAAAATTCAAACTTATGATTTAAGGGGTAAGATTCCCCCTTTTCAAGTTAAGGTGCACTCTACCAGAGTGGTTAGGGCTTCTTGGGCAGTGCATCACCAGGACTTCTTTGCTCAAATCTGCAAGGCCGCAACTTGGTCTTCAGTCCAAGGGGTTATATAAGGGAGTCAACTTCCTGTATTGGGTGTGCCAGTGTCAACACCTGAAGGTAGCTATAACCCACTAAGTAAATACTTGAGGCTCTGTGTCCTATGATGTACTCCAAGAAAAGGATTTTACAGATAAACTATTATAAAAATCCTATTTGTACACCAATCCCAAAGAAGCTATGGCGTGGCTGAATGATCGTTTTGAAGTTGCACCCAGACGCAGAGGTGACTGACCACAGCCGGTTACGGGACTCTGGCAATGCTTTGACTATGCTTACTCTATTTACCTTTTTATTTTTATTAATAAACAAGTGTGATTTTACTGTACTTCTGTCTTGGTCTGGTTCATGGTTTCTGACACCAAGGGACAGTTCTAACCACATTTGAGAGTTTTTTTTGTTTTGTTTTTCTTGTTGTATGTTTTTTGGTTAAGGGCTCCTTCACATGGACGTGTCCGTGTACGGAGCCCGCTCTGCTCAGCGGGGGATCGCTCCGTCGATCCCCGCTGAGCAGGAAGATGACAGGTCCGTTGCTGCACACTGTGCAGCGACGAACCTGTCAAAGCGCCGCTCTCCCCTATGGGGGATCGGATGACGACGGACCGTAGAGTCCGTCGTCATCCGATCCGCAGACGGATGAAAAAGTAGGTTTTTCCTCCGTCACACTTTTTCGGATCGTAGCTGGCCGGATGTCAGCGGACATGTCACCGCTGACATCCGACGCTCCATAGACCTCCATGAAGTGTCCGTTCAGGTCCGCCTAAAAAACTGACAGGCGGACCTGAACGGATCGGCCGCGTGAAAGAGGCCTTAGGGATTCGAAGCTTGCTATGTTTGGGATGGCCGAGCGGCGAGGGTGGAACAGGGTTCTATATGGACTGGAATATTTTTTGTTGCCTCTGGTGGGTTTTTTGCAATCCTGGTTTTTCATTCATTTTTATCCTTTTACTGACCTGACTAAAGATGTCTAGTCTCATATGTTTACATTTGTATGTGTTATGGGTGGCACAACCTGCAATGTCTTACCTATACTATGTCCTTTTTGGGCTTTTTATACATTGGCTGACCTGCTATGTCTCTGCTGTGGCCCCATATAAACAAATTAGGAATGGATTTCATTATTTTGAAGAATTTTTGTGGTATATACAGGGGGGCATGCCATACCAAATAGAGTATCTTTGGGAGGAGTATCATTTTAACTAAACTAATGCGTCCCATAAGACCCAGAGGTAATCTGGCCCAAGTCTGTGACTCGGTCTTGATTAGAGTGTACAGAGGTTCAATGTTCAAGAGTGTGTAGTCTGTGAGCGATCTGGTGACTTGTACGCCAAGGTACTTGATCAGGGAGACCCTTGGGAGAGTCAGAGGAGGGGACGTGGACGGTGGGGGGAAGTGGTCAATCGGAAGCATCTGGGATTTCGACCAGTTAATACTCAGACCGAGTGGCTACCGATACATTCTATGGAGTGTAGGGCTGCAACGAGAGAGGGACCCGAGTCCGCTAAGTATAGTAGCATGTCGTCGGCTTACATTCCGATCTTTTCTTCCAGGCTCCCTATCTTAAGGCCTCGAATACTAGTGTCTGCCCGAATCATGATGGCCAATGGCTCCACAGCCAATGCGTACAGCAGCCTTGTCGGGTCACTCTCTCTAGTGGAAATTGGTCGGAGAGCCAGCCGTTCACGAACACCTTGGCCTTTGGGGATTGATATAGGAGCTGAACCCAGCGAATAAAGTTGGGGCCAAATCCAAATCCAAAGAGGCACTCCCACAAGTAATTCCACTCCATGAAAACGAAGGCCTTGGCGGCATCCAGAGCAACCACGACCCTCGAACCGAATTCATCATGGGACCCCTGAATGTTCATGAATAGGCAAAGAATGTTCATAGCTGTGTTTAGGGCCGAAACAACTAATCGATTAATCGACAACTAATCGATTATGAAATTAATCGATTACTATTTTCATAATCGATTAATCAGCCAGTAACGTAATGGGGTTAAAAAAAATAAAATTAGCCCTTTAGAGTGCAAAAAGAGCAAATAATCGCTACTGTAAATTTTACTTTCACTGTTGCACAGTAAAAAAAAATAAACCCCTTACAGTATCGATTACCGTATTCATTGGCGTATAACACGCACCCCAAGTTTAGGAGGGAATTTTAAGGAAAAAAACTTTTAGGAGGGAAGTTTAAGGAAAAAAACTTACATTTAAATGCCCATCAATGCAGCCTTGTCAGTGTCCATCTGTAGCCTTGTCCATCATTGCAGCCTTGTCAGTGTTAGTGTAGCCTTGTCAGTGTCCATCTGCAGCCTTGTCAGTGTAGCATTGTCAGTGTCCATCTGTAGCCTTATCCATCATTGCAGCGTTGTCAGTGTAGCCTTGTGAGTGTCCATCTATAGTCTTGTCCATCATTGCAGCCTTGTGAGGGTCAATCTGCAGCCTTGCCCCTGTGTCATTTGCAGAGCTGCCGTTTAAAAATGGCGCAGCGGCTCTCGGCCATTCTCGGCGTCTCTTGGCAGCTTTTGGCCATTCTTGCCGGCTTACGGCGGCTCACGCGGGACTGCGAGAGCCGCCGAGAATGGCCGAAATCCGCCAGAAGGCTCACAATCGGCGGGGATCGGCGTATAACACGCATCCACGATTTCCCCTGATTTTAAAGCGGTTGTATACCCGCAATTTTTTTTAAATTTTTTTTAACCCTGTAAAGCAAAAGGCATAATGAGCTAGTATGCACCGCATACTAGCTCATTATGAAATACTTACCTTAGAACGAGGCGTCAGTATCTTACCTGGTCCACGCCGAGGGAGCTGTCATGTTGCCTCGGCGTGTCTTCCGGGTATCGCGGTTCCAGCGCTGTGAGTGGCTGGAGCCGCGATGTCATCACTCCCGCGCATGCGCGCGGGAGATTTCTTACTCGGCAAGGTCCGGCAGCTGCCGGGCTTCAGCCGAAAATCCCCTGTGCGCATGCGCCGCTGCAGTCAGCGGCGCATAGCAAGGGGAATATCTCCTAAACCGTAAAGGTTTAGGAGATATTTTTTTTACCTACAGGTAAGCCTTATTATAGACTTACCTGTAGGTAAAAGTAAAAAAAAACACTATACAACCGCTTTAAGGGGAAAAAAGTGCGTGTTATGTGCTGATAAATACGGTATTTGTTCTTTTTGTAGTATAAAGGGCTAATTTTTTTTTAACCCCATTATGTTACTAAACGTCTTAGGCCTGGTTCACACCTATGTGTTTTTTGGTGCTTTTTGCAGAAACGCACTACAGTTCATTTAACGTTCACATCTATGCTTTTTTCAGCTGCTGCGTATTTGGAAAGGGTCAAGGACTTTTTTTAACGCAAAAGGGTGCTTTTTTGGTTCAATATACTTCAATGGAGAAGCTGCAAAAAAGCATGTAATGTGTTTTTGCAGCAATTTGTGTTTTTTTTTTTTTTTTGTTTTTTTTTTTAATCTGCTCAACAACAAATTGGCCAAAAAAAAGCATAAAAAAATGCCAAAACCCAAATTGCTACAAAATCACCTGCGCAAAAAATCAAAACGCACAGCAAAAAGCACTGCAGGAACAGATCAAAAGCAACATTTTACACAACACTTTTTTAAAGGTTATTAACCGATTAAGCAAAACAACAATCGGCCAACTACTCGATTATGAAAATAATCGTTAGTTGCAGCCCTAGCTGTGTTATTCTCTTGCATAAAACCTGTTTGGTCAGGGTGGATCAGTGACAGAATGACTTGTTTAAGGCGTGAATCTAAAATCTTAGCTAGTATTTTGATATCTACCTGTAGTAAGGAGATGAGTCTATACGATTCTGGGTATTTAGGGTCCTTACCGGGTTTGGGGATTACTACAATTTGGGCTTCTCTCATAGAGGGGGCTAGGATTCCCGAATCAAATATGGGTTTGTACAGGTCGTAGAGTTTAGGAGTCAGAATTTCAGAGTAGGTGGCATAGAATTCAAGTGGTAGGTCGTCCGATCCAGGGGCCTTAAATGTGGCCAGACAGGAGATAGCCTTGAAAATGTCCTCCTTAGTAATAGGGGCCTTCAGGAGCTCAAGCTGGTCATTAGTCAATCTAGGGAATTTAACTCCCGCTAAGTAGTCCTTGGTATCTTGGGGAGTGTGGGTGACTCGGGAAGTGTAGAGTGTACTGCAGATCCTCCCAAATTCCTCCGCCACTTGTTGCGGATCAGTGATGTCGTTCCCCTGCGGGTCAATCAATGACACCACCACCGGGGGGGCGCGAGTCTAGATGGACGAAATACGCAAATAGTTCGCCTGATCTTTCTCCATACTCAAATACCCTTTGTCTACAGAAAAAGATGCATTGCTTAGCTTTTTCAATGTGCAGTTGAGAGACCTGTTGTGTCTGAATCTTAAGATTGTTGGCGGTGCTTGGTGAAGGGTCCCGATGGAACACCTCCTCCAGCACCTGTAGGTGTTCTACAGCCTGTTGAACAATGTGTTTTCGATGAACGTTTTAGTCTATTTATACGCGTTGAGTGCAAGGAACCGGCGTGAAGCTTAAACATCTCCCACACCATGTTGTACGTGGCAGAGTCCCTGTTAGCTGTAAAGTAGTATTGCAGCTCCACAGGGATGTCATCCTGGTCCTGCAGAGCAGTCAACCAAAATGGGTTTAGCTGCCAAGAAGGAGCAGGGGATGCCTTCAGGAGCTAGATCGTGATCCAGTATTAGGCAAGATCTGAGAGTATTCTCGGAGCAAAGCCCACATCTCCCAGTTTAGGTGTCAGGGACTTTGAAATCAAAATAAAGTTGATTCATGACATCGTGTTGTGACTGGCTGAGAGGCATGAGAAGACCTTAGTGTGCGGATGCTTGTGACTCCAAGTGTCAACAAGAGCGAAAGTCGGGGGGGGGGGGGGTCCAGTGTGCCCATTCGGTCCAGAGCGGGGATGAGGATCATGTTAAAGTCCCCCATCCACACTGCCGGTACAGAGGTATATTGTGTCATAAAGGCAAGGCCCTCCTTAATTACAGCTGAGTTGTATGGGGGGGGGACATAACAAGCTAGTATCAGGATGGGGGATCCGTTAATGGGTGCCTGGATAAACACATATCTGCCCTGCTGGTCCGCCTGGAGCAGCACTAGATCATACGGTATCCTTTTAGCAACTAGGACCGATACTCCTCTGGTATAAGAGGTGTGGGTGGCGTGATAGGCCCAACCTATCCAAGGCTTTTTGAGAGAGAATTGTAAGTGGCCCGTGACATGGGTCTCGACTAGCGTGATGATGCCAGCACGCTGGGACTTGAGAAATGTCAGGGCTGCTGTGTGTTTAATCTTATTGCGCTAGTCTCTAACATTCCACTTGAGAAACTTTAATGAACTCATGGTGGGTATAGGGCGTATATGGTAGACCGCAACTGGACCAGGACCGGGAGAGCAGATATAGATGCATCAGATAGCATAAAACACATTGGCAACCAATATCGGTAATGCATGTTTGATAATAACATAGTACCTTTAGTATTGATAAACAGTTGTAAACACGGTGGTACAAAAAAAACAATAACCACAACTTTTCCCTTCCCACCCAGTCCACTGCCACCCCAAGTCGGCATGGACATAGTACACCATAACCAGGTATCAACGGGGGACATCCAACGTGTAGAACCCATTAGAGGCGGGGAACTTAATTGCAAGGGAGCATAGATACCCGTGATGAACAGCAAAAAAACTGGGAAGAAAGAACAGTCAGGTAAACAGGGGGTAAAAAAGTTCCCAAAGATCCTAGGGGGGCGACTTCTTCTCTGAGAAGTGCATGAGGTGTAGGAGCCATAAAAGTGTAGCACCATTACAGCTGTGTAGGGGGAGGCTCCGCCTGCCATCAGGGTGGTAGGTAAATTGAGGTAGAGAATCTCAGCAACGTTCAATATGCTGTCCTCCACAGACATCTCTCAGGTGTGGGGGGATCATGAGTCAGCAAGGTCGCTCAGAGGTGGCAGGCATGCTGTGAGAATCTGTGTATTACAGGAAATGATTTCCAGGTCTGCCCCCCTGCTCCAGTCGAGGACATGCACCTGTAGTGTACCCACTGAAGGGCTAAGCGTCGGGGATGGAAATGGGCAGCTTTGCGGGCACAGGGGGGAGCAGGGGAGAGAAAAGAAAAGTACTCACAGCTTGTAGTCAGTGTGGTATACTCAGTCTCGCCGATCCCTCTGATCGATCCAAGTGGACGCCATCTCAGGGTCCTCAAAAAGTGGGTTCGGCCATCGCACTCCACCCAAAGCTTTGCAGGGTACAGCATAACGTATTTGAGGTGTAGGACGCGGAGACACCACTTATCATCCTGGAACCTGGACCGCTGCCGTTGTACCTCAATGGAGAAGTCTGGGAAGACGGCCACATGTGTATTGGTGTGGGGAATATTTCCCTTCTCCCTGGTCAGGCGGAGGATTTTGTAGCGGTCCTTGAAATTTAGGAATTTCACTATCGGGGTACGCGTTTTAAACTGACCCCAAAAGTGGTCCCTGGTCTTTTCTGTCCTTACTTGGTACTAAGGTCCGAGCCCTAGAGCACTCCTGGTTGACCCGTCCTATCACGCAACCCATACAACCTACTCTAGAGGGGTCTCTATTTTAGCGGCCAAATTTCTGTCTGCTGAAATTCTACAAGTTAAAACAGATCCTAATGGGAGATTTGTTGTGCTTACAATACGAATTGCCACTGTGACTCTTACTTTAGTGAATGTTTACGTCCCTCCCCCATTTTGTGTTCAGGTGCTATCAAAATTGTCACTTCTGCTCTTATCCAGACCCCCGGGTCCCCTGTTTTATGGGGGAGACTTTAACGCTCTACTGGACCCAGCTATGGACCACCTGGGGGGGGGGGGGTGGTAGACTCTTTTGCTTCCTTTACTGATTGGGTGCAGGTTTACAGTCTCACCGAGATTTTGCGTTGGAAGAACCCGGATGTCTATCAATACTCCTGCCATTCGGATTCATTCTGCAGCATTTCTCGTATAGATCTGGTGTTTGGTTTCTATGCAGAGTTGGACCAGATTTTGTACTCTCCATGGTGTTCCTGTGGAATGGCCATCCCCCCAGAGTGGCCCTTGAAACGCTAAGACTGCCAACTCACTTGGCAGGTTTGGCATTCCCTAACCTTTACCTGTATTACCTGGCATCCCAATTGGTCTATATCAATGACTGGCTGCATCCAGGGGCAGTGAACGCCTGTACTACTACGGAGGGAGCTATCTCCTCCTCTTTGGAAACTCTCCACAACATTATAGAAGCCGTGTCCCGGCCCATCCGGGCACATCTATGCTAGATGCATCCCTTTCTCTATTCAAATCGGTCTCGAAAATCTCGTGGTCAACCTCTCCCAATAACCCCTTGTGGTTCAATCCTAACCTACAAGAACGCTACTCCCTACCTGATCCACACTGATGGTACTCTAAAGGGGTTAAATATCTATGTAATTTATATAATGCACAGGGTTTTAAGTACTTTTGCCAAATACGAATTGACTTTGAGTTGCCACGTCTATACCACTACTACCAACTCTGACATGCTGTTCGTGCTCAGTTTGGCTCCTTGGACAACGCTATCGCAATACCCCCACTGGAGACACTGCTGAGACACTCAGGCCCTACTAAACTTATTTCCACATACAATGCTGCCCTCACTGACTGTAACCCTAGATTCCAGATGGCACAGACAAATTGGACCTTCATGGGTATTCCCTTTACGGAAGATGACTGGTTGAAATTCAGTGAAACGCCCCTGCCAAGCTGCATAGAATGGGTCTGTCTCCCTCTGCTGATTATTTTAGGGGATGTGGTCGAACTGCTGATTTCCTGCATTGTTTCTGGCCTTGTCCAGTGGTTCAGGACTTCTAGGTGGATATAGGTTCCTTTCTTTCCTCCGCACTGGGTCTCCCAAACATTGTAAACCCCAAGAACTGCCTTCTGGGCATCTTTGGTGATTTGTCTATGCATTCATGCTAAAAGACTTCTCTGCATCTTGTACTTCTATGCAAAGAAGTCTATATTGTCATGGAAGGGATCACAAATTTCTCTGAAATCCCTCTGGTTGAAATTAGTCAATGACTCTCTACCGTTGTATAAGCTCAAGTTTGAGATTCTGAATCTAAACAAAATTTTTCACAAAATATGGGACAGGTAGATAGCTAGCCCTCTGGCCCTCACCCCAGGGTGAATACATTTCTATGTTATTACATGGTCGTGCCACATACCTTACCCTGCTGATCTCAGGGTAAGGTATGTGCCATGGGTGGGCGAAACAACGTTACTTTACGGCAACTGTGGCGATCGGATTAGTTTCAGAACCGATCAGTCTCCAGACCAATGATTTCTGGCCTGGACCTGCTGATCAGTTCTGACGAATGAAATGCTTCCACTGCCTGTAAGTGTAAATACAGGCAGGGGAAATGATGTCATCTCCTTCTCTGGAATTCTTTTCTGTTCTAGAGAGAGGACATCCAATTGTGAGTTGCACCAACACTACACTGACATACAGTACACATAGGCACACATTTCACCCCCCCGATCACCCTCCCAGTTAACCCCTTCACTCCCTGTCACTGTGTCACCCAGTGCAGTGTTCATATTTTTCTTTGATCACTGTACTGGTGTCATTTGTGACACTAATCAGCATTGGGGTACTTAGTAGTTGGCCCAGATAGGTCTAGGGACTCCCCTAATAAAGGTTTAACCGCTTGATCACCCCCTGTCACCAGTGATCACCGTATTGGTGTCACGGGTGACGCTGGTTATTTATTTATTTATTTTTTTGTAGCGTCAAGGAACCCGCCGTACATTACCTAATGAGGTTTAACCCCTTGATCACCCGGCGGGTGATATCAGTTAGGTTTTAGCGTCAGTTAGGGTCTGCATCACCCCAGGCAGTGTCAGATTAGTGCCAGTAGCGCCCAGTAACACGCATGCACCATACACCTCACTTAATAGTATAGTGTCTGAACGGATCGTTATCTTTGATCTGATCAGAACTATAATTAGCATCCCCAATAGTTTAGGGTTCCCAAAAACGCAGCGTTAGCCCAGATACCTGCAAGCACCTGCGTTTTAGTTTCTCCACCCAGCCCACCCAAGTTCAGTATCAATCGATCACTGTCACTTACAAAACACTAAACACATTGCAACATTCGCAGAGTCAGACCCGATCCCTGCGAACGCTAATGCCGCGTACACACGAGTGGAATTTCGGAGTCCGATGGAAGCTTTTCATTGTATATTCCGACCGTGTGTATGCCCCATCGGACTTTTTCTGTTGAAAATCCAGACTGACTTAGATAGAGAACTTGTTCTATATTTTTCCGACAGAACAAATTACTATCGGAAAAAATGCTTGTCTGTATGCTGTTCCGACGCACCAAAAACGTTGCATGCTCTGAAGCAAGTACGACACGGAAGCTATTGGCTACTGGCTATTGAACTTCTGTTTTCTAGTCCCAATGTATGTCACCTCGTTCTGGACGGTCAGAATTTGGTGTGACCGTGTGTATGCAAGACAGCTTGAGCGGAATTCCGTCGGAATTTCGTCGTAAAAACCTTCAGCGTTTATTCCGACGGCAAAACCGGTCGTGTGTACAGGGCATAACAGTTTTTTGTTTAGCGTTTGAAGCAGTCACTGACAGTCAGGTGCTCTTTTTTTTTTTTCTGTGAGTCTCACTAGTTGTACCAGTAAATTTAGAGGCCAAAATGTCCAATCAAAGGTACACTAGTGAAGAGGCCTACACGTTTCTGAGCATAACAGATGAGAGTGAAGAGGAACTCGCCCATCTGTCAGATTTAGGCTCAGAATATGAACCTGTAGACAGCAGCAGCACCCTGACGGATAGCTCTGATGACGGAGTAGTGGTCCCTGCCAAAGTCAGGCGTACCCAACCCCATTCTTCTGCTGTTGTTGAGGTGCAAGAACCGCAGGGCGTTGTATGGAGCAGAGAGCCAGTACTAGTGCCGCTCATCCTTCTAGTCAACTGGCAAGCACCAGTGGCCTAGTACATCCTGGTCATACATCCAGCACTGCAGTAACACTTGGTGACGTGGCGATTCCCATAAGTGCAGTTCAAGCTGGTGAGGTGGCTAGCACAACTAGCATCCCACAGCCACCAAGAAGACAAAGATAGGCCCATCGAGCCCATAGTGCTCTTCCTGCTGCATTTGCCAATCCAAATTGGGAGCCCACTACTTCTGCAGCACCCGTACTTCCCCCATTCACTGGCCAACCCGGAATTAAGTTGTAAACAGTTGATTTTACGTCACTTGATTTTTATTCACTGTTTTTCATGGAAGATCTCTATAGATCTATTGTGGACCAAAGCAATTTGTATGCTGGTCAATTCATCGCCGCTAATCCTCAGTTGACCCTTGCCAGAGATTGGAGACCTATTACGGTCTCCGAATTTAAGACCTTCCTGGGCCTATCCCTCATGGGCAAGACTAAAAAAAAGTGGGTTGTAGTCATATCGGTCCACTGACCCAATTCACCATATGCCCTTGTTCTCTGCCTCCATGAACAGGACACGATACAAGCAGATCTTGCGGTTCATGTATTTCAGTGACAATGAACTCTGTTGTCCTCGGGGTGACCCTGAATACGATCAGCTCTACAAAATTCGGCCCCTCCTAAACCATTTTAACCAGCAGTTTGCAGCCTTGTTTACTCCCGATCGAGTTGTCTGCGTTGATGAGTCCTTGATTAAGTTTTCTGGCCGCTTGTCATTCAAACAGTATCTTCCCAGCAAGCGTGCCAGTTATGGAGTCAAGATGTATAAGCTCTGTGACAGGGCAACAGGCTATACATGTAGTTTTATGGTTTACGAGGGAAGAGATAGTTGCGTAAGGCCGGAGAACTGCCCAGACTACATAGGGAGCGCTGGTAAGATTGTGTGGGACTTGGTGTCACCCTTATTCGGAAAGGGGTACCACTTGTATGTGGACAATTATTACACAAGCGTGACACTTTTTAATCACTTGTTTGATCATGGAATTGGCGCATGTGGCACCGTGCAATCTAATCGCCGGGGCTTACCTCAGCGGCTTGTAGATTCCTGTATTAGGCTAGGGTAGGGCCTGCTTGAGAAGTAAAAATTTGCTCGCTGTGAAGTGGAGGGATAATAAGAATGTTTTCGTTCTTTCTTCCCTTCACGCAGACACGACGGTCCAAATTCAAACGGTGACTGGTGTAGTGGAGAAACCCCTCTGTGTCCACGAATACAACCTTAACATGGGAGGGGTGGACCTTAACGACCAGTTGTTGTCGCCATACCTAGTTGCCCGTAAGGCCAGACGCTGGTATAAAAAAGTCTGTATATTTATTCCAGTTGGCTCTGCTGAATGCTTATGTGCTTTACAAAGCTTCTGGACCAACTGGATCCTTCCTTAAATTCCAGGATGAGATCATCACAGCCCTTCTGTTTCCAGACGGTGCTGTGGCCCAACCTCCCAACCAAAATGCTTTGAGCCAGCTGCAGCATGAGAAGCATTTTCAGTATGTCCTCCCTGGTAACCCTACCCAAAGAAATCCCCAAGATGTTGTGTCTGCAGAAAACGCAGATATAGGTGTGACACTCACTTTTATTGTCCCTCCTGTCCTGTCCTCCAACCTGGTCTTTGCATTGGTGAATTTTTTTTCGAATGCTACCACACACTAGTGGAGTATTAGCGTAGGGTACAGCATTGCACAGCCCTAGGGCACACTTACACTGGGTCTCGAAAGATGAGATGACCATCACATTTTGAGAGACCCTAATCTGGAACGTTTACAGTTTATATAAAAAAAAAATGCAAAAAAAAAGTGCAAAAAAAAAAACAAGAAACAAAAGAATAAAAAAGCCAAAAATAGTTGTGGTTTTATTTTTCTTCTCTCTCTATTCTCGTTCGCTCTCTGTTATCCGCTCTATTGTTCGCTCGCTATTGTTACTGTATTTTAGAACTGTAATGTTTTATATTTATTATGTTTTATTGTATTTGCTTTGCAGGTATGCTATGTCTTACTGTTCTACTGTAATATTACTTTGTTTTATTGTTAACCATCATTAGCAGGTACGCCATTCAGCTGCAGCACGGGTTTATTTATTCTGACAGCAACAGCGTTTGCTCCCATGATACGTAAAGCCATGACTCTAGCGCTGTAGGAGGTGATTTCACCACCATAGTTAAAAAAAAAAAAGCGCATATATGCCAAAGCATGGAGGCAGGGGTGGAGGAGCAATTTCCTCCTAACATTAGGGGCGGATTGCCCCCATGCTTCAGCATATATTTTTTAGGCACAGATTGCGTTAAAAAATCAAGTTGTTTTATTGAGTTAATGTTTTATCGTTACCATTGTTTGCTTTTCAGGTACGCCATTCAGCTGTATTGTTACTGTATTTTAGAACTGTAATGTTTTATATTTATTATGTTTTATTGTATTTGCTTTGCAGGTATGCTATGTCTTACTGTTCTACTGTAATATTACTTTGTTTTATTGTTAACCATCATTAACAGGTACGCCATTCAGCTGCAGCACGGGTTTATTTATTCTGACAGCAACAACGTTTGCTCCCATGATACGTAAAGCCATGACTCCGGCGCTGTAGGAGGTGATTTCACCACCATAGTTAAAAAAAAAAGCGCATATATGCCAAAGCATGGAGGCAGGGGTGGAGGAGCGATTTCCTCCTAACATTAGGGGTGGATTGCCCCCATGCTTCAGCATAAATTTTTTAGGCACAGATTGCGTTAAAAAATCAAGTTGTTTTATTGAGTTAATGTTTTATCGTTACCATTGTTTGCTTTTCAGGTACGCCATTCAGCTGTATTGTTACTGTATTTTAGAACTGTAATGTTTTATATTTATTATGTTTTATTGTATTTGCTTTGCAGGTATGCTATGTCTTACTGTTCTACTGTAATATTACTTTGTTTTATTGTTAACCATCATTAGCAGGTACGCCATTCAGCTGCAGCACGGGTTTATTTATTCTGACAGCAACAGCGTTTGCTCCCATGATACGTAAAGCCATGAATCCGGCGCTGTAGGAGGTGATTTCACCACCATAGTTAAAAAAAGCGCATATATGCCAAAGCATGGAGGCAGGGGTGGAGGAGCGATTTCCTCCTAACATTAGGGGCGGATTGCCCCCATGCTTCAGCATAAATTTTTTAGGCACAGATTGCGTTAAAAAATCAAGTTGGGGGCGTGTCCGGACGTGCAGCTGGAGAGACGTGTGTGAGCTGAGCTCCTCACAGCCCGCAGTAATCTGGAGCCATCCTCTGTCCCTGTCTGCTCCAATACAGCCACAAACTGCACGTTTTGTTCCCAGTCCACTGCCGGTCGGTCCTGGGAGTGTATTTCTGCCTCCTGTCAGCCGGATCCTCTCCATATTCCCCTTTGCCGCCGGGACCCACCGCCGCCATCTTGGGGCCTACAGACAGGCTCTCCGCCCTGTACCTCTGGAGAGGTGGACGGATAAATCGAACGGCCTGGTGAATCGTGTGGTCTCTGAGGGGCAGGCGGATTACATTGTGGACACGGAGGGGCCGCGGAGTTCCGTTCGGCGGCTGTTCTGGGTAAATTGCGGCCTACCAACTAGACGCGGACCGCGGCCTAGATTACGGACGCTCTCCCGGGACACTGTAAGTAAGGCATCCCGCAATATCCCTCACAACCGAGTCCCCAGGAGACAAAGGCCTACCTGACACTCTGTTCCCATACCCCCGGGGGAGTTCTAGAGACCCGGGGCGGCCGTGTACACTTCCCCGGCGGCCGTCCCTTAGGATAGTCCGTGGCTTCGGCCTACCTCTGGAAGCCGGCGGCCATATTGGGACTCTAATCTGCTCCCAGTGTCACTCATCTCACCTCTTAGGCTGCACAGGCTCATAGAGAGTACTGGGGACTGTAAATATAATCTCCTCTCTCCCATTAAAATGATGGGGAGGAGGGGAGGTGTAAACAAGGGGTTTTGAGGATCCAGATGAAGCTTGCCACCACATATGGAAAAGATGCAGCTTAAATAATCTCAGGGTCCTAGCCTGCTCACCGAGACCTCCGTACAACAACAGTAGCTATACACAGAGTCGGAGGTAAGCCTGCAAGTTTGACCACTAAATCCTCTGCATACCTCATGGGCAAAGTCGGCCAACAGCAACAATACTACAAATCACTCATTGCACCACGAGAAGAACAAAACATGGAACGTTTTGTTACCAGATCACAACCTACCTCTTCTAATCCTTCCGTAAATCCTTTTGCCCTGCTGGATCCCTCTTTAGTCTCGGAAGATGCTACAAACCCATCTCTAACCAATTCGCAGACACCGGCACCCACTTTGCCACCCTCAAATACGACTCTTACCCCTGACATCCTGGATTCCAAGCTACAACTTTTACTTCAACAGATTACGTCCAATGTCTCGGCCGAGGTAAGCAAACTGGCTGCCGAATTGAGGGGGGAAATAACCCAAATAGGTGACCGCACAGATACTCTAGAGAACAAATTCGACGAAATGATAAATTACGTGCAAACAATTGAGGAGGAAAACCATACTTTACGCCTTTCTGTATCTCAATTACAAATACAACAGGAGGACTTGGAAAATAGAGAAAGAAGACAGAACCTTCGATTCAGAGGGATACCCGAGACGGTGGGTGACTCTGAACTCCGAGCCTACCTCCTGAGCCTTTTCAACTCTCTAGCCCCCTCGGTGGTAGATATAGATTGGCGCCTGGATAGGGCCCATCGGTCCTTAGGTCCAAAACCCCCGGCTGGAGCTAGGCCAAGAGATGTCGTGGTACGTTTTCACTTTTTTGAAAGTAAGGAAGCACTGACTATGGCGACTCGCAATAAATCCCAAATAATGTTCAAAGGTGCTAAATTGCAAATCTTTAGCGACCTCTCTCCCATCACCCTTGCTAAACGTAGGAACTTACGCCCCCTGACCTCACATTTGCAACAACTCAAGATTCCGTATTACTGGGGATTCCCTTTCCGTTTAACTGTATCCAAAGAGGGCACCCAATATTCGTTACGTGAATTGCAAGAAACAGAAGCCTTCCTGAAAAATTTGGGGCTCCCCCCCTCCCGGAAGAGGACATGATCCCACCAGCCACACAAGTTCGTCTACCTCCGAATACTCCTACTCGCATTTGGACCCCTGTCCGGGGCAAATCTAAGAAGCATCTTTCCACCCCTCAACGTCTGTGATCTTCTAAACAACCCCCTTGAACTTCTCTGGAGGTTCCTTTTTTGGCTCTATTTTCTCAAATTTTTTTTTTTTGCATTTCTGTTTCCTCTGGAGTTTTCTTTTTCTTTTTCTCTCCCGACGAAACGATGTTGCTGAATTGGTCCTACCAGTTTTCTTCTGATTCTGCCCCGTTTTTTTTTTCGGGGGAAGATCTTTTCTCATCCCATGAGATGCATTGACTAAAGGTTTTAAAATTTTAAGTGTTCAACGTACCTGTTTTATTTGTTAACCTTGTTTTTTCTTTAAGGACTTACAGGTTTTTGTTTTCTTCTTACTCCTCTAATGAATGTTGTCCTACTTTGTTCTATTAGCAGCCAAATGCACAAGGTGAGCAGCAGACCCATCTCATCCCCTCGGACAGAGTCGCCAGATGAGAGTCCGTTCACGCCCCTACCAGGCCCTGGTCTACATCCAGGGCTTCCTGAGAGATTGTTGTTTCTCAGGTACTCAGAGTTTTGAACTCTTTTTTGTGTTTTTGTTTTTTATTTCAATTATTTGTGTTTCCTTTTTAAATTTTTTAATTTTATCCACTGCTGTGTTTCACAGATTGAGACCCCATGGCCATTATTACCTCACTTTGAGAGAGATCTGCCTTAATGTTTGTATCTCAATAGTTAGAGATGGGAGGCTGCTCACTATTACCAATTACCCGTAAAATGCATGTATTTTCTTTCTTTAAATACTCTAATGTTTATAGTGTTAGCGGTGTTCATATTGGCATTCTTAAATAGACCACAACCATGGCCTTAAAAATTATGTCTTACAATGTAAAGGGATTGGGCTCCATTAATAAGCGCTGGATGGCCCTGAAAGATTTCAGGGCTTCAGGCGCAGATGTGGTGATGATCCAGGAGACCCATTTTCGGTCGGGAGGATCATTTAAATTTGCCTCAAGGTTTTTTCCCACCTTGCCTCTGACTCTACGGGCAGGGCAGGAGTGGCAATTCTGATCAGGAAAGCATGCCCTATTAAAGTTCGGAAGTCCCATGCAGACCCTCACGGGAGATTTCTTGTTCTAGAATGTGAATACATGTCTACCTCCTTTACACTGGTTAATTTGTACGCCCCGAACACGGGCCAGATTGATTTCCTCGACAAACTCTTTGATACTCCCCAATATTGCTCACAACCTTTTATGATAGTTGGTGGGGACTTCAATCTGGTCATGTCACCCACTAGAGACAGACAAACACTTTTTAGTCCTACCCCATCCAAAAGAGTACTGTCTCAGGCTAATGCCTTTCGTAAATGTATTAGGTCACATAGACTTTTCGACTCATGGAGGATAAAACACCCTTCTGCTAAACAATTTACGTTCTACTCATCAGCTCATAATATGTATTCCCGTCTGGATCATTTCTTTATTTCAGCCCCACTTATTCCTTATTTAGTTGATTCAGATATTTCTCCCATTACATGGTCAGACCACGCACCCATTATGCTGGATTTAATGTTATCTCAGACCTATACCAAATCCTGTCATTGGCGTTTCAATGACCATCTCTTGCAGTCTGAAATCTCCCGCTCTACTCTAGCAAATAGCTTGAGTGAGTATTTTTCACTCAATACTGGATCTGTGTCTCAGGTTTCTACACTGTGGGAGGCTCACAAGGCCGTTTTCCGAGGTACATGTATTGCTGAGGGTTCTCGACTGAAGAGAGATAGAAATAACCTATTACAGTCCCTAATATCTGCTCTGGTAACTGCTGAGCGGAGACTTTTGGGTGGTCCCACAGTGCCGAGACTTCGCAAAGTCATTCAACTTAGAGAACAAATTAGATCAACAAAACTTAACAAAACGGCCAGATCCATGTTGTGGACGAAGCAAAAATTTTATGAATTCTCCAATAAACCCCACAGAATGCTAGTCAATAAGTTATGCCCTCGTCCGTTTAACTCCTTGCCCGATTTCCTTATACCACCAGACGGATCTAGAACTCATTGCCCTCGTGAGATGTCCAGAATTTTTGGCAACTTTTATAATAAACTGTATAATTGCCTGAATCCGGAGAATCAATTTGAATTTACCCAAAAAAATTATGAGTCTTTTTTTTCCAATATAAAGCTACCGAAACTATCTACAACAGATTTAGAAAGCTTAAATGTAGCAGTTACAGCTGAAGAACTTTTTGCTATAATTAAAAATCTCCCATTACACAAGGCCCCTGGCCCGGACGGGTTGCCTTACTCATACTATAAATCTTTCATTGATATTTTATCTCCTCACATGCTAGCTTTATATGCCTCCTTTCTCAAGGGTACTCCCCCTCATCCACAGTTCTCCCATTCTTTTATATCAGTGATTCCTAAACCTGGAAAGGATCCCTCTCTCCCGGATAACTATAGGCCCATAGCCCTCTTAAACTCAGACTACAAGATTTTTACTAAAATCCTTGCTACCAGACTTTCTGTATTCATCCCCAAACTGATACACAGGGATCAGGTAGGTTTCGTCCTTGGGAGACATGCGGGAGATAACACCCGGCGTACAATAGATCTGATAGATCTCTTGGACAGAACCTCCCGACCGGCATTGATCCTGAGTTTAGACGCACAAAAAGCTTTCGACAGGCTAAGCTGGCCCTACATGTTCGCCACCTTAAAGATATATGGTTTTGTTGGCCCTTTTTTAACAGCCTTAGAAGCCTTATATTCCAATGTCTCCGCGCAGGTACAAATGTCGTCTTTTCTGTCTCCTGGCTTTCCCATGACAAACGGAACTCGACAGGGTTATCCCCTTTCACCATTGCTTTTTATTTTGTGCCTAGAACCCCTGGCTGAGTATATTCGAGTTCACCCGGATGTCAGTGGGGTGGTGATGAGACAGGGGGAATATAAATTATCGTTATTTGCAGACGACATTTTGCTTACGATCACCAACCCGCTGATATCCCTTCCCTCACTACATAAAATATTGAACTCTTTTAGTGCTATCTCCGGGTACAAGATCAACACATCTAAAACTGAAGCCCTTCCAATACACATTCCATCGCCATTAATATCTCAACTCAAAGAATCTTTCCCCTATAAATGGTGTAATGCCTCTCTTAAATATTTAGGTGTATTACTTACCCCTTCTTATACCTCCCTATATGATACCAACTTCCCTCCCCTGATATTAGATATTAATAAATCACTGTCGAATTGGACCAAGTACCCCCTATCTCTATTAGGCAGAATTAATGTTTTGAAAATGTCTATACTGCCTAGATCACTTTATTATTTTGAAACCCTCCCAGTACCTGTACCTGCCACACAATTAAAAGCACTTCACAGAACTTTCCTGAAGTTTATATGGAATGGTGGAGCACACCGTATAGCAAGCTCAGTGTTGTTTGCCATTAGATCCAGAGGAGGCTTAAGAGCTCCTGACATTACTAAATATTACTATGCTACACATCTGAGGGCCATTACCTCTTGGTCTTCCTTACATGCTCCAAACCAATGGTCTGCTATTGAAAAGGGGGTACTTTACCCGGTCCATCCGGGATCCTTGGTCTGGGGCGCTCCCCCTGCTCTGGATCCTGTATATAAACGTCAGTGTACTGGACCAATGATATTGACTCTAAATATATGGCGTAACTGCCTTAAACGCTTTTCCCTTATGGCTCCCTGCTCCCCTCTTATAAACGTATTATTTAACCCTCTCATTCCGGATAGTATGTCTTTGGGCAGGGTGTTCCCATGGGTGAATGTTCATCTCTTTCAACTCAGGAACCTTTTGCACCCTATAACAAGGAAACTACATACCTTTAACACTTTAAGTGAGAAATTTGACCTTCCACCACATCTCTTCCACTTCTATATGCAAATTAGACATTTCTTTCATTCTAAATCACCATCCCTAATTCTAGATAAACCTACTACTTTTGAATATCTGTGTGCCCAAGGCCCTCATCAGCTACATTTAATTTCCTGTATATATAGTATCCTCCATGAGTCGTCTCCCATCACAGAGACATTACATCTTTATATGCGCAGGTGGTCTCATCTATTGGGCCGTCCTGTTACAATACAGATGTGGGATAGAATCTGGTCCTCTACATTTAGATCTTCCAAATGTGTCACTCAGAGAGAGACAACCATTAAAATTCTCATGTTCTGGTATAGAACTCCCGATGTAATTCATAAGTATGACCCTTCAGTCTCACAGCATTGTTGGCGATGTGGAAATGAAATAGGCTCACTGTTCCACATTTTTTGGCAGTGCTCTTTGATTCAACCTTTTTGGTGTGATGTTCATCTTCTTATACAAAAGGTGACGGGGGTGTCCCTTCCGGTAGATCCCTTGACCTATCTATTGGGCTTACCTCCATCAGGAATATCTAAAAAGACAAACAAATTAATATCCTACATATTACTAGCCGCCAGAAGACTTATTCCGCTATTCTGGTTATCCAATACCCCTCCCCCACGGTCCAGATTACTACTCTTGGTGGCTGAGATTCGGACAATGGAGTTTTTGACAGCCTCGGTACACGATTGTGTCTCCAAATTCACTGAAATATGGGAGCCGTGGGATCTTTCGGAGTACGGGACCCCCGTGTCGCCAGGTTCACCCTAATCTTAAGTCAATCCTATACTACCTGTGTATATGACCTGAACTAATCTCAAGGGTCCAGACTCCCTGCAATATTTCGCTTATTATACACACCATAGGGACCTAATGTATTTATGTGTTTTGTTACTGTGAACACTTTTTGTCACCTATATCTGTTACTTTATACTTTGTTTTTCATTTTTCTATTATGATTGCTGTATGATGCATATGCATTGATAATGTAATGCTCGTTACAACTTTGTACTTAATTTTTGAAAAAAATCAATAAAAATACAATTATATATAAAAAATCAAGTTGTTTTATTGAGTTAATGTTTTATCGTTACCATTGTTTGCTTTTCAGGTACGCCATTCAGCTGTATTGTTACTGTATTTTAGAACTGTAATGTTTTATATTTATTATGTTTTATTGTATTTGCTTTGCAGGTATGCTATGTCTTACTGTTCTACTGTAATATTACTTTGTTTTATTGTTAACCATCATTAGCAGGTACGCCATTCAGCTGCAGCACGGGTTTATTTATTCTGACAGCAACAGCGTTTGCTCCTATGATACGTAAAGCCATGACTCCGGCGCTGTAGGAGGTGATTTCACCACCATAGTTAAAAAAAAAAAGCGCATATATGCCAAAGCATGGAGGCAGGGGTGGAGGAACGATTTCCTCCTAACATTAGGGGCGGATTGCCCCCATGCTTCAGCATATATTTTTTAGACACAAATTGCGTTAAAAAATCAAGTTGTTTTATTGAGTTAATGTTTTATCGTTACCATTGTTTGCTTTTCAGGTACGCCATTCAGCTGCAGCACTGATTTTATCTATCTTGACAGCAACAGCGTTTGCTCTCACGATACGAAAATCAGAAAATCAGCGAGGTGATTTCACCACCACAGTTAAAAAAAAAAAAAAAATAAGTGCATGTATGCCCATCATTAGAAGTGGGTGGATGAAGGGCAGTATTCTATTGGTGGGCATACCCACCGATCAATCTTTTTTTTTTTTCGTTCAGCCCACAGGCTGCATGAAAAAAAGAACATTACAATATATGCCCAACAAGGACCTGCAACGTACTGGTATGTTGCTGGATTTTGAATGGTTATACCAGAATGATGAATGATGCTCTGTGGGTTTGTTAAGGAAATGATTAAGAGCTCCAATCGAGCCCAAGGTTATCTGCTGCTGTCTCTAATTGGAAAGTGTGGATATGCATGCATATAAAAGTAAGACTCTCTGAGACACGCTCACAGCAGAATTACTTGTTACACTTCTGATTTATTCAAGGCGGTGCTAATGTTTTATACACAAAAATACGTCATTGCTGTGTTAGTCTAATAGGTACATCTCATTGGTAAAGATAGAAAAGAAAATGGAGAATCTTCATAACGAGGTTTGGCTGTCCTTGGTTTTATCTTCAGTTCCGCGTTCTTCTGATGTGTGGAATGTAGGGGGTACCCGCCATTTTGAGAAAAATATAGGAACAGAGCTAATCTGTATACTTATATAATGAGTAAGGAGAAAAATATGTATGCACATAAGAAAATAGACATTTTCAGATTATTATTATTATCTACATCACATTCCTTCACAATCCCCCCTAAAATGACTATTTTCTCTTTTCTGTCCCTAATACTAAAGGTCCCACTTTGGCCTGGCCCTTCTCCTCAGCAACTCTTTTAGGCTGTATATAGAATTGGGCAGCAACTGTTCACTTCCCTCCTCGATACAGCTGGAGAGGTGCAGTCAGGCGCTATCTATCCCTAAAACCCTATAGGATTGTGAGATTATGGACAGGGAGTGACTGTAGAGGAGTGAAGGGTTTGTCATCTTCCATCATAAGGGGGTCCTCTTCTTCTTGGTGGAGAAATGTAGGTGTGCTATTGTCTACAGCCTTGCTCATTAACTTTTTACAAAAGGTAGAATACAGTATACAAGCAGGGCTAAAAGAACCAGGATTATTAATACCATTACCCGTATCTGGGCGAGCACCTTCTGCCACCCACTCATCCAGCTAAAGTATTGGTCCCATGGGTCTGTGGTACCGGAGTTCTTCAACTCCAATGACAGATCTTCTAATTTCTTTATAGCTAAGGTAACCTTACCATTTGGGCCAGTATTATCAGGAATGTTTGTACAACAGGTTCCTGTTTTTTCCTATGATTTTACAAAACACCTCCTTTCCCAGCTAGCACCATGTCTAAGGCCATCCGGTCCTGGAATGTCATGTAGGAAGTGGGGGCTAACTAGTCAGCAATTCCCTGGAGGGCATCTTTAGTGTAATTTACAAATCTCTGTTGGTTATAATGTGTAGTGTCAGGTCACCTAGAGGCTGGATGACAGATGCACACCATTGGGATCAGGAGTGCACCGCAAGGTAGTGGACCCTACGGCTGACTGCTGCGGCTTGAACCCTGGGAGGTTCAGGAAGCAGGTCTACTGGATCACTGACACAGATCCCACTGGAAGCTAGAGCATAGATTCCCCAGGGCGCGGAGTCTAATGCCCCGTACACACGGTCGGATTTTCAGATGGAAAATGTCCGATCGGAGCGTGTTGTCGGAAATTCCGACCGTGTGTGGGCTCCATCGGACATTTTCCATCGGATTTTCCGACACACAAAGTTGGAGAGCAGGAGATAAAATTTTCCGACAACAAAATCCGTTGTCGGAAATTCCGATCGTGTGTACACAAATCCGACGGACAAAGTGACATGCATGCTCAGAATAAATAAAGAGATGAAAGCTATTGGCCACTGCCCCGTTTATAGTCCCGACGTACGTGTTTTACGTCACTGCGTTTAGAACGATCGGATTTTCCGTCAACTTTGTGCGACCGTGTGTAGGCAAAACAAGTTTGAGCCAACATCTGTCGGAAAAAATCCTAGGATTTTGTTGTCGGAATGTCCGAACAAAGTCCGACCGTGTGTACTCCCTATAAGAGCCAGCAGGTGTTCACCAGAGCCTTTAATGGTAAGGATGGACTGCGCTGCAGTCTGGCTCCAGGTCGCGGCCCCCAGGGTCTCACAGCTCACGGTAGACTACAGGAGAAGAGGAAGGAGGCAGCAGGCTGGAACAACAAGGAAAGTAAGGGACAAGCCAAGGTCGGGGCCACAAGCAGACAAGGACAGCAGAGTACACGCCAAGGTTCAGGGTCACAGGCAAACAGGGATGGCCGGGAACACGCCGAAGTCGGTAACAGGAATCAGATGTAGGAAACACAGTAAGTACACATAGAGGCTAACACACAATGGTTGATCAGCACTGCTGGCTTGCAGTGCACAGGTTAATATAGGGTTCCCTGATAAGGCCTGGGGTGGGGCCATGCTTAGAGGAGAGGTTACAAAAGCAGTCAGGTGAGGGTCAGCTGGTCTCTAGAGATGAACACATGGAGACAGGTATGCTGATCGACAAACTCTATTGCATAACCATGACATGTGGTTAATCCAATCTACATTCTTGTTGACAGTTGTTATGTGGATCAAAGACTCAAAACCAGCTTTTACCTGGTTCCTGGCTTTAAATTCATCAGGGACCCCCCTTGTAACCCCTATGTCATCTATGTATACATGAGGGTCAAAGCTTCCGGAGAGAGCTGCTCGCTTCCTTCTCTGACTGTGTGCTGGGTCAGTGTATGTATCAGGGGTATAGGAGATGGGGCTTTCTATTTTCATCTTTTTTTGTCTAATACACTCTGTGGTCGCCCAGTCTGGCCCTGTGTTCCAACCCACTGGCCCCCCCTGGAACCACAACTCTGTCCCCAGTAACTGTCTGTGCGGCATACATATGTCCTTACTGTCAGGGATATCACTGTACCAATGGCATCACCATGAAGGGTCAAACAGACAAGGTACTATGTCACAGTAATCAAATGTTAAATGGGTGTGTGGACAAGGGATTATAGCGGTGCTAGGGTCAGAAGGGTTAAAGAAAGAAAGATGAACAAAGAAAACTAAAATTACAAATTTTATTAATAGTCTATCATAGATACAATGTACATTATGAACAATTCATACAATAATTATAAAAATTTGTGGATACATGTACTGTAAGTGACCCTAGGGATGGTCGAGTGGGCCAGATGGCAAATGGCCGTTGAAGGAGGGGGGGCTCGTTTTCCTACATGTTTCGCCAAAACATTGGCTTCTTCAGGGAACAGGAGCTCATAGGGTGGATATATATAAAAAATTCTGTGTGATGGACATGAAAACACATGTTAGAAATAATAATTTGACCAAACACTGCATAGTATAAACAGTAACACATTGCAACTGTGGCTGGACATTCATGCGACCCTAAGCTCCACACCAATAAACGGAACTGCAGACATACCTGGGGCGTCAGTGCCCGAGACGGGAGGGAGGAGAGGGAGAGGGGGAACACAGCCACCCAAGGAGATCCCCACAGGGGAGCGGGCAGGCCGCGCCGTAAATTATGCCTGCAGGGGGCATACAGTAGACCTGGCAAGGGAATGTAAAGATAATCATGTGTCATAATGCACTGTGATAGTTATTCCAGAAATAAAGGGTTGCACATCTGTGCATTGTATTAAAAAGAGAACAAAACATATATGTGTATAAGTAGGTATAAATGTATCTATGTCTCTGGAAAAAGGTGCAGACTTACATGTATATCTAAAAGCTGTAGAGAGGCAAGGTCAGGAAGTGCCTATGGTAGATGTGTGCACACAGCAAGGAAAAGACATCTAGGTTGGACCATAACTGCAGACCACTTAAAGCAGGCCTAATTAGAAAAATGAATAGTATTAGGGGTCTTGCTGTTGTTAACTGGGGCCAAATATGATAGTTATGCCTATACTTACTTGGTAGTGTCCGCTGTAAGGAAAGATTCTCATAGCGGTACATTCACAGGTATATAATACCGGTGCTGGGATGAAAAGGGATGAAAGTAACAGTGGATCCTATATAAAATGTAAAGGAAAAAAGGAGGATCAGAAGGGTAAGGAAATGGAAGCTTTAAAGTGTACTTGGGCACAGGTGAGGCTAATGAATTTTTTATATATATCCACCCTATGAGCTCCTGTTCCCTGAAGAAGCCAATGTTTTGGCGAAACATGTAGGAAAACGAGCCCCCCCTCCAACGGCCATTTGCCATCTGGCCCACTCGACCATCCCTAGGGTCACTTACAGTACATGTATCCACAAATTTTTATAATTATTGTATGAATTGTTCATAATGTACATTGTATCTATGATAGACTATTAATAAAATTTGTAATTTTAGTTTTCTTTGTTCATCTTTCTTTCTTTAACCCTTCTGACCCTAGCACCGCTATAATCCCTTGTCCACACACCCATTTAACATTTGATTATTTTGGGGATGAGGTGCTGTATCCCCCGGTACCATCTAGCCATCCTTACACTATGTCACAGTAATCTAAAGTAAAGATGGTCACATGTGTACCTAAAGAGTTACACCAAAACGTAATTATGTTATCATTTTTGTGATGGCCACCTCCTGGGCCCCTCCCCTCTAGATCAAACAGAAAAAGGATATGCAGCACCCGAAAACACGCTCTCCTGCAGTGATAAGCGTGCATTCGGGTGTTCTTCCTGGCCAACTTGACTGAGGTGGCTGTGGTCAGCAAAACTTGGAATGCACCATCATAACTTGGCTCAAGGATCTCCAGACAGTAGTTGGTGTGTTCCTGTATCTAATTCAGGATCTGGAATGGAAGAAAACACCTGGACATGCATTCAGGTTAATTCTCGTGATAAAGTGGTTACATAATTAGTCAACACATCAGACTGCAACTGTAACTGTTGTGGAAAGTAACAACCAAGTCTGGGAGCTGAACCAAACAAAATTTCATTAGGGGATAGGGCATGTTTCCCCCGGGGGTGTGTCTGACACTGAACAGGGCAATGGGCAAACTGTCTGGCCAACTCATGTTAGTCTCTTGGACCATCTTTAACATCCTGTTTTTTTTTTAGTGTCCCATTCATCCTTTCTACCTTCCTGCTACTTTGAGGGTGGTATGGGGTGCGTAGTGCCAACTGAACCCCCAGTGCTGCCCAAATCTCTTTAGTAAGGTTTGCTGTTAAGGCTGGGCCCTGATCTCTCAATATCACCTCTGGGACCCCAAATCTTTTTTTTTTTTTTTTTTTTTTTTTTTTTTTTTTCCACATCAGTAAACAGTGTTTGGAGGGCTAAATCAGTTTGTTGTTCATTAACTGTCGCCTTCTCGTATTCACATCATAGTGGATTATACTTTTTCTCATTGCTTTTTATATCGCCATAATGACCAACGGATTCCATTACGCCTCTTTACCAACAAGTCCTCTGTCCCTTCCATCTCGTAAGCCCCACTACGATAACCAAAGGGACCCGTAAGAAGGAAGAAAAAGGACAAAAACACCAACAAAAAATACAAGAAGAGAGGTTTGTAAAAATGAACTTGTGGGCTCCCCGTGCCCATCTTCTACTGACCCAGCCTGTATTGTGTACCAAATTACCTATGCCCTAATACCCCGATCCCCCCCCCCCCCCACCCACTCCCTATATGTTTATCCTATACCCTACTAAGCTATATATTTAACTAAAAATGTGCATATCCAGAAACACTTTATTATAGGATCCTTTGCCTGCAAGGATACCAGTTGCCTATATACCTATATTAAGCCCATCCCTCAGTCTATTCCGTGTCTATGCAGATCCCACTATTAATGACACTTCACTTTCTCTATCCACATCTTCCACATGCTTTCAAATTCCTGAAGATTGCCCCTTTTTATGTACTCCATTCTTTCCCTACCCAAGGTTTCATTCATTGTAGAGATCCAGTCTTTCACGGTGGGGGGCTCCTTTACCTGCCATCTAAGTGCTATCAACTTTCTAGCCTGAAACAGGGCCCGCGTGACAGCTAAGGTAGTACTCAACCTTTCTCCCATCACTCTTCTATGCCCCAGAATACAAACCAAGGCCTCGTTTGCCACTGTCGTACCGAAAATATTTCCCAAGTTCCCAGTCACCTCCTCCCAGTATCTAAACAGCTTGGGACACCTCCACACCATGTGAATGAGATCTCCCGTCCTTCGACACCTGGGGCAGTTGTCATTGGGCCTTCTCCCAAATTTAAAAAGTCTTTTAGGAGTATAATAGGCTCTGTTTAACAGCATTAAGTGTGAGAGTTTCTGTGAAGGGGTCACAGAAACCTGCGCTCCCAACTCTAAAATTCTCGCCCATTGTTCCTGGGTCATTCCTCCCACCTCCTCTTCCCATTTAGCCTTTACCCGAAGGAGTATTTCCCTGCTATTAACCGATTTGCTTAATTGGTCATAAATTCTTGAAATTACCCCTCTAGTGGGGGTTATTTGAATTATGCACTGAAATAGAGGCATCTCTTCCCATCTCGGGGTCTGGGCTTTAAATTGTGCTTTAAGGGCATGTTCCAACCGGACATATAGGAAGAAAGACCCCCGGGGAAGCTTAAACTCCCCAACCAGTTCTGAAAATTTCTTTAACCCAGAGTCGTTATATAATTGACTTAGCTTACTGAGGCCAAGCTTCTCCCACTCTCTAAATATGCCTATCTTAAGAACTTCCTGCAAATTATGGTTGTTCCAAATAGGAGAGTAGGCTGTTAAGGCTCCATACCCCATCTTTTTCTTAACTGTTTTCCAAAGTTTGGTTATCAATTTAATTGTTGGAAATTTATCATGGAACGCGTCCGCCTCTAGGGCTTCAATAATTGTATTATGTGTGGAGCTCAACAATAGTAACTTGCCATTAGGGGTGCCTCCTTTCGGTATCCCACAGCCCAATAATTGCTGCAACTGAGTTGAGTAAGAATAACTCTCGGGATGTGGGAGGGCAAAGCCCCCCTCCTGGGTAGGGAGCTGGAGCACTCCAAGACGAATCCTGGCTTGTTTCCCCTTCCAAATCAATTCCCTAAAGAGACTGTCAATTTTTTTAAACCACTTCTTACTTATCCAGACAGGGGAATTATGCAAGACGTATAGCAGCTGTGGCATCCATATCATTTTTATTAAGCTACATCTTCCTGCAACTGATAGAGGGAGGCGTCTCCAAATTCCTATTTTTTGTTTAAATTTTGTTAAAAGAGGGACAAGGTTTTTACTGATATATAGAACAGGGTCCTTCGTCAGGACAATCCCTAGGTACTTCAGAGCTTCCACTGTTGCCACCTGAGGCATACCAGGTGCTATTGTCTCATTTAAGGGGTCTATCGGTAGAAACTCTGATTTCTCCCAGTTTATCTCTAAGCCAGAAAAACTGCCGAAGTCCTCCACTATCCTCATTGCTCCCGGTAGCGATTTCCTCGAGTCTCCCAAAAATAACAGAATGTCATCCGCATACAATGCGATTCTTTCCTCGCCTGTTTTTCTCTGGAAGCCGGTTATCGCTCGACTTCCCCTTATGGAAATGGCCAGGGGTTCCATCGCTAGTGCAAACAACAGAGGGGAGAGTGGGCACCCCTGCCTCGTCCCCCTCTCCAGCTCAAACCAGTCTGACAATTCGTTGTTAATTTTTAATCTTGCCTTGGGTCGAGTATATAGCATTCTAATCCACCCTATAAAGGCAGGGCCAAATCCAAAGACCTCCAGCACGCGCCACATATAGCCCCACTCCACGCTATCAAAAGCCTTGGATACATCAAGGGTCATCAACGCTCTCGAACCCTCGTTCACCATTGGGGTCTGTACATTCAAAAACGCCCTTCTAATATTCAGGCTCGTGGATCTATTGGCTATGAAGCCTGCCTGGTCCTCGTGGATCAGCTTATGGATAACTCCATTCAATCTTGCTGCCAGCACTTTGGCCAGAATTTTTACGTCCGTGCATAAAAGAGAAATTGGTCTATAGGCGGCCATATCCAAGGGATCTTTCCCTTCTTTCTGTAATACAATAATAGTTGCTTCTAGCATTGAGGCAGGTAATTGGCCCCCCTCAAGCGCCCCCCCCAAAACTTTCAGCAGTTCGGGGATCAACACTTCACCATAGTGTTTGTAAGTCTCAATTGGAAGACCATCTGGTCCGGGCGACTTATGGGTTGCCATGCCTGCTACTGCTTGGTATAATTCTGCTATAGATATTGGGGCATCTAATATATCTCTTTCTTCTTGTGATATGGTGGGGATGTCTAACCCCCTTAGGAAGTCCTCCATCTTGGCCTCCTTACCCCTCTTCTGGGAGGAATATAGTTTTTTATAGTAATCCCTGAAAGCTTGTACTATTTTTAAGGTGCTTGATACTACCTCACCGCTCTGGGATCTAATCGCGAGGACCGTGGATGGAGCTGCATTGGATTTTGCTAGCATAGCCAGTGTCCTTCCCATTCTCTCGCCCTCCACCATAGATTCCTGTCTTTGGAGTAACCGCCTGGTTTCTGCTTTCTGTATAACCACTGATTTATATGCTTGTTGTTTCTCTTGCCAGATACTTTCCGTCTCCGGGGTTGGGTTGCAAGTATAGTTGTTTTCTGCTTCAAGAGCGTCTCTCAACAGGCTCTCCTCCTCCCTTCTAGCCTCTTTGTTGAATGTAGCTATCTGCTGTATCAGGACCCCCCTAAGAAAAGCCTTAAGGGCGTCCCATAGCGTAGAAGGGGACACCGTTCCCTGATTGATCTCAACAAACTCCCTTAAGGAGGAAAGTATCCCATCCGTCTTTTTAATAATTTCAAACCAGTACGGGCTTATACTCCAGTACTTCCGGGGCCTAGGCTCCCCAAGATTTAAAATGACTACCATAGGTGAGTGGTCTGAGATGCCTCTTGGCCAGTATGTTATTTTTTCTACCATCTGGAGAGCCCTATCATTTCCTAGGGCTAGGTCTATCCTTGAAAGCACGGAGTAAGATGCAGAACAGCAAGTATATTGCAGCACGCCTGGGTTCCGTGCCCTCCACAAATCCATTAATCCCACTTCTTCCAGAAAAAAGCTTAACCGACTCTTTACTGAGTCCTCTGAGCTTTTTCGTAGTGGGAATCTATCCAGCCTTTTATCTAGAACCTCGTTGAAGTCCCCCATTGCTACAATCGGCACCTCTTTTTTATCTAGCAAAAATTCATACAGTTTAAGCAAGACATCCGGATTAAAGGGCGGAGGGATATATATATTTGCCACCACATACCTGGCGTTTTCAATAAAACATAATAAAAAGATGTATCTACCCAACTCGTCTATCCTGACCTGGCTGCAGGAAAACTTCACCCCAGACTTTACCAAAACACTCACTCCCCTACTGTAGGAGGAGTGAATCGCATGAAATTGGGTTTGAAATTTTTTCATCTGTAGGTGATGAATAGTTTCCTTGGTTAGGTGGGTTTCCTGCAGACAGACCAGATCAGCCCCGCACCTCTCCATCATAGAGAACACTGCTAATCTTTTAAGTGGTGTACCTAGGCCCCTGACATTCCAGGATCCTATTTTCAGAGTCTTAGCTAACATCTAAAGACTGAGGAATATTCTTTACCCCAACATATACAAACGTATATAACAGAAAGATATAAGAGAAATTTAATATATATAACCCTAACCCAAAACTAATTTTTCTCCTCCTAGTGACTGTTATAACAATTCCGTGTGTGTGCATGCTTGGCCACTAGACCACGTATTCATTTTGGCTATATTAGCCTTACTTTGGGCATAAACTTGCCATAGACAGTGCTTGCATGTGCGTGTAAAACAACCAAAAACCTATTTACTATAAAAAGTGCCTGTATGTGCAAAAATAATCTTAAGGAAGGTCTGGATACCTCCGTTATAATTTCTAGTGGTATAAGTGTTCGTAAGGAATGATTTACCCATCCTATTTCCCCTCCCTCCCATCTTCCCACCCCTTCCCTTCCCTCCCCACCTAACCTCCCCTACCCTCCCACCCCATCCCCCCCCCCCCCACCCGTACCCACCTATCTAGGTGTACCCCCTGGGGGTTTACCATGACCGTTGCCTCTTACACTAACACCAACCTTTTACACCAATCTTACACTCACAGCCCCACACCACCCTACCCACAAATAGCTGTGTGCACCCATCCCCTCCCGTCCCCTTATAACAAAAAGCATTAACAGATGGCAGAAAGGGGTGGGGAAAAAAAAAAAAAAAGCAAGAACAAGAAAAAGAACAAAAACAAAAATACAGCCCCTGTACCTCCCAATGCCTTATCGTGCCATCCTATTGATATCCCGGCCTATTATATCTTCCCCCATTCTCTACGTAAAATTCGTGATTTTTTCCCTATTATCTTCCAGCCACTTCTCAACTTCAGAAGGGGAGTTAAAAAACAGAGTCTCCCCCAGAGCCGCAACCCGCAACCTTGCCGGATATAAAAGAGCATAGGGCAACTTAAATTTTTGTAGATTGCGTTTTGCCTGGGTAAACTCTGCCCTACGCCTCTGCAAATCCGGAGAGAAGTCGGAATAAAACGATATTTTTGCTCCTTTAAAAAAAACCTCCCCTGCTTCCCTGATCTTCCATAGTAAGGTTACTTTATCCTGGTAGTTAAGAAATCTCAGGAGGAGGGGTCTCGGGTGGCCCCCCTCCGATGGTGCCCTGAAAGGGATCCTATGAGCTCTTATGATGGAAAACGAAGCCGAGAATGATTCTTTCCCGATTAGCTCCCCCAGCCATTTTTCTAGGAATGCAATTGGGTTGGCGCCCTCACTCCTTTCGGGTAAACCTATCAGCCTCACATTATCTCTTCTACTCCTGTTCTCCATCTCATCTAACTTAGAGGCTTGTTTAGATAGCTGTTCCTTCAGCCATTTTATTTCTTTGGTTATTGGGAGCACATTATCTTCTAGCCCACTGACTCTTTCTTCCAGGGCCGTTGTTCTCTCCGCCGTTTTCTGCAGATCTTGTCTAACCAATAACAGATCTGCTTTAACACCTTTCATTTGTTCACAAAGATCTTTAAGCGAGCCGCTACATACCCCTACAGCCATGAATACATCCGTTATAGTTGGTTCTCTGTTCAAGGGTAAATTCGGGTCATTTATTAGCTCCGAGTTTACGTTTGTGTTTTGATCACTTAGCCCTGGGCCTTTATTACATAAAGATTTGGAAGGCTGGGTAGCCGGCACAGCCCCTAAGGGCTGTAATTGAGGCTGGCCCTGGCTTTTCCTATCCGATGCCCCCCCTTGTTGACCCTTCTGCTGCGACCCCTTTTTTGGAGGGGTCAGAGCAGAGGCATGGGCATATTGCTCCAGTTTTGCTGCTGCTGATACTGCTGCCGCATGCTGCGGGTTTTTCTCTTTAGAGGAACGTAGATTCTGCATCATTTACGCTTATAGATATAAATATACTCTAACAGCAACAAATTAGAGACTGACAGTTACCAACGTCCTCCACAAATCCAAAAAGGAACTAAGGAGAGAGGGGGAGGAAAGGGAAACCGCTGCTCCCATCAGCGCTCAACTACCCGCTGTACAGAGCATATACCATAAAGTGTATAAAGCGGGGTAAGTCTCTCCACACTACACTCTTATACACCCCCGTAAAAAAAAAAGAGAGCTCACACAGAAGGAAGCTACAATACCTTAAATGGCAGGTGTGGGGCAACTCCCTACACACATAAACTCCACAGCTACAACTCAAATTAGTGCAGCCCCCCACCTACACCGTAGTTTTATACAGTTGGTTAAATGCCGCTAAGGCAGTCGCCATTAAAAATACGGTTAGTGGGGTATATATACCGAGTATCCCAACCCCTACCTAAACCTCTCTCTTTGCATCTGTTGAAAATCCCAGGGGTCCCAGGGCTTTAGCTAGTCAGCAGCACACAAACAAAAAAAAAAAAAAAAAAAAGGAGGAGAATATACTTTGCTTCCTATATTAGCACACTCTGTCTGCTCCCAGACTTAGTATTACCCAAGCAGCAGGCAGGTCAACGCACTGACTCACATAAATAACTCTGTTACTACACAGATGTCATATTACCAGGATTTACTTCTAGTCTGAGGATTGTCTAACAAAAAAACAGCATCTGGATACTATATTAGTAACTCCATACTGTACCAGCTCTGGCCGACTTCTATTCCATGACTAGTGTAGAGATGGGAAAGTGAAAGTAAAAAGCTGCTTGTCTCACAGCAGCGTGCAGGGGATGACATATCACCCAGAGGATTCCTCAGCACACCTTTAGCAGAGAGAGAGGAGGGGCAGCGAGGCACCGAGGGACAAGGGAGCCAGAGCCATCCAGTATGCCGTTCATACGGCCAGGGGAGAGAGAGATGAGAACGGAGGGGGGACGGAGCACACAGCGTCCATGCTCTCACTCACTCCATGCCGCCTCTCAACACACACCCGCCCATCCGGTCACGCCCCCTCCTGGGACCCCAAATCTACATACTATCTCACTCAGTAGTTTCTTAGCTGTGGTCCTGGCAGTCGTGACCACTTCCACTAGGGCGTATTCGAATCTGCCACTTCTTGGCACTTGAGAATGATCAATTTGTATCCTTTGGAAAGGGGTATAGGGCTTTTGCCAGGTGCTTCTTCTGTGCTTCTGTGCATCCTGGGTTACATTTGGTGCAGATAATGCATGATCTGCAGAAGTTGTCGGTCAGTGGAGTAACTCTTGGTGCAACACTTGTTGATAAGAGAGTTCATAAAAGTCTTTGTCAAGTGGGCAGCTCCATGTGCCCATTGCACCACGGCTGGGTACATACTCCTGGGTAGACAAGGCTTCTTGTTGCACTCGAATAGTCCATTTCTGAGAGTTGCTCCTCTCCGTTTCCAGCTTTCCTTCTTATCCGGACTTGCTGTTTCCTGTAGTTCTTTTAGATAAACTCTGTCCACTGGGAGAGTCTGTAAGGTAAGCACAGGGTGGTCTTCTTCTACCACCCTGCTGTCCACTTCCGTGGACCACCAGCTGTCTGGCAGCTGAATTGGCTAGATGATTGCCTCGAGCTTCCTTTGAGTTCAGTTTGTCGTGTGCTTTTACTTAGAATAGTCACTTAGGTTAGGAGAAGCAAGGCATCCATCAAGTTTTCACAGGTGTTCCTGCAGCCGTCAGGAATCCTCTGTCCTAGATAACACCATAATCATGGGCAATGCTGAAAGCATATCTTGAGTCCATATGAATGTTGGCTCTTTTTCCCTCTGCCCATTTACATGCTGTAGTAAGTGCTTACAGCTCTGCCTCCTGTGCAGACATCACCGGTGGTAAGGCTTCAGCTTGTAGAACAGTGTTTTCAGTGGTGACCGCCTGTCCAGTGCGGTATTTGCCACGTTCTTCAGCAAACATAAATTGTTAGGTCTGAATTCTGAATCCTGCAGGGGTCAGGGGTATTTCACTCACAGGGGGAAGATGCGTGGTTTCCAACCGTAATAGTTTGATGAAGTCATGGGGTGACAAGTCAAGACTCTACTCCTCCTCCTCCTTTCCCCCCTCGAGAAGTGGAAGAAGGGTGGTAGGGTTCAGTTTTTGACAACTTAATAGAGTAATGCTGTCCAGTAGGAGGGAACACAGGAGTATCAAGTGTCTGGTAGTGGACAAGTGTTTCGGCTGGATCTTGGTTGAATATGGCAACAACATCATGGGGAGCAAGCAGAACGAGGCAGTGTCCGAGGACCAAGTTCAAATTTTTGTCAAGCAAGGTTTGTGCAGCAAAGCCAGCTCGCAGACACAATAGGCCTCCTCTTGCTACCGCATCCAGCCGACAGGAATAATATCCTATGGGGCGTAGGCTGATGCCGTGTGATTGGGTGAGTACACCTGCAGCATGTCCCAGATGTTCGGATACAAAGAGCTTGAGCGTTTTGTCGTAGTCTGGGAGCCCTAGCGCCCGAGATGGCACACTTGAGGGCCTCAAACTTAGATATTTCTTCAGGAGACATCTGGAAGGGTCTGATTGCAGAGCATCAGTAGGAAGGCTTCTGGAATCCATGCTCTGCACTAGGAAATTAGTCCAAGGAAGGCATGAAGGGATTTCTGGCCTTGTGGCAGTGGGATATCAGAGATTACTTGCACCCTGTCTTTAGAGGGATGTCTTGTCCCATGAGACAAACAGTGTCCAAGGAAAATGACAGGTGTTGAGCACCACTGCAATTTGGGCTTTGAGGCTCTGCACCCCTGGTTGGCAAGATAGCACAACAGGCTTTCTGAGGTGACTTCAACAGGGGGTAAGTCAGCTGCATAAAGGAGAAGGTCGTCAACATGTTGGAAGAGAATCACTTCCGGGTGTTCCACTTGTCATGTGTCAAGGATGATAGTTGCTGCTTCTTTCCGTGGATGAATGCAAAAAGGTACCATCAGGAGGGGTGTGGGTGGACACTGAAGAAAGCGTTTGTAAGGTCCACCTCTGTGAGGTACTTTGCAGTCAAAGGCATCCACCGCCGGTACCTGGTTCTCTTTTAGGGGTTATTGTGGTTTCCGGGGCAATGATGCGCCCTCTTTTAGCTTGACTGAAACTGGTGGTACACTTAAATGATCGTTGTTTTACGGTCCTGTGGACCTTAGGCACGCAGGGATTCTGTCAAGTACCTCCTGCAGTATTGAACTTGAAGTTTTTGCTTCATGAAGTGTCATCAGGTGAGGCAGAGAACACAAAGCAGATGAGTCTTCTAAAGATAGAGGAGTTTGTAACTTCATCCTCCCTTCAGGCGTGTCCTGATTGAGGCCTGTAGTCCGGACAACACATCAGCTCCTAGTAGATTCAAGGGACATGTAAAGGACACCACAAATCTGGCAAGCAAATCAGGAAATGTCCCCCTTGGGGTGGCTCAACAAATGGACTGGAGCGGGGCACCCCATCCACTCCCACGCAGGAAACGTGTGTGTCTCTTTTCATAGTGGGAGAAACTCAGATCATCAAAGGCCTGTATGAGTCTAGCATGATACTTCTTCAGACTCCCCTTTATCTTGGGTAATATCTTGGATTGTGGTGGTCTGATCCATCAATTTCTCCTTTGCCCAGTCGTGGAGTTGTGCACAGAACTCCACGCCTGAGGTGTAGGAAGTGGCACTTGTCAGACTGGCATCATTGAAGGCCGTCTGCATGACAAGCCAAAAGACATTTCCTGCTTTGATTTGGCATAGGCTGATCAAGTCTCTCCAGGTAGCTGAGTAAGTTTCTTGTATCTGCACTATCCTGTGGTAGAAGGGAATTGGCTGCTTCTCTGGGTCAGGCAGACTTGTCACTAAGGCCGCTGCTTGTGATGGAGTAAAAGCGACATACATCACTGATGCCCCTTCTGGTAACCGAGACTGTTGTTGGGGCAGGGGCTGGCAAGAGGCACTGTTCCTTACAAGTGCCAGCATGTGTTTGAGATCGTCTCGGAACTGTGAGTCCGGAGCCGGATTGGGGGTTAAATCAGCGGGTGGCCTTGCTGCCTGCTGTTGGGCTTCCCACTCAGATGCTTCTTCATCATTAACATATGCGGCCTGGGATTGTGATGCTCCCGTATTGGGGAAGACAGGTGTGTGGTATGAACCATCCTGGTTTAAAACAGGGAGGGCTGGGTACAGGCTGTGTTTAAGCTTACTGGGTGTACCAAGATGGCCGCCGGCAGGAAGTGCACTGGGCTGGGTAGAAAGTGAAGGCATGGGTGAACTAAGATGGCCGCCGGGCTGAGTTGTCACAGTGGGTTGTGCTTGGGTGGTGAGAAAGGAGTGGTTGTTAGACGGAGGGCAGTGCTGTCCCTCCCCTCCTTTTGTTTCAAGTTCCAACATAGCGTGGTAATTTCACATACTGTATCATCAACTCTGTGATACACATACATAATACAATCGCCATCTTTCTTAACTTCCTTTATCCAATTTTCTTTATCACACAGGATTTTTCTCCCTGTTTCTTTAGCAACATAACTTTCGCCACTTCGTTAAACTTTGTTAACTATTTCAACATCTTCTTCTCTCCTCTTCACAATATCACATTCTTCACAATATCACATTCTTTTCTCTCTCTGTTTCTCGGCTAACGGCTTGAGAGGAGAATACGTACAACTAATGGGTTAATATTCTTCTCACTGCTCCTTATCAACAAATTCCTTGGGTTGGGGCACATAAGGCTGTGCTCCTAGCTGCTACTGTCTGCTATAACCCTGTAATGTACGGTCAATCTCAGAACAAGAACAAACACATGAGGGGTAATGGGGAGCCAACGGCCCACGACCCAACAGATCCCCCGGGCAGCCCCCCCTCCGACCTTAACCAGTCCCCACCCCAACCCCTCTCGTGTATAGCAAACAGTAAACCACAAATACACTCACAACAAGACATTACACCTGCCACTCTTCGAACCGCAAAGCTTCAGCAGGCTAAGATAACCACAAGGGCAGACCACCCTGCAAAAATTAACCCGTTTATAGTCGTCTGTTACACCTCTCCCTCCAGAGGCCGACAGCTCGTCGGGGTGAGACTTCTGTAACACTTTCAGACTGCGGGGGGCTCCAGCAGCTGAGATAACCCTCAAAGGTCTGACAAACCTTGAGTAACCCGTCTATAAACGTCTGCTACAAGGGAAAACCTCATCCCAGAGGCCGACAGCTCGTCTGGGGGTGAGAACACACATACACACATGTAGCACTTTTAGACTGCTGAGTTTTGTAGCCCAAAGAATGGCAGACAGTGAACAAATACAGAGAGCAGAAACCCATTGGCAGGTTCGTTAAAACAGCCTCAGGCGAGGAAATACCTGCCTCTAAGACAGTCTCAGCATACCGACAGAATCCAGCGGTCAACCGAAAGATAAGAAAGTCGTACAGTGGTAAGAATATAAATACCTTACCGTACTGTTAGGGCTGCGCAAACCCCCTCTTATCAATCAATTAACGCTCGAATCCTTATCGCGGTATGGCTTCGACTGTAGCCTGAAGCTCCCGGGTTTCGGCACCAGCTGTTAAGGAAATGATTAAAAGCTCCAATCGAGCCCAAGGTTATCTGCTGCTGTCTCTAATTGGAAAGTGTGGATATGCATGCATATAAAAGTAAGACTCTTTGAGACACGCTCACAGCAGAATTACTTGTTACACTTCTGATTTATTCAAGGCAGTGCTAATGTTTTATACACAAAAATACGTCATTGCTGTGTTAGTCTAATAGGTACATCTCATTGGTTAAGATAGAAAAGAAAATGGAGAATCTTCATAACGAGGTTTGGCTGTCCTTGGTTTTATCTTCAGTTCCGCGTTCTTCTGATGTGTGGGATGTAGGGGGTACCCGCCATTTTGAGAAAAATATAGGAACAGAGCTAATCTGTATACTTATATAATGAGTAAGGAGAAAAATATGTATGCACATAAGAAAATAGACATTTTCAGATTATTATTATTATTATCTACATCACATTCCTTCACAGGTTTAGGTATTATCTTGGTATCATTCTTTTCGGCTAGCAGTCGGCTTTCATATAAAAGCAATCCTAGTGGCTAATTAGCCTCTAGACTGCTTTTACAAGCAGTGGGAGGGACTGTTCCCCCCCCATCATCTTCCATGGTTTTCTCTGGCTCTCCTGTCCCAACAGAGAACCCGAGAATGCGGCCGGTGGTTCCGCCAGCTGACCACAGAGCTGATCGAAGAACAGAATGGCTCCAATCATCTCTATGGCCTAAGAAACCGGAAGCTACAAGCATTTCATGATTTCAGGCAGTGAGGAGTGAAATCAAAAACTTACGCCCTTAGAAAAGCTGAAGGCGTTGATTGGTTTTCGGGGTCCTGTACACAGTTAGACTGCCAAAAAGTCATACACATGCTCAGGAGAAGCAGCAGAATGGGTTTTGGGGTGTAATTCCACATATATATTCCAACTTTATGCAAAATAAATAAATAAACTGTAATATTCCCGAAACTTGTGTCAAAATATAAAATATTCCATGGACTCAACATGCCTCTCAGCAAATAGCTTGAAGTGTGTTCTTTCCAAAATGGGGTCATTTGGAGGTGTTTTGTGCTATCTTGACATTTCATAGCCTCCGAAACTGTGATAGGTAGTGAGGAAGTGAAATCACCATTTTACGCCCTTAGGTAGAAGGCAGTGATTGGTTTTGGTGTCCTGTACATGGCTAGGCTCCCAAAAAGTCTCACATGTGGTATCCCCATACTCAGGAGAAGCAGCAGAATTTATTTTGGGGTTTAATTTCACATATGCCTATGGCATGTGTGAGCAATATATCATTTAGTGACAACTTTGTGTAATTTTTTATTCAATCACTTGTGACAAAAAAATAGAATATTCAATGGGCTCAATGTGCCTCGCATCAATTTCCTTGGGGTGTCTACTTTCCAAAATGGGGTAATTTGAGGTGGGGTTGTGTTGCCCTGCCATTTTAGCACCTCAAGAAATGAGAGTCATAAGCTAAAAGCTGCGTAAATTCCAGAAAATGTGCCCTAGTTTGTAGACTCTATAACTTTTGCGCAAACCATTAAATATACGCTTATTAACTTTTTTTACCAAAGACATGTGGCTGAATACATTTTGGCCTTAATGTATGACTAAAATTGAGTTTATTGGATTTTTTTTTATAACAAAAAGGAGAAAAATTTTTCTTCAACATTTGTCAGTTTTTTTTTTTCCGTTTATATCGCAAAAAATAAAAATCGCAGAGGCAATCAAATACTATCAAAAGAAAGCTCTATTTGTGGGAAAAAAGGACGCAAATTGTGTTTGGGTACAGTATTGCATGACTGCGCATTTACCAGCTAAAGCAGCGCAATGCCAAATTGTAAAAAGTGCTCTGGTCATTGAGCAGCCAAATATTCCGGAGATGAAGTGGTTAAAGAGATACTAAACGCACACTGTTTAACCACTTCATTACCCAGCTATAGTCATATGACGTCCTGGGATGGGATCTCCCATCCTGGGTGGACGTCATATGACGTCCTGGGATTCCCGGTCATCTAGGGGGCGCGCGCGCGCCCACCGCGTTGCTCGGGACCCGGTGCGTGTGCCGAGCACCCGCGATTGCCCGTTAACCGGGCCGGCATGTGGATCTGTGTGTGTAAACACACAGATCCACAGCCTGTCAGCTCTGAGGAGAGCGATCTGTGTTCCCAGAATGGAGGAACACTGATCGGTCTCCTCCCCTTGAGCGTCCCCTCCCCCTACAGTTAGAAGCATTCCCTAGGAAACATACTTAACACCTCTCCGCCCCCTAGTGGTTAACCCCTTCACTGCCTGTCACATTTATACAGTAATCAATGCAATTTTATTGCATTGATCGCTGTATAAATGTGAATGGTCCCAAAAATGTGTCAAAAGTGTCCGATGTGTCCGCCATAATGTCGCAGTCACCAAAAAAAAATCGCGATCGCCGCTAAAAAAATAAATAATTTTTTTTTTTTTTTAAATGCCATAAATCTATCCCGTATTTTGTAGATGCTATAACTTTTGCGCAAACCAATCAATATACGCTTATTGCAATTTTTTTTACCAAAAATATGTAGAAGAATACGTATCGGCCGAAACTGAGGAAAAATTTTGTTTTTAAAAAAAAAAATTGGGATATTTATTATAGCAAAAAGTAAAAAATATTGTGTTTTTTTCAAAATTGTTGCTCTTCTTTTGTTAATAGCGCAAAAAATAAAAACCGCAGAGGCGATCAAATACCACCAAAAGAAAGCTCTATTTGTGGTGAAAAAAAGGACATCAATTTTTTTTGGGTACAACGTCGCACGACCGCGCAATTGACGTTTAAAGTGCGACAGCGCTGAAAACTAAAAATTGGCCTGGGAAGGAAGGGGGTGAAATTGCCCTGTATTGAACCGGTTAATTTACACTGTCTTCTATTTCTGTATATGGATGATGGCACTGTAATTATTTTAAGAAAACAATACGTCTAAGTACCTTTTTCCTAATAGCTATACAGCTGTTACATGACACATATCTTTCTCAGCCTGTCTGCAAGGAAACCTAAGCAGAAGGAGCTTCTAATCCCCTGCTGCTGGTCACATGTTTAAAAAACAAAATAGCCTTTGGAATACAGAGAAAAAATAATTCATATCAAAAAACAGTTTTACATTGTTATACAGATATATTTTTTAAATCAAATCTCTATTATTGTTTGGCAACAACATTGTGTGGGCGGATTTCTGCCAGCCACAGGCTGTGTCAAGCCCCTCCAGCCCGTGTCTTAGAATAAAAGGGAGGTAATTCCTCCAGTAATCTACATGTTGTTTCCCACCTCCCATGTGTTTTAGCTGGTTAGTGGCCATGAAAGAGGGGGGAGGGAGTGGGCTGTCATTTACTACTGTGTATACACCCACATGTGTGACTCTATAGTCACATAGTCTGCTCAGATTTGATAGGGAGGAAATGCTCAGCATAGAAACTCACTGAAAACTGAGCATGTGCAGAGTTGCCACCAAAGCTGTAAAATCATCAGCTCAGTTGGGGACATGAACAGAAGGTGGAGCTAGAGAGCAGTAGGATCAACCAGCTGTTTGCAGAATACAGAAAACAAATCTCATAGTGACTGAACAGCAGGTAATACACCATTTATTAATAGTTTTTATGATGTGGGTTTAGTAACAGTTTAACCACTTGCGTCCCGGAGCTAATTTTTAAATTGTTTAACATTTTTTGTCAACATGATTAAAAAAAAAAATAGGTCTGAATATTACGTAAAACCCCCAAACATTATATATTTTCTGAAAGCAGACACCCTAGTGAATTTGTGGTAGTTCCAATTTTTTATGTCACATGATAATAGTGCAACGGTTTATGAAATGCAAAATCTCATTAAAAAACACACTAAAGTTAATTTTAGGGTGCACAAACACAATAAATTACCTATTTTTTTTGGGTAAAATATAAAAGATGAAGTTGCACCAAGTAAAGAGATACTCAACATGTTGAGCATTAAAGATTGCATGCACCCGTGAAACAGCAAAAAATCTTCAATACCCTATATTTTTCATAGGTGATGCGTTAAATGCCCCTACAGGGCATCAGTTTAGAGTTACCGAGGAGCTCTGGTGCTAAAATGATTGATCTCACTCTGGTGTGCGTGGCGCTATATAATCTGTTTAGCGCAATCGCTGTTTTTGGTACGTGTCTGTTAAAATGTTTTTATAGCCCCCTATGTAATAGCATATAGGTGACAGGTCCTCTTTATGGCAGGGGGGGGGGGTGCAGTGTGTGCAAGGTGAGGGACAGGAGGGGAGCAGGGTTTACAGTGAAGAGACAATGTGTACATACAGTCCGTCACTTGCTGCCGCTGGCTGTCAATTCCGACTCAGAATGTAATTTCTCGCTCTTTGTTTACTTTATAGTGCAGGAATAGGAGCTATCATTCTGTGATCCGCCCCTTTCTCTATCTCAGTGGTGGGGCCGAATGACAGCGCTATAAAATAAACACAGAGCCAGCAATTACATTCAGAGACGGCAATGACCATCAGAGACGGCAAGTGACATAGCCTGTATGTGCACACTGCTCCTCTCTATCTGTTGTACATGCTGCCCTCGCTGCGTTCGGTCTGTACTGTGAGCAGGAATCCCCGCTGGCAGCAAAGATTAGTCACTAGTTGTTAGGATGCCAGCGAACCGGCTCCTAACAACCAATGCAAAAATGGACCATTTTCGGTTTACATCGTTTTTTTCGTCAATTCTGTTTAACGAAATGAAACAAAAATAGGGCTTTGATCCATCCAAAAAACTGATGTTGACGGATGCGGATGTAAACTGATGTAACTAGATGATCATCTGTTTACATCTGTTATTCCATAGAGATGCATTGATGTCCATTTTTCATCTGTCAATGGCTGGATAAAAAACAGACAAATGTGTGAAAGGGGCGGCTTAAGTTACCAAATATTGAGGTAAGGTTATGTATAAAAACCCTGGAGTACATACATTTTCATAAACTGCAATCACTAGTAGCAGCTTATATATTTCTGTCCTTACTGTAATTGTAACCTAATGTAACTATGAATTCCAGGAATTCATCCAATCTGTAAAATGTGCTAGCATACGGAGTTAAGCCTAATGAGGTGCACAGATCATCTCTTTAATTTACATCTGACCGTTTTATGGAGCTTTGGGAGCACAGCTATCGCTATTCTCCTGGGGCTCTGATGGGTGAGGGGAGAGACGATGCCTTACCACACACTGCATCTATGCCGGCCTCTCCCCACTGCTGCCCATTTACAGTAGACTTTGTATTTTGTGAATGGGTTCACATAACACAAAGCACTTTATGGTTCGACAGGAGGGGGGAGGTCATGGCAGCTGCATGCGAGTCTACAGTTGCTGTAACTGAGACCGGAAGGTCCAGTGTCAGAGCACCTGAAGTATATCGATAGCTATGCTCTTGGCGCTCTGTAAAAATGTCAATTGTAAATTCAAGAGAGAAGTCCACTAGGTGGTATTCACCTCATTGGACTTAACCCCTAATAATCCAGAACATTTTCCAAAGTGACTGAATTCCTGGACTTTAGCTTTAAAGTGACCCTGTCACTACCTGTAAATAAAGTAAGCAAATCCCCAGCCTGAGAAAGATTCTTATTTATGCTTACCAGTTTGACGGGCTGCTAGTTTGATCTACAGCTGCTGCTGACATCCAATACTTTGAAGGGTGTCAGATACCTATTCCCCCTGCTGTGTGCTGTGGCTATGGAGTGTGCCTCGGGGAGGGAGGGGGTTGACCCGGAAGTGTCAAATGCCAGCAGTGGCCATAGCTGTTGAGCAGAGCAAGGGTTGGTGTTGCTGCTTGTAGGACAAGTAATCTCTACTAATCTTCTTACACAAGCTGGTGTAAGTTCAATGTACTCATTTATACATTGGAGGACATCACACTTTTATTCTTTAACATAAGCTACCCTTAGTGGCTACCGATATGTTTGCTCAAGAACTAAGTTTAGCTTTGTGTACTGGAAATGGAGACAGCAAATTCGGGTGCAGCTCTACAAAGAAACCAATCCGCTTTCGTTTTTTTTTTTTTTTTTTTGTCAAAGCTTAATTGAACAACCTGAGAGGCTGATTGACTACCTTGCACAACTGCACCAGATTTTGCACTCTCCAGTTTTAGTAAATCAACCAAAGGGTTAGATTCTTCTTTCAAGCAGCTGCTGTTTCATGCCAGTTTCTAAGATTATTGGACAGTCTTTCCAGCAGCCAACAAATGCATTGTCTTCAGAGATCACCACAAACTTGGTATTGCACTGCAACATAACTACTTCCTGACTTTGTCAATGCAGCAGCCATTCTAGGGTAAATTTTTTGCACTGTTTAAACTGACTTGCATGTATGATGTCATGCCAGACCACCAAATGTGGAAATTCACAGCAGCGATTCTCTTCCAGTTCCAGGACCAGACTGGACCATCACAGATTGGCTCCAAAGGCTTGCCTGTTAGTAAAAAAAAGTCTCTTCAGTGATCACTCCTGTGTTCTTTGGGACACTTCGAAAGGATAGTCTGCCCTTTTTGGCTTCTAGGGCCCTTGTTTTCACTTGATTTGTTGTCTATGTTGATGGGTATTGGGCTTGGATTTAAGATACCTGTGATGTGAAAAAGAATGCCTGTTGTATATTTACTTTTTTGAAAAACAAACAAAAATCTAAAAATATGCTTTTGACCTACAGTGGACTGTTTATGGACTTGCATTCGAGCTGCCTTGATTGTAAGGGTTTTTTTTTTTTTTAATAACAGACATATCATACTTACCTCCACTGTGCAGCTCGTTTTGCACAGAGTGGCCCGGAACCTCGTCTTATGGGGTCCCCCGGCGGCTTTCGTAGCTCCTCCCCACATCAGATAACTCCCTAGGAGAAGCTCTCTCCCGAGGGGGTTACCTTGCGGGCGCGCTCCCGAGTCCAGCTTTCGGCATCCATAGCTGCTGAATGTATGACTCAGCCCTGCCCTTGGCGCCCGCATCATTGGATTTGATTGACAGCAGCAGGAGCCAATGGCTGCGCTGCTATCAATCTCTCCAATCAAGAGCCGAGAACCCCGGGCAGAGACATTGTGTCCCCGCCGGGTCAAGTTCCAGGGCTCAGGTAAGTAAAATGGGGGGGTCTGGGGGGCCGGTCACTGCCAGGTGTTTTTTCACCTTAATGCATAGGATGCATTAAAGAGGAGGGCCCATGAAAAAAAAAAAAATTAAAAGTCAGCAGCTACAAATACTGCAGCTGCTGACTTTTAATTGGATACTTACCTGTCCCAGGGTCTAGCGATGCGGGGGATCGAAGCCCCGCTCGTCTCCCCCTCCATTCAGCGGTGCCGGCATTGCAACTGTGGGCGCCGGGCTGTTGGCCGCTCAGTCACCTGGGACCTGTAATGAGTCCCAGATGATTGACAAGAGGGAGGGAGCAGAGCCGAGCCCTTCCTGTGCCAAGGGGGAAGTGATGTCATCAACCCAGGCACTGGAAGAGGCAGACTACGAGGGACCCTCTAGCAACAGGCATTTCGAGGCACAGTCATGGATTTTTTTTTTTTAGGGTGGAACACCACTTTAAGGTGAAAAAACAAGAGGGTTTACAACCCCTTTAAGTAGATATTTTGTACCCATAGACTTGTATAGGAATAAAAAAACTTGCTTAAAGTGATCAAAAGAATGTCAATACAAACCCTTCTGCTCACTTCAGGAACCCATGCCTGGCTTATTCTTGGGTTTTTCCTGCTAGCGGGAAACCTGTTACTAGACGGAAATGAGAAATGAAAAAATAAGTATTCCCGTGCTACCGGAAGAGAAGATAAAAATCCTAACTGCTGCAAACACTGAAATGGTCAGTCCATAGCTACAAGAGAAATATATATAAAGTGAATGGTGCTGGGCTGTTAGTGATAACAACAGTGATAAAGTGATGATGTAATCAGGTTCAATGTAATAACCATAACATCAAAACAAACAGAAGCTTACAAAAACGTTGATAAAGTGCAATGTGCCTAAAGTGATAATAAAAAATGCGATAAAGTCCAGAATGTGTAAATATAAAACAAATGTCCTGTATCGATAAACGTACTGGAAGGGAGGTGTAACAAGTGCTGGATTCCCTCTAACACTCTGTGCAAATAAAAACAATAGATACAGTGACTCTTCCTCTTCTGTGCAATAACACCTCTGTGTAAGGTGGCCCCTTACCTTACAGCTGTAAGGTAACCGTGTATGTAGATAGCAATGAAGATCCTGGATGGTGAGATGAATGAATATAGATAGCTTCTTATAAATAGGTAAGAATGGAAATCATCTAAGGGGCCTCTTTATCCGTATGGATGGTTCTTACTACGGTAATGTATGTAAACTGAACTTCCTTGGTGCCAATGAGCGGCAATGGTGTCCCACCCAGGTTGGTCCGTACTTTATATGGAGGAAGCAAAGGGTTCCAGATAGTGTAGTATGTAAAAACTTGATACTTTATTAATAAAAACAGCTGTAGTACTTGCATAAAAAGCAATAAGTAAGAGCTATTCACCACGAGCGGCGAGCTCGCACGCTGACGTCACTCCCGGTGCCTGTCTGTCCCAACGCATAGCGTCATGCCCACGTGACTTCATCAGGGGATAAAGACTGGCACTATAACTGTCCTTAAATAGGCTAGATATTGCACTAATCAGGCAGTCATTTTCTTGTAGTTCAATAGTCAGGAAAGGATACAGTGGCCATATTCTAGTGGATTCCCATAAAGACCTAATATTGAGGCCATTTTCATGTAGTCCATGATACAGGACATGATAGCGGCCATTTTCTAAGTGACCTAATGGCAAAGCAGCTAGCTGAGGAGTGGTGCATGAATAAGGATAAAACATTAAAAACAATAGCTAAAAAGCAACCACTAAGATGGCATAGATGCACACCTGGGACATGAATGGATGGTGCACAGGTCGACCCTAAAAAAAACTACGGAGAGCAAAAGGGGATGTTCGGACACTGGAAATGTAATTTTCGGTGTCACTTCAATGTCTCTAGTTGGAAGAACATACTTTAATTAAAATACAATACAAATTATGAGTGTTAAAGTACAGATGTGCATATGTATACACAATATACATGAACTCACAGAAGCATTAGGGTCCTCGGTCACTACCCCCTTTCTGGAGGGGGCCTTTTGCGGTCATGATTTCCCTGGCGTAGGTGAGTGTTGAAACCTTGTGTTCAAGCACTGTATCGGTGAGTTCATGTATATTTTGCACATCTGTACTTTAACACTCATAATTTCTACTGTATTCTAATTAAAGTATATTCTAATTAAAGAAGCTCCTGAAGAAGCGACAGTTCAGGTCGCGAAACACGAAGAGCGAGTAATTTTTTTAATCTGAGGATTGTGGGAACAACCAAGAGGAATACATACACCTCAGTGTGGGCATTTTCTTGATACTCCCAGTACTGCCCCACAGGAAGTATATGATTTGGTATATCCTCCAGGAAAAACCACTGTGTCCTATATCTTTTTTATAAACCATTGTGTTGTATATGTATGAATTTAATGTAAACTATTGAAATTCGTTATTATTTTTATATGTGCTTACAAAGTCCATTATTCCCAATTCCAGTATTTACAGTGCTGTTTAACCACTTCAATACAGGGCATTTTCATCCCCTTCCTGCCCAGGCCAATTTTCAGCGCTGTAACATTTTGAATGACAATTGCATTTTTTTTCCCCCACAAATAGAGCTTTCTTTTGGTGGTATTTGATCACCTCTGTGATTTTTATTTTTTGCACTATAAACAAAAGAAGAGTGACACGTTTGAAAAAAGACACAATATTTTTTACTTTTTGCTATAATAAATATCCCATTTTAAAAAAAAAATGTCTTTCTCAGTTTATGCCGATATGTATTATTCTACATATTTTTGGTAAAAAATAGCAATAAGCGTATATTGATTGGTTTGCACAAAAGTTATAGCACCTACAAAATAGGGGATAGTTTTACGGCATTTTTTATTATATTTTTATTTTTTACTATTAATGGCGGCGATCTGCAAATTTTTTTATTTATTTATTTTTAATTTTAATTTTTTTTTTTTTTTTATTGTGACTTTGACATTGCGGCGGACATATTGGACACTTTTGACACTATTTTGGGATCATTCACTTTTACACAGTGATCAGTACTATAAAAATACACTTATTACTGTATAAATGTCACTGGCAGGGAAGGAGTTAACACTAGGGGGCGATCAAGGGGTTAAATGTGTTGCCTAGGGAGTGGTTCTAACTGTGGGGGGAGGGGACTGATTGGTGTCCCTATATACAAAAAACACATGATCAGTCTCCTCTCCCCTTACAGGACATGGATCTGTGTGTTTACACACACAGATCCATGGTCCTGCTCTGTAACGAGCGATCACGAGTGCCCCGGAGGTCATCGCGGTCACCGGGCACGCGCATCGGCGCCTCGATGATGCGGCGGATGCATGCGCGCACCCCCAATACCGCGGGGAAGCCGAACACATCATATGATACCCGCCCAGGATGGGAGATCCCATCTGCGGACGTCATATGTCTATGGGTGGATAGGGAAGTGGTTAACACACTGTTGGGCTGCTTGGTCTGTCTTCAGCATCCTATACTGACTGTGACCCTGCGAGGATTCTGGGCATGAAATCTAGGGGCAAATCATCCTCCTCTACACCAAAAAAAAGCCCCCTCCTGTCCCGGCTATGTGTCCAGACACTGTCTTAGCAGGGAGACTACACGCGCTGCTGGTGGAGTTAAATATGGTGGAAACCCAGGAACATCCTGCATCATCCTCAGCGCCTGCAGCATCCTCTCTGCTATAGAGCATAGTAGATCTTCCCTGCTTTCCCGTATGGACAAGCTGACTGAGGAATGCAACCTTAATGGAGCAGACCTGGACAAGATCCGCGGTCGCCTTACTGAATCTGAAAGTTGGATCTCGGCCACTGAAGATTTAACTACTGGACATATCCAGCGTATCACTGAGCTGGAACTCACCGTCAAGGCATTGGTGGTGAAGTCTAATGATGCAGAGAACCGTCTTAGTCGAAACAACTTCAGAGTGCTTGGATTGCCGGAGGGTGCAGAGAGTGACCACCCTGCTGAGTTTGCTGAAAATTTCTTTAAAGTTCTCCTTGGCTTACCATCAGTCTCTGCAACTTATGTGGTGGAACGAGCACATCGCATTTCTACGGGTCGCCGGATCATTGGGGGCCCTGCCACATCCATTCCTGGTAAAGTTTCTCAACTTTAGGGATAGAAATCGCATTCTGAGTGAAGTCAGGAAATATCCTACTCTCAAATATGAAAATACAGCTGTACACTTTTACCCTGTTTTTTCCGCAGACCTACAGAAAAATAGGAAAACATTCCAAGATGTACGCAGATGTCTTCGTGAAAATGGGTTGCCATATGGTATGCTGTATCCAAGTCGCCTAAGGGTGGTTCACGCTGGTGCGGCTAAATTCTTTGAGTCTCCGGCGGATGCAGAGTCTTGGCTCTCCACACTGCAGTGAGCCCCACGATGTCGCATGAGGCAGCCGAGTTGCAAAGTCATGAAGGGTTGCCGGTTTGTTTTGGTTTATCCATTATATTTTTCTGCCTACTTTTCCTGTTTGTCAACCTTTTTTGCTCCCTTACTAGAATATCGGGCTTGAGCTATGTTATACAACCTCATTGTGGGGCTCACATGTTTATTCTGGCTCATCACCCAGTCTTGGGCCTGCATTGGCCTAGATGGAATAACATTCCCTTTATGTGAAGGGAAACATGAAGGGAAAGCTTGCCCAATACTGTGAGTTCAATGAGAGTGGAACAGACCCACTGCATTACCTGAGATGCCTTTAAGGTGACTATCCTGGGGGAATATGTATCAGCCGTCAAATCTGCCAGGGTGGAGTATGCCCTGGAACTGGCAAGTTTGGAGTCTCAAGAGAGGGATGCTGCGGAGGCTTTTGCGGCTACCCCATGTTCCAGGACATATTCCAGTCTGGAACAATCACGGAGATCACTTTCTTAACACAATACAAGTGCAACCACTGCAGAGGCTAACCTATTTGAGGGCGAGGCTGTTTGAGTCTGGGGATAAAAACAGGAGACTTCTTGCCAATCTGGTGATGGAACCCAAAAACCAAACTGTTATGCTCATCCATACTGCTGTTTGTGGAACCATAGCTGATCCAACTGCCATTTTAGATGAATTTTGGGAATATTATGCATTGCTGTATCGGTCACCTGCCCCTCTTGTATCTGCAGACATATGCGACACCCTATGACAATTGTTTCTGCTGGTTTTGGCAGAGGAGGATGTTGAGTCCTTCTATGTACCAATTTCTATGGAAGAAATTGAGAACGCAATTCGTGCTCTTCCCGCTCAAAAAAAACTTCGGGCTCAGATGGCCTTCCAGGAGACTGGTACAAAATGTATATAGCTGAATTGGCTCCAAGATTCCAACAATGATATGCCATTTACCTGAAAGAGAAGCAACTCCCTGATTCTCTATCTCAGGCCCATATAGTTTTAATTCCAAAACTTGGGAAGGACACCACATACTATTTGGCATACCGCCCCATATCCCTTTTAAATTACGACTTGAAAATCTTAACGAAAATCCTTGCTATCAGATTGATCAAAATCCTCCCGTTTTTAGTGAACATTGACCAAACAGGATTCATGCAGATCAATATTCGTAGAGTCTTTACTCACAGCTTCCTTTTGATAATTAGGGTACTATGGTGTTAGTAGCATTAGATTTAGAAAAAGCATTTGATTCAGTTGCCTGGACTTATATATATATCTTGTCAAAATGAAATTGCTACCTCCATTGCTATGTTTTGCGCCACTCTCCCATATGGATCCCTAAATCTATTTTCAAACAACTTAATTCTCATGTCAATAGTTTTCTGTGGGGGTCTCACCCTTCTATATTTCGGCTTACCATACTACAAAGGCCTTGGACCCAAGGAGTCTTTGCCTGTCCTGATTTCTATTTATATTTCCTAGCTGCAATGTTGTCACATGCCCTTAACTGGCTCATATCAGACACCTCTAATGCTGCAGTCACTCTAGAAGCTTCTTTAGTGGCATCATACGAAGCCCTAATACGCTCTTTAGAGGAGTTAAAGATCCACACCCCCTAACTAGATCTATGCGCACGGTGATCGGAGCATGGACAGCAGTTGTTCCCTATGCTAGGAATGACTCGGGACATTACTCTCCAAACTATCCCTTATGGATCTACCGAAATTCTAGTCCATTCCAGATCCTGCTCTGTGGGCTGGTCATGGTGTCCACAATCCCATATTTGTGAGAGTAGCGCACTACATACATTTGACCAAATTATAAATGCTTTTGATCTACCTAACTCTTATTTCTTTTGGTTTCTCCAGCTCCAACATGCTTTCGCTACACAATTTGGGACATCTCCTTTGCTTTTGTATCAATCTGATATGGAATTACTTAGGGTTGCAGAGATACTAGTATCGGTATCGGTGCCGATACCGAGTATTTACACAAGTATCAGTACTCGTGCAAATGCCCCGATACAGAGGCGTAACTATAACCTTCAGGGCCCCAGTGCAAGAAACCATGAAGGGCCCCTGACCCGCACTATGATGGAGGGGGGGGTATTGTGAAAGAATGAGGGGCAGTATGACGGGGTATTTTGATAGGAGGGGGCAGTGTGACCAAAGAAGGGTATCTGGAAAGTGTGACCAGAGGGGGGAGTGTGATAAGAGGGGGCACTGTGAAAGAAGGGGCGCAGTGTGACAAGAAGGGGCAGTACGATGGGAGCAGTGTGACAGGAGGGGGCAGTATGACGGGGGGGCAGTGTGACGGGGATATTGTGACAAGAGGGGGGCAGTGTGACAGGAAAAGGATACCTGGGAAGTATTAGAAGAGGGGGGCAGTGTAATGAGGGAGCACTGTGAAAGGAGGGGGACTGTTTGACAGGAGGGGGGTAAATATGACAGAAGGGGGCAGTGTGACAAGGGGGCAGAATGATGGAGGGGCAGTGTTACAGGAGGGGGCAGTATGACAGGAATGTATTGTGCCAAGGGGGCAGTGTGACAGGTGTGGGCAGTATGATGGGGAAATAGTATGACATGGGCAGTGTGATAAAAGAGGGGCTATGTGGCAGGTGGGTGGCCAGTGTGAGAGGGGACAGGTGGGGGCCAGTGTGAGAGGGGACAGGTGGGGGCCAGTGTGAGAGGGGACAGGTGGGGGCCAGTGTGAGAGGGGACAGGTGGGGGGCCAGTGTGAGAGGGGACAGGTGGGGGGCAGTGTGAGAGGGGACAGGTGGGGGGGCAGTGTGAAAGGGGACAGGTGGGGGGGCAGTGTGAGAGGGGACAGGTGGGGGGCCAGTGTGAGAGGGGACAGGTGGGGGGCCAGTGTGAGAGGGGACAGGTGGGGGCCAGTGTGAGAGGGGACATGTGGGGGGGCAGTGTGAGAGGGGGCAGGTGGGTGGCCAGTGTGAGAGGGGACAGGTGGGGGCCAGTGTGAGAGGGGACAGGTGGGGACCAGTGTGAAAGGGGACAGGTGGGGGGGCAGTGTGAGAGGAGACAGGTGGGGGGCCAGTGTGAGAGGGGACAGGTGGGGGGGCAGTGTGAGAGGGGAGAGGTGGGGGGGCAGTGTGAGAGGGGAGAGGTGGGGGGGCAGTGTGAGAGGGGGCAGTGTGAGAGGGGAGAGGTGGGGGGGCAGTGTGAGAGGTGGGGGGGCAGTGTGAGAGGGGACAGGTGGGGGGGCAGTGTGAGAGGGGACAGGTGGGGGGGCAGTATGAGAGGGGACAGGTGGGGGGGCAGTGTGAGAGGGGACAGGTGGGGGGGCAGTGTGAGAGGGGACAGGTGGGGGGGCAGTGTGAGAGGGGACAGGTGGGGGGGGCAGTGTGAGAGGGGACAGGTGGGGGGCCAGTGTGAGAGGGGACAGGTGGGGGGGCAGTGTGAGAGGGGACAGGTGGGGGGACAGGTGGGGGGGCAGTGTGAGAGGGGACAGGTAGGGGGGCAGTGTGAGAGGGGACAGGTGGGGGGGCAGTGTAAGAGGGGACAGGTGGGGGGGGCAGGGTGAGAGGGGACAGGTGGGGGCCAGTGTGAGAGGGGACAGGTGGGGGCCAGTGTGAGAGGGGACAGGTGGGGGCCAGTGTGAGAGGGGACAGGTGGGGGGCCAGTGTGAGAGGGGACAGGTGGGGGGCAGTGTGAGAGGGGACAGGTGGGGGGGCAGTGTGAAAGGGGACAGGTGGGGGGGCAGTGTGAGAGGGGACAGGTGGGGGGCCAGTGTGAGAGGGGACAGGTGGGGGGCCAGTGTGAGAGGGGACAGGTGGGGGCCAGTGTGAGAGGGGACATGTGGGGGGGCAGTGTGAGAGGGGGCAGGTGGGTGGCCAGTGTGAGAGGGGACAGGTGGGGGCCAGTGTGAGAGGGGACAGGTGGGGACCAGTGTGAAAGGGGACAGGTGGGGGGGCAGTGTGAGAGGAGACAGGTGGGGGGCCAGTGTGAGAGGGGACAGGTGGGGGGGGCAGTGTGAGAGGGGACAGGTGGGGGGGCAGTGTGAGAGGGGAGAGGTGGGGGGGCAGTGTGAGAGGGGAGAGGTGGGGGGGCAGTGTGAGAGGGGGCAGTGTGAGAGGGGAGAGGTGGGGGGGCAGTGTGAGAGGTGGGGGGGCAGTGTGAGAGGGGACAGGTGGGGGGGCAGTGTGAGAGGGGACAGGTGGGGGGGCAGTATGAGAGGGGACAGGTGGGGGGGCAGTGTGAGAGGGGACAGGTGGGGGGGCAGTGTGAGAGGGGACAGGTGGGGGGGCAGTGTGAGAGGGGACAGGTGGGGGGGGCAGTGTGAGAGGGGACAGGTGGGGGGCCAGTGTGAGAGGGGACAGGTGGGGGGGCAGTGTGAGAGGGGACAGGTGGGGGGACAGGTGGGGGGGCAGTGTGAGAGGGGACAGGTAGGGGGGCAGTGTGAGAGGGGACAGGTGGGGGGGCAGTGTAAGAGGGGACAGGTGGGGGGGGCAGGGTGAGAGGGGACAGGTGGGGGGGCAGTGTGAGGGGACAGGTGGGGGCAGTGTGAGAGGGGACAGGTGGGGGCAGTGTGAGAGGGGACAGGTGGGGGGCCAGTGTGGGAGGGGACAGGTGGGGGGGCAGTGTGAGAGGGGACAGGTGGGGGACAGTGTGAGAGGGGACAGGTGGGGGGGCAGTGTGAGAGGGGACAGGTGGGGGGCAGTGTGAGAGGGGACAGGTGGGGACAGTGTGAGAGGGGACAGGTGGGGGGGCAGTGTGAGAGGGGGCAGGTGGGGGGGCAGTGTGAGAGGGGATAGGTGGGGGGACAGTGTGAGAGGGGACATGTGGGGACAGTGTGAGAGACAGGTGGGGGGGCAGTGTTGTGCTTTACTTACATGAGATGCACATATGGAAGAAGCAGCATGCTTCCTTGTGATGTCTGCAGGATGTCCCTCCAGGCAGCACAGTTAACTTCCCGACTATCATTGTATCCAATGGAGAGGGGAGGGGCCTCTGACCCGAGCGTGTATCAGCAAGACTCAGAGTGTACAAGCAGAGGGACAAACTTGTGCACTGAATCTGGTGTCTGCTCTGGTCAGAGGCCCCTCCCCTCTCCATTGTACTCACTGATATTCGGGAAGTGAACTGTGTGCTGCCTGGAGGGACATCCCGCAGAGCACAGACATCACATAGCTGCCGATCGCCCCCTCCCGCCCCCCTCTCCTGTATAGTTAGATGCCAGTCAGGGGAGGTGCGGGCCCCCCCACACTGGCAGAATTCCAGGGCCCAGTCGCAGGTGCGACTGTTGCGACCCTGGAAATTGCGCCACTGCCCCGATACCTGAAACCGATGCTTTCAGGCTCGGTTCTTTGAGCTGTCAGTGGGTCTTCCCAATGTTAAATAAGTCCAGTAATTGGAGCTGTCAAATGTTTATTAACAACATTGCTCAGCCCTGAAACACTCAAGCAAAAAGAAACATTGTTTCTTTTTGTATATTTCTGTTTCTTCATCTGCAGATCAAAGGGATGAACAAGGGATGTTTAACCCCTTAATAACCCTTAATTTACTCTAATCAGCCTTAGCGCCTATTCTCCTCCATTTAATTATTATTTTCCTGCTTTTTTTCTTTTGTTCACGTCTGTTTTATAAACGATAAACAATTAAAACTTTTTTTTTGTTTGCTTTGTTAATGTATATGTGTAAAAAATATTCACTAACATATATTTTCACATTAAAAAAAGCGCTAAAATTAAAAAAAATATATTTATTTCATTTGTAAATAAGTTTTCAATGCTTTGTACCATAGCTGACATTAAAACAAAACCGTTGTGGTAGGTATCGGTAATTGGTATCGGTGAGTACTAAAAAAAAGAATCGATACTTGTACTCGTTGTAGAAAAAAAAATGGTATCGGTGCATCCCTAGAATTACTCCTTCGGATGACTCCCTTAAAAAAACTTTCTCGTCCATTTACAGGGGATTACAGCCTACTGTACATCATGGACTGGAAGGCCTTCATTCCTTCTGGGTGGCGGAGCTGCCGGAGCAGGACACAGAAGACTGGGAGGATGTGTGAGAGATTACCTTAAAAATTGACACCTCATATCCTCTAGAGACCGTCTAATCCAGTTTAAAATCATACACAAGTATCATTATGCACCATCCAGATTACTTAAAATCTACCCAGATTGCCCACCATGCTGTTGGCGTTGCCAAACTGACTTGGCCAATTACTTACACATGATTTGGTCCTGTCTCTTATTGCAGGTCTTTTGGACCAATGTTCTCACTTTTATCACCAGCTTAACTACTGCCCTTATACCCCAGATGGTGGATGTCTGTATTTTAGGACTGGTAGATGCTCTGGCCCCATCTAGAGCTGTTTGCACGTACCTCGGTTTGCTTTTGTTTTATGTTCAGAAGAGCATTGTACTTAAAGAGGAAGTAAACCCTGATGGGTTTTACTTCCTCTTTTTCTCGCTGCAAAGCCTGCAGATGAAAAGCATAATGGGCTAGTATGCATTGCATACTAACCTATTATGTGCCACTTACCCGCAAAAGAATCCAGTGATGTCCCTTGTGTAGGCAGCGTCCATCTTCTGGCCCCTCTTCCTTCCATGCCACGGACTCCGGCTCTGGTATTCGCCGGAGCCGCATGACATCACTCCCGCGCATGTGCACGGGAGCCGCGATTAATGGCACAGGCTAGGGAAGAAATGGCACTTAGTTTTGTTTCTTCCCCATGCATGTGCCATTGGAAAATATCTCCTAAACGGCGCACATTTAGGAGATATTTCCACTACCTATAGGTAAGCCTTATTCTAGGCTTACCTATAGGAGGAAGTCCAAAAAGTGGGTTTACAACTACCGTATTTATCGGCGTATAACACGCACCGGCATATAACACGCACCCCAATTTAGGAGGGAATTTTAAGGAAAAAAAACTTTTAGGAGGGAAGTTGAAGGGAAAAAAAACTTACATTTAAACGCCCATCATTGCAGCCTTGTCAGTGCAGCCTTGTCAGTGCAGCCTTGTCAGTGCAGCCTTGTCAGTGCAGCCATGTCAGTGCAGCCATGTCAGTGCAGCCATGTCAGTGCAGCCTTCCCCAGTGCAGCCTTCCCCAGTGCAGCCTTCCCCAGTGCAGCCTTCCCCAGTGCAGCCTTCCCCAGTGCAGCCTTCCCCAGTCCAGTCTTCCCCAGTCCAGTCTTCCCCAGTCCAGTCTTCCCCAGTGCAGCCTTCCCCAGTGCAGCCTTCCCCAGTGCAGCCTTCCCCCAGTGATCCCAGCCATTCTGGGCTTCAAAATCGCCGATCGCGATTTGAAAATGGCGCCGCCGGCGCCGAAATACACAGTGCCGGTCCTCGGCTCTTTCCGGCGGCTGTCGTTCATTTTCGGCTCCACTCGTAGTCCCGAGCGGAGCTATCCGAACCTAGCCGAGTAGTTCGGATAGCTCCGCTCGGGACTACGAGTGGAGCCGAAAATGAACGACAGCCGCCGGAAAGAGCCGAGGACCGGCTCTGTGTATTTCGGCGCCAGCGGCGCCATTTTCAAATCGCGATCGGCGATTTTGAAAATATGACAGGTCGGATCGCAGGGGATCGGCGTATAACACGCACCTGCGACTTTCCCCTGATTTTAAGGGGAAAAAAGTGCGTGTTATACGCCGATAAATACGGTACTTAAGTGGAGAGCCTCTTCTGCACCTACTCTCAATATGTGGAAGTCACTGCTTAATTTGATCATCTCGCTGTATAAAGACACGTACACATACAGGGGCTGCCCCAAAAAAATTTAACAAGGTGTGGGATATATGGTTAGACTCTGATACCACTGTGACTCAACAGCAAGGCCCTGACACTAATCTACCTTAATAGTCCTATACAGGTGGAGGTAAGGGTTCACATATCCTACAGATATGACAGTGTGGCCACACAGTAAGTTCCCTACGCTTCTATTGGGATTGACACAGTGGAGATGAAATGCCTAGGGGTTTGTTGACGAGGTATTTTTTCCCCAACACCCATAATGTTAAGTGTGAGTGAGCATCTCTCAGCCTTTTTATTTAAGCAGCAAGTTTTGGGATGTTAAGTTTTATGTTGTTGCTGTTATGTATGTTCTAGTTAGTTTTCCTTGTTGCTTTTTATGTTTTGAGCCGGGGTGTGCCCAGAGGCTCTGTATCTGTACCGTTTTTTACTTTTGCTTTTACAAAACAATAAGAACTATTTAAAAAAAAAAAAAAAGCATGTGCAGAATATCCTCAAAGGATACGATAAACATTTATCAAAGCGTTTTGCTTTACCCATCTGAGATTCTGGGGGATTGAACCGTATATTCAAATGGATTTTTATATTAGATATTTTTACACCTTGATGATTGAATATTGAATTTGATCTTTACTGCTTTATCAATGATTTTTAATCTTTTTATGTATTAGAGTAATATCCCTTTAAGGCTTTACCCATGCCTACTCTTATACTACCTCGAATATTACATATCTCTCTTTTATCTAGTGCTGTTTCCAATTCCATTGTATGTATTGTGCTGCTGACATAATTTCCGGTGTCCCCACATCCCCTTTGTTTGCTCTCCATAGTTTTTTTTAGGGTCAACCTGTGCACCATTCAGATATTACTTCTGTCCCAGATGGGCATTTAAGCCATCTTAGTGGTTTGTTGACCTAGGCCGCTACTTTGCCTTTTAGCTATTGTTTTTAATGTTTTAATCTTATTCTTGCACCACTCGTCAGCTAGCTGCTTTGCCATTAGGTCACTTAGAAAATGGCCGCTATCATGTTCTGGATCGTGGACTACACGAAAATGGCTGCGATAGTAGGTCTTTATGGGAATCCACTAGAATATGGCCGCTGTATCACTTCCTGACTATTGAACTACATTAAAATGGCCATTTGATTAGTGCAATATCAAGCCTATTTAAGGACAGTTCTAGTGCCAGTCTTTATCCCCTGATGAAGTCACTTGGGTGTGATGCTACGTGTTGGGGCAGACAGGCACCGGAAGTGATGTCAGCGTGAGAGCTCGCCACTCGTGAATAGCTCTTACTTATTGCTTTTTATGTGACTACCACAGCTGTTTTTATTAATAAAGTATCTAGTTTTTATAGTTAGTTCTGGAACCCCTTTCTTCCTCCATATAACGTATGGACAAACCTGGGAGGGACACCATTGCCGCTCACTGGCACCAAGGAAGTTCCATTTACATACATTACTCAGCGTGAACCATCTATCAGGATAAAGAGGCCCCTTTAGATGATTTCCATTCTTCGCAATCTATAAGAAGCATATAGCGTGATTCATTTCACCATCCAGGATCTTCATTGCTATCTGCATACGCTGTTACCTTACAGCTGTAAGGTAAGGGGCCACCTTAGAGTGTGGGGAAATGCAGCGCTAGAAAATATTTAAATAGTCTATAGGACTATTTGGTACATTTCTGCTAGTGATATTACAACCAGTGAATTAAATCTATGAAAACGTGATACCATATGTAAAATACATATAATGAAATAAACATAAATATTGGTCTTGATTATATAAGCTTAGTCCATATAAAAAGTGACACAAAAAATGTGCAAGTGTTGATAGAAGATCCACCACCGCTCCTAGTAAAGGCTTACCAGAGAAATTGGACACAGATGGGCATATGCCCACTGGGTCAATCAAGCTTGTAAAGTGGGGATCCTTGGTGACGGCTACCGCAGAGGACACAATTCCAGGTGGCCCGGGTGCTTGTAATGATGCGTTTTTAAAGATAGGTCCAATCAGGCATCTTAATGCAGAAGATCACTGTAGGTTTGACTAGTCCAGATGCTTTATAAAAAGTTCCTTTCCTTTAGATCTCTTGCAGTCCCTTTGGCTGTAGTTACATAAGGAAGATGGTTTTGTAAGCTGATGAGTTTGAGGGTACCCCTGAAAATCCCAGCTCCATCCTCAGTGCCCAAGGAAGTTGAAGGTTGCCTGGGGGGTAGGATGCTGTGCCAAGATCTTATCACTTGGATGGAGGACTAGTCAGACGAGGGGAAAAGGAGATGTGGAGTGGTGAAAGTGGGATGGAAGGAGTGAGAGGTCTGTGACTAGGAGACTGCACACACAATGAGAATAATCCACCTTCTCTGGCTCATCACAGTCTCATGCCAAATCTAGCCCAAGCGCCGTCTAGTGGCTGCTTTTCATCATCACGACCCACGGAGTTCCCAAGGGTTCCCAAGTGAAAGTTCACATTCATTAATCTGACTTTTAGCCTCTAAAGCTGCAGCTGTCTCGGTGGGACAGCTCCTCAATGCTCCTCGCTGTTACTTTACAGCTGTAAGGTAATGGGCCACCTTACACTGAGGTGTTATTGCACAGAACCTGAAAGGACACCGGATATATTGTTTTTATTTGCACGGAGTGTTAGAGGGAATCCAGCACTTGCTACACCCCCCTTCCAGTATGTTTATTCATCGATTCAGGACATTTCTGTTATATTTATACATTATGCACTTTATCATGTTTTTTATTGTCATTTTAGGCACGTTGCACTTTATCAATGTTTTTGTAATCTTCTGTTTGTTTTGATGTTATTGTTACATTGAACCTGATTACATCATCACTTTATCACTGTTATCATTAACAGTGCAGCACCATTCACTTTTATAGAGACGTGGATGAGGCTTTATATACCGCACAGCACAGCAGTCCTGTACCCCTCTATGTGGTTATTTGAGAGGACAGCTTCTTGCCTTCTTGATACCACAAGCCTCGCCTGCAATTGACACAGCTTGGGTCAACACTTTTGGTCATTGGTGACAGCCTCAGTGGGTTATGATAGCCTGAAAGAATATTACCTCCAAAGATCAAAAGCTTGTCCCTATGTGTATCCTGATATTTGCTGGGCCCATGCAGTACTTTGTTGGCTCTAAGCCGTGGCTTTTTTCCCCTAAAGGAACCCCAGCTGTTAACTTTGCACCTGTCCATTCCTTTCCCTGATGCTAAGAAGACCAGTTGCCATGCACTATTAGCAGGCCTTACTTCTGTTTATGCTGTTTGCAACCTTCTGTCCAGCAGCTTCGTTTTTTTTCAGCCCTTATTCAATCTTCCAGGCTCTGTGTAAACCTTTTTACCATCCGTGAAGCCTTCAAGTGTGCTTGCAGCTGGCCCTTCTGCTTTGCAGATGCTTATTCTCATTGTGGTGGGTTTCTGTCTCAGATTTCCAAGGTATTAGACCAGTCAGGTCTTAGTGATTGCACAATGTGTCCCCCTTCTTACCCCACAGGACATGATCCTGGGGGTGATTATTCTCTCTACTTTGAGTGATGGGGAACTGTCTGAAGGTTCCTTCCTAGGCCAGACGAATGACATGGGGAGCCTCATTCAGTTTCTGAAAGGCTTAAAGAAGAATTCCAGATATGGATGTTTTTATATAGTTGGACCAGTTTTGACCAATGTAACTATGCATATACCATACCTGTGGAATCCCTCTGGTAGCTGCAAATCGCTGTAGTAGACATTGTTACTGTACTGATCACCACTAGCTTCCGGGTCCCATGCCCTGCTGCATTCTGAACACAGGAGTTTGGCCACTCTGCATGGTTGGCATTGAGAGGTTGCTTTGCTGTTTTTCAATAAAAGGATCTCTGAATGAACAAGGCAGAGAGGCAGGGTGGTGACATTACTCTTCACATTGTCCAGTCAGAGAATTATTTGTATTCAAGGAACTCATGCCGAACAGCTGACCTCTTATGGTCAAAATGCAGCCGCTCGGGATCCAGAAGCTAGTGGGGATCACTGTAGTAGGGGTACCTACTAAACTTATTTCCAGCTTCTAGAGGGATTCCACAGGTATGCTATATGCATGGTTACATTGGGCCAAAAAAATAGCCATATCTGGAATTCTTCTTTAATCTGAATTGACCGATCTGCCCCTTCTCTAAGAAAAGTGGATCTTCTGGGTATTCACAGACCAAAATGGTCTGCAAGGTCTTTCCAATTTATCCTCATTTTAATTAATTGGAAAAGGCCTGATTGTTGCTTTACTATTTCCAGATGTGTTTTAGTAATACTTTCCTTTTCTAATTATTTTTATACTCTGCTTTTGCTGTATATATTCCTCTCTTGAATATCCAAACACTCAAAAGATTTTATCTATTTCAGTTTACCAGTCCTTGGGCATGGTGGCTGCATTAGTTTGCTTTTTCATCATTATTTTCTCCAGGTAATTCTGCAAATTCTGCAAACACTCTTTCTGTCCCTGGCTGGCTTTGTTCACTCCTGCACTGTATCTATGGAGGAAGCCATTGTTGCCACCAAGGTTGGACTTGAAACCAATAACTTTTACCTATGGCCATTTTTTTGTAGCCTTTGAATAATATTTTGATAAGTTATCCTAAATTTGTAGCCACTCTTAAGTGATGCTATGCGTATTTAAACAGAGCTAATAGAAAAAAAATGGGGGAGGGGTCCCCAGTATCCTACAATGACAGACTATGTCGGCCACAGAAAGGAGACATATAAGATAAAAATTATTTTTTATTATTGGAAAATTATTTAAAAAGTTGGAAAAATCCCACAAGAAATTCTGTATAAAATACTTACAAATAAAACAACATAAAGAAGTTTGAAAAAGTGTAATCTATACAATGGTATGACAGTACTCAACAAAACAATGCAGTGCTCAATGGGTTAGTAGAAAAAGCAGTCTCACAACAGGGAGTGGAATGTAAATACAGCTAGTTTAATCAATGATATTTATAAGATCCAATCCTGTTGGCAAGCAAGGAGGAATGGGCAGTGATAAAAAGTAAAAGGCTTACGGTGCCACCAGAGAACCACAGAGCAACAGGAGCTGACGGCATCTGGGTATGGGTACAACCCTTACAGCAGGGGGGGAGCCAATGCCCCTGCTATGCTGCAGCCGAATGTAAGACCCACTCACCAGCGCGTGGAGGATGGCTGGAAGTGCTGGAGAAGGCGGTGGCTGCAGTCGGCGGGAAGGTGGAGGGCCAGACTCCATGCTTCACGTGTCAGGGACTCCAGATCCGCTGGAGTGCTGACAGGAGGGGGAGAAAGTGCCGCGATGCTGCAGATGAGTTCCCGCTGCTCTCTCTCCTGGTGTAACCAGACACGTTGGTTGCTACTCACAGCTACGTTAGAGTGTCCTGGGGCAATGCAATATCCGGAGGGATGGAAACCAGAGCTGGGTTGGCTGACATGGATGACGGTCAGCGTTGCTGGAGGTTGTGATGACTGAGACACCTCGTGGACCAGTGACCCGAAAGCTTCTCGGTTGCCTAGACGCGTTTCATGTGCATGCGCTTTTCCTTAATCGTACATCACGGGACACAGAGCCATAGTAATTACTATGTGGGTTATAGTCCATCTTCAGGTGCTGGATACTGGCACACCCTAAACAGGAAGTTGCCTCCACTACTGGGAGTATCTCAGTTTTTTCGCTAGTGTCTAAGGCGTTGGTCATGAGTGAAGATTTGCTGTGCTGAGCTCCACTGGAGCAGTCCTTGCTGGGGCTAGCTATGCAGCCGGATCCATTCAAAGTGTCTTTTAGGCCGAATTGAATGGTACCCAGGCCTTGTATCCGAAGAAACAAGGTTTTGCCTGTAACGCTTCTGTTTTTAGAGAGCTGGACCCGGAATCCAGTACTTTTGGTATTCAGGCCATAAAGTTTTACTGGCAGGGTTCATTTTACAGGTCCAGGATTGTGGGTTCCCCGAGGGTCCCCTGTTCCTGAAGCTTTGTTAAAGGAACCCCCCGTCAAGGGTGAAGATTGGGTCTGTTGGTTTTACCACAGAAAACCCTGCGGCCGGAAAGGTAAGTGGAGTTTTTCTAAGGAATATTTAAATTTTCTTATGAAATGTCTCCTTTAAAGTAAATGTTGTCATGCCTAAGTCACCACTGGGGGCTGTATGGAGCATGTATCTTCTCATGCTTTGCTCAGAGATCACGCTGTGTCACAGAAGCAGCAGACTTTTTTCCTCCGGCTAGCAGGCAGACCTCTGGTAAGTTTGGGGGGTTTTGCTTCCTTCAGACACCCCCACCTGAGCTGAACTGTTCCCCTCTTCAAGAGGCTGAGTATAAAGGAGAACTAAAAACGTTCGGCAATGCCGTTTTCTTTCACTGCCCCTACACAGCGGCGGCTTCCAGGTCTCCTCCACGCCATCCCTCCCTCACTTAGCCGATCCCGCCGGATCGGAATCCTCTTCCATTGCTCTACAGTTATTACTCCTACATCTACTTCCCATCTTTCTTTATTCTTAGAGGACGCTACCTGGGTATTAATTCTGCTCATTATTTGTGCGTATATCTCAGATATAAGACCTTTGGTGACATCTGCCCTAATTATTTTTTGGAGACGAGGAATCTTACTTCATTCTAGTGGGTGATTACTGAACTGATTACCTAGAGCATGTCTGATCTGTAAATAACTATAGAATGTTTTATTTGATATCCCATACTCCTGTCTCAACTCTGCAAATGATTTTAAGATGACTCCCTCATACAGTTGGATCAGCCGACTTATTCCATGCCTTTCCCATTCCTTGTTCTTCCCTATAGTCAATAACTCATGCAAATGTTTATTATGCCAACTGGGGGAATATTCTGTAACTCCTCTGTACCCCATGATTCTCTTAACTGACTGCCAAACTTTAGTGACCATCTTATATGTTGGGCTATCCCCTTGTAGCGAATCTGCCTCTAAAGCTTCCACTAATGATTTGTGTGGATTCCCCTGTAACATCATTTTGCCACTGGCATTCCCCCCTCCCGGGGGAGCACATCCCCCTATTTGCTGTAATTGTGCTGCCAAGTAGTAGCTATATGGGTGGGGGACAGCCATTCCCCCTTCATTGGTAGGTCACTGCAGCGTTTGCAAGCTAATCCTGGCCTAACCTTTCTTCCATATTAACTCCCTAAAAAGGGTCTGTATTTTTTGGAACCATTTCTCCCCGATCCAAACTGGGGAATTATGAAGTAAGTACAACAGCTGTGGCATCCAGATCATTTTAACCAGGTTAGCGCGCCCTGCCACTGACAAAGGGAGTCTATTCCAGATATCACATTTCCTTTTAAATTTCAATAGAAGTGGAACTAAATTATCAATGATATACTGATTAGGATCGTTTGACAGCACTATACCGAGATATTTCACTTTCTCTGTTACTTTTAACTGGGATATTCCCCTTGGGATGGAATTAATAAGTGGATCGACCGGTAGTAGCGATGACTTCTCCCAGTTAATAGCTAATGGCTCCATGCCAGGGTGCACAACAGGGGTGATAAAGGGCACCCCTGTCTTGTCCCTCTCTCAAGCGGAAACCTTTCTGATTATTCATTGTTAATTTTCAATCTAACACTTGGGTGATTATATAATGTTTTTAACCATCCTTTGAATGTAGGGCCAAATTCGAACCTCTCCAGTACCCACCAGAGATACCCCCACTCAAGGCTGTCAAAAGCCTTGGCTGTATCCAAGGACAAGATGGCCCTTGAGCCCATATTCTTTGTTGGGGTCTGGAGGTTCACATATACCCTTCTGATATTTATGCTGGTAGACCTGTTAGGGATAAACCCCGACTGATCCAGATGTATAAGTTTTGAAATGCATTTATTCAGCCTGGTTGCCAACACCCTTGCACAATTTTAACGTCAGAACACAATAGTGATATTGGTCTATAGGAGGATGCTTCAAGTTGGTCTTTCCCTTCTTTCTGTATTCTCTGGAGTTGGGTCTGTCACGTACTGTCTCTCAGACTCCATCACCTCTTTCCTAATATTCTCCTCCCATTCCCTTGATTTCTTCTTTATCTTTGAATTAAAAGCCCCCGGAGGAATGCTTTTAGGGTATCCCACACCACCCCCACCGGCGCTGTGCCTATGTTACAGTAAGTTCTACAAACTCTTTTAATCTCAAGATTATTGCTACTATTGATACTCTATCCATAGTGGATTTATTGTCCACATTTTTTGGGTACCTCTCATGTAGATTTACAGTTAGGACCAAGGGTGAATGGTCTGATACCCCTCTTGGCCAGTACTCTATTTTTTTTTTTTAGCTGTAGGGCTTCGCTATTGCCTATTGCCATGTCTATGCGAGAGAGTGTAGAGTGTGACCCCGAGAAACAAGAATATTGTCGATTATTTGGATTACGAGATCTCCAGAAGTTGCTCCATCCAATCTCCTCAAGAAATTGGCCTAGACGTCCCTCTGATACCCTTTCTGTCCAAGCCCCTGGTGGGAACCTATCCAGACTATTATTAAGCACTGCATCCCCCACCACTATAACTGGGGTATCTACCTTATCCTCCACAAACTCTAATAATCTGTACAGAATCTCCAGTTTAAACGGGGGAGGAATGTACACATTTGCTATCACGTATGGTTTATTTTCTATTAAGCAATGCAAGAAAATATAACAGCCCAATGCGTCTTTCCTGCCGCATCATGGCAGCATACATACATGTGACTCCGTCCCCACAACCTGATAGGACTAACTAACTATAAGTTGCAGAGAGGGCCCCTGCCCCAGTATTCTCTCATTTTTCCTCACCTGTCAGGATCGAACAGATTAAGAAGCACCCCCTTACCGCTTCGCCCCAGTCAGGTTCTAGCCTCTCCTGGGTTGAAGTCCTTACCTGTACAGCCTCTAAACGAGCTAGCTTGAAGGAGCCCCACTCTGGTGATCTCAGGGGTGTGTCAGCGGCTTTAGTATAAGCCTTAAACAGGCTTAGTTTTGCAGCGTTCTCCAAGATTCTGTTTCCTTCACTGGGGTTCCTGTGCCTTGTAGTCCCTCAGTGAGGCTCCCTGGATGGCGCAGAGTGCCTCGGCGCTTCTGTGCTTGCACAGTGCACGGCTTCAGGGCATTCTCGTCGTTTTGCCAGGCTCCAAGATGGCGCCAGGCGTTGCGCGGCGCTACTGCGCATGCGCGAGCGGGACGTGACCTTGGCGGCCAGGGCGGCAGCTTTAAAAACCTCCTGATGCTGTTTTTCTCTGCTCCCGCCTGTTCACTGTGTGTTTGGCTACCTGTGCTCTGTCTGCGATCCTGGTGTTCCCCCTTTCTGGGTGAGTGGCTATCTTATCACATGTACACTCTTTCTTGCCTTACTCTGCAGGTTCTTACCTTCTTGTCTCTCTTAGGTGAATCACTCTTTCTCCCTATGAAGGCCGCTGCCCCAGCAGATCACCATCAGCCTAATAGGTAAGGGGGAGGAATCCTTTTGGTAAGTAGTGAAGATTGAAAAAGAGCAGGATTCCGCTAACACTGCCTAAATTGGTCAGCCCTATCAGGTCTTTAAGATCGTCCAAATCAAGACGAAGAGAGACCTCACACAGGAGAAGCCGCTCCAGCCACAGACGAAGCCGCTCAGGTGGAAGAAATCGCTCAGGTCCCAGGGGAAGTCGCAGAAGGAGTCGATCCAGATCCTACTCAAGGCATAGCCGCTCTTAACGTAGAAGATCCCCTGCACGCAGTCACCAGTGCACCCCTCCCGTCCTATCGGGAACGCTTGCTGGGTTTGCGGGGCCACCACCCTACCAGATAAACTGACTTGTCGCAGATGCATCGACGAAGCCACCAAAGGGAAAGATCTGGACACCATAGAACCCTCCGGAGTCTCAACTCCGCAAGTCTTAACTCCTGATGCGGAGTTTGCAGCCCAAAGCGCCTCACCCACTCATCCCAGTACATCAAGGGAGCAAGAACTCCCGTCTGACACCGAAGAGCTGGAAACATCAGCCGGATTCGATTTTTCGCTAGTAGAACCCTTTGTTAAATCGGTCAAGGAAGCGATAAACTGGGAGGAGCCCAAGGAGACCCAACAGAAACAGAGGAAATATTTCCCAAATCTCAAAAGAGTTCCAGAGGCTTTCCCGTTCATCGAAGAGTTAGATGAGCTGATCAAGGAGGAATGGCAGAATCCTGAAAAGAAGACTAATCTAACTAACAGACTTGCCAAATTGTACCCGCTCAAGGAGTCCAAGGTTTCCCCTTTAGTAGTAGACGCATCCTTGATGCGTTTAGCTAGACATGTGACGCTCCCTATCGAAGACGCAGTGACGTTTAGAGACGTGCTCGATAAGAAAGTTGACACCGACCTTAAAAGAGCTTACATATTTGCGGGAGGTGCTTGCAGACCAGCCGTGGCACTGGCTGCGGTGGGAAGAGCTATCTCCAGTTGGTCCTCAAGCACTGCAAAACTCGCCACTGAGGGCACGGACCAAGAGCAGATAGTCAAGGCCTTACAAGAACTTAGCCTTGCAGGGGATTTTGTAGCAGAAGCTTCTGTGGACACTATTAGATCCGCATCAAGGTCCATGCTGGCCTCTGTAATGACCAGAAGGGCGCAATGGCTAAAGCCCTGGTCGGCAGACCCCGCCTCTAAGTCCAACTGGTGCCGAATACCGTATGATGGGGAAAACCTCCTCGGGACGAAGTTGGATACAGCAATTTCAAAAGTGACAGGCTGAAATTCAGGCCTTATCCCATCGAACAAAAGACGGAAACAGCAGAGACCGCCTCCCTTCAGACGCAATCTCCGGGAGAGATACAGGGATGCAAAATCCTATAGGCCTGGGAAGGAATATAGAAGGAGCTGGAAGAACCCTCAGACGTCCTTCCTTAAATTCCAATAACCCAAAACCCCCACCCCTGGCAACCAGAAGTCCTTTTGAAGGTGCGCCCGCCCAGCCAGCGGTAGTGGGTGCCAGACTCACAAAGTTCAGGCTGGTTTTGGCGGAAACAATAAAAGACCCATGGACGGTGGCCACCATCCAATTTGGGCACAGATGGTCGTTCAAAAGACGCCCCCCAAGGGATCAGTTTTGCTCAACCAAACTACCACCATCCCGGGAAAAAAAGCTGTCATTAAACCAGTACATCCAGGATCTTCTTCAAAAACAGGCAATAGTGGGCTTCCGCTAACACAAAGAGGCAAAGGCTTCTACTCTCCGATTTTCTTAGTCAAAAAGAAGTCAGGGGATTTGCGTCCGGTCTTGGACCTGAAAAACCTCAACCGATCAATCCGGATAGAGTCGTTCAAAATGGAAAGGCTACAGTCGATCCTCCAAGAAATAAACCTTGGAGATTGGATGCTTTCAATCGACCTCCAGGATGCATATCTGCATATCCCTATCCACGCCACATTCCAGAAATTCCTTTGTTTCATCTTAAACCATCAGCACTTCCAATTCCGAAGCCTCCCATTCAGGATTTCTACCGCACCCAGGACATTTACGAAGGTCCATTTACCCGTAATAGCTTACTTGAGGGAAAAAGGACTAAGGGTCCACCATTACCTGGACAATATCCTGCTTCTCTCAGACGGCCAGGAGTCTCTCATCCAACATCGGGAAATTCTAGTCTCCACACTGCAGGGTCTTAGATGGCTGATAAATTGGAAGAAAAGCAATATCCAGCCCATCCAGAGAATGGTCTAACTGGGAGCAGAACTGGACACCAGGGCTAATAACGTGGAGCTCCCTCCAGAAAAAATGCCTCTCCTAATCCAGAGAGTGAGGAAGTCAATCTCAACCACAACATTACCAGCCAGAGCATGCCTCAGTATCTTAGGCTCACTGTCAGCGACCATTCCAATGGTCCAATGGGCACAATGGAACTCAAGACCCCTCCAAATCTCCTTTCTGCGCCAGTGGGACGGCACGTCTATGTCCCAGCCGATCTCCATCTCAGAGGAGGTCAAGCAATTACTGCGATGGTGGACAAGGCCTCACAACTTGAAGAGATGCAAGCACATAGTCACACCTCTTCAGGAGACAGTGACCTCAGATGCCAGCATGGAGGGGTGGGGGGCACACTATCAGAACTACGTGGCTCAGGGCTGCTGGCCATTCAGGTCACAGGATTCAGTTTCGAACGTGCTGGAAATGAAGGCGGCATTTCAAGCTCTCCTGGCCTTCAGCCCTCACTTGAGGGGGAAGCAGGTCCTTTTGAGAATGGACAACAGAGTGGCTGTTGCCTACATCAACAGGCGGGGGGGGGCACCAGAAGCAGCTCCATTATGCAGGAGGTCTGTCCTGTTATAGAATGGTCACAGCTGAACCTGTCAGACTTGAGGGCAGTTTACGTCCCGGGAGCCCAGAACCTCTTGGCCGACTCACCAAGCAGGAGCTTCATCTCCAACGAGTGGTCCCTGAGTCCCCAGGCATTCACTCTCATATCTCGGACCTGGGGATCACCAGATATAGATCTTGCAGCAACACCAGCAAGTACGAAATGCCAGAGATTCTTGTCAAAAATTCCCTTTCCTACAGCAGAGGGAATGACTTGCCTCCAATACCCCTGGAGTTTTCGCATGGGCTACATCTTTCCCCCAACTTCCCTCATAGCGAGATTCCTTCTGAGGCTCAAGAGATCAACGGCATTAGTAATAGCAGTGATCCCCTTTTGGCCGAGGAGGCCATGGTTCAGCACTCTCCTGCAACTGAACACGACAGACCCGCTCCCTCTCCCGTTATCAGCGGACCTGCTCTTCAAGGACCAGCTACTTCACCCGCACCTGGAAAACCTACATTTGATGGCCTGGAGACTGAAAGGGCTAGGTATTTAGATCAAGGCTGTTCCCAAAAGGTGGTGGACACCTTACTCCAGAAGGGTCTGGGAAAAATTTGTCGCCTTTACTCAGCAGCAAGGCTGGGACTCATCCTCCCCTTCGGTATCACAAATTCTAGAATTTCTACAGTCAGGCCTAGAAAAAGGCCTTAGGTCAAGCACCCTCAAGGTCTGTCGGCCCTATCCGCCTTGTCAGGAGTTAAATGGGCACAAGATCCCCTTATTATCCAGTTTCAAAGGGCCTGCCTAAAACTAAGGCCCCCTAGAAAACCTTCCTTCCCAGTCTGGGACCTCTCAGTTGTTCTGGAAGCCCTCTCTAAGGAACCTTTCTTCCCGCTCAAGAACATCTCCCTCTGGGACTTAACACTAATGCCGCGTACACACGGTCAGACATTTCGGCTACAAAAGTCCGACAGCCCATCCGACAGACTTTCGACTGACTTTTGGCGGCGGACTTTCAACAGACTTTCTAATGACTGGACTTGCCTACACACGATCACACAAAAGTCCGACGGATTCGTACGTGATGAAGCACACCGGACTAAAATAAGGAAGTTGATAGCCAGTAGCCAATAGCTGCCCTAGCTTCGGTTTTTGTCCGTCGGACTAGCATACAGACGAGCGGATTTCTGGGTCCGGCGGAGTTACGACGTAAAGATTTGAAGCATGTTCCAAATCTAAAGTCCATCACATTTGCGGCTGGAAAAGTCCGCTGAAAGTCCGGGGAAGCCCACACACGATCGGATTGTCCGCCGGACTTGGTCCGTCGGCGTCTGTCGGACTTTTGTAGCCGAAAAGTCCGACCGTGTGTACGCGGCATAAAGGTTTCATTCCTGATATCCATAACATCGGCTAAAAGGGTGTCAGAGAGGCAAGCTTTACTGGCTAATGAACCGTACCTGATCGTTTACCCAGACAGATTAGTCCTGAGGCCTTCAGATCGCTTCATCCCCAAAGTATCCTCATCCTTCCATTTTAACCGAGAGATTAATCTCCCAGCACTTGTCACGGATCAGGGGAAGCCTCATCCATTAGACGTCAAGGGCAACATCGAGAGAGTACCTCTCGGCAACCAGTTCCATCAAAAACGGAGAGCCTTCTAATTATCCCGCATGGATTCAAGAGAGGTCAGGCGGCATCTTCACGCACCATTGCGTCATGGCTAGTAAAGGCCATCAAGAAGTCTTATTCGTTAAGTAACCATCAGATACCTGAGGGCTTAAAAGCACATTCCACCAGGGCAGTGGCAACTTCCTGGGCGGCCTACTGTAGAGTCTTGATGGAAACCATTTGCAGAGCGGCCACCTGGTCTTCCAGAAACACCTTTATGTCTCATTAGAAGGTGGATTCCGCTCGCTTATCCACAGTGGATTTCGGAAGAACCGTTATCCAGGCCAACTCTTCTATTCTTTATTAATAAACTTAATTTACATTCCCACCAAGTTGCGAGTTATTCCCCAAAGTGTATGCTGCCATGATGCGACAGGTAAACGGAAAATTGTATACTCACCTTTCCGTAATATTCCTTTCCTGTCGCATCTTCATGGCAGCATACAATCGCCCACCCTTCTGAGGTGATGTGTGTATATATACAGAGAATACTGGGGCGGGGGCCCTCTCTGCAACTTACAGTTATGTGGTCCTATCAGGTTGTGGGAGCGGAGTCGCAACCCAAAGTGTATGCTGCCATGAAGATGCGACAGGAAAGGAAAATTTTGAAAAGGTGAGTATCCAATTTTCCGTTATTCTGACATCCCTGCAGGAAAATAACACTCCTCTCTTTACTAATATGCTCACCCCCCTAGAGTAAGAGGAGTAAACTGAATGATATTGTTTTTGACATTTCTTACTCCGAAATTGTGACTTACTGTCATTAATAAAATGTGTTTCCTGCAGGCATATCAGTTCAACATCATGGGCCCAAGTACAAAAAACACTACCAGCAAAAAAAAAAAAGGGAAAAACAGGAATAAGCTAGGAACAGCCAAAGTAAAAAGCCATTATGCCTAGTTTTACTTATAAACCATCCCTGTCCTTCTACCAAAAACCGTTTGTTTATTTGTGTCTCCCAAAGGGGCAATCGGTGTTAAAGTTGTGTCAAACCGAAAAGGAACCAAAAAGCCCATATAACCTATTCCCCGTCTACCTTCGCTTTCTATATTGTTTTTTATTAAATGTGAATAACATGTGCGTGTATACTCTATTGTTATCTGCCCTCCCCCTCCTCGAGTGTATACTATAAAGTCCTCCACTAGCCCTCCCCTACAACTCCCCTTTACCTCCCTTCCACACCTTCCACACCTCCCTTCCATATTTTTTACTTCCCTCCCCCTTGTTCCCTAAGTATCCCCCCCCTTTCTCCCCTTCTCCCCTTACGCCTAACTAGGCTAGCCCTAGGGGCATTACTTGTGACCGTATCTTTCTTTCCAAACCATTCCAACCACTTCCCCATATCCCTACATATGTGTAATTTAAATTCATTATTTTTCAGTGCTTGTCCCCTCCCACTCCCTAACCCGTTTCAAAATTATCAAAATTACAAAAAAAAATTCATAAACAAAAACACCCCATCTTTCATTAGTGACTTTCAACAACACCCCCCCCCCCCCCCCCCGGCACCATCCTTTTATTTGACTTCCTTATTGAAAAAATATCTAAAAAATCAATACATATTTCCAAAATTAACTTAAATCACTTAGCAGCTACAGTCCATAACCCTATAGGTCCTTTTTGTTGTCTTCAAGCCACTTTGTTACCCCTGCAACTGAGTCAAAAAAATGGATTGCTCCTAAGGCCATTATACGTAGACGTGCTGGATACAGCAATGCGTATGTAATTTTATAGTTCCGTAGGCTACGCTTGATTTCAGTAAATTCCACCCTATGCTTCTGTAAGTCTAGTGAGTAATCTGGGTATAGTGAAATCCTAGCTCCATTATGGGAGATATCACCCATCTCTCTAGCTTTTTGCATCAAAGTCACCTTGTCCTTGTAATTGAGCATTTTCATAATTACCGGTCTGGGGTGTCCCCCTGGTGGCGGTGCTCTAGAAGGCACTCTATGAGCTCTCTCGATCACAAAAAGGTGCGAGAAGATCTCTGTCCCAAAGGTGGAAGCCTTTGCACCGCTCCGGAAGGCCGACCACCCTCAGGTTGTTCCTGCGCAACCTATTTTCCATTTCGTCCATTTTGGATTTATATAAACTCAACTGGACTTGCATTGCTTTAAACTCTTGCTTCATTGGAAATTGTCCTCTACCTCTACCTGGCTTAACCTCTCCTCCAGAGTAATTGTTCTCGTAACTGTTTTTTGCAACTCTTGGCTCATTGAAAATAACTTCCTTTAAGCTCTTTAACTGATCACACAAGCTACTCAGTGAGCCCTTGCAAAAATTAACTGCGCATAAAACATCCTTCAGTGTTGGTTCAACTTCAGTAGATACGCATAAATCAGAAGCAATTTCGGTCATATTTCCCAGGGGGTCATCCTCAGGGCTTTTTTTACTTACAGTTTTTCTAGTAATAGGTAGTACTGTTGTCATTTTACCTAGGCTTTTTCTGTCCCCAGGGTCTCCTGTCTAGGATTTCCCCTGGGATTGCTGGTTACCTTTAGCTGGTGACTGTGTAGGGGGTATGTGCGTATCTCTCCAGCTTGGCTGCTGCCGCCTGGTTCCCCTTCTCCTTAGTTGAACGAGTGGTTTGAGAGCTTAGGTTCTCCTGGTGCTGCTGTTCCTCCCCCTTTTTCAACTGTAAAGGAGTATAGGGAGATGTGTAACTGTTAGAGGTTACCAGGCTGTAGTACTTTTATCCTCTTTTCGCTCTTTAGTAATTCCTCTTGCAAAGGGTTATATCTGGCACTAGTTCACACTTTTCATATGTTACCCCCTTAGTACCGCTGAGCTTGCTAGGCAGTGCTAGATCACTTCAAACAACCGCCCTACATTGTGCACGCCGATCAGTGCGTGTCTCGCTGCTTCTCGCGGGAACTCGGACCGTTGTCAGGGCAACCAGGACAGCAGTGCGAGCTGCTAGAGTTCCCTCGCGCTGCGTGGAAGGCAGCCGCCGATGCGATCCTCCAATGTCCACACCGCCGCCCGGCACAGCCCCTCCGTCCTCCCGAGTCTCCCAGAGGGCACACAGAGCAGCAAGGCAAGTACAGACTCGTACAGGGAGAAATAGCACACCAAGCTGGGTTAGATAGATTGGCCACAGGGGATGGAGCAAAGAGAGACCTCACACACCTCCACTCACTCTGGCATCCGGTCACGTCCGATCCCGTCGGATCGGAGGCCCGCGCTTGCTCGGGAAAATTCTTTTTTTTTTTAAAAAGAAAGGAGGGGGGCGCAATGCGACAGTGGGGGCGGGGATTAGCACGGTGTTGGCGTCCTCCAACGCGGGAATGTGGGTTTTTTAAAAAAAAAGAAAAACTATTTATGCTGGCTGCAAAATTGTTGGAGACATAAGCGCAAAGAAGAGCATGAAAGAGGTTTTGTAGTAAATGTGTCAAATAGGCATTTCCTATTTGACACATTTACTATTTGCATCAGGCTGAGCATTAATAGCAGCGGCAGTAGCTGGACTATTGCCCAAGCAGTGGATGGCATTTCTTCTGGTAGTACCTCTGCTTTGTGCATCTGGCTATGGTCAGAAGGGGGGTTGAAACACCCCCAAAAAAGAGCTAAGTGTCTCCCTCAAGCTCTGGAAAGCCTACTCATCTCTACAAATGGCATCCTCCCCTGAGAGGGGGTGGCTGGTCAGAGTGAGCATTAGGGCCATGAAATGTCTGCAACTGTTTTTAACACTGCAGCCCCTGTTTATTTTATGATAATTAAAAAATAAAAGTTTAGCGACTTTAATCGCATCCCAGTGTGGGTCAAAATGCGACAGGTTCTCTTCCATTGCCCAGGACCCTCAAACTAGAGAGCAGGAGAAGACTAATTCCCTTAGGGGACCGTGGTGAGGCTGATAACTCCTCTTTTGAGGTGTCAAATGCAGGAGAATCAGCTGTTCCAATCTTAAGATTGATGGTGCAATTTCTTACTGAATGATCGCTCCACATTTATGTACCCTTAACTGAGTGTTTGGGTTCACTAAAGCCTCCTCAAGCTGTGCATGCCTTTTCCTGTCCATTCATTGCTGGAAAAGCTTTTTTTGTATCTGAGAGGATCACCCAGATAAGCATTTTTTTCCCTCCTAAAAAATTTTCACACTTTATCCTATGGTGGAGGAAATACACTAAGTAGGGTATACCAGCAGTTAACGCTGCTATATCCTCTGTGAATAAGTTTGACTTGTCCGGCACTTTTTTTTCTCTGGCAGATTGAGTGTCCCAGCCTGCGCTGACAGTAATTGCTTAATCATTGAGAGACCAGTTTAAACAGGTGTTCAAGGCCCAGGAGGCAGCTTTATGTTTGCAACAGCTCCTATGAGAGATTCTATCCTTCAGGCCTTGCGCCCTTCGCTAAGGACCTTGTAAGAAGCTCCTAGCTAGTCTTCCTTTTTCTGGTGAAACAGCTATTTGGGGATGTTTTGGATAATACATCCAAAGAAATTCTAGTGGAAAGCACCCCTTTTCCCATTTAAGAGAAGGAGTAAATATATTTTTGTTTTAAAGCTCCTTCTCCTGTGCCAGAGGCATCAGCCTCCAGGCAGTCACAGTGGCTTCCACCGTCAGGTTCAATCGAATAGGGGGAATTCTTCTGCAGTTCTCAAGGATCTGGCAGGAAGAGCTTCCTCAATAGCTCCAGGGTACAAACTGGAGTTCCTAGAGTTCCCGTCTGCTCGTTTTCTCAGATCAAACGTTTCTAAGGATCCAGAGAAAAAAAAAGTGATCATGGGGGTCCCCATGTAAGAACAGAGGCTGGGGTTTGATTCAAACCTCTTTTTTCACAGTGTCAAATCTGAATGGACACTCTGGATCTCAAAAATCGAAATTCTATTTCTGAATATAACCATTCTTTTTTTCGTATGGAGTCAATCCAAATCAGTTATCTCCATCCTACAAGGAGGAGAACTTTTGGCGCCAATCGACATCAAAGATGCATACCTCCATGTCTATTTCCCCGCTCACTAGTAATGTCTACTTTTCAAGATAGAAAATCTTCATTTTCAGTGTGTAGCTCTGCTTTCTGGTCCAGCTACTGTACCTTGAGTGTTTACAAAGGGTCTGGCCCCTCTTCTAGCCAGATTAAGGGCCCAAGGTATAACGATAATGGTTTACCTAGTCGATCTGTTCTTGATAGACCAGTCGGTAGCCGGCTTAGACCAAAGTATGGTCACCACATTCAACTACCTGGAATATCTAGGTTGGATTCTCAACCTAGGAGAAATCTTTAAAACCATGAAGAAGGCTAAAATACTTGGGTCCGATCATAGGTACACTCAGAAAAGGGTATTCTTACCCTAGGCAAAGATCAGCGCCATAAAGGAACTGATTTAGGTGGTTGAAGCATGAGGTTGTTGAGAAAGATGGTGGCTTCATTTGAGGCCGTTCCTTATGCTCAGTTTCATTCGAGACTGCCGCAAAACAGTATCCTATCAGCTTGGAACAAAGGGTTCAAGCTCTACATTCCCAATGTGTCTGACTCCAAAGCCTACGGCCACATCACCCTGATAGCGCCCGATCTCGTCTGATCTTAAAGGCTAAGCAGGGTCAGGCCTGGTTAGTACCCGGATATGAGACCTCCTGGAAATACCAGGTGCTGTAGGCTGGGTGCGCTGGAGCCTCAGTTTATTGTTAATATACAAAAATCTACTGTCAGGGCTGGCTCAGCCCTTCCTTCTCTGAGCTGGCCGCTCAGCTGTTGGCTAATTGCCAGCTCTCATCTCTCTCCATAGTTAACCAGCTGTTGTGGATCTGCTCATCAGTCCCGCCTACTTAAAGATCTCCAGCTCACTTCATTCCTGCCTTCGCCTTGGTCACATCACAAGAAACCATCTCCTGCGTTCCTGTTTAAAGACTAGCTTTGCTGACATCCCTTCTGGCTCCTTATCCTGCTTGCTGTTCCTCTACTTGGATCCCTGACTTCTGGCCTGGCTGATTACCCGGGCTGGTTACTGAACTCTGGCTTGGCTGACTACCTGATCCGGTTACTGGACTCTGGCTATGCTTTGACTACGCTTACTCTATTTACCTTTTTATTTTTATTAATAAACCAGTGTGATTTTACTGTACTTCTGTCTTGGTCTCGTTCATGGTTTCTGACATCTACTAAAGGGAAAATCCTTCCCTCAGTTACCTGGGAAGTGGTAACAACATATGCCAACCTTTTTTGTTTAGGTTGGGGAACAGTCCTGATAGAGGCAACTGTCCAAGAGAAGTGGCCCAGATCAGAAATGGCCTTGCCCATTAACATTTTAGAAATTCAGGCAGAGCTCTTGGTCCTGAGGGCCTGAACGTTCAGTTTATGGTATTGTCCTGTCAGGATTTAATCCGACAATGCCACAGCAATGGCCTATATTAATCACCAAGGGGGCACAAGAAGTTGTGCGGCCCAGAGAAAGGTGAATCATATCCTATCTTGGGTAGAAAACAATGTACTTTGCCTATCGGCAGTCTTCATTCTAGGAAAAGAAAATTGGCAGGCGGACTACTTGAGTCACCAGCAGTTGTTCCCGGGAGAATGGTTCCTTCACCCCAATATCTTCCTATCAATATGTCGAAAATGGGGGATCCCAGACCTAGATCTGTTTGCGTCCAGGTTCAACAAAGAAATCGACAACTTTGTCTCAAGAACAAAGAATCCGCTAGCATGCGGAACAGATACCTTGCTATTCCCGTGGAATCGGTTCTCACTGATTTATGCATTCCCTCCTATTCTGCCTGCATCCACGACTTCTTCGCAGGATCAAGCAGGAATGGAAGTCGATGATTCTTGTGGCCTCCAGCGGGGCCCAGGAAATCTTGGTATGCAGAGATCGTGATGATGGCAGTAGGGGACCCTTGGACCCTACCATCACGGCCAGACCTTCTCTCGCAAGGTCCGGTGTTCCATCCTACTTTACAAACACTAAATTTAACGGTCTGGCTATTGAGACCCACACTCTGAAGAAGCGTGGGCTGTCAGGTTCAGTAGTTTCTACCTTGGTTAATGCAAGGGAGCTGGCCTTCATAATTATATATTATGGAGTCTGGGAAACCTATGTCTCCTGGTGTGAAACTAGGAGTTGCACCCCAGGAAATAGGTCAAAGGTATAATCCTTGACTTTCTGCAGATGGGGTGAGAAATAAGGCTGGCCTTGAGTGCTTTCTAAGGACAGGTCTCAGCCTTATCGGTATTATTTCAGCGACCACTTGCTTCGCATTCTTTGGCTCCTAACTTTATTCAGGGGGTAACACGGCTTAATCTCCGGTTAACCTTGGGACTTAAATTTAGTTTTGTCGGCATTACAAAACAGACTTATTTTGGGCCGATACGACATATTCCTTTGGTCCTTTTTTGACAAGGAAACTTTTTTCTGGTAGCCATATCTGCTGCAAGAAGGGTATCAGAATTGGCTGCTCTTTCTTGTAAAGAGCCATATTTTTATTGTTCATAAGGATAAGTTAGTATTGCGTCCTCATCCTAACTTTTTACCGAAGGTAATATCAGGTTTTTATCTAAACCAGGATATTGTTCTAACTTAATTTTTTCAGAACCCTGTTCTGTGGAAGATAAATTACTACATTCTCTTGATATGGTGAGAGCAGTCAAGTCTACTTAAAGAAGACTGCTCAGATTTGGAAAATGGATGTTTTGTTCATGTTGCCTGAAGGTCCTAAAAGAAAACAGGCAGCAACGAAATCTACTATTTCTAAATGGATTTGACAAGTAATCGTTCAAGCTTATGGTTTAAAGAGGTAGTTCTACCCTCTCAAATCAGAGCGCACTCCTCTAGAGCTGTTAGTGCTTCGTGGGCAGTGCATCACCAAGCCTCCATGGCTCAATTCTGCAAGGCCGCAACTTGGTCTTCAATCCATACATTTACCAGATTCTATCTGGTGGATGTAAAAAGACATGAGGATGTCGGCTTTGGGCGCAGTGTACTGCAGGCAGCAGTGTAAATCCTCTGATCTCATGGTGCCCTACTTTGGTTGTGTCTCCCTTCCCTCAGTTGGCATTGCTCTGGAACATCCCACATAGTAATTACTATGGCTCTGTGTCCCGTGATGTACGATTAAAGAAAATAGGATTTTTATAACGGCTTACCTGTAAAATCCTTTTCTTTTGAAGTACATTACGGAACACGGAGGTTGCGCCCCTTTTTCTAGTATACACGTGTATTGCTTTGCTACAAAACTGAGATACTCTCAGTAGTGGGAGGGGTTATATAGGGAGGCAACTTCCTGTTTAGGGTGTGCCAGTGTCCAGCACCTGAAGGTGGACTATAACACACGTAGTAATTACTATGGCTCTGTGTCCCGTGATGTACTTCAAAAGAAAAGGGTTTTACAGGTAAGCTGCTATAAAAATCCTATTTTTCAAAGTCAGAGTGGGCAACAGGGAGGTTTAAATAGTGTATAGGGGCAGGGAGTTAACAGCGCAATGGGGCAGGGCAATTTGGTAACTGACGTTAATCCCTCTTTGCTCGGAAGATAAACATTAAAAATATACATAGTTTTACACAATCAGAATATCATTAGTGTTATATATAAGTAATGGGCAAGCAATTCCAAAAACGTAATAATAACAATAAAAATATTAAAAAAAAAAAAAAAAAAATCCAAAAATGATCAATTCCAAATGTAAACACGTATGTTAAAAATATATGTAAATGTATAAAGGTATATGTAGAGAAACCTGTACACATTATATTCACACCCAAGCATGCCCACATGAAATATACCAATGAACAAATGAAAAATATATCCATACATGAAACAATGACCTAACAAAATTAAAAAGGGAAGGGGGGGGGGAGAAAAACGGAGGGGAGAGAAGGGACAATAGAGATTGGGGAGGTAGAGAGGTGGGGGGCGAGAAAGGGGAAAAGGAGAATGAAGAAAGAGGGGGGGTAAAAAAAGGGGGGGAGCTATGAAAGGAACTAGACAAAATTGCATGTTTCTAATTCCTCGTTTAATCCTTTGGGGGCAAGACGGTCGAACATGTATATACATACTTCCCTCTTGCATAATGGGGAAAATCTCAGTCAAGGTTCCTTTGGGGATGGTCTCTATGACAAAAACTTCCAGGCATTTAATATTATCATGCATACGATGAAAATGCTGTGGAACGCTATATTCATCACATCCTTTCTTAAATCTACAGTGATTACCAATTCTTGCCCGTAAAGCACGTATAGTGCGACCCACGTATAAAAGGTCGCAGGGACACCGTAAAACATATATAACAAAATCTGTAGAGCATGTGATGAATTGTTTGATTATATAACTTTTACCTATATTAGTGGTAATCTTATTGCTGCCATGAGTTATAAATTGACAGGTCAGGTATCCTCTTTTTTTTTTCTTACACTGAAAAATGCCTGTCCTGTTGTCAAACTATGATCTAATGTCTAGGGGGATCTGTGGACTTATTTATCATTTTGCTTGGTGCTAATATATTTTTCATAGTCCATGCTCTTCTGAAGGTTATTTGGGGAGCTTATGGTAACTCAGGGGCCAGACGCTGATCTAATAAAATATTATAATTTTTTTTTATTATTCTGGAGACTGACTTGAACTTGTCATTAAAGGTTGACACGAATCTGACTGTGTGGTTGTCATTCAATTCAGCTGGAATTTTCTTTTGGGAAGGGGGATTCATGTGGGACAAGAAAACATGTTGAACTAGCTCCCGTGGATATCCCTTTTCTTCAAATTTTTTTTATCATCGAGCCACCCTGTATGACATAGTCGTTCACTCTCAAACAATTTCTCCTCAGTCTGTTGAACTGTCCACTAGGAATGTTCTGCTTTCATGTGGAGTGGTGGCAGCTGTTAAAATGCAGGTAGGAATTCCCACTAGTGGGCCTAACGTGATTTTTGGTAACACTATCATCATGGGTCAGCACTAGATCCAAAAACAACTCGGAATCGAGTACATGTGTAAAGGACAAGCTAAAGGGGTTGTCAATGCAGTGGGCCAAGAAAAAGGGAAAAATATCCGGGCCACCACTCCAGATGAGCAAAATATCATCAATATATCTGCCAAAATACACAATGTGCTCAGCAAATGGGGTGTTGGCCCAGATGTATCCCTCCTCCCAGTAGCCCATCGTTAGGTTGGCGTATACAGGAGCAAAGTTTTCCCTAATGGCTTTACCCCTGCATTGTAAATAAAACTGTTCAAAAAATGTAAAATACTTGTGTCTTAAACAGAATTCAGTTGATTTAACCAGAAATTGTGACTGCAAGGAATTAAAGTCTCCATTATGGGTGAGGAAATGTATGGCCATAAGGCCTAACTCATTGGATATGGATGTATATAGGTTGTATATCCTACAATGGTATGATATAGAGTTGTCTGTACGGTCAATGTTGCGCCATTAACTTGGCTTCTTCAGGACCCAGGCATACTAATAATATTTGAATTACCTATAACATACTGTTAGTGACATATCATTTCTGATACAATATTAATTTTTTTTTAGCATAGAGGTATCACATGTGCTTCTACCCGTGGAACTCTGCAATAGGTCGATCAACCCAAACACCTGGGGCGGGCATAGGAGCACATCCAGGCACCACACACAGGACAAAGGGTGAACGGCAACAATCCTGAATAAAGTAATATATGTATATGTGATATAAATCAAAATATGGACTATGTGCCCAGCCCAACAGTATCAGGCTATTATACTCCAAACTTACATTGGTTAAAACGCATTACAGGATATATGGTGACGGGTGGCCTTGCAAAAAGATACACTCAAGATGGCAAGGCACACAGGCTTGCTAATGAAGAATTTCTAAAACAAAACATATAGGGCATGTACATGAATGCGGGTGGTAAAAAGGAAATGCTCAAATATAACCTATCTCCACAAAAAGATGATAAAACTCATAATACTATTTCATGGACCCATGTATATAAAGATTCTTTCAAGAACCTTTTCAGAGGATCAAAATCACATCACATCAGCAGATAGTCCATCTATAAGTGGCTGAATAACATAGAACCAATGCTCTGTAAACCATAAAAGGTATCAATGAGATGAACCCAAACGCCATCACTTAGGTACATATTGCCACAAAGATTATCTCCTACGGTTTGCGTACCACACTAAATTTCACTGTGCATCAACCCGCCACCATCAGGAACTGCTCGTCATGCCCTGTGGCATGCCAGTATATATGCTCCTACCGCGTCTCAAAAATGCGTTTGGGGCGCACAATGTGACTTCAGAGCCGCGCGAACGCACATTCCCCGAAGTGAAAATACACACTACCAAGCCACCCCCTTAGGAAAAACAGGGGGGGGATAGGCCAGGGATGCCTATGCCCGCCCACACAGAAGGGGCCAAAAGGAACCCTGCCAAGGGACGAGGAAGGAGCACAAACCTCCAGCTAAGCACAGAAGAATATATATATATATATATATATATATATATATATATATATATATATATATATATATATATATATACACACAGTATCTCACAAAAGTGAGTACACCAGTCACATTTTTGTAAATCTTTTATTATGTCTTTTCACGTGACAACACTGAAGAAATTACACTTTGCTACAATGTAAAGTAATGAGTGTACAGCTTGCATACCAGTGTAAATTTGCTGCCCCCTCAAAATAACTCAACACACCACCATTAATGTCTACACCGCTGGCAACAAAAGTGAGTACACCCCTAAAATGTCCAAATTGGGCCCAATTAGCCATTTTCCCTCCCCGGTGTCATGTGACTTATTAGTGTTACAAGGTCTAAGGTGTGAATGGGGAGCAGGTGTGTTAAATTTGGTGTTATCGCTCTCACTCTCTCTCATACTGGTCAATGGAAGTTCAACATGGCACCAAATTTTCTGAGGATCTGAAAAAAAGAATTGTTGCTCTACATAAAGATGGCCTAGGCTATAAGAAGATTGCCAAGACCCTGAAACTGAGCTGCAGCATGGTGGCCAAGACCATACAGCGGTTTAACAGGACAGGTTCCACTCAGAACAGGCCTTTCCATGGTCGACCAAAGAAGTTGAGTGCACATGCTCAGCGTCATATCCAGAGGTTGTCTTTGGGAAACGGACGTATGAGCGCTGCCAGCATTGCTGCAGAGGTTGAAGGGGTGGGGGGTCAGCCTGTCAGTGCTCAGACCATAGCATCAAATTGGTCTGCATGACTGTCATGCCAGAAAGAAGCCTCTTTAAAAGACGATGCAAAAGAAAGCCCACAGTTTGCTGAAGACAAAAAGACTAAGGACATGGATTATTGGAACCATGTCCTGTGGTCTGATGAGACCAAGATAAACTTATTTGGTTCAGATGGTGTCAAGCGTGTGGTGGCAACCAGGTGGGAAGTACAAAGACAAGTGTGTACTGCCTACAGTCAAGCATGGTAGTGGGAGTGTTATGGTCTGGGGCTGCATGAGTGCTGCCGGCACCGGGGAGCTACAGTTCATTGAGGGAACCATGAATGCCAATATGTACTGTGATATACTGAAGCAGAGCATGATCCCTTCCCTTTGGAGACTGGGCCGTATTCCAACATAACGACCCCAAACACACCTCCAAGACGACCACTGTCATGCTAAAGAAGCTGAGGGTAAAGGTGATGGACTGGCCAAGCATGTCTCCAGACCCAAACCCTATTGAGCATCTGTGGGGCATCCTCAAATGGAAGGCGGAGGAGCACAAGGTCTCTAACATCCACCAGGTCCTGATGTTGTCATGGAGAAATGGAGGACTCCAGTGGCAACCTGTGAAGCTCTGGTGAACTCCATGTCCAAGAGGGTTAAGGCAGTGCTGGAAAATAATGGTGGCCACACAAAATATTGACACTTTGGGCCCAATTTGGACATTTTTCACTTAGGGGTGTATTCACTTTTGTTGCCAGCGGTTTAAACATTAATGGCTGTGTGCTGTTATTTTGACGGGACAGCAAATTTACACTGTTATACAAGCTGTTCACTCACTACTTTACGTTGCAGCAGTGTCATTTCCTAAGTGTTGTCACATGAAAAGATATAATAAAGTATTTACAAAAATGTGAGGGGTGTACTCACTTTTGTGAGATACAGTGTGTGTGTATGTGTATATATGTATATATATATTCATGTGTATGTATATATATATATATATATATATATATATATATATATATATATATATATATATATATATATATATATAAAAATATAATATATATTTATATTTATATTGTAATATTGGGGGTTATTTAGCTGTAGAACTTACCAGTGAGCCGAGTCTACGCCAGATATGCGGTTTAAGGGCTTTTTGGCCCATGTTTATTAATGTAAAAGAAAAAACAGTCCATCCAAGGATTCCCACGCAGGGGTTTCAACTTCAAAGCAATAATGAAATAAGTGGAAAATGCTGAGCCACCTGACTCTCTGGTCAGCACTGCTATTTAGGCGTTGACCTCGCTCCTCTTGACCCTGTAACTGTGTCCCTGTTTGATATCCACACTGTACCTCTGGTGACACTCTCTTTTACAGCTTCCTAGCTGCTTCAGCCCACTGGCTTGGGCCCCCTGTCTGCTCTGTCAGACTGTCCAACAGGCACACTTCTCCCTTCACACCTGAACTCCTCGGGAGTGTGGAGCCCAGAACTCTGGTCCTGGCTCTGCAATCAACAAGCCAGACTCCTGGCTGTTCCCAAAATCCGGTCCCAGGATTGGAGATTCCATCCCGCCCAGATCGCCATGAAATCTCCAGGTCCCCAAGTGGATTTTACCAACCACAGAGGAAACTGATAAAACAGTTTCCTCCAAATTAAATAATCCTCCTGGAGCCTCTCAACCGGCCTATTTGAGAATCCTGGGCGACAATCGCTAGGACAGGGATCCGTACTGTCACAAAATATATAGATAGATATATACACATATTACACAAACAGAGAAAAAACATCATAAATATACAACTAGTGGTGCCTTCAAAAAAAAAAGGGGGAAAATACATATCACAGAATAACAGATATTTACAACAGACCAATCACAAGCCTGGGAAGGAAAGTCACATAGTCCAACATAAAGTGCCCCTCATAAAAAGGGCTTGAGGCTAAATGCCTCATTGAGGCCGGGTGGACATGTAGCCCCGCTGGAGGATCACCTTATCCCAATCCCCCCTCTAGGGTTTTGGGGAGTATGCTGGAGGGCTGCAAATTTCATAACACTAGTATTGTGCCTATGTTGGAGAGCAATATGTCTCCCCACCGGATTGTTTACGAGATTGTTTCTAGCATAATATACATGGTCTTTGATTCTTCGCCAGAATTGGCGTATGGTTTAATCCTATATAATAGGCTCCGCATTCACAAAGCATAATCTAAACAATCCTTGGTGTATTACAGTCAACATAGTGTTTAATTTAATGAAGTTTGCCATTTGGCAGGTAGCCTGATTTTCCAGGATTCATTCGAAGAAGTCACATGAGCTGCAATGCCAGGTGCCTCTGAGACTGGATGCTGGGGAGGGGGAGAGGAAACAAAGTGGCTAGATGTAATTTTGGGTACATCTCTAAGGTATTTACTTAGAATAGAATCATTAAGTATGCACCAATGTTTTTGGAGAATTTGGCGGAGAACAGAGTGTTGGCGGTTATATGTTGTGAGAAGCCGGACAGATTTGGATCGTGACTTTGTTTTAACTTTGAATAGAAGATATTCCCTAGACAGTTTGTACACCCCAATAAAAGTTTTACATAAGAGAATACGTGAGTATCCTCTGGCCAAAAGTGTAATCTCGAAGAGCGTCAGCTTTCCAATTTGAAGTGGGCATCATTAGAGCATATATGTCTCAGACGTAGGTACTTGAGAGTATGGTATGCTTCTAACCAGGGGCTTGGGATGGGCACTCTGAGTGTGAAGTAAAGTATTACCCGCATGGGGCTTACGATAGGGAGTTGTACCAATAGGACCCATCAGAGTGCTTTAAAATCCTAATCGCCAAGAATGGAACAGACACTATCATGGTGCATAGTAAACTTCAGATCAAAGTTGATGTGCAAAGAGGTCATGAAGTAAATTTTGTGTGATCTCTATGCCTGTCCAAAACATGATTTCGTCATCTATGTAACGGTACCATGTTAGAATGTATGGCCGGAATTTTGTGTACTTTGTATTTTAAGGAAGCTCTCTACGGCCAGAGGTATGCTACTTGATGGTAGCCTCCCTGGAGGTAGGATTATGTCAGATTTTTGTGTCTCAAAGCAGTACAATTACTTTGCATAGAAATTTGGCGTTTTATATTGTAGGCCTGTAATTCTTAGCAATAACACACTTAAATCTGTCCAAAGAAGAGTCGATATCCCTGGTATGATAAAGTTTGAAACACAAAATTATAAATTATAATAAATAAATATAAATATTTATAAAAAATAATATAATAATAATAAAATGAATTTCCCCACGATTCACTATCACTCAATTCTGCAAGTGTTCTAATCTATTTTCGCTGTTTTCTAGCTGGTCTAAAACCACTTTTGGAGTAAAGGGACCTTTTTTGGTTGCTATGGACAATCTCCAGTTTCCAGGCAGAAAGAACAGTATATATAATATAAAACTCCATGCAGGACAAACCACTAGGGAAAAGGGATGTGAAATAATGTCATACAGTAATGTAATCTGTAAGATTACAGTGTACTGTATGTTTTATGATTTTTACATTTTTTGAATTTGCCACTGCACACTTCCCTGTGCGTCGCGACACTCGCAGGGAACGGAGCGCGGACACAATGGGGGGACATTGCAGGACCCTGGGGACAAGGTAAGTATACCGCACCAGGATCCTGCAATCCAATCCCGAGTGTGGCTTGGGGTTACCGCTAATGGTACTGAAATTTAACCCCGAGCCACACTCGGGAAAACCGCCAGGGAGGTTAATCACTATTTAAAGGGTTTCTGAAGGGACCGAACAGTCCTCTAATCGTTTGAGTAAATCGGGGGTGTCCTGTATGTAGGATGGGAGAGCAATAACATGAGGACATAAGTATGTTTCCATCAGTTGACTAGCACGTTCTGTATATGATCCCATGCCCGACACATTTGGTCTACCGGGGGAGGGCGCGCAACAAATGTCCTTGTGAGTCTTGGGCAACGCATAAAAAGTAGGAGTACGTGGAAATTCAACAAAAATGTATTTGTATATCTCCTTATTGATTTATCCCCCTTTAGTGCACCTCGAGAAGAATCCGAGAGAATTCCTCCTGAAATTTTGTGGTCACATCCTCAGGGACCATTCTATACCATTCACTGTTTTCAAGAATACACAAACGCATGCGTTTTATAGTGCCAACATCCATAAGAATTACATTACCCCCCTTGTCAGAAGGATTAATCACAATCTAATGATTTGTGCTCAAATTTTGTTAAGCCACCATTTGCTCTGCCGAAAGATTCCCAGGAAAGTACGTACATGTTTTGATCTGTTCCATCTCTTGAGTTACTTGTGTGACAAACGCCCTGATGTTGGGGTTGGTCTGGAGAGGTGGAAACTTCTTAGATTTTTTTCTTGTTTTTATTAGTCAATTGGCTCCAATTGATCCAATTCTTGGTTCGGATAAAATGAAAGCCACAAACCCAAGACCTGCTCTTCAGCAGGCGTTCAGTTATGGGAAGAAAGATTTATGATTTTGAAGCTGGTATTGGAGTGATTTTCACTTCAAAATTGTCGAGATGGCCCGTGGGTCCTTTGTGAGTGGGTGTGTGCATCTGGGATAGCTTAAAAATCATCACTATCCACAAGTGGTTGTATAAAGCTCAGTTTAAGTAATGGTGTATGTGAAATATTGGTGTCTTGTGTAGGAATAGTGCATGTAGGTGGTACATTTCCACCAGAGGCAAAGGGACCCTCTGGACGAGATGCACCCTTACCTTGTGTACCCGCACCTTGCGAAGGATTGAAAGAACGAAGCATGGCGGATTCCACCATAGGTCCCTTGCCCTTACCACACGGTGAATGTGAACACCCACCAAACTTAGGTCGTTTACGTGGAAGACTATGTCGCCAATGTTATTTGCGTGATGCCTGTGAATCCTGAGAAAACATAGATGTGTTAAAAGAATCCGATTCAACCTCATCGACATTACCATTAGGTGCTTGCTGAGCTTGGGTGGAATGATTAGGGGGAGGCTTTCTACGTGACCAATTATGTCTAGAATTTCTCAAAGGCCATTTATATGCTAAATTACTTGAAAATGCTACTTTATCCCTAATGAATTTTTGTTCTTTTTGCTGGATAAGATCAATATTGAACTCTTCAAGTTGTTCTTGTAATTCCTTATTTCTCTTAGAGAAACCTGGATGAAATACAGCAGGGGTAGGCAACCTTTAAGAGGTGGAGCTCTACCTGGACAACATGGAGGAGATCAAAGATCACTGGGGAGCGGTGCCCTTTTTTTAAAAAAAAAGAAAGGAACTAGCAAGCCCCAATATAAATATGGCATGAAGAAAACTTAGGAAAATCAGATAAAACTAATGTTACTGTAGAAATATAAACTTGGCCTACCTTAAGACTTAACTTCACTGAGAAACTTGGTATTCACTTTCATTCACATTTTTTTCATGTCTGGGGAGTAATTGGTCACCCCCACAAGGCTGATGCCGAAGTTCATTATAAGGCAGAACATCTGGTACTAGTTTCAGGGCCTGTTTATATGCTCTGATTTCTGGCCAGTGTAAGTAGTATGCAGGGCAGTGTACAGAGGTCAGGAGCATGTTAGGCAATGTACAGAGGTCAGTAGTATGTTGGGCAATGTACAGAGGTCAGTAATAGGTAGGACAGTGTCCAGGGGTCAGTAATAGGTAGGACAGTGTCCAGGGGTCAGTAATAGGTAGGGCAGTGTCCAGGGGTCAGTAGTAGGTAGGGCAGTGTCCAGGGGTCAGTAATAGGTAGGGCAGTGTACAGAGGGGGTCAGGAGGGCACAGTACTGGGGGGGTCAGGAAGGTATCGTACTAGGGTATCAGGAGGTCATGGTACTGGGGGTTAGGAGGGTATGATATTGGGGGGTCAGGAGGGCATGACACTGGGGGGGTCAGAATGGTACAGTACTGGGGGGGTCAGGAGGGCATGATACTGGGGGTATGGTATTGGGGGGTCAGGAGGGAACGGCACTGGGGCAGTGAGGAGGGCACGCACGGGGAGGTCAGGAGGGCATAGTACTAGGAGGGCACGGCACTGGGGGGGTCAATAGGGCACAGCACTGGGGGTTAGGAAGGTATGGTATTGGGGAGTCAGGAGGGGATGACACTAGGAGGTCAGGAGGGTATGGTACTGGGGGGGTATGGTATTAGGGGTTCGAAAGAGTATGTTATTGGGGTCCAGGAGAGAGTAGTACTGTGGGAACAGGAGGGTGCAGAAGTTGTTACTAGATGCAGAGTAGCACAGCAAAGCAGCATGTTCTAACACTAATCAGCGCCGGCTGCAAATCCTCCATTCTTGTCCATCCCACAAGCACCTTGGATTGATTGGAGAGGAGGCAGGGCGGTGGGGGAAGAGCTCACTATATGCAGGGCTCAAGGAAAGAGCTCTGGCGCGTTCGTACAAGAGCCGAACCCGCTATGCCGGAGGCTTTCCCTGCCCCCCAGCCAATCGTATGCAGGGGGCGGGGGGTGCCTCGCAAGCAAGGATTGGCCGATTGCTCGCCTGCTCCGCTCTGCAGAAAGTGCTGGGTCGGTGAGGCAGGGATATCTTCGCAAGCTACCTGTCAACTCCCGGCGCTCGACGGGTAGCTCACGATCGACAGGTTGACAACCACTGAGATACAGCCTGTAAGTTCTGGCTGTATAGTAACTGAATTTCCTTGTCCACTTCATTCTTCTCTTTTTCATATTGCTGTTGCAAAATTTCCATAACTTTTTTGGAACAAACCTGAAGGTTTTAGTCCCATATCTTTTTAAATTCAGTAGTCATGTTTCTAACATTGGGGTAGATTTGAACCCTCAGACCTCTGGGGTTCAAATCATTCTCCAAGTACCGATCAAAGAATTTGTTGTGCCAATACAGACTAGATTTCCTTTCCAAAGCTTTACATAATTAATGAATAAACATTTCCATCTCCAGAGAAGTACCCTTTTCATCAGAGTATTTTTGGCAAGCACATGACATAAAGCTTATTGGGGAGCCTGCGGGTATGCCGGACGCATATAATGCCCCCATTACGTGCTAGCCTGTCTCCAGGCAGCACGTTCACTTCACAGCCCGTTTCCAATGGGTCACTCTCCATGTCACAAGGTATTGTAGTTTTTCACTTGGTCATAGCCAATGTTTTCAGATTCCTACTTTCTATCCGTTTTCATGCAATCTGTTCTTTTTCTTTTTCACTACCATGGATATCGTTCCAGACATCATACAACACTTGCACATGATGCTTTTTGGGGTGGGTTCAAGTCATTATCATTTTTACTATACGTTTAACACCTTATTCGTTTTTTATCTACACTACCACATACTCAGCTTATTTAATTTAAATATTTTCAGAACTTGAACCCTCACACATCACTAGTGTGGACACATCTCTTCATATGGGGACTAGGTTATGCGTCCGGTCTTCCCCTAGCGGGCTCTTACCTCATCTCCCAGGACTGACATATTTGGCGGCCTGCAGTTTCTGGTCTCATTTAGTCTATGCTCCACCATCATGTAAGTATCTATTTGGTACGAGTAGCCATCCCTCCTCATTTTTACATATACCTTCTTTAATCAATGCACCTTGAATTTTATTGATTTATTCATATATTTTTTTGTAGACTTTGGTGCACCTACCCCTGGAGAGTGTTTTATACATGAAACGAGTCGGGCCTACGCTATGCACGTACCTTTTCTATAGAAGATTTTTATACACAGAGGTCAATAGACCACATGCATTTAAAAATGCTTTGTACTTTATGTAGGATCATTGCTTTATATTATATTATGGGTTGCTATATTGCCACCAATGTGTTCATCATTGTTTGTTAATTATGAGACTGTTCAGCCCATTTATCTGGGCATATGCTATGATACTGTGGTAACATTTTCATAATAAATGTTTTTGCTCAAAATTGACTGATCTTTTGGCCACGCATGCCCACCTCAAGCAAAGTCCCAAAAACCCTTCTCTTCTAAATACAGACTAGATTTCCTTTCCAAAGCTTTACATAGTTTCTGAAAAACATTTCCATCTCCAGAGAAGTACCTTTTTCATCGGCCCTCCCAGGCTGTGCCCATTTAGTCTGTCATCGTGATCAAGCTATAAAATTATAAACCTCTGTATACAGAGAAGCAGTCGTAACAAGCTCAATGGCATCTCCTATCACAGACCACACTCCTTATTTTGGGAGGGGTGTGAATAAATCACAGTAACAAATAGGTGATAACCACCCTAAATACAGTACATAATAAAGGACATTGAACTTAGATCTCATCCAAACAATCTAAACAGAGCCAATAGAAAAAAAACGGGGATGAGGGGTCCCCAGTATCCTACCATGATGGACTATGTTGGCCACAGAAAGGCGAACTATAAAATAAAAATATTTTTTTACTATTGGAAAAGGATTAAAAAAGTTTTGGAAAAATCCCACAATAAATTCTGTATAAAAGACATACAAATAAAACAACATAGAAACAGAGAAATATATTAAAGTGTAATCCATACAATGGTATGATATGTCACTAACAGTATGTTATAGATAATTCAGGTATTATTGGTAATGAGGGGAAGGGAAAAGGGAGTAGGTAAGCCCAATAGGTGAGCTTTTGCAGGGGTTACCCTAGGCAACAGAATAGGATTTATAATTTAAAAAGTCAACTTTATTTTGGGAAGTACCCAATAATAAAACTCACATGGTATTGTGAAGTGCATTGATCATAACAACAATTGACCGCGGACAAACATAGGACAAACAAGACAGACACTATATAAAGTATTGATTTACAGGAATTTTTGCCAGCTCATATGCTTAAAGTCAGTCAGAAGCTATCCATCAGCATATTTGTGCAGAGATAGTACCGTTCAAAGGACTAAGCTACTCATATTTACCAGCTCATATGCTTATAGCTTGTCAGCAACTTCCCATCAGCATACTGGTGCAGAGTTGTTACCGTCCAAAGGACTAAGCTCATCATACCTACCAGGAAACTCTAGGGAAACCTGAAGACCTGTATGATTGATCATTATTACTTTTCTTAGATTGATATTTTATTGATGACTAATCTGTGGAATTCCACACCGTCTATCTGGATTGATCTACTGGACTGTCCATTCTTCCCCTGCTACGTAGCATTGTCTCCTGGGTTCATTTCTGACAGTCATAGTAGCCCTGACTTCTGCTTAGTAATCTTCAAGCAGCTTATCCAGTGCAATATCTCTTATCTATCTACCAGCACACGCGCTTTCATCTTCTCCCTCTCTCCACCCCTCTATTGCTTTGGATCACAGCTGACCATTTAAACTTTTACCAACTGAGATTAATTTATATGGTCTATCCATTGTGTTTGTAACCATTTGGCTAATTGGAAGCCTTCTAAGGTCCCTGAGGCACAAAGCAATACGCCCGGACTGGGCTAGCTCCACTTCTTTTTATAGTGTCTGTCTTGTTTGTCCTATGTTTGTCCACGGTCGATTGTTATTGTTACTGTTGTTATGATCAATGCACTTCACAATACCATGTGAGTTTTATTATTGGGTACTTCCCAAAATAAAGTTGACTTTTTAAATTATAAATCCTATGACTATTCTGTTGCCTAGGGTAACCCCTGCAAAAGCTCACCTATTGGGCTTACCTCCTCCCTTTTCCCTTCCCCTCCTTTTTTAAGCTAACAATCTATGGTTACAGCAACCGTACCCAAACGGGTTAAGGATCCAGTACAGGCCATAGCATTTCTTTGAGCTAGTACAGGTGGTCACTCGCGCCATCTATTCCCATTCCCTTTCCCTTTTCCCATCCTTCTCCCCACCTTACCATTTTTTGATTATTGGTAATGAGTCTGGGTCCTGAAGAAGCCAAGTTAATGACGAAACGTTAGCCGCACAGGCAATGACCATACCAGACAACACTATATCATACCATTGTATGGATTACACTTTTTCAAATCTCTATATGTTATTTTTTTGTACGTCTTCACCTTGGGAATTCATCACAAGGTAAGGGTGCATCTCGTCCAGAGGGTCCCTCTACTGCTGGTGGAAATGTACCACCTACATGCAATATTCCTACACAAGGCACCAATATTTCACATACACCATTACTTGAACTGAGCACTATGCAACCACTTGTAGATAGTAATGATTTTTTTAGACAAGCTATCCCAGATGGCCAGATGCTGCCTCCGGGTGCTGGACCCTGCGAAGTGGAATCCTGGACACTACAATGCTAAGGCATTCCTGCAGGGTGCTGTACAGATCCAAGGGAGTGGACCCTAAACATGAAAAGGGTACCCAGTCCCTAAAGATCCTCAAGTGACAGGAACCCGCCGTGAAGGGTGAAGATTGGGCTCTTAGTTTTTAAGCTGCCCTGCGCCTGGACGGGAGTGAAACCCCTTTATTATTATTATTGTGGAGTGTCCCAGTGTATGCAACAATCAGTCAAGCTAGCTAGAGGCTGGACACCTGTGTGTGGTGACCATATGGGGGAGTTTTGGGATAGCTGAGGGTGTTTGCAAAGTGTACCTTTTTTGCTTGTCTGGCTGTTTTTTTACCTGTATGATGGCGCATGATGGTGTACCATTTCGCCTTGGTTCACCATGGCGCACGTGCATTCGCAAGAGTGACGCTGGACTTAGCAGTTTGGCTGCCATGGCGCACGCGGCTTCGCTGCACATGCACAGTAGCCTTTATCTGGGCGTACGAAGATTTGCGACTTATGTGAATAAAGCTATGCCCATTCGCTGGGACCGCGCACGTGCATGGGCATGCACAGAACTTTCCGGTGCACAGCCAGCTTATTCAGGCTGTATATGCCAAGCATGCAGTGCTTCCAGAAATCAGCTGTGGGACGCAGAACAGACTCTGAACAGGCACTTGCAGTGGTTCATTTCTCCTTACGCAGGTCATGTGAGTCACTAAGTTTTGCTTGGCAAGATTGTTGCATAGGGGCTTGGTGGACCCTATTAAAGGGTCTCCCTTCTGAGGTGTTTTAATACTACACCCAAGTACTCTCTTTTTGTGGCTAGTAAATGTCTTCAAAAAAGAGGAGTGGGACTAGCACTACAGGGAAGGGCACACCTATGTCGTCAGTAGTTCCTGATCAACCTAGTCCTATCCCTAGTGTTGTATCCCCTGAAGCACCAGAGGCTTCCGGGCAATCTGAGCCGCTGCACCTATCTAGTATTGTGCCTACAGGCAACGCTGCTGCTTCACCCTTTATCACCAAGGATGAACTGTCCTCGGCCCTAGCCGGGTTAGAGCACAGGATTGCTGGCATGATTGCCTCCATCCCGCAGGGTGGCAAGAAGTGCAAGATCCCCCACCCTGGAGCAGCGTGGAGCAGGAATGGGTTGAGGATGGGGAAGAGCTAAAAGCTCGGGATTCTGTGGAGGGCCTGGCAGATGAGTATGCTTCGGAGCAATCTGGACAAAGATATCCAGTTGATGTCTGCCTCTCAGTGGCAGAGGCTTTTCATCCTGACTCTGACCGAAATGGTTTGTTCTGCCTTTAAGTTTCCTCTTACAGAGGTGACTGAGCCCCACTGGTCCTCTTAGGATCCCTGAGGCCTCCTCACGCCGCACAGGCTTTCTCCCTACACCCCCTGCTAGAAGAGGTGGTGTATGGAACATCCTGAGAGGATCCTGTTCCTCTTAAGAGGTTTTGCCTTTTTATATCCCATGGATGAAAAGTTTGTTTAAAGGGAGCATGCCAGCCGTAGATGCAGCAGTCTCTTTCTTAAACAAGAACTTAATTAGTCCGGTAGATAAAGCACAGGGCTTGAAAGACCCTGTTGACAAGAAATTGGAGTCATTATTAAAGGCTTGAATACAAAGGTATGTGGCGCTAACTAAAAGTAATATAAAAGTAAATACTAATCTTTTTGGCTCTATACACCACCACAATAGATTTGAAATTAAACGAACAAGATGTGCTTTAACTGCAGACTTTCAGCTTTATTTGAGGGTATTTACATCCAAATCAGGTGAACGGTGTAGGAATTACAACAGTTTGTATATGTGCCTCCCACTTTTTAAGGGACCAAAAGTAATGGGACAGATTACCAATCATCCATCAAACTTTCACTTTTTAATACTTGGCTGCAAATCCTTTGCTGTCAATTACAGCATGACGTCTGGAACGCATAGACATCACCAGATGCTGGGTTTCATCCCTGGTGATGCTCTGCCAGGCCTCTACTGCAACTGTCTTCAATTCCTGCTTGTTCTTGGGGCATTTTCCCTTCAGTTTTGTCTTTAGCAAGTGAAATGCATGCTCAATCAGATTCAGGTCAGGCGATTGACTTGGCCATTGCATAACATTCCACTTCTTTCCCTTAAAAAACTCCTGCTTTTGTCAGCAGTCACATCATCAATAAATACAAGAGAACCAGTTCCATTGGCAGCCATACATGCCCACGCCATGACACTACCACCACCATGCTTCACTGATGAGGTGGTATGCTTTGGATCATGAGCAGTTCTATTCCTTCTCCATACTCTTCTCTTCCCATCACTCTGGTACAAGTTGACCTTGGTCTCATGCATGTTGTTCCAGAACTGTGAAGGCTTTTTTAGATGTTGTTTGGCAAACTCTAATCTGGCCTTCCTGTTTTTGAGGCTTACCAATGGTTTACATCTTGTGGTGAACCCTCTGGTGAAGTCTTCTCTTGATTGTTGACTTTGGCACATATACACCTACCTCCTGGAGAGTGTTCTTGATCTGGCCAACTGTTGTGAAGGGTGTTTTCTTCACCAGGGAAAGAATTCTTGGGTCATCCACCACAGTTGTTGGTGGATGGCAATGACCATACCAGACAACACTATATCATACCATTGTATGGATTACACTTTTTCAAATCTCTATATGTTATTTTTTTGTACGTCTTCACCTTGGGAATTCATCACAAGGTAAGGGTGCATCTCGTCCAGAGGGTCCCTGTACTGCTGGTGGAAATGTACCACCTACATGCAATATTCCTACACAAGGCACCAATATTTCACATACACCATTACTTGAACTGAGCACTATGCAACCACTTGTAGATAGTAATGATTTTTTTAGACAAGCTATCCCAGATGCACCCACCCACTCACAAAGGACCCGCGGCAATCTCAACAATTTTGTAGTGAAAATCGCTCCACCAGTACCAGCTTCAACATCATAAATCTTTCTTCCCATAACCTAACACCTTTCATTTTGTCTCAACCAAAAATTGGATCACTTTGACACTATCAAGGATGTAAACTTGTTCGCCAGAAAGCTGACCTACAAGTTTTTATATTCAATAGAGACATCAAAGAGAGAAAGCTTTGCGGATTTATGGAAGGACTTTACGGTTTCAGACTTCAGGACACTTAAAGATCTAATGGAATTACTTGATGAGAATGAAGATCCACTGTCCCCTCTTATCTCACAATTACCCAGTTTACCTATGAGTTCTTTGGTTGATCAACAACCTGGATACATCCAGGGCGAGAGCCAATTGACTAATAAAAACAAGAAAAAGTTACCACCTCTCCAGACCAACGCCAGCGTCTGGGCGTTTGTCATGCAAGTAACTTGAGAGATTGAAAAGATCATAACCTGTACGTACATTGCGGGTCATCTTTCGGCAGAACAAATGGAGGCTTTACAAAATTTGAACACAAATCATGAGATTGTGATTAAACCTTCTGACAGGGGGTATTGTCATCCTTATGGATGTTGGGCAATATAAACGCAAGTGTTTGTGTATTCTTGAAAACCGTGAATGGTATAGAATGATCCATGAGGATGTGACCACAACATTCCAGGAGGAATTCTCTCGGATTCTTCTCAAGGTGCACTAAAGGGGGATAATCAATAAGGAGATATACAAATCAATTTTTGTTAAATTTGCACATACTCCCACCTTTTATGCATTGCCCAATACTCAAAAGGACATTCGTTGCCCCCCCCCCCCCCCCCAGCAGACCAAATGTGTTGGGCATGGGGTCATATACAGAACATGCTAGTCAATTTGTGGACACATTTATGTCCTCATGTTATTGCTCTCCCGTCCTATATACAGGACAACCCCGATTTACTTAAACGATTAGAGAACTGTTCGGTCCCTCCAGACACCCTTTTAGTAGTGATTTAACGCTGAGGCTCTTTACAGTAGCATACCACATACCTCTGGCCTATCTGTCAATTAAAGCCTCCTTAAAGAACGGCCTCTGGATCAATGGCCGTATGTTCAATTTATTCTGAGTGTGCTTGAACACATACTCACCAAGAACATTTTTACCTACGATGGCTCCCACTACCTCCAGGTGCAGGGGGTTGCGATGGGGAGGTCTTGTGCCCCATCGTATACCAACCTGTACCTGGGGGGGTGGGAGCGTATGGCCATACATTCTAACATGATACAGTTACATAGATGACGTGATCATGTTTTGGATGGGCATAGAGATCAAACTAACTGAATTCATGACCTCTTTGGACATCAACAACTTCAATTTGAAGTTTACTATGCACCATGATACAGTGTCTATTCCATTCTTGGATATTAGGATCTTCAAACACTCTGATGGGTCCATTGGTACCACTCTCTATTCTAAGCCCCATGCGGGTAATACATTACTTCACGCTCAGAGTGCCCATCCCAAGCCCCTGGTTAAAAGCATACCATACTCTCAGTACCTACGTCTGAGACATATATGCTCTAATGATGCCCACTTCAAATCGGAAGCTGACGCTCTTCGAGATTAGACTTTTGGCCAGAGGATACTCATGTTTTTTCTTATGTAAAACTTTTAATAGGGTGTACAAACTGTCTAGGGAAGATCTTTTTAAACCTAAAACAAAGTCACAATCTGGCTTATCACTACATATTCTCAAAAAACATTGGTACTACTCTAAGTAAATACCTTAGAGATGTCCATGAAATTACCTTCAAAAAACCTAGATCTATTAAAGATAGGGTCACATCTAGCCATTTTGTTTCCTCTCCCACCCCCTCCCCAGCATCCAGTCTCAGAGGCAGCTGGCAATGCGGCTCATGTGACTAATCAAATAGATCCTGGAAAATCAGGCTTTCTACCTGCCAAATGGCAAACTTCATCAATTTAAACACTATGTTGACTCTAATATTCCAGGTATTGTTTATATTATGCATTGTGAATGCGGAGCCTATTGTATAGGTAAAACCATACACCAATTCCGGCGAAGAATCAAAGACCATGTATATTATGCTAGAGACAATCTCTTAAACACCCTGGTGGGGAGATGTATTGCTTTCCAAATTAAGCACGATACTAGTGTTAGGAAGTATGCAGCGCTCAAGCATATTCCCCAAAACCCTAGAGGTGGGGATTTGGACAAGGTGATCCTCCAGCGGGAGGCTAGATGTATCTCTTGTCTTAAGGCTACATGTTCGCCCACCCTCAACAAAGCATTTAGCTTCAAGCCCTTTCTTCCTGGGCTTGTGATTGGTCTGTTGTAAATATCTGGTATTCTGTGATATCTATTTTCCCCTCTTTTATTTGATGGCACCACTAGTTTGTATATATGTATAAACATATGTTCATGTTTTTTCTCTGTGTATATATAGATTCTTCTGTGCTTGGCCGGAGGGGGGTGTTTGGTTGTGTGAATTTTCGCTTCCAGGAATGCGTGATCGTGCATTCTTGTTCACGAATGACACTTCCGAGCGCGTGTTCGTGCATGTGCGGCTTTGGGAGCACGTCGCGGCTCTGACGCCACATCGTGCGCCACAATTTTTGTGACGCGGGGGGCGGTGGGAGCATATATACTGGCATTCCACGGGGCATGGTGAGCCGTTCCTGATGGCGACGGGTTGATGCACACTGGAACTTGGCATGGTAAGCAAACCATAGGAGGTAATCTTTGTGGCAATATGCAACTGTGGTGGCATTTGGGTTTATCTCATTGATAGCTTTTATGGTTTGCAGCGCATTGGTTCTATGTTACTCAGCCACTTACAGATGGACTATCTGATGATGTGATTTTGATCCTATGAAAGGTTCTTGGAAGTATCCTTTTTTACATGTGTTCATGAAATTTGGCACTATTTTATTGTAAGTATTATCATCTTTTTGCAGACATAGGTTATATTTGAGCAACTCCTTTTTACCACTTCCATTCATGTACATGCCCCTATATGTTTTATTTTAGAGATTCTTCATTAGCAAGCCTGTGTGCCTTGCCACCTTGAGTGTATCTTTTTGCAAGACCACCCATTGCCATATATCCTGTAATGTGTTTTAATCCAAGTAAGTTTGGCGTATAATAGCCTGATACTGTTGGGCTGGGCACATATTCCATATTTTGATTTCTATCACATTATCAGTGCCTTGAAAAAGTATTCATACCAATTGAAATTTTCCACATTTATTTTTCATACATCATGGGACACAGAGTTAGGCTAATATTCATTACCTGCTGGGTTATACTTCATCTCCAGGTGAATAAACACTGGTAGACCAAAGGTCTTTAGACAGGAAGTGATCCCCCTATATTATCCCTCCCATACAGGAAGTACTTCCGTTTTTTTCCAGTGTCTGCAAGGTGGATGGCACGGTTGTTTGAGCTCTCTGAACTCCAGGTCTCTAGTCCCACAAGCGGTTCTTAAATGAATGAAGGGGTTGATCGATCGGATCCATTTGACACAGGCTTTATATGCTTAGATAAATGGTACCCGAGCCTCTCAAAGAAAACTCAAGATCCTTCAAGGTTTTGCCTGTAATGCTGCCTCTGGGTGCTGGACCCTGAGAAGTGGAATCCTGGACACTACAATGCTAAGGCATTCCTGCAGGGTGCTGTACAGATCCAAGGGAGTGGACCCTAAACATGAAAAGGGTACACAGTCCCTAAAGATCCTCAAGTGACAGGAACCCGCCGTGAAGGGTGAAGATTGGGCTTTTAGTTTTTAAGCTGCCCTGCGCCTGGACGGGAGTGAAACCCCTTTATTATTATTATTGTGGAGTGTCCCAGTGTATGTAACAATCAGTCAAGCTAGCTAGAGGCTGGACACCTGTGTGTGGTGACCATACGGGGGAGTTTTGGGATAGCTGAGGGTGTTTGCAAAGTGTACCTTTTTTTGCTTGTCTGGCTGTTTTTTTACCTGTATGATGGCGCATGATGGTGTACCATTTTGCCTTGGTTCACCATGGCGCACGTGCATTCGCAAGAGTGACGGTGGACCTAGCAGTTTGGCGGCCATGGCGCACGCGGCTTCGCTGCACATGCACAGTAGCCTTTATCTGGGCGTACAAAGATTTGCGTCTTATGTGAATAAAGCTATGCCCATTCGCTGGAACCGCGCACGTGCATGGGCATGCACAGAACTTTCCGGTGCACAGCCAGCTTATTCAGGCTGTATATGCCAAGCATGCAGTGCTTCCAGAAATCAGCTGTGGGACGCAGAGCAGACTCTGAACAGGCACTTGCAGTGGTTCATTTCTCCTTACGCAGGTCATGTGAGTCACTAAGTTTTGCTTGGCAAGATTGTTGCATAGGGGCTTGGTGGGCCCTATTAAAGAGTCTCCCTTCTGAGGTGTTTTAATACTACACCCAAGTACTCTCTTTTTGTGGCTAGTAAATGTCTTCAAAAAAGAGGAGTGGGACTAACACTACAGGGAAGGGCACACCTATGTCGTCAGTAGTTCCTGATCAACCTAGTCCTATCCTTAGTGTTGTATCCCCTGAAGCACCAGAGGCTTCCGGGCAATCTGAGCCGCTGCACCTATCTAGTATTGTGCCTACAGGCAACGCTGCTGCTTCACCTTTTATCACCAAGGATGAACTGTCCTCGGCCCTAGCCGGGTTAGAGCACAGGATTGCTGGCATGATTGCCTCCATCCCGCAGGGTGGCAAGAAGCGCAAGATCCCCCTCCCTGGAGCAGCATGGAGCAGGAATGGGTTGAGGATGGGGAAGAGCTAAAAGCTTGGGATTCTGTGGAGGGCCTGGCAGATGAGTATGCTTCGGAGCAATCTGGACAAAGATATCCAGTTGATGTCTGCCTCTCAGTCGCAGAGGCTTTTCATCCTGACTCTGACCGAAATGGTTTGTTCTGCCTTTAAGTTTCCTCTTACAGAGGTGACTGAGCCCCACTGGTCCTCTTGGGATCCCTGAGGCCTCCTCACGCCGCACAGGCTTTCTCCCTACACCCCCTGCTGGAAGAGGTGGTGTATGGAACATCCTGACAGGATCCTGTTCCTCTTAAGAGGTTTTGCCTTTTTATATCCCATGGATGAAAAGTTTGTTTAAAGGGAGCATGCCAGCCGTAGATGCAGCAGTCTCTTCCTTAAACAAGAACTTAATTAGATTAAGCTTAATTAAGATTAACTTAATTAGATAAAGCACAGGGCTTGAAAGACCCTGTTGACAAGAAATTGGAGTCATTATTAAAGGCTTGAATACAAAGGTATGTGGCGCTAACTAAAAGTAATATAAAAGTAAATACTAATCTTTTTGGCTCTATACACCACCACAATAGATTTGAAATTAAATGAACAAGATGTGCTTTAACTGCAGACTTTCAGCTTTAATTTGAGGGTATTTACATCCAAATCAGGTGAACGGTGTAGGAATTACAACAGTTTGTATATGTGCCTCCCACCTTTTAAGGGACCAAAAGTAATGGGACAGATTACCAATCATCCATCAAACTTTCACTTTTTAATATTTGGCTGCAAATCCTTTGCAGTCAATTACAGCATGACGTCTGGAACGCATAGACATCACCAGATGCTGGGTTTCATCCCTGGTGATGCTCTGCCAGGCCTCTTCTGCAACTGTCTTCAATTCCTGCTTGTTCTTGGGGCATTTTCCCTTCAGTTTTGTCTTTAGCAAGTGAAATGCATGCTCAATCGGATTCAGGTCAGGCGATTGACTTGGCCATTGCATAACATTTCACTTCTTTCCCTTAAAAAACTCCTGCTGCTTTTGTCAGCAGTCACATCATCAATAAATACAAGAGAACCAGTTCCATTGGCAGCCATACATGCCCACGCCACACTACCACCACCATGCTTCACTGATGAGGTGGTATGCTTTGGATCATGAGCAGTTCCTTTCCTTCTCCATACTCTTCTCTTCCCATCACTCTGGTACAAGTTGACCTTGGTCTCATGGATGTTGTTCCAGAACTGTGAAGGCTTTTTTAGATGTTGTTTGGCAAACTCTAATCTGGCCTTCCTGTTTTTGAGGCTTACCAATGGTTTACATCTTGTGGTGAACCCTCTGGTGAAGTCTTCTCTTGATTGTTGACTTTGACACATATACACCTACCTCCTGGAGAGTGTTCTTGATCTGGCCAACTGTTGTGAAGGGTGTTTTCTTCACCAAGGAAAGAATTCTTGGGTCATCCACCACAGTTGTTTTCCGTGGTCTTCCGGGTCTTTTGGTGTTGCTGAGCTCACCGATGCGTTCTTTCTTTTTAAGGATGTTCTAAACAGTTGATTTGGCCACACCTAATTTTCTTGCTATATCTCTGATGGGTTTGTTTTGTTTTTTCAGCCTCATGATGGCTTGCTTCACTGATAGTGACAGCTCTCTGGATCTCATATTGAGATTTGACAGCAACAGATTCCAAATGCAAATAGCACACTTGAAATGAACTCTGGAGCATTTATCTGCTCCTTGTAAATGGGATAATGAGGGAATAACACACACCTGGCCATGGAACAGCTGAGCAGCCAATTGTCCCATTACTTTTGGTCCCTTAAAAAGTGTGAGGCACATATACAAACTGTTGTAATTCCTACACCGTTTTGGATTTGGATATAAATACCCTCAAACTAAAGCTGAAAGTCTGTAGTTAAAGCACATCTTGTTTGTTTCATTTCAAATCCATGGTGGTGGTGTATAGAGCCAAAAAGATTAGAATTGTGTCGTTGTCCCAATATTTATGGATTTGACTGTACATCATGCTGAAGATTACTTGCACCTGATTATTTACCACGTTAGCTTTAACACAGTCCTGGAAGTGTTATTTATTAAGTGTGTATATCACACTCATTTCTGTTCATTATTTTTATTATTTATTACTTTTAGTTAGCGCCACATACCTTTGTATGCATTTATTTTTTCTGTGTGGGAACACTTTTTTATGTTGGCAGCTTCTCATATTCTTTTGTTTATCTGAGCGAATTTGTTTTGCGCATTAGTTCTTTTCTCTTCCATTATTAAAGGCTTCCTTTTCTTTGGCCAGTTCAGCTATTCAGCCAGCTCTTGCAGCAATTGGTATCTGCCAGTCCGTAAAGGATCAGGTCAAACGGCCTGATAGGCCTAACCAGGTGGATGATCTGCCTGAAATAATCAAAAAAGGGATTGGAAGCCTGATCCCCAGTCAGGCGACCAAGGAATGGGGCATATTGGACTATTCCGGTACAGTAATTAAGGATATGAAGCAGGTAATGGCAGTATTAAAAATTATAATTAATTTATTGATGCAAGGGACAAAACATGATAATACAATAACACTCAATAAAAGTACAGGTATATCACCCATGGATTCAATAGTATACAGTACAACACAAGATCTCAGATATCATATTCCTCGACTAGTTTCGCGGACGCAATCCGCTTCATCAGGAGGGAATCTGGAGAAGAGTTATTCTGACTAAACAGTCTGAACCTGACAATTAAAAAACATACAATGGAGTTTACTCAAATACATAATCAGTACAATTTATGTTCCAGCATCAAAATTGACAAATGCGTAATAAATATGGGGGGGGGGGGGAAGGGACGAATCTGCTTACCCAGGTCCCCGCAGACCCCAGACCTGGGGTCTGCGGGGACCTGGGTAAGCAGATTCGTCCCTTCCCCCCCCCCCATATTTATTACGCATTTGTCAATTTTGATGCTGGAACATAAATTGTACTGATTATGTATTTGAGTAAACTCCATTGTATGTTTTTTAATTGTCAGGTTCAGACTGTTTAGTCAGAATAACTCTTCTCCAGATTCCCTCCTGATGAAGCGGATTGCGTCCGCGAAACTAGTCGAGGAATATGATATCTGAGATCTTGTGTTGTACTGTATACTATTGAATCCATGGGTGATATACCTGTACTTTTATTGAGTGTTATTGTATTATCATGTTTTGTCCCTTGCATCAATAAATTAATTATAATTTTTAATACTGCCATTACCTGCTTCATATCCTTAATTACTGTACCGGAATAGTCCAATATGCCCCATTCCTTGGTCGCCTGACTGGGGATCAGGCTTCCAATCCCTTTTTTGATTATTGATTTCTGGATGATGGTACATATACACTCCTGCTACCCTTATATTTTACTGTGGAGAGGCCACTCCTCTAACTGCCTGAAATAAGACAAATATTCCTTGAGCGCTATGTTTTGCTTTTGACGCCTTTAAAAGGATTCAATACAGCAGGTTTCTCATTTCGCTCTCTTGTCTGTACATATGCACAGACTTTTGTGGCTTAAGAACTGGTCAGCCAAGCTTCCTTGTGAAAAGTTATTGGCAGGTATCCCCTTTCATGGGGAACGTTTATTTGGTGATCATTTGGACAAATATATCCAAAAGATTTCCTGAGGGAAGAGTTCTCTACTTCCTGTGAAGAAAAGCACCAGGCGTCCCTCATTTAAAACTTCAGGGACTGCTTCCTCAAATGTCTCAGCGCCAAGGCAGTTCTGCTGCCAACAGGGCGCTAGGGCCAGGGGCAAGCCGCAAGGCCAGGGCCAGAAAAGGCCCTGGGTTCAAAATTCTTTTAAACCCAGCACCAACTACACTTTGCGGACATTTGGAGAACAATAATTCAGGACGAGTGGGTCACCTCAATTATATCCCGCGGTTACAAGCTGAAGTTGCGGGGGATCCCCCTCAGGTTTTTATAAGCCAGTGTTCTCTTGGATCCTCCAAAAAGAGACTTTTTGCTTCAGGCACTACATCATTTAGTGCATCAAGGAGTGATTGTACAGGTTCCTGTATCCGAAGGAGCGAACCTGTTTTACGGTTTAAAAACCATACAGAGTCACAAGGCCCATTTTTGGGCCTAAGATCCCTGAACCAGTATCTACTAATCCGTTTATTTCGGATGGAGCCTGTCCGCTCAGTTGTCACCTCGCCAAGGCTCTTTAGCCTCCATCAATATAAAGGACGCTTATTTACACGTACCTATCTTTCAGCCTCATCAGAGGTTCCTGCGATTTGCAGTAGAGGAACGTTATTTTCTGTTTGTGGCTCTACCCTTTGGGCTTGCTACAGCTCCTTGGGTGTTCATAAAGGTCCTAGCACCAGTACTGGGTCTTTTAAGGGCCCAAGGGATCCTGATGCTCAGGTATCTGGACGACCTCCTGCTCAGTGATCACTCGTTACAGGCTCTAGAACTGAGCACAACATGCACATTGCGGTATTTGAAAAATTTAGGCTGGATCTTAAATGCCAAAAAGTCAGCCTTGAAACCAGGTCAAGGTCTAAAGTATTTAGGTCTGATCCTAGATACGGTCCAAGCAAGAGTATTCTTGCCATCCGCAAGGATCTGTGCCCTGAAAGGTCAGGGGCGTCAGGGGGCACCAGACAACCCTCCTTTCGGCTCTCTTGAGTCTTTTAGGGAGGATGGTATCCTCCTTCGAGGCGGTGCCCTATGCCCAGTTCCCTTCCAGGCATCTACAACAAGACATCTTGTTGTCTTGGAACAGTAGAGGACGAGCCCTGGATTATACAATGTTCTTATCTCGGGCATGCTTAAGCCTAAATTGGTGTTTCCAGGATCAGAACCTGCGAAAGGAAAGATCCTTCCTCCCGGTAACTTGGAGAGTACTGACTACAGATGCCAGTCTCTCAGGCTGGGGAGCGACCCTAGAAGGGCTCACAGCTCAAGGGAAATGTCAAGGACAGAACAGATCCTGCCCTTCAACGTCCTGGAATTACGGTCAGTAAGACTGGCCCTACGGTCCTGGACGGTGAAGCTTCAGGACTACCCTATCAGGATTCCATCGGACAATGCCACTTTAGTGGCCTATATAAACCACCAAGGCGGTACCAGGTGTCGTTCAGCTCTGAAGGAGATGAACCACATACTAGCCTGGGCAGAGGGACATGTGCCTATTCTATCGGCAGTCCATATCCCGGGAGTAGAGAACTGGAAGGCAGATCATCTCAGCTGCCAGCAAATCTGCCCGGGGGAATGGTCCCTACACCCAGGGGTGTTTCAGGATATTTGCCCCAACATTGGGGATGGCCAGAGGTCGACTTACTGGCATCCAGGTTCCACAAGCTACAGCAGTTTGTGTCTTGAACAAGAGATCCTCTGGCAATCGGAACAGATGCTCTGGTAGTTCCATGGAGCCAGTACTCCCTGGTTTATGCTTTCCCTCCGATCCCTCTCCTTCCACATTTGTTGCACAGGATTCGGAGATAGGGAGTTCCAGTCATTCTGGTGGCACCAGCCTGGCCCAGAAGGCCCTTGTTCCCGGAGATTGTGAAACTGACAATAGAAAGGCCATGGACGTTTCCACGGCACTCCGATCTACTGTCTCAAGGGCTTATATTCCACCCCAATTTACAGTCTCTAAATTTGACGTCATGGCTATTGAAACCAGGGTGTTAAAGGACCATGGCATCTCTGGACCAGTGGTGTCTACCCTAGTGAATGCTAGAAAAGCGGTCACTAGGAAGATCTATCATAAGGTCTGGAAGACTATATTGCTTGGTTTGAAGCCAAAAAATGGCATCCTTGGAAATACGTTATTGGGAGAATTCTCTCTTTTCTACAGCTGTCAGCTGTGAAAATCAAATTGGCTTTAAGTACAATCAGAGGTTAAGTTATGGCCCCAGCAGTATTCTTCCAAAGGCCTTCAGCCTCCCCTTCACTGGTCTGAACCTTTATGCAGGGGGCAATTCGCTTGCTTCCCCCCATTAGGTCACCTATGTGTCCTTGGGATTTGGACTTTGTGCTGTCTGTGTTACAAGAGCAGCCATTTGCACCTATCAAGGAAATTCCATTACACTTGCTGTCACGCAAGCTAGCCTCCCTGTTGGCTATCACCTTGGCTAGAATGGTGTCGGAGTTCTCAGCCCTTTCATGCAGGGAACTGTACTTGAGCCTTCACCACGACAGGGTCGTGTTACGGCCTGTTCCATCCTTTTTGCCAAAGGCGGTGTCAGCCATTCATTTAAATCAGGATGTTATTTTGCCTTCTTTTTTCTCTCAGCCTCGTTTGGTGGAAGAGACACGACTGCACTCCTTGGACGTTGTCCGGGCAGTCAAGGTTTATTTGTCTAGATCTGCGGAGATCCGAGGATCAGACTCCTTTTTTGTTTTACCAAAAGGACCCAAGAAAGGGCAGGCAGCTTCCAAAGCTTCCATTGCCAATTGGGTCCGTCAATTGGTCATTCAGGCCTACGGTCTAAAACATAAAGCTCCTCCCTTTAGGGTGAGAGCTCATTCTACCAGGGGTGTAGGAACCTCCTGGGCCTTTCGCCATTGGGTATCTGTGGCTCAGATTTGTAAAGGCTGTTACCTAGTCTTCAGTACATATGTTCACAAAATGTTTTCAAGTGGATGATGTTCGAGCAGCTGAGGATTCGGCTTTCGACCGCAGTGTACTGCGGGCTGCCGTATAAGGTCTGATGGCCATTGTTTGGCAGGGTGCCTCCCTCCCTTCAAGGCTATTGCTTTGGGACGTCCCAGCAGGTAATGAATATTAGCCTAACTCTGTGTCCCATGATGTATGAAAAAGAAAATAGGATTTTTTTGTCATACTTACCTGTAAAATCCTTTTCTTTGAGTACATCATGGGACACAGAGGTCCCTCCCCTCTTTTTGAGGATTCAGTGCTTGCTCCAAAACTGAATTACTTACTGTATTTGAGGGGCTATATACGGGATCACTTCCTGTCTAAAGACCTTTGGTCTACCAGTTTCCATTCACCTAGAGATGAAGTATAACTCAGCAGGTAATGAATATTAGCCTATATCTGTGTCCCATGATGTACTCAAAGAAAAGGATTTTACAGGTAAGTATGACCAAAAAACCCTATTTTTGTCATGTTAAAAGAAAAAAACGTAAATTTATTTTATTGGGATTTTATGTGATAGACCAACACAGTGGCACATATTTGTGAAATGGAAGAAAAATTAGAAATGGTTTTCAAAGTGTTTTACAAATATCTGAAAAGTTTGGTGTTCATTTATATTCGGCCCCCCTGGGTCAATACTTTGTAGAACCTCCTTTCCCTGCAATTGCAAGTCTTTTTGGGAATGTCTCTACCAGCTTTGCACATCTAGAGAGTGATATTTTTGCCTATTCTTCTTTGCAAAATAGCTCAAGCTCTGTCAGGTTGGATGGAGAGCTTCTGTGAACAGCAATTTGCAAGCCTTGCAACAGATTCTCAAATGAATTAACCACTTTCGGACAGCCGCACACCGATGTACGTCCCTACTTTGGGGACCGATATCTTTGTTATGGCAGCAGCTAGCTGCCATAACCCCGGTATCCACGTGGTCGGACGGCGGTCCGGTACAAGATAAAAGTGGTCTCTGCGGCAGATTCGCCACAAGATCACTTTTATCTATGGCGGGAGAGGGCCCCCCCGCCCCTCTGCGATCCAGTGCCCTCCGCTGCTTACCAAAGCCGTCGGCAACGTCGATTGCGTTTGTCCCCTGGGCTGACATGGAGACAAGTGAGAGGAAGATGGCCCCCACCTGTCTCCATGACACTGCGGGGCAGAAGCAACGTCATAACGTCACTAATGCCCATAGCTCTTAAAGGGGCTTTTTTTTTTAAATTTTTTTAAATGACAATTAATTTTTTTTTTTTATTATTGCATTTTAGTGTAAATATGAGATCTGAGGTTTTTTTTACCCCAGATCTCATATTTAAGAGGTCCTGTCATGCTTTTTTTCTATTACAAGGGATGTTTACATTCTTTGTAATAGGAATAAAAGTGACAGCTTTTCTTTTCTTTCTTTTTTTTAAAATAAAAAGTAAAAGGTAAAATACATAAATAAAAAAAAATTTAAACGCGTCCAGTCCCGCCGAGCTCGCGTGCAGAAGCGAACGCATACGTGAGTAGCGCCCGCATATGAAAACGGTGTTCAAACCACACATGTGAGGTATAGCCACGATCGGTAGTGTGAGAGCAATAATTCTAGCCCTAGACCTCCTCTGTAACACAAAACGTGCAACCGGTAGAATTTTTTTAATGTCGCCTATGGAGATTTTTAAGGGTAAAAGTTTGTCCCCATTCCATGAGCGGGCGCAATTTTGAAGCGTGACATGTTGGGTATCAATTTACTTGGCGTAACCTTATCTTTCACAATATAAAAAAAAATTGGGCTGACTACTTTTGTCTTATTTTTTAATTCAAAAAAGTGTATTAAAAAAAAAGTGCCCTTGTAAGACCTTTGCACAAATATTGTGTGACAGAATGTATTGCAACAACCGCCATTTTATTCTCTAAGGCTTTGACTGGGCCATTCTAACACATTAATATGCTTTGATCTAAACCATTCCATTGTAGCTCTGGCTGTATGTTTAGGGTCGTGCTGGAAGGTGAACCTCCGCCCCAGTCTCAAGTGTTTTGCAGACTTTAACAAGTTATCTTCTAAGACTGCCCTGTATAGGGCTTCATCCATCTTCCTATCAACTCTGACCAGCTTCCCTGTCCCTGCTGAAGAAAAGCATCCCCACAACATGATGCTGCCACCATATTTCATGGTGCGGATGGTGTGTTCAGGTTTAGTTTTCTGCCACACATAGTGTTTTTTGCTTTTAGGCCAGAAAGTTCCATTTTGGTCTCATCTGACCAGAGCACCACCTTCAACATGTTTGTTGTGTCCCCTACATGGCTTCTCACAAACTGCAAACAGGACTTCTTTATGGCTTTCATTCAACAATAGCTTTCTTCTTGCCACGCTTCCATAAAGGCCAGATTTGTGGAGTCCACGACTAATAGTTGTCCTGTTGACAGATTCTCCCACCTGAGCTGTGGATCTCTGCAGCTCCTCCAGAGTTACCATGGGCCTCTTGGCTGCTTCTCTGAATAATGCTTTCCTTGTCCGACCTGTCAGTTTAGGTGGACGGCCATGTCTTGGTAGGTTTGCAGTTGTGCCATACTCTTTCCATTTTCGGATGATGGATTAAACAGTGCTCCGTGAGATGTTCAAAGCTTAGGGTATTTATTTTATACCTAACTTTGCTTTAAACTTCTCCACAACATTATCCCTGAATTGTCTGGTGTAATCCTTGGCCTTCATGATGCTGTTTGTTCACTAAGGTTCGCTAACAAACCTCTGAGTGCTTTACAGAACATCTGTATTTATACTGAGATTAAATTACACAGTGGGCTCTATTTACTAATTAGGTGAATTCTGAAGGCAATTGGTTCCACTAGATCTTAATTCAAGGTATGAGAGTAAAGGGGGCCGAATACAAATGCTCGCCAGTTTTCAGATATTTATTTGTAAATTTTTTTTTTTTTTTTTTAACAACAAGATTGGTTTTTTATTTGAAAAATTGAATTGCAGTACATTATAAGACATGAAATCATTGCAGTGAACACAACAATGGGAAAACAGTATATATGCAGTACACAGTATGCAGTGTAGTCATAGGACATGGCAGATAAACATCACATAGGACAGGAACATAGGGATTTATCCCTCCGCTGTCGTCAGAAAAAAAAAAGAGGAGGGGGGGGGGAGGGACACCGAACAATAGAGCGCAGTCAAATACAGTGCCTCATAGGCCTATAGGGTAAGGACGTCAAAAGAGGATAATACAGATCACAGGGGGTTGGTCCATGGCTGCCACACCCTCTCAAATTTCCGAGGACAACCTCTGCTTATATAGGTAAGTTTATACATTGGCAGAATAGCATTAATTGAGTTTTCCCATGACCTTATTGTAGGTGGTAAGGGGGAAGTCCATCTAAGGAGGATCTCCTTTTTTGCATAAAAGAGTAGCAATGAAAGCAGAAGTTTAGTATACCGAGGCCTTTGGTCATCATCCTGTATACCCAGTAGGGCCAGTTCTGCCGTCAGGGGCAGCTCCAGCTGGAGCCGTACATTAATAAACTCGAAAATATCCGTCCAATAACGATTGAGTCTAGGACATAGCCAAAACATGTGCATATAATCACTATCTGAAGACTGACATCTTGGACAGTTCGGGGATCTCAGCGGGTAAATTCTGTGCAGTCTCCGAGGCGTGAAGTAAGTCCTATGCAGGAATTTGGTTTGTATTAATTTGTCCCTGGAGGATATCACCAGTTGGGAGCAATTTTCGAAACATTCCTCCCAAGTCTCTCTATCTAGGGATGGGATATCAGCCCTCCACTTGTCCCATAGTACATCCATTTTTTTGGAGTCTGTGCTAAGTAACGTCAAGTATAACATCGATAGGGGCTTAGACAAGGATTCCTGCGCCAATAACTCCTCGACCACATCCGTCTCAAGGTCAGGTGGTGTCGGGAACTGAGCACGGAACGGATGACGCAGCTGATAGTAGCGAAACAGCATTCCTGCCGGAAGGCCACACCTCTCTACCAGGTCTTGAAAGGAAACCATGACCCCGGAGGAAACAACATCCTTCAGAATTTTAATTCCATACCGGGCCCATACTTGTGGGTCAGGAATAGTCCTGAAATGCGGGAGAGTAGGATTCCCCCATAACGGACAATAAGGGGACCACCTATTTGGAGATAAAAACCGTCTCCTAGCCACCCCCCATACGCGCAGAGTGGCTCGAGTAGGACCGGAGAGTTTAGGACTGAAGGAGGCACCACGATATACCAAATTACCGAGCTCTTTAAGGGAACCCACCATAGCCGCCTCCAAACAAACCGCTGCATTGGTCCTAGACTGCTCAAACCACCACCTAACCGTGACTAGCACGGCTGCCCAATAATACACCATCAGGTTAGGTAAGGCCAAACCCCCACATCTGACAGGGAGCTGAAGAGTTGAATTGGCTATACGAGGGGAGGATCCCCGCCATAGAAAGGATCCAATGCAGCCGTCTATCTCTTTGAAAAATGCCTGGGGTATCCATGTGGGGCAATTCCGAAAGATATAATTTAATTTAGGTAGATAAATCATTTTCAATATATTTATACGCCCTAGCAGATTAAGGGGCAGATTGGCCCACCTAGAGCAGTGGTCTTTAAGACGTGCGACTATAGGCTGTAGGTTAAGGCGTTGAAAGGACCTAAAGTCTCGCGATATCTTTATTCCCAGGTATGTGAATTCCTCCGCCCACTTCAGCGCAGGTTGGGTCACTAGATCCCTGGCCTTAGCATCTAGAGGAAAAAGTACCGATTTAGACCAATTAATACGGACTCCTGAAAAACGTCCGAACTTATCAAAAATTTCCAAAGCCGCCTGCAGCAAAGTATCCGCATCCTGTAAATAGAGTAGTGCGTCATCGGCATACAGGGATATCTTCTCCTCCAGAGGGCCAACCCGCAATCCCACAATGCGGCTAGATTCACGAACAAGTGTCGCCAGGGGCTCCAAGGCCAAGGCAAACAGAGTGGGGGATAGTGGGCACCCCTGCCTGGTCCCCCTCCGGAGGAGAAAAACATCGGAAAGGGAGTCATTTACCCTAATCCTTGCTCTGGGGGCCCTATATAACAAACCTAACCAGTGAAGAAACTTAGGACCCACCCCAAATCTCTTCAGCACTTCCCATAAATATTCCCACTCCACGGAGTCAAAAGCCTTCTCCGCGTCCAGAGAGGCTATGACTGTTCCGTCATTATCATGGGTGGCAGCCAGGTTTAGGAACAGACAGCGTATGTTGAATTCGGTGCCCCGGCATGAACCCGGTTTGATCTACATGTACGAGGTCCTCTATTACCTTCCCAAGCCTCCTGGCCAAAATTTTTGCCAGTAGTTTGGCATCTGCGTTGATGAGGGAAATCGGTCAATAAGAGGCACATTCTTCAGGGTCCTTACCAGGTTTGGGCACCAACACCACCACTGCTTCAGAGAAAGATTCAGGGAGAGCATTCAAAGTAAAAGATTGCTGTAGTAATGAAGTAAATCTAGGTGCGAGGAGTTCTTGGTATATAGCATAAAATTTAATGGGTATCCCATCTGGTCCCGGGGCCTTTCCATGCTGCATAGAACCCAGGGCCTCCTGAACCTCTTCTAAAGAAATATCCTTCTCCATTTCTACACATTTTTCGGGCTTTAAAGAGGGGAGGGTGACCTGGTTGAGATAGTCAATCAACTGGGAATGATCAAAATCGGCTCTAGAGGAATAAAGATTTTTGTAGAAGTCAAGAAATCTTGCACTAATATCCGCCGGAGCCGTCAATAGACTGCCATCCAGGTCTTTAAATCTACCAATGCAAGTAACAGTGTGCTGTCCCCTGGCAAGCCAGGCCAACAGCCTACCGTTCCTGTCTCCAAACTCGAATACCCTCTGGGTGCTATCCAGCATCGACTTCTTAGTGAGCTTGATCCTACAAAGAGACAACTCCGAGGACATCCTGCCAGAGCACATAATGGGCCTGGTCAGGAAATCGGACATATTCCGCCTCCTTCAGCCTAGCCTGGTCCTCTAATAGCCTCAGAGACTGCGCAGATTCCCTCTTTTTCGCAGATCTGCGGGTCATATATTTACCCCTAAGCCAGGCCTTAAACGCATCCCACTGTACCAGAGGTCCAGTAGAGTCTGCAATATTAATCCAAAAACCGCATAATGTCTCCGGTATCTCCTCCTGGATCTCCGGCTCCATAATCCAGTACTTGGATAACCTCCACATCCTCTCACCCACCATCGGAGAAAGTTGGATGGTCACAGACACCGGAGCATGATCTGAAATTCCACGGGAGAGAATCTTCGCCGAGACCAACCTCCTCATAAGGTTGGGGGAGGAATATGCTAAGTCAATGCAAGACATGGTTCGGTGTGTGGTGGAGAGGCAAGTGAACTCTCTATCAGTGGGATGGAAATGGCGCCAAGCATCTGTCATATGAAAGGTGGACGCCCAGCGGGAAAGGTCCTGTTGCTGGGGACCAACCGCCTGCATCCTGTCCTGCTCCCTATTTGGGGTCATATTAAAATCACCTAGAAATAGGACATTTTCTACATTATATAACGTGGCTTGCTGCATCAGGTCATGAAGTAACCCTACGTCCGCCGGAGGAGGCAGGTAGACTCCCACAATAACAGGAATCTCCTCAATCAGAGAATGTAGGAGGGGATGCCTGGAGGAATGCTCACAGGTGTGAGGCTGTGAGTGTTCATGGGCTCCTCCCTGAGCTAACATGCAGACGTCTGACTCTGAGCTCCTGTGAATATGTCTAAGCCCTGAAAAAGCAGACCTACCCGGAACAAACTGCTGATTTCTCCGTTGCGCTCCAGACATTCATCGCTCAGCTGGCTGACTGAGGGTTGGCTTGCGTCTCTCTATGCTCGGAGGGGGGCAGCGGCAGTGAGCAGTCTAGAAAGCGGCTGTGATAGGTGGATCGAGAGCCGCTACTGTGTGCTGTTGTGTGCCAGGCTGGTGAGAGGACGGGGAGGAGAAGCCCAGACTCCTGGAGGAAGGGTGAACTACCAACAAATGGCAGTATGAGGGAAACGGGATGGCGGCTCCTGCATAAGCCCTGAGAAGCCATACACCGCTCAGCTGAGCCTCAGAGACGCCTAGGAGGTGAATCGTGGAAGAATGAAGTGCATGGATATTCCTGGAAACCGGGTAGGATCAGCCAAATTAACACCTTAAATGTGCACTTATACACATATCTTGTACCTGAAAGTATAGAGCACTTATATATTTTGTACTGGAAAGTATAGAGCTGATAAAGAAGCTGGTCAGGTAGAGCAGGATCAGAGGGACAAGGACTATTAATATAACTGAAAAACTGTCTGCTCTGATCCTCTCTGACCTATAGCATCACAAGGTAAAAGATTCTGGATGAGCTTTGATGGACTGAGAAAATGATTTACTAGAATGTTTTAAAAGACTTTATTTGCCCACTCTTCAGTTAACCCCACAAGAAATCTCCTCTTTCCTCCCCTTTGAGAGGACCTTTGAGAGGACCTGTATAAGGAAAAGGGCTAAACGCATATACCCTGCAGTCTCACAAGGGCATCCCCACATATACCCCCCTGCAAAACTGAAAAAGGGGGAACATCCCACTGTGAACAGGTAGAAGCTGGTCAGGTAGAGCACCTTTGAGAGGATCTGTATAAGGAAAAAGGCTAAACGCATATACCCTGCAGTCTCACAAGGGCATCTCCACATATACCCCCCTGCAAAACTGAAAAGGGGGGAACATCCCACTGTGAACAGGTAGAAGCTGGTCAGGTAGAGTAGGATCAGAGGGACAAGGACTATTAATATAACTGAAAAACTGTCTGCTCTGATCCTCTCTGACCTATAGCATCACAAGGTGAAAGATTCTGGATGAGCTTTGATGGACTGAGAAAATGACTTACTAGAATGTTTTAAAAGACTTTATTTGCCCACTCTCCAGTTAACCCCACAAGAAATCTCCTCTTTCCTCCCCTTGGAGAGGACCTGTATAAGGAAAAAGGCTAAACGCATATACCCTGCAGTCTCACAAGGGCATCCCCACATATACCCGCCTGCAAAACTGAAAAAGGGGGAACATCCCACTGTGAACAGGTAGAAGCTGGTCAGGTAGAGCACCTTTGAGAGGATCTGTATAAGGAAAAAGGCTAAACGCATATACCCTGCAGTCTCACAAGGGCATCTCCACATATACCCCCCTGCAAAACCGAAAAGGGGGGAACATCCCACTGTGAACAAGTAGAAGCTGGTCAGGTAGAGCAGGATCAGAGGGACAAGGACTATTAATATAACTGAAAAACTGTCTGCTCTGATCCTCTCTGACCTATAGCATCACAAGGTGAAAGATTCTGGATGCGCTTTGATGGACTGAGAAAATGATTTACTAGAATGTTTTAAAAGACTTTATTTGCCCACTCTCCAGTTAACCCCACAAGAAATCTCCTCTTTCCTCCCCTTTGAGAGGACCTGTATAAGGAAAAAGGCTAAACGCATATACCCTGCAGTCTCACAAGGGCATCTCCACATATACCCCCCTGCAAAACTGAAAAGGGGGGAACATCCCACTGTGAACAGGAGTAATCAGTACTGATCCATATTGTACTTTGGGGATCTTCTACTCCCCCAAAAGGTCAAAGGACTGTAAAATACATAGCTTTATAAGACTTTATAAGACTCCTATGGACTAATGACCCTCCCCTCCTAAAATCTACACATGAGATATAGACATTGATAATGACTACACGCCGACAAGCTGCGCAGCAACCAGCAAAAGGAAATCGGAGTGAGTCAGGAGGGATAAGACTTTATCTCTCCCCTTGTGCAGAGCAGAGATACCATCTGGGGGGGCTGGAAGAGAGAGGAGGAGGGACAATAGAGACTAAGCAAGACGCCGGGAAGCAAATGGAACGTAAGTCACTAACATCAGGACGCGGTGCACAAGTGGCTGGACGAAATTACATAGAGCAAGGAAGGGGATCCCCGACAATAGGGCGAGGGAGGAAGCTACCTGAGAGAAATATTCCTAATACTAAGCAACACTCCCCAAGCATGGGAAAAGTTAAAATATGAGGGGGACAAGATAGTCTGGGACTTGAAGTGGAGATGCTTATTATGGAAAGGATGGAAAAAGATCAAGGAAAGGACGAGAATAAAGGAGACACACAGAAAGGGGACACTTTGATGGTGGAACACAACCCCCCCGAACCCGTAAATAGTAAGATTCTAGATGCTTCACCCCTCAAGGAAAACTCGGCTATGATAGAGAGAGGAACTCCTCCTCTGGAGGGAGAATCAGTAACGAAAGAAGAAAAGCAAGCATTGGCAGGCCGCGGCTACTCTACAGACCGTGGGAAAAAAGGGAGATACGGTCCCCGGCTCCAAGGGGAGAGGCGGGGGAAGCCGAGAAAGAAATTAAGGAAATTAAAGATCTACTAAGGGCCCTCCCTACAAAGACTGATATCCAGCAACTAATCAGCACAGTGGAGCAGGCTTTCCAGCAGGCGGTAGAGGACCTAAAAGAAGATACAAAGGCACTAGGGCATAGGGTGGAAAGCTTGGAAGATTACTATGAGGCAACGATACAGGCGGTGACGGAGGTCCAGGACTCGATCAAGGAGCATTAGGATGTCCTAAATCTATATAAGGATCAGCTCGATGATTACGAGAACAGAGACAGAAGGAATATCCGCATAAAAGGGGTATCTGAAACAATTCAAACAACTGATTTAACCTCAGTGGCCCAAAAAGTTTTCTGTCAAATTATGGGGACCTCCATACCTGAAAGTATTGAGATAGATCGGATTCACCGAGTCCCCACATACTCCATTAAGAACAGGGAGAAAGCTAGGGAGGTTATATGTAGATTACATAAGTACACAATAAAGGAAACCATAATGAGAATGGCCCGCAGTAGCCCTGAAATCCTATTTGATGGCATGACTCTATCACTATATCCAGACCTAACACGCAGGACTCTGTTCCAACGGCGAGCTGTCCGGCCTCTGCTTGAAGCCCTGCGTTTAAAGGAGTTAAATTATCGGTGGGGATTCCCACTTAGCTTGACAGCGTCAAGAAATGGTAGAACAGCAACTCTACGTACGAAGGACGATCTACAGTCGTTTGTGGAAACACTGGACCTCCCGGCAGTAGACTTCACAGACTGGAGGACTCAAAAAAAGGGGACTCTCCTACAGCGGCCCGAACAATGGCACCAAGTCTCCCCTAAGGCCCAACGTAGAAACCGCTGTGGAAGGCATGACCCCGCTTAGGAAAAGGAAGAGAAGGGGGAAGAGAAGGAATAAGAAAAGAGAAAAAAGAAGATTAGAAGATAACCTAATTGTATAAAGTATACGGAACTCAATGCTAAGTGAACGGGTTTAAGGAATGGGACGAGGAGTGACACTTAATATATAAGATAGGTGTAATAGGTGATACAAGGGTGATAGGTAAAGGTGGAGGAAATTAGCCATTACTGTAAGAGTGAAGAGGGGAACATACGCAGATCTTTGGAGGGTAAGACATAGTATAGGAAGCAGCTACAAAGAAATCACTAATATTAAAGAGAAGGAAGAGATGGGAAAAGAGAAGGAAAAAGGAAAAAAGGATTTTTAGTTGATATAGTTAGGATTTAGACACAGGGAGAATATAAGAGAGAGAGTTCGGGGAGGAGGGAATTAGAAGGTGACCCGTAGGGTTATATTGTTCCATTAGGTAGGTCCCGATATAATGGGACTGGTTGAACTGGTACTAGTGAGGGGATGGAGGGGATCTGGCACAGGGGGTGTGCCCAGACCCCTCCACCAGTTAGATAAGATACTCTGAATGGGGAGATACTTTTGGAGTGTCTGAGGGGGAGGGAAGGGTGGGTTGGAATTTTTCGGGGGTTTTTTCTCTTTTTTTTTTTTTTTTTTTTTGTTTTGTTTTGTTTTGTTTTCTCCAGGCAAATGGCAAATATGGTATTGGCTCCCTTTTTTTGGTTTCCCTTGAAGGATGGCTGCACCATTAAGGATTGTATCCTATAATGTGAAGGGACTGGGCTCTCAACATAAAAGGGGCCAACTTTGGCATGAATTATAACATTATGCAGCGGACATAGAATTTCTTCAAGAAACGCACTTTAGGGAGAGATCAATACCTAACCTACCGAGACATATGTTCAGCCATTGGTATCATGCAGTATCACCGATTGCAAGGGCAAGAGGGGTCACAATAGCATTTAGAAAAACTTGCCCATGGGTATTAACGTCTGTTCAAACAGACAGAGAAGGTCGTTTCTTATTTGTCAAGGGGGCAATATATGGCCAGCAATATACATTTGCTGCTATTTATGCTCCAAATATGGGAACAATTAAATTTCTTGTCGAAATGCTGAGGATGCTGGAGAAATTCAGGGAAGGATGTCTGATCCTGGGTGGAGACATCAACATGGTACTAGACCCGGGTCTAGACACAACATCAGGGAAAACCTCCATATCTTTTAGAGCCCTAAAATATTTAAAACAACGCCTACGCACCCAACATCTGGTTGATAGCTGGCGGGCATTGCATAATGAAGCAAAAGATTATAGCTATTACTCTACAGCACATAAAATGTATTCGCGTATTGATGTATTCATGGTAGATCAATTCTATCTGGAGAGTGTCCGGGATTGTACTATTGAAGCTATAACTATCTCGGATCATGCCAAAATAACGTTAACATTCTTCCCGAACCAGACAGGGCATATAGAACGAACCTGGCGATTGAACGAATCGCTACTGGATAACAAAAAGATAACTGAAGAGTTAATAGTAAAAATATGGGAATATTTTGAAAGGAATATGCCAGGAGAGGTGTCTGAGCAGTCAGTGTGGGAAGCTCATAAATCGGTTATAAGGGGAGAATTAATAGCCTATGGAGCCTATATTAAGAAAGAAAGGAAAAGGGAAGTGACAGATCTATTGGAGAAAATTAACATATTAGAGACTAAACATAAAAAAAACTTAGATCCCTCAGATATCCAACAACTAGGGCACCTTCGAACAGAACTTGCACAATGTCTGGATCGTAAAATAAACAATAAATATAAATATTTTGCCCATAGGTTCTATGAGCAAGGTAACAAATGCGGGAGACTATTAGCTAAACAACTTAAAAAGCAGCAAGATTCTAAACATGTTCATAATCTATTAATTCATAACAGGAAAGTAGTGGAAACACAGGCCATAGCGAAAGAATTTCATAAATTCTACCAGACCCTATATAACATTCAGACACCGGAGACAGCTCAATTAGGAAATAAAGAAGATCAAAGAAGGGAGGAAACAGGAGAATATATCAGGGAATCATCCATGCCGACCATATCTGTGATGATTAAGATGGAAATGGACCAGCCAATTACGGTGAATGAGTTGAGCAGAGCAATAGCGGCCCTACCAGCGGGGAAAAGTCCTGGCCCGGACGGCCTGACAAATGCTTACTATAAAAAATTCTCTTCGGAGTTGATAAAACCGCTATGTAACTATTTTAACTCTATTAATGCAGTTAATTCTTTGCCCCCAGAAGCCCTGGTGGCGTATATAACCATAATCCCCAAAGAGGGGAAAGACCCTCAATACTGCGCCAATTATTGGCCTATTTCTCTGCTCAACTCAGACACTAAATTGCTTGCCAAAATTTTAGCTATAAGATTGCAAGAACATATAGGGGATTTGGTGCACCCCGACCAGACAGTTTTGTAAAAGGACGTGAGGCAAGGGATAATACCATCCGGGCACTTCATCTGCTCCACTGGATACAATACGGTCCAGAGAAAGCCCCAAGGATCGTCCTATCGATGGACGCAGAAAAAGCTTTCGATGGGGTGAATTGGGGCTTTATGAAAGAAGTTCTGAAGGGAGTGGGTCTAGGTGACCGTATGATGGGATGGATAATGGCCCTTTACGCAGATCCAAGAGCAAGAGTTAAAGTGAATGGTACAATCTCAGACTATCTCAACATACGAAACGGAACAAGGCAGGGGTGCCCACTTTCCCTGCTAATATTTGCTATAATGTTAGAACCATTTCTCTGTAAGATTAGAGGTAATGGGGAGATAAGGGGAATAGGCGTGGGGGGCGTGGAGCAGAAGGTATCAGCCTATGCTGATGATCTGCTGTTTTACCTCTTAGCACCTCAGACTTCCCTAGTGTCACTCATGCAGTAAGTAGGTAAATATGGTAGGCTATCTAATTTTAAAATCAATTATGAAAAATCAATACTTCTTCCCAGTCATGTCCCTCAAGAGATGGCAGAGATATTGAAGAGGGAATACCCCTTTGTGTGGAAGAAAGATTCACTGTTTTACTTAGGGATTCATGTCACCTCAGATCAAAAAATGTTGTATGATCTTAATTATACTCCCCTAATAGCCGGGTTAAGGGAGGACTTAAAGAAATGGACAGGACAATATTTAACATGGTTTGGAAGAGTGAGTGCCATTAAGATGTGTATACTACCTAGAATTATTTATATGTTACATACAGTTCCGATTAAGTTACCAGGAATCTTTTTTAAACAGATACAGAAGGCTTTTACAGCATTTGTGTGGAATAATAAAAGACCAAGGCTGACATATGACATCCTGTGTAGAAGTAAGGCTGAAGGAGGATTGGGCCTTCCTAATATATCAACATACTATAAGGCAATGTCGCTGGCCTGTATTTTGAATTGGTGTCATGATTCCCCTAGTAAAATGTGGGTCCCATTAGAGAAAGCTATAGCGGGGAGGAACCCTTGCAGGAGCTCCCTGGATTCCGAATACGGAAAGAGGACTCTCGAAATGGACATCCCCCCTGACCTGGAACGTACTGATAACATGGGATAATCTAAATAAAACAGGAGAGTACTGCCCTCGGGTGTCCCCCTTGGCTCCGCTGGTGGGTTTCCCATGGTTCCCACTGGGGGAGGGAGGAGGATTCCTGGGGGCATGGGGGAGGGACAGAGCTGTCACCTGTGGCAAGTTTGCCCCACGGGGGACCTTAGCAACTTATTCAGAGCTGGTTACAGCACTAGGGAATATATCTATAACAGGATGGAGATACAATCAAATGAAAAGTTTTTTCAAAAAAATGAAACCCCTTCTGAGACCATTAAATACAATAACTAGGTTTGAGAGCCGGTGTGTACACCTGGGGGAAGGCAGACATATGTTGTCCCAGATGTACAGCCTGATACTTAGTACCCAAAAGAAAACAATCCCATACTTTGTCAGGGAATGGGAAAGAGAACTAAATAAAGTACTATCAGACGAACAAATTAAAAAACTGATCCAATCAACTTATTCAACATCCATAAGCTCGTATTCTCAGGAAATGGCCTATAAATTTTTGACAAGGTGGTATAGGACACCAGCAAGATTAAATAGGATATATCCAACAGCAGATGCCCGATGCTGGAGAGGGTGCGAGCAAAGGGGTACATTTCTTCACCTGTGGTGGGAATGCCCCAGGATTAAGGAATTCTGGGAAGCAGTTGCACCATGGATCAAGAGGTTAGCCCCTAGATCTATAGAATGTACACCTTTTGGACTTCTTATTTTATGGAACAACTGGCACAATCAAGGCCTATAGGAGGAGCATTACACCACATTTACTAAATGCAGCCAAAATATTAATTCCAAGATTTTGGAAGCAGATTACCTGCCCAACATTAGAGGATTGGAAAAGGGAGGTCAATCGGACAATGGAAGCGGAAAGATGGATTCATGTAGTTAAAGACAAAAATAGGGAATTTGAGGACATATGGGCAGGCTGGATACAGTGTGTTCAGGGGATAGATTAAGAGGGAAATATGAAACGAGAAGGTGCAGGGAGCCAGGGCCATATAAATACATTGGATTAGTTGCATAGGGGTTTAGCCAGGGAGGAAAAGGAAGGAATTAGGGTTTTCTTATATTTTTATTTATTTATTTATTTATTTGTTTAGACTGCTGTCTCTCCCCCCCTCCCTGTCCCTTTTACCCGTATAATGAGATACCTGATTTGGTGAAAGGGGGGAGGGAGGTGGTAACGTGAATGTCTCTTAGTTTTCTTGTTTTTTTTGTTTTTTTTCCTATTGTTGTTTAATGTGCTGGTTTGTAAGCACATGGTGTAGGGAACGTCACTAAGGAAGGGGATATGAAGATTGAAACACACAATCAATGGGAATTACGCTAATCACCTAGGGTTTTTTGTTTTTTGTTTTTTTTTGTTTTTTTTTTTATAGATGTTATATTTAATATGGCCGTTAGTGGCCTCTTACACAATAGGGGGTAACACATGAAGGTATTTTAGGATTAATTGGATCACCTTAAATAAATTACTTAATAGAAGTGAGGAACTAGGCCATGATTGGCCAATAAATATAATTATGGGATAATTAACAATAACCACAGGGTATGTACGGGTGTGGTGGGGTTTTTTTGTTTTGTTTTTTTTTCTTCTTCTTCTTTTTAGAAGTGAGGAACAATTATGGAATAACAATAATAAACACGGGGAATGTATGGATGGGGCCGGGGGGTTTCCCTTTTTTTTTTTTTTTTTTTGTTGGTATGTTTTAGGCTTGTTTAATGTGTTGGTTTGTAGGTGGTGGGGGTGTCAATGTGGAATTAGATACACAGACCGATACGCACAAATATTGGGAATCTCATCAATCACAGGATATATTTGGTTGTCGAACATATGTCGGGGGAGGGAGGGGGTTGAGACAGGCAGCGGTTTTTTCATTCCCCTTTTTTTTTTTTTTTTTTTGGGGGAGGGGATAGGGTCAGTTGTAAGAGAACGATGTTACCAATTGGTCTCTTATTAATGTTTAATATGTTAATCCTGCGTAATTATTGTAAAATATGAAATTAAGGATGTTTAACCACTTCAGCCCCGGAAGGTTTTACCCCCTTCCTGACCAGAGCACTTTTTACAATTTGGCACTGCGTCGCTTTAACTGCTAATTGCGCGGTCATGCAATGCCGTATCCAAACGAAATTTGCGTCCTTTTCTTCCCACAAATAGAGCTTTCTTTTGATGTTATTTGATCAGCTCTGCCGTTTTTATTTTTTGCGCTATACACGGAAAAAGACCGAAAATTTTGAAAAAAAATGATATTTTCTAATTTTTGTTCTAAAAAAAATCCAAAAAACTCAATTTTAGTCATACATTTAGGCCAAAATGTAATCGGCCACATGTCTTTGGTAAAAAAAATGTCAATAAGTGTATATTTATTGGTTTGCGCAAAAGTTATAGCGCCTACAAACTAGGGTACATTTTCTGGAATTTACACAGCCTTTAATTTATGACTGCCTATGTCGTTTCTTGAGGTGCTAAAATGGCAGGGCAGTACAAAACCCCCACAAATGACCCCATTTTGGAAAGTAGACACCCCAAGGAAATTGCTGAGAGGCATGTTGAGCCCATTGAATATTGATTTTTTTGTCCCAAGTGATTGAATAATGACAAAAAAAAAAAAAAAATTACAAAAAGTTGTCACTAAATGATATATTGCTCACATAGGCCATGGGCTATGTGGAATTGCACCCCAAAATACATTTAGCTGCTTCTCCTGAGTATGGGGATACCTCATGTGTGGGACTTTTTGGGAGCCTAGCCGCGTACGGGGCCCCGAAAACCAATCACTGCTTTCAGGATTTCTAAGGGCGTACATTTTTGATTTTACTCCTCACTACCTATCACAGTTATGAAGGCCATAAAATGCCCAGATGGCATAAAACCCCCCCAAATGACCCCGTTTTGGAAAATAGACACCCCAAGCTATTTGCTGAGAGGCATGTTGAGTCCATGGAATGTTTTATATTTTGACACAAGTTGCGGGAAAGTGACAAATTTTTTTTTTTTTTGCACAAAGTTGTCACTAAATGATATATTGCTCACACAGACCATGGGCATATGTGGAATTGCACCCCAAAATACATTTAGCTACTTCTCCTGAGTACGGGGATACCACATGTGTGGGACTTTTTGGGAGCCTAGCCGCTTACGGGGCCCCGAAAATCAATCACCGCCTTCAGGATTTCTAAGGGTGAAAATTTTTGATTTCACTCTTCACTGCCTATCACAGTTTCGGAGGCCATGGAATGCCCAGGTGGCACAAACCTCCTCCCAAATGACCACATTTTGGAAAGTAGACACCCCAAGCTATTTGCTGAGAGGCATGGTGAGTATTTTGCAGCTCTCATTTGTTTTTGAAAATAAAGAAAGACGAGAAAAACATTTTTTTTTTCCTTTTTTTAATTTTTAAAACTTTGTGACAAAAAGTAAGGTCTGCAAAATACTCACTATACCTCTCAGCAAATAGCTTGGGGTGTCTACTTTCCAAAATGGGGTCATTTGGGGGGTTTTTTTTGACACCTGGGCATTCCATGGCCTCCGAAACTGGGATAGGCAGTGAAGAGTGAAATCAAAAATTTACGGCCTTAGAAAGCCTGAAGGCGGTGCTTGGTTTTCGGGGTCCCGTACGCGGCTAGGCTCCCAAAAAGTCTCACACATGTGGTATCCCCGTACTCAGGAGAAGCAACAGAATGTATTTTGGGGTGTAATTTCACATATTCCCATGGCATGTTTGAGCAATATATCATTTAGTGACAACTTTGCGCAAAAAAAAAAAAAAATTGTCTCTTTCCCGCAACTTGTGTCACAATATAAAATATTTCATGGACTCGACATGCCTCTCAGCAAATAGCTTGGGGTGTCTACTTTCCAAAATGGGGTCATTTGGGGGGGTTTTGAACTGTCCTGGCATTTTATGCACAACATCTTGAAGCTTATATCACACATCACCCACTCTTCTAACCACTTGAAGACAAAGCCATTTCTGACACTTTTTGATTACATAAAAAAATAATTTTTTTTTGCAAGAAAATTACTTTGAACCCCCAAACATTATATATTTTCTTTAAAGCAAATGCCCTACAGATTAAAATGGTGGGTGTTTCATTTTTTTTTCACAAAGTATTTGCGCAGCGATTTTTCACACGCATTTTTTGGGGAAAAAACACACTTTTTTTAAATTTTAATGCACTAAAACACATTATATTGCCCAAATGTTTGATGAAATAAAAAAGATGATCTTAGGCCGAGTACATGGATACCAAACATGACATGCTTTAAAATTGCGCACAAATGTGCAGTGGCGACAAACTAAATACATTTTTAAAAGCCTTTAAAAGCCTATTACAGGTTACCACTTTAGATTTACAGAGGAGGTCTACTGCTAAAATTACTGCCCTCGATCTGACCTTCGCGGTCATACCTCACATGCATGGTGCAATTGCTTTTTACATTTGACGCCAGACCGACGCTTGCGTTCGCCTTAGCGCGAGAGCAGGGTGGACAGGGGTGCTTTTTTTTTTTTCTTATTTTTTTTTTATCTTATTTTTAAACTGTTCCTTTCATTTTTTTTTTTTAATCATTTTTATTGTTATCTCAGGGAATGTAAATATCCCCTATCATAGCAATAGGTAGTGACAGGTACTCTTTTTTTTTTTAAAAATGGGGTCTATTAGACCCTAGATTTCTCCTCTGCCCTCAAAGCATCTGACCACACCAAGATCGGTGTGATAAAATGCTTTCCCAATTTCCCAATGGCGTTGTTTACATCCGGCGAAATCTAAGTCATAAAATGCTCGTAGCTTCCGGTTTCTTAGGCCATAGAGATGTTTGGAGCCACTCTGGTCTCTGATCAGCTCTATGGTCAGCTGGCTGAATCACCGGCTGCATTTTCAGGTTCCCTGTTGAGACAGGAGAGCCAGAGAAAAACACGGAAGACGTTGGGGGGGCATTCCCTCCCACTGCTTGTAAAAGCAGTCTAGAGGCTAATTAGCCGCAAGGATTGCTTTTACATGAAAACCGACCGCTGGCTGAAAAGAATGATACCAAGATGATACCTAAACCTGCAGGCATCATTCTGGTATAACCATTCAAAGTCGTGAATGGCGTACCTGAAGACAAAAAAATGGTTAACAATAAAGCACAGTAAACGGTAAAGTATAAAAAATTGCATACCTGAAAAACAAACATGATAAAACATAATAACAATAAAACATTGCAGAATAGAATACAGTAAAAAAGAGCAGAACAATAGAGAGAGAGAGAGAACAATAAAACGACAACTATTTTTTTTTATTTTATATTTTTGTTTGTGTTTTTTTTATTTTTTAACACTTTTTTTGTAACTAACTTTTATATCTGTAACCGGTTCCAGGTTCGGGTCTCTCAAAATGCGATGGCATCTTGGGAGACCCTGTGAAAGTGTGTCCTAGTCTGTGCAATGCTGTACCCTACGCTAATACTCAACTAGTGCATGGTAGCGTTCAAAACATTCACCAATGCAAAGACCAGGATTGTCAGGACAGGAGGGACAATAATAGCGGGTGTCACGCCTATATCCGCGCTTGCTGCAGACACAACATCTTTTTTGGGGGGTTTGTTGGATAGGGGTACTCGGGAGGACATAAAGAAAATGCCTCTCATGCAGCCGACTGCATTTGGTTGGAGATGTGAATGGGGGAAGTACGGGCGCTGCAGAAGTGGTGGGTTCCCAATTAGGATTGGCGAATGCAGCAGGAAGGGCACTATGGGCACGACGGGCCTGTGTTTGTCTTTCTGGTGGCAGCGGGACACTACTTGTGCTTGCCACCTCACCAGCTTGAACTGCACTTATGGGACTCGCCACGTCACCAAGTGTTACTGCAGTGCGGGTTTGACTACGACCGGGGTGTACTAGGCCGCTGGTGCTTGCCAGTTCACCAAAACGCTACCAAAAAAACTGTTAGCGATCGCAGGGATCAGGCCTGACTCTGTAAACGCTGCAGTTATGCGTTTAGTGTTTTGTAAGTGACAGTGATCGATCGATACTGCACTTGGGTGGGCTGGACTGGGCCGGGCGGAGGGGAAAAACGCAGGTGCTAGCGGGTATCTGGGCTGATCCCGCTAACACTGCGTTTTTGGGAACTCTAAACTGCTGGGGACGCTAGTATAGATCTAATCGGATCAGATATTGATCCATTCAGATACTATACCACTAAGGGAGGCGTATGCTGCGTGCGTGGGTGTTAGCGGTACTGGCGCTAATCTGACGCTGCCTGGGGCGACGCATATCACCGCCGGGCAATCAGGGGGCTAAACCTTTATTCAGTAATAAACGGCGGGTGCCCTGACACTATAAAAAATAAACGAACTAACCAGCGTCACCCGCAACGGTTATACGGTGATCAGGGGTGAAAGGGTTAACTAGGGGGCAATCAAGGGGTTAAAACATTTATTAGGTAGTATATGGGGGTCCCTGACGCTATAAAACGCTGACGGCGAACCTAAATATTTACGTCCCTAACTAGCGTCACCAGCGACACTAATACAGCGATCAGAAAAATGATCGCTTAGTGACACTGGTGACGGGGGGTGATCAAGGGGTTAAAAATTTATTAGGGGGGTTAGGGGGGTACCCTAGACCTAGTCACAAGCCGACCGCCGCTGGCACCGGGGGGGGGGTCCGATCGGACCCCCCGCCCGCCGGAGGCAGATCACGTATGGGTACGTGATTCTGCCTGGCCCGTGCCATTCTGCCGCAGTATATCTGCGTTAGGCGGTCGGCAGGTGGTTAATTGTGAATTGTGAAAAGTATAACAGAAAATAAAAAAATTTTGAATATAAAAAAAAAATCAGAGAATGTAGGAGAACATACCTACCCCCTGGGTCTAGACGAACATCCAACAGTTGAAAATGCAGGGATTTGTGGACTAGCACACTGACCCCCCTGGCATAATTGGAGTATGTCGCATGGTAATGAGTACCAACCCATGCCCGCTTTAAACTAAGAATGCGGGAGCCCACGAGATGCATCTCCTGCAGGATGCACACCTGTGAGTGGAGCTTGCGCAAGTAATTAAACACTAAAGAGCGCTTCACAGCGGAATTTAAGCCTCGTACATTCCACGACACCACTAGACATCCAGCCATGACAACAAATCTTCAATACCAGAAGGGCCCTTTCTTGATGAGGATGCCCGTCCCCAGTCCCCCAGGGGGGGGGAACCCCACATCCGGTTACACCGGGGACACGCACCCCGTCAAAATGCAAAACCACACTACATATATTACTCATAAATGTGCAAAAAAATACATGCCTTATTAGACCAACTTGAACCTGAAAATAAAAAAGGGTTAGCATAGATAACCAACCATAACCAATGAACATCCCCACCCCGCACCCCCCAAAAACATTGAGGAGCACTTAAGTCCCATGAACCCCAGAAAAACCGGTAACTTAAGTTGAGGTCGTGTAGCCGGAACGGGACATCACAACACCATCATTGAGTATGGGATCTAGGTGTTTGTGTATCAGTTCGTATCCCAGAGCCGGTGGAGTGATAAGTAGGAGAGGATAAAATGTTCTGTTCATCACTTGACTAAGCAGGGGCACCTTCTTCGTTGTTCGTTACAAAAGAAAAAGGAAAAAATGAATGAGGGGGATGAAAAAAAAAAGAAAACAAACATGAAAAATAAAACGATCCCCCAGGACAACCTGGAAGGAGCATTTAGGGAAAAGTTGCAAGAGGGGCAAGTATCCTCTAGGAACAATTAAGGCCAGAGCTACTGGAACAGCCAATCCTCTCCTCTGGCAGGAGTCCCTAAACATGGCAATAATCCATAGGAATCCGTGGAGGAAGATAGGAGAAAGGATTGGAGTGCAGCCACAGTACACAAAGGGGGATATGCATGTTCATCTATTCCCAGATATGCAAAGTAAGCAATTCCAATCAGCGGGCCCATAGTTGCAGGGGGGAGAGTCTCCAGCCAGGCGGACGCATCTTTAGGGTTAGTGAAAAATCGAACCGTCTCACCGTCTACCACTCGCAGTTTAGCAGGGAATAGGATGCTGTACTTTATTCCTCTTCTTCGCAGGGCAGCTTTAACCGAATCAAAAGAGCTGCGTTGGCGTTGCGTTTCCATAGTATAATCCGGGAACAGCAGGAGCATGACATTTTGTAGGGCAGCTCACCAGCAACACGCGAAGCTCTAAGCAACTCATCCCTGTCTCAAAAGTTTAATAAACGGAGGATGAAAGTGCGAGGGGGGATCCCTCAGGCCCCGGCCGGGGCGGCACTCGATGGGCCCTCTCCACCACAAAGTACGGGGAAAGCTGGGCAGCTGGAAGCATGGAGCGCAATAACTCCTCCGCAAACTGGGCTGGGGCTCGGCCCTCTACCCCCTCTGGGAGACCCACGATCCTGAGGTTGTTCCTTCTGCTGCGGTTCTCTGCGTCTTCTGCACGGTACTCCAGGGCCCGCACCTTCGTTTGGAGGGCGCGGATGGAAGCATCATGGTCAGTGATTGTTTCCTCGGCCTCTCCTATCCTCCGCTCAGCCTCTGATACCCTAGAGCGGATTTTATCCAAATCTTGCCTAACTATGCCCATGTTCAGCTGGACCTCTTCTATCTTGGAGGCCAAGGTGGATTGACAAGAAGTTACTGCAGACTGGCAGGAGGTGATGGCCGCCATGAGCTCCGTCAGTCCTGGAGGGGTCAAAGCAGGATCCTCCTTGTGGTCTGTCTGCAACGCCATATTACTATGGCGCGCAGGAGATCCCGTAGAGCGGGGGGTTGATCCGTCCTCTTCTGGGATATTTGGGGGGAACTTTAGCTTCTTACCCCTCTTTTTGTGGCCAGGAGTCCTGGAAGACATCCAGCAAGCCCAGGATTCCTTTAGTCGGTGCAGCGGAACAGTGCGGATTAATTTATCGGATTACACTCCAGGAGAGCTCAGAACACACGTCTGTTTAGTCCGCCATCTTGGCCACGCCCCCCTTGTAAAAAAAATTTAAAATCATTTTTCTTCCACTTCACAATTATGTGCCACTTTGTGTTGGTCTCTCACATAAAATTACAACAAAATAAATTTATGTTTTTGGTTTTAATGTGACAAAATCTGGTGTATCTAAAGTACAGCCACTGGTGAATGGTCCAGAAACTAGAGGATAAGGTGATGAGCAGAATTGGACACTAAGGCAACAAACAATCACCAATAAACTGGTTAAATGTAAAATGGTTTTTACCCTGTGCCAGCGATATTTTGCTGTAATCACAGGTTTGACAGTTGATCACCAGCTCCACAACAGGAATGGATGAAGATGACGAAAAAGATAAGATGAACTCATTTCTGAATTGTCATGAAATCAAATCATGACCCCTTAATCAGAAAGATATTAAACTTAATTAGTATAAAATTGAAATAGTCAAAGAAACAGCAGACAACTATGAGCAACAGTGGTAAAGTTACCTTCAGTCAAGGATTCACCAACACATCTCTCTCCCTCCCATGCTGGACCGCAAATAACAACTAAAAACTTAGCTATTTATATACCCCCCTCCACCCTCAAATTAAATGGCCGCTTTGGCGCCAAAATTCAAGGGTGAGGATACTCGGTGACCTCCAAATAGTGCGACCAAGGTTGCACCAGAAATTATGTCATTACGGTGAGGCCACCAACCGGAAGTGACGCCCTAAAGATGGCAGATCGGATGTGATGTAAAAACATCAACAGAACCAGAAATGTCGGCAGCAAATAGGGCAAGCACTCTAGGAAAAGACGCAAGGATGTATATAACGCCCAAGCCCAAAATGACAAACAGGCCGAAAATAGACACTTTAACCGGGAAAAGATATTAAATCACAATCAGTGGGGGCCTAATAAAAGGCAACCCCACTAAATGAGACTCAGGTCAGCTAGACGGTAAAGGCACCACCCAGTGGAAATCAGAAGGATTACACCAAAAATTACGCCCTGGGTGTCCCTATGTCTACCAAATCCGACAAAATCCCCATGATAAGGATTAAGGACAGTATGATGTTTAAAAATATTGTTCCTTTAAAATATTGTCTACCAATACGGGACAAAAAATAAAACACGGAACAATAAATTTAGACAAATAAACAAAGAATTTTAGCAAACCATTAAACTGACCAAAGATGGCATAAGAATGCTATGCAAGTCAACAATCGAGATTACAAAAAAATATAATAGCCAATTATGCAATTGGAAATTCATTAGACATCAAACTCTATAAAGAATGATATAAACCAATCCAGTATTCTCAATAGAAGAGCATGGCAAATTCAATTTAGAGGAATGGCTTATAGCTGATGGATTCATTCAAGACTGGATGGACTGTGGCTGCCAGGGAATGAATCCATCTGGTTTCCCACTGAAGGAGAGTCCTATCAAGGTCGCTGCCCCGGTCATGAGTCGGTAAATGTTCAAGTGCAAAAAATTTTCATTTTAGAAACCTGAAAGGAATGATAGAGTCCCATATGACAGCTAATGGCAGTCTCCATTCTCTTATTTTGAACAAGAGAAACATGATCTCTGATTCTGTGAAAAAATGGTCTTTTGGTTTTTCCTACATACAATGCTTGACAATCGCATACCATGTAGTAAACCACACCAATCGATTTGACAGGTCGCAAAAAGCAAGGTTTGTAGATCCTTCCATTTGGCAGAGCCAGTTCAGCAGACTTGATCCTCCCTGTCTAGGCATCAATTGACTATGAACTAATTGATCCTTTAAGGATCTTGACTTCCTATAAGTGATCTGAGGATATGGGTTAACATACTTTGCGATCACATCATCAGTGGCCAAAAGATGCCAATACTTTTGAATTATATGGCGAACCTTATTATGTTCCCCAGCAAATCTTGTAATCAATCGTACCTTTTATTCCTCTTTAGGGGTTTTTTGAGTATGTATTAGTTCCAACCTGTTCCTTGACCTGGCTCTATGATAAGCTTTCTTTTTAGGCAGGAGGTACTGACTATATGGAATACTTTGAACTAAGGGTCTAGGATGGGAACTTGCTGCATGCAATACTGTATTGCCGGCAGATGGTTTTCTAAATAAAGAAGACCTTATTGTACCATCAGAATTAATAAAAATCGAGATGTCTAGAAAATTGATCAACTTTTGATTATGTGTCATGGTAAATTTTAGATAATACCGGTTACTCTCCAATTTAGTCATGAAGAGGAGAAGCTGATCCACGGTGCCAGTCCAGATGAGAAAAATGTCATCAATAAACCGGCGCCAAATAAGTACATTTTCAAAGAAATGTCAAAATTCATCGGAGAAGATTTCTCGCTCCCACCCCCCCAGGTACAGTTTGGCATACGATGGGGCACATTTGATCCCCATCGCCACACCCTGCACCTGGAAGTAGTGGAAGCGATCAAAAATAAAAATATTGTTGGTCAAGACAAAAAAAAGCAGGCTGGAAACAAATTCATTATAGAGATTGTCCCTCTGGCCTCGCTCGGATAGAAAACCCTCCACAACTCCAGCCCCCAATTTGTGAGGAATGGAGTTTTAGAGGGCCTCAACATCAATGGCCACCAACCAGGAAAAATCGGGGACACAGATACCATCCAAGGATCTGAGGAGATCAGCAGTATCCTGGATATAAGAAATTAGAGATCTGACATGAGGACGTAGATAGTCATCTATTAATTTACTGGCAGGTTCAGTTAAACAGTCGTTACCTGATACAATGGGACGGCCTGGAGGAAATTTGGCATTTTTGTTTATCTTAGGCAACGCATATAATGGAGGAAGTCTATGAGTGTTTACAGTCAGAAATTCTAAAGTCTTCTGATTGATCAGGCCCTTGTTAAAGGCCCAGGCGATCATAATTCGATCTTTGGTTTCAGCATAGTTTACCTGTGTCAAACGTATGGGCCTATTCCAAGAACAGTTCAACAGGAGATCCATGACCATAGTTTTATATTGATCAAGATTCTTTACAACAAATGTGCCCCATCATATGCCAATCTGTACCTGGGGGGGTGGGAGCGAGAAATCTCCTCCGATGAATTTCGAGATTTCTTTGAAAACGTACTTATTTGGCGCCGGTTTATTGATGACATTTGTGTCATCTGGACTGGCACCAGAGATAAGCTTCTCCTCTTCATGACTAAATTGGAGAGTAACCGGTTTAAACTAAAATTTACCATGACACATAAACAAAAGTCGATCAATTTTCTAGACATCTCAATCTTCATTAATTCTGATGGTACCATAGGGTCTTCTTTATTTAGAAAACCATCTGCCGGCAATACAATATTGCATGCAGCAAGTTCCCACCATCCTAGACCCTTAGTTCAAAGTATGCCATATAGTCAGTACCTCAGATAACGAAGAAATTGTAGCCGTGAGTTGAATTTTGAATTTGAGGCTGGAACTATAGGTCCGTCTGTTGGACGTGGCCTATAGTTGCTCCTGCCTAAAAAGAAAGCTTATCGTAGAGCCAGGTCAAGGAACAGGTTGGAACTAATACATACTCAAAAAACCCCTAAAGAGGAATAAAAGGTACGATTGATTACAAGATTTGCTGGGGAAAATGATAAGGTTCACCATATAATTCAAAAGTTTTGGCATCTTTTGGCCACTGACGATGTGATCGCAAAGTAGCTTAATCCATATCCTCAGATCACTTATAGGAAGTCTAGATCCTTAAAGGATCTAATGGTTCATAGTCACTTGATGCCTAGACAGGGAGGATCAAGTCGTAGGGAAACTGCTCCATGCGGCAGATGCAAATTCTGCAGATTTCTAATGAATTCTGCTGAGCTGGCTCTGCTAAATGGATAGATCTACAAACCTCACTTTTTTGCAAACTGTCAATCGATTGGTGTGGTTTACTACATGGTATGTTATTGTCAAGCATTCTATGTAGGAAAAACCAAAAGACCATTTTTTCACAGAATCGGAGATCATGTTTTTCTTGTTCAAAAGAAGAGAATGGAGACTGCCATTAGCCATCATATGGGACTCTATCATTCCTTTCAGGTTTCTAAAATGAAAATTTTTTGCACTTGAACATTTACCGACTCATGACCAGGGCGGTGACCTTGATAGGACTCTCCTTCAGTGGGAAACATGGATTCATTCCCTGGCAGCCACAGTCCATCCAGTCTTGAATGAATCCATCACAGCTATAAGCCATTCCTCTAAATTGAATTTGCCATGCTCTTCTATTTTTGAGAATACCGGATTGGTTTATATCATTCTTTAAAGAGTTTGATGTCTAATGAATTTCCAATTGCATAAATGGCTATTATATATTTTTGGAATCTCGATTGTTGACTTGCATAGCATTCTTATGCCATCTTTGGTCGATTCAATGGTTTGCTAAAATTCTTTGTTTATTTGTCTAAATTTATTGTTCCTTGTTTTATTTTTTTGTCCCGCATTGGTAGACAATATTTTGAATATTTTTTTTTTAAACATCATACTGTCCTTAACCACCTCATTACATGGCACTTTCACCCCCTTCCTGCCCAAGCCATTTTTCAGCTTTCAGCGCTGTCGCAATTTGAATGACAATTGCGCGGTCATGCAACACTGCACCCTAATGAAATTTTTATCATTTTTTCCCCACAAATAGAGCTTTCTTTTGGTGGTATTTGATCACCTCTGCGGTTTGTATTTATTGCGATATAAACAAAAAAAGAGGGATTTTTGCTATAATAAATATCCAATTTTTTTTTTTTTTTTTTTGAAACAAAGTTTTTCCTCAGTTTAGGCCGATATGTATTCTACATATTTTTGGCAAAAAAAATCGCAATAAGCATATATTGATTGGTTTGCACAAAAGTTATAGCATCTACAAAATAGGGGATAGATTTATGGCATTTTTATAATTTTTTTCTCTTTTTTACTAGTCATGGCGGCGATCTGCGATTTTTATTGTGACTGCGTTATTGAGGCGGACATATCGGACACTTTTGACACATTTTTGAGACCATTCACATTTATACAGCGATCCGCGCTATAAAAATGCATTGATTACTGTGTAAATGTGACTGGCAGGGAAAGGGTTAACACTAGGGGGTGATTGAGGGGTTAAATGTGTGTCCTAAGGAGGTGATTCTAACTGGGTGGAGGGGACTGACTGGGGGAGGTGACCGATCGGTGTCGCTATGTACAAGAGACACACCATCGATCTCCTCTCCTCTGACATGCACACAGATCCACGGTCCTGCTCAGTTACTGGCCAATCGTGGGTGCCTGGCGGACATCGCGGCCGCCGGGCACGCGCATCGGGTCCCCAGTGACACGGCGGGCGCGCGCACCCCCTAGTGGCTCGGGAAGGAGATCACGTCATATGATGTCCGCCCAGAACGAGAGCTGCCTCGTCCCACCGTCATATGACAGTGGGCGGGCGGCTAGTGGTTAATCCCCATCATGAGGATTTTGTCGGATTTGGTAGCCATGGGGACGCCCAGGGCGTCATTTTTGGTGTAATCCTTCTGGTTTCCACTGAGTGGCGCATTTACCGTCTGGCTGACCTGAGTCCCATTTAGTGGGGTTGCCTTTTATTAGGCCCCCTCTAATTGTGATTTAATGTCTTTTCCCGGTTAAAGCGTCTATTTTTGGCCTGCCTATTTGTCATTTTGGGCTTGGGTGTTATATATATCCTTGCGTCTTTTCCTACAGTGTTTGCCCTATTTGCTGCTGACATTTCCAGTTCCATTGGTGTTTTTAATCACATCCGGTCTGCCGCCATCTTTAGGGCGTCACTTCCGGTTGGTGTCCTCGCCGTAATGAAGTAATTTCCGGTGCGACCTTGGTCGCACTATTTGGCGGTCACTAAGCGTCCTCACCCTCGAATTTTGGCGCCAAAGCGGCCATTTAATTAGAGGGTGGAGGGGGGTATATAAACAGCTCAGTTTTTAGTTATTTGCGGTCCAGCATGGGAGGGAGAGAGATGTGTTGGTGAATCCTTGACTGAAGGCAAATTTACCACTGTTGCTCAGCGTTGCCTGCTGTTTCTTTGACTATTGCAATTTTATACTAATTACGTTTACTATCTTTCTGATTAGGGGTCATGATTTGATTTCATGACAATTCAGAAATGAGTTCATCTTATCTTTTTCGTCATCTTCATCCATTCCTGTTGTGGAGTTGGTGATCAACTGTCAAACCCGTGATTACAGCGAAATATCGCTGGCACAGGGTAAAAACCATTTTACATTTAACCAGTTTATTGGTGATTGTTTGTTGCCTTAGTGTCTAATTCTGCTCATCACCTTACTCTCTAGTTTCTGGACCATTCACCGGTGGCTGTACACCTCCCCTATGGCTTTACTGGTTGATCCACCTGTTGATATCCCCATGATTGTGGAGCCTCAATTTATATGCAAATAGTTTTTGAATATACAGGTAAATATTATGACCATCAATGACTTGGTTGCTATGCTATCTTTCAGTCGATGAATGTTCTTTCAATTTGTATATATTTATATATTGTGATTGTTATAATTGTTGATTGTTCTGCTTTTCAACAAAACTCTGTTTCCTTCTAATGCTTATTGTGCCTGATACCAATTTTTATCTCCTAAGGAAGCCAATATTAAGGCGAAATATGTAGAGATGAAATCAGTCAGCACATGTATTAATACTGTATTATCAACATTTACTTTTTGTATGCTTTGTTTTTATTGCTTGAATAAATTTCTATTTTCATAAAATAATTTTGTTCTAATTTGGCACCTTAACCCCTTCCCGACCGGCGCACGCTGATGTACGTCGGCAGAATGGCACGGCTGGGCAAATGGACTTACAGGTACGTCCATTTGAATTTCCCGCCGTGCTATTGTGTGCGCGCGCACCGGCCGGGAGCTCACCGGACTCGATCACCGCGGTGATACCCGCGATCGCCTCACGGAGAGGACGAACGGGGTGATGCTGATGTAAACGGCATCTCCCCGTTCTGCCTAGTGACAAGTGTCACTGATCACAACTCCCTGTAATCTGGAGCGGTGATCAGTGTAATGACACTGCTAGCCCATCCTCCTACAGTTAGTAATCACTCCCCTAGGACATACTTAACCCCTCCCCGCCCCCTAGTGGTTAACCCCTACACTGCCAGTGTCATTTACACAGGAATCAGTGCATTTTTATAGCACTGACTGCTGTATAAATGACAATGGTCCCAAAAATGTGTCAAAAATGTCCGACATGTCCGCCATAATGTCGCAGTCACAATAAAGATCGCTGCGATTACTAGTAAAAAAAAAAATTATTAATAAAGATGCCATAAAACTATCCCCTATTTTGTAAACGCTATAACTTTTGCGCAAACCAATCAATAAACGCTTATTGCGATTTTTTTTTTGTACCAAAAATATGTAGAAGAATACGATCGGAAAAAACTGAGAAAAAAATGTTTTTTTATATATTTTTGGGGGATATTTATTATAGCAAAATGTAAAAAATAATGCGTTTTTTTCAAAATTGTCGCTCTTATTTGGTTTATAGCGCAAAAAATAAAAATCACAGAGGCGATTAAATACCACCAAAAGAAAGCTCTATTTGTGGGGAAAAAAGGAGTCAATTTTGTTTGGGAGACATGTCGCATGACCGCGCAATTGTCAGTTAAAGCGTCGCAGTGCCAAATCGCAAAAAACGCTCTGGTCAGGAAGGGGGTAAAATCTTCCGGGGCTGAAGCGGTTAAAAATCCCATTTATTCTTTTCCATTTTCTAAATACTTCTGGTGGAAATGTACCACCTACATGCACTATTGCTACACAAGGCACCAATATTTCACATACACCATTACTTTAACCGAACACTATGCAACCACTTGTGGATAGTGATGATTTTTTAGACAAGCTATCCTAGAAAGTTATCTATATCATAGTAGGTAAGGTTGAATATATACAATAGTCCATAAAAATCAACCTGTGTAGGTGCAAGTGTGTCGGTGTCTATATTTCCCATATCTCTGTATGTCGTGTTCCTTAAGATGCACATCTAAGAGTCTCTTAAAACTATCAATACTCCCCGCAGCCACCGCCAATTGTGGAAGAGAGTTCCACATCCCTATTGCCCTGCCGGTGAAAACCCCCCTTCTCAGTTTAAGGTTAAACCGCTTCTCTTCCAATCTCAATGTGTGGCCCCGTGTCCTCTTTTACACTCCTTGTGACTGAATAGTTTTTTCCTATGCTGGGATCGCCATGGAGGTATTTGTAAATCGCTATCATGTCTCCTCGCAAGCATCTTTTCTCTAGCGAGAATATATATAGTGTTTGCAGTCTTTCCTTGTAATTGAGGTTCTCCAGTCCCCTTATTAGTTTTGTTGCTCTTCTTTGGACTCACTCCAGTTCCAGCATATCCCTTCTGAGAACTGGTAACCAGGACTGGACAGAATACTCCAGATGTGGTCTAACACATACAGTGGTAGGATTTATCTCTGGTGTATATCCCTTTTTTATGCATGCTAATATTCTGCCTGCTTAGGTAGCTGCAGCTTGACATTGAATGCTATTGTTCAATCTGTCATCTACTAGGACCCCCAGATCTTTCCTTGATTCCCCCATCGGTTCTCCCCCTAGCGAGTAGTTTGCATTTGTGTTTTTTGCACCCAAGTGCATTACTTTATATTTCTCCACATTAAACCTCATTTGCCATGTAGTTGCCCACTCCATTATTTTGTTCAGGTCTTTCTGTAAGATTTTTATATCCTAATGTGAAATTATTGCCCTGCTTAATTTTGTGTCGTCCAGCAAAAACTGAGATTGAACGATTTATCACGTTCTCTATCATTTATGAATACATCAAATCGAATGGGTCCCAAGACAGAACCCTGGGGCACCCCACTTACCACTCCAGACCAATCTAAGTACACATTATTTATCAGTACCCTTTGGACACGCCCCTGTAACCAGTTTTTAACCCGAGAACAAACCTTATGGTCCAAGCCTGCGGACCTCAGCTTGTAGATTCAGTGCTTATGGGGGACTGTATCGAATGCCTTTGCAAAATCCAGGTACACTAAATCCATGGGCCTTCCCCTGTCTAAATGGCAGCTTACTTCCTCGTAGAAGTGATATATCTTATATGTCTCCTTTCTGTGGCCGACATAGTCCTTATATGGACACTGTGGACAACCCCCCCTGTTTTCTGTTAGCTCTGTTTAGATTGTTTGGATGAGGCCCAAGTTCAATGATCTTTATTATATGCATATTTAAAATTTCCCCTAATCATTTATTTGATTGAACTTACTTTATAGCTCATTATTCTTTCCTAACATTTTCGAAAGGGGTTTTTTTGGGACCTAAAATGAAGCACATACAGGTATATAAAGTCAAAAAAGGTGTATTTACAGGCCCAAAAACACACCACTCAGCGCCAGGGACCTTAGCAGCTCAAAAGCAGTAATCAATAAATAAATAAAAATAAAACATGTATAAGTATAGTAAAAAAACGATATGTTTAAAAAGGTCTCAAATAAGACTGACCAGAAAAGCAGCCGTTTAAAATAACAGAGAAACTATCATAAATAGTGGCATAACATAATCAGCAAAATGATCATTATATCACACTAAAACAGCGCTAATGTTGAGCTAAACGGATAATGTGGCCAACTTCACATGCAAGAAAAGTCCTTAAAGAGAGTAGAGAAGTAAGCAAAATGGTTCAGATAGTGTCCATAGGTGATCAGAGTACAGAGGTTCAGCGTGCACCTTCCACCGATCCTTCCACTTCCACCCTGTGCGAACACACTCCCCTCACGGCGTTAAACTCACCAAAAGCCTAATAAATGTAAGCATCCAAGAGAGGAGAAATCCAAGCCACCAGCCACTGTCAGCAACGCTCCAGAGAGATCCAAGATGGTCAAGGCTCATAAATTACCAGACAACAAAAGAGAAGCGTACATAGCGTAATCCTGTTTATTAAATAAAAGCCTTTCACATCACACAAAGACCCCCCTTCAAACATTATACGTACATTGTAAAGCAGTCAAAAGAGCACATCAAAGGAAGCATTTAGACACAGCACTTCACCGTAATCAGCTCCAGCCGGTTCCGCCTTCCAAGCAGCAATCACTCACTTCCTGGTTGTGGAACAGGCTGTGGTGGAGCGCAAACGTCACTTCCGGCGTCGTGTAGGCCACACCCTGACGCGTTTCGTCATATCCTGACTTCAACAGAGGGCGTGCCTACACGACTGACGGACCAGACTATAATGTCCCGCCCCAGCCATCCCGTCCAATCAGGCAGTCGTTCGGCGTGACGGCAGGTGCAAGTCGTCCGCCGAAAACCACACTGACGGCTTCTCTACAAGGGAGGGGGAAGGCATATAGCCGCTCTGCACATCAGCTCGCATAAGCGAGTCTACACACTAATAGGCTAAACAGCGCAAGTTAGTGGATCCCAACATGTAAAATAAACCATTACACATTGCAATATTAATTTTAAAAAAGAAAGAAAAACGGGGGAATGAACAAAAATACTAAAACATGCAGTCAGCATATACACTGGACCCATCATCTTTAACCCGCCGACATGCAGCAACAGTCACTCACATGAGCGCTGCACGTTACCACAGTAGGTCAGGCGGTCAGTGTAGAATGCTCACTGCATGTCAGCTCAGCAAAATAAAAATAGAAATTTTGGCAGATGCAGAATAAATACCTAATATAATCCAATAAATCATTACATGTAACATTAAATGTAAATGATGGATAAATGGAAACATATAATAAAAAATATATATAATAAATCACATTATTACAGTGGGTTAAAAGAGACCAAAACTAGGCAGTTAATTCATAAAAACAATTAGTTTGTAAAAACAGGACCCCTTTAGGTAGAATAAAACCAAAAATGCCTGAAACAACATAACCTAATAAAATACTAAAAAAGAATGAGATACATATAATAAAGCAGGGCTAAAAGCTTACATTATATAGAATACAGAGCCAGGCTATGAGCCTCAGCTATGCGCTATCGTCAACTCTATATAGCATGGGATAAAACAGCATAATCGGTATTCTCCAGGCACTATACACTGTGCACTGTGCACAAGTGACAACTGTATACAGCACAGGGTATAGAGGCACAAAATAAGGCTGTCATCAACTGTATATAGCATAGGGTATTACAGCAAAATCGATATTCTCCAGGTACTACATAATGTGTGCAAGTGGCAACTGTATACATCTTAGGATATAGAGGCACGAATAAGGCTATCCACAACAACTAGCCACCTCTACACCAAAATAAACAATTAGAAATCGCATATAAAGCAGTTAATATCCAACTCCACGTTCAACCCTTTAGGCGATAATGTGTCCGCCAAGAAGATCCACTGGGTCTCTCTCTTGGACAGTTCGCGGACCAAATTTGAACCCCTCCAGTTTGGTTTTAAATGGTCAATGCCCCAGAATCTGAGGCCAGAGGGGTCTTGGTTATGTTTCAATTTGAAATGGAGCGAGACACTATGGTCTTTAAAACCAATTTTTATGTTGGTTATGTGCTCTGCGATCCTGATTCTTAAAAGCCTCTTAGTGCAGCCTATATACATAAGCCCACATGGACATTGGAGGGCATAGACAACATGGGAGGTGTTGCACGTAATGAGCTCTTTGATGGTAAACTCCTTATTATTAGAGGTGGATGTGAAACTCTCCAATGCTCTTAGTGGTCTTTCAACATCCTTACAAGCCCGACACCTCCTACAACTATAAAAACCATTCTTATTCCAAAAAGACAGGGGCCTGGCCGGAGGATCCAGCACCTTTCGTACTATTTTGTCTGAGAAACTCTGGGCTCTTCTATATATAAATTGAGGCCTAGAGGGCAAGACTGATTGTAGCGTTTTGTCCATACACAGCACATGCCAGTGGGTAGAAAAAATGCGTTCCACTTCTTTGTACTGAGAATGAAAGCTTGAAATAAAGCTCCATTCATGATTGTTCCTATTAGGGACCAGAGGACCATTTTCCAAAAAGTTACCTCTAGGTTGTATAGATAATTCATGAATAATGGAATCAAGCGCTTCCTCATGGTATCCTTTTTCAATAAATTTTTTCTTTATAATCTGCGCCTGTGCCAAAAAATCAACGTCTTCTGAACAGTTCCTTTTCACCCTAGTAAGCTGTCCCTTCGGAATATTTTTTAACCACATAGGGTGATGACCACTGTCAATGGGCAAGTAACTATTCGAGTCTGTAGGTTTAAAATAGACCCTAGTCCCCAACTTATCACCCTGTCTAAAGATACTTACATCCAAAAAATGTATCTCATCCTGACTAAATTCGCTAGTCAATTTAATATTGTTAACATTAGAATTAAGTTCCTTTAAAAATTCATGTAGACTGTCACTAGATCCTTCCCAGATAAAAAACAAATCATCAATGTATCGTTTGTATAACAGGAGCTGGGCGCGGGGTGTTGAAAAAATCGTTTTATCTTCCCATTCGCCCATAAACAAATTTGCTATGCTTGGGGCGAATTTAGCCCCCATAGCAACGCCCCTGCATTGGGAGAAGAAACGGCCGTCAAACCAGAAAAAGTTATGGCTTAGGCAGAAGTCTAGGGCATTTCTAATAAAGATTTTTTGATTCTGTGGCAAATCATCACGTTGGCATAGGGCCCAATTCAGAGCCAAAAGTGCGTCGTCGTGCTGGATGATTGAATATAAGGAAGCCACGTCTGCCGTTACTAAATAAAGCTCATGTTTTCCTGATAGGTCGACCTGCTGTAAAATCTGCAGGAGACTCTTCGTATCCTTAAGATACGCCTTAGTCCGTATAACACTATCCTGGAGAAAGTGATCCAGGTATTGGCCCATTCGAGATGTAATAGAACCAATCCCGTTCACTATAGGCCTCCCGGGTGGGTTATTCAAGTCTTTATGTATCTTAGGTAACGTGTAAATCGTGGGGATTCTGCTGTTACTTGGCACAAGATACTTTCTTTCTCTATTCGACAACACACCTGTCGAGTACCCCATCTCAACCAGTTTCCTGAGGTCTTTTTCATATTGCACAGTCGGGTCCCTACTTAATTCTATATAAGTATATTTGTCATCTAACATCGCGGTCAATTGATTATGATAAAATTCCTTATTTAAAATCACTACCCCACTCCCTTTATCAGCGGGTCTTATCACTATTTCCTTCCTCTTTTCAAGCATAGTGATCCCGTATAATATATGTTGGGGATTTACTTTCTTTCTAGGCACTAAACACTCCAAATCCCGTGTCACCAATCCTCTAAATACCTCAATATGCTGGTTTGCACTATTCAGAGGATTGAAAAGGGACTTGTTTCTTAATCCGCTATCAATAGGTCCTGAATTCACCATATTCACTGATTGGGAATTTTTATTTAAAAAATACTTCTTAATATTTACTTTTCTTATGTATTTATGTATGTCAATAAAGACATCAAATTTATTGATCGGCCTTTTCAGGCCACACTTCAACCCTAAATGTAAAATATTGGTCTCTTTGTGGGATAAAACCGCACTGCTTAGATTAAAAATACCTCCTAATCCTGCTCCCGCCTTCTTTTTTATATATAGAAGAGCCCAGAGTTTCTCAGACAAAATAGTACGAAAGGTGCTGGATCCTCCGGCCAGGCCCCTGTCTTTTTGGAATAAGAATGTTTTTTATAGTTGTAGGAGGTGTCGGGCTTGTAAGGATGTTGAAAGACCACTAAGAGCATTGGAGAGTTTCACATCCACCTCTAATAATAAGGAGTTTACCATCAAAGAGCTCATTACATGCAACACCTCCCATGTTGTCTATGCCCTCCAATGTCCATGCGGGCTTATGTATATAGGCCGCACTAAGAGGCTTTTAAGAATCAGGATCGCAGAGCACATAACCAATATAAAAATTGGTTTTAAAGACCATAGTGTCTCGCTCCATTTCAAATTGAAACATAACCAAGACCCCTCTGGCCTCAGATTCTGGGGCATTGACCATTTAAAACCAAACTGGAGGGGTTCAAATTTGGTCCGCGAACTGTCCAAGAGAGAGACCCAGTGGATCTTCTTGGCGGACACATTATCGCCTAAAGGGTTGAACGTGGAGTTGGATATTAACTGCTTTATAAGCGATTTCTAATTGTTTATTTTGGTGTAGAGGTGGCTAGTTGTTGTGGATAGCCTTATTCGTGCCTCTATATCCTAAGATGTATACAGTTGCCACTTGCACACATTATGTAGTACCTGGAGAATATCGATTTTGCTGTAATACCCTATGCTATATACAGTTGATGACAGCCTTATTTTGTGCCTCTATACCCTGTACTGTATACAGTTGTCACTTGTGCACAGTGCACAGTGTATAGTGCCTGGAGAATACCGATTATGCTGTTTTATCCCATGCTATATAGAGTTGACGATAGCGCATAGCTGAGGCTCATAGCCTGGCTCTGTATTCTATATAATGTAAGCTTTTAGCCCTGCTTTATTATATGTATCTCATTCTTTTTTAGTATTTTATTAGGTTATGTTGTTTCAGGCATTTTTGGTTTTATTCTACCTAAAGGGGTCCTGTTTTTACAAACTACTTGTTTTTATGAATTAACTGCCTAGTTTTGGTCTCTTTTAACCCACTGTAATAATGTGATTTATTATATATATTTTTTATTATATGTTTCCATTTATCCATCATTTACATTTAATGTTACATGTAATGATTTATTGGATTATATTAGGCATTTATTCTGCATCTGCCAAAATTTCTATTTTTATTTTGCTGAGCTGACATGCAGTGAGCATTCTACACTGACCGCCTGACTGTGGTAACGTGCAGCGCTCATGTGAGTGACTGTTGCTGCATGTCGGCGGGTTAAAGATGATGGGTCCAGTGTATATGCTGACTGCATGTTTTAGTATTTTTGTTCATTCCCCCGTTTTTCTTTCTTTTTTAAAATTAATATTGCAATGTGTAATGGTTTATTTTACATGTTGGGATCCACTAACTTGCGCTGTTTAGCCTATTAGTGTGTAGACTCGCTTATGCGAGCTGATGTGCAGAGCGGCTATATGCCTTCCCCCTCCCTTGTAGAGAAGCCGTCAGTGTGGTTTTCGGCGGACGACTTGCACCTGCCGTCACGCCGAACGACTGCCTGATTGGACGGGATGGCTGGGGCGGGACATTATAGTCTGGTCCGTCAGTCGTGTAGGCACGCCCTCTGTTGAAGTCAGGATATGACGAAACGCATCAGGGTGTGGCCTACACGACGCCGGAAGTGACGTTTGCGCTCCACCACAGCCTGTTCCACAACCAGGAAGTGAGTGATTGCTGCTTGGAAGGCGGAACCGGCTGGAGCTGATTACGGTGAAGTGCTGTGTCTAAATGCTTCCTTTTGATGTGCTCTTTTGACTGCTTTACAATGTACGTATAATGTTTGAAGGGGGGTCTTTGTGTGATGTGAAAGGCTTTTATTTAATAAACAGGATTACGCTATGTACGCTTCTCTTTTGTTGTCTGGTAATTTATGATCCTTGACCATCTTGGATCTCTCTGGAGCGTTGCTGACAGTGGCTGGTGGCTTGGATTTCTCCTCTCTTGGATGCTTACATTTATTAGGCTTTTGGGGAGTGTGTTCACACAGGGTGGAAGTGGAAGGATCGGTGGAAGGTGCACGCTGAACCTCTGTACTCTGATCACCTATGGACACTATCTGAACCATTTTGCTTACTTCTCTACTCTCTTTAAGGACTTTTCTTGCATGTGAAGTTGGCCACATTATCCATTTAGCTCAACATTAGCGCTGTTTTAGTGTGATATAATGATCATTTTGCTGATTATGTTATGCCACTATTTATGATACATACAGGTATATGCCTCCATCTCTAATCTAGACATGCAGAAGGAGTTTGGGACTTTATATGAGGCACATGACATAAAACTCTGTAAAAAATAGTTATTAGCAAACAACATAGTTACATAGTAGGTGAGGTTAAAAAAAGACACAAGTCCATCAAGTCCAACCTATGTGTGTGATTATGTGTCAGTATTACATTACATATCCCTGTATATTGCGGTAATTCAGGTGATTATCTAATAGTTTCTTGAAGCTATCAATGCTCCCCGCTGAGACCACCGCCTGTGGAAGGGAATTCCACATCCTTGCCGCTCTTATGCCCCGTACACACGGTCGGATTTTCCGATGGAAAATGTCCGATCGGAGCGTGTTGTCGGAAATTCCGACCGTGTGTGGGCGCCATCGGACATTTTCCATCGGATTTTCCGACACACAAAGTTGGACAGCAGGAGATAAAATTTTCCGACCACAAAATCCGATCGCGTCAATTCCGACCGTGTGTGGCCTGTTCCGACGCACAAAGTGCCACGCATGCTCAGAAGAAATTCCGACACGGGACAGCTCGTTCTGGTAAACTTAGCGTTCGTAATGGATAAAGCACTTTCGTCACGCTGCAATGTAAAAAATGGTTTAATACAGCGCACTCTCTTCTTCTTTATAATGTGACAAGAATTAAGTCGTTTTGATGCTCATATTCACACACACTTCTCACAAACTTCTTTCGTTACTGTTTATCGGGATTCCCTCAATATATTTTGATTTCTCACATCTGACAACATATTTTTTTTTTTTTTTTACTTTAATGTAGAATCTTTTTTTGTGTTTCTCTTCTTTTTTTTTTTTTTGTTGATTTTGATTTGGATTCCCGAAAATGTTTGTGTGTTTTTTGTGACAAGTTCCCACAACACCATTGATATGTTGTTCTATTTAATCTGTAGGAGATTGTTTGGTGTTGTTGTTTCTTGTTAATTTCACATTGTACTTTAGAAATGTACCTGAATACTCACCAACAAACTGTCCTTTTTGGATGAAAACACACACAGGAGAGTAGAATTTACCTTAAAATATTTTATTAAGGGGTCACAACTATAAAAAAACAAAGGGGGAGGCAACGCTGGAGAAACTGCAGAAGTGGGCGAAGCCTTGGACCCCCAGGGCAGACATCAATTATTTAAAAGAAAAATTGGTGGCCTGAGGAGTCCTTATCTAAGGGAGTGCAGTCTGGTCCAGAAGTCCTAGAGATCCGGAAAGCAGCAGATGACATCTGTGTCCCCAGGCTGTGGTCATACGAGAGACTGCAGCTTCTGTCAGACCAGACTGAACCCAGGGCAATCACTCTGTGGTCTTCCTTCCACGCTTCCTTCCAGGCTTTGGCTGTGGTGGTGGAGTTGTGGCAGCAGGAGGAGGAGGAGGAGGAGGATCGTCCCTCTCCATGACATCCGTCTTGTGCGTCAGTTCCCCACTCTCCCCCTTACGAAGGACTTTATAAATCAGGTCCTCAGAAATCTTGCGTTGGCCCTCCTGCATGCCCAGCAATTTGGTGGCAGCCATGCAGGCAAAGGCCTCTGCAGGACTGGGGAAGGCTCTGAGGGACGCCGAAGCCTCCTGGATCAGCCTGTACACTGAATCCTGCACAGGACTGGGAGTGGCCTTCCTGGCCCTTTTATATGGCAGGCGGAGGGGAGGGACCTGAGACTCAGTCAGGCTGCGACTTGTCCCAGGCTTCTCTTGGCTGCCACTTAGCCCCGCCTCCTCCTGGCTGCCACTAATCCCCGTCTCCTTCTGACTGCCACTAATCCCCGCCTCCTCCTGACTGCCACATTCCACAGCCTCCTCCTGGCTGAGGTCTTCCTGTGTATGAAAAAGGGACATAGTTTTAGTATTGTTTTCATCAATCACACACAATTTTCACCTCCTGACTGCTGCAAATTCAATGTTAACAAATATAACAGACTATCCTTCTGAGCCCAGCATTTTGCATTCTTGTCCCAATTATTTTTGCCCACTACTGTCTATTGATATGTAAAACACTTTTTTTAATCAGCAATTAGTGATCAATAATAACATCTAGTAAACATCATTTCTTTATTGCCCAGAAATCTGTAGAAGTATGCTATACCTGACTCCAGCTGGGCTCCTCCACTTCTTCCTGGCTGGAAGGCTCAGGTTGGACATCGGAAGCCTCAGCTGGGATGGAAGGAAGCGCGGAAGGAAGAGTAGAGAGGGATTCCCTGACTTCAGTGTGGTCTGACAGAAATCGCAGTCTCTCATAGTACCAGAGCCTGGGGACATAAATGTCATCTGCTGCAGCTCCGGACCTCTGGGAATCTGTGACCTTCTTGCGCTCCCTAAGATAAGTGCTCCTCAGGCCACCAATTGTAGCTTTTAAATAAGGGATGGTTGCTGTGGGGACCACCGGCTTCACCAACTCCAGCAGTTTCTCCAGCGCTGCCTGCCTCTTCTGTTTGTGGTTATAGTGGGGGTGTCTCACCTGCCACAGACAGGGCAGCTCCCTGTACTTGTCAATAAACAGGGGCAGGAAATTGTGGTCGTTGAACCCATCCATTTTCTCTGCAAGACACAACACAAGACAAACCCTAATGTCAGGCCAAACTCCCCTAATCTTGTTACAATATAGGCTTCAATTTCGAAGCAGTATAGGCCCAAGTTTAGATCCTACCTTCGTTAGCACGATCGGCGTCTCCGATGCTCCTTCCTCCGCTCACAGATCGTACGTAAGACGCGCGCGTTACGATTTATACACACTGCGCATGCGTATAACTCCGCCCGCCCCTGACGTTCTTTCTATTCTATTCCCCGCCCCTTTTCGTTCGGCGCAGTGGAGGAAGAGCACATGGCGGAGAGACAGCAGGATCGTGCTAATTACAGCAACGAGGAGGAGGAGGAGGAGGAAAGGCCGGAGCCTGAAACGTCCCGATCCAGAAGGAGATTAAAGGACTCAAATATGTCCTTTGGGGAGATGTTGGAAATGGTGGACATCCTGAAGAAGGCCGACTATGATGGAAAGTATGGGCCTTACCCCAACCACAATGTCCGAAAGGCCAAGATCATGGCGAAAGTGGTCAGGAGTCTGCACCGGAAATTCAGGGTACGACGATCGAAAGATGAGCTCAGGAAGCGGTGGTCGGACCTGAAATTACGAGAACATGAGCAGTACAGAAAGATCCGGAGAGTGCTGCAAAAAAGTAAGTAGTTGTGCTGTGTTCCTATTGTTCTTGTGTTTATTACGTTCGTGCTGCTCCATGTGCTTTTAGGAACTGTTGTACAGTTTAAAATGGCAACTTTCATGTTCATGGGCACATTATTCGTTCGGATCACACATTTTTTTTTTTCGGACTATAAAATACCATTGTTTAGCCCATATGCATTTGGCCACCATTTTGAGGCCCTATACTTGTCTTCAAAGAATTGGGTTGGCTTTGTTACTAGAATGAAATGCAAACTAGATTGTGTGTAAGGAGAGGACACTGAGCAGCTGTTTTCACATCTGGACACTGGAGCACTAGTGTGGGACCCCAGAACACCCTTTTTATTAGGGGGGCCACACAGGTGCTCCAGTGTATACTATAGGGGGGTCTCCATCTGTGAAGCTTGTACCAAACAGGTAAAGTATTGCAGCTTGACAAAGGACACTAAAAAAGCTACATCTTGGAACTCGGCTAAAATAGACAATTGTACCCCACTTCCAAGCAATGTTTCATCTTTAGAGTTCTGCCATCAAATATCTGTGTGCTAAGTATACCATTTTTGTTTTACATAGGGGAGAAAAGACTCGGAGGACACCCCTCATCCGAGGAGACCAGAGCCCCCCCCCCCACCCCTCTGGAAGAAGGGGAAATACCAACACAATCTGAGCAGGAGGAAGAAGACGTGGTGGAACTAGTCACCACAACAGGTGAGTGTCTGCAACCACAGGCTCAGATAAGAGATGGATGGCGGCATTTTTTTAGACCTAATTTATTTTGGGGTTCCTCTCTTTTTAGGTGATCGTGAGGTTGTGGATGAAGATCCTTTCACATCCGAAAGTGCCCAGATCCTGATCGGGGAGATCATGGGGTGTAAGTTACAATTGGAAAACATCAAGCAAAACATCAATGATGTTATTCCAAAATATAAAAACATCATTGATGTTTTGGGGCGAGTTTAAAGCCCCTCAAAATCACTTTCTTCTTTTGTCTGCTACAATGTGCGAAATGTTTTTGTGATTTTTCACAAAGCCAAATTTGGAGGATGCACACAGTGTGTCAACATGTGCTATCTGCCATCACGGGAGATCAATGGACGCGTTTTGGGGGTGCAACTGCTTCCTCAATAATAAAGTAGCGGTGAGGAAGGGCTTTCTCCCCCAAAACACATCCCTTGATCCCCCCTGATGGCAGATAGCACATGTTGACATTGTGAAATTTGTGTGCATCTTCCAAATTTGGCTTTTCCAGGGGTGATTTCCCCCCATCTGAACGCAATATCAAACACAGTTCCTAAATACTCATGTCTGATATTGCCTTCAAGTTCTACCAAATGTGAACTTTGTAAGATCAAGATTTGTGTCTTTCTTGTGGGTTTTACACAGGCCTGTTTTCTATAAAATGCACATTTTGATTTTGGATAATGACACCACAAAAATTGTTATACAACAAACATGTCGGTTTGTCAGAAAAACCTTTGGTAAATGCACATGTGATTGTGCAGGTATTAAAAAGATTGTTCATCAAGAATGTGTGGATTATTGTCTCAACGCTACAACACTTTTGGGGTGATGTAATTGTTTGATGAGAAAATGGGGGTAATTTCCTAAGGGCAAATCCTCTTTGCACTACAAGTGCAGTTTCAGTGCAGTTGCAAGTGCACTTGTAGTGAAAAGTGTCTTTGCATTTAGTAAATAACAGCCAACAGTGCTTTGTATAAGGTTACACAATCACGACATATTCTGGACTCCACACATTTCTGTCAGGGTCAGCTAAAACAAACACAAGCAGTAAATGTCCACAAAGGAGAGCCTGGGGGGAGATGCCTGTCGAGAACTTGAGGTCCTGCAGGCTTCTCCCTGTGGCCAAATACCGCAGGGTGGCGACCAACCTCTGCTCCGCAGTGATGGCTTGCCTCATGCAGGTATCCTGCCTGCTGATATAGGGGGTCAGCGAAGCCAACAAACGGTGAAATACGGTGTCCGTCATCCTGAGAAAGTTCCTGAAATCATCAGGTTTATTCTCACGGATCTCACGGAGCAAAGGCATATGACAGAACTGGTCACGCTGAAGCAACCAATTCTTGGTCCATGAACTCCTCCCCACCCTGTTCATGGACTGGACTTGTGTCAAGGTCAGGACCCCAACACCAAGCCCCCGCACAGCACGAACTGTACGAGGAGTACGCATACGAAACATGGCTAGAAAACGGTCGGCTGCTCAGAACGAAGTAACAGAACGCACTGAAGAACAGCAAGGCCTGTGAAGAGCGACCTGAAAAACAGCAACGAGCGGACAAGATCGCACAGAAAACTCCGATACGAACTGACTGCACGCACTGAAGAGCAAATACAAACCCACAAGCACAAACTGAACGGCAGAAAACGATCTGAAAGCCACGAGTCTGAAAAAGCGCGAATCGTCTCTCACCAAACTTTTACTAACACGAGATTAGCAAAAGGAACACAAAGGGTGCCTCGCTTGGTTCTGAACTGGCCTTTTCTAGTCTCGTCGTACGTGCTTGACGTCACCGCGTTGTTGGCGATCGGAAATTCCGACAACTTTGTGCGACTGTGTGTAGGCAAAACAAGTTTGAGCCAACATCCGTAGGAAAAAATCCGAGGATTTTGTTGTCGGAATGTCCGATCAATGTCCGACCATGTGTACGGGGCATTACAGTAAAGAACCCTCTACGTAGTTTAAGGTTAAACCTCTTTTCTTCTAATTGTAATGAGTGGCCACGAGTCTTATTAAACTCTCTTCTGCGAAAAAGTTTTATCCCTATTGTGGGGTCACCAGTACAGTATTTGTAAATTGAAATCATATCCCCTCTCAAGCGTCTCTTCTCCAGAGAGAATAAGTTCAGTGCTCGCAACCTTTCCTCATAACTAAGATCCTCCAGACCCTTTATTAGCTTTGTTGCCCTTCTTTGTACTCGCTCCATTTCCAGTACATCCCTCCTGAGGACTGGTGCCCAGAACTGGACAGCATACTCCAGGTGCGGGTGGACCAGAGTCTTGTAGAGTGGGAGAATTATCGTTTTATCTCTGCAGTTGATCCCCCTTTTAATGCATGCCAATATTCTGTTTGCTTTATTAGCAGCAGCTTGGCATTGCATGCCATTGCTGAGCCTATCATCCACTAGGACCCCCAGGTCCTTTTCCATCCTAGATTCCCCCAGAGGTTCTCCCCCAGTGTATAGATTGCATTCATATTTTTGCCACCCAAATGCATTATTTTACATTTTTCTACATTGAACCTCATTTGCCATGTAGTCGCCCACCCCTTTAATTTGTTCAGGTCTTTTTGCAAGATTTCCACATCCTGCGGAGAAGTTATTGCCCTGCTTAGCTTAGTATCGTCTGCAAATACAGAGATTGAACTGTTTATCCCACCCTCCAGGTCGTTTATGAACAAATTAAATAGGATTGGTCCCAGCACAGAACCCTGGGGAACCCCACTACCCACCCCTGACCATTCTGAGTACTCCCCATTTATCACCACCCTCTGAACACGCTCTTGTAGCCAGTTTTCAATCCATGTACTCACCCTATGGTCCATGCCAACGCACCTTATTTTGTACAGTAAACGTTTATGGGGAACTGTGTCAAATGCTTTTGCCAAATCCAGATACACCACGTCTACGGGCCTTCCTTTATCTAGATGGCAACTCACCTCCTCATAGAAGGTTAATAGATTGGTTTGGCAAGAACGATTCTTCATGAATCCATGCTGATTACTGCTAATGATATCATTCTTATTACTAAAATCTTGTATATAGTCCCTTATCATCCCCTCCAAGAGTTTACATACTATTGATGTTAGGCTAACTGGTCTGTAATTCCCAGGGATGTTTTTTGGGCCCTTTTTAAATATTGGTGCTACATTGGCTTTTCTCCAATCAGCTGGTACCATTCCAGTCAATAGACTGTCTGTAAAAATTAGGAACAACGGTCTGGCAATCACCTGACTGAGTTCCCTAAGTACCCTCGGATGCAAGCCATCTGGTCCCGGTGATTTATTAATGTTAAGTTTCTCAAGTCTAATTTTAATTCCGTCCTCTGTTAACCATGTAGGTGCTTCCTGTGTTGTGTCATGAGGATAAACACTGCAGTTTTGGTTACTGAAGCCCCCCAATTCACTCGTGAAGACTGAGGAGAAGAATAAATTCAATACCTTTGCCATCTCCCCATCCTTTGTAACCAGATGTCCTTCCTCATTCTTTATGGGGCCAATATGGTCTGTCCTCCCTTTTTTACTGTTTACATACTTAAAGAATTTCTTGGGATTTTTTTTGCTCTCCTCTGCTATGTGTCTTTCATGTTCTATCTTAGCCATCCTAATTGCACCCTTACATTTCTTATTGCATTCTTTATAAATTCTGAATGCTGTGGATGATCCCTCAACCTTGTATTTTTTGAAGGCCTTCTCCTTTGCTTTTATATGCATTTTTACATTGGAGTTAAGCCATCCAGGATGTTTGTTCGCCCTTTTAAATTTATTACCCAATGGGATACATTGGCTAATGCCCTTATTTAATATGCTCTTAAAGCAAACCCATCTCTCCTCCGTATTCTTTGTTCCTAATATTTTATCCCAATTTATGCCTTTTAGCAAGGTTTGTAGTTTAGGGAAGTTGGCTCTTTTGAAATTCAGTGTCTTTGTGTTCCCTTCATGTCTCCTATTTGTGTGATTTATACTGAAACTAATTGACCTGTGATCGCTGTTACCTAAATTGCCCCGTATTTCCACATCTGTTATCAGGTATGTATTGTTGGTAATCAGTAGATCTAGTAATGTTTTATTTCTAGTTGGTGCGTCTACCATCTGACCCATAAAATTGTCCTGCAAGACACTAAGGAACTGGCGAGCCTTAAATGAATGCGCGGTTCCCTCCGCCCAGTCTATGTCTGGATAATTAAAATCCCCCATTATGATAACACTTCCCATCCTTGCTGCTAATCCAATTTGTGATAGGAGAACCGTCTCCACTTCCTCCCTCAGGTTAGGGGGCCTATAGCATACTCCCAGTATTATTTTCCCCTTAGCTTCATCCCTTTGGAGCTCTACCCATAAAGATTCCACCTCCTCCCTAGCCCCCTCAGTGATGTCATCTCTCACATTCACTTGTACATTATTCTTGATATATAGGCATACCCCTCCCCCTTTTTTACCCTCTCTATCCTTGCGGTATAGGGTATACCCTTGAATGTTTGCCAGCCAATCATGAGAGCTGTTGAACCAGGTCTCTGAAATTCCCACAAAATCCAAATCCTCCTTGTACAACAGTATCTCTAGTTCACCCATCTTGTCCGCCAGGCTCCTGGCATTGGTGAACATGCCACATAGTTTAGACCGGTCGCATATTGTCCTCGTATTGAGTGTTTCAAGATTGCAACTTGGACTTGCTACTATACTCACCTTGTGTTTTTGTGCTTTGGTTAACCTACCACTAATGCCCCCAATACTACCCTCTGGAATATCTTCCGCGCTGGCTATCACTGTCTGTGGACCCTCCCCCCCATCGCCTAGTTTAAAAACCCCTCTAACTTTTTGGCCATCTTCATTCCCAGCAGATCTGCACCCTCCTCATTTAGGTGCAGTCCGTCCCTTCTATAGTACCGGTTACCGACTGAGAAGTCGGCCCAGTCCTCCAGGAACCCAAACCCCTCCTTACTACACCAGCTCTTCAGCCGCTTGTTTACTTCCCTAATCTCCCTCTGCCTCTCTGGTGTGGCTCGATGTACCGGTAGTATTCCTGAGAACACTACCTTGGAGGTCCTTTTCCTCAATTTAGCTCCTAAGTCCCTAAAATCGTTCTTTAGGACACTCCATCTGCCTCTGACTTTGTCATTGGTGCCAACGTGCACCATGACAGCCGGGTCTTCCCCAGCCCCTCCCAGTAATCTGTCCACAAGATCCGTGATGTGCCGAACCCGAGCGCCCGGTAGACAACATACTGTTCGGCGCTTCAGGTCTTGGTTACAGATTGCCCTCTCTGTCCTTCTAAGAATTGAGTCCCCTACCACCAGAATCTGTCTTTCCTTTCCCTTTGCTGCCCCCCCACTCTCACTGGAGGAGTTCTTCCCCTGGCAGCTAGGAGAGTCCCTCATCTCCAGCAGTGCTGGACCCTGACTGGTTACACTAATGTCACTCAATGGAGCGTACTTATTGGGATGCTCCAGTCCTGGATCGGCCTCCCTGGCACTTCCCCCTCTACCCCTCCTGACTGTCACCCATCTACTCTTTGCTAGTGCCTGCACCTCTTTGTCTCCACCCACCTCTGTGCTGGCCCCTGCCGGCACCTGCCGTGTACGTTCCTGGCTCACCTTTAGTATGGAGGGACTTCTCAGTGCTGACAGTTGCTTCCCCAGATTCAGAACCTGGGCTTCCAGGGAAACAATGTGCTTACATTTTGCACAGCAGTATTCGCCCTCGATCGGATGATCAAGGAATGCATACATGCGGCAAGATGTACAAAGAGTCGCCTCTCCACACCCGCCGGGCATCGTACCTATCAAATTTAGTGAGGATTTGGGGATTTTACCCTGTCCAAATTACCTAACAACTAGCTACCTGGCACTAATACTCAAGACAATACACAGGTACACGACAAGACAATACACAGGTACACAATACACAAGTACTAACGATCCACACACACTACTCAGACAACACTCAGATACTCACACTACACAGGTACTATGACCCCTGTTATAACCTCCTGTTTTAAACTTGTTTTTAACTCCCACTTAATCCAGCTCCACTTATACCAAGCTCCACAGCTTCAAACTGAGCACGCTCAGACTGAGTCCTACAACAAGTTAAATAGGCACCTGTGAGCAATTAACCACACCCCTTAATTGATAGACTGATGAAACCAAGAAAAAAAAAAAAAAAAGCTATTTAAAGCACATTACAATATGTGTGTATATATATATATATATATATATATATATATATATATATATATATATATCTCTATCTATATATATATATATATATATATCTATATATATATATATATATATATATCTCTATCTATATATATATATATATATATATCTATATATATATATATCTATATATATATATCTATATATATATATATATATATATATATATATATATATATATATATATATATATAGATCTATATATATATATATATACACAATCCAGAGGGTGAGGTGCACGTCAGTCCCAGTTGGTTGTGCTTAGCAATCAAGCCTTCCCACAGGCTTCAATATAGAGAACATTCAGAAGATGGGATTGCTGCACAGACGATTTATTAGAAAAATTTCATGAAAAGGACATAAATATAACATCCTAAAATCAGGCATACATGATATGAATGTATATATACTCTCCAAGTGACATAATATAATATAATACATATACCTGAGAAGGCATGATAGCACAAGACATTGAATGGTAATATGAACCAATATGTACTCCATATCATAAAAACAAAAAGTTTCAGAAATTGAATGTTGCATAATAAGATCTAAATGGGTTGAAACCTATAGGGTATACCTGAATTAAATAATCTCTAAGCGTTTAGTGGAATCTCAACGCTTCCTCAGGAGCGGATGCATGCCATATCTGCAAAAAATATGTATACATAAATATGTATTAATATGGTATGATGATTAACCCAAATATCAGGGAGAGGCCAGAGAAGTGGATCCCTGGAATACTTACATAACGGCTTGGGTTAAAAAACTGCAATGCTGTCAAACCCACTCTTTTTCATTTATATTCAATAAATGGGAAAGCAGGCACCTTACTAGTTGGTATGTAGTCTCCGACTACCATCCACATACTTCAATGTATTCCTAATATGGATGGCAAACCTTACTAAATGGCAGTTATTCACTATAAGCACCCATTATAGGACCTACAGGATATGAGAGTGTGCATTCATCGTAGCACCTTATTTTACATCCTTGATGCAGTCTTTTGTTCAACCCTGCGTGGTCTGTCACTGATGGGCTGGCCGACTGTCTCAGTTTCCTGGGAGCTGAGATGCGCATCACATGGCCCATGTGCACGGGGCTTAAAGCAATTGGCAAGGGAATGATTCTAATCACAGACTTACTGTACAATACAACAGTGATTTATTTGGCCTCCTAAGTTCTCTTTTTATATGGTTCTCTGTGTCAAAACCAAATCACAAGCTATTTATTTTCCACATCGCATTTTACTTTTTTTTTTTTTTGGATGGAATTTTCAGCAAGTCTTTTAGTCATCTTCCCCTTGAGTGCTCCCTACTTTTTCTGTGACAGACTTTGCTTGATTTTATCTCAGTCACTTAAATTGACCATACATGGAGATTGGATGGTTCAGCAAAAAGCAGGCAAACTGATCCATCTATGCTGTCAGAATACAATAACACAGTGGGGAGGATTCTCCCCCCCCCCCAATTCATCTTGCTTGCGTGGATAGGAGGATCTGCTCAGTTTTTTCCAATCAGCCCACTGATCCATGTATGGCCAGCCTTAGTCTATGCTACCCTAGTAAAGGGTAGGTGAAACAGTAATGGTGATATGGAGGGATCAGCTGGAGTGTTAGGATAGGGAAATTTCATCAGATGATAAGAGCAAACTGACCAACCAGTGTCTACCCAAACCACAGTAATCCATTCTAAGCAGGCTTGCCTTTTTCCTGTTCTATGTTTAGGAAATGAAAACGTTCTTCTACAGGTTGAATTTGTCAGCAGTTTCATTATAAAACGGATATTTGGCAGCATACAGGTAGATTTTCATAGCTGCTGCTCTGGATTTTCATGAGCTCATTGTCTTATCTCATCTTATCTCAAGCTCATGTTACACAGAAAAGTAGAAAACTGACAGCAGGAAAAGACCAAGTGGTCCATAAAGTCGAATTATCTTATTTAAAAAATGTTTTTCTCAACTATCTTATATGCATAAGTGGGAACAAGATCCCAATGAAAACATTTTGACTGATGAATGGTTCAAGATGGCACACTATGCCTTTAAATCCTTTATTAATACTAACCTGATAGAAGCTAATTATAAGGTATTACTTAGGTGGTCTATGGTTCCAATTAGATTAGCAAAATATATCCCTGACGCATCATCATTATGTTTCAGAGAATGTGGAATGGATGGCACTATGTTCCATATTTGGTGGACGTGTCCAAGAATAAAGACATTTTGGATACAGATTTATGATTTGATATATTCCTTGACCAATATTTCCCTAATAAAATCTCCTAAACAAGCATTATTGGGATACCCTATTGAACATTCTCGGAAACATAAAAAAAACATAGCAATCATTTTTATTGCTGCTAGAATTGCAATAGCCAAATCTTGGAAATCTCCTTATGTTCCCATCCAGTTGGTTAAAAATAAATTGTCATTTATAATGGTTAATGAACGTCTTACAGCAATTTTACTGGACAAACAAAATTCTTTTGATGAGATATGGAAACTTTGGATAGATTATTTATCGAATCTGATAGATCTTAATGAAGATGAATGGACTCGTGCTATGGAGATCCTCCCTGAGGTATCTATTTCACCATCTCAGCAATTGACTCAGCTCTTTATTTTACACAGAACCCACTATACCCCACAAAAATTATTTGCGTGGGGAAAAAATATATCGCCTTTATGTCAACGATGTTTAGTTTCGAATGGCTCCCTTGTTCACATGCTTTGGCGATGTCCCAAACTTTACAAATATTGGGAAAAAGTTTTTATCACTCTGAATACAATTTCGCGAACAGAAATAATAAATACTCCTAAATTATCACTACTGGGAATATTTCCAGAAGGAATTTTACCTGTTGAAATGCACATAATGTGGACTAGATCTCTCTACCTAGCCTGTAAACTTATCCTACAAAAATGGACAGTTAAGGATCCACCAACCCATAAACAGTGGTGTAATAAAATAAACTATATATTAAAGCGGAGCGCCACCGAAAATTTTTTTTTTAAAAGTCAGCAGGTATAAATACTGCAGCTGCTGACTTTTAAAACATGGACACTTACCTGTCCAGGGCGCCCGCGATGTCGGCACCCGAGGCCGAAGCGTCTCTCCGTCCTCGGGTGCTGCCACCTCCATCTTCGGTAAGGGAATCAGGAAGTGAAGCCGTGCGGCTTCACTTCCCGGTTCCCTACTGCGCATGCGCGAGTCGCGCAGCGCAACACGGATGGTCCCTGCTGCCTCTGGGATCCGTGTGTTTCCCAGCAGGCAGCGGGGAGGGAGCAGAATCTATGCCGGAAGTGGGTACAGATACCTGTAATATACAGGTATCTGTACCCCCCTCCCCCCTGAAAGGTGCCAACTGTGTCACCGGAGGGGGGAGGAATCTAATGAGTGGAAGTTCCACTTTTGGGTGGAACTCCACTTTAAAAAAAGAAAGATTAACATATAAACGTAGAGGAGTCCCCCAGAAATTTAATAAAATCTGGCATTACTGGATTGATTCGAGTAATTTGCTGTATGATGGCTTATGTGGAGGGGTTGGGGGGGAGGAGGAGAGGTTGGGGACGAGGAGATTTTGTATTGATTTATAACATATTAGGATAATGGGAGTTGAACAAAGTAAAACCAATTGAAAATCAATGTGAGGTGTATGTTTATTGTTGGTGTGTGTGTGGTTAGTTATATATGAGTTTTCAAAGTCTTTTTGTATTTGTTTCCTAGTGTGAATATGTGTATATTATGAAATGAAACGATAGTAAATTCTTTTTTAAGTTGTTAATTTGTATAAAAAAAATATTGTTTTCCTATTTGTATTGAACATAAATAAAAAAAGATTTGATATAAAAAAAAAAAATTAGGGGGGCGTGGTTTGCCTTGAGAGAAGATGGCTGCTTGATCACTTAGCTCCCTCTCACCACAGCCTAAAATCTACCACTACTGGGGTTTACAGCTTCCATCTACCCCCCGATAATGGGCACTTCATCCCGTGGATCATCACACAGCAGATCCCGCTCCCCGAGAGAATTCGCCAACCGTGTGAGCCACACGATACCGGAGATCTTCCGGACACAGCGTCCTACAATGGCGACCTCCCTGCCTGCCTCTTCCTCCTCACAATCCCAAGCGGAGATCATCCTTACCCCCACCGACACCAGTAGCAGCCCACAGTCCCCTATCCTGCCATCTCAACGCCAACCTAGCCTGCAAGACCTTCAAGCGGTGGCGACGGACATTAAAGACGCGCTGTTCTCTGCCATTACTGAGCTACGACACGAATTACAGGCCATCACAGGCCGCATACAGCGCGTGGAGGACAACACAGCACGGCAACAGATGGCAGTGACGAAGATCCAGTACAAAACCGACATCCACACCCTGCAGTTGAGAGATCTTCAGCGCCACGTTGAAGATCTCGACAATCGCGGTCGCAGACACAACCTGAGGATAAGGGGGATACCCGAATCCGTAGAACAAGCTGACGTCTCCCAGGTAGTGACAGGCCTCTTTAATCACTTATTAAACCGAGCGGAACAAACACCGATCACCATGGATCGTATCCACAGAGCGCTTCGCCCCAAAGGCAGGGATACTGACCCCCCTCGGGACATTATTTGCTTCGTGAACGACTTCTCCATTAAGGAGGAGATCCTTCACAAAGCCCACGAAAAATCTACTCTGGAATATAATGGCGGCCTCGTCCATATCTATCAGGACCTCTCAGCTATCACGCTACGTAACCGCAAAGACCTGCGCCCCCTGCTGGATGTCTTGAGAACAAGGGGAATCAGGTACCGTTGGAAGTTTCCCTTCGGCCTCTCCGCCTCCTCTCAGGGCCACTCAGCCCTTCTAAGGGTTCCGGAGGACCTACACAACTTCTGCCGCACGCTGGACATACCATATACACCAGTCCCGAACTGGTATGCTGAATTCGCCACACAATCCCCCACTGGCTGTCATCCAATGGAAGAACCGATGGACGCGCACAACACCAGCTTCCGCAGGAGACGCTCACCGTCAATCAACAGATCCGGCCCTCCTCCTGGAACACAGCATCAACCATCCAGCCCCGTCTCAGCTCCCCTTCCCCGCAGAGCACGAAGTGACCGCTGACAACTACGTTTATCAGTAATCACGGAGATACCGCAGCTGCCTTCCTACCCAGATCTCACCTGCATGTGCTCTCCACTTCAGACGAACTTCATCTCACCATACTGACTCCCCTTCTGCAACACTCCGAAGACAACACTGGACTTTCTGCTCCTTTGATGGACTTCTCCAGTAACCACGAACACACCGATTGACTCCCGGATCGCTCTGTCTTTCCCAACGTGCCTTCTCTCTTCACAGATCTTGGAACGACACCATGAGACGGACCAGATATACTCTGCCCTGCAAAGTTTACCCCACTACTGCACGGTTGATCGACATTCCTACACCGCCGACCAGAGGCTCTCGCAACTCATCACTAAACCTCCCTAAACGAGGCACCGAAGAAGACGACTTCCCCTGACCAACGCCGATGTCATTCTCATGTGTCCTTGATACACCCCGATGCTATTGGTAATATTTGTGCTATATGTTTACTCTATGTTGTACAATGCAACGCACACTGTTACTCACCCAAGTCCGGACACCAAACACAACCCAACAACTAATTCAGTGCTCACAGATATTGGTTTTACCACTGTGTTAACAATTAGAACCAAATTACCCGACGCCTCTAGCAGCATGTGTACTTCCACCACACTTTAGTGATAACACATACATCACACTACTCTGCCCCCGCAGGACTCACACCACATTACCACACATAGGTTATCAAGAAAAAAAAAAAAACAGCAGTGATCACGTGATGGCCTGTCCGTATACTCACCACATAGGCTCTCTCAAACAATCGAGGATACAGGCATAGTTGCTCTCATACATAGCCCCATTGTTCACCTCGTAACGCCTCCCCAGATACGCGGGGAACAAATTACGGGGGCTCTCCAACGCACACCTACATACCACACCAGGAATACCTTTATGGGCTATCGAGACATACGAAGTACACGCTCTATTACACCCACACAATGCCCGCAACACTACTCCCCCAATGAGGGGTCGAGCACAGTGAAATATAGGCTATGACGCATCCACACCCCGATCACATCTACTCACAACACAAGGGCTGATAAACACGACGGCCTTACCACATCCAACCGTGCACAGACTACATTACCAAATCGCACAATGGAAACGAAAGTTGCCAATATAGTCGTCCCCCGGAACACTCACGTAGAATAAGTCTATACTCCCTAACAAGACCTTGGAGCACAACCGCTGACGTACTCCACAGGGTATAAGACGCTTAGTTACAACAGTTATTATTTTGTTCTGGTTAACACCCCTTTCTTTATTGTTCAAGTTGTTGTAGAAAGTTTGCATTATAAGACCTTTCATAGAACATAAGAGAAGCAGCTACTGTGTTACTGATATACCATTTCCTTGAATGTAACTACCTATATAATCCTTATAGACAGATATAGTACGGAGTCCTCTTTAGGTATAAACTTCCCGGGATGCTCTTCAATAGCTCTCACAGATAATCAGATCATCGGTCAATCTATACACCACACCTCCTCAAAACAAACGAATCCTGTGAACCTGGCCAAACGGGAAAATCAAGCCGTTGCCAATACTTCAATACTGACTCTGATACCTTATGAAAACCCCCCAATCCACCCCGCTCACACTTAAATCCTTCAACATACTACCACATCAATACCCCCAACACCCCTTTCGAAGGCTGTTGGTGAGATGGACCTTATTGGTCATTCATATCTATTACCATTACCACACATACTCTTTTCTCTCTCAAGTACAGTACCAACCCCCACATAGTGGTTACCCTTTACTTATCTGATCCATACACCTCAACACCAAACTACCACCACTAAATTTTTCCGGCATATACATTTTCTGTGGTACCGAACACCGAAGTAGGTGATCGGACTACCACATAGAGCCGGTCCCTCTAACCCTTCCATTCCCCTCTAGACACCCCTCCCCCCACCCCACTGACCCAACTTGACACCCCCTTTATACCCTACCCCACGACCTGCCACAGCCCAAATCACACCACTACACAAATACCTACAAATTAACCATGGTTCCTAAAGCTAGCAACGCACAGAAACCCTTACTCAAAATTGTATCCCTCAATGTGAAGGGACTCAACACCCCAGAAAAGAGGTCTAAGCTTCTACTCACCATGCACAGACTTAACGCCAGCATCATAATGCTACAGGAAACGCATTTTCGCTCTGATAACACCCCTAAACTTTTTAACGCCCATTTCCCTACCGCAATACATGCTACCAACCCCCTACATAAAACAAAAGGGGTATCGATCCTCATTGCAAAACACTGTCCCTTCAGCATCACTGACTCTCTCATCGATCCAGATGGTAGATACCTCTTCCTAAAAGGCACGATTCAAAATAAAACTATGACCTTGGCGAACATATACGCTCCAAACAAAAATCAGGTACCATTTTTCAGATCAGTCAAGACTAAGCTAACATCTTTCCAAAAAGGAACTCTTATCCTGGGCGGGGATTTTAATGTACCCCTAAACCCCATTCAAGACACATCCACAGGAACTACAACAATCCCTTACAAAGCCTTGAAGAATATAAAAACCCTACTAAAAAATGTATTACTTCACGATACATGGCGCACCCTAAATCCCGACACTAGGGATTACACCTTTTATTCAGCGCCACACCTTAGATATTCTAGAATAGACTATCTTTTCTTGACCCAAACTGATCTGCCTCTATTACATAAAGCCTCTATCGAACCCATGACTATCTCAGACCACAATCCTATCTCCATGTCAATACAACTTCCTGACACCACATCACGCTCAAGAATTTGGAGGTTAGATCCCTCCTTACTCACTGACCCCTCTATCGCAGCCGACGCAGAAGCCACTATAAAACACTTCTTCTTAGAAAACAACCCAGATGACACCTCCCCAATTAACAATTGGGAAGCTCATAAAAGCGTACTAAGGGGCACCCTCCTAGCAGCAGCGGCCAAAAGAAACAAAGAAAAAAGAAAGACACACTCAGAATTGATCGAAAAAATTCGGCATCTTGAAGGATTACACAAACAATCCCAAGCACTTACTGCCCTGAAAGATTTAATTCAGGCTAGGACAGATCTCTTAGACCTATTAGATAAACAGATACAACGCAAATACATACTCTCCAAAAAGAAATACTATGAATTTGGTAACAAAGCAAGCAAAATGTTGGCCAGAGCACTACAAGCTTCCAAATCCAATAATACCATACACTACATCACCGACGCATCAGGACACAAACTTAACAAAACTCCCGACATTGCACAACAATTTGTACAATATTATAGTAAACTATACAACTTAGACACCCCCCCTCCACCCGCAGATGGCACCACTCGATCCCAACTAATATCTGATTTCTTAAAACGATATAGCCCAACTCCCATATCGGAATCCATAGCACACGACCTAAACGCCCCACTTACACGTACGGAAGTTGACAATGCCCTCAAACAAATGAAAAAGGGTAAAAGCCCTGGACCTGATGGCCTAACTACCGGTTATTATCATACATTCTCCGAAATACTTACCCCTGCCTTTTTAAAAGCCTTCAATTCCTTCGCACATCCGGTCGACCCCCCACGAGACCTTCTAACGGCCCACATAGCAGTCATTCCTAAACCGGGCAAAGACCAATCCTTAGTCACAAACTACAGGCCCATCTCATTACTCAACGTTGATCTCAAATGGTACGCCAAAACCCTGGCGAACAGACTTCTACCCCTGATCCCCCATCTTGTTGGTCTTGACCAGGTGGGCTTTGTCCCCGGTAGGGAAGCGAGGGATAATACCCTAAAAGCAATTAACATACACCATTGGCTCGGGTCCACCGGGAATAAGGGATTTATGCTTTCCCTGGATGCGGAGAAGGCATTTGACAGAGTGGCCTGGGACTACATGAGTGAAACCCTCAAAGCCATAGGACTCCCACAAACTATGTTAAATTACATTTCAGCATTATACTCTGGTCCTACTGCAAAAGTCCAAGTCAATGGCTGCCTGTCGAATGCCTTCCCCGTGTCGAATGGAACCCGCCAGGGCTGCCCACTTTCCCCTTTAATTTTCATTCTATCACTGGAACCTCTCCTTAGACGTCTTAGAGACAACCCAGACATTAAAGGTATCCAAATCAAACACCGTACGTATAAATTAGCCGCATTTGCGGACAACATTCTCCTATTCCTCACAGACCCCCTCACATCCATTCCAAACTTACTTAAAGACTTCCGAACTTTCAATACCCTCTCAAATCTACAAATCAATTTTTCAAAATCGACTGCCCTGAATATCTCCCTACCCACAGAAACCTGTCAACAATGCCAATCTAACTTTCCTTTCACTTGGAATAAACAAGCGATCCCATACTTAGGCATCCAATTACCTTCCTCACTAGCTGATTTGTACACTCTAAACTACGCCACTCTCCTCCGATCAATACTAACAGACCTAAACAAATGGCCCTCAGGACAGTTCTCCTGGTTCGGCAGAGCCGCTATAGTAAAGATGAATATCTTACCCAGAATCCTATATCTTTTACAAACTATTCCAATTAAACTACCACCCACATTCTTCTCTACATTACGAACTGCTTGCACAGCCTTTATATGGGGCAAACTACACCCAAGACTTAGCTTCTCGAAACTCACAGCACCCAAACTCTTGGGAGGCATAGGCCTTCCAGACATACGTAAATACCAACAAGCGTGCCACCTAGCCAGGATCATTGATTGGAACGTACACACCGGACAAAAAGACTGGATTCACCTTGAACAGTCACTATCGGCGGTGCCCATCCAACACCTCCCCTGGATAGACCCCTCCTTTCTACCCCCTGAATATGCTCAACATCCACTCATTCATCCTACACTGCTCTCATTTCGCACTGCATGTAGTACCAATAAAATCTCCTCAGTTAAAGGCCCGATGACACCTTTACGATTGAACCCCGAATTCAATCCAGGAATGCACCCTTCCTTCTTAATAGACTATTGGCCCAATCAAACTGTTAGAGCCAAACATTTTTACGTCGGACATCGCCTCCTCTCATTTACCGAGCTGGCCCCATCCAAATCAGAAACTTTCTTATCAAACCCAAACCTATTCCAGACTGGTCTAGACCCACGACCCCATTTGAAAATCTCTGCTTAAGTGATAACCCTCTTTCACATCTCATTTCGCAAACATATAACCTCTTATTTAACGACCAAACCCCTAACAAACACTGGAACATCAGACAGTGGGAACAAGACATATCCAGAAACTTGAGTGATCAAGAGTGGTCAAACATTGCCTCCATGATCCACAAGGGTTCGATGAACGTGCAAGTCCAAGAAAACGCCTATAAAATATTTTCCAGATGGTATAGGACCCCAGCTCTGCTACACCGTATCAAACCACAAATCCCCCAGACTTGCTGGAGATGTGACTCGGACACAGGCTCATTTCTCCATATCTGGTGGTCCTGCACCAAAATCCAACCCTTCTGGAAGGAAGTCCAGGTATTGATCACACAAATCACCACATACTCCCTGGAGCTTGATCCCTCTATGTTCTTATTACATCACTCTTCACCACGCATTCCATCTTACCACCGCTCCCTGACCATGCATCTGGTGAACGCAGCTAGAATGTGTATACCCCCCAAATGGCGCTCCTCAGAACCACCTACCATAAAAGAATGGTTCCAACGCATTAATCAAACGAAAGTAATGGAAGATCTCATCCATCAGTCAAACAACACACAAGCTAATTTCACCAGAACTTGGTCATGTTGGATACACTATACTACAACAGCAGAATACAAACATTACATAGTCTGAAGGACTATATTGGGCTGTGGCAGTCCACCAACAACTCCCTGTTCTCCCCCCAACCCTCATTCCACCCCCCCCCTCCCCCCCATAGTTCATCTCTCCTGTTTCCTATCCATGACCCACCCCTATCATATCACTTCTTAAGTACAAACCATCATCTATACCTAACTTAAGATATGATTCCAGAACATTCTATTCCAACATCCTTACTCTCCTAACCGTGCTGTGAAGATTTATAAAATAAAATAAATAATTTTTTTCTGTAAATGAATAGCTTACTATAGGAATTTAGATTGTAGCTTGACCGCTCCATGGGAACATATCCAAGGGAATGGTATCGTTTATGTGCATATTCTGACGATCGTAACTAGATACCTCTGTTATCTAAACCATACAATCAAAGCGGCTGCGCCCGCATTACTACATTTGCACGAGAATCCTGCTCCTTGAATGTTACGTATAACTTCTGTTGGCAAATTCTTTGTTATATTTCAAATTTTTACATTACGTCGTTGCACGACGTACAATTTATCAATTGTACTATGTATTTCACTGCAAAAAATCAATAAAATATTTTGAAAAAAAAAAAAAAAAAAATTAGATATAAAAAAAAAAAATTATCGAATTGTTTATAAATCGATACTATATTTCTTACATATAGTGTACTCCTTCTTTCCTTCCAAAATTAATTAATGTATTCATTTATCTCTTTTTAACATTTTTCTTTATTCCTTTAACTTTTTGAGTTATTTTTCTCGAAATTATATTATCCTGAGTGGAATCATTTGGAACAGTCATTTAGTTACAATATATATGTGTAATATTTGTGATAATTTTTTTTTTGTCCATTATTAACAATCTTATATTTCAATGTATGTAATTCTTCCTTTCTATTTGAAATATCAATAAAAACTATTGAAATCAAAAAATGTTTTTCTCTACCTTTTTCTATAAAGCCAATTTCCAGGCGAAACTAAATATACCATATGCAGCTTTTTTTTTTTTTAAATCTTGTGGAGCACTTTATACTCCCTTCTCTCCTCCATGTCCCTTGCTTGCACCATTTTTTGGGTGCAGGCGAATAGATATATTTGACTAGCCCACTTGTAGTGATGTCATTGCCTGCAGACCCTCTTCTGAATCCTGAGAGGTCCCCAGCGCTGGAAAGTCAATAGGGACTGTCCACCCATATATTTTTGAAGTAGGACACCGCCTCTGTAAACAAAAGAAAATAGAAAACTCTGGACTGGAATGTTAAGATGTTTATGAAAAAAAATAAAATACATATTTTGTTTTCTAAAATCCTGATTTGATTAGGGCTCAATACATAAGTGAAATTGAAAAATGCGGGCCAGTGAAAATCTGTGTGTTTTTTTTTTTTTTCATAGTAATTCCACTGAAACTATAAGCTTTAATCCAGGCCACCTTTTATCAAGAATTGTAGACAGTACTTGTTTTTCAGCATGCAGTTTACATGGATATGTAAGTGAAGCCATTTTCTTTAACGTGTTGTATTTCCTATATGGTCTGAGAAAAATCCTATACATTTCTTAAAATCTGTTCTCTGCACTATACCTTAATTGACAGATTATCTGTAATGTCTCCTTTGGAACATTTAGAAAGAAGAATGCGAAGATTAAGAGTGCATACAAAAGAGAACACGTTAATGTAGGCTGCGATATGGATTTCGATATCGCAGGTCCCTCAATACGTGGCGCTGCGGTATTTGGCTACGAAGGTTGGTTAGCAGGCTACCAGATGACCTTCGAATCATCCAAGTCAAGAGTTTCCCAGAGCAACTTTGCTGTCGGATACAAAACTGATGAATTCCAGTTGCACACTAATGTGTAAGTAAACAAAAAAAATGGACAATGTTAATGTATGCAACATTTTTGCTTCAAGACTGCAATTGTTTGATTATTCAATGTTCTATTTTGGAACGACTGTGTGAGCTTTCAGTTCTGAGATTGTGCTTCCACTGACAAAACTGGTCTTCACCACCCAACCTCAGCGATTAGAAACCATGCCAAATTATTCCTAGAGATATTGTCAAGCAGTGGCATTGCTAGGGGGTGGCTACTGGGTCTATAGCCCCAAATCTGGGGCCCGTAGCCCCGAGTCTCTAGGGCTGGGGTCCCCTGCCACTGCTGAATGCGGGCACCTGGCCCGTGGACATTTTCGCTGCTGTCCTTATCATTGGACAGTGACGAGTGTCCAGTATCGCAGGGCTGGATGGGGGTGGAAACTGCTGGAGTTAACTTTTTACATTAAACAGTAGATGATTGATTGCCGGGCGATCCTAGCAACCACTCATCAGCCTGTTGATGTGAAAGGTTAACTTCAGTAGTGCCCGTCCCCATCCAGCCCTGTGATGCCGATCTCTGCTGCTCTGCTTACGGTACACCTGTGTAGGGTAGGAGAGATCTACCTATAAAGTGTGTGTTTGTGGGGTGCAGGGGACAGAGGACACTACAGTGGGGGGGATGCAGGGGACAGAGGGCACTACAGTGGGGGGGATGCATGGGACAGAGGGCACTACAGTGGGGGGTGCAGGGGACAGAGGGCACTACAGTGGGGGGCTGCATGGGGGGGGGCTCTCTGGGGACCCTGATGTAAGGGGGGGTCAGCATTCAGATATGCTATGATAATAAATAAATAAATATATATATATACACACATATATATATACACACACACACACATATACAGTGGGGGTGCAGGGGACAAGGACACTAGTGGGGTGGAGGCTGCATTGCTCGGCACTACAGTGGGGGGTGCAGAGGACAGTACAGTGGGGGGTGCAGTGCTGGGCATTGGTGAGGCTGCATTTCTGGGCACTGGTGAGGCTGACCCTGATGTAAGGGGGGGCTCTCTGGGGACCCTAATGTAAGTGGGGATCCACGCTCAGATATGCAAATCTATATATATATATTATACATAAGTATGCCTGTCCAAGAGTATGACTTTGTTTACCTCGCTGCTATGGGCTCTAGCCCCAGATCTTTTGTAGACCTAGCAACACTCCCTGTTGTCAAGGTAACTGATTGCTTCTTCTGTAGTCACCAGCACTCTGCAGCTGTTTGGCGTAGCAGAAAATGGTTACCCTGTGGAAAGTAGTTTCATAATATTCGCATACATAACATGTTGCATTTTTTAGGAAGTGCTGTTACCTTCAACAAAATGTAAATTCTTTTCCTGTTGCCCAAGCAGCCGAATACCACTCCAATTTCTTGAACTGGTAGCCGAAGTCCACTGTGAAACTGACACATGTCAAACAGTCAAATTCCTGGATCAATTACTGCCCTCACTGGCCTTTGCATCTGATCTCACTTCACTGCAAGAGAGAGGGAGGAACCATTTAGAACCAGGGGATCAGCACTTCAAGAAGTGTAGATTTCCTGTGTTTTTACTGTCCTCTAGCTACTCAACCTTAAGCTGCAAAGGCAGTGGATCACAGTGTTCAAATGCAAAAATTATATAGGCTGTCACGTTCAGCAGGTAGTACCAATTTTTAAGACATCATCATTTCCCTGTAACAGCTTCAGGAGAGAGCATTCTCTCACTGTAAGTCTAAGGGTTAGGTTGCTGAAATTCAGAGGCGTAACTAGAACCTTCAGGACCCCGGTGCAAGAAACAATGATGGCCCCCCCCTTCCATCCGAGCTCCAGGCTTCCAATTTTGGGAGGGTATCCATGGACATCCTCCCAAAACCGTGCTTCCCGCATGCCCCCTGGGACGTGCATCCAGCGCAATCACAGTGGCCCTTTACCATGTGATGTCAGCTGATCACATGTAAACAGACTTGCCGGTTATCCGCAGCCCTTTCCTCCCATGCTATGTCTGTGTGGGGAAAGGACTGCCATTAACTGTCAAGAATGTCAGTAAATTTACACTGATAATCAGTTCCCCAATCATCAGTGCCCATCAATGCCGCCTATCAGTGCCCATCAATGCCGCCTACAAGTGTTACCTATCAGTGCTCATTAATGCTGCCTATTAGTGCCCATCAAATCTGCCTATCAGCACCACCTATCAGTGCTCATTATTGCAGCGTCCATCCATGCCACCTATCGGTACTCTTCAATACTGCCGATCAGTGCCCATCAATACTGCCTTAGTTCTGCCTATCAGTGTTCCTCAGTGCCCATCCTTGCAGCCTATGAGTTCTGCCTATCAGTGCTCATCAATGCCCATCAATGCCTCCTATCAGTGCAGCCTATCAGTGCCCCCTTTCAGTGCTCATCAGTGCCTCCTATCAGTGCCTTCTTAGTGCCCCCTATTAGTGCCTCCCTTCAGTGCTCATCAGTAAATCCCATTGGTGCCTCCCATCGGTGCCCCCTATCAATGCTCATCAGTAAATCCTATCAGTGCCTTCCATCGGTGCCCCCTATCAGTGCCCCCTAGTGCCTTCTCAGTGCCCCCCATCAGTGCCTCCTATCATTGCCCATCAGTGCCCCCTATCAGTGCCTCCCTTCAGTGCCCATCAGTAAATCCTATCAGTGTCCCCTATCAGTGCCTCCCATCGGTGTCCCCTATCAGTGCCTCCCATCGGTGTCCCCTATCAGTGCCTCCCATCGGTGTCCCCTATCAGTGCCTCCCCTTCAGTGCTCATCAGTAAATCTTATCAGTGCCCATCAGAGTCCTCTATCGGATTCCTCTGTCTTCTCAGGACAGCACAGCTCTGAGCGGAGAGCGTGTCTCTTCAGTGGCATCACTAGGGTTGGTGTCACCCGGTGAGGAAAAAAAAAGTTGTCACCCCCCTCCACCAACTATAGCCCCCCCTCAGTACAGACTCCCCTCCACTAGCTGCAGACCCACCTCTCAGTATAGACCCCCCACTAAGTACAGACCCCCCTCTCGCAGTATAGATCCTCCTCACTAATTACAGACCCCATCCATCAGTATAGCCCCCCTCATTGCAGACCCCCATCTATCAGTATAGCCCCCCTCTATCAGCATAGACTCCCATCTATCAGTATAGACCCTCCTCAGTGCAGACCCTCATCTATCAGTATAGACCCCCCTCTATCACTATAGACCCCAATGTAGACCCCCTCCATCATTGCAGACCTCCCCTCCATCATTGCAGACCTCCCCTCCATCAGTGCAGACCCCTCCTCCATCAGTGCAGACCCCCCCCTCCATCAGTGCAGACCTCCCACCCCTCATTGCAGACCCCCCCTCCATCAGTTCACACCCCCCTCAGTACAGACCCCCCTCCATCAGTGCGGGCACCCACAATGCAGACCACCTCCCCCCTCATTGCAGACCATCCCCCTCCATCAGCACACACCCCCCATCAATGCAGACCCCACTCAGTGCAGACCCCCCTCCCTCTATCAATGCAGACCCCCCTCAGTGCAGACCCCCACCTCATCAATGTAGACCCCCCTCAGTGCAGACCCCCCTCAGTGCAGACCCCCACCTCATCAATGCAGACCCCCACCCCATAGTGTTCCCCCAGCACATGTCTATTTGAATACAAACTTTACAGACCTCAGAACAACGTTCTCCCTCGGACTCCCCCTCCGTAACCAGAGAGGAGGGGGAGGCGGCTTCGGTCTGCTCCGCTGTATGCCTGTGTGTCTCTCATCTAACAGCAGCAGAGACACCGGCATTGTTTGTTTAATTTCCCTCTCCGTGTGTCCTCTCTCTCGCACGGCATGACAGAGGACACACAGCGGATCTCCCCCCTCCCCTCTCTGTGTGCTCCGCGGGAAATGTGAGCTCCTTAGCTTCACACTTGACTGCCCGCGGAGCACACAGAGAGGGGAGGGGGGAGATCAGCTGTGTGTCCTCTGTCATGCCGTGCGAGAGAGAGGACACACGGAGAGGGAAATAAAACAAACAATGCCGGTGTCTCTGCTGCTCTTAGATGAGAGACACGCTCAGCCTCAGAGCACTGTGAAGAGCAACCCCGCTGGGCCCCCCCCCCCCCCCACAGTGGCAGAAGGCCGAGCCCCATCGCAATTGCGACTGTTGCGACCCCGGTAATTCCGCCACTGCTGAAATTGATTGGAATATGTAAGGTCTTTGATCATCATTTTATGGGCATCTGTTTATTAAGGCTAAGCTGCAGGAAGAACGTGTCTTTTGAACCCTTTCCTGTCCTTCTTCGTATTAAAATTAAGTGGCGCTTTTGCTTTCACATGGAAAACCTCCAGCCCAATGATCCACCCCAAGCACATCTGTTAGTCTTTCCTGTATATCCTGCCTAGAGAGCACAAGCCTTTGAGCAGTGAGAGTGACCCTCCAGTACACAGAGCTACCCTTTTAATATTATATATCCTATAAAATGAAAGGATCTCCTGGAGAGTTCTTGAGCCCATTCAGCTTTACACCAACAGTAAGCATACTACCATGTTACTGTCTGTTCTTCTTAGTGTTTATGCCCCCCTTTCAGCAATCCTCCTCCTGTCAACACTCAGCTTTACAATCGTATGGCTTTTGCATCACCTCTCTGTCTGCTTGCCCCTTGTGCACACTTTCCTTAAAGTGGTTGTAAAGCCTAAACATTTTTAACTTTAATGTATGTTTGAGTATGTGTGTTGCCACCCTCAACCCCCCCCCATACTTACCTGAGCCCGATCTCAATCTAGTGCTATGCAAATCTGTAGTGGCTCTCTTCTTCTCCCCACTCTCACAGCTCATTGGCTCCCGCTGCTGTCAGTCAAATCCTGTGATGCGGAGTGGGTGTTCTGAGCTGAAATTGAGCCTGCAGGTGTGCCACCATAGGAAGCAGTTTCCTATGGTGGCACATCAAGAAGAGGAGGGGCCAGGAGCACCGGCGGGGGCCCCCAGAAGAAGAGGTGTGGAGACACTCTGTGCAATGGTTTTATAAGGTAAGTATAAAATGTTTGTTATTTTAAAAGAAAACATGTAAATCCTCACATATACCCAGTGAAGTGAACAGCCTCAGATGATACACAGGCATGAAACAAATCTCCCTTTATAAGTTTTACATGCATATCTGCTGTCTTCATCTTAATATACTGTTTAGAAAGTGCTCTTCGTGTTAGGAGATTTTCTCTTCCTGGTTACCACTGCAGTGAAGCCTAGGCATACAGCCAAGACAGCTGATTGGAGGAAAGGCACACACTCCCTCTCCTCATAGGTAGAGACTTTCAGCTCTGTTCGTTGAATCATTCAGCTTAGTGCTAATCTATTTATAGCAACCTCCCCAACACAAAACTCCAGCTGCTTTTATCATATGTGACAGAGAAATTGTCAGGAGTTATTAGGCTGATAACAGAAGAACGGAGCAGGAGACAGCTATGGGACATCATTTAACAACTGGTGAACGCTTTTGTTTGAATGTTGCGCTGCGAAAGAGGCATGTAAAAAGGGTTTCCTGCATATACCCTTTGAGGGCCAACATCTCGTCAGAGCAACCTTGGACATCCTCATCAAGGATGTCACTGGGAGGGAGCAGATGAAATCTAAGCATCAAGCTGGAAAGACTCACTCCCTCTCTGACACCAAGAAGAGTTCTTATAAGGCCAGACCCAAACCAGAAACCCTGTTCAACCACAAACCTTGAGCATCTAAATACCCCAAACCAACAGACAAGTTCTGTGATATGAAGGAATGTTTCCACTTTCTATAATATGGGGACATCAGTTGGCTTTCTTTCTCAAACATCACGGGACACAGCCACAATAATTACTGATGGGTTATATAGGGTATCACTGGTGTTGGACACTGGCACACCCTATCAGAAAGTTCAACCCCCTATATAATCCCTCCCCTTGCAGGGATACCTCAGTTTTTACGCCAGTGTCTTAGGTGATGGACGTGTAAAGATGTCCTGTGCTGAGCTCCAAAGGGAATATCCTAAATCCTATACTGGGGCAAGCCAGGCGAACCGGATCCATTCAAAGTGTCCTTTCTTGGCAGAATTGGATGGTACCCGGGCCTCGTGTTCGAAGAAACAAGGTTTTACCTGTAACGCTTCTCTTTTTAGAGAGCTGGACCTCGCATATTAGAAAATGGTTTTCTAGCCTAATTTCTAGCCGGGTGCTTTACAGGTCCAGAACTGCAGGATCCCCCTATCCGTAGGGGGCCCCAGTCTCTGATGGTTTTCTAAACAGAGGGAGATTCCACAGAATTTTTTTAATTCTAGTAGGTTTTCTCCTTTAAGGTAAATGCATGCTATGCCTATTGTGACCACCGGGGGCTGCCAAGAGCACAAACCTTGTCATGCTGATGTCGGTCTCAGTGTTCAGACTATACAGCGTTTCCGGCCGGCTCAAGGTAGGATGGATGGGGGGATTTCTCATGTTTGATGTTCCCCCCCAGGCTAGGGGGAGGCCACAGGGGTCTAGACAGCGGCTATACCGCTCGGGCACCCCCCCGCCACCATTGCCGTTTTCAGGCAGGCCCTTCACTACCAGCCTCTCTCCCCCTCCCCCAGCCTTCCTCCATTGTGTTTCCGGAGGGTCGGCCAGCACAGGAAGCGCTTGTTTTTTTGAAATTCGAGCGGAGGGGGCGGTACGTCAGCACAGGTGCTTAGACTCCCACTCAGGCCAGCTGCAGGCTATTAAAGCACTCTGTACAGGTGGACACAGAGCTGACAGGTCGCATGTAAGGTGGGACACAGGCGTTCTCCTAGGCAGCATTTACTAAGTAACACCATACTGAGCATTGGGTAGCAGGGCTTTTAGCCGGACTACATCGCTCAGCAGTGTTCATTTGTGATACCTCCACCTTGTTGCTTTGCACTATGGGTAGAAGAGGTTCAAACACCCCCAGAACCAGAGACACTAGGGGATCTCGTTCAGGTTCTGAGGACCCCCTGTCAGTAGCATCCTCCCCCCCTGAGGGGCCAGGGACGGCTAGCCAGGGAGAGCCATTGGGGTCAGGGGCCATACCAGCCTCCGGCACGTCAGCCCCTGTATATATTACACAAGAGGTTTTTTCCTCAGCTATTAATGGTTTAGAGGAAAGATTAATGGCCGTGATTATGTCTTCACTTGGTGGAAGAAAACGCACTAGGCCTTCCTCTGTTTCCCAAGACCCTCAGGAAGAGGAGCTCAGGGATAAAGGAGACGAATCCCTTTCAGAGGATCAGGATGGGATGGATGATTCCTCTTCGGAGGAATCAGGTGGAGAGGGACCCTCTGCGACTTCCCAAGAGGAGAAAGTATTAGTGCAGATCCTTACTGGATTGGTCTCCACATTTAAGTTGCCCGTACCTGAAACTGTTAAAGAATCCTCTTCTGCTTTGGGGTCACTGAAACCTTCTCAAGCAGCACAGGCTTTTCCTGTTCATAATTTACTTGAAAAGCTCATTTATTCTGAGTGGGATCACGCAGACAAACGTTTTTTTTCGCCGAGAAAGTTTTCAACACTTTATCCGATGGAAGAAAAGTTTAATAAAATGTGGGGAATACCGGCCATTGATGCCGCCATTTCCTCCGTAAATAATAGTCTGACTTGTCCTGTAGACAATGCTCAGATGCTCAGGGATCCGGTAGACAAGAAGATGGAATCCCTATTGAAGGATGTTTTTTCCTTGGCAGGTTCAGTGGCTCAACCTGCAGTTGCAGCGACTGGAGTCTGTCAATACCTAAGAGACCATGTTAAGCAGGTTATCAAGGTATTACCTGAACAGCAGGCCCAGGGGTTTGCTAACCTTCCTGCGGCCCTATGTTACATTGTTGACGCCGTCAGAGATTCTATCGTGCAAACCTCTCGTCTTTCTCTGGGGTTGGTGCATATACGTAAAGTCCTATGGTTGAAAAATTGGTCAGCCGAAGCACCATGTAAGAAGCTCCTGGCGGGGTTTCCATTTCGTGGTGAAAGGTTGTTTGGAGAGGACTTGGATAGCTATATCAAGAGAATCTCTTGTGGGAAAAGCACTCTTACCTGTTAAGAAGAAGAGTAAGCATCCCTCTTTCAAACGGACTCTCTCCCCAGCTTCAGCCTCCAGGCAGTTTCGACGGCCTCCTCCGTCTGGGCCCAGGGACAAGAGTCAACCCCAGGGACAGAAGAAGTCCTGGGGGAAGAAGCCTACTAGGCAAAATACTAAGACCTCTGCATGAGGGGGCGCCCCCGCTCGCTCGAGTGGGGGGAAGACTGCGGCAGTTCTCAGGGCTCTGGCAGGAGGATTTCCAGGACAGATGGGTAATCTCCACGGTAACCTTTGGGTACAAGCTGGAGTTTCAGGAATTTCCCTCTCTCAGAGCCTCAGATCAGGTGTTCCCAGAGACCCAGAAAAGAAGCAGTCGCTCCTTCTAGCGTTAGAGCGACTTTTGTCGCAGGAGGTCATTATGATGGTTCCCGCAAAGGACCAGGGATTGGGCTTCTATTCCAACCTTTTTACGGTCCAAAAACCAAATAGGGGTGTCAGACCCATTCCGGATTTAAGGGATCTGAACCGATTCTTAAGGATTCAATCCTTCCGCATGGAATCAATTCGGACAGTAGTCTCCACCCAGTAGTCTCCACCCACCCTGCAGGGAGGAGAATTTCTGGCATAGATAGACATCAGAGATGCATATCTGCATGTGCCCATTTTTCCTGCTCATCAGAAGTTTCTGCGCTTCGAGATAGGAGGGCGCCATTTCCAGTTTGTGGCTCTGCCCTTTGGGATAGCCACTGCACCTCGAGTGTTCACAAAGATCTTGGCTCCTCCTCATGCCAGATTAAGGGCTCAGGGTATAGCTGTCATAGCATACCTAGACGACCTGCTCTTGATAGACTGGTCGGTAGCCTCTTTGAACGGAAACTTGAGGACCACAGTCAGGTATCTGGAACACCTGGGTTGGATCCTCAACTTAGAAAAATAGTACTGAGTATAAAATTGATGCGCTTTAAATAAATAGTGCACAATATGCTGCTGCGACTAAGCTTAAATCCAGGAATAAAAAATGCATACATGTGAATAAAATAAATTAATAATTATGGTGCTAATACATGTGTTAAAATTGCCAAAATAAATCTTCAAATTGGTGATGTGACGGTGAGTATAAATAAAATAATAGTGACACTCTGAGTATAATGTCCAGGCAGAGATAAATAGTGGGAGAAAGTAAAAAAAATTAAACAGTTCCTTCCCTTAATCCAGATTGATTGACTCACTGGGTTAGATCGTTTGTACCAGGATATTTAGTTTTTCTTGCATCCCACTTCAGCAATTACACTGCTGGTGATTCGGCTCTCAGGATAAAGGTTTTATGCAAAGCAAGCAAAAAAAAAATAGATCATTGTGCAGTGAACTTACTAGATAGTACATAAGCAAAACAGGGACAGGAGATACACTCACAAACTCCCGGTCTATTAGAAGCATTCAAATAAGCAGATTGCAGTCAGCCGCTGTGGACGAGGTTTCCCATAGAGAAACAGCTGCTGTTAACCTTCAGGTGTATTGCAGCACTGAACGTCCTAAGCTCCTCCCACGCGTTACATCACTGACACGTGACTTTTTCATCCTTGATATAATTTCTTAAGATACAGCATATATTTTTGATTGACTGATCACACCCTTTTGACAAAATGTTCTCTCCCTGGAGCCTGGAGTCACTTGTAAGGTTATCAGTTTATCCATTATTTGCATATATGTGTTTGTAATTAGTCCTTTAGTGGTTTTTGTTTTAACTATTTTATTAAGGAGTGGTGCCTTGCACCATTCCATAGGGCAAGTCCTGAATTGAATGCCTAATGCGTGCCTGATCTGTAGATAGCTGTAGAATGTATTATTCGGAACTCCATATTCTGATCTCAACTCTGTAAAGGACTTCAGACTGTTGTCATTGAACAGCTGAGTTAACCTGCATATACCATGGCGCTCCCATATGGTATTTTTTTCTACGGTTAATAATTCCCGCAGGGATTTATTATGCCATATAGGTGAGAACTCGGTGATGCCCTTATACCCAATGGTCCTCTTGACTGTCTGCCAGACTTTGGTAGCCAGCTTGTGTGTTGGGAGCTTTTGCTGAAGTGATCCTGCCTCTAGTGCTTCCGCTAGAGATTTATGCGGGTTACCATCTAGCATGATTTTACTACTGGCACACATTTTGCCTGGGAACTCGCATCCCCCGATATGCTGTAGTTGAGCGTGACCAAATAATAACCGTAAGAGTGGGGGACTGCCATTCCCCCTTACTAGTCGGTCGCTGCAGAGTTTGTAGACTGATCCTGGCCTGCCCTTTTTTCCAAATTAGTTCCCTGAATAAAGAATTTATTTTTAGGAACCACTTTCTCCAGATTCATACCGGGGAGTTATGGAGAATATACAGTAGTTGTGGCAGCCATATCATTCTAATCAAATTTGTTCGACCTGCCATAGACAGGGGAAGTCGACACCAAATATCGCATTTCCTTTTAAATTTTACAAGCAAGGGGACTAGGTTATCTCGGATGTAATGATTGGGATCTTTAGACATTACTATTCCCAGATATCTCATCTTGTCTGTTATATTTAACCCGGGCATACCATCAGGGAGAGTACTAATAATTGGGTCAATCTGTAAAAGCGTTGATTTCTCCCAGTTGATTACTAGGCCCGAAATCCTCCCAAACCCCTCCACCAATTGCATCATTTTTTCTAAGGATGGCCCCGTGTCCCCCAAAAAAACCAAGACATCATCGGCGTATAACGCAATCCTTTCCTCCCCATTTTTCCTCCTGAGTCCCTGTAATCCAGTCAAACTTCTTACAACCTCAGCAAGGGGCTCCATTGCCAGGGCAAACTGCCTTGTACCCCTCTCAAGTGGTAGACTTTCTGAATACTCATAATTAATCTTTAATCCGGCACTTGGGTGACTATATAGAATTTTTACCCAATTGATAAATAGGGGTCCAAAACCGAATCTCTCCATTACCCCCCAAAGATATCCCCATTCCAGGCTGTCGAACGCCTTGGCAATATCCAAGGACATGACAGCTCTGGAACCCTTATTCTCCACCGGGGCCTGGAAATTCAGATATGCCCTTCTAATATTTACGCTGGTAGATCTGTTAGGGATAAACCCTGCCTGGTCAGGATGTACCAGCTTTGCAATGCATTTACTTAACCTGGTTGCCATTACCTTTGCCAGGATTTTAATATGCGAGCAAAGCAATGAAATCGGTCTGTATGAGGATACGTCAAGTTGGTCCTTCCCCTCTTTTTGTATGAGTACAATATTGGTTTCTGACATCGAAACAGGCAATCTACCCTCTGCGACCACCCCATTCAGTGTATTCAAAAGGGTAGGGAGCAGCACCTCCCCATAATACTTATAGATCTCGACGGGCAATCCATCTGGACCTGGGGATTTATGGTTAGGCATATCTGTCACTGCACTTTTTAACTCCTCTAAGGTTATTGGGGATTCTAGGCTGGTCTTATCAATTGCAGAAAGGGTCGGCAATTCAACACCCTCTAAAAATCTGTCCAACTCTCCCCTTTCTATATCCCATTTTGATTTATATAGTACTCTATAGAAATCAAAAAATGTCTCCTTATTCATCCCAGGGTCAGATGAAATTTCCCCACTTGGGGTCCTAATCATGGAGATTGTTGAGGAGGGGGAATTAGTACTAGCTAGTAAGGCTAGCATTCGGCCCACTTTTTCCCCTTCTTCAAAACACCTCTGTCTCTGGAAGAGTCTCCTATTCTCTGCATTTTTAGTTATTACCGCTTTGTACTCCTGTTGCTTCCTGGCCCATAGCTCCTATTTCCCTGGGCTAGGGTCCAACACATTGTCTCTCTAATTCCATAACCTCGTTTCTAATATGTTCTCCCTCTGCCCTTGATTTCCTCTTTACCCTTGATATATGTTGGATTAAGAGCCCCCTAAGTAAGGCTTTTAAGGAGTCCCAGTACCACCCCCGCCGGTGCTGATCCTGAGTTATAAACTATAAACTCTTTTAGTCTAGTGGATATTTCTTCCGTTCCCCCTATTACCTCTAACCATATTGGGTTTACTGTCCACAATCTCTGCGTTTGTCTATCATGAGTGTCCACTACTAGTTTCAAGGGTGAATGGTCTGATATCCCTCTTGGCCAATATTCTATCTTATTCACTAGAGGATGTACTTCTTTATTACCTATGGCTAAATCTATACGAGATAGTGTACAGTGTGTCCCCAAGTAGCAAGAGTATTGCCAATTATTTGGGTTGCGAATTCTCCAGAGATCGCACCATCCGATCTCCTCCAGAAACTGGGCAAGCCTTCCCTCCATCGCTCTTTCCGCCCGGGCTCCAGGTGGGAACCTATCTTGGCGGCTATCGAGGACCGCATTAAAATCCCCCACCACTATCATCGGAGTGTCGGTTTTATTCTCCATATATTCTAACAGGCAGTACAGAATCTCCAACTTAAATGGGGGAGGGATATACAAATTTGCTATGACAAATGCTCTGCCCTCTATCAAGCAATGTAAAAAAATATAACAGCCCAATGTATCGATCCTGACATCCCTGCAGGAAAATGCCACTCCTTTTTTAACTAATATACTCACTTCCCTTGAAAAAGAGGAGTATACTGAATGGAATTGTGTTTGAAATTTTTTATTCCTAATTAATGATTTAGACTCATTAGTCAAGTGCGTTTCCTGCAGGCATATCAGCCCAGTACCATGGGACTCCAATTCTAAAAATACAGTGGCTCTTTTGACAGGGTCGCCCATACCCCTAATATTCCATGAACTTATTCCGACTGTTTTAGACATCAACAAATATCAAAAAAAAAAAAAGAAACAGAACCCAAAAGAGGTTAGGTCTGGAAGAAAGGGTGGCTCCAAGACATCTATCTTAAATAGTGTAAAACACAAACCACCCCCTTGCCCAGTCCCCCCTATAAAACGTATCAAACTTTCTACTATGCAACATATCTTTTGTTTTAACTCAACTGTGACCTCAAAAACAACAATCAGTGCCGTTACTATGAACAGAGATGAGAGGAGTGAGGAAGGGGAACCCCTGTTTCCCCTCTCCCACCCCCCCCCCCCCACACCTTCCAAAATTACTTTTCTTTTCTTATGTGTGAGTGAATAGTTCAAAAAATTATATATCTTTTTTCCTCTTCCCCTCCCCTGTTCCAGTGTAACATAACAATTTATCACTACATAGATTACCCCTCACCTTTAAGTGATCCCACCCTCCTCCCCCCCTGCCTAATTCGGCCAGCCCTAGGGGCAAATCTTGTGATCCCTTCACCCCATTCTGTCCAATACTTCCACACCCACTCTATCAATAAATCTACTCCCTCAGATTTCTCTACTTGCCCTCCTCCCCCCACCCCCCTTAAACCAAATCCACTAAAGCAAAATATCGTCAAAACATCAACAAAAAACAAAAAATCAGCCCACAACCATATACCATCTCTCATTAGGATCGTTCAACCGCCAACCCCTTGCCCATGCTGCTGCTGCTGCTGCAAAAAAAAAAGCAGCCCCATTTAACATTCAATAATTCAAACTTTTTGTACTTCGGCTCTACAAGTTCCTTTTGTTATCCTCGAGCCACTTTGTGGCCCTGTCGACAGAATCAAAAAAGTGAGTTGTCCCTAGAGCCTCTATACGCAGACGCACTGGGTATAGCAACGCATAGGGAATCTTGTGAGTCCGTAGGGTACGCTTGATGTCCACGAATCCTGCCCTTCTTTTTTGCAGATCTGGGGAGTAATTGGGATATAATGAAATCCTGGTACCGTTATAGAAAATGTCCCCCTTTTCTCTGGATTTTTGCATCAGTGCCACCTTGTCTTTATAACTAAACAACTTCATAATCATAGGTCTAGGGCGACCTCCTGAGATAGTGGACCTAATGGGGATTCAGTGCGCTCTCTCAATGGCAAAAAAGGTGTGAAAATGTTTCAGTCCCAAAGACCTCCCTGAGCCACTTTTCCATGAACGCCTCAGGACAGGGACCCTCACTTCTCTCTGGGAGGCCCATCACCCTCACATTGCATCTGCGCAACCTGTTTTCCATTTCATCCATTTTAAATGTATGCGCATCAAGCTGGGTTTGCATTTTCTTAAACTCTTGTCGCATTGGATGTAACATATCTTCAACTTGACTCAACCTTTCCTCCAAAATAGAAGTCCTCTCTACAGCTTTTTGAAGTTCTTGACTCATGGAACGTAGTTCTTCCTTGAGGCCCCTTAATTGATTACACAGATCATTCAAAGATCCTTTACAGGAGTTTACTGCAAACAGTACCTCTTTTAATGTAGGCTCAGGTTCACTAATTATACTTAAATCAGGAGAGGCTCCACTAGTAGCTTTAGTAATTTTTTCCAGGAGGTCCCTCTCAGGGCTTTTTTAATTCCTTATTTTAGTGTTAGCTGGTAGTGTAACTGAGGTTGCTGACATTCTGCCTAGGCTCTTTTTGTTCCCGGTGGATCCTACCTGTGTCTTCTCGTGAGGTGGCTGATTGCCTTTGGCAGGGGAGTGCAAGGGAGTATGTGCGTATTTTTCTAGTTTTGCTGTGCTGCAGTTGCCGTTGCTACTTGATTCCCCTTTTCCTTTGAGGAGCGGGTGTTCTGTGCTGCTAAGCTCTCCTGGGGCTGCTGCTGATGCTCCCCACCTTTCTTCCTAGTCATAATGTAGGTGTAAAGTAGTGTATAAGAAAGTTTCCAGAGAGTTCCTTTACAGGTTAAGATATCGCGGGTTATTAACACTTTTACCCCTTTTGCCCCACATTAATAAGCATTCCTACAGCTGTTACCTCTTGCCTCTTGTCCTTTTTAGTGAACAATCACCGCACAGACCGACAGCCAGTAATTTGCCACAGTCCACAATTATTACCTCTGGTCTCTTGTCCTCTTTAACGAGTATTTACCGTACCGCAGAACAATCAGTAACTTAACACAGTCCTGCAGTTGTTACCTCTTGCCTCTCTTTTCCTGAACTGGAGCCAAGGGTCCACATACCTGTCCTGGGTCGCACAAAGACAGCGTATCCCCCTCCACACCCTCAGCGTCTGCCGCTTAATGTATCTGCTGAGGCCGGCTTCAATCTCACCGCTGAGTCTCGTGGTGTCCTCCCGGCTCTCACGAGAGCCCTGATCGTTGCCGGGCAATGAGGCAGGCAGATACGAGCGGCTCGGGTCTGGTCCGGCCGCTCGGTAATCCAACAACAGGGCCGACTCCCTCACTCTGCAGAAACTTCGAAGATCGCTGCTTTAAGAGAGCTGATTCTGGCAGTCAGGACCAAGAAGGGTCCTTCTATCCGCCTTTGTATGAGACTACTAGGGAAGATGTGGTCTTCATTTGAAGCAGTTCCCTATGCTCAGTTCCATTCAAGAATGCTGCAACACAGTATTCTGTCATCCTGGAACAAGAAGGTTCAGGCGTTAGACTTTCTGATGCACCTGTCCCATGCGGTGCGTCAGAGCCTCAATTGGTGGCTCATACCTGAGAACCTGCAGAAGGGGAAATCCTTTCTACCGGTTACCTGGACGGTGGTAACAACAGATGCCAGTCTGTCAGGTTGGGGAGCAGTTCTGGAACAGTCTGCGATTCAGAGGCTATGGTCCAAGAACGAGAGGACTTTACCCATCAACATTCTGGAGATCCGGGCGGTATACCTGGCCCTAAAAGCCTGGACTATCAAGCTACAGGGTTGCCCGGTCAGGATCCAGTCCGACAATGCCACAGCAGTGGCAGTGGCTTATGTCAATAATCAGGGAGGCACCCGGAGCCGAGCTGCTCAAAAGGAGGTGAACCAGATCTTAGTCTGGGCAGAGATGCATGTGCCATGCATATCGAGAGTTTTCATTCCAGGGATAGAGAACTGGCAGGCGGACTTTTTTAGTCGCCAGCAGCTACTCCCAGGGGAATGGTCTCTACATCCCGATGTCTTTTGGTATATATGCCAAAGATGGGGGGTCCCAGATGTAGATCTCTTTGCATCCCGATTCAACAGAAAGTTAGACAGATTTGTGGCAAGGACGAGGGATCCTCTTGCATGCGGGACGGATGCGTTGGTGATTCCGTGGCATCAGTTCTCACTAATTTACGCATTCCCGGCTATTCTGCTACTGCCACGACTCCTTCGCAGGATCAGGCTGGAAAGGAAGTCAGTACTTCTGGTAACCCCCGCTTGGCCCAGAAGGACTTGGTATGCAGAAGTAGTAAGGATGACGGTGGGTTCCCAGTGGACCCTACCGGTAAGCCCAGACCTGTTATCTCAAGGTCCAGTGTTCCATCCTGCCTTACAAACGCTAAATTTGACGGTTTGGCTATTGAGACCCACGTTCTGAAGAGTCGTGGACTTTCAGGTCCTGTCATATCTACCTTGATTAATGCAAGGAAGCCAGCTTCCAGGATGATTTATCATAGAGTCTGGAAAGCTTATGTATCCTGGTGTGAATCCAGAAGTTGGCATCCCAGGAAATATGTCATAGGTAGAATTCTTGATTTTCTACAATTAGGATTAGAGATGAAGCTGGCCTTGAGTACCATTAGGGGCCAGGTCTCGGCTTTATCAGTATTATTTCAACGGCCACTTGCTTCGCATTCTTTGGTCCAAAACTTTATGCAGGGGGTGATGCATCTTAATCCTCCAGTTAAAGCGCCCCTAAACCCCTGGGACTTGAACTTGGTCCTGGCTGTGTTACAGAAACAGACTTTTGAACCAATAAGTCAGATTCCTTTGGTCTTGTTGACAAGGAAGTTAATTTTTCTGGTGGCTATCTCTTCTGCTAGAAGAGTTTCAGAATTGGCAGCCCTTTCCTGTAAGGAGCCTTATTTGATTATACACAAGGATAGAGTGGTACTGCGCCCTCATCCTAGTTTTTCGCTGAAGGTGGTTTCTTATTTTCATTTAAACCAAGACATTGTTCTGCCTTCCTTTTTTCCAGATCCCTGTTCGCCGGAAGAGAGATCACTACATTCATTGGATGTAGTAAGAGCAGTCAAGGCCTATCTTGAGGCAACTGCTCAGATTCGCAAAACGGATGTTTTGTTCGTGCTGCCAGAGGGTCCCAATAGAGGACAGGCAGCGTCAAAAGCTACCATTTCTAAATGGATTTGACAATTGAACATTCAAACTTACGGTTTGAATCAGAAGATTCCTCCGTTTCAGATCAAGGCACATTCCACAAGGGCTGTTGGTGCTTCTTGGGCAGTGCATCACCGGGCCTCGATGGCTCAGATCTGCAAGCCGCAACCTGGTCTTCAGTTCATACATTCACCATTCTATTAGGTGGATGTGAGAAGGCATGAGGATATCGCCTTTGGGCGTAGTGTGCTGCGGGCAGCGGTACAGGGTCCTCGGGTCTGATTCCACCCTACTTGGTCGTGGTTCCCCCCCCCCCCTCAGGTAGCATTGCTCTGGGACATCCCATCAGTAATTACTGTGGCTCTGTGTCCCGTGATGTTCGAGAAAGAGAAAATAGGATTTTTTAAAACAGCTTACCTGTAAAATCCTTTTTTCCCGCCCCTCTTCTAATACACTATATTGCTTGGCTACAAAACTGAGGTATCCCTGCAAGGGGAGGGATTATATAGGGGGTTGAACTTTCTGATAGGGTGTGCCAGTGTCCAATCACCAGTGATACCCTATATAACCCATCAGTAATTACTGTGGCTCTGTGTCCCGTGATGTCCTTCGAAAGAAAAGGATTGTACAGGTAAGCTGTTTTAAAAAAATCCTATTTTTGCAGACACCTGGATAAAAACATCACAGATGCCTAGATACAGGAAGTGGTTTCCAGGGGCTATAAACTAGAGTTTGGCTCCCTGCACCCTCCCCTGGTAATTGTCCTTCAACTTTCCTGTGTCACCACACAGATTAGCAGACCACCATGCTGCCTTTGCAGGTCATCTGGATATGTGGGGTTATTTCTGAAGTTCATGTGGCAGAAAAGATTTTGGGGAGTTTTGTTTTGTTTTTTGTTTTTTACAACCATTTCAGATTTTCCTGACTAAAAAGGGGCATCAGTCCGAGCTTGGATCTCAAGGCCCTGAATGTCTTCTTGCTACCCGAAAATTCTGCATGGAATCCACCAGGACTGTCATAGTCTCCCTCCATTAGGGAGAATTTTGGTAGACAGGACCTTTTGTTGAGGAAACCGTGGGCACAAACCCTGACCAGCAATGTGGCAAGGACAGTTCAGGTATTGAAAAGGTTAAACTGAATCCTAAACCTGCATCCAAGGCTATTGCTTTGAGTATCTGGGTCTGATCCTAGGCACACCTCAAGCCATGGATTTTCTTCCTTAGGAAAAACTTTGAACTGTCCTCTCCCAGATTCAGGCAGTCCAAGAGTTGACCAACTCTTCATTTCTGCATGAGAGTCACTGTGCTAAAGGCAGTCTCTTTCAAAGCAGTTTACAATATTTTGTTGCGCTAGGGGACGACATCTATGGATAGGGGTGAGCAATGTACAAAGGGATAGTAAGTTATATAAAAAAAATTAAGAATAGCTAATTAAAAGATATCAATTAAATAACAGTCATGTGTGAGTTACAATACATTTATATGATAAAAATAATGATAATAGAAAATAAAAAATGGTAAAAAAAAGTCCAGGGATGGTGCTGGGTTGATGAACAAAAGTCCAGGCATAAAAACTGGGATGAAATGAGTGGAGAGGGGGGGGGGGGGGGGAATGCAGAGTATAGGTCTATGACCTTAGGGGGAGAGATGCAGATACAAACACAGGAGGCAGCATGCTTGAAGGCCAGATATCAGCTTTGGAGGGAGATAAAAAGGAAGAAAAGCAGCGCTGACCTAAGTGTAGTACTGTAGCATAAACATTTATTACAGGTTAAAATGCACTCATTTAGAGTAAGGTAGATACAGGCACATCAAGTAAAAAATCCGTCCGGGAAGCTGTGTGGTGGGCAGCAGGGCTCCACAGGGGGCGATCCTGAATGCTGGAGTGTGTTACACTTGTCTCCTTGTCCCGTCTGACGGCGCAGGTGGTAACCAGTGTCACAGGCTGGGTTGAGACAGGCACAGGGTGGATCGTCTGTTGAGTTGTATTTCCCGGGTATCAGTGACGCTGGGGGCGTGCACGCGTTCGGAGCATGCGTGCTCCTTCATCAGGCATAGCGTCCATTAATTTTTGAAGAGGTATAAGAAGGGCGGGCGGGCCAATTACATCATCATCATCCGCCTACCTCGTATTAGGCTTAAGGGAACCGTGGGAGGGGTGGACAGTGTTGAGGAACATGATGACAGAATAGGGGGTGGAGAGTGGAGGAGACAAGGAGGAAATAGCAAGTGAGGTGAAGAGGTGTGTAGAGAGAGGGGGGAGGGAGAGAACAGCAGAGGGACGTGATAACATGGATATGTGCTTATTAGAAGGCAGTTGCTGAGAGGTGGATGAGGACGGGATGAAGAGTGGGAGGGTGGGATGGGGTGATCTCATGGCAATGGGATGACGAGGATAATATGTGGAAAAAAGGGAAAATTAGAAAATTGTAAAAATTAAAAAATATAAGAAAAATAAAAATAAATGGGAGTGATGATGGGATGAAAATGGGAGAAATAGGAGGATTTTTTTAAAATGAAGGGAGTTGTGGGCTTATAAATGGGTAGGGAATTGTATATAATAAAATATGAAAAATGTGGAAAAGAAGGAATGTATATATAAAAATATACATATAAAAATACATATAAAGATATACATAAAAAAGATGTACATAAAAAGATATAAAAAATATATATAAAAATAAAAAGTATATAGAAAATGCATAAAAAACATATACACATATATACACATACATACATACATATATATATATATATATATATATATATATATATATATATATATATATATATACATACATACATACATACATACATACATACATACATACATACATGCACATGCGCAAGCGTTGGGTGGAACCAGGACATGTATGGGCACATGCCGTGGTGGGTGTGGGTTTCTGGTGGGATATAGGGGTAGAACCTTAGAGTGGAAGAATTATAAAAGGGGGAATAGAAAGAGAAAAGGGGGGGGCGGGGGGCAGAGGGGAGGAGACACATGAGGGTAAAGAGGGGTGTGTGTTGGGGCTGTGAAAGAGGGGATCTGGGCATGATTGAGGATGGATTTTTAGAGGACTGGGTTGACTTCTATTTCTTCATCCAGGCGCAAGGGCGTCAAGGGTATATATCCAAAAAGTTTTGAAACGCTCTGTGGGGGGGAGGGTCCTGGGTCCTGGGTATTTGTTCGATGACCCATACTAGTAAACCATTGGTTGAGCCTTGGTGGTACTCTTTGAAATGTCTGGGGATGGTTAGATTAAGGTTTTCCTCTATAGATCTGCGGTGTTCGCCAAATCTTTTCCTAAGTGTTCGGATGGTTCGACCAATATAGAGTAGGTTGCAGGGCAACGGATGCCATAAATTACAAAGTCTGAGGAACAATTGAAAAATTCTCTGAGTTGGTACGTGTTTCCTTTTGTGGTGAAAGATTTTTGGCGATGGGGGACAAATTTGCAGGTGAGACATTTGATCTTTTTGCATTGATACATGCCATTTAATGAGAGGACGGTCTGAGATGGGGTGGGTCTGTTACGTGTAGTTTTAAGCTTGCTTGGGGCAATAAGGCTTTTTATGTTTCTGGCTTTGCGGTATGTGATCTTGGGTACAGTGTGGATGGATGATTTTAGCATGGGATCCTCCAGTAGAATGTCCCAGTGCTTTTTGAAGATTCTTTCCATTTTTTGTATTTTGAGTGAAATTCGGTGATGAACCTGGTGGTGTGGGACTGGGGGGGGGTGGTGGGTTGGGTTGGTGGTTCTGTATGGGAGGGAGAGTCATTTTCTAGAAAATTGGCGAAAGCTTCTTCTATTAGATCCGGGGGGTATCCTTTTTCTAGGAATTTGGTTTTGAAAAGGTTGCCTTGTCTGATGTACTCGGAGTTGTGGGTGCAGTTGCGTTTTAGGTGGTTGAATTGGCTTTTTGGGATATTAGAGATCCATCTGGGGTGATGGCTGCTTTGGTAGTGTAGATATGAATTGCCTGCTGTGGGCTTTATGTAGTTTTTTGCATAGATCGTATTTTCGGTGTGACAGAGCTCAAGGTCCAGAAAGGCCAAACTCTCTGGGCTGCATGCGGATGTGAAGGAGAGGCCTAAGTTGTTGGAGTTGCAATAAGTTACAAAATTGTCAATGGGTGGTCCGGTTGTGTCCCATATGATGATAATATCATCTATATATCGACCCATGTATATGATGAATTCGGAAAAAGGATTGTTGTTCCAGATGAACAGATGTTCCCAAAGGCCCATGGTGAGGTTGGCGTAGCTGGGCGCAAAATTGGCGCCCATTGCCGTCCCTTGGGTTTGGAGGTTGAAGTTGTTGTCAAATGAGAAATAGTTGTGGGTCAGGCAGAATTGGGTGGAGTCTATGATGAAGTCTGCCTGTGTAGTTTTGATGGATGGGTCTAAGGATAGGAAGTGTTTAACAGCTCGAAGACCAACGTCATGGGGAATGAAAGTGTATAGGGAGTTGACATCTAGGGAGACCCATTTATATGTGGGCTCCCAGGTGTAGTTTTTAAGGATGTCTAGGAGATGGGTACCATTACGGATGTATGTGGGTAGGTTTTGTGCTAATGGTTGTAGGAAGTGGTCAATGTATATGGAAAAAAAGCTGGTGACACTGTCCATGGCAGCTATAATTGGTCGACCTGGGGGATTGGTTGGATCTTTGTGTATTTTTGGGAGATGGTAAAAATAGGGAGTGTTAAAGTATGATCTGGATAGGAAAGAGGCTTCGGCTTTTGTAATTATGTGGTCGTTGAGGGCTTGCTTTACGAGGGTATCAGCCTCCATGGAAAAACGGGGAAGTGGGTCACTGGTGAGGCAGGTGTATGTGTTGATATCCGAGAGTAATCTGTGGGCTTCACCAAGGTAGGCCTCACGATTTTGGATGACAATGCCACCCCCTTTGTCTGCAGATTTGATGATGATGGATGTATTATTGGTTAGTTATTTGAGGGAGGTAGTTTCTTGGGGAGTGAGATTATTATTTGGACGTTGGGAGGAGGTGGATTTGCACATTCGCTATATGTCCGAGAATACGACTTGGTAAAAACTCTGTATGTAGGGGCCTTTGGCATGGCTGGGATTGAAAATGGACTTGGGTCGGAAGGGAGTGTGTTTTATGGGGGGTGAGTCATACAAATATTGTAGGAGATGGTGAGTGTCTGGAACAGTGGAATCTTCATCGAAGTTGTAGAGTTCCTCTAAGATCGCTAGACGCGGATCCTCCAGATCATGTTCAGAGGGGGGTGTGGATGTGGTGGTGTTTGGATTTATACCGTCTTGATTGTCATTTAATTTCTCTTTGTGGGCTTTTATATTGAAGAAGCGTTTGACTGTGAGGTCGCGAATAAATTTGTTTAAATCCACAAAAAGAGTGAACGGGTTAGGTTGTGTGGTGGGTGCAAAGTTTAGGCCTTTGTTAAGTAAGGAGATTTCTTCAGGAGTGGGGACATGGGAGGAGAGATTGAAGATTTTTATAGTTTGGCAATCTTTTCTTTGAGCTTTGTGTTTGATTCTTCTACCCCCTCGTCTGCCTCTTCTAGTTTTCTTTTTAGGACAGAGAGGGGGGTTTTGGCTAATAAAGACTGGTCAGTGGTTTGTGGGAGTGGGTCCATACAGTGGCCTGTCTGTGGTTGGGAGGCAGTGGCATCTTGAGTGTTGAGTTTGAAAGGGTACATAGATGGGTTAGGGGCATCTGTTGGGGATTGGGTGCTGGATGTGCCATGGGGGGCAGTATTGTGGTTGGGAGGGGGTTTGGCAGAGGGTGGTGAATGGGAGGTCTCTATGGAGGGGATGTTTGGATTACTGGTGGCCACTGTTGTGGTTGTGGGTCTGGTATTAGTGGGAATGGTGGAAGTTTGTTTTTTGTTGTCAGACTGGTTAGCTGGAGGAGTTTTGTTGGGTTTCCTATATCTTTTGGGTTTGGGCTGTAGTGGAGGGGGGTGATGTTCATATGGCGATGGCCGGGGATGAGTGGGGGGGGCCTGGTGGGTGGGGGGTATATGGTTGTGGGATGTGGACGTGGGTTAGGTTGTTGGGATTGGAAGGGCTGGAAGGAGGGAGGGAAGGAGATTTGCATTAGGGGTATCGGTGTGGAATTTTTTATTTTCCATTGGAAGACTTTTTTATTATTATAGTCGTCCAGGTCTCTTCTCATTTTTTGGAGTTTGGTTTGGATAAGTTTGTCTTCATCTTTTTTAACTTTCTTTTTAAGGAGATCTAGCCAGGTGGTAGGGAGGTTGGGTGTCTGGTTGGTGAGAGTGTGGATCAGTTGTTTGAGTTTCTCTAGGAGTGTACAGGTTTTTTGGTCTCGTTGTTGTATGATAATATTGATCCATTTTTGGGAGCAAAATTCAGAGATATGTTCCCATTCGTTTTGGAGGTCAGGAGAGAGGAAGGAGCATCTGGTCTTTATTCTGAGGTCCCTAGGGGTGACTTTGGACGACAAATATTCCTCGAGGAAGAATTTGTCCCATTTTTTGTGGTTTAACAGGATAATATTATCTTCGATTTTTCTAAAAAATGCACAGAGCTTCCCATACAGGTTCACTTTAACTGTGAATTTTGGGCTGAAAAATTCAGTTGGGAAGTGTGAAAATAGTTCGTCCAAAAGAACATATTTGGACTGTGCCAGGGATAGCAGCATATCCATGATGGAAAATGAAAGGGTGAAAGAGTAGAGGGGGAAGGAGGGGAAAAGGACAAGCTGAAAACAGTGCGGCTTGAGAAAAAGAAGAGTGATTGTTAGGGATATTTAGGTGAGTGCCTGTGTCTAAAAGAAGGGGGGGGGAGGTGGAGTAAGGGAAAGGGAAAAAATACACTAATGCTAGCAGTAATCACCAAGCAGCAAACAAAGGTTTCTGGAGATATACAAGAAAATTTACAATATTTTGTTGCGCTAGGGGACAACAGCTATGGATAGGGGTGAGCAATGTACAAAGGGATAGTAAGTTATATAAAAAAAATTAAGAATAGCTAATTAAAAGATATCAATTAAATAACAGTCATGTGTGAGTTACAATACATTTATATGATAAAAATAATGATAATAGAAAATAAAAAATGGTAAAAAAAGTCCAGGGATGGTGCTGGGTTGATGAACAAAAGTCCAGGCATAAAAACTGGGATGAAATGAGTGGAGGGGGGGGGGATGCAGAGTATAGGTCTATGAGCTCAGGGGGAGAGATGCAGATACAAACACAGGAGGCAGCATGCTTGAAGGGCAGAATTCACCTTTGGAGGGAGATAAAAAGGAAGAAAAGCAGCGCCGACCTAAGTGTATTACTGTAGCATAAACATTTATTACAGGTTAAAATGCACTCACTCAGAGTAAGGTAGATACAGGCACATCAAGTAAAAAATCCGTCCGGGAAGCTGTGTGGTGGGCAGCAGGGCTCCACAGGGGGCGATCCTGAATGCTGGAGTGTGTTACACTTGTCTCCTTGTCCCATCTGATGGCGCAGGTGGTAACCAGTGTCACAGGCTGGGTTGAGACAGGCACAGCGTGGATCGTCTGTTGAGTTGTATTTCCCGGGTATCAGTGACGCTGGGGGCGTGCACGTGTTCGGAGCATGCGTGTTCCTTCATCAGGCATAGCGTGATAGGCCCGCCCGCCCTTCTTATACCTCTTCCAAAATGAATGGACGCTATGCCTGATGAAGGAGCACGCATGCTCCGAACGCGTGCACGCCCCCAGCGTCACTGATACCTGGGAAATACAACTCAACAGACGATCCACGCTGTGCCTGTCTCAACCCAGCCTGTGACACTGGTTACCACCTGCGCCGTCAGACGGGACAAGGAGACAAGTGTAACACACTCCAGCATTCAGGATCGCCCCCTGTGGAGCCCTGCTGCCCACCACACAGCTTCCCGGACGGATTTTTTACTTGATGTGCCTGTATCTACCTTACTCTGAGAGTGCATTTTAACCTGTAATAAATGTTTATGCTACAGTACTACACTTAGGTCGGCGCTGCTTTTCTTCCTTTTTATCTTTCAAAGCAGTTTCGTTTAAACAGTTGGTGGCTAAGAATTCCAGCTGTCGAGTTAGGAAATTGCTTTTCTCCAATCTCTTGGTAGATCCTCACAATGAAGGCAGCCTGGCAGGCTGTGTTGGATTCCTAGAGGACTTGGACATTAGAGCAATCCCATCCTCTAATTAACATTATAGTTCTGTCGGAAACGCCACTACATCAACCTTCAGGGAGGAACAAAAAGTTTGGCCAGGGCTAAAGAGGGAGAAAGAATTCTGACATGGGCATAACTTAATGTTCCAGGATTTGTGTCGCAGATTAGGGACGCTGGATGTGGCCCTCCCGGGCTCCAGATTCAACAGCAAACTAGACAAGCTTGTCTCTAGAAACTGAAATCCCATGGCAAAAGCAGTGGATTCACTGGTGACTCCCTGGTATCAGTATGTCCTGATTGGCTTTTTTTACTCCCCCAAAGGTCCTTTCTTATCTGATCCATAGGAACAAGATGGAGGGCATTTCAGTGCTACTGATAGCTTTGGGCAGGCCCAGGCAGATATGGTGCTCCAACCTAATCAGACTCCTGGTAGGTACTCTGTAGGCTCTTCCTGATTGACAGGATCTTCTGTCCTAAGGACCAGTTTACTATCCTGCTCCATGGCTGCTGGCTGATTTTTACCATGTTAAAAGCTAGAACATGCACTTCTCGCAAGGTCTACCATCACTCGTAGAAGACATAATTTGCCTGATGCAAGGAAAGAAGCTTTCATCCCCAAAATTGTTTTGTATGACATATGACCTTTTTGCAGTTGGGCCTGGACAAGTATTTGGCCCATACCACTATGTGATAAATAGATTGGATGCTTGGTCCCCAGCCAAGCCTCCCAAAGGGGCAGGGGCAATTGGACTATCTGTGTACAATATAGGAAATGACATTCAAAAGTATACACAGGTATAAATAGAGTTCATTGATATAAAATGTATTAATACAAAATTGATGACACACACTGAATGGCCAAATACAAGTTAAAAGCATGGTAACAATCCATGTATATCACCAAAGTAGTAATCCCCAAACAGGGGTCAGAGCTTGGTGATGCCCCGTGTCCTGTGCGCGCCAGATTTCGGGTAAGCAGCTCTGCTCTGTTCCCCCCATATGTATAATAGTTTGTTTTTCAATTGTTATTGACTTTCTGGTATCAAATGTTGTTATCATTGTAGTCTAATATATTGTCACTGATCACCTGTTAATCAAATTGCGGATATTCTCCTGACAAAGTGGGATCATGCAATCCATGATCAACTATCCCACTGTGCTCTCCCCTGTTTGGGGATTACTACTTTGGTGATATACATGGGTTGTTACCATGCTTTTAACTTGTATTTGACCATTTAGTGTGTGTCATCAATTTTGTATTAATACATTTTATATCAATGAACCCGTGTATACATTTGAATCTAATTTCCTATATTGTACCAAGATAGTCCAATTGCCCCTGCCCCTTTGAGAGGCTTTTCTGGGGACCAAGCATCCAATCTATTTATCGCTAAGTTTCTGGATGATGGTACAACCCTTTACTTATTCTCTATCCCCATTATTATTATAGAGGCTACCCACATTTCTCCATACCACTATGTGTCAATTCTCTGCACTTGTTCCAGAAACCACCAGCCTCCCCCTTTTTACGTTAAAACTCGTGTACATGGTTTCTCATGTGGCTCCCCCTGTATTTTCACCCATCAATCTGTGCAATTTGAACTTGGTACTTTCGGTACCAAAGTTCAATATACCCAATTGGGTATATTCCCCTTGCTGCAATTACCCACATGGATGCTTTCTTTATTGATATCACCTCTGTGAGGTGTGTGTCTGAACTGGCATCCTTGTCTTTTAGAGAACCCTTTCTGGTGTTACATAGAGACAAGGTAGTGTTAAGGCCTAGAGCCTCTTTCCTTCCTAAGGTAGTTTCATCCTTTCGACTTTTCATTCCATCCCTCTGTCCAGCCCAGGGTCATAGATCATTTTTTGTTCTGGTGGGGGTTCAGCAGCAGGTAAAAGTATTTTTTAATAAAACAAATTGCGTCAAGTTTATAAAGACTGGAAAAAGGAAAAACTATGTGTTGCTCATAGTAAGCAATCACAGTATTCTGATTTCTCAGATCTTCTTGAAAATTGAGCCTGAATTCAGTTTGTCCTTTTTCCAGTTTTTATGAACGTTGCCCAGTGAGGTTGGCTATTGTCCAGTCTAAAGCCTGGTATATACTGTATGCTGGGCTAAACGAAAAAAACCTGACAGATCACTGTACGAACACACGCAGTGTTAGTACAGCGATCTTCCCCGCATTGCTATAGTGTTCTAACTGCCGCCCCACAGTCCCCTACCCCCACCAGAACACGGCTGTCAGTGCTCTCCTCTCAGCCATTGGACTGCCTACCACAGGGTGGTGCACTGTAATAGCCGATCTTACTGGGCAGGTGCAAAGGGCACCATCTTGTGGAAGGCAGCACACTCACTGATTTTTTGTTAACCCAGCATATCAGACAATAGAAGTGGTACTGTGCAGAGTCCACATATACAGAATAAGAACAGATACTGAGAATTACACCCACATACAGGACAGGAGAAGAGGTACTGTGCAGAGTCCAGAGGAGATACTGAGAATGTGGTGTGGCCAGGAAACAGTAACACAACAGCTATGAAAAACTCAGCCCAGACTCAGTCGCTGTCATTAAGGTCCCGTTCACATCTAGTGATTTGGGATCATGGGCAGAATCGCTGTAATTCTGCCCGCAATTCCAAATCGCACTGCAATGCTGGCAAAACGCAGCGCACGTGTCTGTTCCATTCATTTTTAGTGGACCCTAAATTGCAGTGTGGTTTTGGTTATTTGTTGTATGACAAATCGCTCAACAATCACAGCAAAACCACACCGTGTTTTGGTGCCAATAAAAATAAATGGAACACAAACACATGTGCTGCATTTTGCCAGCATTGCACTGTGATTTGAAATTTCAGGCAGAATCACGGCGATTCCGCCCACAATCCCAAATTGCTAGATGTGAACAGGGCCTAGCACAACAGCAATGGAAGCCTCTGCCCAGCCTCAATCACCAACTTTGCCAGTTGTCACACAATCAGGGGCAGACTAACTACTCTTGCGGCTTCTGGGCAATTTGAGATCATGGGGCCCCCAGGTTTAAAGATATCTGATATGTGGCACATTAATTGGCAGGCCCAAACAGAGGGGCACCAAGCTTGATGACATGCAGAGTGGCAGGAGACTTAAAGCAGGCAACCCAATAACGGTACCAGGAGCCTATCTTGGTCAGTGGCACCTTAACAGCATTATGGGCTCCTGGGCAAAGTATTGCACTTGAGCCTCTACCAGGGAGATAGTGACCTGCGGTGTGTATACCATGGCACACAGTGGGTGTGGCTAAATTATACCACATATTAAGTGTGGCTTTTTAGTCTGATTAGAAATTTTAGCCTGATCATTATTTTAAAAAAAATTTTTTACACTTATTTCTTTTTTTTACAATTTTAAACTTTTTACTTTTTATTTTTTATTTCAATGGGGGGGGGGGGCTTTGGTGATATATCAGGGGTCTTAACAGACCCCTGAAGTCTCACATTTAAAATAAAGAAACTCAGGACACCTTCAATATGTACAGGAGAGGAGAGCGGAGAGTACGACATTGATCAGTATGTACAGGCGAGGAGTGTGGCAGAGGGCAGTATGTACAGGAGAGGAGTATGGAGGGTATGATGGCAACAGTATGTACAGGAGAGAGGAGTGCGGAAGATATGATGGCAACACTATGTACAGGAGAGGAGTGTGGAGGGTATGATGGCGACAGTATGTACAGGAGGGGAGTGTGGAGGGTATAACAGTGAGCGGTATGTACAGGAGAGGAGTGTGGAGAGTATGACAGTGGGCATTATGTACAGGAGAGGAGTGTGGAGGATATGACAGCGACAGAATGGGAATGGATTTTTTGCAGTGTCTGTGGGGTGACCAGGAAGCGATCAACAGTGCTACTCAATGAAAATGATCTCTTGTTATAAGGTGTAAATACGTATCTACATAAGCCAGCCCCTGGCACTCTGTATGCAGGGCCGGCCCTACCATGGGTCTTGCTGGGTCCATTGGACCCAGGCGGCTCTTTGAGAGGGGCTGCAAATTGAGGCACAAGATTTTTTTTTCCAGCAGTTTGGTGCGCACTGCGGCACCAGATCAGATGTACAGCTTTTCTTCACCTGGCCCAGCAGGCGTGGCAGGTCTGTCCCTTCCATAAGTTTATAGCACTCCCCTTCTCCTCCCCTACCTTATTTGCACAAGACGGGAAACATAGCAGGTCCAGACAAAGGGTGTGACTTTTCAAGTTAAGAAGCAGGTGTTTGATTACTAGACAGCATTGCGTTCCCAGCAATCAATCACCTGCCTTTCAAAAGTCTCGCCCTTAATCTGGACCTGCCGTGCTTCCCGCCTTGTGTAACTAAGGTAGGGGAGGGGAGTCCTGCGATCTTATGGAAGGGGTCATTTGTAATATCGATGCAGGACTATGATGGGGGGTGGGGGGGAGACTGTGATGGGAGGGGATCTGTGATGGAGAGGAGTCTGTGATGGGGGGGATCTGCAATGGAGTGGAGTCTGTGATAAGGGGGGGGATCTGTGATGAGAGAGGAGTCTGATGGCGAAGGATCTGTGATGGGAGAGGAGTCTGATGGGGGGGTTATCTGTGATGGGAGAGGAGTGTGATTGGGGGGGGTCTGTGATGGAGGGGAGGGTCTGTGTTTGGGATGGTCTGTGATGAAGGGAGTCTAATATGGAATTTGTGGTTTAGAATTGAACATAATGGTATGTCATATAATTTTGCATATAGACAAGGTGCTGTTGCATGTAAATCCGGCTTCCTGATAAATTTAATTTTAGTTTTAATTATGATATAAAATAATGGATGTGGGGGGCTTTTTGGTGGGCGTGATTTTTTTTGGGGGGGTGAGGGGGGCAGCATTTTATTCTTGGGCCAGCCCTGTCTGTATGTTAAGTTATGAAACCGAAAAAACTCTCTCCTGCGCTCGGGTATCTAGAACCTCAATATGTGGTAAGGCCAGAATGCTTCAGTGGTGTCTGCCATCTTGCAGCCCTCCTCAGAATAATGGGTATTCATGGGCTACAAAAAAGAAAAGAAAGAAAGGAGGGCGCACCGACCTAGTGCATTACCACTGATAGCGTTTATTAAAAAAGTAAAACAGCAAATGGATACTCACAAACGAACATGAATGACAAGCATGAACAATACCGTAGCTGCAGGTGCGCAGTGACAGACATCAGAAAGAAGCCGGGACCGGACATCAGGTGGATAAGGCAATGGCTGACGCGTTTCGGGGGAGAACCGATTTCTTCAAAGACTAAGCGGGTAGTGACTGCTTGCAAGTGAGAGCTCCTCTATATGTGTGTAACTATGCATCCCAATCACCACCAGCACCAGCCCAGTGTCTGTCACTGCGCACCTGCAGCTATTGTTCATGCTTGTCATTCATGTTCGTTTGTGAGTATCCATTTGCTGTTTTACTTTTTTAATAAATGCTATCAGTGGTAATGCACTAGGTCGGTGCCCCCTCCTTTCTTTCTTTTCTGTATGTTAAGTTATGACCATTCATATAACCCTGTGTTATCTAAGCTCTGAGTCTGTACATTCAATAGTGTAAATTCACCACATAAACACAGGATTACATGAATGGTCATAAATTTCCTTCACATTATCTGGACAGCATGATTGGGGGGATGTTTGTATAGATGTGTGTACCAGCTAGGGAGATATCTGTCATCTGTGGGGGGGCTGCAAACTCCCCCCACACTGTTTCCTGATTTGTCACCTTATCTGCAACACAAATCCTCCTGAAACTTTGGAAGCTTTCAACCCAGGAAAAACTTGGCTCACCTCCTTCCTGCCTCCTGGTTCTTTCAGTACAAGTGATGAGGGGGGAAGGTGTTTGAGTCAGAGGTCACACCGAGAGGGCAAGAGAGGGGGGGCGAGACAGAAAGGAGCTTCAAAAATTCCCAATACAAACACGGCAGCACAGCAGTGGTAAGCTTGCCTGTGGAAGAGGGACACACCTGGACCGGAAGGCAGAGCAGCAGCCAGCACTTCTTCCACCTTATTCACGACATCCTCGAGGGCCCGGCAAACCTCCCCCCCCCAAGCCAAAGGCGGGCGGCACTGCAAGTAGCCAATGGAATAGAGCGGTGGGCGGAACAGAGGCCGGCCGTTCTGCTTAGTGCTGTGTGAAGACAGTGTCAGCTCAAGCCGAGTCTGACAGCCTGGCCCGCCAGCAGTGTAAACAGCACAGCATGAGTGCCGACCAAGTGCGGAATGCTGCACAGTGCAGCTACTAACATGCATTAAAGCACTGCTAAAGACTGAAATCAACTGCATAGTGTCCCTGCTCTGCTGCCAGCCGCACATGGCACCGGCAACAAACAGCACAGCAGGAACAGCATACAGTTGATTTTTGACAGGATGCTCTGGGGGGGTTTCTAGGTCCCTATTCCAGCCCCAGTACATCAGGAGATTTTCCTTCATTGTTTGGATGTATTTCATGCCGTTCATGTCTACCCCACCTATATTTCTACCTTTCCTTTTTTTTGTCTTTCTCCTTTCACAGGACATTGTTCTGGATGTAGTCTGTGTTGTATAGGTTTACCACTCAGCCACTGCTTCCTTTAGAAAGAGCTGATACCCTTTTCTCTTTCGTTCGACGGACACAGCGCCTCCTTAATCTTGACCATTGGGTTATATCGCCTCCGCAGGATTAGGACTAGGCAGAACAAAAAAAAAATACCTGGCTATGCCCATGGGCTGTCCTCAGTCAGTATATAACCCCCTCCCTGCTCTAGTTATTCAGTTTATTTCTGTCTTTCAGGAGTAAGGACCTAGCTCCTTGCTAGGATCCTAGCAAATTTAGTTTTTTGCCTTCTATGCATTTTCTCCTGGAAGATCTACAATTAACTGACTGGCTGGATAATCTAGATCCAGTGATCTCCCCAGTCCAGCCAGCGAGCACATGCAGACCACAGCTACAAGCTAGGTTGGCCGTGACATAGCCTTAATGGACGGCAGCTGGCCCGCGAGTTAAACATCTCGCAGGTTCGCATACAAACGGGCTCTGGTCCGAGTCCTGGCGGTCCCTTGGCCGAAAGCCCCCCGCTTCGGTGGCAAAAGTGTTCTGTCTGGAGGGTCACCCGCACCATGGATCAGTAAGTACAGTCTCCCCTCTCCTCCTTTGTGCGGTTTGGGCTGGACGTGGATACCCTCCAGGGGTGGTCGGACCTGCCTGCAGGATCCTCCTCCCATCCTAAAGTCCCTTGGTTAAGCTGGACTTCTCCCTCCCCCCACAGATTAGTGGGAGTTCCAGGGCAGGCAGCAGGGACCCCTGGGGGTCTCCCCTTCCATTTCCCTTGGGTGGTGTGTGTCCTGCCCTGGCAGTATGGGGGGGAATTCCAGTGCAGAGGGTGCAGCTGAGACCCCTAGATGCATGTCCTGCTGTGTGTGCAGTGTGAGGTAGTGTGCAGTTTGGGGGTCCCAGTGCTGAAAGTGCGGAGTGCACAGCGGTGTCCCTTTTTAAATGTTCACCTGGCCTGGTGGAGTACAGTACCTTTTGGAGGGGGGTCCCCTTGCAGAGGGTGCAGCGATGTTGAAGGCACAGAGAGGATCCTGGCAGCATGCTTCAGCATGTCAAACGACTGGCGGCCATGTTTGGGAGGTCCAATGACATCACGGCAGCAATTTTTTTTTAAGTCTAAGGAGATGCTGGAGATGGCTGGAGCCTCGTGGAGATGCCAGGGCTCCTCCTTCTCTCCTCCTATTGCTGCCCGGGATGGATGAAATAGATGCCGACCATTGGTGTTTGCTGGGTTCGATTTATGGCGCTCTTCCAGCTGGGAGGGTGAGTCTTTGGGGGCCGCAGTCGCCCTAGTGCCACTTCGGGGCCAATACCTTCCTCTTCTGTGGTGCCTGTGAAGGACTGAGGGTAAAAGTCTTCTGGTGGCCTTAAACGTCCCTTGGAAGCTACCTCTCAAAGAGGACCAGTTGTACCAAGGATTGAGCTTCCATCCTGCTTTATAGCAACTGGTTTTAATGACCTAGCCATTGAAAGCCAGGTACTGAGAGATGGAGGTCTGCCGGGATCAGTGATCCCTACTATGGTGAAGGCGAGGAAGTCGACTTCTAGTAAGATATACCATCAGACGTGGAAAGCGTACATTTCTTGGTGTGAGTCGATTGGTGTTCATCCTCAATCCTTTTCTGTGGCATGGAACTTAGCTTTTCTTCAATGGGGCGTTGAGCAGAAGTTGGCTTTGAGCACCATCAAGGGCCAGGTGTCTGCCTTAGCAGTCTTATTTCAGCAACTCACTCTTTAGTTAGTACCTTCTTTCAAGGAGTCCGGCATGTGGTTCCACCTGTACGGTCTCTTTTGCCGCCATGGGATTTAAACTTAGTGCTATCGTTTCTCCAGAAACCTCCATTTGAGAATATTCAGGGTTTCTCTTACCTACGTTGTCCCAGAAGGTGGTATTCTTGGTGGCTATTACCTCGGTCCGCAGGGTTTTGAAGTTGGGGGCATTATCTTGTTGTAGTCCCTATTTAGTACTCCATAGGGATAAAGTGGTTTTTCGTCCCTGCCCATCATTTCTGCCCAAAGTTGTCTCTGACTTCCATTTGAATGAGAACATTGTGTTGCCGTCCTTGTGTCCCAAACCAGCTCATCCCAAGGAATTTGCTTTGCATACCTTGGATGTGGTTCATGCGATTCAAGTGTATCTGGCAGCCACTGAGTCCTTCCTGAGGTAAGAATCACTTTTTTGGTTACACAGGGACCAAGGAAAGGGCTGGCTGCTTCCTTGGCTACCATCTCTAGATGGATCAGGCAGACTGTGACTCAGGCCTATTCTATTAAGGGTCAGGTTCCTCCTTTACCTGTCACGGCGCATTCTACTCGGGCGCTTAGTACTTCATGGGCCTTCCGTCATCAAGCGTCAATATCACAGGTTTGCAAGGTGGCCACTTGGTTGTCAGTGCATACCTTCAATAAACTCTATAAAGTAGATATTTTGGCATTTGCAGAGGCTTCTTTTGGTCGCAAGGTTTTGCAGGCTGCTGTTTATGAAGAGGGTTCCCTCTTATGGGGTGTTTTTTCTTTAAATTTTTTTATTTCAGATGGGGCTCCTGTGACTCTGTTAAGGCTCCTGTGTCCTGGTTAGGGCTCTTGTGGTTAGCCTTGGGTTATTTTGCCCACCCCTCCTTTTTCTTTGGCACTGCTTTTGGACGTCCCAATTATGGCCAGGCGGTGCAGCTCTCATTCTGGGAGGGCGTCATATGATGGCCCTCCATTTAAACAGGGAATGCGCGGGATCGTTCATGCGCATCCCTGTTCCTTCGGTGGCGAACGTGTCACGGAGACACCACTTGCCACCAAGGGGGGTGAACAGCCATTGGTCATGGCTGTTTACCACGTAATTGTGACTTTATCACGGCCGATCACAGATGGTTTCGCCCCACTGTGCACAGCGCATTATTGCAGGCGCGCTGCGCATGCACATTGGTGGCAGCGTGTTTCCGGGAACACTGCTTGTCACCGACGCTGGTAAACAGCCATTGACCACGTGATCGGCTGTGATCCTTTCACAGCCGATCACTAAATGTCAATAAACCGCGGTAACGAGATGTTACTCGGTTGTCCTTCTCACCCAGCGATTGTGCGTAAGAAGGAGATTGCGGTAACATCTCATTACTGCTTACAGTGTACACTAATCACACTGATTGCCCCCCCCAATATAGAGGACCTGTCATCACCCATCATAGTACCTGTCACAGTCCATATGAGTACCTGTCACAGTCCATCTGAGTACCCGAGTACCTGTCACAGTCCATCTGAGTACCCGAGTACCTGTCACAGTCCATCTGAGTACCCGAGTACCTGTTACAGTCCATCAGAGTACCCGAGTACCTGTCACAGTCCATCAGAGTACCCGAGTACCTGTCACAGTCCATCAGAGTACCTGTCACAGTTCATATGAGTACCTGAGGACCTGTCACAGTTCATCTGAGTACCTGAGGACCTGTCACAGTCCATATGAGTATAGAGTACCTATCACCGCCCTTCAGAGTACCCGAGTACCTGTCTGCAGCTCATCAAGTTACCTAAGTACCTGTCTCCAGGCCATCATAGTACCCATGTACCTATCTGCAGCCCATCAGAGTACCCGAGTACCTGTCTGCAGCTCATCAAGTTACCCAAGTACCTGTCTCCAGGCCATCATAGTACCCATGTACCTATCTGCAGCCCATCAGAGTACCCGAGTACCTATTTGCAGCCCATGCCTCATAGAATATACATTGGGGTGTTTGTTTTCCAAAATGGGGTCATTTTGTGGATAATTCCACTGCCCTGATGCTCAAGGACCTTCAAAAGTGTGATAGGTAGGAATGAAATGAGATGTGTAATTTATGCTCTTAGAAAGCCTGAAGGTGCTACTTCAATGTTGGTCCTCTGTATGTGGCCAGGCTGTGTAATAGTCTCACACATGTGGCATCGCCATACTCTGGAAGAGTAGCAGAATGTATTTTGGGGTGTAAATTTTGCTATATACATGCTATGTGTTAGAAATATCTTATAAATTGACAACTTTGTGTAAAAAAAAAAAAAAATGCGTTTTCATTTTTTTTCCACATTTTTCAAAAACTTCAGGAAAAAAATGAACCGTTCAAAAGACTCATTATGCCTCATAGATTATACGTTGGGGTGTTTGCTTTCCAAAATGGGGTCATTTTGTGGGCAATTCCATTGTCCTGGTGCTCCAGGGCCTTCAAAAGTGTAATAGGTGGTTGAGAAATGAGATATGTCATTTATGCTCGTAGAATGCCTGAAGGTGCTACTTCAATGTTGGTCCTTTGTATGTGGCCAGGCTGTGTAAAAGTCTCACACAGGTGGTAACACCATACTCTGGAAAAGTAGCAGAATGTATTTTGGGGTGTAATTTGTTGTATGCATATGCTGTGTGTGAGAAATAACCTGATAATATGACAATTTTGTAAAAAAAAAAGAAAAAAACTTAATTTTGCAAAGAATTGTGGTAAAAAAATGACAACTTAAAAAAACTTACCATGCTACTTCCTTAATACCTTGGAATGTCTACTTTCTAAAAAGGGGTCATTTGGGGGGTATTTGTACTTTCCTGACTTGTTAGTGTCTCAAGAAATGAGATTCACCTGATGTACTGAAGGCCTGATCAGATGTGATCAGTTTTCAGAGATTGGAACCATAGTTTGTAGACTCTATAACTTTCACAAAGACAAAATAAATTTACACTAATTTGGGTTATTTTACCAAAGATATGTAGCAGTATACATTTTGGCCAAAATTTATGAAGAAAAATTACTAATTAGCAAAATTTTATGACAGAAACAAAGAAAAAGGCATATTTTTTTCACAAAATTTACAGTATTTTTTTTATTTATAGCACAAAAACCCACTAGTGATTAAATACCACCAAAAGAAAGCTCTATTTGTGTGAAAAAAAGGACGCAAGTTTCATATGGGTACAGTGTTGCATGACTGAGTAATTGTCAATCAAACTGTGAGAGCGCTGAAAGCTGAAAATTGGTCTGGGCAGGAAGGGGGTGCACTGTATTGAGGTGGTTAAGGAGGCGCTGTGTTCGTCGGTGAACGAAAGAGAAAATGGGATTTTTTTTGTACTCGCCGTAAAATCCATTTCTTTGAGTTCATCGACTGACACAGCGCCCACCCCTCTATGGAGTTCATGATACTTTTATTACACTTGCTACTAAACTTAATACCTAGAGCAGGGAGGGGGTTATATACTGACTGAGGACAGCCCATGGGTGTAGCCAGGTTTTTTTTTGTTCTGCCTAGTCCTACTCCTGCGGAGGCAATGTAACCCGATGGTCAAGATTAAAGAGGCGCTGTGTCCGTTGATTAACTCAGTGAAATGGATTTTACGGTGAGTACAAAAATCCAATTTTTCCCATCTTGGATGGTCCCCGCTAAGGGGAATCCGCTTCTTGCACACCCATTTCTCAGTGGCTTATTCAGATTATTTTTAAGGCCACCACTGTCTTATCACAGGTTCTCCAAGTTTAACCAGGTGGGTATTCAGGCCTCATCTGAAGCTGGCTTTGGACATAAGGTGCTTCGGACAGCTCTTTGAGCTACAGGCAGTTCCCAGTTTCCTGTTTATTTGTAGTGGGTCTGTTTAGTGTTTTGTTTGCTGTGTTGCCCACCCCTCAGTTGGACTGCTTTTGGATGTCCCAATTGTCTTTGAATCCTGTGGCCCTCAGTGAAGGGCGATGAAAACTGTATTTTTGTATTTGGCATAAAATACTTTTTTTTTGGAATTCATTGAAGGACACAAGCCCCATCATAATCTGTGTTTTTTATAGTCTTGCGCTTGTTACTACAGAATTGAGGCATGCTGGGAATGGGAGGGGTGTTACCAGGCTGGTCACCTTTTATGGTTCACTTGTACTCCCAAATCCTCCTGTAGGTGGCACTATAACACATTTGTCTCTGAATGCAGTGTCTCCCAATAAGCTCTAATAAGTGTACAAAATGCAGTTTTTCTACCTGTAAAACAGAGTGTATGGCTGTATTTCTGCTTCATTAATGTGTGACATGCTACCAACAGAAATGACGGGACAGAGTTTGGTGGCTCAGTATACCAGAAGGTGAACGATAAGCTGGAGACTGCAATAAACTTGGCTTGGACTGCAGGAAACAGCAACACCCGCTTTGGAATTGCAGCCAAATATCAGATTGATTCAGATGCTTCTTTCTCTGTAAGTATGCATAGCTGTGTATTCTCTTGCAGGGGTATGTTTTTGGTAGTATATTACTGAAAACATGGTCAACTGCATAATGTTTCAGTGAATCTAAAGCTACATTGCTGTAGTCAGGGCCGTCTTTAACGCAGGGCAAAAGGGGCAGCTGCCCTGGGCCCTGTCATCGCTGTGGGGCCCAAAGCAGCTGCCACTTAAGCCCTGCACTGCCCGCAGTTTTCCTGGAGTAGCGGGTGCAGCCGATCCCCCAACCCCCACCCCCTGCGTCCTAAGCGGCGGCCACAATGTGACATGAGAGCGGTACAGCTGCGGGCTTCATGTGCTTGAGCCTGCTCGTTCCGCTTCTCCCTCTGTCAGGAGCTGTGGACCGGAGTCACAAGGAATGACAGAGCGGCGCTCCGTGTTCCTCCAGCCCCCACCCCCACCTGACAGACCTGTGTAGCACATAGCCGAGTGATGTGTTCTGGCTGTGTGCTACTTGTCTGATAGGCAGAAACTGTGTTGCACACCGTGTCATTAGGTGAGAAAGATCACTGCGGAGAGAGGGGAAGGGTATTCACATGTGCAGAGAATTGTGAGTACAGAGGTGTGGTGGAGGGGGGGGGGGGGTACAGAGGTGAACTTGGATGGGGGGGGTACAAAGGTGGACATGGACGGATGGATACAGAGGTGAATGTGGATGGGGGGGATGGACGGAGGGATACAGAGGTGAACGTGGATGGAGGGTACAGAGGTGGACAGGGGATACAGAAGTGAGCTGTGGATGGAGGGGTACAGACGTGAACATGGAATACAGAGGTGAGCTGTTAATGGAGTGGGGTACAGAGGTGAGCTGTGGATGGAGGGGGGTTACAGAGGTGAGCTGTGGATGGAGGGGGGTACAGAGGTGACCAATAGATGGTTACTTTGGGGGAGAATATGCAAGTACCACCCCTTGTGTTTTTTTTGTGTGCTCTGTATGATACAAACACCTCACAGTACACACTCCCAATCCCTGTGTGACACCCCACCCCCCCGCCATCATTCTGCACTCTCCCCCCCTATTATCCTGCACGCCGCTACCCCCCCCCCATCATCATCCTGGACTCCTCTATCTCCCCCACCCCTCCCCCCATCATTATTATTATACAGGATTTATATAGCAGCGCTCTACAACATGACAGTACAGTTGCAATACAATCCAATACATAAGTTTACGTGTGTTTTTTGTTTTTTGGAATGTTGGGGGGGGGGGGGGGGCAAGAAAATGTTTGCCCAGGGTCCAATCAATATTAAAGACGGCCCTGGCTGTAGTAATATATGATGTCGCCACATGAACGACATATCCATATCCATCTATTTTATTTGCTTTCTTATTTATCACAAATTTAATAGGAAAGACAACAGCCTGCATAAACTAATCTTTTAACATTGGAAGACCCTTTTGTCTATCAACCTGCTTATAAACATGTCTATTAACAAGTGTGCATGTTTGTGTGTTTTCGACTTTCTTTTGCTTCTCTTATTGAAATACACAAATAGACTGTGAGCTGAAAATTTTCAGTTAACGGTCCTACCAGTGAAGCTTTCCTTATGTTGTCAGTTTTGATCTTTGGTTTCTATTGACAGCTCTATTGATCAATCCTACAGGAACAGTAGGCATTGGACAACTGGGCTTTTGTGAATGGACAATTTTTTATATCCATTCACAATTTTTTGTAATTTCTGTCTCTTGCTTGTTTGTTTTTTCACTTTATTGTGTTATGGTATTTTTCATGATCATAACTTTTTTTTTTTGCAGGCTAAAGTTAATAACTCAAGTCTGATCGGATTAGGTTATACCCAAACACTGAAACCAGGTAAGGAGTTTAAAGTGTTACTAAACCCACAACAGTAAAATCTGTCTGTATATGCAATAAGGCATGCTTGTTATACTCACTGTGGAACCAAAGGAGTTAACCCAATGCATTGTGTAAAAAGGCTGTTTGTTCCTGTCTTCTCTGATCCCCCCCTTCTTCCACAGTTCCAATCCATCTCCTGATACTACAGAGCATTGGGGACAAGCTGCACATGCTCAGTTTGGTGTGTATTGCTGGAAAGTTTTTTTGTTTTTTTTTCTTGGAGAGTGCATGTGATCAGCGCTGTCCAGACAGAGGGTCAGGGGTCCTGCAGCCTCACAGGACAATCAGGGGAGAAAAAAATTCCTCCTACAAGCTTTAACCAGACACTGGTAGAAGTCATAACACTGCTATATATTGCTGATGAGAAAATATATTTAGCAGTTTATATTTACTAAAAGAATTGCCTTTCCATGTTCTGTGTACTGTGGGAGACCAGATATAGTGAATGCAGGGTCCTGGGTTTAGTAACACTTTAAGTAACTAAATCTGTGTTTTTATATTCTACTAGTTTATATTTTCATGTCAAATGAAAATATGCAAAATATACAGTACTTTTGAAAATAAGACTTATTCTCATGTCAACCATATGAACGGTTATAATCACCCATATTTGATAAATAGTGGTTTGGCTTCTGACATACTGTATATACTCGAGTATAAGCCAAGTTTTTCAGCACTTTTTTTTGTGCTGAAAGTGCCCCCCTCGGCTTATACTCGAGTCAAGCACTTTTCTGCAGCAAAAAATGTTATTTTCTGAACCGACTTTGGGGCCCCGTATCTCGGGGCCACTTAGTACTAGGAACCCCAAATCTATTGTGCAAACCCAGTGGAACTAGTACCACAACAGATCCAAAGCTGGGGTTCCTAGCACCAAGTGGCCCTGAGATACGGGGCCCCAAATTCGGTTCAGAAAATGTCATCCTCTGCTGCAGATAAGTGCTTGACATTTTCTGAGCCGATTTTTGGGGCCCTGTATCTCGGGGGCCGCCTGATGCTAGGAACCTCAGCTTTGGATATATTGTGGTGCTAGTTCCACTGGCTTTGTACACCAAATGTGGGGTTCCTAGCACTAAGTGGTCCCGAGATACATGGCCCCAAAGTCGTTCAACTGTGTCCATCTGCAGCAATGTCATTTCGGGACCTTTTGGGTCCAGAGACCCCAAATTTTGGCTGCCGCTAGGGGGCATCTAGGAACCCTTAACTACCGAGTTTGAAGTTAGGAGACCTATGGCTGCAAATGGGCACAGTGAGGCATGCAAATGGGCACAGTGAGGCTGCAAATGGGCATTGTTGACCCTCTTTTCCACTTATAGTAGCTGCACATTTCTCACCCTAGGCTTATACTCGACTCAATACGTTTTCCCAGTTTTTTGTGGTAAAATTAGGTAAAATTATTCGGGTGGACTTACTCGAGTATATACGGTATGTAGTAAGAGAAATTGTGTATCCTCGTGCCATAAGAAAAGGAGTATTCACAAATCTGTGACCTTTTAAAAAAAAAAAAAGCAGATTTCAGCTTGTTTGTGTTTTTAAAACTATACCCTTTTATTTTATAGTGAGGTATGTATTGTTTACCTTCTACACATACATTATTTTTTAAATGCTAAAAATTGGAAAAAATTATTAAAGACCTAGGTCAAGCTTCCAATACATCTATTATTCATACATATATTCATATTCATAATACATATATTATTATAACTGAAACCTGGCTCCAGGAATTTGATACTACCTCTCCAGCTGCACTGTCCCACAGTGGCCTTCTCTGGACTCACTCCACCAGACCCAGTGGACGAAAAGGAGGTGGTGTCGGACTTCTCCTCTCCCCACAATGCACCTTCCAGGTACTGCCCACACCTCCCTCTCTTTCCACCTGCTCTTTCGAAATGCACTGCATTCGTCTTTTCTCTCCAGCTTGTTTGAGGGTCGCAGTCATTTATCGGCCTCCTGGACCAGTGTCACGCTTTCTGGATGACTTCTCTGCATGGCTACCCTATTTTCTCTCATCTGAAGTGCCTGCCATCATCCTAGGTGACTTTAACATTCCAATCAATGTTAATAATGCTACCACTTCTAAACTACTCAACTTAACCTCCTCTTTTAACCTAACACAATGGACACAAACCACCACTCACTCCAACGGCAACACTCTTGACCTTGTATTCTCCCATCGCTGCACTCCCTGCAATCTCTCCAACGCACCCTTTCCTCTCTCTGATCACAACCTTATCCGTTTCACACTCTCCTTGTCTCCTATATCCCATGCTGCCAACCCACAAACCACTACCCGCAGGAACCTTCGCAACCTCAAACCTTCCCTTCTTCACTCTGCTACTGATGGCCTTTATGACAAAATCGCACCCCTGTCCTGCCCAGACCTAACCACTTCCATCTACAACACCACGTTGTCATCCTCCCTAGACGTACTTGCTCCTCTTTCTACACGCAGAACCAGGCCCCATCTGCCACAACCCTGGCAAACAGACGACACCAGAAGTCTCAAGAGACGCAGCCGCGCTCTTGAGCGAGCATGGCGTAAATCTAAATCCCTGCAAGACTTTACCCTCTACAAATCTGTCCTTCTCAAATACAACTCCTGCCTCCACACTGCTAAACAAACCTATTACAACACTCTCATCAAAACCCTCTCATCCAAACCTCGTCAACTCTTTTCTACCCTTAATTCCTTACTTCACCCCCCACTGCCCCCTCCCACCAACTTGCTTACCGCTCAACATATTGCCAACCACTTCAATAGCAAAATCAACACTATTCGCAAGGAGATATCCAGCATTAAAATTCCTCCCCTACCCAACATATCAGGTCCAACACCACACTCAATACTCTCCTCCTTTTGCCCAGTTACCACAGAAGAAGTTGATAAACTCCTCTCCATGGCACACCTCACTACATGTCCCCTGGACCCTGTCCCCTCTCAATTGCTGCGACCACCTTCCCACTCTATCCTCAACTCCCTAACCCACATCTTCAACCTCTCCCTCTCCTCCGGCACCTTTCCTTCCCCGTTCAAACATGCACTGGTTACCCCCATACTCAAAAAACCCTCACTAGACCCCACCTGTTTGAATAACTTAAGACCTATCTCCCTTCTCCCGTTTGCCTCCAAGCTCATCGAACGCCTTGTTCATGACCAAATGAGTCGCTACCTCACAGACAACAACCTTCTCGACCCCCTACAGTCTGGCTTCCGCCTACAACATTCGACTGAAACTGCCCTACTAAAAATCACCAATGACCTAATAACTGCCAAAACCAATGGCCACTACTCCATACTCATACTTTTAGACCTCTCTGCTGCCTTTGACACAGTTGACCACCTGCTGCTCCTCAGCAAATTACACTCCCTTGGCCTCCGTGATTCTGCATTATCCTGGTTCTCCTCCTACCTATCTCAGCGCACTTTCAGCGTCACTTACAACTCCACCTCCTCCGCTCCCCTTCCTCTTTCTGTTGGGGTACCCCAAGGCTCTGTCCTTGGGCCTCTCCTTTTCTCACTCTATACCTCTTCCCTGGGCCAGTTGATCACCTCCCATGGCTTCCAATACCATCTCTATGCCGATGACACACAGATCTATCTCTCCACTCCCCAACTCACCCCCACTATCTCCTCACGGATCTCAAACTTGCTGAATGACATATCAGTATGGATGTCACACCACTTCCTCAAACTTAATCTTTCTAAAACTGAGCTTGTTATATTTCCTCCTTCACGGTCCCCCTCCTGTGACTTCACCATTAATATCAACAACACAACCATTGGTCCCTCCACACATGCCAGAGTCCTGGGTGTAATCCTTGACTCTGACCTCTCCTTCAGCCCCCATATCCAATCACTGGCTAAATCCTGCCGCCTTAACCTCCGCAACATCTCCAAAATTCGACCCTTTCTGACTAATGACACTACAAAACAACTTATTCACTCTTTGATTATTTCCCGCCTCGACTATTGCAACTCTCTCCTTAATGGCCTACCCTTAAGCAGGCTATCCCCCCTTCAGTCTATTATGAATGCTGCTGCTAGACTAATACACCTCACTAATCGATCCGTGACTGCTGCTCCTCTCTGCCAATCCCTTCACTGGCTTCCCCTACCCCACCGTGTAAAATTCAAAATGCTAACCATAACATACAAGGCCATTCACAACATCGCCCCCATCTACATCACCAACCTCATCTGCAGATATCACCCAAATCGCCCCCTCCGCTCCTCCCAGGACCTCCTGCTCTCTAGCTCCCTTGTTACCTCCTCCCATGCTCGCCTTCAGGACTTCTCCAGAGCCTCTCCCATCCTCTGGAATTCCCTGCCCCAGTATGTCCGATCAGCCCCTACCCTGTCCACCTTTAGGAGATCCTTGAAAACTCATTTATTCAGGGAAGCCTATCCCACACCCACATAACTGTCCCTGAGCCACCCCCATCAAATCATTCTTTGCAGCTATTACCTTTTGTACCACCACCCCCTCCCTTTTAGAATGTAAGCTCTACGAGCAGGGCCCTCCTGTACCTTTTGTATTGTACTGTAATTGTGTTGTCCCCCTTATACATTGTAAAGCGCTGAGTAAACTGTTGGCGCTATATAAATCTCGTATAATAATAATAATAATTATTCTCACCAGTCCAAATTGATAATCTATACAAGTGCATCTCAGAAAAATAATAATATAATCCAAAAAGTTAATTTATGTCAGTAATTCAATTCAAAAAATGAAACTGATATGTTCTATAAATCCATTACACACAAAGTGAAATATGTCAAGCATTTCTAGCTAGTGAAATCCAAAATTTAGTATCTCAGAAAATTAGAATATTGTGAAAAAGTCCAACATTGTAGGTTCACACTCTAATCAGCGAATTAACTCAAAACATCTTTAACCACTTCAGCCCCGGAAGGATTTACCCCCTTCCTTACAATTTGGCACTGTGTTGCTTTAACTGCTAATTGCGCGGTCATGCAATGCTGTACCCAAACGAAATTTGCATCCATTTGTTCCCACAAGTAGAGCTTTCTTTTGATGGTATTTGATCACCTCTGCGGTTCTTTATTTTTTGCGCTATAAACGGAAAAAGACCAGAAATTTTGAAAAAAAACGATATTTTCTACTTTTTGTTATAAAAAAAAATCCAATAAACTCAATTTTAGTCATACATTTAGTCCAAAATGTATTCAGCCACATGTCTTTGGTAAAAAAAATGTCAATAAGCGTATATTTATTGGTTTGCGCAAAAGTTATAGCGTCTACAAACTAGGGTACATTTTCTGGAATTTACACAGCTTTTAGTTTTATGACTGCCTATCTCATTTCTCGAGGTGCTAAAATGGCAGGGCAGTACAAACCCCCCCCCCCCAAAAGACCTCATTTTGAAAAGTAGACACCCAAAGGAAATTGCTGAGAGGCATGTTGAGCCGATTGAATATTCATTTTTTTTGTCCCAAGTGATTGAATAATGTCAAAAAAAAAAAATACAAAAAGTTGTCACTAAATTATATATTGCTCACACAGGCCATAGGCATATGTGGAATTACACCCCAAAATACATTTAGCTGCTTCTCCTGAGTATGGGGATACCACATGTGTGGGACTTCTTGGGGGCCTAGCTGCGTACGGGGCCCCGAAAACCAATTACCGCCTTCAGGATTTCTAAGGGCGTACATTTTTGATTTCACTCCTCACTACCTATCACAGTTTCGAAGGCCATAAAATGCCAAGACAAACCCCCCCAAATTACCCTATTTTGGAAAGTAGATACCCCAAGCTCTTTGCTGAGAGGCATGGTGAGTATTTTGCAGCTCTCATCTTTTTTTGAAAATGAAGAAAGAAAAGAAAAATGTATTTTTTTTCTTTTTTCAATTTTCAAAACTTTGTGGCAAAAAGCGAGGTCTGCAAAATACTCACCATACCTATTAGCAAATAGCTTGGGGTGTCTACTTTCCAAAATGTGGTCATTTGGGGGGGGGGGGTTGTGCCATCTGGACATTCCATGGCCTCCGAAACTGTGATAGGCAGTGAGGATTGAAATCAAAAATTTACACCCTTAGAAACCCTGAAGGCGGTGCTTGGTTTTTGAGGTCCCGTATGCGGCTAGGCTCCCAAAAAGTCTCACACATGTGGTATCCCCATACTCAGCAGAAGCAACAGAATGTATTTTGGGGTGTAATTTCACATATTCCCATGGCATGTTTGAGCAATATATCATTTAGTGACAACTTTGTGCAAAAAAAAAAAAAATTGTCTTTTTCCCACAACTTGTGTCACAATATAAAATATTCCATGGATTTGACATGCCTCTCAGCAAATAGCTTGTGGTGTCTACTTTCCAAAATGGGGTCATTTGGGGGGGGGGGGGGGGGTTTGAACTGTCCTGGCATTTTATGCACAACATTTAGAAGCTTATGTCACACATCACCCACTCTTCTAACCACTTTAAGACAAAGCCCTTTCTGACACTATTTGTTTACATTAAATTTTTTTTTTTTTTTGCAAGAGAATTACTTTGAACCCCCAAATATTATATATTTTTTTTAAAGCAAAGGCCCTACAGATTAAAATGGTGGGTGTTTTATTTTTTTTTTCACACAGTATTTGCGCAGCGATTTTTCAAACGTATTTTTTGGGGAAAAAAGACACTTTTTTATTTTTTTATTTTAATGCACTAAAACACACTATATTGCCTAAAATGTTTGATGAAATAAAAAAGATGATCTTAGGCCGAGTACATGGATACCAAACATGACATGCTTTAAAATTACGCACAAACGCGCAGTGGCGACAAACTACATACATTTCTTTCTCGAACATCACGGGACACAGCGCCACAGTAATTACTGATGGGTTATATAGGGTATCACTGGTGATTGGACACTGGCACACCCTATCAGAAAGTTCAACCCCCTATATAATCCCTCCCCTTGCAGGGATACCTCAGTTTTTACGCCAGTGTCTTAGGTGATGGACATGTAAAAGATGTCCTGCGCTGAGCTCCAAAAGGGGAATATCTTATATCCTATACTGGGGCAAGCCAGGCAGACCGGATCCATTCAAAGTGTCCTTTCGTGGCCGAATTGGATGGTACCCGGGCCTCGTGTCCGAAAAAACAAGGTTTTACCTGTAACGCTTCTCTTTTTAGAGAGCTGGACCCCGCAGATTAGAAAATGGTTTTCTAGCCTCATTTCTAGCCGGGTGCTTTACAGGCCCAGAACTGCAGGATCTCCCTACTCGTAGGGGGCCCCAGTCTCTGACGGTTTTCTCAAACGGAGCCCACCGTGAGAGGTGAAGATTGGGTCTGTATTAACTGAACCCTGCGGCTGGATAAGGTAAGAGGAGATTCAACTGAATTTTTAATTCTAGTAGGTTTTCTCCTTTAAGGTAAATGCATGCTAGGCCTATTGTGACCACCGGGGGCTGCCAAGAGCACAAACCTTGTCACGGTCTCAGTGTTCATCGCTGCACAGCGTCTCCGGCCGGCTCAAGGTAGGATGGATGGGGGGATTTCTCCTGTTTGAATGTTCCCCCCAGGCTAGGGGGAGGCCACAGGGGTCTAGACAGCGGTTATACCGCTCGGGCACCGCCGCCATTGCCATTTTTCAGGCAGGCCCATCACTATCACCATCACCGGCTTCTCTCCTGCCTCCCCCTCCCCCAGCCTTCCTCCATATTATTTCCGGAGGGTCGGCCAGCATGGGAAGCGCTCGTTTTTTTTTAAATTCGAGGGGAGGCGGTAGAGGGGGGGGCGGGACGTCAGTACAGGTGCTTAGACTCCCACTCAGGCCAGCTGCAGGCTATTTAAAAGCACTCTGTACAGGTGCACACAGCCTTTGGAGGGACACAGAGCTGATGGTCGCATGTAAGGTGGGACACAGGCATTCTCCTAGGCAGCATTTACTAAGGTAACGCCAGACTGGGCATTGGGTAGCAGGGCTTTTAGCCGGACTACATCGCTCAGCAATCAGTGTTCATTTGTGATACCTCCACCTTGTTGCTTTGCACTATGGGTAGAAGAGGTTCAAACACCCCAAGAACCAGAGACACTAGGGGATCTCGGTCAGGTTCTGAGGGCCCCCTGTCAGCAGCATCCATCCCCCCTGAGGGGCCAGGGACGGCTAGCCAGGGAGAGCCATTGGGGTCAGGGGCTATACCTGCCTCCGGCACTTCAGCCCCTGTATACATTACATAGGAGGTTTTTTCCTCAGCCATTAATGGTTTAGAGGAAAGATTAATGGCCGTGATTACATCTTCACTCAGTGGAAGAAAACACACTAGGCCTTCCTCGGTTTCCCAAGACCCTCAGGAAGAGGAACTCTGGGATAAAAGAGAGAAATTCCTGTTCAGAGGATCGGGATGGGACGGATGATTCCTCTTCGGAGGAATCAGGTGGAGAGGGACCCTCTGCGACTTCCCAAAAGGAGAATGTCTTAGTGCAGATCCTTACTGGATTGGTCCACTCCACATTTAAGTTGTCCGTATCTAAATCCGTTAAAGAACCCTCTTCTTCTTTGGGGTCACTGAAGCCTCCTCATACAGCACATGCTTTTCCTGTTCATAATTTACTTGAAAAGCTCATTTATTCTGAGTGGGATCACCCAGACAAACGTTTTTTTCCGCCGAGAAAGTTTTCAACACTTTATCCGATGGAAGAAAGGTTTGTTAAGATGTGGGGAATACCGGCCATTAATGCCGCCATTTCCTCCATAAATAATAGTCTGACTTGTCCTTTAGACAATGCTCAGATGCTCAGGGATCCGGTAGATAAAAAGATAGAATCCTTATTGAAGGATGTTTTCTCCTTAGCAGGTTCAGTGGCTCAACCTGCAGTAGCAGCGATTGGAGTCTGTTAATACCTAAGAGACCATGTTAAACAGATCATCAAGGTTTTACCTGAACAGCAGGCCCAGGGGTTGGCTAACCTTCCTGCAGCCTTATGTTATGTTGTGGACGTCATCAGAGATTCTATCGTGCAAACCTCTCGTCTTTCACTGGGGTTGGTGCATATACGTAGAATCCTATGGTTGAAAAATTGGTCAGCCGAAGCACCATGTAAGAAGCTGCTGGCTGGGTTTCCATTTCGTGGTGCAAGGTTGTTTGGAGATGACTTGGATGACTATATCAGGAAAATCTCTGGTGGGAAAAGTACTCTCTTACCTGTCAAGAAGAAGAGTAAGCGTCCCTCTTTCAAACGGACTCTTTCCCCAGCGCCAGGGGCTTCAGCCTCCAGGCAGTCTCGACGGCCTCCTCCGTCTGGGTTCAGAAGCAAGAGTCAACCCCAGGAACAAAAGAAGTCCTGGGGGAAGAAGCCTATTAGGCAAAGCACTAAGACCTCTTCATGAAGGGGCGCCCCCGCCTGCTCGAGTGGGGGAAGACTGCGACAGTTCTCAGAACTCTGGCAGGAGGACTTCCAGGACAGATGGGTAATCTCCACTGTAACCTTAGGGTACAAGCTGGAGTTTCAGGAATTTCCCTCTCCTCGGTTCCTCAGATCAAGTGTCCCCAGAGACCCAGAGAAGAAGCAGTCGCTCCTTCTAGCGTTAGAAACAACAAAAAAGTGTAGCGCTAAACAATATCACAAACGACAATAGATTGGTCGGTATGCAGTGAAGGGGATCACCTATGCATAAAACTATTCATAAGTAGGTAGTCCTGATATGGATGTTATGACTAAAAAATGACAGTAGTTTGTCCTTATGTAGACATATTATAGACAGGTAATTCCAGCGTCCCAAAAATGCAGATCAGCTCACTCCCACCGAGAGAAGAAAAGGCTTACCAGATGAGATGGACCCAGCAGGGCATACGCCGAATTGGGTCAGATAAGGCTTGGGTGGTAAGTGGCTGTGGATGCCTGTGATCTCACGGATTGCTGGATTCCTCCAAGTAGCACCCGGGTCCTGAAAGGTGTGGGGAGTCACAAGGGTGTAGATGGTCCTGTGGATCCTGGCAGCCGTGTGTCCTCTGTGACAGTGAGGTGAAAACCTCTCACTTCACTTTCTCCTCAACAACTTCAAAGCCACGGAAACTTGTACGCTACACCCTTCCTCTCTCTGGAGCAAGCGGGTGGGGACCTCACCAATGAGAATGCAAGGTCCGCAGAGTGGCAGCTCACTTATCCAATCGGTGCGCTGAGAAGGCTTTCCTTTTGCAGTCCATGCTTGCAGAGCGGTATGCTAAGTGCGTTTGGTGCTTGTTATGTTTTCTGCATAAGAAGAGAGCTGGGCGAGCAGTGGGGAGAGGACACACGGCTGCCAGGATCCACAGGACCATCTACACCCTTGTGACTCCCCACACCTTTCAGGACCCGGGTGCTACTTGGAGGAATCCAGCAATCCGTGAGATCACAGGCATCCACAGCCACTTACCACCCAAGCCTTATCTGACCCAATTCGGCGTATGCCCTGCTGGGTCCATCTCATCCGGTAAGCCTTTTCTTCTCTCGGTGGGAGTGAGCTGATCTGCATTTTTGGGACGCTGGAATTACCTGTCTATAATATGTCTACATAAGGACAAACTACTGTCATTTTTTAGTCATAACATCCATATCAGGACTACCTACTTATGAATAGTTTTATGCATAGGTGATCCCCTTCACTGCATACCGACCAATCTATTGTCGTTTGTGATATTGTTTAGCGCTACACTTTTTTGTTGTTTCTCCCCATATATACTTTGTTGGTTGTGTTAGCTGCTTTTTGTTTCTTTTGTGAGCAGCGCAGAATTATTTTGCACATATTGCTCCTTCTAGCGTTAGAGCGACTTTTGTCGCAGGAGGTCATTATGATGGTTCCCGCAAAGGACCAGGGATTGGGTTTCTATTCCAACCTGTTTACGGTCCAAAAGCCAAATGGGGATGTCAGACTCATTCTGGATTTAAGGGATCTGAACCGATTCCTAAGGATTCAGTCCTTCCGCATGGAATCAATTCGGACAGTAGTCTCCACCCTGCAGGGAGGAGAATTTCTGACATCGATAGACATCAGAGATACATATCTGCATGTGCCCATTTTTCCTGCTCATCAGAAGTTTCTGTACTTCGAGATAGGAGGGCGCCATTTCCAGTTTGTGGCTCTGCCTTTTGGGATAGCCACTGCACGGGTGTTCACAAAGGTCTTGGCCCCTCCTCTGGCCAGGTTAAGGGCCCAGGGTATAGCTGTCATAGCATACCTAGACGACCTGCTACTAATAGACCAGTCGGTAGCTTCCTTGAACGGAAATTTGAGGACCACAGTCAGGTATCTGGAACACCTGGGTTGGATCCTCAACCTAGAAAAATCTTTTCTAAAACCAGTAAGAAGACTGGAGTATTTAGGTCTGATCATAGATAGAAGCCGGGAGAAAATATTTCTACCGCAGGCAAAGATCACTGCTCTAAGAGAGCTGATTCTGGCAGTCAGGACCAAGAAGGGTTTGTATGAGACTACTAGGGAAGATGGTGTCTTCATTCGAAGCAGTTCCCTATGCTCAGTTCCATTCAAGAAAGCTGCAACACAGTATTCTGTCGACCTAGAACAGGTTCAGGCATTAGACTTTCCGATGCACCTGTCGCATGCGGTGTGTCAGAGCCTCAATTGGTGGCTCATACCCGAAAACCTGCAGAGGGGGAAATCCTTTCTACTGGTTACCTGGACGGTGGTAACAACAGATGCCAGTCTGTCAGGTTGGGGAGCAGTTCTGGAACAGTCTGCGATTCAGGGGCTAAGGTCCAAGACCGAGAGGACCTTACCCATCAACATTCTGGAGATTCGGGCGGTATACCTGGCCCTAAAAGCCTGGACTATCAGGCTACAGGGTTGTCTGGTCAGGGTCCAGTCTGACAATGCCACAGTAGTGGCTTATGTCAATCATCAGGGAGGCACCCGGAGCCGAGCTGCTCAAAAGGAGGTGAACCAGATCTTAGTCAGGGCAGAGATGCATGTGCCATGCATATCGGCAGTTTTCATTCCAGGGATAGAGAACTGGCAGGCGGACTATTTAAGTCGCCAGCAGCTACTTCCAGGGCAATGGTCTCTACATCGCGACGTCTTTTGGAATATATGCCAAAGATGGGGGGGTCCCAGATGTAGATCTCTTTGCATCCCGATTCAGATTTGTGGCACGGACGAGGGATCCTCTTGCATGCGGGACGGATGTGTTGGTGATCTCTTTGCATCCTGATTCAACAAAAAGATAGGCAGATTTGTGGCAAGGACGAGGGATCCTCTTGCATGCGGGACGGATGTGTTGGTGATTCCGTGGCATCGGTTCTCACTGATTTATGCATTCCTGCCTATTCTGCTACTGCCACGACTCCTTTGCAGGATCAGGCAGGAAAAGAAGTCGGTACTTCTGGTGGCCCCCCCGCTTGGTCCAGAAGGACTTGGTATGCAGAAATAGTAAGGATGACGGTGGGTTCCCCGTGGACCCTACCGGTACACCCAGACCTGTTATCTCAAGGTCCAGTGTTCCATCCTGCCTTACAAACGCTAAATTTGACGGTTTGGCTATTGAGACCCACGTTCTGAGGAGTCGTGGGCTTTCAGGTCCTGTCATATCTACCTTGATCAATGCAAGGAAGCCAGCTTCCAGAATGATTTATCATAGAGTCTGGAAAGCTTATGTTTCCTGGTGTGAATCCAGGGCTTGGCATCCCAGAAAATATGTCATAGGTAGAATTCTTAATTTTCTACAATAAGGATTAGAGATGAAGCTGGCCTTGAGTACCATCAAGGGCCAGGTCTCGGCTTTATCAGTATTATTTCAGCGGCCACTTGCTTCGCATTCTTTGGTCCAAAACTTTATGCAAGGGGTGATGCTTAATCCTCCGGTTAAAGCGCCCCTAAGCCCCTGGGACTTGAACTTGGTCCTGGCTGTGTTACAGAAACAGCTTTTTGAACCAATAAGTCAGATTCCTTTGGTCTTGTTGACAAGGAAGTTAATTTTTCTGGTGGCCATCTCTTCTGTTAGAAGAGTTTCAGAATTAGCAGTCCTTTCCTGTAAGGAGCCTTATTTGATTATACACAAGGATAGAGTGGTACTGCGCCCTGGTTTTCATTTAAACCAAGACATTGTTCTGCCTTCCTTTTTTCCAGATCCCTGTTCTCCAGAAGAGAGATCTCTACATTCGTTGGATGTAGTAAGAGCAGTCAGGGCCTATCTCGAGGCAACTGCTCAGATTCGCAAAACGGATATTTGTTTGTGCTTCCAGAGGGTCCCAATAGAGGACAGGCAGGGTTAAAAGCTACCATTTCTAAATGGATTCGTCAGTTGATTATTCAGGCTTACGGTTTGAAGCAGAAGATTCCTCCGTTTCAGATCAGGGCACATTCCACAAGGGCTATTGGTGCTTCTTGGGCAGTGCGTCACCAGGCCTCTATGGCTCAAATCTGTAAGGCCACAACCTGGTCTTCAGTCCATACATTCACCAGATTCTATCAGATGGATGTGAGAAGGCATGAGGATATCGCCTTTGGGCGTAGTGTGCTGCAGGCAGCGGTACAGGGTCCTCAGGTCTGATTACACCCTACTTGGTCGTGGTTTCCCCCCCCTCAGCTAGCATTGCTCTGGGACATCCCATCAGTAATTACTGTGGCTCTGTGTCCCGTGATGTTCGAGAAAGAAAATAGGATTTTTTAAGACAGCTTACCTGTAAAATCCTTTTCTTTCGATGGACATCACGGGACACAGAGGTCCCGCCCCTCTTCTAATACACTATATTGCTTGGCTACAAAACTGAGGTATCCCTGCAAAGGGAGGGATTATATAGGGGGTTGAACTTTCTGATAGGGTGTGCCAGTGTCCAATCACCAGTGATACCCTATATAACCCATCAGTAATTACTGTGGCTCTGTGTCCCGTGATGTCCATCGAAAGAAAAGGATTTTACAGGTAAGCTGTCTTAAAAAATCCTATTTTTTAAAAGCCTTTACAGGTTACCCCTTTAGATTTACAGAGGAGGTCTACTGCTAAAATTACTGCCCTCGATCTAACCTTCGCGGTGATACCTCACATGCATGGTGCAATTGCTGTTTACATTTGACGCCAGACCAATGCTTGCATTCGCCTTTGCACGAGAGCAGGGGGGGGCGGGGGCAGGGGTGCTTTTTTTTATTTTATTTTTTTTTTATTTTTTATTTTTTTGCTTTTTTATCTTATTTTTAAACTGTTCCTTTCATTATTTTTTTTTTTTATCATTTTTATTGTTATGTCAGGGAATGTAAATATCCCCTATGATAGCAATAGGTAATGACAAGTACTCTTTTTTGAAAAAAATGGGGTCTATTAGACCCTAGATCTCTCCTCTGCCCTCAAAGCATCTGACCACACCAAGATCAGTGTGATAAGATGCTTTCCCAATTTCCCAATGGCGCTGTTTACATCCGACGAAATCTAAGTCATGAAATGCTCGTAGCTTCTGGTTTCTTAGGCCATAGAGATGATTGGAGCCATTCTGGTCTCTGATCAGCTCTATGGTCAGCTGGCCGAATCACCGGCTGCATTCTCAGGTTCCCTGTTGGGACAGGAGAGCCAGAGAAAAACATGGAAGACGGTGGGAGGGGGGGGGGCATTCCCTCACACTGCTTGTAAAAGCAGTCTAGAGGCTAATTAGCCACTAGGATTGCTTCTACATGAAAGCCGACCGCTGGCTGAAAAGAATGATACCAAGATGATACCTAAACCTGCAGGCATCATTCTGGTATAACAAGAGATTGATTGGTGGGTATACCCACCATTAGAATACCTCCCTTCATCCACCCACTTCTAATGATGGGCATACATGCACCATTTATATATGCATCCGCCCCAAAAGTTAGGAGCAAATCGCTCCTCCACCCCTGCTGCCCCCATGCTTCGGCATATATCACCTCCGACAGCGCTGGAGTCACGGCTTTATGTATCGTGGGAGCAAACGCTGTTGCTGTCAAGATAAATAAATCCGCGCTGCAGCTGAATGGCGTACTGAAAACAAGAAAATGGTTAACAATAAAACACAGTAAACAGTAAAGTATAAATAAATTCCATACCTGAAAAGCAAACATGATAAAACATAATAACAATAAAACATTGCAGAATAGAATACAGTAAAAAAAAAGAGCAGAACAATAGAGAGAGAATAGAGAGAGAGAGAACAATAAAAGGACAACTATATTTGTTTTTTTTTATTTTATATATTTTTTTGTTTTTTTGTTTTTTTACACTTTTTTTGTAACTGTAACTTTTATAACTGTAACTGGTTCCAGGTTCGGGTCTCTCAAAATGCGATGGCATCTCGGGAGACCCTGTGAAAGTGTGCCTAGTCTGTGAAATGCTGTACCCTACGCTAATACTCAACTAGTGTATGGTAGCGTTCAAAACATTCACCAATGCAAAGACCAGGATTGTTAGGACAGGAGGGGCAATAATAGCGGGTGTCACACCTATATCCGCGCTTGCTGCAGACACAACATCTTTTTTGGGGAGGGGGGGTCGTTGGGTAGGGGTACTCGGGAGGACATAAAGAAAATGCCTCTAATGCAGCTGACTGCATTTGGTTGGGGATGTAAATGGGGGAAGTACGGGTGCTGCAGAAGTGGTGGGTTCCCAATTAGGATTGGCGAATGCAGCAGGAAGGGCATTATGGGCACGACGGGCCTGTGTTTGTCTTCTTGGTGGCAGCGGGGCACTACTTGTGCTTGCCACCTCTTCAGCTTGAACTGCACTTATGGCACTCGCCACGTCACCAAGTGTTACTGCAGTGCTGGTATGACTACGACTGGTGTGTACTAAGCCACTGGTGTTTGCCAGTTCACCAAAACGCTACCAAAAAAACTGTTAGCGATTGCAGGGATCAGGCCTGACTCAGCACTTGGGTGGGCTGGGCTGGGCCGGGCGGAGGGACAAAACGCAGGTGCTAGCAGGTATCTGGGCTGATCCCGCTAACACTGCGTTTTTGGGAACCCTAAACTGCTGGGGACGCTAGTATAGATCTAATTGGATCAGATATTGATCCGTTCAGATACTATACCACTAAGGGAGGTGTATGATGCGTGTGTGGGTGTTAGCGGTACTGGCACTGAACTGACGCTGCTTGGGGCGACGCAGACCCTATCTGACCTTAAAACCTAACTTATATCACCGCCGGGCGATCAGGGGGTTAAACCTTTATTAGGTAATAAACGCCTAGTGCCCTCACACTATAAAAAATAAACTAACTAACCAGCGTCACTCGTAACAGTTATACGGTGATCACTGGTGAAAGGGTTAACTAGGGGGCGATCAAGGGGTTAAAACCTTTATTAGGTAGTATATGGGGGTCCCTGATGCTATAAAACGCTAACGGCGAACCTATATATTTACCTCCCTAACTAGCGTCACCAGTGACACTAATACAGCGATCAGAAAAACGATCGCTTAGTGACACTGGTCGACGGGGGTGATCAAGGGGTTAAAACTTTATTAGGGGGGGTACCCTAGACCTAAAGGGGGCTACCACTAACTGCCCTACCACTTATAACTGTCACAAACTGACACCAATGCAGTAATCAGAAAAAAAAACTGCTATTGGTGTCACTGTGATGGGTGATGGGGGGTGAAATGTGTGCCTAGTGTGTTTTACTGTAAGTGTAGTGTTTGTGCACTTACTCAGATGTCTTCTCTCCTCGGCGCCGGAACGGAAAATACCGACCCGAGGAGAGATGACATCACTTCCTCTGCCGCTGTTTACATTACAGCAGCAGAGGAAGATTCTCATTCGTTGGGAGAGATCGCGAGGGGGTGGCCACGAACGAGTGGTCTCCCCTTCAGCCTGGATCGCTCCCCTAACAAAGCCAACCCCCAGGTACGTGATTTTGCCTGCCCATGCCATTCTGCCGCAGTATATCTGCGTTAGGTGGTCGGCAAGTGGTTAAACGTTTCCTGAGCCTTTAAATGGTCTCTCGGTCTGGTTCAGTAGGTTACATAATCAAGGGGAAGGCTGCTGACTTGACAGTTGTCCAGGAGACAGTCATTGACACCCTTCACAATAAGGGGCAGTCACAAAAGTTAATTGCTAAAGAAGCTGGATGTTCACAGAGTGCTGTATCCAAGCATATTAATGGAAAATTGAGTGGAAGGAAAAAGTGTAGTAGAAAAAAAGTGCACAAGCAACAGGGATAACCGCAGTCTTGAGAGGATTGTGAAGCAAAGCCCATTCAAGAATTTGGAGATTCAAAAGGAGTGGACTACGGCTGGTGTCTGTGCTTCAGGAACACACAGAACACACATACGTATCCAGGACATGGGCTACAACTGTTGCATTCCTTGTGTCAAGCCACTCCTGAACCAGAGACCACATCAGAAGCGTCTTACCTGGACTTAGGAGAAAAAGGACTGTTGCTCAGTGGTCCTCTTTTCGGTTGAAAGTAAATTTTGCATCTAATTTGGAAATCAAGGTCCCAAAGTCTGCAGGAAGAGCGGAGAGGCACAGAATCCAAGTTGCATGAGGTCCAGTGTAAAATTTCCACAGTCAGTGATGATTTGGGGAGCCATGTCATCTGCTGGTGTTGGTTCACTGTGTTTTATCAAGTCCAAAGTCAGCGCAGCCCTCTACCAGCCCTCTACCAGGAAATTCTAGAGCACTTTATGCTTCTCTCTGATTTCATTTTCCAGCAGGACTAGGCACCTGCCCACACTGTCAAAGGTACCAATAACTGGTTTAATGATCATGGTATCACTGTGCTTGATTGGCCAGCAAACTCGCCAGATCTAAACCCCATAGAGAATCTGTGGGGTATTGTCAAGAGGAAGATGAGAGACACCAGACCCAACAATGCAGACAAGCTGCAGGTTGCCATCAAAGCAAGAAGCCCAGGTTGCTTTAATAGCAGCCTTCAGCTTGTCTGCTTTGTTGGGTCTGGGTCTAACACTTCAGCAGTGCCACATGCCACGCCACATTGATGCAGAAATTGTACTATATTGTACATGGACATACTTGTCAGTAAGCCAACATTTCTGTATTAACCACTTGTCGACCGCTAACGCAGATATACTGCGGCAGAATGGCACGGGCAGGCAAAATCACGTACCTGGTACGTGATCTGCCTCCCGTGGGCCTGAGGCGGTCGGCTTCATTAGGGGAGCGATCCAGGCTGAGGGGGAGGCCACTCATTCATGGCCAGCCCCTCGCGATCGCTCCCAACGAATTACAGTCTTCCTCTGCTGCTGTAATGTAAACAGCGTAAGAGGAAATGATGTCATCTCTTCTCGAGCCGGTCTTTTCGTTCCAGCGTCGAGAAGAGAAGGCATCGATGTGAGTTGCACAACACTACACTAATAGTAGAACACACTAAGCACACTTTTCATCCCCCAATCACCCCCCTGTACCCCCTGTCACAGTGACACCAATAGCAGTTTTTTGTTTTTTTTTTGCATTGGTGTCAGTTTGTGACAGTTATAAGTGGTAGGGCAGTTAGTGGTAGCCCCCTTTAGGTCTAGGATACCCCCCTAACCCCCCCCCAATAAAGTTTTAACCCCTTGATCACCCCCTATCGCCAGTGTCACTAAGCGATCGTTTTTCTGTTCGCTGTATTAGTGTCACAGGTGATGCTAGTTAGGGAGGTAAGTATAAAGGTTCGCCGCCAGTGTTTTATAGCGACAGGGACCCCTATATACTACCTAATAAGGGTTTTAACCCCCTGATTGCCCCCTAGTTAACCCTTTCACCAGTGATCACCATATAACTGTTACGGGTGACGCTGGTTAGTTAGTTTGTTTTTTATAGTTTCAGGGCACCCGCCGTTTATTACCTAATAAAAGTTTAACCCCTAATTGCCCGGCAGTTAAGTTTTAGGGTCAGATAAGGTCTGCGTCGCCCCAGGCAGTGTCAGGTTAGCGCCAGTACCGATAACACCCACGCACGCAGCATACACCTCCCTTAGTGGTATAGTATCTGAACGGATCAATATCTGATCCTATCAGTTCTATACTAGCGTCCCCAGCAGATTAGGGTTCCCAAAAACGCAGTGTTAGAGGGATCAGCCCAGATACCTGTTAGCACCTGCGTTTTGCCCCTTGGCCCAGCCCTGCCCAGCCCACCCAAGTGCAGTATAGATCGATCACTGTCACTTACAAAACACTAAACACACATAACTGCAGCGTTCGCAGAGTCAGGCCTGATCCTTGCGATCGCTAACAGTTTTTTTGGTAGCATTTTGATACAGTCGCTAACAGTCAGGAGCTTTTTTGCCTGTGAGTCTCACTAGTGTACCACTAAATTTAGAGCCAAAAATGGCAAATCGAAGGTACACTAGTGAAGAGGCCTACACGTTTCTGAGCATGACAGATAGTGAAGAGGAAGTCACTCATCTGTCAGATTCAGGCTCAGAATACGATCCTGTAGATGACAGCGGCTCCATGACAGATAGCTCTGACGATGAAGTTGTGGTCCCTGCCAAGGTCAGGCGTACCAGACCCCGAACTTCTGTGCAAGAACCGCAGGTCCCTCGTATGGAGCAGAGCAGTACTAGCGCCACTATTCCTTCTGGTGAACTGGCAAGCACCAGCGGCCTAGTACACCCTGGTTGTACATCCAGCACTGCAATATCACGTGGTGACGTGGCGAGTCCCATAAGTGTAGTTCAAGCTGGCGAGGTGGCAAGCACAAGTAGTGTCCCCCTGCCACCAAGAAGACAAACACAGGCCCGTTGTGCCCATAGTTCCCTTCCTGCTGCATTCGCCAATCTTAATTGGGAACCCACCACTTCTGCAGCACCCGTACTTCCCCCATTCACTGGCCAACCTGGCATTCAGTTGGAAACAGTTGATTTTACGTCACTTGATTTTTATTCGCTGCTTTTCACCGAAGATCTCTATAGATCTACTGTGGACCAAAGCAATTTGTACGCTGGTCAACACATCGCCACTATTCCCCAGTCCTCCCTTGCCAGAGATTGGAGACCAATTACGGTCTCCAAATTTAAGCTCTTTCTGGGCCTTTCCCTCAACATGGGCATAACCAAAAAGAGTGAGTTGCGGTCATATTGGTCCACTGACCCAATTCACCATATGCCCTTGTTCTCTGCCTCCATGACCAGGGCACGATACGAGCAGATCTTGCGGTTCATGCACTTCAATGACAATAAACTCTGTCGTCCTCGTGGAGACCCTGAATACGATCGGCTCTACAAAATTCGGCTCCTCGTAAACCACTTCAACCAACGTTTTGCAGACTTGTTTACTCCCCATCAAGTTGTCTGCATTGATGAGTCCCTGATTAAGTTTTCTGGCCGATTGTCATTCAAACAGTACCTTCCCTGCAAGCGTGGCAGATATGGGGTCAAGATGTATGAGCTCTGTGACAGGGCCACAGGCTATACATGTAGTTTTATGGTTTACGAGGGAAAAGATAGTCACGTAGAGCCAACAAACTGCCCTGACTACATAGGAAGCGCTGGCAAGATTGTGTGGAACTTGGTGTCACCCTTATTCGGAAAGGGGTACCACTTGTACGTGGACAATTATTACACGAGCGTGCCTCTTTTCAGTCACCTTTTTGATCATCAGATTGGAGCATGTGGCACCGTGCGACCTAATCGCTGGGGCTTTCCCCAGCGGCTTCTAGATTCCCATCTTAGGCTGGGGGAGAGAGCCTGCTTGCACTGTAATAATTTGCTCGCTATGAAGTGGAGGGATAATAAGAATGTTTTTGTTCTTACCTCCCTTCATGCAGACACGACGGTCCAAATTACTACGGCGACTGGGGTTGTGGAGAAACGCCTCTGTGTCCACGAATATAACCAAAATATGGGAGGGTGGACCTCAATGACCAGTTGTTGGCGCCGTACCTAGTTGCCCGTAAGGCCAGACGCTGGTACAAAAAAGTGTCTGTTTATTTATTTCAATTGGCTTTTCTGAACGCTTATGTGCTATACAGAGCATCAGGACGGACTGGATCCTTCCTTAAATTCCAGGAAGAGATCGTCAGAGCCCTTCTGTTTCCAGACGGTGCTCCACCTCACCTTCCCCAACCAAATGCAGTAAGCTGGTTGCATGAGAGGCATTTTCTTTATGTCCTCCCGAGTACCCCTACCCAATGAGCCCCCCAAAAAAGATGTTGTGTCTGCAGCAAGTGCAGATATAGGCGTGACACCCGCTATTATTGTCCCTCCTGTCCTGACAATCCTGGTCTTTGCATTGGTGAATGTTTTGAACGCTACCATACACTAGTTGAGTATTAGCGTAGGGTACAGCACTGCACAGACTAGGACACACTTTCACAGGGTCTCCCAAGATGCCATCGCATTTTGAGAGACCCGAACCTGGAAACGGTTACAGTTACAAAAGTTAGTTACAAAAAAAAGTGTAAAAAACAAAACAAAAAAAAGTTAAAAAAAAAAACACAAAATAATATATAAAATAAAAAAAAAAAAAAATAGTTGTCGTTTTATTGTTCTCTCTCTATTCTCTCTCTATTGTTTTTTTTTTTACTGTATTCTATTCTGCAATGCTTTATTGTTATTATGTTTTTATCATGTTTGCTTTATAGGTATGCAATTTTTTTATACTTTACTGTTTACTGTGTTTTATTGTTAACCATTTTTTTGTTTTCAGGTACGCCATTCAGCTGCAGAGTGGATTTATTTATCTTGACAGCAACAGCGTTTGCTCCCACGAAACATAAAGCCCTGACTCCAGCACTGTCGGAGGCGATTTCACCACCACAGTTACATCTTTCAGCATGTATGCCGAAGCATGGGGGCAGCCGGGGCGGAGGAGCGATTTGCTCCTACCTTTTGCGGGAGGATGCCCCCATGCTTCGGTATATATATATTTTAGGTACAGGTTGCGTAAATGTTTTATTCTTTACTATGTTTTTTTTGTATTTGCTTTGCAGGCATGGTAAGTCTTATGCCCCGTACACACGGTCGGATTTTCCGATGGAAAATGTCCGATCGGAGCGTGTTGTCGGACATTCCGACCGTGTGTGGGCTCCATCGGACATTTTTCATCGGATTTTCCGACACACAAAGTTTGAGAGCAGGCTATAAAATTTTCCGACAACAAAATCCGATCGCGTCAATTCCGACCGTGTGTGGCCAGTTCCGACGCACAAAGTGCCCTGCATGCTCAGAAGAAATTCCGAGACGGAACAGCTCAGTCTGGTAAAATTAGCGTTCGCAATGGATACAGCACTTTCGTCACGGTGCAATGTAAAAAATGGTTTAATACAGCGCAGTCTCTTCTTCTTTATAATGTGAGAAGAATGAAGTAGTTTTGCTGCTGATATTCACACAGACTTCTCTTTTTTTTTCTCTTTTTTTTTTTAGGTTTGTATTTTTTTCAAGGCTAATCTTTGTTTTATTTTATTTTTAGTTTTACTCCATAATATTTTTGTGTGTGTTTTGTGTGTCAAGTTACCACAACACCATTGATATCTTATATTATTTAATCTCAAGAAGGTTGCTTGGTGTTGGTGTCCCTTGTTAATTTCACATTGTATTTTTGAAATGTACCTGAATCCTCACAAACATACTGTCCTTTTTGAAGGAAAACACACATAGGCGAGTATAATTGAACCAAAAATGCCTTTATTAAGGGCTCAAAACCAAACAAAGAGGGAGGCAACACTGGAGAAACAGTAGAAATTGGCGAAGCCTTGGACCCCCAGGACAGACATCAATTCTTTAACATCAAAAATGGTGGCCTGAGGAGTCCTTATCTAAGGGAGTGCAGTCTGGTCCAGAAGTCCCAGAGATCCTGAAAGCAGCAGATGACATCTGTGTCCCCAGGCTGTGGTACTACAAGAGGCTGCATCTTTTGCCAGACCAGACTGGACCCAGGGTCATCACTTTCTGGTCTTCTTTCCACGCTTCTTTCCCGGCTGTGGCTCTGGTGTTGGAGATGTGGCAGGAGGAGGAGTAGGACCTGGAGGAGGAGGAGGAGAAGTATTAGGACCTGGAGAAGGAGGAGGACCATGTGTGAGGTCACAAGTGTGGGTAGCAGATGTTATTTGGCCCCTCAACCCCTTATTGAGAGCTTCCAAAATTAAGGACTCACACAGGAGTCGTTGGCCCTCCTCCATCTGCAGCATTTAGCAGGCAGTTATGCAAGCAAAGTCCTCCTCCACAGTGTGGGGGGTTCGCAGGGCCTCTGTAGTCTTCCAAAAGAGGCCTATGGCAGCCTCCTCCGGGGTACTTCTCTTCCTGCCACTTTGTCTTTGCAGGTGTAGGGGAGGGACCTGGATATCAGGCAGCCTGCTTGGCCCGGCCACCTCCTGGCTGAGACTTCCCTGTGTATGAAAAAGGGACATGGTTTTAGTTTTTGCTTCATCAATCACAATCATAAATTAGTACTCCAAACTAACATCTAGTTAACATAATTGATTGGACAAGCAGAAATATTTAGAGAAATGTTATTCCATGGCTTAAGCTGGGCTCCTCCACATGTTGCTGCCTGGAAGGCCCAGGTTGGGCGTCCGAAGCCTCAGCTGGGGGGGAAGGAAGCGTGGAAGGAAGACTGGAGAGTGCTGGCCTGGGTTCAGTCTGACCTGCCAGAAAATGCAGCCTGTCATAGTACCACAGCCTGGGGACATATATGTCATCTGCAGCTCCGGATCTCTGGGAATCCTGGACCTTCTTGTGCTCCCTTAGATAAGTGCTCCTCAGGCCACCAATTAGGATCTTCAAATAGGTCATGTCTGCCGTGGGGATAACCGTCTTCACAAATTCCAGCAATTGATCCAGTGCTGCCTTCCTCTTTGTTTGGTTCTTATATTCCGGGTGGTTTATCTCCCATAGACAGGGCAGCTCCCTGAACATATCAATGAAGATTGGCATAAAGTCGTTATCTTTCAAGATATCCATTTTCACTGCAAGACACAACATAAGACAAATCCTAATGTCAAGCAAAACTCTCCTAATCTTGTTTACAATATAGGCCTCAATCTAGAAGCAGTATAGGCCCAAGTTTGGCTCTTACCTTCATTATCACGATCGGCGCCTCCAATACTCCTTCCTCCGCTCACAGATAGTACGTACTACGCACGCGTGTTACGTTTTATACACACTGCGCATGCGTGTAACTCCGTCCGCCCCTGACGTTCTTTCTAGTCTATTCCCCGCCCCTTTTTATTCAGCGCAGTGGGGGAAGAGCACATGGCGGAGTCAGAGCAGGTGCATGCTAATTATAGCAACGAGGAGGGGGAGGAAAGCCCGGAGCCGGAAACGTCTGGATCCAGAAGGAGAAGATTTAAGGCATCAAATATGTCCTTTGGGGAGACGGTGGACATCCTTAACAGGGCCGACTATGATGGGAAGTATGGACCTTACCCCAACCCCAATGTCAGAAAGGCCAAGATCATGGCGAAAGTGGTCAAAAGTCTGCACCGGAATTTCTGGGTACGACGATCGAAAGATCAGCTCAGGAAGCGGTGGTCGGACCTGAAATTAAGAGAGCATGAGCAGTACAGAAGGATCAGGAGAATGCTGCAAAAAAGTAAGTAGTTGTGCTGTGTTCCTATTCTTTTTGTGTTTATTACGTTCGTGCTGATCCATGTGCTTTTCTGAACTGTTGTACAGTTTAAAATGGCAACTTTCATGTTCATGGATACATTATTTGTTCATATCAAACATTTTTATTTCAGCCTATAAAACACCATTATTTTGGCCATATGCATTTGACCACATTTTTTAGGGCCTACTTGTATGAAATAATTTGGTTGTGTAGATGGGTTTGTTACTAGAATGAAATGCAAACTAGATTCTGTGTAAGGAGAGGACACTCAGCAGCTGTTTACACATCTGGACTCTGGAGCACTAGTGTGGGACACAAGAACACCCTTTTTATTAGGGGGCCCACACAGGTGCTCCAGTGTATACTATAGGGGTGTCTCCATCTGTGAAGCTTGTACAAAACAGGTAAAGTATTGCAGTTTGACAAAGGACCCAAAAAATTCTACATCTTGGAACTCTGCCAAAATCGACAGTTGTACCACACTTCCAAGCAATGTTTCATATTTATAGTTCTGCCATCAAATATCTGTGTGCTAAGTATACCATTTTTTTTTTCACATAGGGGAGAAAAGACTCGGAGGACACCCCTCTTTCGAGGAGACCACAGACCCCCCACCTCTGGAAGAAGGGGAAATCCCACAAAGACAAGCAGAGCAGGAGGAGGAAGACGTGATGGAACTAGTCACCACAACAGGTGAGTGTCTGCGACCACAGGCTCAGGTAAGAGATGGATGCCGGCATATTTATAATACATGTTTTTTTTGGTTTCTATCTTTTTAGGTGATCGTGATGTTGTGGATCCAGGGCATTTCACCTCTGAAAGTGCACAGATCCTGATTGGGGAGATCATGGGGTGTAATGTTGCATTGGAAAACATCACAAAAAACATCAGTGATGTTATTAAAAAAATAAGAACATCATTGATGTTTTGGGGAAAGTTTAAAATCCCTCCAAAGCCCTTTCTTTTATGGTGTGCTACAATTTTTAAATTTTTTGTCGAATTGTAGAAAAGCCAAATTGAAGAGGCACACAGTGTGTCAACATGTGCTATCTGCCATCACGGGAGATCAAAGGATGTGTTTTGGGGGTGCAACCCCTTCCTTAATAATAAAATAGCTGAGAAGAAGGGGTTGCTCCCCCAAAACACGTCCCTTGATCCCCCGTGATGGCAGCTAGCACATGTTGACATGTTGACATTCGTAAATTGGTGTGCATCTTCAAAATTTGGCTTTTCCTGGGGTGACTTCACCCCATCTGAACGCAATATCAAACACAGTTCCTAAATACTTATGTCTGATATTGCCTTCAAGTTCTACCAAATGTGAACTTTGTAAGTTCAAGATTTGTGTCTTTTTCTTCTTGGTTTGAAACATGCCTGTTTTATCTTAAATGGACATTTCTACTTTTTCTAATGCCACCCCAAAAATTGTTATACAACAAACATGTTGGTTTGTTTTAAAAACCTTGTCAAAATGCACATGTGATTGTGCAGGTATTAAATAGATTGTTAATCAAGAATGTGTGGATAATTGTCTCAACACTACAACACTTTTGTGGTGCTCTAATTGCTACTTTCTGTGACAATGGGTGTTATTTCCTAAGGGCAAATCCACTTTGCACTCCAAGTGCACATTTCAACTGCACTTGGAGTGCAAAGTGTCTTTGCCTTTAGTAAATAACACCCAACAGTGCTTTGTATAAGGTTACACAATCACGCCATTTTCAGGACTCACCACATTTCTGTCAGGGTCAGCTAAAACAAACACAAGCAGTAAATGTCACCAAAGATTTGCTTAATTTTTTCTTTATTTGATAAAAGTTTCACACATTGTCTGGCATATTGATAGCCCCCCTACCCGCAAAGAATTCAAGGTATCTTAGCCGGGCATCACGGCACTCAGGGAGGGCAAGCCAGGACGGCCACTTTCAAGCGCCGTCAGGGTTGGTTCATTTTGAATTCCGGCTTCAGGCCCAACTGAGCCAGCATAGTTGGCAGAATGTTTCCGTAAAAAGTTGTGTAGAAAACAGCACGCCAGGATAATGTGTATGGGTGTAAGAAATAGGCAGAACCGGCTGGCCATGATTCCTAATGTGTTCTCCACCACTCTTCTGGCTCTGGCCAGCCGGTAATTAAAAACCCTCTGGTCCGGGTTCAGGGTCCTCATAGGGAATGGCCGCATAAGATGGTCCCCCAGCGCAAAAGCTTCATCCGCAATGAAGACGAAGTGGGAGTCCTTCCACATTGTCTTCTGGAGGTGGCAAGTCCAAGCTGCCATTCTGGAGACGCCTGTAGAACTCTGTCTGGGCGATGACTCCACCATCAGACATGCGGCCATTCTTCCCCACGTCCACATACAGGAACTCATAATTAGCCGACACCACCGCCAACATCACAATACTATTGAACCCCTTATAATTATAGTATGACCCCGAGTTGGGTGGTGGGACGATGTGGACATGTTTCCCATCAATTGCCCCTCCGCAGTTAGGAAAGTCCCACCGCTGGGCAAAGTGGGAGGCCACAGTCTGCCATTCCTGTGGCGTGGAAGGAAACTGTTGAGGAAAACAAAAAAAAATTAGTCTTTTTGCACATTAAAATATGGAAAGCAGATTAGACACAAACATTCTTGGCCAACATCAAGATAACATTTATTAATGGGAATTTTTGAACACCAAAGTATAAAGGTACACCTATCATATTTCCCCCCCCCTCTCCTGGGCCCTTTCTAACATTATAGGGGGGGGGGGGGAAGCTCTTGGACAGGTAACCCTCTCCACTTCATTGAGAGATGAATGCCTAAATAATGTGTATTACTTTGAACAGCCCCTCCTTAGTTACACTATTGGCAGCCCACTGGACAGGTAAGAAGTGTCATAATACAAAGATATAAATACACACTGTACACATTTGAGCACAATTGGACATTCTGCTATTACCTATCAAGATAATAATGGGATACAAAAACTTGAAACAGTACCATTTGAAAGTATACAGGCAGGCCCTTGCACTACATGCTTTGGGGAATTCATCCATACATCTGACCACAAAAGAGATGGGTATAGTGTGTATGGGTTTGGCAAAGTCAGCAGATAGATGATTGAGGACAGATAGAGAATTGGTATCAGCTGACTTAGCAGTTGGGGGGAGGGAGGGTTCCAAATGATTTGGGGACCCCCAAAAAAAGCCTCTGGCACTCAAATCACATTTAAAAACATTTTAGGGGTGTTTGGGGTAAAGCACTACTATGGAGCTGATAAAATACATTAAGTGACTACATGAGGTGAATATAGGGCCAGGAGACCATGCTGGGGAGGTAAGTGAAGGCAAATATGTATGAAGGACAAAAAAAATAATTACATAAAAATCCAGCATGCATGAGGACAAAGGGGACATTCACAGCATATTACAATCATGGGAATGAGGAAAGAAATACAATATATTATCAAACATTAAATACAATAAAATGTGATGTTAAAGGATAAAAATCTTACCTTAATATACTTCTTCTGCAGGACCTGGATGATGGCAGAACAGGTCTCTGGGATAATGATCCCCAGAGCCTGGGGGGAGATGCCTGTTGAGAACTTCAAGTCCTGCAGGCTTCTCCCCGTCGCCAAGTACCGCAGGGTGGCAATGAGCCTCTGCTCCGGAGTGATGGCTTGCCTCATGCAGGTATCCTGCCTGCTGATATAGGGGGTCAGCAAAGCCAACAAACGGTGAAATACGGGGTCCGTCATCCGGAGAAAGTTCCTGAAATCATCAGGATTATTCTCACGGATCTCACGGAGCAAAGGCATATGACAGAGCTGGTCACGCTAAAGCAACCAATTCTTGGTCCATGAACTCCTCCCCACCCTGTTCATGGACTGGACTTGTGTAAAGGTCAGGACCCCAACACCAAGCCCCCGCACAGCACAAACTCTACGAGGAGTACGTATACGCAACATGGCTAGAAAACGGTCGGCTGCTCAGAACGAAGTAACAGAACGCACTTGAAGAACAGCAAGGCCTGTGAAGAGCAACCTGAAAAACAGTAACGAACGAACAAGAACACAATGACTAAAATAAGTCACGCGGAGCTTGCTTGCACGCACTGAAGAGCAGATACAAACCCACAAGCACAAACTGAACAGCAGAAAACGATCTGAAAGCCACGAGTCTGAAAAAGCGCAAATTGTCTCTCACCAAACTTTTACTAACACGAGATTAGCAAAAAGAGCCCAAAAGGTGCCGCGCTTGGTTCTTAACTGGCCTTTTCTAGTCTCGTCGTACGTGGTTTACGTCACCGCGTTTTTGGCAATCGGAAATTCCGACAACTTTGTGCGACCGTGTGTACGCAAAACAAGTTTGAGCCAACATCCGTCGGAAAAAATCCTAGGATTTTGTTGTCGGAATGTCCGATCAATGTCCGACCGTGTGTATGGGGCATTACTGTTATACTGTAATGTTACTTTGTTTTATTGTTAACCATCATTTGCTTAACAGGTACGCCATTCAGTTGCAGCGCGGGTTTATTTATCTTGACAGCAACAGCGTTTGCTCCCACGATACATAAAGCCATGACTCCAGCGCTGTAGGAGGTGATTTCACCACCACCAGTTAAAAAAAGAGCATATATGTATTGTGTAGGGTGGTCCTTAATGCCCCAAACCGGGGGGTCCACGAGGCACGCTGTCATCTGTCAGGCTGTGCGGGTGGCTGGCGCCGGTGGATTCCGGCACTTCCTGGTCCGTGGAATGCACTGGCAGAGCGGGGATGACGCCACTTCCTGGATGCAAGTTAGGCATGTATTGGCGACACATTTGTGGAGCATGCGCTCCTTCTTCAGGCCATGGTGGAGCCATGTTGGAAAGGAGCTATATGAGGGAATGGCTGCGGTGGTATTACAGGCTCCGTTCCTGTGTTCCACAAGAACATTAACACAATACAGGCTGACGAATTTGCTAATAACAAAATGCTGGATATACATGTCAATATTTAAAAAAAAATCTAAATACACACATTACAATATTCGTATTACATTCTGGCTTGTGGTAATATACCATGACATTGGTGTATAGGTACACTTGGAATGGCGGCACTGGTGTACTACGTATTCTAAAGGGGAATCAATGTTTAAAGGTGAATAATTTTTTACAGACACACAGCTAATAATAGTTACTAGTATGCCCTGACCATAGGGAAGAATTCTAAATGTGTGAATGGATAATGTTTTATACACTATGTAAATGATGTTAAAAACATACATGAATAAGAAACCTATATATAGGTAAGATATCTTCTATGAATGTGGATAAAAAACACACAGGGTCCCAAGTGAACCAGGACCTAAAGGTATACATACGCTCTCATATTGGGTACTACATGTATGTGGAACATAGTCACGCATATGTGTGGGTCTGTCCACCTACACATGCTATGCATACTAGGGGTGATAGTTGTAATGTGATGAAGGCATTGAAATGAGGTAGGATAATCCTTTTTTATATGATAGTTTTGATCTCCTAGTACTTACTGTACAAAATGTGTTTGAGCAGACCTTAAAGAGGAACTGCAGTCTGCTCACATAATTTGTAATAAAAAGATCTTTGCCATTCTGAAGCTTCCAACCACTTTGCATATTATTTCATATATACTGTGATTCTGTACTTGCCAAGTATATGCTGCAGAAATCACCCTCCACTAAGTCTGGCTGCAGCCATTTTAACTGTGGGCAGCTGAAGCTGCTGCCAGTTCACTTCCTGGATTTACACAGACACACAGAGGCAGACCTCCAGCTCTGCAGCTTTCATTGGCCCTCTTATGACTCATCCACACTCCCTTCCTGGAAAACTCTCACAAGAGTAAGAGAGAGAGCTGTGCATGATGGTAGGTTAATTGACTTATTTCCAAAATTGGCCCTAGTATATGTATGTGAGTTGGGGACACTGGATTCTGGGCTCCTTGAGGGTAGGGACCAATGTGATTGTGCGATGTATGTGTGGAGTGTGTCATATGCCAGATAAGACCAGAACTGTGTGGACTGCAACAGAGTGAACCAGACATAAATAGGTGAAAGTAGGTTTATTAAGGTAAATGCATATACATGTGAACACACCACCAATACAGAGTGAACAAACCAAACAGTGATAATACACAACCAGCATATGTAGCAAAAGGGAGTACCAGAATTGTAGTCAAGCAAGGCCAGGGTCATAAACAGGAGATCAGTAGCTGGGAAGGGAAACACAGGACAAGAGAGGATGGATGGATCACAGGAGGGGACGGGTCAGGTACAAGGCTCAGGGTTCAGGAAACAGGATCAACAGGTTCCAGGAATCAGGCTTCAGGTTCAGTAATCAGGTTTTAGGATCAGAGTAACAGGATACAGGCTGCAGGTCAGGGCTCAAAGACAATACCAGGGCAACATGAGTGTGCACTTGCCGGGTATTTATACTGCAACTCTGCTAATTAAGGTCAGGTGACACCTGTCTGCAGAGGGGAATACCTGCTCCATACTGCCAGGATTCCTCCGCTGGTGGACGCCAGTACTGTGGCCCAAAGGTGACAGAATATCAGCAGGAAAAAGCTCTTCTGACAGCTCCAACCTGCCAGGAGACACCTGCTGGTGGACCTCAGTACTGCACGACAAATGATCAATATTACCAGCGGAGGAGACCTTTCCTGACAGTACCCCCCCTCGAAGGAGCGACCTCTGGACGCTCCCACTAGCCGTTGCTGGGGAAAGTCCATGGTGTCCAGCCAGGCAGCGGGCACCTCAAGCTGGGTAGCAAGCAGTGGCACATCAGGCTGGGTAGCGGACAGGAACACATCAGGCTGGGCAGCGGGCAGGAACACATGAGGCTGGGCAGCGGGCAGAAACACATCACCCTGGGTAGCGGGCAGGAACACACCAGGCTGGGCAGCGGACAGGAACACACCATTCTGGGCAGCGGACAGGAACACACCAGGCTGGGCAGCGGACAGGAACACACCAGGCTGGGCAGTGGGCAGGAACACACCAGGCTGGGCAGCGGGCAGGAACACACCAGGCCGGGCAGCGGGCAGGAACAAACCAGGCCGGGCAGCGGGCAGGAACACACCAGGCCGGGCAGTGGGAAGGAACACACCAGGCCGGGCAGCGGGCAGGAACACACCAGGCCGGGCAGCGGGCAGGAACACACCGGGCAGCGGGCAGGAACACACCAGGCCGGGCAGCGGGCAGTAACACACCAGGTAGGGCAGCGGGCAGAAACACACCAGGCCGGACAGCGGGCAGGAACACACCAGGCCGGGCAGCGGGCAGGAACACACCGGGCAGCGGGCAGGAACACACCAGGCCGGGCAGCGGGCAGGAACACACCAGGCCGGACAGCGGACAGGAACACACCAGGCTGGGCAGCGGACAGGAACACACCAGGCCGGGCAGTGGGCAGGAACACACCAGGCTGGGCAGCGGGCAGGAACACACCAGGCCGGGCAGCGGGCAGGAACAAACCAGGCCGGGCAGCGGGCAGGAACACACCAGGCCGGGCAGTTGCAAGGAACACACCAGGCCGGGCAGCGGGCAGGAACACACCAGGCCGGGCAGCGGGCAGTAACACACCAGGTAGGGCAGCGGGCAGAAACACACCAGGCCGGACAGCGGGCAGGAACACACCAGGCCGGGCAGCGGGCAGGAACACACCGGGCAGCGGGCAGGAACACACCAGGCCGGGCAGCGGGCAGGAACACACCAGGCCGGACAGCGGGCAGGAACACACCAGGCCGGGCAGCGGGCAGGAACACACAGGGCAGCGGGCAGGAACACACCAGGCCGGGCAGCGGGCAGGAACACACCAGGCCGGGCAGCGGGCAGGAACACACCAGGCCGGGCAGCGGGCAGGAACACACCAGGCCGGGCAGCGGGCAGGAACACACCAGGCCGGGCAGCGGGCAGGAACACACCAGGCCGGGCAGCGGGCAGGAACACACCGGGCAGCGGGCAGGAACACACCAGGCCGGGCAGCGGGCAGGAACACACCAGGCCGGGCAGCGGGCAGGAACACACCAGGCCGGGCAGCGGGCAGGAACACACCAGGCCGGGCAGCGGGCAGGAACACACCAGGCCGGGCAGCGGGCAGGAACACACCAGGCCGGGCAGATACACACCAGGCCGGGCAGATACACACCAGGCCGGGCAGCGGGCAGGAACACACCAGGCCGGGCAGCGGGCAGGAACACACCAGGCCGGGCAGCGGGCAGGAACACACCAGGCCGGGCAGCGGGCAGGAACACACCAGGCCGGGCAGCGGGCAGGAACACACCAGGCCGGGCAGCGGGCAGGAACACACCAGGCCGGGCAGCGGGCAGGAACACACCAGGCCAAGCAGCAGGCAGGAACACACCAGGCTGGGCAGCAGGCAGGAACACACCAGACCGGACAGGAACACACTAGGCCGGGCAGCGGGCAGGAACACACCAGGCCGGGCAGCGGGCAGGAACACACCAGGCCGGGCAGCGGGCAGGAACAAACCAGGCCGGGCAGCGGGCAGGAACACACCAGGCCGGGCAGCGGGCAGGAACACACCAGGCCGGGCAGCGGGCAGGAACACACCAGGCCGGGCAGCGGGCAGGAACACACCAGGCCGGGCAGCGGGCAGGAACACACCAGGCCGGGCAGCGGGCAGGAACACACCAGGCCGGGCAGCGGGCAGGAACACACCAGGCCGGGCAGCGGGCAGGAACACACCAGGCCGGGCAGCGGGCAGGAACACACCAGGCCGGGCAGCGGGCAGGAACACACCAGGCCGGGCAGCGGGCAGGAACACACCAGGCCGGGCAGCGGGCAGGAACACACCAGGCCGGGCAGCGGGCAGGAACCCACCAGGCCGAGCAGCGGGCAGGAACCCACCAGGCCGGGCAGCGGGCAGGAACACACCAGGCCGGGCAGATACACACCAGGCCGGGCAGCGGGCAGGAACACACCAGGCCGGGCAGCGGGCAGGAACACACCAGGCCGGGCAGCGGGCAGGAACACACCAGGCCGGGCAGCGGGCAGGAACACACCAGGCCGGGCAGCGGGCAGGAACACACCAGGCCGGGCAGCGGGCAGGAACACACCAGGCCGGGCAGCGGGCAGGAACACACCAGGCCGGGCAGCGGGCAGGAACACACCAGGCCAAGCAGCAGGCAGGAACACACCAGGCTGGGCAGCAGGCAGGAACACACCAGACCGGACAGGAACACACTAGGCCGGGCAGCGGACAGGAACACACCAGGCCAGGCAGCGGACAGGAACACACCAGGCCGGGCAGCGGACAGGAACACACCAGGCCGCGGACAGGAGCACTTCAAGCTGGGCAGCAGGCACAGACACTTCAAGCTGGGCAGCAGGCACATCAAGCGGGGCAGCAGGCACAGGCACTTCAAGCTGGGTAGCAGGCACATCAGGCTGGGCAGCAGGCACGGGCACTTCAAGCTGGGCAGCAGGCATGGGCACAGGCTGGGCAGCAAGCTCCGGGTCATCAGGCTGGGCAGCAGACAGTGGCACATCAGGCTGGAAAGCGGGCACATCAGGCTGGAAGGCAGGAACATCAGGCTGAAAAGCGGGCACATTAGGCTGGAAAGCGGGCACATCAGGCTTGAAGGCAGGGACAGGAGCACTTCAAGCTGGGCAGCAGGCACGGACACCTCAAGCTGGGCATCAGGCACGGGCACCTCAAGCTGGGCAGCAGGCACGGACACATCAAGCTGGGCAGAAGGCACTTCAGGCTGGGCAGCAGGCACTTCAGGCTGAGTAGCAGGCATGGGCACTTCAAGCTGGGCAGCAGGCACTGGCACTTCAAGCTGGGCAGCAGGCACTGGCACTTCAAGCTGGGCAGCAGGCACGGGCACCTCAAGCTGGGCAGCAGGCACGGACACTTCAAGCTGGGCAGCAGGCACTTCAGGCTGGGCACATCAGGCTTGAAGGCAGCGGACAGGAGCACTTCAAGCTGGGCAGCGGACAGGAGCACTTCAAGCTGGGCAGCAGGCACGGGCTTCAAGCTGGGCAGCAGGCACGGGTACTTCAAGCTGGGCAACAGGCACAGGCACGGCACCTCAAGCTGGGCAGCAGGCACGGACACTTCAAGCTGGGCAGCAGGCACTTCAGGCTGGGCAGCAGGCACTTCAGGCTGGGCAGCAGGCACGGGCACTTCAAGCTGGGCAGCAGGCATGGGCACCTCAAGCTGGGCAGCAGGCACGGGCGCCTCAAGCTGGGCAGCAGGCACGGACACTTCAAGCTGGGCAGCAGGCACTTCAGGCTGGGCAGCAGGAACTTCAGGCTGGGCAGCAGGCACAGGCACTTCAAGCTGGGCAGCGGGCACGGGCACTTCAAGCTGGGCAGCAGGCACGGGCACTTCAAGCTGGGCAGCAGGCACGGGCACTTCAAGCTGGGCAGCAGGCACATCAAGCGGGGCAGCAGGCACAGGCACTTTAAGCTCGGCAGCAGGCACATCAGGCTGGGCAGCAGGCATGGGCACTTCAAGATGGGCAGCAGGCATGGGCACAGGCTGGGCAGCAAGCTCCGGGTCATCAGGCTGGGCAGCAGACAGTGGCACATCAGGCTGGAAAGCGGGCACATCAGGCTGGAAGGCAGGAACATCAGGCTGGAAAGCGGGCACATCAGGCTTGAAGGCAGGCACATTAGGCTGGAAAGCGGGCACATCAGGCTTGAAGGCAGGGACAGGAGCACTTCAAGCTGGGCAGCAGGCACGGGCACTTCAAGCTGGGCATCAGGCACGGGCACCTCAAGCTGGGCAGCAGGCACGGACACATCAAGCTGGGCAGAAGGCACTTCAGGCTGGGCAGCAGGCACTTCAGGCTGAGTAGCAGGCATGGGCACTTCAAGCTGGGCAGCAGGCACTGGCACTTCAAGCTGGGCAGCAGGCACTGGCACTTCAAGCTGGGCAGCAGGCACGGGCACCTCAAGCTGGGCAGCAGGCACGGACACCTTAAGCTGGGCAGCAGGCACGGACACTTCAAGCTGGGCAGCAGGCACTTCAGGCTGGGCACATCAGGCTTGAAGGCAGCGGACAGGAGCACTTCAAGCTGGGCAGCGGACAGGAGCACTTCAAGCTGGGCAGCAGGCACGGGCTTCAAGCTGGGCAGCAGGCACGGGCTTCAAGCTGGGCAGCAGGCACGGGTACTTCAAGCTGGGCAACAGGCACGGCACCTCAAGCTGGGCAGCAGGCACGGACACTTCAAGCTGGGCAGCAGGCACTTCAAGCTGGGCAGCAGGCACTTCAGGCTGGGCAGCAGGCACTTCAGGCTGGGCAGCAGGCACGGGCACTTTAAGCTGGGCAGCAGGCACAGGCACTTCAAGCTGGGCAGCAGGCATGGGCACCTCAAGCTGGGCAGCAGGCACGGGCGCCTCAAGCTGGGCAGCAGGCACTTCAGGCTGGGCAGCAGGAACTTCAGGCTGGGCAGCAGGCACAGGCACTTCAAGCTGGGCAGCGGGCACGGGCACTTCAAGCTGGGCAGCAGGCACGGGCACTTCAAGCTGGGCAGCAGGCACGGGCACTTCAAGCTGGGCAGCAGGCACATCAAGCGGGGCAGCAGGCACAGGCACTTTAAGCTCGGCAGCAGGCACATCAGGCTGGGCAGCAGGCATGGGCACTTCAAGATGGGCAGCAGGCATGGGCACAGGCTGGGCAGCAAGCTCCGGGTCATCAGGCTGGGCAGCAGACAGTGGCACATCAGGCTGGAAAGCGGGCACATCAGGCTGGAAGGCAGGAACATCAGGCTGGAAAGCGGGCACATCAGGCTTGAAGGCAGGCACATCAGGCTGGAGAGCGGGCACATCAGGCTGGAGAGCGGGCACATCAGGCTGGAGAGCGGGCACATCAGGCTGGAGAGCGGGCACATCAGGCTGGAGAGCGAGCCCATCAGGCTGGAGAGCGGGCCCATCAGGCTGGAGAGCGGGCACTGGCACCTCTGGCTGGAACACTGGCACCTCAGGCTGGAACACCTCCGGCTGGAACACTGGCACCTCAGGCTGGAACACCTCCGGCTGGAACACTGGCCCCTCCGGCTGGAACACTGGCCCCTCCGGCTGGAAAGCGGACATCAGGACATCGGATTGGATAGCAGGCACTGGGACGTCGGATTGGATAGCAGGCACTGGGACGTCAGACTGGATAGCAGGCACTGGGACGTCAGACTGGATAGCAGGCACTGGGACGTCAGACTGGATAGCAGGCACTGGGACGTCAGACTGGATATCAGGCACTGGGACGTCAGACTGGATAGCAGGCACTGGGACGTCAGACTGGATAGCAGGCACTGGGACGTCAGACTGGATAGCAGGCACTGGGACGTCAGACTGGATAGCAGGCACTGGGACGTCAGACTGGATTGGATTAGCTGGTGCGGAGGCAGCTTGGGTTACTTGCAGGATCGTCTTGGTTGGAAAAAACTTTCGTTTTTTCTTTGGCTTAGCCACTGAAGCTCTGTAGGTGAGGGGTACAGCAGACTGGAAAGGAGGATTGGGATATGGCAGAGAAGAGGCAACAGTAGCTGGGGAAGAAGAGGCAGGTGGGTTGAATGCAGGATAGGTACAGGGAGCAGAGACCGGATATGAGTATTTGGTTGGGAGCAGCGTATACTGAGCTGCAGCTGAGGTTGACATGGGTGATGGGGAAACATACATTTGGGTAGGCTGGTGTTTGGTAGCAGAGGTGGTTTGTTTGGCTGGAGCTGATTGCATCATGTCAGACCATGCTGAAAGTATAGGTTGTACAAACTGCTTTTAAATCTCCCTGTCTAACAAAAGACTGAGCAGACACAATGCACTCAGCAATCACCTGTGGGGAACAGGCTGAGTAGTGCTCACAAAAATCGGCAGGATCATCTTCAAAAAGCCACACCAGGGATACAATCTGATTCATATCAAAAGGAGGAGTAAAATCATCACGGCCCTCTGGAATACAGGGCAGGACCAGCTCAGTACAGATCTTGATCAAAGGCTGCACCTCCCCAAACAATATATAACTCTGATCCACCAGGGAGTGAGCCAAACGTATAGTTGCAAACAACTGGCCACTAGACCATTCTTTCAGAGCCTGGCGGCAATAATCACCACTTTCAGATGCCAGCAGAGAAAAATAAATAACCTCATCGGCATTCATGTTTGCAACCAAACTGAATCAAAATGGTTCCCCTGTGCAGCCACTTCCGGTCAGGGATGGCCCTGGTATTCTGTCATATTCCAGATAAGACCAGAACTGTGTGGACTGCAACAGAGTGAACCAGACATAAATAGGTGAAAGTAAGTATATTAAGGTAAATGCATATACATGTGAACACACCACCAATACAGAGTGAACAAACCAAACAACCAAACAGTGATAATACACAACCAGCATATGTAGCAAAAGGGAGTACCAGAGTCGTAGTCAAGCCAGGCCAGGGTCATAAACAGGAGATCAGTAGCTGGGAAGGGAAACAAACAGGACAAGAGAGGATGGATGGATCACAGGAGGGACGGGTCAGGTACAAGGCTCAGGGTCCAGGGTTCAGGTAACAGACAGGAAACATGATCAACAGGTTCCAGGAATCAGGCTTCAGGTTCAGGAATCAGGTTTCAGGATCAGAGTAACAGGATGCAGGTCAGGGCTCAAAGACAATACCAGGGCAACATGAGTGTGCACTTGCTCTATGAAATGACGGTGCTCCCCGAACCTCTTTCTTAGTGTTCTGATGGTTCTCCCCACATAGAAGAGACCACAAGGCAGGTGAGACCGTAAACAACAAATTCACTAGACCAATTCTGAAATTCTTTTATGGTATATGTTTTGCCCTTGACAGTGACATTTTCTCAAGTCGTCTTCCAGGGCAGCATCTGAGAGATAGGCTCCTCCTACAGGAAACGCAATGTCCACCATTATAAAAAGATTGCACATACCTGCATGCCCCAGTTCTTGTGTTTCCTCTGGACCAACAGGATCAACTCAGTTTATTATTTTCTTTCAGTCCCTGTGCTAAGTTGCAGGTCATCTTCAGTTGCCTCCGAGGAGGTCAGGCCTCCCAGAACCCCCTAGGGTGCACAACAAGCCTGATGTTTCGCCCCCCACTGGGGGGTAAGCAACCATCCCCCCAGCCGACAGAGGTATCTTAGGATTCCTCCCTGCAACCCCCTCAGCGCTGTGATGCAGCAGCAGGCAATTCGGACCAGTAGGGCATCTGCTGGCCGCCACCTGAGCTCTTCTCCCACACTGAGTGTTCAGAAGGGTGTAGCAAGATGGTGGTGCGTGAATCCCGGACACCGAGCACATCGCTTCCGGTGACGTGGCTTGTGGGGAAGCCCTTCCGGTGATGCACTTCCGACCATGCGGGCCCGCAGGAGCCTTTTTGGTGGATACCTGTATTTGGAGGGGGACAGAAAAACCAGGACACCTGGCAGGCAAAAGCAGCACCTCCGGCCACCAACGACAATCGGGACACATTGGATGGAGTCGCACGCAGCGCTATATGTCCACCCATACCTCTATCAGGGCGGCTGGGGGCGAGGCGGGGAGCTATAAAAGAGCTCCTGACAGGAGGCTCAGTGGGCTAACCATGTTGGAAGCTGCATCACTCTGTCCTGCAGATCCTGCAAGCCAGGAAAGCTCCAAGGTAAGCCAGAGCATTCACAGGCCACCTATGCACTTACTAACCACTAGTGCGCTTAGGCTATATAGTGGTATGCAGCACGCTATCTGCATCCTTCTCACTCCTGGTCCTTTTATCTCACTCAACAGACAAAAGCCCCAGAAGAGAATAAGTCCAGGTCCAGCAGCAAGCTCCGGGTCATCTGGCTGGGCAGCAGACAGTGGCACATCAGGCTGGAAAGCGGGCACATCAGGCTGGAAGGCAGGAACATCAGGCTGAAAAGCGGGCACATTAGGCTGGAAAGCGGGCACATCAGGCTTGAAGGCAGGGACAGGAGCACTTCAAGCTGGGCAGCAGGCACGGACACTTCAAGCTGGGCATCAGGCACGGGCACCTCAAGCTGGGCAGCAGGCACGGACACATCAAGCTGGGCAGAAGGCACTTCAGGCTGGGCAGCAGGCACTTCAGGCTGAGTAGCAGGCATGGGCACTTCAAGCTGGGCAGCAGGCACTGGCACTTCAAGCTGGGCAGCAGGCACTGGCACTTCAAGCTGGGCAGCAGGCACGGGCACCTCAAGCTGGGCAGCAGGCACGGACACTTCAAGCTGGGCAGCAGGCACTTCAGGCTGGGCACATCAGGCTTGAAGGCAGCGGACAGGAGCACTTCAAGCTGGGCAGCGGACAGGAGCACTTCAAGCTGGGCAGCAGGCACGGGCTTCAAGCTGGGCAGCAGGCACGGGTACTTCAAGCTGGGCAACAGGCACAGGCACGGCACCTCAAGCTGGGCAGCAGGCACGGACACTTCAAGCTGGGCAGCAGGCACTTCAGGCTGGGCAGCAGGCACTTCAGGCTGGGCAGCAGGCACTTCAGGCTGGGCAGCAGGCACGGGCACTTTAAGCTGGGCAGCAGGCACGGGCACTTCAAGCTGGGCAGCAGGCATGGGCACCTCAAGCTGGGCAGCAGGCATGGGCGCCTCAAGCTGGGCAGCAGGCACGGACACTTCAAGCTGGGCAGCAGGCACTTCAGGCTGGGCAGCAGGAACTTCAGGCTGGGCAGCAGGCACAGGCACTTCAAGCTGGGCAGCGGGCACGGGCACTTCAAGCTGGGCAGCAGGCACGGGCACTTCAAGCTGGGCAGCAGGCACATCAAGCGGGGCAGCAGGCACAGGCACTTTAAGCTCGGCAGCAGGCACATCAGGCTGGGCAGCAGGCATGGGCACTTCAAGATGGGCAGCAGGCATGGGCACAGGCTGGGCAGCAAGCTCCGGGTCATCAGGCTGGGCAGCAGACAGTGGCACATCAGGCTGGAAAGCGGGCACATCAGGCTGGAAGGCAGGAACATCAGGCTGGAAAGCGGGCACATCAGGCTTGAAGGCAGGCACATTAGTTTGGAAAGCGGGCACATCAGGCTTGAAGGCAGGGACAGGAGCACTTCAAGCTGGGCAGCAGGCACGGGCACTTCAAGCTGGGCATCAGGCACGGGCACCTCAAGCTGGGCAGCAGGCACGGACACATCAAGCTGGGCAGAAGGCACTTAAGGCTGGGCAGCAGGCACTTCAGGCTGAGTAGCAGGCATGGGCACTTCAAGCTGGGCAGCAGGCACTGGCACTTCAAGCTGGGCAGCAGGCACTGGCACTTCAAGCTGGGCAGCAGGCACGGGCACCTCAAGCTGGGCAGCAGGCACGGACACCTCAAGCTGGGCAGCAGGCACGGACACTTCAAGCTGGGCAGCAGGCACTTCAGGCTGGGCACATCAGGCTTGAAGGCAGCGGACAGGAGCACTTCAAGCTGGGCAGCGGACAGGAGCACTTCAAGCTGGGCAGCAGGCACGGGCTTCAAGCTGGGCAGCAGGCACGGGCTTCAAGCTGGGCAGCAGGCACGGGTACTTCAAGCTGGGCAACAGGCACAGGCACGGCACCTCAAGCTGGGCAGCAGGCACGGACACTTTAAGCTGGGCAGCAGGCACTTTAAGCTGGGCAGCAGGCACTTCAGGCTGGGCAGCAGGCACTTCAGGCTGGGCAGCAGGCACTTCAGGCTGGGCAGCAGGCACGGGCACTTTAAGCTGGGCAGCAGGCACGGGCACTTTAAGCTGGGCAGCAGGCACAGGCACTTCAAGCTGGGCAGCAGGCATGGGCACCTCAAGCTGGGCAGCAGGCACGGGCGCCTCAAGCTGGGCAGCAGGCACGGACACTTCAAGCTGGGCAGCAGGCACTTCAGGCTGGGCAGCAGGAACTTCAGGCTGGGCAGCAGGCACTTCAAGCTGGGCAGCGGGCACGGGCACTTCAAGCTGGGCAGCAGGCACGGGCACTTCAAGCTGGGCAGCAGGCACGGGCACTTCAAGCTGGGCAGCAGGCACATCAAGCGGGGCAGCAGGCACAGGCACTTTAAGCTCGGCAGCAGGCACATCAGGCTGGGCAGCAGGCATGGGCACTTCAAGATGGGCAGCAGGCATGGGCACAGGCTGGGCAGCAAGCTCCGGGTCATCAGGCTGGGCAGCAGACAGTGGCACATCAGGCTGGAAAGCGGGCACATCAGGCTGGAAGGCAGGAACATCAGGCTGGAAAGCGGGCACATCAGGCTTGAAGGCAGGCACATCAGGCTGGAGAGCGGGCACATCAGGCTGGAGAGCGGGCACATCAGGCTGGAGAGCGGGCACATCAGGCTGGAGAGCGGGCCCATCAGGCTGGAGAGCGGGCCCATCAGGCTGGAGAGCGGGCCCATCAGGCTGGAGAGCGGGCCCATCAGGCTGGAGAGCGGGCCCATCAGGCTGGAGAGCGGGCCCATCAGGCTGGAGAGCGGGCCCATCAGGCTGGAGAGCGGGCCCATCAGGCTGGAGAGCGGGCACTGGCACCTCTGGCTGGAACACTGGCACCTCAGGCTGGAACACCTCCGGCTGGAACACTGGCACCTCAGGCTGGAACACCTCCGGCTGGAACACTGGCCCCTCCGGCTGGAACACTGGCCCCTCCGGCTGGAACACTGGCCCCTCCGGCTGGAAAGCGGACATCAGGACATCGGATTGGATAGCAGGCACTGGGACGTCGGATTGGATAGCAGGCACTGGGACGTCAGACTGGATAGCAGGCACTGGGACGTCAGACTGGATAGCAGGCACTGGGACGTCAGACTGGATAGCAGGCACTGGGACGTCAGACTGGATATCAGGCACTGGGACGTCAGACTGGATAGCAGGCACTGGGACGTCAGACTGGATAGCAGGCACTGGGACGTCAGACTGGATAGCAGGCACTGGGACATCAGACTGGATAGCAGGCACTGGGACGTCAGACTGGATTGGATTAGCTGGTGCGGAGGCAGCTTGGGTTACTTGCAGGATCGTCTTGGTTGGAAAAAACTTTCGTTTTTTCTTTGGCTTAGCCACTGAAGCTCTGTAGGTGAGGGGTACAGCAGACTGGAAAGGAGGATTGGGATATGGCAGAGAAGAGGCAACAGTAGCTGGGGAAGAAGAGGCAGGTGGGTTGAATGCAGGATAGGTACAGGGAGCAGAGACCGGATATGAGTATTTGGTTGGGAGCAGCGTATACTGAGCTGCAGCTGAGGTTGACATGGGTGATGGGGAAACATACATTTGGGTAGGCTGGTGTTTGGTAGCAGAGGTGGTTTGTTTGGCTGGAGCTGATTGCATCATGTCAGACCATGCTGAAAGTATAGGTTGTACAAACTGCTTTTAAATCTCCCTGTCTAACAAAAGACTGAGCAGACACAATGCACTCAGCAATCACCTGTGGGGAACAGGCTGAGTAGTGCTCACAAAAATCGGCAGGATCATCTTCAAAAAGCCACACCAGGGATACAATCTGATTCATATCAAAAGGAGGAGTAAAATCATCACGGCCCTCTGGAATACAGGGCAGGACCAGCTCAGTACAGATCTTGATCAAAGGCTGCACCTCCCCAAACAATATATAACCCTGATCCACCAGGGAGTGAGCCAAACGTATAGTTGCAAACAACTGGCCACTAGACCATTCTTTCAGAGCCTGGCGGCAATAATCACCACTTTCAGATGCCAGCAGAGAAAAATAAATAACCTCATCGGCATTCATGTTTGCAACCAAACTGAATCAAAATGGTTCCCCTGTGCAGCCACTTCCGGTCAGGGATGGCCCTGGTATTCTGTCATATTCCAGATAAGACCAGAACTGTGTGGACTGCAACAGAGTGAACCAGACATAAATAGGTGAAAGTAAGTATATTAAGGTAAATGCATATACATGTGAACACACCACCAATACAGAGTGAACAAACCAAACAACCAAACAGTGATAATACACAACCAGCATATGTAGCAAAAGGGAGTACCAGAGTCGTAGTCAAGCCAGGCCAGGGTCATAAACAGGAGATCAGTAGCTGGGAAGGGAAACAAACAGGACAAGAGAGGATGGATGGATCACAGGAGGGACGGGTCAGGTACAAGGCTCAGGGTCCAGGGTTCAGGTAACAGACAGGAAACATGATCAACAGGTTCCAGGAATCAGGCTTCAGGTTCAGGAATCAGGTTTCAGGATCAGAGTAACAGGATGCAGGTCAGGGCTCAAAGACAATACCAGGGCAACATGAGTGTGCACTTGCTCTATGAAATGACGGTGCTCCCCGAACCTCTTTCTTAGTGTTCTGATGGTTCTCCCCACATAGAAGAGACCACAAGGCAGGTGAGACCGTAAACAACAAATTCACTAGACCAATTCTGAAATTCTTTTATGGTATATGTTTTGCCCTTGACAGTGACATTTTCTCAAGTCGTCTTCCAGGGCAGCATCTGAGAGATAGGCTCCTCCTACAGGAAACGCAATGTCCACCATTATAAAAAGATTGCACATACCTGCATGCCCCAGTTCTTGTGTTTCCTCTGGACCAACAGGATCAACTCAGTTTATTATTTTCTTTCAGTCCCTGTGCTAAGTTGCAGGTCATCTTCAGTTGCCTCCGAGGAGGTCAGGCCTCCCAGAACCCCCTAGGGTGCACAACAAGCCTGATGTTTCGCCCCCCACTGGGGGGTAAGCAACCATCCCCCCAGCCGACAGAGGTATCTTAGGATTCCTCCCTGCAACCCCCTCAGCGCTGTGATGCAGCAGCAGGCAATTCGGACCAGTAGGGCATCTGCTGGCCGCCACCTGAGCTCTTCTCCCACACTGAGTGTTCAGAAGGGTGTAGCAAGATGGTGGTGCGTGAATCCCGGACACCGAGCACATCGCTTCCGGTGACGTGGCTTGTGGGGAAGCCCTTCCGGTGATGCACTTCCGACCATGCGGGCCCGCAGGAGCCTTTTTGGTGGATACCTGTATTTGGAGGGGGACAGAAAAACCAGGACACCTGGCAGGCAAAAGCAGCACCTCCGGCCACCAACGACAATCGGGACACATTGGATGGAGTCGCACGCAGCGCTATATGTCCACCCATACCTCTATCAGGGCGGCTGGGGGCGAGGCGGGGAGCTATAAAAGAGCTCCTGACAGGAGGCTCAGTGGGCTAACCATGTTGGAAGCTGCATCACTCTGTCCTGCAGATCCTGCAAGCCAGGAAAGCTCCAAGGTAAGCCAGAGCATTCACAGGCCACCTATGCACTTACTAACCACTAGTGCGCTTAGGCTATATAGTGGTATGCAGCACGCTATCTGCATCCTTCTCACTCCTGGTCCTTTTATCTCACTCAACAGACAAAAGCCCCAGAAGAGAATAAGTCCAGGTCCAGCAGCAAAACGTGCTTCATGCGGACACAAACTAGTGTCAGATTGGACGAAACCGCTATACCAAAAATGTCTGCGCAAACTGGTCACAAAAAAATCACAGGGGTGTTTTAAAGAACTCATGTCAACTTTCAAAAAAAATGTGGTACACATTAAACCCCTTGTGCACAGCAATAAAAAAAACTTGCAGACCCTGACCAAAAAAGCGCTTAGCAGTAAACCTTCCACCAGTCGGGCAGAGAACAGCCTGATAAATCTGACCAAGAAAAATCGTCAGCAATCTCCTCCTCTGACTCCGACATAGGCTTATGTTTGTTTGTTTGAGGATGAAGAGGAAGACCCTCAAAGGTTACTCTTCCCAACAGAGGACACAGAGGAACTACTGAGGGCTAGCACAGATACACTAGGAATAAAAGATTAAAAGCCAGAGCTGTCACTACACGACAAGATGTACAAAGGCCTACAGCCCAAAAAGCCTAGGGCATTTCCTGTACACCAAACCTTAAAAAATATTCAGAAGGAATGGGAAGAACCCGAGAAAATACTTTTTACACCTTCAGCAATTAAACGCAGGTACCCATTTGCTGAAGAAGACACACAATCCTGGGATAAATGCCCTAAGGTAGACTCATCACTGTCAAGGATAGCAAACAAGTCGGACCTCTCGTTTGAAGACTCCGGCACGCTAAAAGATCCCATGGATAAAAAAAGCAGAATCGCTACTAAAAAGGGCATTGGAAGCGGGGGCAGCAAACCTCAACCTCGCCATTGCATCCACATGCACAGCAAAAACCCTGCTGCTTTGGCTAAACCAACTGCAAGAACTCCTGGAAGGAGACACCCCCAGAGAACCGATACTAAAAACCATGCCCATCCTGACGCAGCAGCTTTCGTAGCAGACGCATCAGCCGAGGCAGTTAAAATCACAGCAAGGACAACAGCCTTGATAAACTCAGCCAGGAGGGCACTATGGCTCAAAGAGTGGACGGGGACTGTGCCTCCAAAAACGAATTATGTGGTATCCCCTTTACAGGCGACCACCTTTTTTGGACCAGGCCTGGAACAGGTACTAGACAGGTCAGCTGACAGAAAAAAGGGGTTCCCGCAGCCAAAGAAAAAGCAAAGCAAAATGCCTTTTCATCAGCAGAAAAAAGCTACAAGCAAAATGAAAACAGTAAGAGATGGTCCTTTCAAAGGAGGAAGAATAGGGAAAAGGAAAAAAAGGTAGATAGATTGAGAGAAACTAACTCCCCTAACTTGTGGGACTTTAAGGCCTTTAGAGGAATGTGCAAACGACAAAAATTGTATAAGCAAAAATATTTATTAGTATTAAAGGTGATGAAAGATTGTTACATACAATACATGAATAATTTGTTAAATATTCGGTAGCCTGCACCTGCAAAGCCAGATTCTAAACTGCCAGGAGGGGGCTGCCTGTTATATAGGGACATCTGATTAGTTAGACCTGCTGATTATAGAAAGGAGGGAAAAGACCATCGTCCAGTGAGCTAAACTGCCATCTAGTGGCGCCAATGCAAGCACCCAAAAGGTTGATCCCCCAGGAACGGAGCGTACGGCGTCACCCCGCAATGCCCCCAGAGAGGGGGGCGTGGTGTGCGGAGCGACGTCATGCGCTCAGAACCCACCGACACGAAGGCCGCCCTGTCCCTGGGCGTGGCCACCAAAGCCGTGCGAACGGCTGGAGGCCAGGTGGAAATTACGTCCAGGGGTCACAGGTTCGTCATGACACATGACCCGGAAGTGGGCGGCATTGGACGGCCGATGTGATGCAGGCGAGGGTGACACAGGGGGACATGGCCCCCTGCATCAGAGGTCATCTGAATACCACCGGCCCGGGTGTGCCATCCAAACCGGTTGCCCGGAACCACACAGGAGACCTAGCAAAAAAAGTGAAATAAGATTAAGACAAGAAAAAATAGAGTAAAGTTAAATTAAAGCAGAATCCAGTGAATAAAAAAATGGAAATGAATCAGATCAAATTGTTGGAAAATGAAAATATATATATTTATATGATATAAAATATAATAAAATGAAATGAAATAGAATGGAAATTAATCAAAAAAAAATTAAATAATAATTATAATATAGATTGGTATCTGGAGACATTGGAGTGGTATATATACTGTATAATATCACATTACACATTAATAATGATAGTAAAACTTACCAATAGGCTGGCATGCATGCCATCACAACATCGCAGGCATATGTGAACAAGTCACCACAGGAAAAATTGAATAAGGAGAAAAAGAGAGGAGAATGCAGGGGGCAGGGAAATGGATTAGTATTCCATACCTCCCGATGCAAAACCCTCCAAAAAAGGTTTATAATTGACAGCCTTGTTGAGGACAGGGTGTGTAGTGGCTCTTAATAGATGGATCCATATCAGCTCCCTCCTGGAGGAGAAGTTTGTTCCAATCCCCCCGGGGGCTGGGGTGGATCCAATCCAGCGCCCAAAATTTGACCCTAGGAAAAATTCCCTCATGCAAGACTCAGACGTGTCTGCCCAGAGGTAATTCAGGATTAGATGTTTGCATAGTAAGTATGTGTCTATAAAATCTCTTGCATGGTTCATTGTTGGTCTTGCCAACATAGAAAGAGCCACAGCTGCAAAGTAGAAGATATACTACACCACAGGTCCTACAGTTTACAAAATGTTTTGCCTTAACTCTCCGTCCGTTGGGTAGCATGATGGATGAGCCAGTGTAGATATATATATTTGCACTGATTACACCCTCCGCATGTGTAGGTGCTTTTGTACTTGCATGGGTCTTTCTTTTTTCTCCCCTATATTCGCTCTGAATGACAGTCTCTCAATGATGTGGATCGTCTATTTAATCTGAGGGATCAGCGATACAAATCTCAGTATGTTGGAGTCCAAGGACAGAAGATGCCAGTATTTTTGTTTATTATGTTTTATTCTTGAACGTTTGTTAGAGAATTTCATAATAATTCTAGTAATTTTACAGTTATCCTGCTTCTTGGGTGTTTTGGCACCATGAAGTAGTTCGCTCCTCGTGAAGCCTATTGACTTTTTGTAGGGTTTTTTTTTAGACATGTTCGAGTGTAACCTCCTCTCAAGCAGTCGGTCTCTTAGCCTTTGTGCCTCCTGCTGAAAGGATGTTTCATCAGAGCAATTTCTTCTGGTTCTGAGGTACTGGCTGTAAGGAATAGATTTCAATAGTGGTTTGGGATTTAAGCTAGAAGCGTTCAGGAGGGAACTGCCTGCCGTGGGTTTACGATACAGGTGGCTTTGTAGTGTATAAGTGTATAGTATAGTGGCATCACATGTTATCGTGACATAGAGGAATGTAACCTTTTGAGGATGATGCACCATGGTAAACATGAGATTTCATTCTTTTTTGTTTAAATTTCCCAAGAATGATTTTAAAAGGTCTTCAGGGCCATCCCAAATCATGAAAATGTCATTGATGTATCGATACTACATAGCTATGTGGTCTACATACATCGAAAGTCATTCGTCTGACATGATCATGTGCTCCCACTTTCCCAGGTATAGGTTGGCATACGATGGGGCACAGCAAGTCCCCATCGCAACCCCCTGCACCTGGAGGAAATGGGAACCATCAAAAGTGAATACATTGTGATTAAGGATGAAATCTAGTGTCTGCATGATAAAGTCATTATAGGCCCAATTGTCCCGTGTCCTCTGTGAAAAGGACATGACTAATAGCAGCCAGACCAAGATTGTGAGGGATTGAACTGTAAAGAGCCTCCATATCTATGGTGACTAAATAAGAGTGTAGGAATGCAGAGGTTTTCAAGAATTTTCAGAAAATGTATAGTGTCCTTTATGTAGGAGGGGAGACTGGTTACATGCGGTTTTAAATATTCGTCTGAGGCAACTTATGTTTTCTGTCAAGGCTCCATTACCCGAGATAAGGGGTCTCCCAGGTGGATTGTTGAGGCTTTTGTGAGTTTTGGGGAGGGAATAGAAGGTAGGGATCTTTGGAAAGTCAGTACGTACATAGTCCCATGTCTTTTTAGGGATGATGACATTGGCAAAAGCGGAGTATTGAACCTATCGACCAATCTAGAAGAGATGGGTCTGTACCATTCAGGGTTGTCCAGAATTTTTTTGCACATAAGTACATATTGCTTATTGTCCATGACCACAATATTACCTCCTTTGTCAGATTGTTTAATGGTGACGGAGAAATTATTTGCAAGGTCCATGAGAGCTTGCTGCTCATTGTGGGTCAAATTCTGTTTACATTTGAGTAGTTTATGAGTAGTTTATCAATGTCTCTGGAGACTAATTTGAGAAAAGCCACCACATTGGGGTTGGTACTGGGAGGGGGAAAGCGGTCAGATTCCTTTTTGAGCACCGAGCTTGATGGAGGTGGCGGGTCCAACGGCTGGCCGCATTTTTGCTGGAGTTGCTCCACGTCAACACAATCTATGAGATCAGTCTGGTCGCTTGCTCGCAAAAGTGAAATTAATTGGTCGATTGCCTTTTGTTCCTCTTTGGTTTTGGAAAGGGTTTCGTTTTGTTCTTGTTTGTTGTACGTACTTTTTAATTTGAGTTTACGTGCAAACATTTGTAAATCCTCAAAGCAGAGTTCTGCTTAAAAAAAAAAAATAATGTCTGCAGCTACAAATACTGCAGCTGCTGACTTTTAATAATAGGACACTTACCTTTCCCAGGGTCCAGCGATGCGGGAGTACGAAGCCCTGCTCGTCTCCCCCTCCTCTCTGCGGCGCCAGCATTGTAAATGTGGGTGCCTGGCTGTGGCTTCACAGCCAGGCACCCACTGCACATGCGCGAGCCGCGCCGTGACTGGCCGGGCAATCATCTGAGACCTGTGACGTGTCCCAGACGATTGCCGAGACAGAGGGGGGAGAGGTGATCCGGGAGGAAGGGGGAGCTGGGACACTCTGAAAAAAAGGGTACCGGCTCCCCCCCAAAAAAAATTTCATGCCAAATGTGGCATGTCAGGGGGGGTCACTTCCCTTAAAGCGGAAGTTCCATTTTTGGGTGGAACTCCGCTTTAATATGGTCAAATTTGTCCAAGGTGGCAGTGGGGAAAAAACCTAGACCTTTGGACAAAAGTGTGGTTTCAAAGTTGGTGAGTGTATGAGAAGAGAGGTTAATTATGTTCATTTGGGATTCCTGATGTGTGGGTTCACTGGTTTGTTGCCCTTGCTTGTGTTGGGGATAGTGTGGTTGTGAAAAAGGGGACTTTGTGAGATGTGTGGTGTAGACGAAATAACGATCTTGACATCTTTGTGTGTGTCATTAATGGATGAAATAGAGGAAAGCTCATTAGCCACACCCAGTGAGTTACCTGATACCAAGGAGGAGTTACAGCACCCATAGTGATTTCTTGGCTGATGGATCAGAAGTCCTCTCACCATTTCTTAGTTGTTTTTGACGTTCGTTGTCTTTATTTTTGTGAGATACCTGTGATTGGGAGAGGGAAAAAGAAGATACACCAGATTGTGCATGAGAAGCATTTTTAAAGGCCTTGACGTGTGTTGTGCCCAGAAAGCCACTTGTAGGCTTTGCCCTCTCTAAAGGATAGTCTGTCCCTCATGAGTTTCTTTTCTGTCTTAATGAGGATGTTTCTATTGAATCTATCTAGGCATTTGTTTCATGTTTTTTCCTTATTGGCATAGGAAGTCTGTTTTAATGGGGTGTAGTGAAACATTCATACGATCTAGATCTCTATCTATTTTGACTGTTTGTTTTTTATAGGCTGATATGAGTAGGACCATTGGGTCCTTTGAACAGTGATTGAGAACCTTTTCCCATTCCTTTTTGAACCCGGCCTGAATATTTTCAAATGTTGGAAAACGTTTTTACATGCCAGTGTAGTGATGACTTCTTCTCTAGAGTTTTGCCCAGACCGAAGAAGAGAGAAGAGAGGTCAGTCTGTCCAAAATCCCTGAGGTAGGCTGTCATGTGTTTGTCCCATTCCTCGCCCTTAATGTCCACCATGATGAAATAAAATTGAATATATAAGAAAAGCAAAAGAAGCTCAGCAGTGTCTGTATGAGAAATAAAATTTATAAGCATATGTGTCTTTACGCACATGTAAAAGTAAGAATATTAAATATATAAAGCAGAAACCTCAAAGATGGTTGGGGGGAGACAACCGGGTATGTGCTACTCTGAATTTGATATGGAAAAAAGAAGAGGTTGAATTTCTGCTATAAATTTGGCCACATCCCTGATTGAGAGAAACAAACTCCATTAATTTGTGGGACTTTTAGGGCTCAGAGGAATGTGCAAATGACAAAAATTGTATAAGCAAAGATATTTATTAGTATCAAAGGTGAGGGGCGTTCGTTTCTCTCAAGAATAGTGAAAACTTCATCCTTAAGCATTCCAGGGGCAACACCAAAAAACAATGATGCCCAGCAGGTGGGGGGGCGGAGGTGGGTAGGCTCTTGTCATTCATAGACAAGTGACGAGAAGTCACCTCAAACAAGTTCGTCCTTCACACAGTAGAGCGAGGGTATTCCATTGAATTTTCCAACACCCCACCCACCAGATACTTGATGACGGCACTCCCCAGAGACAAAGAGAAAGCAGAGGGATTCCTGTCAACACTAGAAAATCTACTAACACAGAACATCATAACGGCAGTTCAGTAACACAAAATAGGTGAGGGGTTTTACTTGCACATTTTTGCCTGGAAAAAACCCTCCGGGAAGTACAGGCTCATGTTGAACCTAAAATCCCTCAAAAAAATAAAATAAAAAACATTTTGGATGGAATCCATCTACACAGTAAGGAACTTACTACCGCCAGGGGCCTTTATGGCCACAGTAGACTTGCAGAATCCCTATACCTTCACATACTGATCGAGACCACCACAAGAATCAAAGATTCCCGATACAGGGTCCAAAGGCTACCCTGCCCTTCCAGTACACCTTCTTGCCTTTGGAATTTCGTCAGCACCCTAAAATACTGGCAGAGGCACTAAAGGGCTTAAGTCTAGAAGGCATAGGAGTCGTACCATTTCTGGACGACCTCCTCTTTTTTGCCAGCACAAAAGAGAACTTGGCAGCCAACCTCCAGTCAAGTCTCAACTATTTAAAGAAATTAGGGTGGATAATAAACAAAAGTCCAACCTAATTCCCAGTCAGAGTAAACTACCTAGGGTATGTGCTAGACGCAAGAGAAACAAAGATCCTCCTACCACAGGACAAGGTAGCAAGATTAACGGAAGAGATTGAGACCTTATGTCTCCCCAATGCAGTTACCATCAGGAAGAGCATGAGGGTGCTCGGCCTCATGATCTCCTCCATACCGGCCATCACGAAGGCACAACTGCACACAAAACAGCTACAGAACTTCATTCTGGCTCAGTGGGATGGGAACCCACGCTCCTTGGAGTCCTGGGTCACAATCCCACAAGAGATCAAATCTTTGCTGCAATGGTGGCTCAAACCACACAAATACAGCCAGGGACGCTTATGGACACAAACAAATGTGATCCGCATAACTACATATGCTAGCACCACAGGCTGGGGAGCACACTTCGCAGAACACCTGGCCCAAGGCTCTTGGAACCAGGACTGGTCTCTTGCCTCATTGAACATAAGAGAGATGGAGGCAGTACGTCTAGCGTTGAAATCTTTCAAAACTCATATCAAGGACAGACGTATCCAAATACATACAGACCATGCTACAATCGTAGCATACATAAACACGGGTTATAACCAGGGCTCTAGGACAGGTAACCTTCGATTGGATAGCTCAGATCTGGGGGACACCTTTGGTAGACCTAGTCGCGTCAAGACACAAGGTCCCGAGATTCTTCTCCCCCTCCCCAGAGATGGAAGCGATGCGCCCCAAACACTCCCCACTCTACTGTCATTTGTCTGGCCAGTCCTTTCCGATCTTTTTATTGGCCGGGACTGAAGGAGAGTGGGTGGTGCTTTTTGCGGCACCACTTCCGGTTTTCGGCTCACTGCTGTGTGCTCTGGGTAGCAGAGGTCGGTGTCGGTACCAGGGAAAGGCAGGACGGTCAGGCTGAAGCTCAGTGCGGTGCTGCATTGTCGGTGCTCCTCCCCCTTGCCGTACCCCGAGGGGTCTGGGGGTGACATCGGGGGGATGGGCTGGCGGCGGATCGGGTGGAGAAGTTACCGAGACCCCCCCAGCCGGAGCTCCATGAGACCGGGGAGGTGGCTGGCTGGCCGGGGAGGGAGTGAGGCGGCCTCTGCTGCTCGGATGGTGTGAGTGGAGGATCTGCTGTGAGGCTGCACCGAGGAGGATCGGCGGGGATGGCCGGGACCCAGAAGGTAAAAGAGAATTAGTGTGAGAGATTCAAGACTGTGAATGAAAGCTGAGTGACAGCTGGGTACAATGGCTGCATTTAATGCAATTGATGGCACAGTGGTGGCATTTGATGGGCACAGTGGTGGCATTTGATGGCACAGTGGCTGCAATTGATGGGCACAGTGGCTGCAATTGATGGGCACAGTGGCTGCAATTGATGGCACAGTGGCGGCATTTCATGGGCACAGTGGCTGCAATTTATGGGCACAGTGGCTGCATTTGATGGGCACAGTGGCTGCAATTGATGGCACAGTGGCGGCATTTCATGGGCACAGTGGCTGCAATTTATGGGCACAGTGGCTGCAATTTATGGGCACAATTTATGGGCACAGTGGCTGCATTTGATGGGCACAGTGGCTGCATTTGATGGGCACAGTGGCTGCATTTGATGGCACAGTGGCTGCATTTGATGGCACAGTGGCTGCATTTGATGGCACAGTGGCTGCAATTTATGGGCAACCATAAATGAGAACCTAGTCGCGTCAAGACACAAGGTCCCGAGATTCTTCTCCCCCTCCCCAGAGATGGAAGCGATGCGCCCCAAACACTCCCCACTCTACTGTCATTTGTCTGGCCAATCCTTTCCTATCTTTTTATTGGCCGGGACTGAAGGACAGTGGGTGGTGCTTTTTGCGGCACCACTTCCGGTTTCCGGCTCACTGCTGTGTGCCCTGGGTAGCAGAGGTCGGTGTCGGTACCAGGGAAAGGCAGGACGGTCAGGCTGAAGCTCAGTGCGGTGCTGCATTGTCGGTGCTCCGCCCCCTTGCCGTACCCCGAGGGGTCTGGGGGTGACATGGGGTGGGATGGGCTGGCGGCGGATCGGGTGGAGAAGTTACCGAGACCCCCCCAGCCGGAGCCCCATGTGACCGGGGAGGTGGCTGGCTGGCCGGGGAGGGAGCGAGGCGGCCTCTGCTGCTCGGATGGTGTGAGTGGAGGATCTGCTGTGAGGCTGCACCGAGGAGGATCGGCGGGGATGGCCGGGACCCAGAAGGTAAAAGAGAATTAGTGTGAGAGATTCAAGACTGTGAATGAAAGCTGAGTGACCGCTGGGTACAATGGCTGCATTTAATGCAATTGATGGCACAGTGGTGGCATTTGATGGGCACAGTGGTGGCATTTGATGGCACAGTGGCTGCAATTGATGGGCACAATGGCTGCAATTGATGGGCACAGTGGCTGCAATTGATGGGCACAGTGGCTGCATTTGATGGGCACAGTGGCGGCATTTGATGGCACAGTGGCTGCATTTGATGGGCACAGTGGCTGCAATTGATGGGCACAGTGGTGGCATTGGATGGCACAGTGGTGGCATTTAATGGGCACAGTGGCTGCAATTTATAGGCACAGTGGCTGCAATTGATGGCACAGTGGCTGCAATTGATGGCACAGTGGCTGCATTTGATGGCACAGTGGCTGCATTTGATGGCACAGTGGCTGCATTTGATGGGCACAGTGGCTGCATTTGATGGGCACAATGGCTGCAATTGATGGGCACAGTGGCTGCAATTGATGGGCACAGTGCTTGCAATTGATGGGCACAGTGGCTGCATTTGATGGGCACGGTGGCTGCATTTGATGGGCACAGTGGCTGCTATTGATGGGCACAGTGGCAGCATTTGATGGCACAGTGGGGGTATTTGATGGGCACAGTGGCAGCATTTCATAGGCACAGTGGCTGCAATTTATGGGCACAGTGGCTGCAATTTATGGGCACAGTGGCTGCATTTGATGGGCACAGTGGCTGCAATTGATGGGCACAGTGGCGGCAATTGATGGGCACAGTGGCTGCAATTGATGGGCACAGTGGCTGCAATTCATAGGCACAGTGGCTGCAATTTATGGGCACAGTGGCTGCATTTGATGGGCACAGTGGCTGCAATTGATGGCACAGTGGCGGCATTTCATGGGCACAGTGGCTGCAATTTATGGGCACAGTGACTGCAATTTATGGGCACAATTTATGGGCACAGTGGCTGCATTTGATGGCACAGTGGCTGCATTTGATGGCACAGTAGCTGCATTTGATGGCACAGTGGGTGCAATTTATGGGCACAGTGGCTGCATTTTATGGGCACAGTGGCTGCATTTGATGGGCACAATGAATGCAGTTAATGAGCACAGTGGCTGCATTTGATGGGCACAGTGGCTGCAATTGATGGGCACGGTGGCTGCAATTGATGGGCACAGTGAGGCTGCAATTGATTTTTTTTCAGTATTTTTTTTTTTTGTTTGCGCCCCCCCAAATTTTTTGAGCACCAGCTGCCACTGCTGGAGATCCAGAAATGCTAATTGGTCGGTATCCTGGACTGAGATGAAGGATATGTATTATTGTTGCAGTGTGAGACTAAATCCAGGAATGAATCCTCTGGGTCATCCCAGATGACAATTATATAATCTACATATCTCTCATAGTAAATAAAATGGGGGGTATATGGGTTATGGTGCCAGATGTGATCGGTCTCCCAGAGACCCATAGTTAAATTGGCATAGCTGGGGGCAGAATTTGCCCCCATCGCTGTGCCAACCAGTTACAGAAAAAAGTCACCATTGAATTCAAAATACTTTACCTTTATGATGATACAGCTGGAGATCCAAAAATGCTAATTGGTCGGTATCCTGGACTACTGTGAAGGATAACCCATATGTATTATTGTTGCAGCGCAAGACAAAATCCAAAATTTGCCCCATCGCTGTGCCAACCAGTTGCAGAAAAAAGTCACCATTGAATTCTAAATAGTTGTGAGTTAGGCAAAACTCAGTGGCGTCTATGATGAACTGGGCTTGTTGGAAGTTTATTAGCGGATATTCCATCAAAAAGTGTGACACTACTTGGAGGTCCACTCCATGGGGGATGGAGGTGTAAAAGAGAATTACATTCCTATATGCCCACCTATATGTAGGTTCCCAAGTGTAGTACGCTAGTTGTTCTAACAGGTGTACCCCGTCTCGGATATACCATGAGAGGTTTTGGGTCAAAGGTTGTAGGAATTGATCTATATATTGTGAAAAGGGGGTTGTTGATGCTGTCCATTGCTGCTACAATGGGCCTGCCAGGTGGATTTTCAGTTTTTGTGAACTTTTGGTATAAGATCGAAATGAGTGGAAAATAGATCCTTGTTGAAAAAAGCCAATTCCTGTTTGTTAATGATGCCGACCTCTTTTGCCCATTGGGCAAGTAAGGATGCTTCCTTGGTGAATATAGGTAATGGGTAGGAGCGTAGTCTCTAGTATGTTGTATTATTGGGGAGAAGTCTATAGGCTTCTTTTAGATATACAGTATCTCACAAAAGTGAGTACACCCCTCACATTTTTGTAAATCTTTTCATGTGACAACACTGAAGAAATTACACTTTGCTACAATGTAAAGTAGTGAGTGTAAAGCTTGTATAACAGTGTAAATTTGCTGTCCCCTCAAAATAACTCAACACACAGCCATTAATGTCTAAACCGCTGGTAACAAAAAGGAATGCAACCCTAAGTGAAAATGACCAAATCGGGCCCAAAGTGTCAATATTTTGTGTGGCCACCATTGTTTTCCAGCACTACCTTAACCCTCTTCGGCACGGAGTTTACCAGAGCTTCACAGGTTGCCACTGGAGTCCTCTTCCACTCCTCCATGACCACATCACGGAGCTGGTGGATGTTAGAGACCTTGCGCTCCTCCACCTACTGTTTGATGGATGGTTTAGGTCTGGAGACATGCTTGGCCAGTCCATCACCTTTACCCTTGGCTTCTTTATCAAGGTAGTGGTTGTCTTGGAGGTGTATTTGGGGTCGTTATGTTGGAATACTGCCCTGCGGCCCAGTCTCTGAAGGTAAGGGGATCATGCTTGGCTTCAGTATGTCACAGTACATGTTGGCATTCATGGTTCCCTCAATGAACTGTAGCTCCCCAGTGCTGGCAGCACTTATGCAGCCCCAGACCATGACACTCCCACAACCATGCTTGACTGTAGGCAAGACACACTTGTCGTTGTACTCCTCACCTGGTTGCCACCACACACGCTTGACACCATGTGAACCAAATAAGTTTATCTTGGTCTCATCAGACCACAGGACATAGTTCCAGTGATCCATGTCCTTAGTCTGTTAGTCTTCAGCAAGCTGTTTGCGGTCTTTCTTGTGCATCATCTTTAGAAGAGGCTTCCTTCTGAGAAGACAGCCATGCAGACCAGTTTGATGCAATATGCGGCGTATGGTCTGAGCACTGACAGGCTGCCCCCCCACCCCTTCAACCTCTGCAGCATTGCTGGCAGCACTCATACATCTATTTCCCAAAGACAACCTCTGGATATGACACTGAGCACGTACACGCAACTTCTTTGATCGACCATGGCGAGGCCTGTTCTGAGTGGAGCCTGTCCTGTTAAACTGCTGTATGGCTTGGCCACCGTGCTGCAGCTAAGTTTCAGGGTCTTGGCAATCTTCTTGTAGCCTAGGCCATCTTTATGTAGAGCAACAATTCTTTTTTTTTAAGATCCTCAGAGAGTTCTTTGCCATGAGGTGCCATGTTGAACTTCCAGTGACCAATATGAGAGAGTGAGAGCGATAACACCAAATTTAACACACCTGCTCTGCATTCACACCTGAGACCTTGTAACACTGAGTCACATGACACAGTGGAGGGAAAATGGCTAATTGGGCCCAATGTGGACATTTTCACTTAGGGATGTACTCACTTTTGTTGCTAGCGATTTAGACAGCTGTGTTGTTGTTTTGAGGGGACAGCAAATTCACACTGTTATACAAGCTGTGCACTCACTACTTTACATTGTAGCAAAGTGTCATTTCTTCAGTGTTGTCACATGAAAATATATAATAAAATATTTACAAAAATGTGAGGGGTGTACTCACTTTTGTGAGATACTGTACATCCCTATCCTGAACGACTATACCTCCTCCCTTTGTCAACAGTTTTTATAATGAGATTGTGATTATGAGTGAGGTCCTGGAGAGCTTTTTCACCAGGAGTGAGGTTTTAATGTTTGGGTCGATTAGAGTGTGCATGTTGGCACGTATTTATAATTTTGACGTAGACAACCTGGTAAAATGTTTTTGTAAGTAGGGACCTTTCTTGTGAACAAGGTTAAACACCCATTTGGGTTTGAAAATTTGTGTGTTTACCAGGGGGGAGGTAGACATATGGGTAAATAGGGCTAGATCCTCATCATGACTCGTATATAAAACTCCTCCAATAATTGTTCGCCAACTGGGTCAACATAGGTTTGGATTTCAGGATCCTGGGGAGGTCGATCGGGAGGAGTAGGAAGTCCTTTAAGGATTGTATGGTGTAATAGCGTTTTAGGGTGAGATTACGGATTAAGCTATTTAGGTCTTTGTAAATTGTGCAAGGGTTGGGTGGGATGGGGCGAAATCCAATCCCTGATTTGAGTAGAGAAATTTCAGAAGCAGATAACTGATGTGTGGACAAATTAAAGATCTTAACTGTGTTACAAGTCTGACTCTGTGTATGTGCCCCCACTTTCCTCTACGTCAAACTTTCTTTTGGCCTTGTGGTTGTGGCCGCTCTGCGGGGAGGGGCACTAAAAAATCCAACTTGATAGTGGTGGTGGATATCAGTGTGGAGATAAGTTCATTAACATCCATTGGAGTGTGACCAGATGAACTGTCACTCCTAGGTGTACCTGATGGTATGGTAGCGGGTTTTGTGCCGGAGGGTGAATTCAGTATGGGATTTTGTGGAGCTATAGAATATAAATGAGCTGGTCTGGGGCCAATCGCACCTGCACTGGAAATAGAAGTGCTGGCTTCTTGGGGCAGGATTGGGGATTTTTTGTTGAGTAAAAAGTTGGCTTGATCTTTTTTGGATTTTTTTTAGGAGCAGGATTTGGAACATTTTTTGGAGGAGGACATAGTTTGTTTCCACACCTGATTGTGAGAATTTTACAGGGGCAAAATTGTGTTGTGTAAAAGAAACAGAGCTCCTGGGTGTCGTGGGTCTATGGGTGGGACCAGTTTCTCGCTGCCTGAATTTGGGCTGGCAAGCCATAAATGCGATGGGGGTGGTGTGGCCCTGTGTCAGAGGAGGATTAGGTGTGGCCCGAGGTTTTTTCCAATTGAAAACCCTGTGGAAGTTGTAATCGTCTAGGTCTCTACGTACAGTACCTTGAAAAAGTATTCATACCCCTTGAAATTTTCCACATATTGTCATGGTACAACCAAATAAGTAAATGTCAAAGTCCAGAATGGCCCAATCAAAGTCCAGACCTAAATCCAATTGAGAATCTGTGGCAAGACTTGAAAATTGCTGTTCACAGGCGCTCTCCATCCAATCTGACAGAGCTTGAGAAAAATCGGCAAGAATGTCACTCGCTAGATGTGCAAAGCTGGTAGAGACATACCCAAAAAGACTAAATGCAGTGAAAGGTGGTTCTACAAAGTATTGACTCAGGGGGGCTTAATACGAATGCACGCCACACTTTTCACATATTTGTTTGTAAAACATTTTGAAAACCATTTATCATTTTCCTTCCATTTTACAATGATGTGCCACTTTCTGTTGGTTTATCACCTAAAATACATTTACCTTTTTGGTTGTAACATGACAAAATGTGAAAAATTTCAAGGGGTATGAATACTTTTTCAAGGCACTGAGTTTTAGATCCTCATTCTTTTTGGTGTGTTTTTTTGAGGGTGTGTAACCATTTGTCAGGGTGATGAGGAGTGAGTAGTAAGAGTGTAGAAATGTTTCCTTTAAGTGTTGGGTAAAATAGCGAGTATTTAAGTTCTCGCTGTCTTATGTTAGTTTGCATCCATTTTTGGGTAGAAAAAATATTAAAATCTGGAACTATTCAAGGGCTAGTTCTGAAGTAAAAAAAGTTGTCCAAGTTTACACTGCATGTTATGTCACATGGTCACATGGGGTGTAGTAGGAAGCCCTGAGTGATTATGCAGTCTCCTGGGATTTCAGTGTTGTGCCGTAGGAAGTCCTCATAATAGACAGACAAGTAAACACAGTGTGCCGTAAATCAGGGGAGATCTGGGCATGCTCAGTGAAGTCATTCTAAAGAACAAAAAGGATTGCAACAATACTAAGCAAGTAAGGAGATATCTACAAGCAGTGTTCATTAGGGTTTTTTATGCTGATTTACATGGGACAAAGTTGTCGGGGAGAGTTTACAATCACTAGTACCCTCAGACCTGGAGGTGAAATTTTGTGAGATATGTATTGTGACAAAGAATTTGTCCCACGATAGGTGGTTTGCTGATATAAGTTGTTCGATCTTCCTAAAGCAGAAGGTACATTCCAAATTTTGGATTGGGACAGTTAGAGGGAGGGTATGAAAAATCCTGGCGGGATTCACATATATAGTCGTAAGATTTCATACTTGGCAGATTCTGTGTCACGTATAAGCTCCATGTTGTGCATGGAGGAAAGAAACTGCAATCAGGTGATATATTGATGTGTACCGATGTGCCATATGATAAAACGTGGTTCCTCAATATAAAAGAAATGATATAAAATATTAACAAAGAAGGGACATAGTTACTGAAGAAGTGACCACCGCAGCACAATATAACTTCTTGAAAAAGTAAAAGAGAGAGGGTGATTATTGGTGCAAAGTGGACACCTAAATCATGCAAAGTACAACTGAAGGTGGAACCAATTATAGTCCATGATAACATGGCATAGCCCATATGTGATCTGGGTATGTGTGTATATATATATATATATATATATATATATATATATATATATATATATATAATCTGAGTATAGCTCACTGAGGCAGCTCCATGTAGAAGCACACGGATATATATATATATATATATATATATATATATAATCTGAGTATAGCTCACTGAGGCAGCTCCATGGGAAACACACGGAACTACTCACAAGTGTAGTTTTGTATCAAGTATGTAGTGCATGGTATTGTGTAGGGTGGTCCTCAATGCTGCAAACTGGGGGGTCCATGAGGGAAGCTGTCATCTGCCAGGCTGTGCGGGTGGCCAGTGCCAGTGGATTCCAGCGCTTCCTGGTCCGTGGAACTCAGTGACAGACCGGGGATGACGTCATTTCCCAGATGCAACGTAGGGACGTAACGGCGATGCATTTGCGGAGCATGCTCTTCTCCAAGCTGTGATGGAGCTACACTTAGAGGGCACCTGTGCTTCTCCTTGTGTTTCCCATAGAGCTGCTTCTTGCTTTTACAGGGAGCTGCCTCAGTGAGCTATACTGGGATCACATACGGACTATGGCATGTTATCATAAGCCACTTTTTATAACTGGTTCCCCCTTCAGTTGTACTTTGCATGATTTAGTGTCCACTTTGCACCAATAATCACCCTCTCTTCTTCACTTGTTCAAGAAGTTATATTGTGCTGCAGTGGTCACTTCTTCAGTAACCATGACACTTTGTTAATATTTCATATAATTTTTTATTCTTTTTACATTGAGGAACAAAGGTTTATAATTTCTTTGTGTTATTGATTACTGGTTTCCGACATATGTCACATCGGTACACATAAATATATCACCTCATTGTGGTTTGTTTCCTCCATGCACAATGAGCTTATACATGACATAGCATCTGCAAAGTATGAAATCTTGGAAGAACTATATATGTTATTCCCATCAGAATTGTTCACACCCTCCCTCCAACTATCCCAACCCAAACTTAAGGAATGTACCTTCTGCTTTAGGAAGATTGAACAACTTATCATAACAGCAAACCACCAATGGTGGGACAAATTCTTTTTGTCACAATACATATCCCACAAAATGTCACCTCGGGCCCGAGGGTACTTAAGACCTGTCCTTTTTTTATTTCAGAACTAGCCCTTGAATGGTCCCAGATTTCTGAGTTTTGCACCCAAAAATGGATCCAAACTATCATAAAACAGTGAGAACTTAAAAAGGAGTTCCACCCAGGGGGTCCATTAAAAAAAAAAATTAAAAGTCAGCAGCTACAAATACTGCAGCTGCTGACTTTTAATTGGACACCTACCTATCCCTGGGTCCAGTGATGCGGGGGATTGAAGCCCCGCTTGCCCCCCCCCTCCGCTCGTCGGCGCCGGTATTTTAACTGTGGGCGCCGGGCTGTGGCTTCACAGCCTGGCACCCACTGCGCATGAGCGAGTGGCGCCGCGCACCGTGATTGGCCGCTCAATCACCTGGGACCTGTAATGGGTCCCAGATGATTGACAGGAGGGAGGGAGCAGAGCCGAGCCCTTCCTGTGCCAAGGGGGAAGTGATGTCACCAGCGCAGGCAAAGGAAGAGGCAGACTACGAGGGACCACCTAGCAACAGGCATTTAGAGGTAAGTAAAAAAAAAATATATCCAAATGTTTTTTTGTTTTTTAGAATTTTTCAGGTATTTTTGTTTTTTTGGGTGAAACCCCACTTTAAATACACATATTTTATCCAACAATTAAAGTATACAGTTTCTGCACTCTTAGGCCCCTTTCACACTGTTGGACTGTTCAGGTTTTGTTGGCGGACCTGAACGGGCGCTCCATGCTAGTCTATGGAGCAATGGATGTCAGCGGTGACATGTCCGCTGACATCCAACCCGGTCCGATCTGCTAAAATCAGACGGATGGCCCTACGTTCGCATCCGTCCCTATCGGATCGGTGAGATCTGATGAAAATGGACATGCTGTCCGTTTTCCTCCGATCTCTCCATAGCAACTAGAGGCGCTCGACAAGCCCCTTCCAGCTCAGTGAACAGAGAGGGACCTGTCCACTGCCAGCTCAGCGGAGATCAACGGAGAGATTTCCTGCTGAGCTGGTGGACAGAGGCGGACTCTGTGGCAGCAAATCCGCCTCGTGGGAATGAAGCCTTTCTACTCACTCCTCATCTCCCTAACAAATGGTTACACACCCTTAAAATACAAACTAAAAAGAATGAGGATCTAATACTCAGGACTAAGTTGGGTAAGATACGTGGAGACCTAGACGATTACAACTTCCACAGGGTTTTCAGTTCGAAGAAACTTCGGGCCACACCTGATCCCCCTCTGCCACAGGGCTACACCACCCCCATGGCACTTATGGCTGGCCAACCCAATTCCAGGGTGCGAGAAACTGGTCCCACCCATAGACCCACAGCACCCAGGAGTTCTGTTTCGTTTACACAACACAATTCTGCCCCTGTAAAATTCTCCCCCATCGGGCGTGGGAACAAACTATGTCCTCCTCCAAAAAATGTTCCAAATCCTGCCGCTAAAAAAGATCAAGCAAACTTCTCACTCAGCAAAAAAAAACCCAGATCCTGCCTCAAGAGGCCAGCACTTCTAGTTCCAGTGCAGGTGCAATTGGGCCCAGACTGGCTCATTTATATTCTACAGCTCCACAAAATCCCAAACCGAGTTCACCCTCCAACACAACCCCCTTCCATACCATCAGGTACACCTAGAAGTGACAGTCCATCTGGTCATACTCCAGTGGATGTTGATGAACATATCTCCACACTGATATCCACCACCACTAACAAGTTGGATTTGTTAGTGCCCCCCCCCCCCCCCTCGCAGACTGGCCACAACCACAAGGCCAAAATAAAGTTTGATGTAGAGGAAAGCAGGGGGGGCATACACAGAGTCAGACTTGTAACACAGTAAAGATCTTTAATTTGTCCACACATCAGTTATCCGATTCTGAAATTTCTCTGCTTAATCTGGGATTGGATATCGCTCCATCCCACTCAATCCTTTCACAATTTACAAAGACCTAAATAGCTTAATTCGTAATCTCACCCTAAAACGCTATTACACCATACAATCCCTAAAGGACTCCCGATCCACCTCCCAGGATCCTGAAATCCAAACCTATGTTGACCCAGTTGGCGAACAATTATTGGAAGTTTTATATACGAGTGATGATGAGGATCTAGCCCTATTTACCCAACATCCATCCACCGTCCACCCCCCCCCCCCTGTTAAACACACCCATTTTAAACCCAAGTCGGTGTTTAACCCTGTTCACTACTTACAAACATTTTACCTGGTTGTCTACTCTGAAATTATAAATATGTGCCAACATGCACTCTAATTGATCCAAACATTCAAACTCCACTCCTGGTGAACAACAAGCTTTCCAGGACCTCACTCATAATCACAATCTTATTATAGATCAATTCCTGCAATCTTTGACCCAAAACCTCCTATCGTGTACACTTGTTAGAACAACTAGAGCACTACACTTGGGAACCTACATATAGGTGGGCATCGCTTGATGTAAATTCTCTTTTACACCTCCATCCCCCATGGAGTGGACCTCCAAGCAGTGTCACACTTTTTGATGGAATATCCACTAATAACTGAGTTTTGCCTAACTCGCAACTATTTTGAATTGAAGGGTGGCTTTTTTTCTGCAACTGTTTGGCACAGCGATGGGGGCAAATTTTGGATTTTGTCTGCAACAATAATACATATGGGTTATCCTTCACCTCAGTCCAGGATACCGACCAATTAGCATTTTTGGATCTCCAGCTAGATCATCATGAAGGTAAAGTAATGGCCAAAAAATTATGTTAAACCCACAGCTGGCAATTCGTTTCTGCACTTTAACAGTTGCCAGCACCCCAGGTGGATATCGAATATCCCCAAGAGTCAGTTCTGTTATTTATGGAGGAACTGTACCAAAGAAAGCGATTATAAGGACCAAAGCTCGCTACTTACCAAAACAATTTGCACTTATTACTGTGTAAATAACAATGGCAGGGAAGGGGTTAAACACTAGGGGGCAATCAAGGAGTTAAGTGTGTCCTAGGGAGGTGTTCTAACTGGGGGGGGATGGGCTTCCACTGACATGACGGCGATCACTGCTCCCGATGACAGGGAACAGTAGATCCCTGTCATGTCACTAGGCAGAACGGGGAAATGCCTTCTTTACAAAGGCATCTCCCCGTTCTTCCGCTCTGTGACACGATCGCAGGCCCCCGGCAGACATTGAGTCCGCGAGTCTGTGGCGAGCGCGTGCCCACAATGCCGTGAATTAAAGGGGACATACCCGTACGCCCATTTGCCCAGCCGTGCCATTGTGCTGACATACATCACCGTGCGCTGGTCGGCTAGTGGTTAAAACACTAGAATCTAGTTTGAATTCCTTTGGTGCCATGGTAGGCATAAACTACCCCGCACAGTCCTGAAAAACCCTTCACCTCTGGAGGGAGCAGCGCCCCCCAATTTTCATGACTACTATATGGCTTCTCAGTTATCCCACTTTTACTATTTTACATAGTTACATAATAGGTGAGGTTGAAAAAAGTCCATCAAGTCCAACCTATGTGTGTGATATTATGTCAGTATTACATTGTATATATATATATGTTGTGGTCGTTCTGGTGCTTATCTAATAGTTTTTTGAAACTATTGATGCTCCCCGCTGATACCACCGCCTGTGGAAGGGAATTTCACATCCTTGCTGCTCTTGCAGTAAAGAACTCTCTACGTAGTTTAAGGTTAAACCTCTCTTCTTCTTCTGGCCACGAGTCTTGTTAAACTCCCTTCTGCAAAAAAGTTTTATCCCTATTGTGGGGTCACCAGTATGGTATTTGTATATTGAAATCTTATCCCCTCTCAAGCGTCTCTCCTCCAGAGAGAATAGGTTCAGTGCTCGCAACCTTTATCATAACCAATATCCTCCAGACCCTTTATTAGCTTTGTTGCCCTTCGTTGTACTCGCTCCATTTCCTGTACATCCTTCCTAAAGGACTCTTGCCCAGAACTGGACAGCATACTCTAGGTGCGGCCCAACCAGAGTCTTGTAGAGTGGGAGAATTATCGTTTTATCTTTGGAATTAATCCCCTTTTTAATGTATGCCAATATTCTGTTTGCTTTGTTAGCAGCAACTTGGCATTGCAAGCAATTGCTGAGCCTATCATCTACTAGGACCCCCAGGTCCTTTTCCATCCTAGATTCCACCAGAGGTTCTCCCCCCAGTGTATAGATTGCATTCATATTTTTGCCACCTAAATGCATTATTTTACTTTTTTCTACATTAAACCTCATTTGCCATGTAGTTGCCCACCCCATTAATTTGTTCAGATCTTTTTGCAAGGTTTCCACATCCTGCGGAGAAGTTATTGCCCTGCTTAGCTTAGTATCGTCCGCAAATGCAGAGATTGAACTGTTTACCCTATCCTCCAGGTCATTTATGAACAAATTAAATAGGATTGGTCTCAGCACAGAACCCTGGGGGACCCCACTACCCACCCCTGACCATTCCCGAATACTCCTTACTCCTGATTACCCTCCACCCTCTAAACTTGCTCTTGTAGCCAGTTTTCAATCCATGTACTTACCCTATGGTACATGCCAACTGACCTTATTTTGTACAGTAAACATTTATGGGGAACTGTGTCAAATTATTTAGCAAAATCCAGATACACCACATCTACAGGCCTTCCTTTATCTAGATGGCAACTCACCTCCTCATAGAAGGTTAATAGATTGGTTTGGCAAGAACGATTCTTCGTGAATACATGCTGATTACTGCTAATGATACCGTTCTCATTACTAAAATCATGTATGTAGTCCCTTATCATCCCCTCCAACAGCTTGAATACTATTGATGTTAGGCTAACTGGTCTGTAATTCCCAGGGATGTATTTTGGGTGCTTTTTAAATATTGGTGCTACATTGGCTTTTCTCCAATCAGCTGGTACCATTCCAGTCAGTAGACTGTCAGTAAAAATTAGGAACAATGGTCTGGCAACTACTTGACTGAGTTCCTTAAGTACCTTTGGGTGCAAACCACCTGGTCCTGGTGATTTATTAATGTTAAGTTTTCCATGTCTAATTTAAATTATGTCCTCTGTTAACCATGGAGGTGCTTCCTGTGATGTGTCATGAGGATAAACACTGCAGTTTTGGTTAATGAAGCCCCCCGATTCCCTTGTGGAGACTGAGGAGAAGAATAAATTCACCTTCGCCATCTCCCCATCCTTTGTAACCAGATGACCTTCCTCATTCTTTATGGGGCCAATATGGTCTGTCCTCCCATTTTTACTGTTTACATACTTAAAGAATTTCTTGGGATTTATTTTACTTTCCTCCGCCTATGTGTCTATCTTAGCTGCCCTAATTGCAGCCTTACATTTCTTGTTGCACTCCTTATAAAGTCTGAATGCTAACGATGATCCCTCAACCCTGTATTTTTTTAAGGCCTTTTTCTTTGCTTTTATATGCATTTTTACATTGGAGTTAAGCCATCCAGGACTTGTTTTCACTCTTTTAAATGTATTACCCAATGGGATACATTGGCTAATGCCCTTATTTAACATAAGCAAGACAAGCAGCGCCAGATCTAAGTGCAGCAATAAGTTTAAAAGGTTTTAATGTAAAGTAATGCACTTACTAAAAACAAAGTACACTGCCTTATAATTTTCAGACCAAAAATTTGATTGTGTATGGGCTGTCTTTAACCACTTCAGCCCCGGAAGGATTTACCCTCTTAATGACCAGGCCATTTTTTGTGATACGGCACTACGTTAATTTAACTGACAATTGCGTGGTCGTGTGAAATTGTACCAAAATAAAAAATGTCCTTTTTTTCCCTTGAAATAGAGCTTTCTTTTGGTGATATTTGATCACCTCTGCGGTCTTTATTTTTTGCGCTATAAACAAAGACCATTCATTTTGAAGAAAACTATATTTTTTTACTTTCTGCTATAAAACATACCCAATAAAAAATTCAATCTAATTTCTTCATCAATTTAGGCCAATACTGTATGTATTCTCCTACATACAAAAAAAACAATAAGCATGTATTGATTGGTTTGCGCAAATGTTATAGCGTCTACAAAATAGGGGATAGATTTATGGCATTTTTATTTTTTTTTACTAGTAATGGGGGTGATCAGTGATTTTTAGCGGGACTGCAACATTGCAGCAGATGGATCGGACACCTAACTGACCTTTTTGGCACTTTCTTGGGAACCAGTGTTCAGTGCTAAAAATATGCACTGACATTGTACTAATCCCACTGGCAGGGAAGGGGTTAATATTAGGGGCAATCAAGGGGTTACCTGTGTTACCTTGGTGTGTTTACTAACTGTATGGGGGATGGGCTGCCTGGGAAAACACAAAGATCCATCTTCCTGCATAGCAGAAAGACAGGATCTGTGTCATCCCGTCAGAACGAAGATCTGCTTTGTTTACTTAGGCAGATCCCCATTCTGTCTCTGCAGGGAAGGGATCGCGTGCGCCCGGTGGACATCGAGTCCGCCTGACCCGCTAATTGGCTCTCCCACTGGCCAATCGGTGCCCGTGCCCACAGAAGCTAGCACATGTACCAGTTTAGCGATTCGCGCAGCCAAGCCACCTTGCCAGTATTGCTGTGGCGGCTGGTCAGCAAGTGGTTAATGAGCATGTAGGTAAGTAGATGGAAAAGTTGTCTTTCATTACAAATAACTTTTGGCTAGAAGGGTATAGCTTATTATATAACTTTATAACAATTAGTCAAGTAAAACGAGGAGTATCTGTATATGAATGTTTAAAGACTTACCTGTTTAATGGCTGCTTGGACTTACGACCAGCTCTCCCCACCTGAACGAAGTGTTGTACATCATTGTATTGTACAGTACAGAATTTTCATTTGTCTTCTGTACTTAAGCAAATTAAAACAACGTTATTGAGCTGGAGTTTTGTGTTTAGACCTTTTTTTCACAATACAGTACAGTAGTTAAAATGCTTACAATATTGATTTCTTGTGACTCCTCGTACAACAACCAGTTATTTTAACGACTTGGTCGTTGGAACGGAACCTTGTCGTTAGGTGAGGAGTACCTGTGTATCAAAAACTGTAAATTTAAAAATGTGTTAAACATTCATAACTTATCCAGTCAATCAGAAAAACTAAGAGAAGTGCTCTTGTGCAAAAAGTTAATTTATACTTGTATTAACAAAAAATCCCTATTTCAGTGTGGATAGCAAAATCTTCACACCCAAAAGTGCATACCCAACTCTCAAGCCGCTTACCAGCTACTGTGACCCCAAGATGGGGGTCTTGCTGCACTTTATCTCAGTATCACCATGGGATGGATATCAGGAGCAAAGATTCCTGGATGGGTTACCATACAACCAGGATGTTCAACAGTGGGCTCAGCAAAAGGGAGAGACAAAGGGGGAATGCATAGTGTAGTAATTAAAAATCCAGGCTTTTCAATGAAGGTTAACAACATCCCTCCCAGCCTATGACAGAATGATGGCCGAGCAGGGGATCAGTTATCCCGACTGGGCGTCATATGATGACAAGCAGGATGCGCCACTAATGCGCCCCCCCACAGCGATCGGGGAGGACACGTGTCGCTTGAACATAGCATCATTCCTGATCAGGATAAATAGCCAATAGTATTGGCTGTTTTCCACATGATTGGCTTTGTCCAATCATGGCCAGTCACAACTGTAAACAGAAGAGCTGTTGCCAGAAGATCCCGGCTTCTCCTCACACATTGATCGTGTAAGGGGGAGAGCAGGGATCAGTGAGTGATTTATTGTTTGATTGTATTACACTTTTCTGTGCACCACCCCCCCCCCCAATAAAGAGAACCTGTCACCGGGGATCTGTCACACAGCCCATCTGGATCTGTCACACAGGCCATCAGTACCAGCATCAGTGACCTGTCACATGGGCCATCAGTGCGAGCATCAGTGACCTGTCACACGGGCCATCAGTACCAGCATCAGTGACCTGTCACACAACCCATCCGTACCGTCACCAGTGATCTGCCACACAGCCCATCAGTACCAGCCGCCATGTTCAAAAGATTTCTTACATCTGAGGAGGCATATAAAATGCTTACTATTGTCGGATGATGAGAGCAGCGGGAAGCTCTCCTTATCAGATTCTGGTTCGGAATTCGAGCCAGTAGAGGGTAGTAAATCGGGGACTGAATCAGAGGAGGAAACTGTCCCTCCTAAAAGAATGAGAAAAACAAGATCAGAAGACCTGCCTACCACCAGCAGCAATATACACCCCAACGGCACAGACACAAATGGAACTAGACGCCAGGAAGAGGAGCCCAGTACCAGCACTGGAATAACGCACCAAACCCGAAGAATCTGGACCCAAACCTACCTTCCCGATGCCTTGGCAAACCCCTTATGGCTGCCTGCCAGCTCAGGGTCAGCTACAATCCCTCCTTTCACCGCACAGCCAGGTGTGCAGACCAACACTACCAATTTTTCTCAGATTTTTATTTGTTTTTCCCACAAGATTTGCTGCAGTAAATTGTGGACCAAACAAATCTCTTTGCAGAGCAATTTATTGTCTCCAACTCATCCTACGCCCGTATGTTTCATTGGTGATGTCTCACACTAGAGACGTATGTATAATGTATAATTTATGCTCCTAGAATGCCTGAAGGTGGCTACTTGGATGTTGGGCCTCTGCATGTGGCCAGGCTGTGTAAAAGTCTCACACATGGTATTGCCATACTCGGGAGGAGTAGCAGAATGTATTTTGGGATGTAATTGTAAGTATGCATATGCTGTGTGTGAGAAATAACTTGTTAATATGACAATTTTGTGTAAAAAAAAAAAAAAAGAAAAATAGGAAAATATTTCTTCATATTCACAAGAATTGTGGTAAAAAAATTACAACTTCAAAAAACTCACCATGCCCCTTACTAAATACCTTGGATTGTCTGCTTTCCAAAAAGGGGTAGTTTGGGAGGTATTTGTATTGTCCTGGCTTGTTGGTGTCTCAAGAAATGAGATAGGCCGTCAGTACATTATATATACATACAAAGGCCCATCATGCAAGTAGCACCTCCAGGCGTTCTAGGAGCATAAATTACACATATAATTTCCTGACAACCTATCACACTTTTGGAGGCCCTGAAGCACAAGGACAATGATAATGCCCACAAAATTACCCCATTTTGGAAAGCAAACACCCCAACGTATATTCTGTGAGGCATTATAAATCTTTTGAACATGTAATTTTTTCCACAAGTTTTTGGAAGATGTGGAAAGAATTTTTTTTTTTTTAACAAAGTTGACCATTTGTAACATATTTCTAACACATAGCATGTACATAGCAAAAATGACACCCCAAAGTACATTGTGCTACTCCTGAGTATGGTGATACCACATGTGTGAGACTTTTACACAGCCTGGCCACATACAGAGGCCTAACATTCAGCAGGCACCGTCAGGTGCTCTAGAGGCATAACATTTACAGATTGAATTTCCTGACTTCCTATTACACTTTTGTGAGGCACTGTAGGGCACTGATAAGCACTGATGTGGCACAGATGAGCACTGATGTGGCATGAATGACCATGGATGTGGCATGAATGACCACGGATGAGGCACGAATGACCACGGATGAGGCACGGATGAGCACTGATGTGGCACAGATGGGCATAAATGAGGCACAGATGGGCATGAATGAGGCACAGATGGGCATGAATGAGGCACGGGTGAGTACTGCTGCAGTCTCCCTCCTTTCCTTGCACTCTGTACTGATCAGTGTGTGCAGCGTGCGAGGAGAGAGCTGAACCGGACATGTGCCGGTTTGTTGACAAGTGATCGCGTGGTAAAGGGCTGCTGTCATTGGCCCTTTACCCTGATCCATGATGCGACGGGTGCGGAGGACCCGACAATCACGGACATTCCCGTGTGCGCACCCCAGGGGGAAAATGGGAAGCGGGATTCTGGGAGGACGCCAGAATAAGCCAACTGCGCTGTAGCTGTCATTCGGCTATGGCCCGGTCGACAAGTGGTTAATTAGCAATTCTAACAAGTGGGTATATGAAAATCATGCTAAAAAAGAGACGTATGGCCAGAGCTTTTTTGGCCATACTTCTCTTATAGATCACAGGAATGCACTTACTTGTGCTCTTTTGTAACCCAGCATCAGCCAACAGGGGGCTAAAGAGTGCTGTTGGCTGACGTCACAGAGCTGGTCTAGGTTATGGAAAAATTCTGACAATGTCGGGATTCAACCAGATGCCTGACCAGCAGCTGTTGCACGCCTGAGACAGTTGCTTCCGCCCCGTCAACAGCCCCTTGCTGCAGTGAGCGTTGGAGTCAGAGCACCCCTCTTTGCTCAGTGAAGACTGAGAACTGAGTGACCAGTGGTCATTTTATCACTCAGTTCTCAGGCCTAGAGCTGGAAGGGGGGTGTCGCTGCAGCAGGGAGCTGAGTATAAATGTTTTTTTTTGTTTTTGTTTTTTTTACTTTGCCCGCTCTTCTTTAACCACTAGGTGTCCGGGCCAATTATGACGTTTTTCACATACACTACTTAGAACTTTTACACTACTTAGAACCCCAAACGCTTTATATATTTTCTGAAAGCAGAGGCCCTGTAGAATAAAATGGTGGATATTGCAGTCTTTTTATGTCCTGTGATATTTGTTCAGTTTTTCTGTTTTCAGAAAAAAAAATTAATTTTCTCCAGTCACCTTCCAGGACAGCGCACCGGAGATATGACTGGTCCCACCTGCCAGGACACACTATCAACAACAGAGGTTAAAAACCCTCACCCCTCGCCCTCCCCCCTGCACCTCAGTTCTTGATTTTGTTTCCCTGGTGCTGCAAAACTTTTGTTGTTTTTTTGACTGACCTGATGCCCTGGGCAGATGGTCTCTTCCTAGGAGGCTGGACTTTTAGGCCGGGGAGGGCTGCGCATCCATGCAGGGCAGCTTCCCACTTCAGGGAGTGTTTTACAGTGCAGGGGTCTTCTCTGCTTAGCAGTTCTCTGGGCGCAGGGGAACTGTTCCTGGCACTCCTTGGACCAAATCAAGCTCCTTCTGTTTTCTCCCAGGCAGGGGAGCGCTGGTGGAGTGAAGCCGTTGGACGGAGCCACGCTGAGCTGGAGAGCCTGGGTTTGCCCAGCAAGTCCTGGGGGCAAACCACATTGTGGGGAACTCAGAAGCAAGATGAACCAAGCCATGTTTTTGTGGAGGACAGGCATCAGATCTGGCGGCCTGGCCCCCTTCCGGCATAATGGCAACACCCGTTGGAGGCAAATAAGAGGCCAAAAGCCACCAGAAGCGAGGGGGAAGCGGGCCAAGGAAGGTGGGTCCAGGTCTCCACCTTTCGATTAAAAACAAGGGGAAAAAGGTTTTTCGTGTCCCCCCCACCATTCTGAGCTAATTCAAATCCAAAAAGGACTCAGGTAAAAAGTGGGGGAGCAATAAGGGCAATCAGAAAGGCGGTCTCCTGTTTTCCATCCCTAGACCCCCTGGTAAAGAGTCTAAAGGATGTCAGCCTCAAAGTGTGGGGGAAGACTCTCGCAATTTCTGCCTGAGTGGGAGCAGATCTCCAGAAGCCATTACATTCTAGAATTGTTAAGGGGGGGGGGTTATCGGTTAGAACTCAGAGCGACTACTGGGCGGTATCTCAGAATTGGCGGAACATAAGTAATTGTCGTGGTCCCAGCAGATCAGGTTTGCCGGGGATTTTATACCCACATTTTCATGGTCCAGAAACCCTCAGACAAGTTTCGCCTGATCATAAATCTCCGAAAACTAAACAAGTTTCTGCAGTACAAAAGGTTCTGCATGGAGAGTAGAGTATTTACAGTGTCCGAAAACACCTTTTAAAACGGGTCTTCATGGTCACACTGGACCTCGGACGCTCATCTCCATGTCCCTGAAGGTCTAGAACACCAGACCCTATTATGGTTTGCAATACTAGCAAGTCAAGGGATCTGGCTGTTCAGAGCCCTCCCCTTCAGCCTGGCAGCAAGCCCAAGGGTTTTTACCAAGGTACTAGCAGAGGTCATAGTGCACCTTCACCTCCAGGGGATCTCCCTGATCCCATACCTGGATGACCTCCTGGTGTGTGCCCATTCGCAGCAACTAAGGGCGGACTTGGAGAAGGTGATTCTCACCCTGGAAACCTTGGGGTGGATCGTCAACCGAGAAAAGTCCTCTGGGGCTCAAATGCTGTTTCTCCCAGAAGAGAAAGTTGCAAGGCTGACTGTGGCAGTTTCAACCTTATTAGACCTCAGAATGTTCTCGCAGACATCTCATGAGGGTCTTGGGACTGATGACTTCCTGCATCCCAGCCATTCCTTGGGCACAGCTTCACTCCAGAGAACTTCTTCCTGCTCTCCTCGTGGGACAGGAGGAGGGAGTCCTTGGACAAAAAGGTGTCCCTTCCAGGGATCATTAAAGTAGTGGCTCGATGCAAACAGGTTAGCGCCGGGTCAACCTTGGGAGCAGTGGTCCCCCATTCAGGCTGACCACAGATGCGATTTCCTGGGGATTAGGAGCCCATCTGGAGGACCTCCACATTGTCCTCTCAGATAATATGGTGATGGTATCTTACCTAAACCAGCAGGGTGGTACCAGGTCCCGGAACCTATTCTGTCCCAGAAGGTCCTAAAGGTCCTAGGTTGGGCGGAGGAGACACTGCCCTCTATCTCGGCAGTCCACATAAGAGGTATATAAAGGCAGATTTTCTCATCTGACAGCCTTTCCATCAAGGGAAGTGGGAACTAAACGGTGAAGTCTTTTCTCAGCTAGGTCAGCTCTTTGGTACCCTGGAGAAAGACCTCTTTGCCTGCAGGAGAAAAAGAAAGGTGAGGCAGTATTTTTCCCCCTATTGGATTGGGGGGGTAGATGCACTGGGATTTGAATCTAGCTTATGCATTCCCCCCAGCGCCTCCCAAACAGGATTTACTCTTGTAAAGACTAGTCCGTCACCCCGACCCAGGGTTCTTCTGTTTGATGGCCTGAAAGGAAGAGAGGATGTTCCAAGACTCTGTGATTGATTGGCGACCAGGAAGCCAGTCACAAGAAAGATATACGCCAAAGTCTGGAGAGTTTTTTTCTTGCTGGTGCTAGGAGAAAGAAGTCTCTCCGCTAACTGTGCCAGTAGTTGGGATTTTTTACAGGCAGGAGTGGACCAGGGTGTGGCATTGAACACCCTCAGGGTCCAGGTAGCGGCCCAGTCCGCATTTTTGGACCAGAGGCTTGCAACGGATCCTCTGGTCAAGATATTTATGTTAGCAAGGGAAAGGTTGACCCCTGTTAAAATGATAGATACCCACCTTGGGATCTGACCCTGGTGTTGAAGGCATTGACTAAAGCCTCCTTTGAACCAGCGGATAAAGTTTCAGTTAGATCTTTATCCTTTAAGTTAGCCTCCCTACTAGCCATTACTTCAGCTAGGAGGATAGGTGAGTTACAGGAACTGTCAAAAGGAGACTTTTTTGTTAGTTTTGGAGGACAGAGTTATTCTTGGGCAGGATCCCCTGTACCTCCCCAAAGTTGCCTCTCATTTACACAGATCACAGAAGAGGTTGTTCTCCCATCATTTTGTGAAAACCCTAAAAACGAGAAAGAGAGACGTTTTCATCTGTTAGATGTCAGGCGGTGTCTTCTGACATATCTGGAAAGAGTAAGAGAATTTAGGAAGTCAAATTACCTCTTAGTTTTATTCAGTGGCCAGAAAAAGGAGAGCAAGCGTCTAGCAAGATGGTAGCCAGGTGGGTTAAACAGGCCATTGCCTATGAACAGTCAGGTTCCCCTGTTCCAGTTCACCCTAGAGCTCACTCCACAAGATCGCTGGTGGCCTCTTGGGCAGAGAAGGATGTAGCATCGATAGAACAAATCTGCCGAGCAGCCACATGTACAAGCCAGAATACCTTCTTGAGACACTACAAAGTGGAACTGTTGTCGCCTCAGGACCTGGGGTTCGGCAGAAAAGTCTTACAGGCAGTAATCCCACCCTAAGGTAGGCCTGAGTTTCTTGCTCTTCATCTCAGGTGTGTCGTCCTGGAAGATGAGTGGAGAAAAATACTTACCGGTAGCAGTGTTTCTGGGAAATCTTCCAGGACAGCAGGCCTACTTCCCACCTCTGGGTGTTTGTTACATAGTAGGTGAGGTTGAAAAAAGACACAAGTCCATCAAGTCCAACCTATGTGTGTGATTATGTGTCAGTATTACATTACATAATTTGTTCTTAAAGCATTTCCCTTGTGCACCAGTAGTGCTGATACTTTTTCAAAACTGAGGTGCAGGAGGAAGGGCGGGGGATTTTAACCTCTGTTATTGATTGTGTTTCCTGTCAGGTCATCTCTCAGATGTGCCGTCCTGGAAGATTTCCCAGAAACACACGGGAACACAATATAATACCGTATTTTATTTTTCAGAAAATATGAATGATAATATTGTGTTGAGTAAATGGATACCAAACACGATTTAAAATTGTGCATGTCTGTGAAATGGCATCAAGGTACAGTACCTAAAATTGTCCATAGAAAATGCTTTAAAAGCCTTTACAGGTTTTCATTTTAGAGTTAAACCAGAGCTATGGAGCTCAAACTTTTACGGTGATACCTCACATGTGTGGAGTAATCACCAATATACATGCATACTGGACCTACGCCCATAGGTTTTTTTTTTTTTTGTTTAATCCTTTTTTATTTAACTATTGCTTGCACAAACGGGTGAACAAACCCCCTTCTGATAGCTTTAGCCAGTGACTGGTGCTCTTTATGAAGACACCTCTGGCCTATTAGAGCCCTGATGTCTCCCCTGCCCTCCAAGGCAGCTTATTAAACACAGATTATGTTTGATCAGCTGCTTCTCTGGCTGTAAGAGCCAGAGAGTGACACCCTTGTCGCTTCCACGACCATTCATCTCTGATCTCCTCTTCTCTGTGGGCAGCTGACCTGATTGCTCACCGGGGCCAGGGGCCCTTCTGACAGCTTTAAAAGTGATCACTTGTGCAAGAAAGTCGACCTTTAAAAAATGGTACCAGAATTATTGCTGCAGTTGCAGCTAATCATAGAGTAGTAAAACTACTTGCTCTCCAGGACATTTATATGCATACGCTGGATGGCAGGTGGTTAAAGAATAACTATACCCAAGAACAAAAATATAATATATTGCAGCCATGATCCCTGGTATAGCTACTTGCTGTCCAGAACATGTATATACTTATACTGGATGGCAAGGGGTTAAAGAATAGCTAAACTCCAAGGAAAAAAATATAATATATTGCAGCCCACCAGTCCTCAGATATGGTGGCTTGATGACGAAAGGTAAAACGAACCTTTGTGCCTGAAGACAGTTTTGCAACTTAGGCATGTGTTTGTAAAACTGTGCATATGATTGCAATTAGAGTATCCAGGTAATACCTTATTTTTTCAATGGTAATGATGGATATGTCCTGATTTTATTAATATTATTAGTATCAAAGGATAACTGGTGCAAAATCAAAAGAAGAAGGAAAAAAAAAAAAAAATATATATATATATATATATATATATATATATATACAGTATTAACCCGACTCCTCACGTATCACTAATATACTAACTGACATATCAGTCTGGATGTCACACAACTTCCTCAAACGCAATCCATTCAAAACCGAGCTCATGGGGGCGTGGCTTAGCAATGAAAGCATGAGGACGCTCATCTCGGAGCTCTGCACGGGAAAGCCCTGAGAACGGCCTGTTTGGACTGTCAGAGGGAGCCGGGACTTCATGCCAGGGGACCGTAAGCATCCGCTGGACATGGGGATGCAGAGGGGTCCCGAAATAACGTATTATTTCCTCAGGCAACACACTTCTTCCCCCGCTGCCTCAGCTAAGATGGCGCCGCCACGAGTCCCCCTGGCGAGCGCCGCCGCTCATTACAAAAAGAGCACTCAGGCGGGAGCTGCTGCGGGCGGCAATCAGCCTGCTCAGACTGACAGAACGCCCTCTGCCATACTGTCTCCTGCAATCCCGAACTCAGACCCAGAGCCCAGTTCTGATCTTGCAGGGGGGACAGGCAGCAATTCAGAGGGCTCCCTTCGGGACATTGTGGCAGGTCTGCCTACCAAGCAGGACCTACAGGAAATGGCAGCATCTATAGTGAATGCCCTCTCCAGGGAATTGCATGATCTGCGCCAGCAAGTGTATACAGTGGAGGAGAGGGTCACTGTTCTAGAATCCTCCACTTCCATCACCGATGCTCACATAACCTCCCCTCTGAGATGGAGCAGCGTGCCTTCCGCTGCCATCTTGTGGAAGTTCAACTGAAGCTAGATGACGGGCAAAACAGGAGCAGGCGTGGCATCCCTGAAGCCACCATGGGGTCAGATCTTTGTACCACTGTAGTGGCCATCCTGAACCAGATTTTGGGAAAGCTGCTGGCCTTGGAGTTGGAGCTGGACAGGGTCCACCGCATACCAGGGCCCAGAGCACCCTCCACAATATCACAGGACCCTACTGCTACAGACCCTATGTGAGATGTCCTGTGTAGGGTGCATTTCTTTACCATAAAGGAGGAGATCCTGCGCCTGGCCTGGGAGAGGGGCCCAATTGACTTCGATGGAGCACTGATCCAGATTTACCCTGACATCTCCAGGCAAACGAGAGTCATGCAAGGGCTCATGCGACCCCTCCTTGAAGTGATCCGTGAAGCTACCTATTGTTGGGGTCACCCTTTTCACCTAATTGTGCGGAGGCGGGGTGCCGAGTTTCACCTCCGCTCACCGGACCAACTCCCGGACCTGTTGAGTTTCATCAACAAGCCTGCTGTGAATGTCCCCAATTGGTTTGACTACCTGCTATCCCAGGAGGTGCTTTGGCCCACCCTTGCCCAGGCCACAACGAGTCGGCCAACCCCGCTCATGAGCCCCTAGCCGGGAGACTTTCAGACCCCATCTGATGTCCTCTGAGACCTGATTCTTCTCTTCACCCTGGGCACTGGTAAGACATTATGACTGTTATGCTGATGGCTCTCTGCTGGGCTATCCCATTAGTTTCCCAGGTTCCCGAAGCATCAGGATTCCATCTACTCTGACCTCCTGGAACTGCCTTGATGGGTGCCCCCACCTGCCCCTGTTGCTCATAGTATACAGTACATCCCACGGATTATTGTTCTGTGGGGGGCCCTCTCAACAATATTTGGGGGAACCTGTTGTCAGGTCACCTTGAGGCTAGGTGACAGATGCACACCGTTGGGATCAGGAGTGCAACGCAAGGCAGTGGACCCTACGGCTGACTGCTGCAGATGGGAGTCCGGGTATAAGGAAGGCAGGGTCGCTGGAACACCAACACGGATCCCACCGGGGTTAGAGCATAGGATTCCCTGGGACGCGAAGTCTAAGAGCCAGCAGGTTTTCACCAGAGCCTCTGATGGTGAGGATGGACTGGGCTGCAACTGGCTCCAGGTCACGACCCCCAGGGTCCCCCAGCTCACACCCACAGTAGGCAACAGAAGGATAAGGATAGTAAGAAATAAGCCAAGGTCAGGGCCACAAGCAGACAAGGACAACAGAGTACATGCCAAGGTTCAGGGTCACAGGCAAACAGGGATAGTCGGGGACACGCCAAAGGGTCAGGGTCACGAGCAGACAGGAATAGTATAGAACACGCCAAGGTCGGTAACAGAAATAAATGTAGAGCACACGGCCGGCAGGAACAGGAAGCCAAACACACAAAGGTTGATCAGCAGGGCTGACCTGCAGTGCAGAGGTTAATATAGAGTTCTCTGAAAGGAGCTGGGGTGGAGCCATGCTAGAGGAGAGTTAATAAAAGCAGTCAGGTGAGAGACAGCTGGTCTTAGGAGATGAACACATGGAAACAGGTATGCTGACAAACAACCTCTATTGCATAACCATGACAGTACCCCCCCTCTTACGAGGCCTCCCCCTTCCCCGCCTGGGACCAGGTTTAGAGGGGAACTTCAAATGAATCTTCCTCAACAGACGAGGTGCAAAGACCTCAGATGCCTTGATCCACGACCTCTCCTCAGGACCAAACCCCTTCCAATGCATGAGGTACTGGAGAATGCCTCTACAGAGCCGGGAATCCAAAATTTGGCTAACCTCGTACTCCTGATTATCCTCAGAGACCGACGCTGCGGTAGAGAGAGAACGAGAGAACTTATTGAGGACTAAAGGCTTCAGAAGGGCAACATGGAAGGAGTTAGAGATTTTGAGGCTTTTGGGAATCTGGAGCTTGAAACAAACCGGATTCAGTTTAGAAGTTATGGTGTACGGACCAATGAATCTTGGGGCAAATTTGAGAGAAGGAACCCGGAGTTTGATGTTCCTGGTGGAGAGCCAGACTTTGTCTCCTGGCTGAAGAGAAGGCGGCTTACGCCTGCAACGGTCAGCAAAACTCTTGAATTTGTTGGCAGCTTTCTGGAGGGAATCATGAACGTCAGCCCACATGGAATTGAATGATTCCTGAACAGTAGCCAAGGCTGGAATGTCGGAAGAACAGGTCATAGGAAGAGGGAGTTGAGGATGTCTTCCATAAACAGTGATAAAGGGTGTTTTCTGAGAACTGACATTGACATGATTATTGTGGGAGAACTATGCCCGCGGAAGTAGTGATGCCCAATCATCGTGATGAGCCGAGACCAAGGTACGGAGAAAGACCTCCAACTCCTGATTAACCCTCTCAGTCTTGCCATTGGATTGGGGATGGTAAGAAGAGGTAAAATCCAAAGTAATGTTGGGGGATTTGCAAAAGGCTCTCCAAAAACGGGACGTAAACTGAACACCCCTGTCCGAAACGACATGGGAAGGAACACCATGAAGGCGGAAAATCTCTCGTACGAAAATGGGAACCAAGGCAGAGGCAGAAGGGAGACCAGGAAGAGGAACAAAATGAGCCATCTTGGAGAACCGATCGATTACCACCCAAATGGCTGTATTATTCTCCGACAGTGGAAGATCGGTGATAAAATCCATGGCGATGTGAGACCAGGGCTCCTTAGGAATGGGCAAGGGCATGAGAAGACCAGTAGGGGTTAGTGTGGAAGATTTAGACTGAGCACAAACATGACAACCCTAACGTACTCTTTAACATCCGAGCGGAGGTTAGGCCACCAGTAGAGACGACTGATGAGCAGGAAGGATCGGAGGAACCCAGCATGACCTGCCACCTTGGAATCATGTCCCCAACGAAGGATCTTAGCTCTTAGCTCTGTGGGAACAAAAGTCTTGCCAGGAGGAATTTTTTATTCCAGGGTGGTGGAATGGGCAACGATGCATGAGGTCAGAATGATCGGCTCAGGATCAGGGGTGGACTCCTCGTCCAAAGTGTCAAATGACCTAGAGAGTGCATCAGCCCGACCGTTGCAGGAACCAGGTTTGTACGTAATCGTGAATTTAAAACGGGAAAAGAAGAGACTCCACCTGGCCTGTCTGGGGTTCAGACGTTTAGCATTCTGTAGGTATTGTAGATTCTTGTGATCAGTAAAGATCGTAATGGAGTGAGGGGAACCCTCCAAGAGATGACGCCACTCTTCCAACGCCAATTTAATTGCGAGAAGTTCCCGATCACCAATGGCATAATTTCTCTCTGCCTGAGAAATTTTTTTGGAGAAGAACGCACATGGTTGACGTCTCTTCTCAAAGAACTGAAGAAGCACAGCTCCCACCCCCATCGAAGAAGCGTCTACTTCAATAAAAATGGATCCCCAGGATTTGGTCTCAAGAGAGGTCCAGAAACAAAGGCCTGTTTCAGATCGTGAAACGCAGAGACAGCCTCGGGAGGCCAGTCTTTGGCATTCACACCCTTCTTTGTTAAAGCGATAATAGGCGCGGCAATGGAAGAGTAATTCCTTATGAACTGCCTATAATAATTTGTGAAGCCAAGAAAGCACTGTGTGGCCTTGAGGCTAGCAGGTAGGGGCCAGTTGGTAATGGCCGAGACCTTTCCGGGATCCATGCGAAGACCCAAACTAGAAACAAAACATCCCAGAAACAGGACATTCAAAGGAACATTTCTCCAGTTTGGCATAGAGATTATTCTCTCTAAGGCGCTGAAGAACGGTGCGGACATGGTTTCTGTGAGCAAGTAGATTTTCGGAAAAGATGAGAATGTCATCCAGATAGATGTCAACAAACTGGTACAGTAGATCCCTGAAGATTTTATTGACAAAGTTCTGGAACACAGCTGGAGCATTACACAAACCAAAAGGCATAACCAGGTATTCGTAATGCCCGTCCCTAGTGTTAAACGCAGTCTTCCATACGTCACCTTCCCATATTCTAATGAGATTGTATGCACCTCTGAGATCCAACTTGGTAAAAATGGAAGCCCCCTTCAACCTGTCGAATAGCTCAGATATTAGAGGTAAGGGATATCGGTTTTTGATGGTCACTGCGTTTAACCCTCGATAGTCGTTGCAGGGTCTGAGGGTACCATCCTTTTTAGCAACGAAAAAGAACCCTGCTTCTGCAGGCGACGAGGATTTCCGGATGAAACCTCTCCAAATTCAAATTATTTTATCAAGGACAAATTACTACTTCAGAATATAACCAAAGCCCAGATACATAGCATTTCTTGGTCTGATCATGCTCCAATAACAATAGAAATAAATACAGAACAACCCTGTACCAATAACAAATTATGGAGGAACAACATTTACAGTCAGGTCCATAAATATTGGGACATCTACACAATTCTAATCTTTTTGGCTCTATACACCACCACAATGGATTTGAAATGAAACAAACAAGATGTGCTTTAACTGCAGACTTTCAGCTTTAATTTGAGGGTATTTACATCAAAATCAGGTGAACGGTGTAGGAATTACAACAGTTTGTATATGTGCCTCCCACTTTTTAAGGGATAAAAAGTAATGGGACAGATTAACAATCATCCATTAAACTTTCACTTTTTAATACTTGGTTGCAAATCCTTTGCAGTCACTTACAGTCTGAAATCTGGAACGCATAGACTGTCAGGGCTGGCTTAGCCCTTCCTTCTCTGAGCTCTCCACGGTTAACCAGCTGTTGTGGATCTGCTCGTCAGTCCTGCCTACTTAAGATCTCCAGCTCACTTCATTCCTGCCTTCGCCTTGGTCACATCACAAGAAACCATCTCCTGCGTTCCTGTTTAAGGACTGGCTTTGCTGACATCCCTTCTGGCTCCTTATCCTGCTTGCTGTTCCTCTACTTGGATCCCTGACTTCTGGCCTGGCTGATTACCCGATCTGGTTACTGAGCTCTGGCTTGGCTGACTACCCGATCCGGTTACTGGACTCTGGCTATGCTTTGACTATGATTACTCTATTTACCTTTTTATTTTTATTAATAAACAAGTGTGATTTTACTGTACTAATGTCTGGTTCATGGTTTCTGACAGTAGGCGAAGGCCATGAATTCAGAAGATTCAGTCAATCCACTTGTTGGTAATATTTTTTCCAGATTGGATGAGCAAGATCACTGCATGGATCAGTTCACCATGGTGTTACAAACGCTCCTGAGTCGCACGGCTCAGGATCTGGAATCCCCCACTGTGGCTGCTCCGGTACAACCTGAGTTGTAGGCCGTCCCTGCTGCTGTGCCAGTCTCTGTGCAGGCACCCGCCTTGAGTATTACCTCTATAAGAGGTATGTCTGGTTCCGCCCCACTTCCCCAGCGATTTGGGGGCAATCCAGTTCAATGCAGAGGGTTTCTCAACCAAGTTGAGATATACTATGAGATGCTGCCCCAGGCGTTTCCCACAGACAGAAGCAAAATAGGGTTCGTGATATCTTTGCTTTCTGAGTGAGCCTTGGCCAGGGCTAACCCTCTATGGGAGACGCAAAAACCTGTTGTCTCGAGCTATCCAGAGTTTGTGGCCTCTTTTAAAAGGGTATTTGACGTTCCCGCCTGCTCTGCTTCTGCTGCCAAGTGCTTCATGTCCATCAAACAGAGTACGAGAACTGTTGCTGACTACGCCATTGAGTTCCATACTCTGGCAGCAGAGGTTGCTTGGAACAATGAGGCCCTTGTAGCTGCTTTTTCTCATGGTCTCTCAGATTCTATCAAGGATGAGATAGTAGCCCGAGATATACCCATTGAGCTGAAGCGCTTGATCTCGTTTGCCATCCTCATTTACTCCACACTCAGAGAAAGACTTTCTTTTAAGGAGCGCTTGCGGAAGCCTCCTGTACGTTTGCCTCCGAGCTTTGCAGTCCCACCCATGCCTCCTGGTACTGAGTCGGTCGGTGAAGATGAACCCATGCACTTGCGCTTCACGCGTCTCTCTGCGGATGAGAGAGCCTTTAGGAGGAGGGAGAGATTGTGTCTTTATTGTGGCCAGGCAGGTCACTTTTTGAAGTCTTGTCCTACCCGTCCTCGGAACACCCGAACCTTGAGGTCCTGTCATGGACAGACCTTAGGTGGTGTTGTGTCGTCCCCAGTTATCCAGAAGGATAAGCCTCTGGTTTCGGTCACCCTTTCTTGGGTTAAGTCGTCTATCGAGATACAGGCTCTAATCGACTCTGGGGCTGCAGGCCTGTTCATTGATGCTGCCTTTGTATCAAAGCACTCAATTCCACTGCAGCTGCGTGACACTCCACTTGCCATTGAGGCTCTTGACGGAAGACCTCTACAGCCTGCCCATGTGACTCATGAGACGGTTCCGTTGTCCATGGCCGTAGGGGCTCTTCACTATGGGATAATCCAATTCCAAGCGATTTCCTCTCCTAAGTTTCCGCTGGTTATTGGTTATCCTTGGTTACAGAGGCACAACCCCTCTTTTGATTGGCTCCGTGCTGAGGTTCTCTCCTGGTCACCACAATGCAGTGAAACATGCTTCCGGAAGGTAGCCAAGGTCCAGTGTACCTCTTCACTCTCCTCCCTGCCAGAGGAGTACCGTGATTTTAGCGATGTCTTTGACGAAGGTCAAGCAGGTAGTTTGCCTCCACACCAGCCGTATGATTGCACAATTGACCTTCAACCTGGTGCCACTCCCCCTCGTGGCCGGGTTTACCCTCTGGCGGTCTTGGAGGATAAAGCCATGGAGGAGTATGTTGCAGACGAACTTTCTCAGGGTTTCATCCACAAATCCTCGTCTCTTGCTGGTTTCTTCTTTGTGAAGAAGAAGAGCGGTGAACTAAGACCTTGTATTGATTATAGGGGTCTCAATCGTTTCACGATTAAGAATGCCTACGTGATCCCGTTCATTACAGAGTTATTTGACCGCCTCAAGGGAGCAATGGTTTTCACTAAGCTTGATCTGAGAGGGGCTTACAATCTCGTGAGGATTAAGGAGGGCGACAAGTGGAAAACTGCGTTTAATACCAAAACAGGCCATTATAAGTATCTCGTAATGCCTTTTGGCCATTGTAAGGTCCTGGCAGTTTTCCAGGAATTTATTAACAATGTCCTCAGAGTTTTGTTGCAGTTATGTGTGGTGGTTTATCTCGATGATATCCTCATATTTTCCAAGTCCCTGGAGAGCCACCACACAGATGTCTGTCGTGTGCTTCAGAAATTAAGAGAGAACAATCTCTATTGTAAACTGGAGAGGTGTGAGTTCCATCTGGAACAGGTTAAATTCCTGGGCTATGTCATTTCCACTGCTGGTTTTTCCAATGGACCCAGAGAAACTTTCGGCATTCCTACAGTGGCCTCGACCCGTGGGGTTACGTGCTCTGCAGCGTTTCCTGGGTTTTGCCAACTATTATCAGAAGTTTATTCGTAACTTCTCGTCTCTGGTCAAGCCCCTGACCGATATGACCAGAAAGAAGCGTAACACACAGAGTTGGTCTCCGGAGTCCAGTAAGGCCTTTGAAAGTGTCAAGGCTGCCTTTGTTTCTGCTCCTGTGTTGGCACATCCTGATCCTACGTTACCTTTTATCCTTGAGGTTGATGCTTCTGAGTCTGGTGTTGGCACCCTTCTGTGTCAACGTCCTACCTCTGAGAGTGCTATGCATCTTTGTGGCTACTTTTCCAAGAAATTGTCACCTGCGAAGTGCAATTACAAGATTGGTGACAGAGAGCTGTTGGCAATCTTTTAGCCCTGAAAGAATGGAGACATCTCCTTGAAGGTACCACTGTGCCGGTTCTCATTCTTACTGACCATAAGAATCTCACATTCTTGTCTGAGGCTAAACGCCTCTCTTCCAGAAGGGCGCGATGGCCTCTTTTCTTGTCAAGTTTCAATTGCATTGTCTCATTCTTACCCGGTACGAAGAATGTAAGGGCTGATGCCTTGTCATGACAATTTTCCTCCACTTCCAAGTTGGAGTCAGTTCCGGTTCCTATGATTCCACATGAACGTATTCTGGCTACGGTTCACACCAGTCTTACTTCTCCTTTGGGTGACAAAATTCTTGCTGCTCAGGTCGATGCTCCTCCTGAGAAACCTTGTGACCGCTGCTTTTTCCCAGAGTGTCTCCGTACTGCCGTGCTCCAGACTTACCATTCTCCCAAGGCAGCTGGCCACCCTGGTAAGAATCAACTAGTTTGGGCCATTTCCCAACAATTCTGGTGGCCTAGTCTACGTGCTGATGTAACTGCCTTCGTAGCTACCTGTTCCATGTGTACTCAGAGTAAGACTCCACGACACCTTCCACTGGGCCTCCTACAACCCATACCCAATAGAGAGGCCCTGGATCCACCTGTCTATGGATTTCATTGTGGAGTTGCCCAACTCCCTAGGCAACACAGTTATCCTTATGGTGGTTGACCGGTTCTCAAAGATGTCATTGTATTCCATTTAAGAAGTTGCCCACTTCTAAGGAACTGGCTTCCATTTTTGCTCGGGAGATCTTTTGCTTACATGGGCTACCCAAGGTGATTGTCTCGGACATGGGGTAGTCAGTTTGTGTTCCGGTTCTGGTGAGCCTTTTGTGCACAACTGGCAATTCAGCTTGCTTTCTCCTCTGCGTACCACCCGCAGTCTAATGGGGCCACAGAACAAGCCAATCAGTCCTTGGAGCAATTCCTACGTTGTTATATTTCTGACCATCACAACAACTGATCAGACCTATTGCCATGGGCAGAGTTTGCTCACAACAGTGCCTTGAATTCTGCTTCCTGATTGTCTCCGTTTATGGCGAATTATGGTTTCCAGCTTTTCATGTTGCCTGACTCATTTGTTTCGCAGAGTATTCCTGCGCTAGAGGAGCATCTCCATGGTCTTCGTTCCACTTGGGCACAAATCCAGGAGGTTTTGCGTCATGCTAATAATAGGTACAGACTCCATGCTGACCGCAGACGCCTGCCTGCGCCTTCCTCCCAGGTTGGGGACAGGGTCTGGCTGTCATCTCGCAACCTCCGACTTCGTGTTCCCTCACTGAAGTTCGCACCTCGGTTTATTGGGCCTTTCCGTATCCTTCACAGGTTTAACCCAGTGGCTTACGCGTTGGACCTTCCTCCTAGTATGCGCATCTCAAATGTGTTTCATGTCTCCTTATTGAAACCGTTGGTCTGCAACCGCTTTACCACCTCGGTGCCACGTTCTCACCCTATACAGGTTGAGAACCATGAGGAGTATGAGGTACAATCCATTGTTGACTCCCGTAGGTTCCGTGGGCGCATACAGTACCTGGTGCATTGGAAGGGGTACGGTCCGGAGGAACGATCCTGTGTCTCATCCTCGGACGTACATGCTCCTGCCCTCCTCCGTGATTTCCATAGACGTTTTCCCCTCAAGCCGGTGGTCCTCCGAGGGGGAGGTGTCGTTGAGGAGGTGGGTACTGTCTGGACTCGCTCAGCCCTTCTCAGAGCTGGCTGCTCAGCTGTCGGCTAATTGCCAGTTCTCATCTCTCTCCACAGTTATTCAGCTGTTGTGGATCTGCTCGTCAGTCCCACCTACTTAAGATCTCCAGCTCACTTCATTCCTGCCTTCGCCTTGGTCACATCACAAGAAACCATCTCCTGCGTTCCTGTTTAAAGACCTGGCTTTGCTGACATCCCTTCTGACTCCTTATCCTGCTTGCTGTTCCTCTACTTGGATCCCTGACTTCTGGCCTGGCTGATTACCTGATCTGGTTACTGAACTCTGGCTTGGCTGACTATCCGATCCGGTTACTGGACTCTGGCTATGCTTTGACTACGCTTACTCTATTTACCTTTTTATTAATAAACAAGTGTGATTTTATTGTACTTCTGTCTCCGTCGAGTTCATGGTTTCTGACAATCACCAGACGCTGGGTTTCATCCCTGGTGATTCTCTGCCAGGCCTCTACTGCAACTGTCTTCAGTTCCTGCTTGTTCTTGGGGCATTTTCCCTTCAGTTTTGTCTTTAGCAAGTAAAATGTATGCTCTATCGGATTCAGGTCAGGTGATTGACTTGGCCATTGCATAACATTCCACTTCTTTCCCTTAAAAAAACTCTGATTGCTTTCGCAGTATGCTTCGGGTCATTATCCATCTGCACTGTGAAGCGCCGTCCAATGAGTTTTGAAGCATTTTGCTGAATATGAGCAGATAATATTGCCCGAAACACTTCAGAATTCATCCTGCTGCTTTTGTCAGCAGTCACATCATCAATAAATACAAGAGAACCAGTTGCATTGGCAGCCAAACATGCCCACGCAATGACACTACCACCACCATGCTTCACTGATGAGGTGGTATGCTTTGGATCATGAGCAGTTCCTTTTCTTCTCCATACTCTTCTCTTCCCATCACTCTGGTACAAGTTGATCTTGGTCTAATCTGTCCATAGGATGTTGTTCCAGGACTGTGAAGGCTTTTTTAGATGTTGTTTGGCAAACTCTAATCTGGCCTTACTGTTTTTGAGGCTCACCAATGGTTTACATCTCATGGTGAACCCTCTGTATTCACTCTGGTGAAGTTTTCTCTTGATTGTTGACTTTGACACATATACACCTACCTCCTGGAGAGTGTTCTTGATCTGGCCAACTGTTATGAAGAGTGTTTTCTTCACCAGGGAAAGAATTCTTCGGTCATCCACCACAGTTGTTTTCGGTCTTCCGGGTCATTTGGTGTTGCTGAGCTCACCGGTGCGTTCCTTCTTTTTAAGGATGTTCCAAACAGTTGATTTGGCTACACCTAATGTTTTTGCTATATCTCTGATGTGTTTGTTTTGTTTTTTCAGCCTAATGATGGCTTGCTTCACTGATGGTGACAGCTCTTTGGATCTCATATTGAGAGTTGACAGCAACAGATTCCAAATGCAAATAGCACACTTGAAATGAACTCTGGACGTTTTATCTGCTCCTTGTAAATGGGATAATGAGGGAATAATACACACCTGGCCATGGAACAGCTGAGCAGCCAATTGTCCCATTACTTTTTGTCCCTTATACAAATATATACAAACTGTTGTAATTCCTACACCGGTCACTTGATTTGGATGTAAATACCCTCAAATTAAAGCTCAAAGTCTGCAGTTAAAGCACATCTTGTTTGTTTCATTTCAAATGCATTATGGTGGTGTATAGAGCCAAAAAGATTAGAATTGTGTCAATGTCGGGGAGTGGCCTGGAGAGCAATGGAGTAGGTCAAATGTAGTGTGAGCTCCGCTGACCCATACTCCTTTTTGACATCCTGCCTGCATTTTGTTCGTTTGCTGCCATACTCTACACCCAGGGATCTATCCTGCTTCATACGCTGTCTCTGGAGCCTGCCAGCCCGCTAAAACAAGGCCGCTGTTCTGAGGCTTCCCAGTCCTGCATCTGCCCTAGGACAGGCCACGGCTTTGGCCTAGTTCCCGGAGTGGCGGCCATCTTGCTCCACCCGGCGGCGGCCCCAGCAAGCTCTTCTAGCCTCCCTGATCGCCCAATGCTCACTCCCCTCCTGCAACAGCCTCCGGACTGCCTGAGGCCACTGCCGCAGCGCATCCGCCCTGTATCTGCCTTAGGACAGGCCGCGGCTTTCGGCCTACCTCCCAGAGTGGGGGCTATCTTGCTCCACCTGGCGGTGGCCTTGGTAAGCTCTCCTGGCCTCCCTGACTGTCCTGTGTTCCATCCCCTCCTGGAACGGCCTGCGGCCGCTACCAAGGCGCATCCACATCCTGCATCTGCTTTGGGGATGGAACGTGTCTCCGGCCTAACTCCCGGAGCGGCAGCCATCTTGCTCCACCTGGTGACGGCCTAGTAATCCACACTTCGGAGCAGTGAGGGAACATGTTTCCGTCGAAAAAGATGGCGACTGTACGTGCCCCGCGACGGACCATCAGGGCGCAGACACAGCTAAGGTCTTGGATGCCATTGCGACCCTGCAGGGTACACTCACCGCCAAAAGAGATGAGGTCAAGATTGACATCTCCCTGCTGTGCCAGGACCTATCCAAGGTAAAAGACAGGATCACCGAGGCTGAGACGCGCATCAGAGCGGCAGAGGACATCCTGCACCCCCTGAGCCACACCACGGAGGACCTGCAGCGCCAGATCCACCAGCTACATGCTCATCAGGATGATATGGAGAACATGCTCATCAGGATGATATGGAGAGACGCTGCAACCTCCGGTTCATCGCTTTACCTGAAAAGGCTGAAGGTACCAACCCTGCTGAATACTTGGAATCCCTCCTGATTCAACATTTTGGAAGAGAGGCCTTTTCTGTTATGTTCGCAGTGGAACAGGCGCACCGCATCCCAGCTAAACCTCCACGTGCAGGAGCCCCCCCAGGACCTTTATTGCCAAGTTTCTTAACTTTAGAGACAGAGATAAAATCCTTCGGCTGACCAGAGAGAAAGGTAACATCACCCTGGGCAACAGCGATGTCGCAGTATTCCCTGACTTTTCTAACGAAGTCCAAAGAAAGCGTGCACAGTTCCAAGATGTTAAGAGGCGGCTCAGGGTGGTACACCTTAAATATGCCATGTTGTTCCCTGCCAGATTGAGAGTGGAGGAGGATGGCAGAGCCCTATTTTTTGAGGACCCGAAGATGGCAGCACACTGGTTGGATCAACGCAGACGTCTGGATGGATGAACGGGTACACGGCCTGTTACTGTGAGTACTGTTGCCATTGTCAGATGATGGCAGGCCCCACTTTTCGTCTAAGTATCCCCTCCGCTGTGGGGGGTATTCTCATTTAACCATTTGCTTTTTCTCACAAAAGCTCCCCCCTTTTGCTTCCCCCCCCCCTTCTTTAGAAGCTACTTGGACCATAGAGATTATCACCCTGTGCATCTTACTGCCCCCACAGCACTTTCATGGAGATACCATAGGGCTGAGGCCCCAAAACTTTAGTACACCAGGATGACTATGTATCTTTGCAGCGAGAGTCTCACTCAGAGAAAGAGACACATAGGACATGCCTCGTGTCCTAACCTTGCTTCACACAGTGAATAATCGCCCCTGTTATGTTTGCAACCCCTTTTTTTTTTTCTCTTTATTTTGAACTTTCCTGCTCATCATATTCTAAGTACTGTACCTTCAGCTAACGTTGATGGCTGGAAGCTGATTCATATAAAGGTTGCAAGGGAATATATGCTTCCACCAAGTTGGAGAGATGAGAAGCTGGGAGGGAAGGAAAATGCCGGATCCCTTGATCAGAGCATTGGGAATGTTAAACACCATTGTGCACTTGTTATTTACTTAAGTGCTTGTTTAAAAACATTCTATCACACATGCAACATGTTTGTTTAGTTACGTGATGGCTGTGTTGTCTGTTTGGGGGGGGGGGCTGCCCTGCCGATCCAAATGCAATCTCTGTGCCAATGAACACCTTGGCGAACATTAAATTTGTGATGTGGAATGTGCGGGGCATGCGGGATAAGATTAAAAGGACAGCCGTGTTACAATATTTGAAAGGTCAGAAGGTAGATATTGTTGCATTGGTGGAAACTCATGTCACAGGCCACTTACAGGTGGCTCTGAAGCGTCCTTGGGTGGGATGGGCCTACCACAGTACCCACACAAATATGTCTAGAGGGGTAACGATGCTAATAGCGAAATCTACACCTTTTGAGTTGGTCTCTGTGGTGTTGGATCGGCATGGTAGTTACCTCTTTCTGCATGCAATAGTGGGGGGAGACCCCTTGCTGATATTGGCTAGTTATATCCCCCCTCCATACAGGTCGGAGGTGGTTACAGAGGGCCTTGCATTCATAGCGCTGTACCCGTCCATACCAGTAGTGTGGATGGGGGATTTTAACCACTTCAATACAGGGCACTTAGACACCCTCCTGCCCAGACCAATTTTCAGTTTTCAGTGCTGTTGCAGTTTGAATGACAAGTCAGCGGTCATACTACACTGTACCCAAACTACATTTTTATCATTTTATTCCCACAAATAGAGCTTTCTTTTGGTGTTATTTGATCACCTCCGTGGTTTTTATTTTTTGCTAAACAAATAAAAAAAAGACCGAAAATTTTGAAAAAAAAATAAAAGTTTTGCTTTTGTTTCTGTTAAAAAAAATTTGTAAATAAGTAAGTTTTCTCTTTCACTGATGGGCACTGATAAGGCGGCACTGACAGGCACTGATATAGCGGCACCGATGAGGTGGCACCAATGAGCGGGCACTGACGATGGGCACTGATATGCGGCACTGGTAGGCGGCACTGATGGGTGTCACTGATATGCAGCACTGATGGGCATTGATAGGCGGCACTGATGGGCACTCATGGGTGGCACTGGTTGGCACTGATGGGCACTGATAGGCGACACTGATGGGCACTGATAGGAGGCACTGATAGGCGGCTCTGATGGGCACTGATAGGCGGCACTGATGGGCACTGATACGTGGCACTGAAGAGCACTGATACGCAGCACTGATATGCGGCACTGATGGCACTGGCAGTGGTAGGCATTGGAGTGGGCACTGATTGGAAGCTGCCTGGGCACAGATTGGCAGCTGCCTGGGCACATATTGGTTTTTCCCTGGGGGTCTAGGGGGCATACCTGGTGGTCCAGTGTGGTGGCCATCCTGGTAGTCCTGGGCGGCTTCCCTGGTGGTCCTGGGTAGGATCCGAGGGGGGGGCTGTGCTGATAAACAATCAGCACAGTCCCCCCTGTCAGGAGAGCAGCCGATCGGCTCTCCTCTACTCGCGTCTGTCAGACATGAGTGAGGAAAAGCCGATCACCGGCTCTTCCTATTTACATCGTGATCAGCCGTGATTGGACACGGCTGATCATGTGGTAAAGAGTCTCCGTCAGAGACTCTTTACCTAGATCGGTGTTGCAAGGTGTCATACTGACACCCCGCAACAACGATCGCCGCGATGCGCGCCCCCGGGGGCGTGCAGCGGCTCGATATCCTGATCACGTTATATGACGTCCGGTCAGGAATATCAAACCACTTTGCCGCCGTCATTTTGTAATAGGGCGGGCGGCAAGTGGTTAATCACACGATGACTCCATCCCTGGACCACCCAGCACAGGCTGAACCCAGACTTGGTGAACCTCTGCATACCAGGTTGTACCGTACACTGACTGAATTTGTCCTTATTGACGTCTGGAGACATGCTAACCCCACGAATAGAGCATACACTTGCCTCTCAGTAAGCCATAATACCATGTCCAGGACAGACTTTATACTTGTTTCCAGGGCCCTTCTGCCAAAGGTCACGGGCTCAGGATTTGCTCCCAGGATTCTGTCGGACCACTCTCTGTGCTGGCTGACGGCGTCCTTGCGGGTAGCCTCTCCCACCAAACGTTGGCGATTAAACCCTCACTGGCTATCCCTTCTTACGGACCATGACTCCATTGCCAGGTAGTTGCTCTTCTTTTTGGAAGGGATACAGGGACCCCCTGCCCTTACCACACACTGGGACGACTTTAAAACTCATGCCCGTATAATATTGTCCTCCAGAATAAATAGGCTAAAACGAGAGTCTACCACTATACTTCAACTCACATCTGACAAACTGCGGGACTTATGCCGCATACACTCCGTCGGCTAAACTCCATCGGCATTTCCGACAGAAAGATTTAGAACATGTTCTATATCTGAGTCCGTCGAAAATGCCAACAGAAAAAGTCCAATGGGGCATACACACGGTCGGAATGTCCGACCGAAAGCTCCCATCTGACTTTTTCTGTCGGGAAGTCCGGCCAAGTAGTGTACGCGGCATTAGAAGAGGCCCATAGCTCCAGCTCAACCCTTTGAAAGCCTGGACAGAGTGAAACTGCAGACCCACCTAGTCACACAACTGCACACAGAGAAGGCTAAACAGGGTGTTTATTTTTTTGCAGTCAGAGGGTGTATGAACAGGGAGAAAGGGCTGGGAGACTGTTGGCCTTTCTGGCTCACATGGACGATAATCCCCCAGTCGTGGTATCGCTTACTGACCCAGACGAACGTAGTATAACAGACCCAGGACAAGTGGCAGCTCAATTTAGGCAATTCTATGGCAACTTATACAAATCCCAGAACACGTACACGCGAAGGGAGATTCGCTCATATTTATCTTCCATACAGTTCCCCCGGCTGAATCGAGAGAAAGTTGAACTTCTTGATGCACCTATTACAGCACGACATTTCGGAAGCGATCACACAGCTAGCCAAATCTAAAGCTCCAGGAATGGACGGACTGCCTCTGGAATTTTATACAACTTACTCAGATATTTTGGTCCCCAAGCAGAAAGCCTTATACCAGTCTATTTTTGATCAGAACTCACTCCCAGAGTCTATGCAGGAAGCCAAAATCATAGTTCTCCCCAAACCGGGAAAAGACCCGCACTACCCTGAATCCTACAGGCCTATCTCACTTCTGCAGGTAGATATCAAAATCTTAGCTAAAATCCTGGCCTCTAGGTTAAACACTGCTATCTTAACTTCAATTCATATGGACCAAACGGGCTTTATGCCGGGGAAAAACACAGCCATGAACATCAGGCTGCACATGAATATCCAAGCCTGACACGATAACTCAGGAACAAGGCTGGTGGTGGCGTTAGATACAGCTAAGGCCTTTGATTCCGTAGAATGGCCATATTTGTGGGAATGTCTGCATAACTATGGTTTTGGGTCACGTTTCATAAAATGGGTACAGCTCCTATATCAGACACGCAGGGCGAGAATTTTTGTGAATGGATGGCTCATGGAGCAGTTTCCATTAGCGAGGGGTACCCGACAAGGATGTCCCCTCCTCCCCCTTATTGTATGCTCTAGCTGCTGAATAACTGGCCATTGCCATCACAGCACATCCTGATATTCAGGCTCTGCGCTGAGGCCCCACAGTCGACAAAACAGGAATGTATGCCAATGACACCATATTATACCTAGCAGACCAGGGATCATCACTCCAAGCTGCCTTAAGACTTATTGAACAAATGGGGGGATACTCGGGCCTGCGTATAAATTGGGACAAGTCCCAGATTCTTCCAATCAATGTGTTTCCTCCCCCTTTCACAACCACCCCGCTATCACTCGCTAGGGTATCCAAGATTAAATACTTGGGTGTGGAGGTAACTAGGGACCTGGTAGACTACACACCCCTGAATGTAGCTCCTTTGTTTGATTTACTAAAAAGCAAAACGCAGACATGGTCTAGATTGCCATTGGGGATGATGGGGCGCATACATTTAATAAAAATGATCATACTGCCCGAGATTCTATATATGGTGTGGTATGCCCTCCTATACATTCCCTTAAAACTCTTTAAGCAGATGGAAGCTATTCTAAATTCATTTGTCTGGGGTAATAGTAGACACAAACTAGCTTGGCAAATCTTAAAAAACCTTACAGATATGGGGGTTGTATCCCTCCCGGACCTACAGGACTACTACCTAGCCTCACAACTATCCCACATGTACCACTTCCACACGTCGGAAATGCAGCGCTACAGATCCTTGGTTTGTGGCCCGTTCAGGCTATCCTTCGCGGGGAAAAAAGCACCAGGTCCCACCGTGCGGTACAACTCGGGCATGTTGATACACCAGCAAAGAATATGGGAAATACCTCTTAAAAAGCAGAATGTTGGGAAATTTCATTCTCACACCCCATTGTGGCTTAATAGTCATATGCCGGAACTGGAAACAATTCCAGACTCGATAGTTTGGGCTAGACATGGAATACTGTATCTCAGGGCTTGACAAATTTGCTTGGAATCTAGGAGCCAGCTAAAAAAGTTAGGAGCCAGGTTTTTTTTAAACGACCGACAAAGCTTTATTTTCAATATAAAAAATAACTAATCTTAAATTTACACAGAAAGACCGCCCTGCTAGCGGCCGAATAGCGCCACTAAAATGATGGTAAAGCGGCGCTAAAAATAGCGCCGCTTTACCGCCGACGCCCCCCGCGGCTCGGTGTGAAAGGGCTCTAAGATGCAATGTACAGGGATAGGGACAATTGTAGACACGCACCCACACTCACTCAGGTTGAACTGGATGGACTGGTGTCTTTATTCAACCTTACTATGTAACCTCTATTGGACTCTCGGGACACAGGTAATGGTCTATATCTGATGAGGGTTCCTTCCACTGTGATACTTCAGGCTTGGATCCAGTATAATCCACATTACTGCCCGTAGTTTCAACAATACATTGAAAAAACAGAAAGTGTCTCCAATAGTGCAGTATCCGAGGGATTAAAAATGAACCTCTCCACCCCAGCTATTATACAACTCACATTTATTTAAAACATAAAAAGCATTAGTAATACATCAGAAAGGCCTCACTCAGTTGCAACAAGATTCCACCGCCAGGCTCCACCTCTACTAGTTTCACCACCTCACACGTGGCTTCATCTGGAAGAATGAGCCAAGCGGCTATGGCGGGGTCAATTTATAGTATGAGGATAAAAAGATTTGATTACCGTGAGTAAAGACAGCTGTGGCGTTCTCGGGATGCCCGCACATGCGCAATAGTAGCATATTGTTTCAACAAGACACAGTGTGCTAAGACGGTGCGTTAGGATGATGAACTTCCGGAAAGGAACCGGAAGTCGGCGTTTAATGATGAATTCCAGTCATGGCCAATGTAAACAAAGGACTTCAATAAAACAGGGACATATTTACCATAAAGCAGAGGATCTCACTAAAAGTTGCCAATTTGAAATAGAGGACATCTCTGAGTGATTTACATCAAAGATGCATGGCAATAAGAAAATACATTTCTTTTCTTATTGCCATGTATCTTTGATGTAAATCACTCAGAGATGTCCTCTATTTCACTTTTGACAACTTTTAGTGAGATCTCCTATTGTTTATATGCTGTTGGATTACATATCTGATGAGATATTATTTCCACTTTCCACCATGGTTCTACCTCTGCTTTATGGTAAATATGTCCCCGTTTGTCAGCCATTTTTATTGAAGTCCTTTGTTTACATTGGCATTTAAAATACTTATAGAGCTGCAACTAACGATTATTTTCATAATCAATTAGTTGGCCGATTATTACTTAGATTAATTGGTTAATAATCTTAAAAAAAAGTGTGGTGTATAATTTAGTTTCCGGAAGTTCATCATCCTAACGCACCGTCATAGCACACTGTGTCTTGTTGACACAATATGCTACTACTGCGCATGTGCGGGCGTCCCGAGAACGCCACAGCTGTCTTTACTCACGGTAATCAAATCTTTTTATCCTCATACTATAAATTGACCCCGCCATAGCCGCTTGGCTCATTCCTCCAGATGAAGCCACGTGTGAGATGGTGAAACTAGTAGAGGTGGAGCCAGGCGGTGAAACCTTGTTGCAACTGAGTGAGGCCTTTCTGATGTATTACTAATGCTTTTTATGTTTTAAATAAATGTGAGTTGTATAATAGCTGGGGTGGAGAGGTTCATTTTTAATCCCTTGGATACTGCACTATTGGAGGCACTTTCTGTTTTTTCAATGTATTGTTGAAACTACGGGCAGTTAATGTGAATTATACTTGATCCAAGCCTGAAGTAGCACAGTGGAAGGAACCCTCATCAGATATAGACCATTACCTGTGTCTTGAGAGTCCAATAGAGGTTACATAGTAAGGTTGAATAAAGACACCAGTCCATCCAGTTCAACCTGAGTGAGTGTGGGTGCGTGTCTACAATTGTCCCTATCCCTGTACATTGCATCTCATTAAGATGCTCATCTATTATATTATTATTTATTTAAGGTACCCATATTGCGCCGTCAATTTACACAGCACTCCACACATATATCGCACACTCGCATCGGTCCCTATCCTCAAGGAGCCCATAATCCAAGGTCCCCGACTCGTATTCATATACTAGGGCCAATTTTGGACAGAAGCCAATTAACCTACCAGCATGTCTTTGGAGTGTGGGAGGAAACCGGAGTACCCGGGGGAAACCCATGCAGGCACAGGGAGAACATGCAAACTCCAGGCAGGTAGTGTCGTGTTTGGGATTTGAACCAGTGACCCTTTTTACTGCTAAGCAAGAGTGCTACCCACTACACCACTGTGCCGCCCAAAGGTTACCAAGGAGCAGCGAGGATTTCCTGAAGGGAGTGTTGTACAGAGTGCAAGGCATGTTTGACCCTTATTAGGGTCTTGTAAGGAGGCTGTGTGAAGTAAAGAAATACTTCACATTTCTATGCATGTCAGTGGAAGAAATCATCACTTTATTATTGGAATTTTGTCTTTGAACACTTTTATTGCACATTAATTTTGTTTTTTTTTGTATATTTGTATGTTTTTTACTGATGCAGCGCTGTCTCATTTATATTTTAAAGAATTATTTTCCTGCATAATAGCGTGCAACTATCCTACTTTTAATGAGTGGCGGTAAGATTTTCTGTGATGGATACTCTTGTCTCCGTTTCGGTCAGCCTCCCCCTTATTTTGTCCACGTTGTTCGGTATAAGATTGCATTCTGCAAGGTGATCTATGCGCACCAGCAGCGAGGTCCTTCTCTGTTCAGTCGCGGCAAGGATCATGGCTGTGCTGTCTTGAGGCAGCGGGGCAGATTACTCTGCCCCCAAAACCTCCCTGGGATCCATTTCCAGCCAGAAGCCTCCCAACCAAGACGGTGTCAGGCCGCGTAGAAGAGGTCGGTGGCAGCTGAAGTGATGTGACAGATTTGCAGGGGTTATGCACCAGGAGGAGACTGCAGTGCAGGAGAGTAGACTATACCCTGGTAGACTACCCCCAGGATGTGCAGGAACAGCCAAGATGCCAGCTGTCACAGGGCCTCAGGAGACTGGTCGGTGTTGACAGGCAGTTTCAGTCAAGCGGCCCCTTATACTCTTTTATAGTGGAATGAGAAGATGGGTGAAGTTTTCAGGCCTGATGGCAATGGTGTAAAATGGATTAGGATTAGGATCAGGATGGTCAGGCCACGGCCTGATTAACACTGCCGAATCGGATGGCCGTTCACAAAACTTACTGGTTGGGGCTGGAGCAGGGGATGTGGATGAACTGTCAGGAGGTTTGGAGGCTCACCAGGCTTTTTTCAGCAAGGATGGCAATGAATTAGGATCAGGATGGTCGGGCTGTGGGTGTATGGAGCCTGCTGCCATTGGATTAACACTGCCAAATCAAGCGTCCATTCCCAAAAAATATTTGGCTGGAGCAGGGGATGTGGAGGAACTGCCAGAGGAGGTTTGGAGGCTCACCAGGTTTTTTTTTAGCAAGGATGATCAGGATTACTGGAGCTTCTCTCAGACACCTCTGCTGTGACTCACATCTGGACCACCCCCCAAACGCATTTCTAGTCTTCACTAACTACCTAGTATTTTTAACTTTTGTTGTATGAGGTCCTTTGTCTCTCCTGTCTTATACACAGTGGTTTAACCACTTGCTTACTGGGCACTTAAACCCCCTTCGTGCCCAGACCAATTTTCAGCTTTCAGCGCTGTCACTCTTTGAATGACAATTGCACGGTCACAACACTGTACCCAAACTAAATTTTTATAATTTTTTCACACAAATAGAGCTTTCTTTTTGTGGTCTTTAATCACTGCTGGGCTTTTTAGATTTTGATAAACGAAAAAAAGACCGTAAATTTTGGGGGGAAAAAAAGTTTCATAGTTTGTTATAAAATTTTGAAAACTGGTAATTTCTATCCTTAATTGATGTGCGTTGATGAGGCTGCACTTATAGACAGCACTGATAAGGTGGCACTGATGTGCACTTATGGGGGTGTCACTGAAGGGCACTGGTAGGTGACACTGATAGGCAGCACTGATCGGTGGCATTGATCGGTGGCACTGATGGGCATTGATTGACAGCACTGGTGGGCATTGATAGGTGGCACTGTTGGGCAAATGTAGGTGGCACTGGTAGGTACTGATAGGTGGCACAGATGAGGCAGCCGCAGCTCTCTGTGTGAGGGACCAATGTCCCTCTGACAGAAGCCGGTGATTGGCTGACAGCGTGAGGGGAGGAAACTATTTTAAAATTATATTAAAATTACCAATCTTCTATTGAGTAACCGGGAAGGGCTCAAATGGCGTTCCTGATCGCATAAAAGTCCCTGGGCTTTTCAGTCGATAGGTATGGGAAGGGGGGGAATTGAACAGGTTGTTATTATATTGCACATCTCATTACATAAATGAATATAGTGAGTATGGCAGTGTACACATGGAATTGGAAGACTACTTTAAACAGTCGCAAGGTGGTTGAGCGTACAATGGTTTAGTTAGGAATATAGATATAGACTCTATGTGTATGTTTTTTTTGTTTTTTTTTGTTTTTTTATGTAGTTGTTGATCGAGCCTGGGTATGCCCAATAGGCTCTGTTTTGTTCGGTACTTACATTGAAAATCTAATAAAAATAATTTAAAAAAAAAAAATTACCAATCTTCTGTTTACATCACGTGATCAGCTGTCATTGGCTGACAGCTGCTCACTTGGTAAGCGGCAGGATCGGCCCCTATACTCCGATCTGTGATCAGCCGAGTCTCATAGACTTGGTGATCACAGGGGGTGCGCAGGCAGCTCATGCATGGGACTATAGCGAGGGCAGGAGGAGGTTAACATGATGCCGTATGGACCCTTACACATGGGCTACATGCACCAACATACTGATTCTTTTTTCATTTATGATCTATCATTATTGATTTTATTTATTTATTTTTGTGATCCGTGTGTGTAGGATGATCATGTATGGTATTCCACTGTGCTTTTTTATGTTTTGAAACATGTCATGTGATATTTATCTTTTTGTCTCAATCCTTTTCCTGCATTGATATTAACCTCTTAATTGCTCAGTCAAGTGCTTCAATTTACCATGCAAATTAATTTTGGGGTGGAGCTTATATGAGTAAAAATGTATTGCCGTTCTTATATTCAACATGCTACGACAGGCGGTGGTCTCAGCGGGGAGCATCGATAGTTTCAAAAGACTATTAGATAAGCACCTGAACGACCGCAACATACAGGGATATACAATGTAATACTGACATCTCACACACACAGGTTGGACTTGATGGACTTGTGTTTTTTTTCAACCTCACCTACTATTTAACTATGACTAAGGATGGTGCCGAAACGCGTCAGTTGTTTTGCTCCTTAACACCTGAAAGAGGATCTTGAAAATTGGACTGGGAGTTTCCCGCTGTGTGCGCTGTCTCTCTTCAAACTTATGTGCGACATTGTACCCAAACAAAATTGATGTCCTTTTTCCCACAAATAGAGCTTTCTTTTGGTGGTATTTGATCACTCGTTGCGTTTTTTATTTTTTGCTCTATAAACAAAAAAAGACTGACAATTTTTTTTACTTTCTGCTATAATACATATCCAAAAAATATATATAAAAAAACAAATGTATCCTTCAGTTTAGGCCAATATGTATTCTGCTACATATTTTTAGTAAAAAAATCGCAATAAGCATATATTGATTGGTTTGCGCAAAAGTTATAGCGTCTACAAAATAGGGGAAAGATTTAGGGATTTTTTTTTTTCTTGTTTTTACTATCAATGGAGGGGATCAGCGATTTTTAGCGGGACTGCGACATTGCGGCAGACAAATCTGACCCTAAATGACAATTTTTGGTGACCAGTGACACTAATACAGTAATCTATGCTTTAAAAATGCACTGATCACTGTATAAATGGCACTGGTAGGAAAGGTGTTACCCCCTTGATCACCCCCTAGGGAGGTGTTTCTAACTGTCGGGGACGGGCTTACTGAGAGTAGAGAGAGATCGCTGTTTCTGATCACTAGGAACAGCTGATCTATCTCTCTCCTCCCCTGTCAGAACAGGGATCCGCCTTGTTTACATGGGCAGATCCCCGTTCTGCCTCTCTTCACCACGATCGTGGGTGGCCAATGGGCGCACGGTCACAGTACCACATGCACAGACCGACATATACCAGACCGGTGGGTTAGTTTCCGCAGCCGAGCCGCCTTGCCGCAGTATGCATGCAAGAGGTGGTGGGCAAATGGTTTAATGATCACTGTGATAGCCAATCACGAACTATCACAGCGATCAAGTGATTGGAATGGTCCTTCATGCTCCTGATTATTTAGAAAGAGATCATAAGCTATTGATGACATCTTGGTCCCTGTGCGAGGGGCACTATGGAGCATGTTTTCATCACGTATATTCCATGGAAGAAGGCCCACCTCAGTAACACTGCATATACTGTATGTGTAAGGGTGGCAGCAATGGCTTTAAAGCATACCTAAACCCAAGTATAAAAATGTAATATATTCCAGTTTATCAGTCCACAGCGGTGGTGGCTAAATTAATTTTCTTTTTTTCAGGCACATAATATTTTCAGCAAGTACAAAAATGCCTATTGATTTTCCAGAAATGCAGTGCTTTTCACTTCCTGTTAGCTGAACTGAAAGAATCGTAATTTTCTTCTGTAATCTACTTATCCCCCTATTCCTCATGTAATCGAGGTAAGCAAAGGCACATGTATCTGACGTTCAGCCTGGGTGACAACCATGACTCCCTATACTGATTCTGTGAAGGAGTGACCATAGCCACCCTAAACAGAAAGTGTTATTTGCAGGAATACCAGTTGAAAATAAAAGGAAAAAAGCCTGGTAATCGAAAAAAATAATGCAGACACCTGATCTAAGAACTAATAAGCTACAGTATATTATTTTTTTAGTGTAGATATCCTTTAACCCTTTAGCTGCAAGGCCCTGTGCTCCATTTTTACACCTCAGGTGACCAGGCCATTTTTGCCATTTTTTCATTGCTTTTTTATTTTTCCCTTACAGCTTTCAGAGTTTAAAGACTCCCCAAACCATATATTTTCTGAAAGCACGTGACCAGTAGAATACAAATAAGGTGCTACTGATTTTTAGGGCATAATGATATTTGCGCAAATGTTTATCAAAACTATTTTTGTTAAAAATACACTAAAATCATTATTAGCAGATAAAATAACAGTATAGTTTAACAAAATTCTGACTAAATATAAAAGCTTAAAGCTGTATTGAGTTAATAAATGACAATTATTTGTCATTTTTAAATTATGCCTTTTTGCAAAATGGTTGAGGTGATTGTAGCCGTATTAGTGCCAGTGTGATAGAGAAAATTGAGTACTGTCCATGATACTTTTTTTATTTGTACTAACATACAATTTTTCAGGACAAGCTTTCGGGGTATGTCCCCTTCTTCATGGTTAAAACTGAACTTATGCAAAAATGTAAATATCCACATTTTTCTAAAAATCATCATTTTCATTGTTCCCTTACAGCTTTCAGTTTGTTAAAGACTCCCCAAACCATATATTTTCTGAAAATAATGGACCGATAGATTAAAAAGAAGGTGCTACTGATTTTTAAGGCCTCACGATATGTGCGCAGTTTTCCAAAATCTAAAATCATTATTAGCAGATACAAACACAGCAAATTTTACAAAATTACTGCTAAATATAAAAGCTTAACCTGTATTGAGTTAATAAAAATAACAAATATTTGTAAATTTTAAATTGCGCCTATTTGAGAAATAGTGAAAATCAGATGTATGCAAAAATGTCTTTAGAAATCTGGAGGTTTTCCTTTTTCACGTACAGCTTTCAGAATTTGTAAAAGACCCCTCAAACCATACATTTTCTAAAAACACATGGCCGGTAGAATAAAAAAAAGGTGCTACTGATTTTTAAGGCACCGCGATATTTGCGCAAATGTTTATCAAAACAATATTCTCACTATGAATACACTAAAATCATTAATAGTGAATTCATACATGACAAAATGTACAAAATTCCTGCTAAATTCCTAGTAAATATAAAAGTTAAAACTGTATTGAGTTAATAAATAAATATTTGTACATTTTAAGTTGCACCTTTTTGTGAAATGGTGAAAACTGAAGGTACGCAAGACTGTACATTACAATTTACTCTAAAAATCCGGAGGTTATCATTTTTCATTTACAGCTTTCAGAATTTGAAAAGACCCCTCAAACTAGACATTTTCTGAAAGCACATGACCTGTAGAATAAAAAAAGTGCTACTGATTTTTTGAGCCCCGCAATAATTGTGCAAATGTTCATCATATCACTATTTTCACTAAAAATACACTAAAATCATTAATAGTGCACACAACGTAACTTTCAAAATTCCTGCTAAATTACTATTAAAGCATCGTTCACATGTGGGCATACTAAAGTGTACGCCCATGGAGGGCCATGTTTGTTCCGTGCGTCCCAATACACGCAGCCCCATTTATCAATTGGGATGCAATGGCTGCACAGGCATAGTTGCTGTTCCCAATCTGACATCCATGTGGGTACATAACAATGTGAGCTCAGGGACATGCATGCGGACCTATATGGATTTAAAATTGGGAGCAACGGCTCTGCTCATGCAGTTGCTACATCCCAAATGACATCAATGGGACTGCCTGCACAGAGATGCACAGAACACCTGTACATCCCTGTACAGGTACGCTGTGTATGCCCTGTGTGAACAAGGCCTTAGGACTCTTTCACATAAGCAGACCAATCGGGTCTGTCTATCCGTTTGTAAGGCAGTCCCAATCGGACCACCCATTGTTCTCTATGGAGAGGCTGATGTAAATGAACATGTGTCTGTTTACATCCGCCGGCATCCGATCCAGCCTGCTAAAAACAGACGGCTGGGGATTCCATCCCCCATCCATCTAGCAGATCGGATACGATGGAACTGGACAGGCAGTCTGTTTCCATCCAAGCGCCCCATACAACAGCGGGTTGTTTCTGTGACCGCTCTGCATCAGTGAAGAGAACGCAGACCTGTCATCTGCCTGCTCAGCGGGGATCAGCAGACAGATCCCCTACTGAGCAGGGTGATCTGCTTGACAGTCTGCTCTATGTGAAAGGGGTTTTAACAGGAGAAGCCGGTTCATTAGGGTGCAGGGGCGCTGCTCCCCTGTATGAGGTTTTGTTTTTCAAGCCACATGATTAGAGCCTGAGGTTCTAAAAAAGGTTTGGCTCGGGGCACAGAGCATTGCACCCCAAACCCACCCACTTGTGACAATAGCGAATTAATATTCGCTACTGGCTTCTCCTGAGTAAGCCGTGGAGGGGTGAGTGTGGGTGGGGACCGTCACCGTGGGGGGGGGGCGTCATCATAGAGAGGCTGAGTGCAGGTGGACCTGGGGGGGGTGGGTTGCCATCCCCCAAAAAAGTCAGTGGGTCTTACTATGTTTTTTTGTTGTTTTTTTCCCCTTTTTTAAAACTTTTTACAGTTTTTAACATTTAATTTTTCATTTTTTTGTTTTTTTTTTGGGGGGGGGGGTCTTTGGTGAGATATCAGCGGTCTAAACAGACCCCCATATCTATTTTTTTGAGGTGAAGGGACTGAAGATAGTCCCTTTCTCTGTAGCACTTTACTTGAATGAAAAAGGAATCTGTATAGAGATTCCTAATTAATTCATAAGATGACAGTCTGATACATAGTAACACTCGTGGTTTACTATATATCAGCTGTGAGTGGGACATCGCTGCCTGTGCCCACTCTACTACAGGGGGGGCTTGGTAAACACATGTTTACCAAGCCCCAACTTAACCCCCAGCCACACCACTCCACAGCATGACAGATAGCCGGAGTTTAGTGCAGGGAGCCGCTGCAGCCAGTGGGGGGGGGGGATGCCGTTCTGAGCGGTGATGGATTGGGGGTGTGGGGGCAGTACGGGGGGGTGATGTGACTGGCGGGGGGGACACATCTGAATCCCCTCCCAAGCCCATGCAGCACCTGAAGCCAGCGGCAGAGGAGGGATGCCGGCTAATGAGGGTAGCTGCGTGAATCTGGTTTGCGGGGGGGGTTGGATCGGGTAGAGGGGCTAATTAGTGCTGGGGGGGAAGAAGGGGGGTCAAGGGGATAACAGAGGAGAGTGGGGGGAGTAGTTCTAAGTGATATTTAGCGGCGGGGGTGGAGACACTAGGGACAGGGAAGTGGCGGCATGGGTGGTGGGGGGAGGGGTCATCATATTTATGGTTAATAACTGATCAGAGGGTTGTAGTTCACTGGTCAGAGTTTGCTTAACAATTCTGATAGAAGTTTATGGTCATTGAAGTGACCATGAGCTTATATGTCACGTACCTGATTATTGAGCCCGATATGCAGAGGGAGGCCTCCCTTATGGTCCTGACTCGCGGCCCCTGGTAGAGCTGACAGGAGGCACAGGAGTGCAGGACAGCACGAGTGCCTGGCAGGATCAACAGCTGGAATGCAGGTCTGATGCTCCGGACGAAGCTGGGACAGCAGGTGGAATGCAGCAGATTGGAAGCTGAAGCAGGAGAGCAGGCACTCACAGGATTAGATGGATGGTCCCAGTGATTGAGAAACAGGAGGGTCAGACAGGCCGGGTCATACACTGGAGAGCAGTACTGGAACAGATGCAGAAGGCTTGAAGGAAAGTCACTGGGCAAGCCGGGTCGGCAACAAACTGGTACGGATAAGCAGGAGTGAGGTCGTGGACAGGCCGGGGTCAGGTGCAGGCGGAAGCAAGGATAGTCACAAGGCAGGCAGGTAGTCAGGGGAACTGATCAGGAACACAGGAAACTCTCAGGGAATGCTGTAGATCTGGCAGCAAGGTTCCTCTGTCATGACAGGGTTTAATTAGCGCTTCTGGCACCAATGGCTGTGCGCGCACGGAACTACTGCTTTCACCAAGCCTTTCCTGACATTGGCCTCCGGATGCCCAACCGAGCCAACTTTTCAGGGTGAGTTTTTTGAAGGACAGGATTAATCTCTTGGCATGGATGTTATTTTCCAGTTCCCAGGAATTTTCTTCTGGGCTGTAACCCTTTCATTTCACCAAGAATTGGTTCTGATTATTCCTCTTCCAGTCCATGATTGCCTCTACCTCATATTCTTCTTCCCCATTAACAATCAAAGGTTCAGGGGGTCGGAACTTCATCAAGGAAAACGATTAGTGACAGCGGGCTTAATTAGGGAGACATGGAAAACGGGGTGTACCCAAAAGGACTCCTGCAGTTCCAGCTCAAAGGCCACCTCATTGCTCCTTCTTTTCACTGAAAAGGGGCCTGCAAACCTAGGACCCAACTTCTTAGAGGGGCAAGCAAGCCTTGGGTTCACCGTGGATAACCACACCCGATCTCCAGGTTTCAGGACTATTTCTCCCCGTCTCTTCCTGTCAAAGATTTCTTTGTTGCATTCCTGCGCCTTGGCCATGGTTTCCTGTAATAATTTGTTATTTGAGTTGAAAAAATTTAAGGTTTCGAAAGCAGCTGGCACCGAACATTCTGGAAGAGAGTTGGGTAAGAATGATAGGTGGTATCCGTAGTTGGCGAAGAAGGGTGTTTGCCTTATGGAAGAATGAGTAGAGTTATTGTAAGCGAACTCAGCCAGTGGCAATAAGGACAACCAGTCGTCCTGGGAGAACGAAAAAAAAACATCACAGGTACTGCTCAAGAGTCTGGTTGGTCCTCTCTGTCTGCCTGTTAGTCTTGTGGGTGGTAGGCAGAGGAGAAGGACAATTGGATGCCAAGGGTTTTGCACAATGCTTTCCAGAACCTGGAGGTGAACTGTACACCCCTATCCGAGGTGATGTTAACAGGAACCCCATGAAGCCAGACAATCTACCTAATGAAAACTTGTGCCGTTTCAGGGGCAGATGGTGTTCCTTTCAACGGGATAAAGTGTGCCATCTTGGATAGCTGGTCAACGACTACAAATATAGCAGAATGGCCTTCTGCGGGAGGGAGCTCCACAATGAAATTCATAGAAATACAGTGGGGACGGAAAGTATTCAGACCCCCTTAAATTTTTCACTCCTTGTTATATTGCAGCCATTTGCTGAAATCATTTAAGTTTTTTTTTTTTTTTTTTAATTCCTTTATTTTCACACTGAGTAGGTACAACCAGTTACATATTCATTTATAAAACAATGTCAGAATAAAGCACGAGAAATACAGATAGAAGATTACAACCGGTAGTATCAAAAACAACAGGGTCAGTAGATCTAATTACTTAAATTAGCACCATAATCAAGGTTTGTGGGAATGGTACCCCAAAATAACACTACTGCCAATGTATGAGACCTTGGAAGTGCTCAGGGATCTTAATTGTTTGATTTAATGCTGACTTCCTTGAATGTTAGATTGCATCACTCAGTGATATAAGATATTTTTTCCGTGTGATTGGTAAAGGTGGGGATCTAAAAAATTATGAAGCCCAGACATGGGATCAATGAGTAGTAGTGGATTTTAAGATTTTCTTTGTATCTGGACAAAAAGAAACCCATGAATGAGGATGCGTTATACAAAAACTGGTGTCCCCGGGGGTAGGAGAGAAATATAACTGGGATAAAAGGGGAAGGGAAGGCAAGGAAGGGGGGAGGGGACAGAAAGGGGAGTAGAAGCTGAGAGGTTGAGGTAATAGAGAAGAAGAGTACAGAAAGTATGAGAATATGATATGTTAAGGTGTGTTGTCCTCTGCCTGAGGTATGGAGCTAGTCCATTAAGTTAGCTAGATTGTGCCATTTCCTGAAGATAGGCTTCCGTGTATATAAAATGCTGCCAGGGTCTCCAGGTCTCTCGAAAGGTCTCCTCCCTATTGTGTAGGGTAGCAGTAAGATCCTCCATATCCCTTAATTCATTTACTTTAGTAAACCACAAGGATTTCGCTGGTGGTCTCTCCGATCTCCAACACAAGGGAATGCATGCCTTTGCGGCATTCAGAAGTTGGATGGTGAGAGAGGTCTTATATTTCTTAATGGGTCGTTCTGATAGATGGAGCAGACAGGCTGCAGGGTTCCCCTCCAAGGAAACACCGGTGAGGTGTCCGAATGTGCGGGCAACCCCGAGCCAAAATGGGGCAAGCTTGGAGCATGACCAGAAGATGTGTAACATCGTCCCCACCTCAGCACCACAACGCCAACAGAGGCTGGGTACCTGAGGGAAGAAGCGATGTAGAATGGCGGGGACCCTGTACCAACGTGTCATGATTTTGTAACAAGTTTCTTGAACCCTAGTAGCAATTGAGGATTTCTGAGCAAAGTAAAGAATTTTTTGTCTCTGCACATCAGTGAATTGGATTCCAATTCCCGCCTCCCATTTAGTGAGATACAGGGGTACGTACCCTTCCTCTGGTTGGGTTAGGGATGAATATATCAGTGAGAGACAGTGTCGTATCAGTTCCCCACGATGGCAAATGAGCTCCAGTTCAGTTAGTTTGCGGGTAATGCCTGATTTCCTCAGACAGCTGCGTAAAAAATTCCGCAGCTGTAAGCAGCTCCAAAAATCTAAGGGAGGGTCCGTCACCAACGTCCAGGCTTCTAAGGAAAGTTGGCCATTGGGCTCCAGGAAATCGTGTAAACGAAGTCTGGTGCCCATTGCCAGTCGCTTAAATTGTGGACTCTGAACTCCAGGTGGGAATTCCGGATTACCTAGAATCGGAACCATGGGGGACGGCTGCGGGGACACCGATGAACGCCGGAAAGCATCTCTGACCACCGTTAGGGTGTTGCCCAGGGTGGGGTGCTCTGCGAGGTCCTTAGGCAATGGCGTAGTAATCCAAGGCCAACTCTTGGCCGAACCCCCCGAATCTTCTTCCTCCATAGCGACCCAGTGTTTCGCCTCCATGTGACAGTGCCAGTCCACCAACCTAGTTAGGTGGACTGCTCTGTAATAAGCCTTAATGTCCGGCAGGCCCACCCCACCCCTACTTTTCGCCAGATAAAGAAGTTGGAGTCTAACTCGTGGTTTGCGGTGGGACCAGACAAAGGCCAGAACATGGAGTCAATTTGTTTGAAAAACGCTGGAGGCAATCGGATGGGAAGCGCCTGTAGCAGGTATAACACTATTGGCAGTAAAGTCATCTTAAGGGCACTACATCTGCCGAACCACGTCAGCGTCAAAGAGTGCCAGTGTAAGAGGTCAGTTTTGAGACGTAAGAGTAGTGGGGCAAAATTAGCCGAGTACAGTTCAGCAGGATCTGATGTGATGTCAACTCCTAGGTATCGTATAAGCTTGGTTGCCCATCTCAGTGGAAAGGACGAGCGTAAACGTTGGACAATTCCTGTTTCTACCATTATGTTAAGGATGGAGGATTTGGTTAAATTGATCTGGAACGAAGAGAGAGTGCCATATTCTTGAAGGGATCGTAGCAGGTTGGGGAGAGAAGTAAGTGGTTCTGTTAAAAAGAAGATAAGGTCGTCCGCAAACACGGCCACCTTATGGGATCCTGAGGGTTTCGGGTATCCTACAATGTCAGAGTTCGCCCTTATCGTGCACAAAAGGGGTTCTAGGGACAAGATAAAGATCAGGGGGGAAAGGGGGCATCCTTGTCGTGTGCCATTTCGGATATCAAAAAAGTCCGATCTCGTCTCATTTACTCTAACCGATGCAGTGGGGTGAGTATACAAGGAGAGTATCCACTGCAACATGGATGAACGAAGGCCTATGTGCTCCAAAGTTGCCCGGATAAAGGACCAGTCGACGCGATCAAAAGCCTTCTCCGCGTCGGTTAACAGCAGGAGAAGAGCCCGTTTTGGTATGTCAAAAAAGGTTTTGTAGTACACTGGGGTTAGACGGTCAGGGCCAGGGGCCTTTTTTGGTTTCGAAGAGGCCAGTGCCACTCCCAGTTCTTCAACAGTCAAGGGTTCCTCCAACTCCTCCCTTACATCCTCTGGTAGTGATGGCATGCCTGAGGCAGCTACGTATGCTTGGGGGGTATGCCTGCCCTCCAAGGGGGAGTCCATAGGTTGCGGTCTGTCTAAATTATAGAGGCCTGTATAGAAGGAGCGGAACTCCTCTGCCATGTCCGAAGAGGTATTTAGCTTCTGTCCCGTGGATGACTGAATGGGAGGGATATATGTTTTCGTGCGAGGGCCCTGCAGGGCTCTGGCCAGGAGAAATCATTTAAGTTAATTTTTTTCCTCATTAATGTACACACAGCACCCCATATTGACAGAAAAACACAGAATTGTTGACATTTTTGCAGATTTATTAAAAAAGAAAAACTGAAATATCACATGGTCCTAAGTATTCAGATCCTTTGCTCAGTATTTAGTAGAAGCACCCTTTTGATCTAATGCAGCCATGAGTCTTTTTGGGAAAGATGCAACAAGTTTTTCACACCTGGATTTGGGGATCCTCTGCCATTCCTCCTTGCAGATCTTCTCCAGTTCTGTCAGGTTGGATGGTAAATGTTGGTGGACAGCCATTTTTAGGTTTCTCCAGAGATGCTCAATTGGGTTAAGTCAGGGCTCTGGCTGGGCCATTCAAGAACAGTCACGGAGTTGTTGTGATGCCACTCCTTCATTATTTTAGCTGTGTGCTTAGGGTCATTGTCTTGGAAGGTAAACCTTCAGCCCAGTCAGAGGTTCTGAGCACTCTGGAGAAGGTTTTCGTCCAGGATATCTCTGTACTTGGCCGCATTCATCTTTCCCTCGATTGCAACCAGTCGTCCTGTCCCTGCAGCTGAAAAACACCCCCACAGCATGATGCTGCCACCACCATGCTTCACTATCGGGACTGTAATGGACAGGTGATGAGCAGTGCCTGGTTTTCTCCACACATACCGCTTAGAATTAAGGCCAAAAAGTTCTATCTTGGTTCCTCAGACCAGAGAATCTTATTTCTCACCATCTTGGAGACCTTCAGGTGTTTTTTTTATCAAACTCCATGCAGGCTTTCATGTGTCGTGCACTGAGGAGAGGCTTCCGTCAGGCCACTCTGCCATAAAGCCCCGGCTGGTGGAGGGCTGCAGTGACGGTTGACTTTCTACAACTTTTTCCCATCTCCCGACTGCATCTCTGGAGCTCAGCCACAGTGATCTTTGGGTTCTTCTTTACCTCTCGCACCAAGGCTCTTCTCCCCCGATAGCTCAGTTTGGCCAAACGGCCAGCTCTAGGAAGGGTTCTGGTCGTCCCAAACGTCTTCTATTTAAGAATTATGGAGGCTACTGTGCTCTTAGGAACCTTAAGTGCAGCAGAAGTTTTTTTTGTGACCTTGGCCAGATCTGTGCCTTGCCACAATTCTGTCTCTGAGCTCTTCAGGCAGTTCCTTTGACCTCATGATTCTCATTTGCTCTGACATGCACTGTGAGCTGTAAGGTCTTATATGGACAGGTGTGTGGCTTTCCTAATCAAGTCCAATCAGTATAATCAAACACAGCTGGACTCAAATGAAGGTGTAGAACCATCGCAAGGATGATCAGAAGAAATGGACAGCACCTGAGTTAAATATATGAGTGTCACAGCAAAGGGTCTGAATACTTAGGACCATGTGATATTTCAGTTTTTCTTTTTTTAATAAATCTGCAAAAATGTCAACAATTCTGTGTTTTTCTGTCAATATGGGGTGCTGCAATATAACAAAGAGTGAAAAATGTAAGGGGGTCTGAATACTTTCCATCCCCACTGTAGATTTCCAGGGCCTCTCTGGAACGGGTATGTTTTGAGCAGACCCCAAGCCTTAGTTTGGTTGTACTTGCTTCAGGCACAGATAGGGCAAGATTCCACATAGTCCTTACAGACCTTGACAACCTGGGGCCACCAGAAGGTGCGCTGTGCCAAATCTGCTGTCTTGGAAATGCCAAAGTGCCCCGCTAGGGCATGGTCATGACAAAGTTCGAGTATGGTGACCCGAAGACTCTCGGGTATGAAAATTTTATCATTACACCACAGTAGACCAGCAACTTTGTTTCCAGCGAGCCAGGAATATTGACAAAAGCCTGTTTGACCCGGGCAAGTAGATCTTCCTGTACCAGAAGAAAATTTTCCATAGGTAGGATGGTGTCTGAGGAGGTAGCTGTTCCAGAGTCGCTGAATATACGGGACAAGGCATCTGGTTTTGTGTTCTTTAAGCCGGGCCGGTTTGTCACATGGAAGGAGAATCTAAAGAATAGTGCCCATCTGGCTTGACGAGGTTTTAAACATTTTGCAGTTCTCAGGTACTCTAGATTCTTGTGATCTGTGTACGCTAGAATCGGATGAGCTGCCCCTTCCACCAGATAGCGCCACTCCTCTAGCGCAGCTTTAAAAGTTCTCGATCCCCGACATCATAGTTCCTTTCCAGAGCAGATAACTTATGGAAAACGAAGGCAACAGGAAACAAAAGGGACTTAGGACGCTGACGTTGTGAGAGCACGGCACCGACAGCGATTTCAGAAGCATCCACCTCCAAAACAAATGGCAGAGCAGGATCAGGGTGTTTCAACATTGAGGCAGAGGTGAACAGACTCTTGAGGGAATCAAAGGCTGCTTGGGCTTCAGGGGTCCAGTTAAAATGGGTTCCTTGTTTGGTGAGCTGAGTGATAGGTGAGATAATGGCAGAAAATCCCTTAATGAATTTACGGTAAAAGTTCGCAAATCCAACGAACCGCTGGATCCCCTTCTTGTCAGTAGGAGGCAGCCAATCCAAAATGGCTGAGATTTTTTGGGGATCCATCTTGATGCCCTCAATGGAAATAATTAGTCCTAGGAATTGTATACTCTGCTTTTTGAATTCACATTTTTCAGCCTTGGCATATAAGCCGTGTTGACGAAGGCGACTCAGAACGCACTTAACGTGCTTATGGTGATTGTCAAGGAGGAGGAGAAAATCAGAATGTCATCCAGATAAATGATGACGAACAGGTCTAAGTAGTCCCGAAAATCATCATTAACAAAATGCTGAAAAGTGGCAGGAGCATTGCACAACCCGAACGGCATCACCAGATTCTCAAAGTGTCCGAATCGAGTGCGAAATGCCATTTTACACTCATCCCCCTTTCTGTTGCGGACCAGATTATAGGCTCCTTGAAGGTCAAGTTTAGTAAAGATGGTTGCAGCCCCCAACCTCTGGAAGAGTTCGGGCACCAGGGGGAGAGGATATCGATTTTTTTTTTTTATAGTAATCTTGTTGAGTTTGCCGTAATCGATGCAGGGTCGAAGAGTATGGTCCTTCTTTTTTACGAAAAAGATACCGGTTCCTGCCGGAGAGGTGGATGGGCGGATAAATCCCTTTCTCAAGTTATCGTCAATGTATTCCTTGAGAGTAACTATCTCTTGTTCAGTGAGAGGAAAGATTCTTCCAAAGTGGATCTCAGCCCCAGGGAGGAGCTCAATAAGGCAGTCGTACACTCGGTGTGGTGGTAATGTCTCTGCGCCCTTCTTACTAAATACATCCAGAAAGTCATGAAACTCCTCAGGGACTGACTGGCGGATTTCAGAGTCTTAGGCATAGTAAGGAGGAAGAGTTATTGGGAGCTTCCGGAAGACAGTATTGATGGCAGTAAGGAGATGAAAAAGTAACTTCTCTGGTAGTCCAATTAATGTGGGGGTTGTGAGCCCAAGATGATGGGAAACAAAGGTGAGATGATAATGTCAAGGCGTAAAAGCTCCTGATGGCAACTGGCAACTGTGGCCGACAGAAGTGTTGTTTCCTGTGTGACAGGTCCTGATTTGATGGCTGACCCATCAGCAAAGTGCACGAGAAGTCCTTGAGTCTTGGGTAGCAGAGGAATGGAATGTCTGGCTGCGAAGGAGGAGTCCATGAAGCAACTGCATGCCCCTGAATCAATAATAGCAGTTACTTGACAGTTCTTTCTGGACAGCTGCAACAAAACAGGAACAGAGAGGTGAGAGGAGGCATTGATCGCAACAGAGACTTGGTTAGTTGAACTTAAGAGGCACTTACTAGACTTAGCCGGGCAGGTTCTTACAAAGTGTCCTGGTTCCCCACAGTACATGCATAGATTATTCATGCGTCTGCGTTGACGTTCTTCTCCAGTGAGAGAAGGGCGGAGAACGCCCAGTTGCATGGGTTCAGAAGTGCCTGGAGTAGGGGCAGGCTGTCCTGAAGGAGCAGGGTAAGAGGGGCAAGGAACCCTTGGGAAGCATCCAAGTGGGTTGGGATTGTCCCATGGTTCTTTCAGGCCTGTGTTCTCACAGTTGTCAGTCAATTTGTATGGCCAAGGCAATAAGACCGTCCAGGGTCTGTGGTACCCCTACCCTAGCCAGTTCGTCCTTAAGAGGATCTGACAGTCCCTTGCCAAACTGATAGCGGAGGTCCGCATCATTCCAGTTGGTGTCAGCGGCCCAACGCCTGAATTCGGCAACTTAGTCCTCTACAGCTCTGCGGCCCTGCTGTAGAGAGTGGAGTGCTGCTTCTGCAGTTGCCGATAATTGTGGACCCTCGTACAGCTGTGCCATGGCATCCAGAAATGTGGTCAGGTTAGTCAAGATCACGTCCTTCTGTTCTAGGATACGATGTGCCCAGGATGGGGGTTCGTCCTGAAGCAGGAAAATCACAAAGCCTACATGGTGGTCTCCAAAGAGAAGGTGCGGGGCTGAAGAGCGAAAAAGAGCTTGCTGGAGTTACGGAAGGCCCTGAACTTGTGACGGTCTCCAGAGAATCTCTCAGGAGTGGGGACACGAGGCTCCGGGGGTAACATCACCACTGTAGGTGAGGAAAAGGAGCTGGCTGAGGCTTGAGAAGTCCCTTGAGAAGCAGCAAGAGGTGATAGCGCCTGCACACTCTCTTCCAGGCGGTTATAACTTTCCTGGAGAGTCTTTACAGCTTGAGTCAGGCCAGCAAGGTGTAAGCACAGTTCGTCCATAGGTGAGGCTCCCTGCTCGGGCTCAGACATGGCTGCCAGATACTGTCACATACCTGGTTATTGAGCCCGATATGCAGAGGGAGGCCTCCTTTACGGTCCTGACTGGCAGTGCCTGGTAGAGCTGACAGGAGTGCAGGACAGCACGAGTGCCTGGCAGGATCAACAGCTGGAATGCAGGTCTGATGCTCCGGACGAAGCTGGAAAAGCAGGAACAGCAGGTGCATCGCAGCAGACTGGAAGCTGAAGCAGGAGAGCAGGCACTCACAGGATTAGATGGATGGTTCCAATGATTGAGACACAGGTGGGTCAGACAGGCCGGGTCATACACTGGGGAGCAGTACTGGAACAGATGCAGAAGGCTTGAAGGAAAGTCACTGGGCAAGCCGGGTCGGCAACAAACTGGTACGGATAAGCCAAAGGATCAGGCAGGAGCGAGGTCATGGACAGGCCAGGGTCAGGTGCAGGCGGAAGGCAAGGGTAGTCACAAGGCAGGCAGGTAGTCACAGGAACTGATCAGGAACACGGGAAACTCTCAGGGAATGCTGTAGATCTGGCAGAAGATTCCTCTGTCATGACAGGGTTTAAATAGCGCTTCTGGCGCCAATGGCTGTGCACGGACGCGAGCACGGAACTGCTGCTTTCAGCAAGCCTTTCCTGACATTATAGCAGAGGGAGAAATTAGGTCCTTATGGCGTACAGACTTGGCCACCTTCGGGCACTTCTGTAGGTCCATACGATAAAAGGGTTAAAAGGTAACGCCACTTTCATGGGGAAAAAAATAGCAAATAAAGAAAAAATAATATATAGCGTATACAATTGCGACACAAGCCATATTGTAATTGAATGTTATTAAAAATTACCTTTCCTTTTTAATCTGCAGTCGCTGTAATTTTCTGTAAATGCAGTGCAATATGGCTACCTGGAGTTGTTCTGTACATAGTGTGTACTGACCACCCCCCCAGAAACATCATTTCCTTCCTGTGTGATTGGTGCACCAATTTTCCCAGAAGTCTGCCTAAGATACAAGTCAGATTTCAGGCATCCCCTGCAACAAAAATTGCATTTTTGGTGAGATACTCCCTGTAGGAACACGTCTAAAGGGATGCAGGCCCAGAAGATTTCCTCATTAGTGCTGTGCAGGTGCAGCAGCTGATAGATGATTATGAAACCACTCCCATTAGACCCACTCAGACCAGAAGCACAGAGAAACAAACAGGGATCTCTTCAGAATAACAAAAGGTAGGAATCTGCAACAAAGGTTGTTATAATCCTTGCAATGTACATAGATCAGGTGGATAAAATGGAGAGCTAAAACTAATTATACAGTGAAAAGTGCACACACAAATGATGAACGATCTAATAGACATTCGAAAAATGAATTATAGAGTCCAACATAGTGAAATGAGTGAAGATAAGGGAATGACTCCGATAACACAAATCCGATCCTGATAAGCGGATGCAGAAAGGTAATGCTGCTTGCTCTGAATCACTTTCTTATTCCTTGCGAGTCACTCACGCTTTATAACTGTATCCGGATTTTGGGTGGAGCACTCCCGGAACCCCTATTGAGAGCATGCTGTGCCTGGGGTACCGCCCCCCTGCATCCAGAGATAAACGCTAGCTATGGTTAAGCGATGAGCTATGCATTGGGGGAAGAAGTACTGATGTCAAACCTTCACGCCGGAGGGAAAGACCCTTTGACATAATCCTAGAGGTCATTAAACCAAAGGGACACTTTGGTTCTTTTAATAGGCCGTAGAGTAAGGTATAATGGGGGGGAGAGAGTGGTTGGAAGAGCGCAAAGAAAGCGATAGAAAAGGGATCCAATCAACAGGAAGGGAGTCGGAGGGGATTATTTGTTATACCTGTACACCATGAATGAGAGAGATGCCCATGCGTAGGGCCCAGGGTTCCCAGATAGCTTCAAACACGGATGTCATGTCTAAAAGGATGCTGGTTAGCTTCTCCTGGGACATATTTTGCGCTTGACAGCTAAGAGGGAGACCCTGGGTTGTTTCCATGCTCTGGCTATTGTCATCTTGGTTTCTAAGAACATAAAGTGGATCAATTTGCGGGTGGATTTGAAAGTCTTGGGGAGATTAGCGTTCAGGAGGTCAATGGTTGGGGTTCTTGGGATCTGGAAGTTTGTAACTTTGTGGATCAAGGCAACGATTCTGTTCCAGAATGACCCTATCCTGGGGCAAATGTGGGCCATGGAGCCTATTAGTTGGCATCCTCTAAAGCATTGAGGGTTAGCTGTGGGGTACATGGCTGCCAACTTGGCAGGGGTGAGGTACCATCTGGTCATTACTTTTAAGCTAGATTCAATCAGGGAAATATTCCTTATCCCCTTATAGGTTCTAGAAAAGGAGGTCCGTCATCTATCCAAGTCTCATTGTATTTGCAGATTGTTTTCCCAAGCCATCATATATGGGGCTTTGTAGGGCTGTTGGGCAAGTGACTGGTAGATAACGGAGATTCCACCCCTCTGTTCCGTGGCCTGTCCACACCATATTTCATAGGGTGTGAATCTTGGTGGGGTGGGTTTCCCCTTCCAGATTTTGTGGAGAAAATGTTGTATTTGCTGAAATCTGAAGTGTTCAGATGTCGGGATTTCCAGCTGTTGCGTGCAGAATTTCAAAGAAATCGGTCCCGAAGCAGTGAAAAAGTGGCCGATTCGATACAACCCCTTGGCCAAACACCATTTAAAGGCTTTAATGTCTTGGCCAGGGATAAAGTCTGGGTTGTTCAAGATATGGGCTAGGGGCTGGCATTCAGAGGTCAAAGAGGTCTCAGATCTCAATTTGTCCCAGAGGGTTAGGGATGGAGAAAGGACAGGCGACAGTATTGGGGGTTGTTCCCTGGAGGGGACCCATAGCAGATAGTCAAGGGTGTAGGTAGGGGCAGCCTGCCTCTCTATTTGTATCCAATCTGGCTTTTCAAGTCTGGGGTATATGGTGAGGATTTGTGCTATTCTTGCTGCTTGGTAATACCATAATAGGCGTGGCAGTCCTAACCCCCCCTCCCATCCTAAGTTGGAATAGGGTTTTTTGGGTAACCTGTGGCCTGTCCTCGACCCCCCCACCCACCCCCCAGATGAATTTGTTGACTTTCCTTTGGAAAGATTTCAAGTGATCCTTCCTTATATTAATCGGTAGGGCTCTAAATAGGTAGAGCAGTCTGGGGAGGAGTTTCATTTTTATGGAGTGTATTCTCCCCACCCAGGATATTTCTCCCCTAGCCCAATTCCTCAGGTAAGACTCCAGTTTCTGGTATGTGGGAGGGAAGTTTGTTGCGTACAAATGTTCTATTTTAGCAGTTAGAGTGATCCCCAGGTAATCAATGGAGGAGTCATTTAATTTGAATTCAAAAGCGATTTGTAGTGATGCTACTATTTCTGGTTTCAGATAAATGTTGAAAGCATGGGATTTAGCGTAGTTTACCCTTAGGCCCGAGGTCGCTGTAAATTTGGTCAGTAGTTTGCAGAGGTTGGGAAGAGACGTTATTGGGGAAGTTATAAATAGCAGCATGTCATCGAACAAGCCGCATTTATGGGTTTGTGAGCCGCAGGTTACTCCTTGGATATTGAGGTTGGAGCGTATGGCTATCGCCAATGTTTCGATTGCAATGGCGAAAATTAACGGAATAAGGGGCTGGTGCCTTTGGCAATGTTAAGGGGTTTTGAGTAATGTCCTTAGACACGAATAATAGCTTTTGGGGTGGAGTAGAGGGAGTGGAGAATCCCCTTAAAGCGTTGGCCCAATCCCCATTGCTCCATTAAGGTGAATATGTAAGACCATTCGACTGAGTCGAAAGCTTTATGTAGATCAAGGCATAAGAGTATTCCCTCTTGTTTGGGGCCTTTGTCCTAGTTGGCTAGAAGGGATACAATGTCTATGGCCCTGATTTGGTCGGGCCCCTGTATAACCGGAATAAACCCCACTTGGTCCTTATGGACGTACCTGTTAATGAAGGAGGCTAGACGATTGGCTAGGATTTTTGTTAGTATATTTAGGTCATTATTTATAAGGGAGACAGGTCTGTAGTTCTCCACTGCCTCCTGATTTTTGTTCGGTTTGGGGATTACTGTTATGTGGGCAGTGTTGAGTTGAGGGTCTAAGGGGGATCCCTGGGCTTTTGCATTGAAGAATTTCGCCATGTATGGGGCCAGGGTGTCAGCAAAAGCCTTTTAGTGCAGTACTGATAGGCCATCGGGTCTGGGGGCTGAGCCCTTTTTGAAGTTTTTATGACATCCATTATCTCCTCAACTGCAATGGCTGCCTCCATTATATTTTTATGTTCTGTGAATAGGGTCAGTAAGGGGATGTCTCTCAGGAAGTTGGAGATGAGTGGGCCCTTATCCGTGGAGGTCATGCAGTAGAGTTTGGTGTAGAAGGCATCAAGTATTTTGTTGGGGTTATCTGTAGGGGGTTGACCCACTACCCTGATTTTGGGGAGGGAGTGGGTGCAAAACTGTGGTGAAATCTTAGCGGCTAACATGGAACCAATTTTGTCTTTCTGTGAGTAGAATTTGGCTTTGCTCCAGCAGGTGTATTTCTCCGCTTTTGCAGTTAGTGCCATGTTGAGCTCTAATCTGGTTGGTTGCGTCCAGTTGATCTGCTAAAGCCTTAGAAGGGCATTTCTTGTGTTTAGTTTTTAGGGTTGCAAAAGTTTTTTCCAGTGTGATGATGTCCATCTGTTGCCGCTCTCTCTTGATTTGGGTCGCTAGTCTGATTATTTTGCTTCTAATGGTGACTTTGTGGGCTGCCCAAAGAATTTCGGGGGAAATGTTATCTACATCATTTAATCAGAAGTACTCTTTCAGTTAGTGCCAAGTTGAGCTCTAATCTGTTTGGTTGCGTCCAGTTGATCTGTTAAAGCCTTAGAAGGGCATTTCTTGTGTTTAGTTTTTTAGGGTTGCAAAAGTTTTTTCCAGTGTGATGATGTCCATCTGTCGCTCTCTCTTGATTTGGGTCGCTAGTCGTATTATTTTGCCTCTAATGGTGATTTTGTGTGCTGCCCAAAGAATTTCAGGGGAAATGTTATCTACATCATTTAATCGGACGTACTCTTTTAGAGAATCGTCTATATCTTTGGTTTTGACAGGGTCGCTAAGAAGCGATTCATTTAGTCGCCAGTGTGATCCTGATGTCCTAGTAAGGGCGTTCTGTAGGGAGAGCAGCACCAGTGAGTGGTCTGACCAGACAGGGTCTATGATGGTTGCTTTTTGTGTCGAGGGAATGAGGTTGGGGGGAACTAGGATATGATCGATCCTGGCATAAGACTGGTGGGGGGGACTAATGAGTATAGTCCCTTTTTTGTGGGGTTCAGTTCTTTCCAAATGTCCACAAGGCCTTGAGAGTTAATACGTCTTGCCACATTGAGACTGGTCTTAGTGCATCGCGTCAATTGAGCCACGGGGGGTTTCGACTTGTCAAGCCCCTGGTCGAAAGCAACGTTTAAGTCCCCACCAAAGATTATTGTGCCCTCCAAGAGGGGGTTCAGGGTTTTGAAGAGGGATTTAAAGAATTTGGATTGTCCCTTTTTGGGGGCATAGTAGGAAATAAAGTATAGTCTTCCCTCTACTGTTCCTTTAACTAGGAGGAACCTACCCTGCGGGTCTCTATAGTCAGAGATGGGGGAGAATTTAGTGTGCTTCGAGATTAGTATTGCTACTCCCTTGTTCTTGTTTGCTGCATTTGCTAAGTAAAATATTGCGCGTGAAGGAATTTGGGGTTGTATGGAGCCAGGAAGTGTGTCTCTTGGAGCATACCTAATGTCTATTTTTAGGAAGCGGAGGGGGTAGACAAAATAAGAGTAGACGTCTTCTAGGAAGACCAATCGGGTCTCCTGCCAAACTCCTACCTCCTGCCAAACTCCTACCGATACACGTTGGCTGCCCCGGGAGGGGGGCCCGACGACCCATCCCACAGAAACAGGGGGAACTCTCACTATGGGGTAGGTGGAGGCACAAGGGTGTCACCCCAGACCCCTGCTTTTATGTGGTTCTGTAACATTAAACAAACACAGCTTATATTAATTTTTCTAATGAGTAGTGGGAACAGATAACTGTATATAAAACAAAAACGAATAAGAACATTATAAAATGTGAGATATAAATGAGGAGTTAACTCTAAAGCTTTCCCTAGAGCATCCCCCCGCCCATAAATATGGGGGGGGGAGTGCCCCGGGAGAGAACCGGGTGTGCCCAAGGCGCCATGGTTACCCGTTTCAGGTCCCTGAAATCAGGCACTCTACGATCCCCCGAATCAGAGGGGACTTCGGTTTCCCGGTCTCCCTGTGGTTACTCTCGAGGGAGGTCGGGAACTTGCAAAAGTGGGGCCCTCGACTGTACAACAACTAAGACCCTGAGTATTGCATCAGAACCATAAGTGCCTTCAAGACACTAGTGCAAAGTGGTGAGTCTCTTCGACACCTTGTTGATGTAGCTTATGTCCTATGGCGGGAGAAAAACTTGGGTTTTAGAAGACGGGGAGGCCAACAGTTTGGCAACGTGGGTTAAGAGTGCGAGGCTCCATCAACAGAAGACTACTGTTCTGGCAAGTAGAAAATGCCCGAGTGAGGGCAGGGTGTTGGTTAATTGGACCTGCAGTCTTAAGGGTGGCCTGCCATCCTTGGATTTCTTAATCCTTCCTTTGTTCCAGAAGGGGGAGACAGGGCTTGCCGGAGAGGGGCGTTTGGTGGAACCCGCAGATGCAGTGGAAAAGTTCATGGGTGCTTCCTGCAATATTAGCTTGAGGTAAAGGAAGAGTTTCTCGCCGTCAGGTAAGTTAGAGAAGGAATGTGCCTTGCCCTGAATGGAGAAATGGGAAGTATTTGATGTCCTGTTGAGAAAGGACTGTTAGGAGTGGTTTGAGAGTTCTCCGTTTTTGGATGGTTGATAGAGAGAGGTCTGCAAAAATTTGTATTTGGTGCCCCTGGTACATCACTTTAGGCTTGATGCGTGATTGTCGCATTACTTCCTCTTTTATGGCGTAGAAGTGTGGCTTAACGATGACATCCCTTGGGGATCCATCCTTCCTGGGTGGTCTCAGGGCCCTGTGAGCTCTGTCTAACTCCAGGCGGTGGGGGGGGGTGTTAGGTATCAGATCCTTAATAAGTTTTTGTACTGCAGGCAGGATGTCCATAACGGTTTCAGGAAGGCCCCAGATTCTGAAGTTATATCTTCTGGACCTGTTCTCAATCCTGGAAAGGGCCATTTCAAGCTGGTCTTGGAGGACCTGGATGTGTGCTGCATTCTGATTGGTTTTAGAAACCGTAATGTCCGGCTTATTTTCTGTGGCGTCCATTCTGGAACCTAGGTTCCCAAAGTCAGATTTTATATCTCTTGTTATTTTTGCTGCTGTGTTAGCCAGTCCCCTCTCTAGGAGGTCTTAGAGTTTAAGGAAAAAATCGGTCAATGGCATGCCTGGGGAGGGGGTATTAAGTATGTGGGTTTGTGAAGGCCCAGCAGGTGACAATATGTATTCCTCCATAGCACGGCCCAGCAGGGACTCCGTATCAGCTGGAGAGGGGGCCAGGGGGAGCTGTGGGCTGCTGTGGGTCACCTGGGAGAAGGTGAGGATTGCTGGGGTTAGGACTTGCCCCTGTTCCTGTGTTCTTTCCTCACAGACTGCACGTGGCTGGGTAGCAACGGTGGCGGCAGCCATCTTGGTGCACCTGTCCCTTTCTACCTGGTCGAATTGTGGCCCTAGGTCCCGTCTGGCGGTCGGTCCTGGCATCCATGGGGGTGCTCGGGGGTCTCCTGGGTCAGAATGGCTTTCAGCTGACTGTCCCGTGGGGTCGTGTAGTGGGCTGTGTGCGCTGGGGGTCCGGGGTGATGCGGAGGTCCAGGCTTAGGCGGCCATCTCGGAGCTCTCGCGCATGTGCACTGTCCCTGCTGTGGTTTAACACTGACCCCCTAACTGCATTTTTTGGGGTCAGAAGGCCAGTGTTGAAGTAAATCACACTGGAAAAATCTACACACTATCTCTTGCAACAGGATGGTTAAAGTTCACATAAAGAGACATATGGTTTAGCACTTTTATTATGATGTTTTTTTACCCTTGAAATTGTAGAGAGATTAAACCTGGCATTAAAGTGGAACTAAAGTGCACTTTACTAACCTTCCCTCCAGTAATGCTCGGTCCTAAAGCTCTCTAGACGGTGCCACCATTTTCACAGTCTTCTACCGAGTTTGGCATCTTTGCCAATCTTGATTGGCTGGCCCAGGACAATGTAACTTCATATACAGTGTAAATAATGCATCCTGGCGCCGATGCATGCCTAAAATGTAAACTGAGCTGCACTTCAAACAAACCTTCCTGTACGCATGCAATTGCAATGCAATTTCTTTTTTTTTTAAGCAAGGCTCTGCTTTAACAATTTAAGATATCTTGGAGTACACTTGGAGGAACTATTGCAGTGCAGGAGCATTGCTGTTGACACAGTAAGCATGTTGCTTTTTAAGAACTCTGTATAGTTATAAGACATTAAAAAAAAGTTGACAATTATGGTGTTAATAAAATAGTTTTAGCTGTTAAAATTGTGTGCAATATTGTGAAAGATTTATTAGTTGTATGTGTATGCTGTGTGAACAGTTCCTGTATAGACTGAAAACAAAACACAGTTGCTAGATCACTTTAAGTGTTTTTATAAGGTTTGGTACTTTGAGTAAACCACAAACGTTATAATTGTAAATAAAGTTTTATTTTGATATAGATACAGTCAGGGCTTTTTTTCTCAGGGGATAGGTGCAGGAACTCACCCCTTCAGACTCACCCCTTGTCCCTGCCCCATAGTCACTTCTGAGCACTGTTCCTTGATTCCACCCCCACCCCACCTCCCAGTACCGCCCCTTTTAGAGAATACAGAACCAAGAATCATTTTCTGGTGCTAAGTAATTTTTATGGAATTTCTTAATGACAACAAGAAAGACAGTAAAATAAAATACCTGTAGCTAGCAACAGTGGACCTTCCAGCAACAATAGATCCACCCCAGCAACGTTAGACTCCCAACAGCCAGCATCAATAGACCCTCCAGCAGCCAGGAACAATAGACCCGTGTCTCAACAGTAGATCCCTCCCAGCAATGACTGACTCCCCCCAGCAACAAAAGACCCACCCCCAGCAGCAATAGATCCTTCACCAGCAACAATAGAACCCCCCAGCAAAAATAAATATCCTCCAGCAACAATTGATTCCCCAACAGCAGCAATAGAACCTCCAGCACACCCCCAGCACCCCTTGCCATTACATACATTCAGTGCTGAAGGTGCCGGAACTGCGTTCCCCCGCGTTCCCGCTGAAAAAAAAGCCCTGGATACAGTGCATTCCGGAAAGTATTCACATCGCTTCACTTTTTCCACATTTTGTTATGTTACAGCCATATTCCAAAATGGATTAAATTCATTATTTTCCTCAAAATTCTACAAACAATACCCCATAATGACAATGTTAAAAAAGTTTGTTTAAAATCTTTGCAAATTTATTAAAAATAAAAAACAAAAAAAAATCACATGTACATAAGTATTCACAGCCTTTGCTCTGACAATAAAAATTTGTTTCCACTGATTATCCTTGAGATGTTTCTAAAACTTCACTGGTCCACCTGTGGTAAATTCACTTGATTGGACATGATTTGGAAAGGCACACACCTGTCTATATAAGGTCCTACAGTCGGTAGTGTATTTAGGTTTTGTGCTGCCCTAGGCCTGACTAAACTCGTGCACCCCCTAATTTAAATATGACTCACCCCTTCCTGTCAAGGCCACACCCCTTGCTGTTTAAGACCTGTCCTGGAATTTTCGAGTGGGGACACTAGTTCTAAGGGCCTGGGGGGGGGGCAATGTATTCACTTAATTTGCATAGGTTTCCTCTTACTTCCTGTTTGGCTATGAGGCAGGAAGTGAAAAGGGAAATCTGCAATGGGACAGGGATAGTAAAAAATAAACTAACAGGGGTTATAAAAAGTGTTGCCTATAGTTCTACTTTAAGCACAAATTTCTGATAATTTTATGGAGAGGACTAAGAAGATATAACCATGCCAGTGGTGCAGCAGAAAACATATAGCACAGTGAGGAAGGTTTGTGGTCCAGGATGATAGGACAGTCAAAATTAGAAGTGGCGCCCCCCACAGTTGCAGAATGCCAGGCGCCCGCATACCGGAAAAAGTGAGGCCGCTTTATGGGGGCGCTAGACTAACTTGCCTCTCAGCCCAGTACGCCCCATAAAACTGGCGCTACACTAACAGTGTAGCGCAAGCTGACGAGGACTCTTTCCATGCTGCCCCCCTGCAAAGTGCTGCCCTAGGCCAGGATACAGTGTTGCCTACAGTTAACAGTGCATGTCAGAGCACAAACCAAGCCATGAAGTCCAAGGAATTGTCTGTAGACCTCCGAGACTGGATTGTATTGAGGCACAGATCTGGGGAAGGGTACAGACAAATGGCAGCAGCATTGAAGATCCTAATGAGCACAGTGGCCTCCATCACCCGTAAATGGAAGATGTTTGGAACCACCAGGACTCTAACTAAATTGGGCCGCCTGGCCAAATTGAGCGATTGGAGAGAAGGGCCTTAGACAGGGAGGTGACCAAGAACCCGATGGTCACTCTGACAGTGCTCCAGCATTTCTCTGTGGAGAGAGGAGAACCTTCCAGAAGAACAACCATCTCTGCAGCACTCCACCAATCAGGCCAGTATGGTAGAGTGCCCAGACGGAAGCCACTACTCAGTAAAAGGCACATGACAGCCCGCCTAGAGTTTGCCAAAAGGCACCTGGGAAATTCTCTGGTCTGATGAAACAAAGATTGAACTCTTCGCCTGAATGGCAAGCATCATGTCTGGAGGAAACCAGGCACTGCTCATCATCTGACCATTACCATCCCTACAGTAAAGCATGGTGGTGGCAGCATCATGCTATTGGGATGTTTTTTCAGCAGCAGGAATTGGGAGACTAGTCAGGATCGAGGGAAAGGTGAATGCAGCGATGTACAGAGACATCCTTGATGAAAACCTGCTCCAGAGCACTCTGGACTCAGACTGGGGCGAAGGTTCGTATTCCAACAGGACAACGACCCTGAGCACACAGCCAAGATAACAAAGTAGTGGCTATGGGACAGCTCTTGGAATGGATTTGAGTGGCCCAGACTTGAACCTGATCTGAAAATGACTGTGCACCATTTTTTCGTTTTTTATTTTTAACAAATTTGCAAAGATTTTAAACAAACTTCTTTCACGTTGTCATTATGGGGTTTTGTTTGTAGAATTTTTTAGGAAACTAATGAATTTAATCCATTTTGGAATAAGGCTGTAACATAAAAAAATGTGGAAAAAGTGAAGCGCTGTAAATACCTTCCTGGTGCACTGTACAATGAGACTTTAGAATTCTTGGCAATTATCAACTTTTAAATGTCGTGGATATGCAGTAATGTTTGTCTGTCAGCTTACCTCTCCGTGTGTTTAGTTTAAGAGGCCAGCCACTCTCACCTGGATGCTTAAGGAATCTCTCCTCAAAATATGGCTCCACCCCAGCCCCTATCAGGGAACTCTATATTAACTTGTGCACTGCAAGCCAGCCCTGCTGATCAATACTGTGTGTCTTGGCTTCTGTGTGCTACTTGCTGTGTGTTCTACGTCTGATTCCAGTTACCAATCTTGGCATGTTCTTGACTATCCTTAGCCACTTGTTGCCCCGACCTTTGGCTATCCCCTGACTAACCTTACCTGCTTGTTGCCCCGACCTTTGTTGTCACAGTCTACTGCTTCCTCTCTACCTCCCTGTAGTCTACCGTGAGCTGGGAGGCCCTAGGGGTCGCAACCTGGAGCCAGACTGCAGCTAAATCCATCCCGACCACTAGGGGCCAACAGGGTGCCTCGGTCACCTGGACTCAGATGACCTGATAGTTTTATCAGCCATGGACAGGATGACATGCTGCTACCTGCAGATGATCCATTGCAGGGCATAGTCCGCAGTCTAGAGACCCAGGAATCTAATCAGACTCCAGGATCTGGCTTCCCGCTTCAAGCAGCTTCAGGCCTCATTGGGAACCATGAGTCAGCAACCTCAAGTACAATCAGCGGCTGCACCTATTCCGGTCGCAGTCGCAGCCACACATTCACTACAACTGCCATCTCCGTCCCATTTTTTGGGGGACTCCAAGGTCTGCAGGGGGTTCCTCAGCCAATGCACCATTCATTTTGACCTCCAGCCTCAAAACTGTGGGAGAACAATGATCCTGTGGTTTCCAGCCTGTCCGACTTCTTGAAGCTCTTTTGATACATCTTCGAGGAGCCAGCTCGGGTTTCTTCAGCGGCCAGTGCCATTTTACGTCTTCGCCAAGAATCTTCTTCAGTGGGACAATATGCTCTTCAGTTTCATATCCTCACAGCTGAGTTAAGCTGGAACAATGAGGCCCTGGTTGAAACCTTTTTACATGGCCTCTCTGACCGAGTGAAAGACAAATTAGCAGCAAGAGCCTTCCTCTGGACGATGTCATTTCCTTGTGTAACCAGATCGACATTCGTTTTCAGGAGAGGTTCCTAAAAAAATAGACACCAACACTCCCTGGGCCCTAGCCAGTCTATGCTCCTCTCCCTTTGTCCCGTGGAGGATCTTCTGCTTGCTGAGGAACCTATGCAGCTGGGCCGGACCAGGCTAACCCCGTAGAACGTGCTAGGCGCAGAGCCATGGGCTCGTGCCTCTATTGTGGGGGCAAGGATCATTTTCAGGACTCCTGCTCGCTATGGAAACACTCAGGTCTAATACATCTGGAAGGTGGGGTATTGGACCCAGAAACATCACCTTCTCGTATTCTTCTTCCAGTGTTCCTTCATGTAGGCGCTTCTCCTCAATCGATCTTTGCATATCTGGATTCCGGGGCTGCTAGCAATTTTATGGATTGGAGAAATGCTTACCCTTTCGCCAATCACTACACCACTGGTAGTCTCGGCAATTGATGGCACTGTTCTCCCAGGGGGCCCTATCTGCTTCCAGACTCTACCTATTATGTCTGTAGGGATACTCCACCAGGAGTGGGTATCCTTCGTCATTCTACCCAAAGTCTCTACCCCCATTGTATTGGGCCTTCCTTGGCTACAGCTCCACTCTCCACATGTGGATTGGGTCTCTGGGCAGATCATGTTTCCCGTCCTGCCTTCTCAAGGTGGCCCCCAAGGAGAAACTTCCGGTTGCTACCACATCTGTATCTTCTGATCTTCCCACTGCATACAGCGGTTACTGGGATGTGTTCTGTAAGAAATAAGCTGAGGTGCTTCCTCCCCGCAGGTCTTTTGACTGTTCTATTGACCTTGTCCCTGGAGCAACTCTGACCAGGGGTCGTACCTACCCTCTGTCCATCCCAGAGACCCAGGCCATGTCAGAGTATGTCACCGAGAATCTAAAGAGAGGTTTCATCTGGAAATCCTCATCGCCTGCTGGCACAAGGTTCCTTTTTGTTGCCAAAAAGGATGGTACCTTGGGACCCTGCATCAACTATCAAGGTTTAAATGCCGTGACTATCAAAAATCAATACCTGCTACCCTTAATATCTGAGCTATTCGACAAGTTGAAGGGTGCCTCCATTTTCACCAAGTTGGATCTCAGAGGTGCATACAATCTGATTCGGATACGGGAAGGTGACGAATGGAAAACCGCATTTAACACTATAGACAGGCATTACAAATACCTGGTTATGCCTTTTTGGTTTGTGTAATGCCCCAGCTGTGTTTCAAAACTTTGTCAATGAAATCTTCAGGGATCTGCTGTACCAGGTCTTCGTATGGATCCTGGAAAGGTCTTGGCCATTACCAACTTGCCTCTTCCTTCTAGCCTCAAGGCCACACAGCGCTTTCTTGGGTTCACAAATTATTATAGGCAGTTCATAAGGAATTACTCTTCCATTATCGCTTTGACCAAGAAGGGTGCGAATGCCAAGGACTGGCCTCCTGAAGCTGTCTCTGCATTTCACAACCTGAAACGGGCCTTTGTTTCTGGACCTCTCTTGAGGAGACCTAATCCTGGGGACCCATTTTTTATTGAGGTGGACGCTTCTTCAATGGGCGTGTGAGCTGTGCTTCTTCAATCCTTTGAGAAGAGACATCAACCATATGTGTTCTTCTCCAAAAAAAAAATTCTCAGGCAGAGAGAAATTATGCTGTCGGTGATCGGGAACTTCTCACAATTAAATTAGTTAGAGGAGTGGCGTCATCTCTTGGAGGGTTTCCCCCTACTCCATAACAATTTTTACTGATCACAAGAATCTGCAGTACTTACAGAATGCTAAACGTCTGAATCCCAGACAGGCCAGGTGGAGTTTTTTCTTGTCCTGTTTTAATTCCACGATTACGTTCAAACCTGGTCCCTGCAACAGTTGGGCTGAGGCCCTAGGGGTCGCAAAATGGAGGCAGACTGCAGCTAAATCTATCCCCACCACTGGGAGCCTCTGGTGAACACCCGCTGGCTCTTAGATTCCGTGCCCTGGGAAATCTCATGCTTTAGCTATCAGTGTCATCCGTGTTGGTACTACAGAGTACCTGCTCTCCTCTATCACCTAGAGCTCCATTCATAGCAGTAAGCCGTAGGGTCCACTACCTTGCAGTGCACTCCAGAACCCAACAGGGTGCATCTGTCACCTGGACTCAGGTGACCTGACATTAAATAGGTCATGGGCTTACTCTAGCCAATTATAAAAAAAAAATGTGTTTGGTTTCATTTTAAAAAAAAATCACTTTTAATAAAGCTTAAAGAATGAGTAATATTATTGAGATAAATGTAAATATATTATTGAGATAAAGCAGGAGAATATGTGACATTATTGATAAATGGGTTATTTGTTTTTCAGGTATCAAATTAACTTTATCTACCTTATTGGATGGCAAGAACATCAATGCAGGAGGTCACAAACTGGGCCTTGGACTGGAATTTGAAGCATAGCCCATCTCACTCCACACAAGCTCCTTATCCAGATGTTCTGCAGCATAGATATCCTAAGAATCTAGTATCCCTTTGTAATGTTTTGTCCTGGATGCAAACTAACTTCTGTATCAATAACAAGTGTTTCTACAGAAACAAAAAAAATAAGCTTTAAAGTCAAACTGTTGAAATCAGAGAAAAAAAAACATGTCTATTCCAGAATAAGTTTGTAATATTTAATAGCTGCTCATTTATACAGTGCTTACTAGACAGAAAGGTATCAACTTTTTTAACAGAGTAGTTAATATATTAAGAAACACACGTATATGGATATTTTTAGATTATTAGATTCAGTCCAGATATGAGCTCACCATAGCTTTGTCAAGCATTCTAAATATACAAAAGGTATTTAATGGTTTTGAAGTAATTCTTACCCTAAATGCGCAAACAGGTTAAAGTTAAATTAAAAGGAAGAAGTGTTCTAGTAGCCCATAGTACCAGTAACAGTCTCCCATTCATGTTTTACCTACTTCAAAAGGAAAGCGAGAATGCTATTGGCAAGACCTGTTCTTTTATCAGGAAAGAACAGGTAACACTCTACAGGAAAGCTTGACAGAGCCTTATGCAAGGGAAGAGATGTTTAAGTCCTCACATTAATGTTACCTGTAAACATTTTCACCAAAACTGTGTTTTATTTTCTCCACAATTTTACATGTGTTAAATGTATTTTTTAGCAGTGTCCATGTGTTTTTTTTTTCCATTTTGTGAAGCTAGACTCCCCTGATATGCTGTTTGCAACATCCACTGAAATAAAACTAAAAAATATCTAATGTATATTTTATTTCACAAATAAAAGGAATAATATATCTGAGTGTTTATTGAACCAGTGGAACTGCCTCTTCAGATAAATATTTACACCTTTGTGCAAAGTATTTCTGTCCTGCAGCAATGAAAATGTAGCAGTTATTATACATACAGAAATTGTAAAAGCAAATTTTTTGGCATTTTTATTGTTACAATCATGTGAAAAAGTATGTAAGCTCTATTGGAATGAACTTTTTCAACATATTTGATTTTCATTCAAACCGTGCCTATAGAGAGAGGGAAAAATGCATTTCAATCAATAGATGTGATGGTGTATTGTGGAAATGGTAAATACACCGTTATGCCCCGTACACACAATAGGATTTTCTGACGGAAAATGTTCGATGGGAGCTTGTTCTCGGATATTCCGACCGTGTGTAGGCTCCATCGGACATTTTCCATTGGAATTTCCGGCACACCAAATTTGAGATCTGTATCTCAAATTTTCCGACAACAAAATCTATTCTCATAAATTCCGATCGTGTGTACACAATTCCGGTGCACAAAGTTCCACCCAGGCTCGGAATCAAGCAGAAGAGCCGCACTGGCTATTGAACTTCATTTTTCTCGGCTCGTCGTACGTGTTGTACATCACCGCGTTCTTGACGTTCAGAATTTTCGACAAGATTTGTGTGACCGTGTGTATGCAAGACAAGTTTGAGCCAACATCCTTCAGAAAAAAAACATGGATTTTGTTGTCGGAAAATCCTATCGTGTGTACAGGGCATTAAGGATAAAATTAAGAGTAATATGGCGCTACCTATATAAAACAACAAACCCATATCATTAATGTGGTGTGAGATACCACTAGGTGATGAGATAAAAATGTGCAACTAATGAATTTGATAAAAAATGGTGATCAGCGACAAGCCTAAATCGCTAGAATCGCTATGCTAGAAAAAAGGTGATAAGCCTAAATCGCCTATGTAGTGAAAAGATAAAAATGTGCAACTAATGAATGTGATAAAAAATAGTAACCACTACTAAACAGTCATCAGCGACCAACCTAAATCACTATAATCACTAGTAGTAAAAAGGCGACAAGCCTAAATCGCCTATGTAGTGAAATGTGCTACTGTGGTAATATATACCACTACTAATATCATAGGAAAAGCATGTGACAGAAGTGTAATACACTAACCATAAGTGATAATGGCAGTGATAAATACAAGTAACTATATCCAGAAAGAGTGATATTCAAAATAAACCCAAAAAAACAAAAAGGAATCCAGTCCCAATATGTGTGAAAAATAGATGTGAGATATAAATAGATAGACCAAGTTGTAACATATAAACTCCTTCAAAGACCAACAAAACAAGAGTCTTTTATAATTCTTAGATGCTTGGTAACTTCCTATTGTGATTATGAACACAGGAAAAATCCAGGTGACTTTTGGTGCTCCCCCTCTTAGGTCCCCACTCACCAGCTCCTATCACCCCTTACAGGGGTATCTCGTATGTAGGACAGCCTTAGTGCCCAGATGGTGTTTCCAGCATTGACATCCAATATCCAACTTCTATGGATCGCCCAAGGATATCTCCCGTCTGGATCAGATTGGGTGCAGGTGGATTCTCCAGGGGTAAAACACCCAACTATACTTCTTTCTCTCACCACTTTCCAGTGCAGATAGGGGTATTCATGCGAAAAAATTAAATAAAGGGCCCCCATAGTGTAGAAGCAAACATTTGGAAAATGTTTTTATTTAAAATAACCAGCAGGAAAAAAAACAAATATATAAACAGAATCTAAAAAAGTTTAAAAAATATAAATAAAAACAGGCATTCCATATGCTGAAATATCCGCAAAGAAGATCTACAGGAGAGTGAAAGCTCCAGAGCCGTGGTTCCCGTTAGCGGCGTGCATGCCAGCTGCGTTCCACAGGCTTCCTAAGGCGCTATCACACCCGGAAGTGACGTCAGTTCTTGACTCTGCCTTAAGTACATTTCGTTCTCAAACATCTTCTGAGGCGGTGCCATGTACCTAATCTCTACGCCCTTGATAGGCCGGCGGCCGTGCAGGACCCACCTACACCACTATACCTATACTAATAGCTTGAGAAAACCTGACAGTAAATGTAAGTAGAAAATAAAATATAGAGTGTGGATGGTAACAAGTCGGGAAAGCCCCTTAAATGAGAGATCAAAATTAAAAACCTGCGCCGCCGCTAGCCCATACAAGAGGAAACAGTACATAAATGTTAATATTACACATAATTTATATAACTGTAATTAAGAAACATCCGTATGATCATGTGCTGCAACATAGTCCCAAAAAGGGGAAAATGAGCTATGTAATCCATAGTTTGGATGTTACAACTTGGACTTGGTCTATCTATTTATATCTCACATCTATTTTTCACGGATATTGGGACTGGATTCCTTTTTGTTTTTGTTTTTTTGGGTTTATTTTGAATATTTGTATGTCTTTGAGTATCACTCTTTCTGGATATAGTTACTTGTATTTATCACTGCCATTATCACTTATGGTTAGTCTATTACACTTCTGTCACATGCTTTTTCTATGATATTAGTAGTGGTATATATTACCACAGTAGCACATTTCACCACATAGGCGATTTAGGCTTGTCGCCTTTTTACTGCTAGCGATTCTAGCAATTTAGGCTTGTTACTGATCACCATTTTTTTATCACATTCATTAGTTATTATTATTATTATTATACAGAATTTATATAGCGCCAACAGTTTGCTCAGCTCTTTACAACTCGAGGGCAGACAGTACCCTTACCATACAAATCCATACAGGAGGGATCAGAGGGCCCTGCTCGTTAGAGCTTACAATCTAGAAGCAAGGGTCAAGTGGAAACAAAAGGTAATAACTGTGAGGGATGAGCTGATGGGAAAAAATGAAAATACAGGTGTGGGTATGATAGGCTTCTCTGAAGAGAAGAGTTTTCAGGGATCGTTTAAAAGCGAAGTAGAAGATAAGCGGACAGATTGGGGTAGGGCATTCCATAGGATTGGAGAGGCTTTGGAAAAGTCCTGGAGGCGAGCATGGGAGGAGGTGAGCTAGAGAGCAGGAGGTCTTGAGAGGAAAGAAGAGAACGAGTTGGTTGGTATTTAGAGACTAAGCTAGTGATGTAGCCGGGGGCGAAATTGTGGATGGCTTTGTACGTAGTTGTAATTAGTTGCACATTTTTATCTCATCACCTAGTGGTATCTCACACCACATTAATAATATGGGTTTGTTGTTTGTTTATTTTATATAGGTAGCGCCATAGTACTCTTAATTTTTTTTATTCACACTCTAGTCTCCTTTTGGGGACCTAGCAGGGTAGGCTGCACACCTATTGCCCTTTAGACGTAAGCGCAGATTTTTCATCTTATTTTGTACAGGGCATTAGCCTCATAATATGGAATTTCTGCCTTTTAGCGGAATTACTTTTTTAGGCATATTGCATAACTACTTACCAATCTCTGCAATCAAGCTCCTCCATGCAATATTTCTTTAACTGAAAGATGCTTGTGGGTTTTACTTGACCATTTCAAATCCCCTCACCCCTACACACACCATTTCCATGGGGTTAAATTCAGGGCTTTGACTAGGCTAGTCCATAACCCACTATTTCTTCTTTTTGAGCATTTTTATTGCAAATTTGCTAGTGGGCTTTGGATTATTATCTTGTTGAAAGATCCATTTCCAGGTTTATCTTCAACTTCCGGACAGATGAAAATAAATCAATATGGTGCAAATGGAGGCCATTAAACCCCCAATATGCAACAAGTCCTCAAAGTTTCATATGTCAAGTAATAACATTGTCCACTGCTGCAGCACCTCAATTGCAGGATTTTGGAGGAATCCCACTGGTCAATATACATGAAAATAAAAACAGAGGCTGCCATTTAGTGTAAATTTATTAAAAGTGGTGACCCCAAAGGCACTCACAATGGTAAAGAAATACCACACATCCCAAGCAGTTTGAGTGATCTGAGTGAAAGCTGATCTACTGCTGCAGAGTTTGTCAGGGAAGCAGCCAGGCAGAAGCGATGTTGCTTATCTGTAAGCCTAATCCCAGCAGCTGTGCAGAGCGATGCAGGGAAGCAGATGGCAAACCAGGACATAGGGAGATGTCACGCTGCAGAGTATGGGGGCATGGCAATGTGTTTCAGGGCGGTACTGGCTCTTTCTCAAGTCTAAGCTTACTTACAGACAGGGCGCTTATAAATTAGTAACTGCTGGATCACGGAATAGCGGCTGTGGAGCTACATGGCGCAGCAGTACTGAGTTATAGCACAAAATCGAAAAGATTAAAAAAATGTAAAACATTTATATCAGAGTAATATCAAAAGTCATAATTAACCACTTCAGCCCCGGTTTTTATTTTTTGCGCTATAAACGGAAAAAGACCAAAAATTTTGAAAAAAAAACAATATTTTCTACTTTTTGTTATAAAAAAAATACAATAAACTCAATTTTAGTCATACATTAAGTCCAAAATGTATTCAGCCACATGTCTTTGGTAAAAAAAAAGTCAATAAGCATATATTTATTGGTTTGCGCAAAAGTTATAGCATCTACAAACTAGGGTACATTTTCTGAAATTTACACAGCTTTTAGTTTATGACTGCCTATCTCATTTCTTGAGGTGCTAAAATGGCAGGGCAGTACAACCCCTCCCCAAATGACCCTATTTTGGAAAGTAGACACCCCAAGGAAATTGCTGAGAGGCATGTTGAGCCCATTAAATATTAATTTTTTTGTCCCAAGTGATTAAATAATGACAAAAAAAATGTACAAAAAGTTGTCACTAAATGATATATTGCTCACACAGGCCTTGGGCATATGTGGAATCGCACCCCTGTTTGGGAGCCTAGCTGCATACGGGGCCCCGAAATCCAAGCACCGCCTTCAGGATTTCTAAGGGCGTAAATGTTTTATTTCACTCCTCACTACCTATCACAGTTTCCAAGGCCATAAAATGCCAAGATGGCACAACCCCCCCCCCCCCCAAATTACCCCATTTGAGAAAGTAGACACCCCAAGCTATTTGCTGAGAGGCATGGTGAGTATTTTGCAGCTCTCATTTTGTTTTTGAAAATGAAGAAAGAAAAGAAAAATGTATTTTTTTTTTCTTTTTTCAATTTTCAAAACTTTGTGACAAAAAGCGAGGTCTGTAAAATACTCACCATACCTCTCAGCAAATAGCTTGGGGTGTCTACTTTCCAAAATGGGGTCATTTGGGGGGGGGGGGTTGTGCCATCTGGGCATTCCATGGCCTCCGAAACTGTGATAGGCAGTGAGGAGTAAAATCAAAAATTTACACCCTTAGAAACCCTGAAGGCGGTGCTTGGTTTTTTTTTTGGGGTCCCGTATGCGGCTAGGCTCCCAAAAAGTCTCACACATGTGGTATCCCCGTACTCAGGAGAAGCAACAGAATGTATTTTGGGGTGTAATTTCACATATTCCCATGGCATGTTTGAGCCATATTTCATTTAGTGACAACTTTGTGCAGAAAAAAAAAAATTTGTCTTTTTCCTGCAACTTGTGTCACAATATAAAATATTCCATGGCCTCGATATGCCTCTCAGCAAATAGCTTGGGGTGTCTACTTTCCAAAATGGGGTCATTTGGGGGGGGGGTTGAACTGTCCTGGCATTTTATGCACAACATTTAGAAGCTTATGTCACACATCACCCACTCTTCTAACCACTTGAAGACAAAGCCCTTTCTGACACTATTTGTTTACATGAAAAAAAAATTTTTTTTGCAAGAAAAATACTTTGAACCCCCAAACATTATACATATTTTTTTTTTAAGCAAAGACCCTACAGATTAAAATGGTGGGTGTTTCATTTTTCACACAGTATTTGCGCAGCGATTTTTAAAACGCATTTTTTGGGGAAAAACACACTTTTTTAATTTTAATGAACTAAAACACACTATATTGCCCAAATGTTTGATGAAATAAAAAAGATGATCTTAGGCCGAGTACATGGATACCAAACATGACATACTTTAAAATTGCGCACAAACGTGCAGTGGAGACAAACTACATACATTTTTAAAAGCCTTTACAGGTTACCACTTTAGATTTACAGAGGAGGTCTAATGCTAAAATTACTGCCCTCGATCTGACCTTTGCGGTGATACCTCACATGCATGGTGCAATTGCTGTTTACATTTGACGCCAGACCAACGCTTGCGTTCGCCTTTGCGCGAGAGCAGGGGGGGACAGGGGTGTTTTTGTTTTTTTTTTGCTTTTTTATCTTATTTTTAAACTGTTCCTTTCATTATTTTTTAAATTGTTATTGTTATGTCAGGGAATGTAAATATCCCCTATGATAGCAACAGGTAGTGACAGGTACTCTTTTTTTGAAAAGAATTGGGTCTATTAGACCCTAGATCTCTCCTGTGCCCTCAAAGCATCTGACCACACCAAGATCAGTGTGATAAAACGCTTTCCCAATGGCACTGTTTACATCCGGCGAAATCGAAGTCATGAAATGCTCGTAGCTTCCGGTTTCTTAGGTCATAGAGATGATTGGAGCCATTCTGGTCTCTGATCAGCTCTATGGTCAGCTGGCGGAATCACTGGCTGCATTCTCAGGTTCCCTGTTGGGACAGGAGAGCCAGAGAAAAACATGGAAGACGGTGGGGGGGGGACATTCCCTCCCACTGCTTGTAAAAGCAGTCTAGAGGCTAATTAGCCACTAGGATTGCTTTTACATGAAAGCCGACCGCTGGCTGAAAAGAATGACACCAAGATGATACCTAAACTTGCAGGCATCATTCTGGTATAACCACTCAAAGTCCAGCAACATACCAGTACATTGCTGGTCCTTGTTGGGCATATAGTGTAATCTTTTTTATTCATGCAGCCTGTGGGCTGAACGAAAAAAAGAGATTGATTGGTGGGTATGTCCACCATTAGAATACTTCCCTTCATCCACCCACTTCTAATGATGGGCATACATGCACCGTTTATATATGCCGAAGCATGGGGGCATCTGCCCCAAAAGTTCGCTCCTCCACCCCTGCTGCCCCCATGCTTCGGCATATATCACCTCCGCTGGAGTCACGGCTTTATATATCGTGGGAGCAAATGCTGTTGCTGTCAAGATAGATAAATCCGCGCTGCAGCTGAATGGCGTACCTAAAAACAAAAAAATGGTTAACAATAAAACACAGTAAACAATAAAGTATAAAAAATTGCATACCTGAAAAGCAAACATGATAAAACATAATAACAATAAAACATTGCAGATTAGAATACAGTAAAAAAAGAGCAGAACAATAAAATGACAACTATTTTTTTTTTAATATATATATATATACTTTTGTAGGGTTTTTTTTACACTTTTTTTTGTAACTGTAACTTTTATAACTGTAACCAGTTCCAGGTTCGGGTCTCTCAAAATGCGTTGGCATTTTGTGAGACCCTGTGAAAGTGTGCCTAGTCTGTGCAATGCTGTACCCTGCGCTAATACTCAACTAATGTATGGTAGCATTCAAAACATTTACCAATGCAAAGACCAGGATTGTCAGGACAGAAGGGACAATAATAGTGGGTGTCACGCCTAAATCCGTGCTTGCTGCAGACACGACATCTTTTTTGGGGGGGTTCTGTGGGTAGGGGTACTCGGGAGGACATAAAGAAAATGCCTCTCATGCAGCCGACAGCATTTGGTTGGGGATGTGAATGGGGGAAGTACGGGTGCTGCAGAAGTGGTGGGTTCCCAATTAGGATTGGCGAATGCAGCAGGAAGGGCATTATGGGCACGACGGGCCTGTGTTTGTCTTCTTCTTGGTGGCAGCGAGACACTACTTGTGCTTGCCACCTCATCAGCTTGAACTGCACTTATGGGACTCGCCACGTCACCAAGTGTTACTGCAGTGCTGGTTTAACTACGACCGGGGTGTACTAGGCCGCTGGTGCTTGCCAGTTCACCAAAACGCTACCAAAAAAACTGTTAGCGATCGCAGGGATCAGGCCTGACTCTGCGAATGCTGCAGTTATGTGTTTAGTGTTTTGTAAGTGACAGTGATCGATCGATACTGCACTTGGGTGGGCTAGGCTGGGTTGGGCGGAGGGGCAAAACGCAGGTGCTAGCAGGTATCTGGGTTGATCCCGCTAACACTGCGTTTTTGGGAACCCTAAACTGCTGGGGACGCTAGTATAAATCTCATCGGATCAGATATTGATCCGTTTAGATACTATACCACTAAGGGAGGTGTATGGTGCGTGTGTGGGTGTTATCGCTACTGGCACTAACCTGACGCTGCCTGGGGCTGGTGCTTGCCAGTTCACCAAAACGCTACCAAAAAAACTGTTAGCGATTGCAGGGATCAGACCTGACTCTGCGAACGCTGCAGTTATGCGTTTAGTGTTTTGTAAGTGACAGTGATCGATCGATGCTGGGCTGGGCCGGGCGGAGGGGCAAAACGCAGGTGATGGCAGGTATCTGGGCTGATCCCGCTAACACTGCATTTTTGGGAACCCTAAACTGCTGGGGACGCTAGTACAGATCTGATCACATCAGATATTGATCCGTTCAGATACTATACCACTAACTGAGGTGGTGTATGCTGCGTGCGTGGGTGTTAGCGGTACTGGCGCTAACCTGACGCTGCCTGGGGCAACACAGACCCTATCTGACCCTAAAACCTAAGTTATATCACCGCCGGGCGATCAGGGGGCTAAACCTTTATTAGGTAAGAAACGGCGGGTGCCCTGACACTATAAAAAATAAACTAACTAACCAGCGTCACCCGTAACACTTATACGGTGATCACTGGTGAAAGGGTTAACTAGGGGGAAATCAAGTGGTTAAAACCTTTATTAGGTAGTATATGGGGTCCTTGACACTATAAAACGCTGATGGCGAACCTATATATTTACCTAAGTAGGCAAAACAAAAACTGCGCTTTAGGATGCGTGTATAGGGTCAGAAATTAAGGTTGCTGCCTCCCTTACACAAGGTACCTGGTGGGGTACTCTGTAAAAGTATGAGAATAAAGGATTGGGTATATTGGCGCTACCTAAAAAGATAACATATATTAATCAATATGTTTAAATACTGGGATAGCCTATAATTTGGCACCCCCTACTTGTAGTTGTCAATCTAAGAGGTATGCAGTATATACAAGCCCCCTTTTTCTTTTTTTTTCTTTTTTTATTTCCAATATGGGTAGTACCACAACCACTAAGTAGGTTCGTTTCCAATGCTCATATGCTCAAAAGATTATGCTAGGCAACATATGTCGCACAACTTACTGGATCCTACTGTATCTGGAAAAGGGGCCAGAAACTGGATTCCATATAGTGCATTTACTAAGAACCATATACTAATACGGTGATGTATGTATATGTAATACTATCCTAATATGATACGTTACATATAATCATCATAGATTACAATTGCATAGACCAAAAACTGCTCAACAGCCCAGAAAACAACAGCAATTAGATTTCCAACAAAGATTATAACAGTCCCATATATTGATGTTAAATGACTCAAGCAGATTCCCACAGGTGACTTGGTGCTGCAATAATTTGTCAGGTGACTCTCGTGCTCCCCCTTTGGTTGCTTACTCACCAGCTCCCAGAACCCCAACAGGGGTATAACGCTTATGATGTGATACGCTGGGTTATTTCCATCTGATAGTTCCTTGTGTTGTAATCAGCTTCCCAAGCCCCCCCCGTGGGGTAATTCACCTGTGTTAGGAGATGGAACGCCTTGCTCCCAACAAGTTTTCTATTGGATTAAGGTCCAGGATTGGGCTGGTCACTCCATAACATTAATCTTGTTGGTCTGGAACCAAGATGCTGCTCACTTACTGGTGTGTTTGGGGTCGTTGTCTTGTTGAAACACCCACTTCAAGGGCATTTCCTCTTCAGTATAAGGCAACATGACCTCTTCAAGTACAGTCCCTGACAAAAGTCTCGTCGCTTCTCTATTTTGTAGAAACTCCTGCTATTAACCTGACTTTTAATTAATCAATTGGTGTTAGAAATAACTCATATGAAAAGCTAAAGCCCTCCCAAATGATGTTTAATGCACTGAAATAAATTAGTTTCACTGAAAAAAGATTTATCATTTAATCAAGACAGACAGGTCAAATTTTGGCAAGACAAAAGTTTTGTCGCCTATACAGAAATTGAACAACTTTACTGAAAATCCAAAAATATGTCAGCAAATTAAGTAGGGGTGCTGTGAGATCCAAATTTAATATCTTGTATGACTTCCATGAGCTTGAAGGACAGCATCCATGCGGTTTGGCAAGGATTCATACAATTGATGAAGTCATCAGGAATAGCAAAGAAAACAGTCTTGCATGCCTCCCAGAGTTCATCAATATTCTTTGTTTTCGTCTTCCATGCTTCATCTTTCATCCTACACCACATATGCTCAATGATGTTCATGTGTGGTGACTGGGCTGGCCAATCCTGGAGCATCTTGATCTTCTTTGCCTTAAGGAACTTTGATGTGGAGATGGAAGTATGCGATGGAGCACCATCCTGCTGCAAAATTTGGCCTTTTTTATGGTTGGGAATATAAGAGGTAGCTAAGATTTCTTGATATTTTAGACTATTGATGTTGCCTTCCACCCTGCAGATCCCTCGCACACCCCCATACTGGATGTAACTCTAGACCATGATTTTGCCTCCACCAAACTTCACTGTTTTCTGGGTAAATCTCGGCTCCATGCGGGTTCCAGTAGGTCTCCTGCAATATTTGCGGCGACTGTGGTGTAATTCAACAGAAGATTCATCTGAAAAATCCACCTTCTGCCACTTTTCCAGAGTCTATCCTTTTAGCAGGCTGTGGCCCTTGGCAAATGCCACACGGTTTTTCAATTGTCTTTTGTTTAGTGCTGGCTTATGGGCACTGATTCGACCATGGAGGCCATTTCGAGACAGAATCCGACAAACTGTTCTGGTTGACACAGGGACTTCAGGTGACCAGGTCTCCTGGAGCTCTGCTGCAGTGGAAAATGGGCTGGCCTTGGATTTTCGAGCCAACAAACGGTCCTCTCGAGCAGTTGTCTTGCGGGTCGGCCTGATCTGGCCTTGTCCAAAACGTCTCCAGTCTCTTTAAATCTTTTTTTTATCCTCTGAACTTGACGCTGAGACACATTGAAGGTGTCTGCCACATCAACAGTGGATCTGGTCTTCAGCCTCTTGATAATCAACACTTTAGTCTCCGGGTGAATCTTAGGCATGTTTGCAGAGGTCTAGTTGCAGTTCAGAAGGTCTAGTGTACTGGTGTTCTTTTTATACACACCTGAGACCTAATTGATCCATTCTTAGTCACAGGTGAAGCTCATATAACAAGGCGACAACACTTATGTCTTGGCAAAAATTGACTCAATGGGCTTTACCAAGCTGTGAATATTAGAATACTTTTTGTCAGTTTCGTTTTGCACTGAAACATTATTACAAAAGCTGTTCTGATTAAAATGACCCATTTCTTGTAACAAAATCTTGATTAGAAGTATATTTTAGCGGCACTTCAGGTCAATTTGTACACAAGCGACAAGACTTTTGTCAGGGACTGTATTTTGATGTATTCCAACTAATCAGTGATCCCTGGTATGCGATACATAGCCCAACACCATAATATGAAAAACATTCCCAGATTGTGATGCTTGCACCACCATGCTTCACTGTCTTCACAGTGTACTGTGGCTTGAATTCAAAAAAATCACGCTCCTTTTCCTTTAAGGCACGAGCTATAACATAGTGCTTTTGCCTAGTCAATTGCCCCGTTGTATCTTCTACGGTAGCTGGTTGATCCTACCTGGTCCTAACTTCTCCTCTGTGAGCTGACCACGTTTATCATGGCTACTTAGCCATGAAATTGTGGTCAGGATAGGTGCCTCCGTCAACTAGCTTCTCTCCTGTGTCTCTGCAGCTCTGCCTCCTCCCCCTCCTCTCTCCCTGTCAGTAGTGTGTAGTGAGAACACGATCTCACCGCCCCTCCCCTATCCTATCCTCTCCTCACCACCCCACTCTCTCCTCCAGCCTTCATTCACTGACTATACTGTTTACCTAAGATAGAAGGGAATCTCGGCCCCTCCCACTTGGCTCCCTTAGATCGGTATACAGAGCAGAGGGAGGACGTGACCACAAATGAGCACTAAGAAAAAAGGTATTTAGGATTGGAAAAAATAAAAGCAAACCACACTGCACTCCTTAAAATACAAACACATGAATGCTAAATCAATTTTAGCCATTTGAGTTTATGACCACTTTAATTAAGGGTCACCCGTTTGACACCTGTTTTTTTCACAGACTGAATGACCTCACTAGATGAACTCCACTCTGCTATTATTTTGAACACGCTCCTTTCATTTACATAGAATTGGCAGCATGCATGTTATGACTGTTGGTTTTCTATTAATCTACTGTACTACACCTACTAGTAAATTATTTGATATGAAGAAGTATAATTTATACCAAAAACTGATTGATCTGGTTAATTATGTTGGATTGCTATTATTTTGAGCACAACTGTATATGTGTCAGGTCACTTGAGGCCGGGTGACATATGCACACCGCTGGGGTCAGAAGGGGTGGTTCAGGAAAGCAGCTCTATCTGAGCACTGACATGGATTAAACAGGGAGCTAGAGCATAAGATTCCTCAGGGCGCAGAGTCTAAGAGCCAGCAGGTTTTCACCAAAGCCTCTGATGGGGAGAATGGACTTCGCTGCAGCTGACTCCAGGTCGTGGCCCCCAGGGTCTCCCAGCTCACGCTCACAGCTGGCTCTGGTTGATGGAGAGGAAGCAGCAGTGCAGGGCAACCAGGAATAGTCAGAAGGACAAGCCAAGGGTCGGGGTAACAACAGGGATAGTCAGGAGAACACGCCAAAGTCTGTAAACGGAATGAAACGTAGAGCATGCGGCAAGAAACACACAGGGGAGCCTAAATACACTATTGCTCGGACACGGCTGGCTTCCAGTGCAAGGTGTTAAATAGTGTTTCCTGTTAGAGGCTTGGGTGGAGCCATGCTGACATAAGATTACTTAACCACTTGCCGACCGCCTAACGCAGATATACTGCAGCAGAATGGCATGGGCATGCAAAATCACGTACCTGGTACGTGATTCGCGTCCCGCGGGCGGGGGCGCTTTGCGCCCCCCCTCGGTGCCCGAGGTGGTCGGCATCGTTAGGGGAGCGATCCGAGGCGAGGGGAGGCCACTCATTCATGGCGACCCTCTCGAGATCGCTCCCAACGAATGACAATCTTCCTCTGCCTCCGTAATGTAAACAGCGAGTCGGTCTTTTTCGTTCCGACGCCGAGGAGAGAAGACATCAAGTAAGTGCACCAAACACCACACGTACAGTAGAACACTCCAGGCACACTTTTTACCCCCAATCACCCCCCTGTACCCCCTGTCACAGTGACACCAATAGCATTTTTTTTTTCTGATTATTGCATTGGTGTCAGTTTGTGACAGTTTTAAGTGGTAGGGCAGTTAGTGTTAGCCCCCTTTAGGTCTAGGATACCCCCCTAACCCCCCCTAATAAAGGTTTAACCCCGTGATCACCCCCCGTCGCCAGTGTCACTAAGCGATCATTTTTCTGATCGCTGTATTAGTGTCACAGGTGACGCTAGTTAGGGAGGTATTTAGGTTTGCCGTCAGCGTTTTATAGCGTCAGGGACCCCCATATACTACCTAATAAATTTAACCTCCTGATTGCCCCCTAGTTAACCTTTTCACCAGTGATCACTGTATAACTGTTACGGGTGACGCTGGTTAGTTAGTTTGTTTTTTATAGTTTCAGGACACCCGCTGTTTATTACCTAATAAAGGTTTAACCCCCTGATCACCCGGCGGTGATATAAGTTAGGTTTTAGAGTCAGATAGGGTCTGCGTCGCCCCAGGCAGCGTCAGGTTAGCACCAGTACCACTAACACCCACGCACGCAGCATACACCTCCCTTAGTGGTATAGTATCTGAACGGATCAATATCTGATCTGATCAGATCTATACTAGCGTCCCCAGCAGTTTAGGGTTCCCAAAAACGCAGTGTTAGCGGGATCAACCCAGATACCTGCTAGCCCCTGCGTTTTGCCCCTCGGCCCAGCCCTGCCCAGCCCACCCAAGTGCAGTATCGATCGATCACTGTCACTTACAAAACACTAAACACACATAACTGCAGCGTTCGCAGAATCAGGCCTGATCCCTGCAATCGCTAACAATTTTTTTGGTAGCGTTTGATACAGTCGCTAACAGTCAGGAGCTTTTTTAACTGTGTCTCACTAGTGTACCACTAAATTTAGAGCCCAAAATGGCAAATCGATGGTAAACTAGTGAAGAGGCCTACACGTTTCTGAGCATGACAGATAGTGAAGAGGAAGTCACTCATCTGTCAGATTCAGGCTCAGAATACGATCCTGCGGCTCCATGACAGATAGCTCTGACGACGGAGTTGTGGTCCCTGCCAAGGTCAGGTGTACCAGACCCCGAACTTCTTCTGTCGTTGATGTGCAAGAACCGCAGGTCCCTCATATGGAGCAGAGCAGTACTAGCGCCGCTATTCCTTCTGGTGAACTGGCAAGCACCAGCGGCCTAGTACACCCTGGTCGTACATCCAGCACTGCAGTATCACGTGGTGACGTGGCGAGTCCCATAAGTGCAGTTCAAGCTGGTGAGGTGACAAGCACAAGTAGTGTCCCGCTGCCACCAAGAAGACGAACACAGGCCCGTCGTGCCCATAGTGCCCTTCCTGCTGCATTCGCCAACCCTAATTGGGAACCCACCACTTCTGCAGCACCCGTACTTCCCCCATTCACTGGCCAACCCGGCATTCAGGTGGAAACAGTTGATTTTACGTCACTTGATTTTTATTCGCTGTTTTTCACCGAAGATCTCTATAGATCTATTGTGGACCAAAGCAATTTGTACGCTGGTCAACACATCGCCACTATTCCCCAGTCCTCCCTTGCCAGAGATTGGAGACCAATTACGGTCTCCGAATTTAAGCTCTTTCTGGGCCTTTCCCTCAACATGGGCATAACTAAAAAGAGTGTGTTGCGGTCATATTGGTCCACTGACCCAATTCACCATATGCCCTTGTTCTCTGCCTCCATGACCAGGGCACGATACGAGCAGATCTTGCGGTTCATGCACTTCAATGACAATGAACTCTGTTGTCCTCGTGGAGACCGTGGATACGATCGGCTCTACAAAATTCGGCCTATCATAAAGCACTTCAACCAATGTTTTGCAGACTTGTTTACTCCCCATCAAGTTGTCTGCATTGATGAGTCCCTGATTACGTTTTCTGGCCGCTTGTCATTCAAACAGTACCTTCCCAGCAAGCGTGCTAGATACGGGGTCAAGATGTATAAGCTCTGTGACAGGGCCACAGGCTATACATGTAGTTTTATGGTTTACGAGGGAAAAGATAGCCACGTACAGCCGACAAACTGCCCTGACTACATAGGAAGCACTGGCAAGATTGTGTGGGACTTGGTGTCACCCTTATTCGGAAAGGGGTACCACTTATATGTGGACAATTGTTACACAAGCGTGCTACTTTTTGGTCACTTGTTTGATCAGCAGATTGGAGCATGTGGCACCATGCAACCTAATCGCCGGGGCTTTCCCCAGCGCCTTGTAGATTCCCATCTTAGGCTGGGGGAGAGAGCCTGCTTGTAGTGTAATAATTTGCTCGCTATGAAGTGGAGGGATAATAAGAATGTTTTCGTTCTTACCTCCCTTCATGCAGACACGACAGTCCAAATTACTACGGCGACTGGTGTTGTGGAGAAACCCCTCTGTGTCCAAGAATATAACCAAAATATGGGAGGGGTGGACCTCAACAACCAGTTGTTGGCGCCATACCTAATCTTGCCCGTAAGGCCAGATGCTGGTACAAGAAAGTGTCTGTTTATTTATTTCAATTGGCTTTGATGAACGCTGATGTGCTATACAGAGCTTCAGGACGGACTGGATCCTTCCTTAAATTCCAGGAAGAGATTGTCAGAGCCCTTCTGTTTCCAGACGGTGCTCCACCTCACCTTCCCCAACCAAATGCAGTAAGCCGGCTGCATGAGAGGTTTTTTCTATATGTCCTCCTGAGTACCCCTAACCAACGAGCCCCCGAAAGAAAATGTTGTGTCTGCAGAAAGCATGGATATAGGCGTGACACACGCTATTATTGTCCCTCCTGTCCTGAAATCCTGGTCTTTGCATTGGTGAATGTTTTGAACGCTACCATACACTCGTTGAGTATTAGCGTAGGGTACAGCACTGCACAGACTAGGCACACTTTCACAGGGTCTCCCAAGATGCCATCGCATTTTGAGAGACCCGAACCTGGAACCGGTTACAGTTACAAAAAAAGTGTAAAATACAAAAAAATATATAAAATAAAAAAAACAAAAATAGTTGTTGTTTTATTGTTCTCTCTCTATTGTTCTGCTCTTTTTTACTGTTTTCTATTCTGCAATGTTTTATTGTTAAATATGTTTTATCATGTTTGCTTTATAGGTATGCAATTTTTTTATACTGTTTACTGTGTTTTATTGTTAACCATTTTTTGTTTTCAGGTACGCCATTCAGCTGCAGAGCGGATTTATTTATCTTGACAGCAACAGCGTTTGCTCCCACGATACATAAAGCCTTGACTCCAGCACTGTCGGAGGTGATTTCACCACCACAGTTAAAAAAAAGAGCATATATGCCGAAGCATGGGGGCAGCAGGGGCGGAGGAGCGATTTGCTCCTACCTTTTGGGGCAGATGCCCCCATGCTTTGGCATATAGAAACGGTGCATGTATGCCCATCATTAGAAGTGGGTGGATGAAGGGAGGTATTCTAATGGTGGGCATACCCACCGATCAATGTCTTTTTTTTCGTTCAGCCCACAGGCTACATGAAAAAAAAGTTTACAATATATGCCCAACAAGGACCAGCAACGTACTGGTATGTTGCTGGACTTTGAGTGGTTATACCAGAATGATGCCTGCAGGTTTAGATATCATCTTGGTATCATTCTTTTCAGCCAGCGGTCGGCTTTCATGTAAAAGCAATCCTAGTGGCTAATTAGCCTCTAGACTGCTTTTACAAGCCGTGGGAGGGAATGCCCCCCCCCACCGTCTTCCATGTTTTTCCCTGGCTCTCCTGTCCCAACAGGGAACCTGAGAATGCAGCCAGCTGACCATAGAGCTGATCAGAGACCAGAATGGCTCCAAACATCTCTATGGCCTAAGAAACCGGAAGCTACAAGTATTTCATGACTTAGATTTCGCCGGATGTAAACAGCGCCATTGGGAAAGCATTTTATCACACTGATCTTGGTGTGGTCAGATGCTTTGAGGGCAGAGGAAAGATCTAGGGTCTAACAGTCCCCAATTTTTTCAAAAAAGAGTACCTGTCACTACCTATTGCTAGCATAGGGGATATTTACATTCCCTAAGATAACAGTAAAAATGATTTAAAAAAAAAATGAAAGGAACAGTTTAAAAATAAGATAAAAAAGCAAAAAAATAAAAAAAAAATAAAAAAGTACCCCTGTCCCCCCCTGCTCTCGCGCAAAGGTGAATGCAAGCGTCGGTCTGGCGTCAAATGTAAACAGCAATTGCACCATGCATGTGAGGTATCACCGCGAAGGTCAGATCGAGGGCAGTAATTTTAGCAGTAGACCTCCATTGTAAATCTAAAGTAGTAACCTGTAAAGGCTTTTAAAAATGTATATAGTTTGTCGCCACTGCACGTTTGTGCGCAACTTTAAAGCATGTCGTGTTTGGTATCCATGTACTCGGCCTAAGATGATCTTTTTTATTTCATCAAACATTTGGGCAATATAGTGTGTTTTAGTGCATTAAAATTTTAAAAAGTGTGTTTTTTCCCCAAAAAATGTTTTAAAAAAATATATAATGTTTGGGGGTTCAAAGTAATTTTTTTGCAAAAAAAAAAATTTTTCATGTAAACAAAAAGTGTCAGAAAGCTTTGCTTTCAAGTGGTTAGAAGAGTGGTTGATGTGTGACATAAGCTTCTAAATGTTGTGCATAAAATGCCAGGACAGTTCAAACCCCCCCCCAAATGACCCCATTTTGGAAAGTAGACACCCCAAGCTATTTGCTGAGATGCATGTCGAGTCCATGGAATATTTTATATTGTGACACAAGTTGCGGGAAAAAGACACATTTTTTTTTTTTTGCACAAAGTTGTCACTAAATTATATATTGCTCAAACATGCCATGGGAATATGTGAAATTACACCCCAAAATACATTCTGTTGCTTCTCCTGAGTATGAGGATACCACATGTGTGAGACTTTATGGGAGCCTAGCCGCGTACGGGACCCCGAAAACCAAGCACCGCCTTCAGGCTTTCTAAGGGCGTAAATTTTTTATTTCACTCTTCACTGCCTATTACAGTTTCGGAGGCCATAGAGTGCCCAGGTGGCACAACCCCCCCCCCCCCCCCAAATGACCCCATTTTGGAAAGTAGACACCCCAAGCTATTTGCTGAGAGGTATAGTGTGTATTTTGCAGACCTCACTTTTTGTCACAAAGTTTTGAAAATTGAAAAAAGAAAAAAAATACATTTTTCTTGTCTTTCTTCATTTTCAAAAACAAATGAGAGCTGCAAAATACTCACCATGCCTCTCAGCAAATAGCTTGGGGTGTCTACTTTCCAAAATGGGGTCATTTGGGGGGTTGCTCTATCTTGGCATTTTATTGCCTTCGAAACTGTGATAGGTAGTGAGGAGTGTATAAAAAATTTATGCCCTTAGAAATCCTGAAGGCAGTGATTGGTTTTCGGGGCCCCGTATGCAGCTAGGCTACCAAAAAGTCCCACACATGTGGTATCCCCATACTCAGGAAAAGCAGCAGAATGTATTTTGGGGTGTAATTCCACATATGCCTTTGGAATATTTGAGCAATATATCATTTAGTGACAACTTTGTGCAAAAAAAAAAAAGTTTGTAATTTCCCCGCAACTTGTGTCAAAATATAAAATATTCCATGGACTCAACTTGCCTCTCAGCAAATAGCTTTGGGTATCTACTTTCCAAAATGGGGTCATTTGGGGGGGTTGTGCCATCTTGGCATTTTATGGCCTTCAAAACTGTGATAGGTAGTGGGGAGTGAAATCAAAAATTTACGCCCTTAGAAATCCTGAAGGCGGTGCTTGGTTTTTGGGGCCCCGTACGCGGCTAGGCTCCCAAAAAGTCCCACACATGTGGTATCCCCTTACTCAGAATAAGCAGCTAAATGTATTTTGGGGCACAATTTCACATATAACCATGGCATGTGTGAGCAATATATCATTTAGTGACAACTTTTAGTATTTTTTTTTTGTATCATTATTCAATCACTTGGGACAAAAAAATGTAATATTTAATGGGCTCAACATGCCTCTCAGCAATTTCCTTGGGGTGTCTACTTTCCAAAATGGGGTCATTTGGGGGGGGGGGTTGTACTGCCCTGCCATTTTAGCACCTCAAGAAATGACATAGGCAGTCATAAACTAAAAGCTGTGTAAATTTTAGAAAATGTACCCTAGTTTGTAGACACTATAACTTTTCCGCAAACCAAAAAATATACGCTCATTGACATCTTTTTTACCAAAGACATGTGGCTGAATACATTTTGGCCTAAATGTATGACTAAAATTGAGTTTATTGTATTTTTTTTATAACAAAAAGTAGAAAGTATATTTTTTTTCAAACTTTTCGGTCTTTTTCCGTTTATAGCGCAAAAAATAAAAACCGCAGAGGTGATCAAATACCATCAAATGAAAGCTCTATTTGTGGGGAAAAACGGACGCAAATTTAGTTTGGGTACAGCATTGCATGACCGCGCAAATAGTAGTTAAAGGGGTGCAGTGCCAAATTGTAAAAAGTGCTCTGGTCAGGAAGGGGGTAAATCCTTCCAGGGCTGAAGTGGTTTAACAGGCAGGTGTCCCTAAGCTGATACACAGACCAGAGATAAGCAGACAGACAGGGCATGAAACATTACTGCAGATTCATGACAATATGTAAGAATATTTAAATATAAACAAACCTATATAGCAAATATATATTTAAAAAGGATGATAATCTAATAAAGTGGAAACAGTTTTATCATTTTGAGTAAAAATAAGAAAGCTTTGAATCACAATTCGGCAATGGACCTGAAAGGGGGCTTAGATGATTTCAAATGACAGTATGTATCTGTATTTATTTGTTCAGCCCTGCAGCAGGGAATGTGTTTAGGGTAAAAATCCAATAGGTTTTTTGCTCACAAAGCTTTTTTTTTTTTTAAAGTGTTCTGCTTTAGAGCAGTTGTTTGGTATGCCTTCAATGATCCATACCTTCAGACCATCTATGGATTTTCCATGTTTTTCTTTAATGTGTCTAGATAAACTGATCTGTGCTTCCCTGTTCAATGGAACCACATTGTTTGCCAAATCTGGCTCTGGCTCTCAAGGTTCTAATCGTCTAATCGTCTAATACAAGAGTCCACATGGGCATGTCAAACAATGTATGACATACTCCGTGAAGCAATTGTAGAAGGACCATCCAAAAAGGATTTCCTGTGCCCAGCAAAGGTTTTTATGATCAAGAGTAACAAATTTGTAAGACATCTCCATTTGCAACATTGAAGAATGCCTACAAGGTTTCCAAATACATTGCCAAAACGAAGACTCCACTTCTTTTTCATAATTTTTCTGGGGGGTCAGCTGGATTTTTATACTACGCGACCCATGGTACATAATCTTAGGTTTTGGAGGAAGGATGGTCCTCAGTTGCAGGTCTTGCAATAGGATTGGCTAATGCTTGATAAAAATTCTTACCATATTTTTGTGTTTATTGTGAAATTGAGTAATAAAACAGATGCTGGTAGAAACATGATTATCCATTTTCTTACCTTACTGTGAGGAACTAAAGAGGTTAGGTATGCCTCCACAATGGCCTCACTTGAATACACCTTCTCGATAAATTTTTGGAATATTTTGTTTCCACCTGGGGTTGTGACAACTCACGGAATGTACGTAAGATTTCCCTTCTGTGATTTTAATGTGATTTTTGGAAGTGATGACTTGTCCCGATGAACATCGCTCCAAAATCAAAAGTCCAATGGTACGGCACTGCACATGTGTAAAGGGCAGCCCAAATGTGTTATTGCAATATTTAACTCTAGAGTAGAAGAGAGAGGACTGTACCAAATAATGACTGTCGTCTATGTAGCTCCCAAAAAATATGATGTGAATAGCACAGGGATTGTATAATATATTGGGCATCCCACAGTTAGTTTGTCATAGTTTGGTGCAAAATTAGCGCCCATTGTTGTGCCTTTCACTTGTAGATAGTATTTGTTTTGAAAACAAAAAAATTGTGTTCTAGACAGAATCGTATAATTTTCAGAATAAATTTGGCAAAAATATTCTACCACCTTGAGGCCCATCTCGCTTTACACTCTAAATACATATCCAGACAACAGATCACCTAACATGTCAGATTGTACCCCTCTGGACATACCGTATTATGATCAACAGGATAGTCACCTTTATTAGAGGATCTACTATGGGGAAATATAAATTTTTATCCAGAGATACTAACCACACTCATCTCATTCAGCACACTATATTCAGACCCAAGTCACTCCTTCAATTCCACTCATGTTTAGGGTACCCTGCTTGAAACATTTTGTCCCACATTGACGCTGCTTCCCCACCACCGTTTATAGGCTGCGGATGGAAAAACGTACCCATACGTCATGTCGCATTGGGGGCTCCTGCGCGGCTCACGGAGCACGCACCTGGGAGCCCAGGGATCTGTGTCTGCCCCGGACACAGCGGATCACAATTCAGTTGTGTCCGGGTCATCACGTGGTCTTGTACCGTGTGACTGCTGTGTCCAATCACAGCAATCACATAGTACTCAATGGAAACCGAATGTAAACATCAGTTACACCTGCTCTTACACAGATCGGCTGTGAGAGCAGAGAGAACTGGTGCTGCAACCTGTGAGTGTACAGCAGCCTGTCAGACTACATGTATACTCACAGACTGCAGTGACAGCCTGCCTCAGTGTCCCTGATCACTGCCCCAAGTGTGGTAATAATAAAAATGCAGCCAGCCTATTGCCCCGTACACACGGTCAGATTTTCCGATGGAAAATGTCCGATCGGAGCGTGTTGTCGGAAATTCCGACCGTGTGTGGGCTCCATCGGACATTTTCCATCGGATTTTCCGACACACAAAGTTGGACAGCAGGAGATAAAATTTTCCGACAACAAAATCCGATCGCGTCAATTCCGACCGTGTGTGGCCTGTTCCGACGCACAAAGTGCCACGCATGCTCAGAAGAAATTCCGACACGGGACAGCTCGTTCTGGTAAACTTAGCGTTCGCAATGGATACAGCACTTTCGTCACGCTGCAATGTAACAAATGGTTTAATACAGTGCACTCTCTTCTTCTTTATAATGTGACAAGAATTAAGTAGTTTTGCTGCTCATATTCACACACGCTTCTCACAAACTTTTCTTTGTGTTTTTTTTAGTGGGATTCCCTCAATATATTGTTATTAGTTGTCACATCTGACAGTTTTATATTTTTTATGTTTTTTTTTTTTGTTTTTAAGCCTTTTTTTTCTTTAATGTTTTGATTTTTTCCAAGGCTGATCTTTGTTCAGTGTTATTTTTATTTTTACTCCAGAATATTTTTGTGTGTGTTTTGTGTGGCAAGTTACCCCAACACCATTGATATCTTTTATTATTTAATCTCCAGGAGATTTTTTGTTGTTGGTGTCCCTTGTTCATTTCACATTGTATATTAGAAATGTACCTGAATCCTCACAAACAAACCATCATTTTTGAAGAAGTAAAACACATAGGAGAGTATAATTCAAAACAAAAATCCTTTATTAAGGGCTCAGGACCAAGCAAAGAGGAAGGCAACACTGGATCAATAGCAGAAATTAGTGAAGCCTGGGACCCCCACGGCAGACATCAATTCTTAAACCTCAAAATTGGTGGCCTGAGGAGTCCATATATAAGGGAGGGAAGTCTGGTCCGGGATACACAGAGACTTGGATAGCAGCAGATGACATCAGTGTCCCCAGGCTGTGGTACCACAAGAGGCTGCATCTTTTGGCTGACCAGACTGGATCCAGGGTCCTCACTGTCTGGTCTTCCTTTCACACTTCCTTCCGGGCTGTGGCTGTGGCAGGAGGAGGAGTAGGACCTGGAGGAGGAGGAGGACCTGCAGGAGGAGGAGGAGGACCATCCCAAAGCTGTGTGTGAGGTGTAAGTTGGCCCCTCACACCTTTTGCCAGAGCCTCTGATATGAGGGCTTCACACATGGCTTTTTGGCCCTCCTCCATCCTCTGCATTTTATAGGCAATGAATGCCGCAAGGTTCTCCTGCCTGGTGTGTGGTGCTCCCAGGACCTCTGTAGCCCTACAAAAAAATCTGATAGCCGCCTCCTCTAAGCTACTCCTCCTCCTGCCACTTTCTGTTTCCAGGGGGGGTGGAGAGACCTGCAGATCAGCCACCTCCTGGCTGAGACTTCCCTGTGTATGAAAAAGGGACATGGTTTTAGTTTTTGCATCATCAATCACAATCATAAATTAGTACTCCCAACTAACATCTAGTTAATATCATTGATTGGACAAGCAGAAATATTTAGAGGAATGCTATACCTGGCTCAATCTGGGCTCCTCCACATGTGGCCTGGAAGGCCCAGGTTGGGCGTCAGAAGCCTCAGCCGGGGGGGAAGGAAGCGTGGAAGAAAGACTTGAGAGGGATGGCCTGGGTTCAGTCTGGCCTGCCAGAAAGTGCAGCCTGTCGTAGTACAACATCCTGGGGACATAGATGTCACCTGCTGCTCCGGATCTCTGTGAATCCAGGACTTTAGTGCGCTCCCTCAGATATGTGCTCCTCAGGCCACCAATGAAAATCTTTAAATAAGTGATGTCTGCTGTGGGGATCACCTGCTTCACAATTTCACACAATTGCTCCAGTGCTGCCTTCCTCCTTGCTTGGTTCTTGTAATGGGGGTGTTTAATCTCCCACAGACAGGGCAGCTCCCTTAGCATCTCTATGAAGACTGAAATGAAGTCCTGATCTTCCAGTACCATATCCATGTTCACTGCAAGACACAACACAAGACAAAGCCTAATGTCACACCAAACTCTCCTAATCTTGTTACAATATAGGCCTCAATCTATAGAAGCAGTATAGGCCCAAGTTTGTCTCTTACCTTCGTTCTTACGATCGCCGCGTTCAATGCTCCTTCCTCCGCTCACAGATCAAACGTAATACGCACGCGTGTTACGCTTTATATACACTGCGCATGCGTGTAACTCCGCCCGCCCCTGACGTTCTTTCTAGTGTATTCCCCGCCCCTTTTCATTCGGCGCAGTGGGGGAAGAGCATGATGGCGGACATACAGCAGGTGCGGGCTAATTGTAGCAACGAGGAGGAGGAGGAGGAAAGGGCGGATCCAGGCACGTCCCGATCCAGAAGGAGACGTTTTAAGGCCACAAATATGTCGTTTGGGGAGATGTTGGAGATGGTAGACATCATGAGGAAGTCCGACTATGACGGAAAATATGGGCCTTACCCCCACCCCAACATCCGAAAGGCCAAAATCATTGGTAAAGTGGTCCAGAGTCTAGAGCGGAATTTCGGGGTACGAAGGTCTAAAGATCAGCTCAGGAAGCGGTGGTCGGACCTGAAGTTGAGAGAGCCAGAGCAGTACCGAAAGATCCGGAGAGTGCTGCAAAAAAGTAAGTAGTTGTGCTGTGTTCCTATTCTTTCTGTCTTTATTACGTTCGTTCTGCTCCATATGCTTTGATTAGTTGTAACGTTTCCAAAGGTCAACTTTAATGTTCATGGGCACATTATTCGTTCATATCAAACATTTTTCTTTCGGCCTCTAGAACACCATTGTTTAGGCCATATCCATTTTCACACATTTTTGGGGGCCTACTTGGATGCCAAATATTTGTTTGTGTAGATGGGTTTGTTACTAGAATGAAATGCAAACTAGATTGTGTGTAAGGAGAGGACACTGAGCAGCTGTTTTCACATCTGGACACTGGAGCACTAGTGTGGGACACAAGAACACCATTTTTATTAGGGGGGGCACACTGGTGCTCCAGTGTATACTATAGGGGGGTCTCCATCTGTGAAGCTTGTACCAAACAGGTAAAGTATTGCATCTTGACAAAGGGCAATAAAAAATATACATCTTGGAACTCGGCTAAAATAGACAATTGTACCCCACTTCCAAGCAATGTTTCCTATTTCTCGTTCTGCCATCAAATATCTGTGTGCTAAGTATACCATTTTTGTTTTACATAGGGGAGAAAAGACTCGGACACCCCTCATCCCAGGAGACCAGAGACCCCCCCCCTCTGGAAGAAGGGGAAATACCAACACAAGAAGAAGAGCAGGAGGAAGAAGAAGACGTGGTGGAGATTGGCACCACAACAGGTGAGTGTCTGCGACCACAGGCTCAGGTAAAAGAGATGGATGGTGGCAGATTTTTGAGACCTTTTTTTTTGTTCTTTATCTCTTTTTAGGTGATCGTGATGTGAGGGATCCAGAACGATTTACATCTGAAAGTGCCCAGATACTGATAGGGGAGATCATGGGGTGTAATCTCCAATTGCAAAACATCCAGCAACAAATCACTGATGTTATTAAAAAAAATAATAACATCATTGATGTTTTGGGGCGAATTTAAACCCCACAAAATCACCTGTTTTATGGTACCAAACTTTTTTCAATGTTTAGAAAAGCCAAATTTGGAGGATGCACACAGTGTGCCAACATGTGCTATCTGCCATCACGGGAGATCAATGGACGCGTTTTGGGGGGGCAACCCCTTCCTCAATTATAAAGTAGCGTTGAGGAAGGGCTTGCTCCCCCAAAACACGTCCCTTGATCCCCCCTGATGGCAGATAGCACATGTGGACATTTTTAAATTGGTGTGCATCTTCCAAATTTGGCTTTTCCAGGGGTGATTTCCCCCCATCTGAACGCTATATCAAACCCAGTTCCTAAATACTGATGTCTGATATAGCCTTCAGGTTTTACCATATGTGAACTTTGTAAGTTCAAGTTTTTTGGCTTTCTTGTTGGTTTTACACAGGCCTGTTTTATCTGAAATGGATATTTTGATTTTTCATAATGCTACTGCAAACATTGTTATACAACAAACATGTTGGTTTGTTTTAAAAACCTTTGGTAAATGCGCATGTGATTGTGCAGGTATAAAAAAGTGCCTTACTCAAGAATGTGTGGATTATTGTCTCAACACTACAACACTTTTGGGGTGATGTAATTGTTGTTTTATGCACAAATGGGGGTTATTTCCTAAGGGCAAATCCTCTTTGCACTACAAGTGCAGGTTCAGTGCAGTTGCAAGTGCACTTGTAGTGAAATGTGTTTTTGCATTTAGGAAGTACCAGCCAACACTGTTTTTTATAAGGTTACCCAATCACGACATTTTCTGCACTCAACACATTTCTGTCAGGGTCAGCTAAAACAAACACAAGCAGTAAATGTCCACCAAGAATTTCTTTTGGTTGTTTTTTATTTGAAAAAGGTGTCACATATTGTCTGGCATATTGATAGCCCCCCTACCCGCAAAGAACTCCAGGTATCGTAACCGGACATCACGGGCATTCAGGGAGGGCAAGCCAGGACGGCCGCTTTCAAGTGCCGTCATTGTTGAAGTATTTGGGATTCCGGCCTCAGGCCCAACTGAGCCAGCATAGTTGGCTGAATGTTTTCGTAGAAAATTATGGAGAACACAGCAGGCAAGTATTATATGGTTCAGTTTATACTCCGCCATATGGATGGGTGTCATAAATAATCGGAACCGGCTGGCCAGGATTCCAAATGTGTTCTCCACCACTCTTCGGGCTCTGGCCAGCCGGTAATTAAAAACCCTCTGTTCCGGGGTGAGGGTCCTCATCGGGAATGGCCGCATCAGGTGGTCCCCCAGCGCAAATGCTTCATCAGCAACGAACACAAATGGGAGACCTTCAACATTGTCCTCTGGAGGTGGCAAGTCCAAGCTGCCATTCTGGAGACGCCTGTAAAACTCCGTCTGGGCGATCACTCCACCATCGGACATCCGGCCATTCTTCCCCACGTCCACATACAAGAAGTCGTAATTAGCCGACACCACCGCCAACATCACTATACTATTAAACCCCTTGTAATTATAATAGTACGACCCCGAGTTGGGTGGTGGGACGATGTGGACGTGTTTCCCATCAATTGCCCCTCCGCAGTTAGGAAAGTCCCACCGCTGGGCAAAGTGGGAGGCCACAGTCTGCCATTCCTGTGGCGTGGAAGGAAACTGTTGAGGAAAAAACAATAAACATTACTATTTTTTCACAGAAACATGGCAAGCAGATTAGACACAAACATTATGGGGCAACCTCCAGATAGCATTTATTAAGGGGAATTTAACAACAACAAAGTATAAGGTACACCTATCATATTCCCCCTCCCCCCCCTCTCATGGGCCATTTCTAACATTATAGGGGGGAGGAACTCTTGGACAGGTAACCCTCTTCACTTCATTGAGAGATGAATGCCTAAATAATGGGTATGACTTGGAACAGCCCCTCCTTAGTTACACTATTGGCAGCCCACTGGACAGGTAAGAAGTGTCATAATACAAAGATATAAATACACATTGTACACATTTGAGCACATTTGGACATTCTGCTATTACCTATCAAGATCATAATAGGGTACAAGAACTTTAAACAGTACCATTGGAAAGTATACAGGCAGGCCCTTGCACTACATGCTTTGGGGAATTCATCCATAAATCTGACCAGTAAAGAGGTGGGTATAGTGTGTATGGGTTTGGCAAAGTCAGCAGATAGATGATTGAGGATAGAGAATTGGGATCAGCTGACTTAGCAGTTGGGGGAGGGAGGGTTACAAAAAATTTGGGGACACCACAAAAAAAAGCCTCTGGCCCTCTGCCTGAATTTAAATCAAAAATAACATTTCCAAACATTTTAGGGGGTGTTTGGGGTAAAGCACTACTATGGAGCTGATAAAATACATTGTTAAGTGACTACATGAGGTAGGGCAGATAGGGCAGGAGACACCATGCTGGAGAGGTTATTGAAGGGCAAATATGTATGAAGGACATAAAATAATAATTACATAAAAATCCAGCATGCATGAGGAGAAAGGGGACATTCACAGCATATTACAATCATGGTAATTAGGGAATGAGGAAAGAAATACAATATATTATCAAACATTATATACAATAAAATGTGATATAAAAGGATAAAAATCTTACCTTCATATACTCCTTCTGTAGGACCTGGATGATGGCAGAACAGGTCTCTGGGATAATGATCCCCAGAGCCTGGGGGGAGATGCCTGTCGAGAACTTGAGGTCCTGCAGGCTTCTCCCTGTGGCCAAATACCGCAGGGTAGCGACCAACCTCTGCTCCGGAGTGATGGCTTGCCTCATGCAGGTATCCTGCCTGCTGATATAGGGGGTCAGCGAAGCCAACAAACGGTGAAATATGGGGTCCGTCATCCTGAGAAAGTTCCTGAAATCATCAGGATTATTCTCACGGATCTCACGGAGCAAAGGCATATGACAGAACTGGTCACACTGAAGCAACCAATTCTTGGTCCATGAACTCCTCCCCACCCTGTTCATGGACTGGACTTGTGTCAAGGTCAGGACCCCAACACCAAGCCCCCGCACAGCACGAACTCTACGAGGAGTACGCATACGAAACATGGCTAGAAAACGGTCGGCTGCTCAGAACGAAGTAACAGAACGCACTGAAGAACAGCAAGGCCTGTGAAGAGCGACCTGAAAAACAGCAACGAGCGGACAAGATCGCACAGAAAACTCCAATACGAACTGACTGCACGCACTGAAGAGCAGATACAAACCCACAAGCACAAACTGAACGGCAGAAAACGATCTGAAAGCCACGAGTCTGAAAAAGCGCGAATCGTCTCTCACCAAACTTTTACTAACACGAGATTAGCAAAAGGAGCCCAAAGGGTGCTGCGCTTGGTTCTGAACTGGCCTTTTCTAGTCTCGTCGTACGTGCTTGACGTCACCGCGTTCTTGGCGATTGGAAATTCCGACAACTTTGTGCGACCGTGTGTAGGCAAAACAAGTTTGAGCCAACATCCGTAGGAAAAAATCCGAGGATTTTGTTGTCGGAATGTCCGAACAAAGTCCGACCGTGTGTACGGGGCATATGTCACCTGTTCCAGTGCTCACAGTTACACCACCATGCACCATCCCAACATCCTGATCACTGCCATACCAGCACCACGATCACTGCAATTTGCCATACCAGCGTGGCACTGTGGCAATGCCCTGATCACAATACGCCATACCAGCATCCTGATCACCACGATATGCGATACCAGCATCCGGATCACTGCCATAATCCATACCAGCATCCTGATCGCCGCTGTATCCCATACAAGCGTCCTGATCACCGCTATTACCCAATACCAGTGTCCTCATCAGTACCAGTGTAAACAGAGCCAGTATCCCCAATTGTTTCCACTGTCCTGGTTCTCCAGGGCCTCCAAAAATGTGATAGGATAATAGATGTGTAATTTATGCTCCTAGAACACCATAACTAATTCCTGTCCAGTGATGTACTGGCGATTCCAAAGCCGGTAAAAGTAATCGAGTGGCTAAAGAGCCGCCAAGATTACTTTTACAGACAGAGGAAGGGCCCCCTCCCCTTACCGGCACTGCCTTTATTGGGCTCTCCTAAGGGATCAGGGGGAGCCAGCAGCATCTGGCTCCGGGCATACAGTGAGAGGAACTGATGTTCTTCCTCCCACTTTCGGTTTCAGTTCTTTGTTTACCTAGCAGTTACCGGCCAGGTAAGCAGCTGATAAATCTGTGTCTGATCAGCTACATTTGAGGCTAGAGGAGAGGGTCTAATAGACTCAGATCTTTCCATAAAGAGGACCTCTCACAGCCCATGTTGTTCATCCCTTGTTGATAGCAATAAAGTTGATTTAAAAAAAAAGCAACCATGTAAAAATGTTTTTTTATAGATAAAATTAATAATAAAATTAAAAAAAAGTAAAGTGCCCCCGCCTGCCTGTGCTTGCGAACAAATGCATGTGCAGGTCCTGCCATGATATGTAAACGAAGATCACACCACACATGAGGTATCACCACAAACATCTGAGTGAGAGCAATAATTCTACCTTCAGACGTCCTGTGTAACCCTAAACCGGTGATCAGCAACCTGTAGATCGTGATCTACCAGTAGATCGCTGAGAGGTGACTGGTGGATCTCGGTCTGGGCTTGATGACCCCCCCCATCCCAGAGTATCAGAGTACAATGCAGAGGGACTACTTGTAAAATTTGAAAAAAAATTCCAAGACCGTGGGATCATTTGTTAAAGGTCACCACATCCCAAAATTTTTTGTAGAAAAAACCCAATTCGTGGGTGGGACTTTAAAAGTGACCAAGAACAATAAATTGTATCAAAAATTTGAAATTTATTACAAAAACATATATTAAATAAAAAAGACAAGTCATCAAACAAAGAAGAGTACATCAATATTTATACATTTGATTGGATTGCAAGGTGCATACAGACACATATAGGCTTAATGGATGAACCCGACGTTTCCGGGTTCCATATTGCCAGGACCCGACATTACATTAAAGCTGCAAGCAGTTTTAAATTACTTTTTTTCCTTTACAAATGACATTTTGTGCAGGGACTGTTCTAAGCACGGAAAACACACGCCACTTTACAGGCATACTATAGACACCCCCCAGGTATGATATTTAAAGGAATATTTCACTTTTTTTTAACTTTAAGCATCATTAAAATCACTGCTCCCGAAAAAACGGCTGTTTTTAAAAGTTTTTTTTTGCATTGATACATGTCCCCTGGGGCAGGACCCGGGTCCCCAAACACTTTTTAGGACAACACCATGCAAATTAGCCTTTAAAATGAGCACTTTTGATTTCGAACGTTCGAGTCCCATAGACGCCAATGGGGTTCTAACGTTCGTGCAAATTTTCGGTCCGTTCGCAGGTTCTGGTGCGAACCGAACCGGCAGGTGTTCGGCTCATCCCTACTTAAAACCTGATCAAATAACTTGGTTTAAGTACTAAAGTGAGTGTGAACTCCCGTGACTCCGTTTATATTATATATAGATAGGATGAGTCGTATACCCCCTTCAGCCGTTGGGCAGTATCATGAGCTTACTTTAAGTTTGTAACATTGTGGAGCCATGGTGCACAGCAATAGCCCTGCACCATTTCTCCGTTAAATCCACACCAGGACATTCAGACGCCCCCTAATGTGATTAACTCCTTTTAAAGCAGGTGTGCGTCTATAGTTCTAAACGAAATAAAATAACATTAATTATGTAACTATTGTGAGCAATTTTAACAAGTTGTCGTTCCCCATGAGGTAATCTCAAGTTCCCTTTATGGGTATGCCAAACGAGGCATCATTTTACATCTGATATTCTACAGAACTGTATTAATTATTGACATTCTAGTAGGGTCTGCAAGTCAAACTAAATAATGCTATTAATTAGGGTTGTCCCGATACCGATACTAGTATCGGTATCGGCACCGATACTAGTATCGGTATCGGCACCGATACCAAGCATTTGCCCAAGTACTTGTACTCGGGCAAATGCTCCCGATGCTTCCCCCGATACCTTGACAGTCAGCAGTGATCGGCGTGTGGGGGAGTTACAAGCTTCTCCCTCCGCGGCTTTCAGCTGCTTTAGTGACATACAGCGGTGATCGGTGCTTGTAACTCCCCCACACCGATCACCGCTGACTGTCACCTCAGTCCCCCTCCGTTCCTCTGTCCCCCTCCATTCCTCTGTCCCCCTCTGCTGTCCCCCTCCATTCCTCTGTCCCCCTCCATTCCTCTGTCCCCCTCCTTGCTCTGTCCTCCTCCGTTGCTCTGTCCCCCTCCGCTGTCCTCCTCCGTTGCTCTGTCCCCCTCCGCTGTCCTCCTCCGTTGCTCTGTCCCCCTCCGCTGTCCTCCTCCGTTGCTCTGTCCCCCTCCGCTGTCCTCCTCTGTTGCTCTGTCCCCCTCCGCTGTCCTCCTCCGTTGCTCTGTCCTCCTCCGCTGTCCTCCTCCGTTGCTCTGTCCCCCTCCGCTGTCCTCCTTTGTTGCTCTGTCCTCCTCTGCTGTCCTCCTCCATTTGCTCTGTCCTCCTCCGTTGCTCTGTCCCCCTCCGCTGTCCCCATCCATTCCGGCGTTCTTCTGTCCCCCTCTCCTTCTCTGTCCCCTCCGTTCTGCTGTCTCTCTCTGCTGTGTGAATGGACAGAGTCAGCTGACTCTGTCTATTCACATAACTGAAACATTGTAATCTCCTGTGATTACGATGTGTGAGTTTATGAATGGAGAGGAGCCGCTGTCTTCTCTCCATTCATTCTCAGTGCAGCTGAGGCTGCAGAGAAAGGGACTGGGGAATCTCTATCCTCGGTCTCTTTCCCTCTGTCTCAAAGGGGAGATATCGGAGGTCTGTTAAGACCCCTAATATCTCACCAAAGCCCCCAGGGTTTGATTAAAAAAAAATACACATATTGCAATAAAGAATAAAAAAAATATTTTTGTAAAAAGTAATAAATTTAAATAAAAAAAAAAAACACACAGACACCGTTCACCCCCCCCCCCAAAAAAAACCCACTGTCGCGTGACATTAAAAAAAAAGTATCGGTAATCGGTATCGGCGAGTACTTGAAACTCAGTCCTAAAAAAGTGGTATCGGGACAACCCTACTATTAATGCTTCCCTGAGCGTTCATAGGCAAACATGTGGTCCAATACCAAGTATAAAGGTCCACACCTAGGGAAAGAAGCTGGACGTCCGCATTGTTACACCTCAAACTTGTTCTATAAGTCTGTTGTAGAAAAAGAATAAACTCCAAAACCTGTGTAAAGAAACAACATATATTATACTGACTTTCACCTTTTAGGTGTCACCATTGTATAAGAGATCCTTTGTGGGAGCATGAGTATATCCACTTCGCGCCCGCGCTATAGCCGAAAGACGGCTGCAGCGTGGACGCTAACTGCCGGGAGGCCATCCCTGGATGTCCTGCTGTTTACTTCCGCGATGTGCGCTCCTGCGGGTGTGCATCGGGGAAGTTCTGTGCTGGCCGTGTCCCTTGGACGGCCAATCACAGCGGCTGTTTACAGTGCGATCGGCGGTGCCAATGAGAGATGATCTCATATGTGAACATATGAGATCATCTCTCATCGCCGGCTCTCCCTCCCCACACAGAGACAGCGTGTGAGGAGGGAGAGCGAACCGCTGCAGCCTGAGTGTCAGAAAAAAAAAAAACTGAAAAAAAGTGAACACAGTACCTGTCAATGCCATCTGTCATCAGTGCCATCTGTCATCAGTGCCACATATTAGTGCCATCTGTCATCAGTGCCATCTGTCATCAGTACCACATATTAGTGCCATCTGCCATCAGTGCCATCTGACATCAGTGCCACATATTAGTGCCATCTGTCATCAGTGCCACCTGTCAGTGTCACGTGCCATCTGTTATCAGTGTCACGTGTCATCAGTGCCACGTATCAGTGGCATCTGTCATCAGTGCCACGTATCAGTGGCATCTGTCATCAGTATCACGTGTCATCAGTGCCACGTATTAGTGCCATCTGTCATCAGTGCCACCTATTAATGCCATCTGTCATCAGTGCCACGTATTAGTGCCATCTGTCATCAGTGCCACCTATTAATGCCATCTGTCATCAGTGCCACGTATTAGTGCCATCTGTCATCAGCGCCACATATAAGTGCCATCTGTCATCAATGCCACATGTCATCAGTGCCACGTATTAGTGCCATCTGTCAGTGCCACGTATTAGTGCCATCTGTCATCAGTGCCACGTATTAGTGCCATCTGTCATCAGTGCCATCTGACATCAGTGCCACATATTAGTGCCATCTGTCATCAGTGCCACCTGTCAGTGTCACGTGCCATCTGTTATCAGTGTCACGTGTCATCAGTGCCACGTATCAGTGGCATCTGTCATCAGTGTCACGTGTCATCAGTGTACAGAACTGTATTAATTATTGACATTCTAGTAGGGTCTGCAAGTCAAACTAAATAATGCTATTAATTACGGTATCGGCACCGATACTAGTATCAGTATCGGCACCGATACCAAGCATTTGCCCAAGTACTTGTACTCGGGCAAATGCTCCCGATGCTTCCCCCGATACCTTGACAGTCAGCAGTGATCGGCGTGTGGGGGAGTTACAAGCTTCTCCCTCCGCGGCTTTCAGCTGCTTTAGTGACATACAGCGGTGATCGGTGCTTGTAACTCCCCCACACCGATCACCGCTGACTGTCACCTCAGTCCCCCTCCGTTCCTCTGTCCCCCTCCATTCCTCTGTCCCCCTCTGCTGTCCCCCTCCATTCCTCTGTCCCCCTCCATTCCTCTGCCCCCCTCCTTGCTCTGTCCTCCTCCGTTGCTCTGTCCCCCTCCGCTGTCCTCCTCCGTTGCTCTGTCCCCCTCCGCTGTCCTCCTCCGTTGCTCTGTCCCCCTCCGCTGTCCTCCTCCGTTGCTCTGTCCCCCTCCGCTGTCCTCCTCCGTTGCTCTGTCCCCCTCCGCTGTCCTCCTCCGTTGCTCTGTCCTCCTCCGCTGTCCTCCTCCGTTGCTCTGTCCCCCTCCGCTGTCCTCCTTTGTTGCTCTGTCCTCCTCTGCTGTCCTCCTCCATTTGCTCTGTCCTCCTCCGTTGCTCTGTCCCCCTCCGCTGTCCCCATCCATTCCGGCGTTCTTCTGTCCCCCTCTCCTTCTCTGTCCCCTCCGTTCTGCTGTCTCTCTCTGCTGTGTGAATGGACAGAGTCAGCTGACTCTGTCTATTCACATAACTGAAACATTGTAATCTCCTGTGATTACGATGTGTGAGTTTATGAATGGAGAGGAGCCGCTGTCTTCTCTCCATTCATTCTCAGTGCAGCTGAGGCTGCAGAGAAAGGGACTGGGGAATCTCTATCCTCGGTCTCTTTCCCTCTGTCTCAAAGGGGAGATATCGGAGGTCTGTTAAGACCCCTAATATCTCACCAAAGCCCCCAGGGTTTGATTAAAAAAAAATACACATATTGCAATAAAGAATAAAAAAAATATTTTTGTAAAAAGTAATAAATTTAAATAAAAAAAAAAAACACACAGACACCGTTCACCCCCCCCCCCCAAAAAAAACCCACTGTCGCGTGACATTAAAAAAAAAGTATCGGTAATCGGTATCGGCGAGTACTTGAAACTCAGTCCTAAAAAAGTGGTATCGGGACAACCCTACTATTAATGCTTCCCTGAGCGTTCATAGGCAAACATGTGGTCCAATACCAAGTATAAAGGTCCACACCTAGGGAAAGAAGCTGGACGTCCGCATTGTTACACCTCAAACTTGTTCTATAAGTCTGTTGTAGAAAAAGAATAAACTCCAAAACCTGTGTAAAGAAACAACATATATTATACTGACTTTCACCTTTTAGGTGTCACCATTGTATAAGAGATCCTTTGTGGGAGCATGAGTATATCCACTTCGCGCCCGCGCTATAGCCGAAAGACGGCTGCAGCGTGGACGCTAACTGCCGGGAGGCCATCCCTGGATGTCCTGCTGTTTACTTCCGCGATGTGCGCTCCTGCGGGTGTGCATCGGGGAAGTTCTGTGCTGGCCGTGTCCCTTGGACGGCCAATCACAGCGGCTGTTTACAGTGCGATCGGCGGTGCCAATGAGAGATGATCTCATATGTGAACATATGAGATCATCTCTCATCGCCGGCTCTCCTTCCCCACACAGAGACAGCGTGTGAGGAGGGAGAGCGAACCGCTGCAGCCTGAGTGTCAGAAAAAAAAAAAACTGAAAAAAAGTGAACACAGTACCTGTCAATGCCATCTGTCATCAGTGCCATCTGTCATCAGTGCCACATATTAGTGCCATCTGTCATCAGTGCCATCTGTCATCAGTACCACATATTAGTGCCATCTGACATCAGTGCCATCTGACATCAGTGCCACATATTAGTGCCATCTGTCATCAGTGCCACCTGTCAGTGTCACGTGCCATCTGTTATCAGTGTCACGTGTCATCAGTGCCACGTATCAGTGGCATCTGTCATCAGTGCCACGTATCAGTGGCATCTGTCATCAGTATCACGTGTCATCAGTGCCACGTATTAGTGCCATCTGTCATCAGTGCCACGTATTAGTGCCATCTGTCATCAGCGCCACATATAAGTGCCATCTGTCATCAATGCCACATGTCATCAGTGCCACGTATTAGTGCCATCTGTCAGTGCCACGTATTAGTGCCATCTGTCATCAGTGCCACGTATTAGTGCCATCTGTCATCAGTGCCATCTGACATCAGTGCCACATATTAGTGCCATCTGTCATCAGTGCCACCTGTCAGTGTCACGTGCCATCTGTTATCAGTGTCACGTGTCATCAGTGCCACGTATCAGTGGCATCTGTCATCAGTGTCACGTGTCATCAGTGCCACATATCAGTGGCATCTGTCATCAGTGTCATGTGTCATCAGTGCCACGTATTAGTGCCATCTGTCATCAGTGCCACGTATTAGTGCCATCTGTCATCAGTGCCACCTATTAATGCCATCTGTCATCAGTACCACGTATTAGTGCCATCTGTCATCAGCGCCACATATAAGTGCCATCTGTCATCAATGCCACATGTCATCAGTGCCACATATTAGTGCCATCTGTCAGTGCCACATATTAGTGCCATCTGTCATCAGTGCCACGTATTAGTGCCATCTGTCATCAGTGCCACATATTAGTGCCATCTGTCATCAGTGCCACATCAGTGTCATCAGTGCCACGTATCAGTGCCATCTGTCATCAATGCCACATCAGTGCCACGTATCAGTGCCATCTGTCATCAGTGCCACGTCAGTGTCACGTGTCATTGTCCTGGTTCTCCAGTGCCTTCAAAAGTGTAATAGGTAGTCAACAAGTTAGATGTGTAATTTATGCTCCTAGAACACATGATGGCGCTCCCTGCATGTTGGGCCTCTCTATGTATGTATGTATTTTGGGGCGTTATTTGTGGTGTATACATGCCATGTGAGAGAAATAACCTATTACAATGACAATTTTGTGGGGAAAAAAATAAAAAAATCTTCATTTTGCAAAGAATTGTGGGAAAAAAATGACAACATCAAAAACCTCACCATGCATCAAAAAAGGGGTCATTTGGGGGGTATTTGTACTTTCCCGGCTTGTTAGGGTCGCAAGAAATGAGATAGGCCATCAGTACATTAGGTGTGATCAATTTTTTATGATTTGCACCACAGGTTGTAGACTCACTAACTTTCACACGGACCAAATAATTTTCACTAATTTGGGTTATTCTTACCAAAGATATGTAGCAGTATAAATTGTGGCCAAAATTTATGAAGAAAAATTAATAATTTCGGTCTTTTTTCACTTATAGCGCAAAAAATAAAAAACCCAGAGGTGATCAAATACAACCAAAAGAAAGCTCTATTTGTATGAAAAAAGGACAAAAAATGCATTTTGGTACAGTATTACATGACTGAGTAATTGTCATTCAAAGTGTGAGAGCGCTGAAAGCTGAAAATTGGTCTGGGCAGGAGGGGGGTTTAAATGCCCAGTAGGCAAGTGGATATATCAAATTTCTTCTTTCATGTTGGATAATGGAGGGAAATAGAAGCTCCACTATCGTTTTCATATAATCATGCTTCATGGTCAAATAAACAGTAATATGGATAATTGAAAATGAAGAAAAATAACCATAAAAATAGTAAACCTTTTCGGCTAGCGCAAATCAAACCTCATTGAATATTTTGCAGAGTCAATAAGCTATAATTGTATTAGTTTATGAAAGGGCTTTCATTGTGTCATTCCAGTTCCTTCCATCAGATGTCACCCTTATCAAGGAGATCCCATAAGCTTCCATATGATTATGTTATAAAACTCCTATGATCGTGTAGGCACATAGGGACGTGGTGAGGTCGGTTCAATACTGATATATTGACCACCTCTCCTGCCGATAGCCGATATTATTGGCCGATTCTTTGTACCTTGAAACTTTTCAGAAATAACACCAATTTTATTAAAAAATCGTGTATAAACTGAACATGTTAATGTTTATTAAAAATTAAACATTAAGGGCTCATTCTACCTGTATGAAAACTGATGGGAGAGAAAAAGACACAGATTTCAAAACTGGCATCTCTGTCTGCAGTGCACCATGGTGTGATGAACAAGGTCTAAAAGTAAAAAATTGGAAAAAATTAAGTGCTTGAAAAACAATAACTTCTTAAATGGCTTCCCAAAACATAGAAAAAGTATAACTGACTGTTACTGTTGCATGCAGTGCAAAAAGCTAGACAGTGGACAGGACACACAGGGGGAGAATTACTAAAGTTAGAGAGCGCAAAATCTGGTGCAACTCTGCACAGAAACCAATCAGCTTCCATGTTTTATTGTCAAAACTTAATTGAACAAGCTGACGTTAGAAGCTGAGTGATTGTCTACCATGCACAGCTGCACCAGATTCTAAGTGCTCCAGTTTTAGTAAATCTGCCCCACTGCACTGACACTACTACACTTTCTTCAATACTCCCAGTTAAGTAGAACAATATTATAGTGCAGAAAAGCATAACATTTCAGCATGTTCACCTGTTAAACGGGTTCTGTTTTTTTCATATATTGCTGACACTTCACTGAAAACACGCTCCCACAGATGGAGGGGGAGCAGAGAGATATCTTCTAGCATGAGAGGCAAGTCTTTTGTAGCGTGACTCATTTTCTTTCCACCACTGAAGAGGATCACCACTTCTTCTGTCAATTACTGGTTCCTTCAAATAGAGATGAAGTTCATCATCCAGGCTGATTATTGATGCAAATTCAGAAGAATCCTCTGCGTGAGGCCCCAATAACACGCTGAATATGGCATCAATTCGAACACGATGAAAATTCTCTTCTGCTCGTTGTCTTTTTTTTATGTTTGTCTGTTTTTGCAGCATCCTGCTCTTCCACATTAGTAACATGCTCTTCACTTGACCTTTCGGCAGGAACCTCCAGCAGCTCTTGTTGATCTTCTGTCAGCCATTGATTTGCCTTGGCTAATACATCATCAGAAGAGAAAGCATGAAGCTTGTATCCAAAAGACATGCCAGCACAACATTTTTATTCTCTTCATGCTTCTCAAATTGTTTGGTGAGGCTCTCCCTCATGACCTGCCTTAATGTTTTAATGCCACGTGTGTTGGGTCCTTCATTCTCTTGAAGAAGCATCTTCAGCACTCTCACACATGGGATGACAGATGACACAGATGAGTCTTATGCCGCGTACACACAAGCAGACTTTACGGCAGACTTTAATCGGCAGACTTTTCACCGGACTTTGTCCGCTAGGTGCGCCAGACTTAAAAACGGACGGACTTGGACACACACGATCACTCCAAAAGTCCGCTGGTTTTGAACGCGGTGACGTACAGCACGTACGACGGGACTATAAAAAGGAAGTTCAAGCCCCACTACAGCACCCTTTGGGCTCCTTCTGCTAATCTCGTGGTTATCTCGTGTTAGTAGAAGTTTTGTTAGAGACGATTCGCGCTTTTCACACTTCAGCTTATTTCGATCATTTTCTGTGGTTCAGTTTGTGCTTGTGAGGTTTGTATCTGCTTTTCAGTGCGTGTTGGTCAGTTCGTAACCTGCCTAGCAGGCCGTTCTGGTCCGCTCGTTCCTGATTTTCAGGTCGTTCTTCATAGGCCTTGCTGTTCTTCAGTGCATTTGTTATAAGTTTGTTTGTTTGACCAGCCGACCGTTTTGAAGCCATGTCGCGTGGACATACTCGTTCTCGAGTTCGTGCTGCATGGGGACTTGGTGTTGGGGTTAATACTTTGACCCGAGTCCAGTCCATGAACAGGGCGAGGAGGAGTTCATGGATGAAGAATTGGTTGCGCCAGCGTGACCAATTCTCCCATATGCCTTTGCTCCGTGGGATCCGTGAGAATAATCCTGAGGATTTCAGGAATTATCTCCGGATGACGGACCCCGTTTTTGAACGTCCGCTGGCTATGCTGACCCCCTATATCAGCAGGCAGGATACCTGCATGAGTCAAGCCATCAGTCCGGAGCAGAGGCTAGTTGCCACTTTACGTTACTTGGCGACTAGGAGAAGTCTTTAGGACTTGAAGTTCTCGACAGGCATCTCCCCCCAGGCTCTGGGGATCACAATCCCAGAGACCTTTTCTGCTATTATTCAGGTCTTGCAGAAGGACTATATGAAGGTAAGTTTTATCCTTTACCATTACATGATATGTATTAAATGTTTGATAATGTATTGTCTAAATGTCCTCGTTACCTAATTACCATGCTTGGAATATGCTGTGAATGTCCCCTTTATTTTCATGCATGCCTGTTTTTTTACATCAATCCTTTTTTGCCCTACATGCATATTTACCTTCAATAACCTCCCCACCATGCAATCCTGGGCCCATTTATATCTCTAGCCTATAGTCCCTTGAACAATGTATATTGTCAGCTCCATTGTACTGTTTGACCCTCCCCCACCCCCTCAAATGTTCGAAAATGTCAGGTGTGTTTTTGACCCTAATTAGAACCCCTCCCCCACCCCCTCAAATGTTTGAAACTGTCAGGTGTGTTTATTAACCAAATTAGTACCCCTCCCCCACCCCCTCAAATGTTTGAAACTGTCAGGTGTGTTTTTGACCCTAATTAGAACCCCTCCCCCACCCCCTCAAATGTTTGAAACTGTCAGGTGTGTTTTTGACACTAATTAGAACCCCACCCCCTCAAATGTTTGAAACTGTCAGGTGTGTTTATTAACCAAATTAGTACCCCTGCCCCACCCCCTCAAATGTTTGAAACTGTCAGGTGTGTTTTTGACCCTAATTAGAACCCCTCCCCCACCCCCTCAAATGTTTGAAATGGTCAGGTGTGCTTTTGACCCTAATGAGAACCCTTCCCCCACCCCCTCAAATGTTTGAAACTGTCAGGTGTGTTTATTAACCAAATTAGTTCCCCTCCCCCACCCCCTCAAATGTTTGAAACTGTCAGGTGTGTTTTTGACCCTAATTAGAACCCCACCCCCTCAAATGTTTGAAACTGTCAGGTGTGTTTATTAACCAAATTAGTACCCCTCCCCCACCCCCTCAAATGTTTGAAACTGTCAGGTGTGTTTTTGACCCTAATTAGAACCCCTCCCCCACCCCCTCAAATGTTTGAAACTGTCAGGTGTGTTTCTTAACCAAATTAGTACCCCTCCCCCACCCCCTCAAATGTTTGAAACTGTCAGGTGTGTTTTTGACCCTAATTAGAACCCCTCCCCCACCCCCTCAAATGTTTGAAACTGTCAGGTGTGTTTTTGACCCTAATTAGAACCCCTCCCCCACCCCCTCAAATGTTTGAAACTGTCAGGTGTGTTTTTGACCCTAATTAGAACCCCTCCCCCACCCCCTCAAATGTTTGAAACTGTCAGGTGTGTTTTTGACCCAAATTAGAACCCCTCCCCCACCCCCTCAAATGTTTGAAACTGTCAGGTGTGTTTTTGACCCTAATTAGAACCCCTCCCCCACCCCCTCAAATGTTTGAAACTGTCAGGTGTGTTTTTGACCCTAATTAGAACCCCTCCCCCACCCCCTCAAATGTTTGAAACTGTCAGGTGTGTTTTTGACCCAAATTAGAACCCCTCCCCCCACATTAAAATTGATCAATGGGCCATCAGAGGGGGTGAGTAATCTTATAAATGGGCCTTATGTTTTTTATAATTAAACTAACAAAAAAAAATATTAATAATGTTTGACTGCTGTTGTTCAAGAATGTTTTTGTGTAATCTGATATCCAAATCATGTTTAAAAGTACTTATCTTATTTTTTTTTTTTGGTTTCACTCCACAGTTTCCTTCCAGTACAAAGAAATGGCAGACTGTGGCCTCCCAGTTTGCTGACCGTTGGGACTTTCCCAACTGTGTCGGGGCGATTGATGGGAAGCATGTCCGCATTGTGCCACCACCCCATTCGGGGTCTTATTTCTATAACTATATGGGGTTCCATAGTGTAGTTTTGATGGCGGTGCTCTCGGCACATTTGGACTTTCTGTTTGTGGATGTGGGGAAGAACGGCCGGATTTCTGACAGAGGAGTCTTTGCACAGACCGAGCTGTGCCAGCGTCTCCAGACTGGTGGCCTGGGATTGCCACCTGATGACCAGAATGTGGATGGACTCCCCTCCCCGCTGAATGCCTTTGGGATTCTGACCAGCCGGTTCCATTTGTTCCTCTCGGCCATAAATCTGGCGGACTATAAAATAAATCATGTCATACTGGCTTGCTGCATACTCCATAATTTTTTAAGAAGACATTCCGCTACATATATGACCTCTGTTCGGCCTGAGGCCGGACTTGGAGTTGACCAAACTCTCACAGGCCTGGAAATTGGCCGTATTGGCTTGGCCCTCCAAACCGCACGTCAAGTGCGTGACTGATATGTAAATTATTTTAATGGTCGGGGGGCCATTGCTATTCAAGAAGAGCTCTAATTTCTTAAAAAAATAAAGAAAATACATTTTGGCTCAAATATCTTGTTTTTATTCTTGTTTGCATTTAGTTTTGTCTGTCTCCTAGTGCACTTGTAGTAGTGGCAAGTGCATTTCCCTTTATTTAATAAGGCCCTTTGTCACTGTAGCCACACAAAAATTAGAAAAACATCTTATTGATAAAAAATCAGCCACACACATTGTAGTACATTTTACTGTGTGCACATTGAAAGGTGCATTTTTTTGGAAACGTTTTTTTTTTTTTGTTTGTTTGTTTGTTTGTTTTTTGGTTATTTAAGGCATATTTAAAAAAAAATAGACCTTGTTTACAAATTACAGCTAACAACAGTGTTTTTAAAAACATACATAAGAAAAAAGAACTTACAAAGTTCAACATGTGTGAATAACGGTGATGTCACCCTTGTAAAGGCTAAAATTTTCAGATGCTCAAAATTGGGTATTAAAAAAGGTTTACGTCAACATGTGCTATCTCCCATCATGGGGAGCAATGTACCTGTTTTGTGTGTGCAATCCCTTTGTTCCTCTCACAAAATAACATTTTTAGGATGAAGGGGTTGCAAACACAAAACAAGTACATTGATATCCCCTGATGGAAGATAGCACATGATGACACACCGTGTACATCTTCAAATTGTTTTTTTTTTATGCTAAAACTTCAAAATTGTAACAAAAAACAAACTTGACAATGAAATGAGGAACATGATTGATGTTTTTAGGCAAAACGTTATTATATTCTGCCCAAAACATCAATCATGTTCTTCATTTCCTGTTGCATGGTGTCCAGCCGAATTTTCATGCTGTCAATTTGGTCACGCATTTGATCTATTTGGCCATTCCACAACATTATCTGGCCAATAAGTCTTTGTGCACTGTCTGTGCTAAATGGCTCTGTCGCTTGGCCTTCCACAACCAGAACCTCACCTAAAATGTGTGGATAAAAAAATGGGTTAAAATATGCACGCCTAAATAGATTACCTTAAGCTGGGGTGTCAGTCACTCACTTGGTGGGGTTGAAAGCTCGCACACTTCCTGCACCTCTCCTTCCTCCAGCTCGTTGGGTGGGCGTGGTCTTGGGCTGGGGCTTTGGGTATCTTCAGCTTCAGGCTGGTGACTTGGGGGGGTCCTGGGATCCTTGGACTGTTGTCTGAGTCTTTTCTCCCCTATGATAATTAAACAAAAGGTATAGTTAAAACACAGTGATATTTTTTATTTTTAAAATTAATATGAAACGTTGGTTATGAGTTGTGGACAATTGCCTTTTTTTGTCCAAAAAAATTTAGAAGACAGGATTAAAATTCCCTCTGAACAACAATTATAAACAATACACATTTTCATGCAAGTTTCACAGATGCAGACACCTCAATGATCTCCTATGTGTATTACCCCTCAAAAATTTCTTTATGGTCACATAGTACACTAGTGCTCGTGAGTCCAGATGTGGAAACAGCTGCTGTGTCCTGTTCTTACATTACACTGAATCATTTTTGAAGAAGCATTATATTTTCAAACACATCTACACCACATCACCAAATTTTGGAAATACGACAAATTATCAAGACCTAAATGTATGTCCAACCCTGTAACATCGTATTTGGCGAAAAAATAATGTCATTTTCTTAGTATCATATGTATTTTACAAAGAACGGTCTTTACGAACGATGCTGTATAAACAAAAAAATATGGATCAGCATGCAAGTTAAGTATCTCACTAGGAACACACAACAAGTACTTACTTTTTTTAAGCAGCTTCTTTATTCGCCAATATTGTTCTGGCTCCCTACTTTTGATGTCAGACCACCGCTTCCTCAATTGTTCTTTAGACCGTTTAGTGCCAAATTTAGCTTCTAGAGCGGTGACAACTGAGGACATTATTTTGTCCTTACGCATATTCGGTGGTGTGTACGGTCCTTTTTTCCCATCGTAGTCCTCCCTTCTCAATATGGACACCATCTCCACCATCTCTTCAAAAGCCATGTTGGTGGCCTTATATCTCCTCCTGGATGTGGATGGTTGTGGCTCCGGGCTTTTCTCCGCGCTACGTCCAGTTAATCTCTCCGCCATCTTTCTCTATATACTCCCACTGCGCAACGAAGAGTGAAGGGGCGGGGACAAATCGTACTAAAGAACGTCAGGGGCGGGCGACGCAGGCGGAGCACGACACATGCGCGGTGTATATAAAGCTATTATGATGGCCTACGTATGTCCGTGCGGAAGTAGCGAGTGTCAGAAACGAAGGTAGGATTAAACGTGGGGGTGTGTGTGTTTGGTGAATGTGTTTGGTGTGTGTGTGTGTATGGGAGTTCTGACTGACATTACAGTTTTGATCTTGTGTCTTGTCTTTCAGCAAAAATGAATCCCTTTAAGGAGGCTGATTTTTTGTCCAGATTTATAGATTTATATCAGGAAAATAAAAACCTGTGGGAGGTCAAACACCCACTATATTACAATAGAGATGTAAGGAAGGCAACACTGGGCACACTTTTAGAATTTGTGAAGACTCGAGTCCCCCAGGCAGACCTCAAGTTTGTTGACAAGAAAATTGGTATCTTGCGAAACATGTATAAGTGGGAACACAATAAAATCCAGGAGTCGCTCAGATCCGGAGCAGCAGCCGACCAAGTTTATGTACCCAAGCTGTGGTACTACCACAAAATGCGATTCCTGGATGACCAGACAGAAGCCAGGCAATCACTTTTGACCCTTCCCCCCACCCTTCCCTCCAGCCTTCCCCCCACTCTTCCCTCCAGCCTTCCATCCACCTCCACCCCAGCTGAGGAGTCCCAAGAAGAACTGGGCATTTTCATCCTTGATGAAGTGGATCCGCCCAGCTTCAGCCAGGTATCCTTTTTTGTGGAATTTGTGATCGTGTAAATCTTAATAATGTTAACGTCTCAAATTTTTAAGTGCTTCATAAAAAATGACTTCATCACAAATATTAATATGTAGACATATCAATAGACAGTAGTGGCCAAAAATATACTTCAGATACTGTTGATCAGCTGGAATAATGGTGGGGTCAAATAGATAGCCTTTACTATTTGTTTAGAATTAGATTTGCAAGTCATGAGCTGAAAATTGTGTGTGATTGCGTAACCCAAAATTACCACTATGTCCCTTTTTTTGACACAGGATGACCTCAGCCAGGAGGAGGCCTTGCCCAGTGGGAGAGAGGAGGAGGCCTTGCCCAGTGGGAGAGAGGAGGAGGCCTTGCCTAGTAGGAGAGAGGAGGAGGCTGTGGCTGGGCCCAGTAGAAGCCGCACGGAGTGTCAGGTTCCCCCCCCTCCCACATTACCACCAAAAGGCCCAGAAGAATGACACAAACTGAGGAGGAATCCCTAGCCCTCATTCGTGAAGCGAGCAAAATAATAAGCACACCACCCAATGCAGAGGAGGCGTATGGGACATATATGGCCAGCATATTGCTGGAACTGGAAAAGGGGCAACGCCTCCTCTGTGAGGGTCTGATTTTGCAGGCCTATCAGAAGGGCTTGAGAGGGCAGCTTACTGCTACAACCTATCTAGCAGATGAAGCCACTCCTCCTCCTGCCCCAAGTACACCACCAGAGGCACAGCCTCCAAGGAAGGCTGCAGAGAAGCGTGGAGGGAAGGCTGCAGAGAAGCGTGCAGGGAAGGCTCCAAGGAAGAGTCGAAAGTGATTGCCTGGCTTCTGTCTGGTCTGACTGTGCTCCCTGTGCTCCCTAGTCGCAAGAGACCAATTTTCTTGTCCTAAAACTTGATGTGTGTCCTGGGGGACGAAAGGCTTCACAGATTCCAAAAGTGTCTCCAGTGTTGCCTTCCTAATTTTTTTTTACCAAAATAAATTGATTTTTTAGTTACCTTACATTATTGACTATGTGTTTTGATTCCAAAACGATGTTTTGTTTGGGAGTAGGCAGGTACAGGTCAAAAAGACTATGGGGTTGATTTACTAAAAGCAAATAGACTGTGCACTTTGCAGAGTGCAGCTGCCCTCTGCAAGTGCAATTGCTCCAGAGCTTAGTAAATGAGGTAAGGCTTGACTTTGCAAAGAGTACCCAATCCTGTGCAAGGAAACTTAAAAAAAAAGCATTTTTGCTTGCACATGATTGGATGATGGAAGTCAGGAGAGCTTCTGCTCATTTACTAAGCTCTGGAGCAACTGCTCTTGCAGAGGGCAACTGCACTTTGCAAAGTGCACAGTCTTTTTCCCTTCAGTAAATCAACCCCTATGTGTGTTTGTTCCAAAAGGCTAAATCATTTAGAAAATCAAGTGCAAAGTACTAGTGAAAAGTGCACTTTAGAAATTGCACTGCAAGTGCACTTGTTGGAAGTGCAGTCGCTGTAAATCTGAGGGGAAGAGCTGAAATTAGGGGAAGCTCTGCTGATTTTATCATACAATCATGTGCAAGAAAAAGTTGTTGTTTTTTTTTGTGGTTCCTTGCATGTGCCCCTCGGATCCACAGCAAATGCACTTCCAAATGCTCTTTCTGTGCAATTCCAAGTACAATTTGCACTTGTAGTGAAAAATGAATTTGCCTTTGGAAAACAAACCCCCCTATGTCTAATTAACAAGGGACACCAACCTCAGGTTCATTAAAACAACACAAAATATTAAGGTTATTGTGGTAACTTGAAACTACAAAAATGAAATTAAAAATAAAAAAAACATTTTGTATAATTTAGCACAAATTGTAAAATAGATAGTGTTTAAATGTAAAAAAAAAAAAAAAGATGAGTCCAAAATCTAATTTAATACTTTATTAATGGAGATCTGGCTTTATTAATGGAGATCTGGCTTTTTAAAAATATCATATTAGTCATGGCATGAAGATAAATCATGAAGAAAGTAGTTTGTGAGAACTCTGTGTGAATACAAAGCACCAAAACAACTTCATTCCTCTCGCATTATAAAGAAAAAAAAAGCACTGTATTAAAAGATCACAGAAGAGGAATGTGCTAGCTTCAATACGAAGGCTAGTTTTACCAGACCGAGCGCTTCCGTCTTGTAATTGCTTCAGAGCATGCGTCAGTTTGAGTCAGTCAGACTAGCACACAGACGACCGGTTTGTCCACTAGAAAGAAGAGTCCGTCGGATAGATTTAAAACATGTTTCAAATCTAAGTCCGTCCAACTTTTGAGCAAACAAAGTCCGCTGGAGCCCACACACGATCGAATTGTCCGACGAAATCCCGTCCGTCGGGCAAAGTCTGCTGTAAAGTCCGCTCGTGTGTACGCGGCATAAATGACTCACTTCTAGTGGCACTTCCTCTATGGGGAGGAGGGTCTCAATGACATTGGCTACAATGTCCCACTGATCAGCAGTATGGCAACTATATCCTCCATGTTCGCCTGAATAGATGCTCAGAGCTCTCTTCTTTTCCAGCATTCTTTGCAGCATGTGAAAGGTGGAATTCCAATGTGTTGGAATGTCTGAATTTGTTTGTTTTTGGGTAGGCCAAGGTCTGCCTGAATGCACCTAAGTCTCTGCTTGGCAAGGACTGAATGGTGGGAATGGCCTGCGCACCTCTTCAGCATGCCAATTATATCTATCAAAGCTCTTTGGCTTGACAGACCTTCATTTACCACAAGTTGCAGGGTGTGTGCCATGCAGCCGAGGTCTGACACTTCAGCAAGCCTCATTTCTTTCACCATGTTTGCGCCGCTGTCACGAAGCACAAGCATCACTTGGTCTTTATTTATTCTCCAGTCTTCAAGCATGCCTAGAAACATTTCTCTAATGTACTCCCCAGTGTGGAATCTTTGCATCACCTTTGTATTCAACACCAATTGCCTTTTTGTCCATCCGCTATCAATTAAGTGGCATGTAAGACTCAGTGACTCTGTTGGTTCTGACCAGCAGTCAGTCGTGAATGAGAGTGAGTTGCCAGCATGCTCTGGTTGCAGCATAGCCTTTACTTTCTCAACTACCTTTTGGTGAATCTTTCCCAGCATTTCGGTTTGGTAATACTTTTTACTCTGCAGTGGGTAGCTTGGCTCAGCTATGCACATCAACTGCTGAAATCCAGAGTCAGACACCATTGTAAATGGCTCGTTATCCGTAACTATCATCTCTGTGATTGCTTTTTCTAGCTGTTGGGATCTTCTATCCGAATTTAGCCACTTAGCTTTTTTCTGAAACATATCTTTTATTGTTGTTTGGTGGGATTGCAGTATTTCACTTTGTGATTCAGTTTGTTTTCTCTGCGCTTCATTATATAATTGAACATGATGAACTTTTAGATGGGCCCAGAGATTTGACGTATTTTTGTTTTTTGCAGTTGTTCATCCCATGCTCACTCTGTTGTTGCATGTGTTGAACACTGCTGCTTTTCCTGGGGATGTTTGAGGAGAGAAAAGAGTCCCAGACTGCACTTTTCCTTTTTCTCTCTGCATCCATCCACTTTGAGATTTAAACTTAAAGAGTAAGGTTAAAAATGGCAGGCAACCTGCTGTGGGTGGCTTGCTGGCTGGCACCCTGCTGTGGGTGGGCTTGCTGGCTGGCACCCTGCTGTGGGTGGGCTTGTTGGTTGGCACCCTGCTGTGGGTGGGCTTGCTGGCTGGCAGTGGCACCATGCTGTGGGATTGCTGGCTGGCACCCTGCTGTGGGTGGGCTTGCTGGCTGGCACCCTGCTGTGGGCTAGCTGGCTTGCACCCTGCTGTGGGCTTGCTGGCTGGCGCCCTGTTGTGGGCTTGCTGGCTGGTGCCCTGCTGTGGGCTTGCTGGCTGGCACCCTGCTGTGGGCTTGCTGGCTGGTGCCCTGCTGTGGATTTGCTGACTGGTGCCCTGCTGTGGGCTGGGTGGCTGGCACCCTGCTGTGGGTGACTGGCACCCTGCTGTGGGTTTGCTGGCTGGCGCTCTGCTGTGGGCTGGGTGGCTGGCACCCTGCTGTGGGTGGCTGGCACCCTGCTGTGGGTTGGCTTGCTGGCTGGCACTCTGCTGTGGGCTTGCTGGCTGACACCCTGCTGTGGGATTGCTGGCTGGCACCCTGCTGTGGGTGGGCTTGCTGGCTGGCACCCTGTTGTGGGTGGGCCTGCTGGCTGGCTCCCTGCTGTGGGCTTTCTGGCTGGTGCCCCGCTGTGGGCTTGCTGGCTGGCGCCCTGCTGTGGGCTTGCTGGCTGTCACCCTGCTGTGGGTGGGCGTGCTGGCTGGCACCCTGCTGTGGGTGGGCTTGCTGGCTGGCATCCTGTGGGCGTGCTGGCTGGCACCCTGCCGTGGGTTGGCTTGCTGGCTGGCACTCTGCTGTGGGCTTGCTGGCTGACACCCTGCTGTGGGATTGCTGGCTGGCACCCTGCTGTGGGTGGGCTTGCTGGCTGGCACCCTGTTGTGGGTGGGCCTGCTGGCTGGCTCCCTGCTGTGGGCTTGCTGGCTGGTGCCCCGCTGTGGGCTTGCTGGCTGGCGCCCTGCTGTGGGCTTGCTGGCTGGCACTCTGCTGTGGGTGGGCGTGCTGGCTGGCACCCTGCTGTGGGTGGGCTTGCTGGCTGGCTGTGGGTGGGCTTGCTGGCTGGCATCCTGTGGGCTTGCTGGCTGGCACCCTGCTGTGGGTGGGCTTGCTGGCTGGCACCCTGTGTGGGGGGGCTTGCTGGCTGGCACCCTGCTGTGGGCTTGCTAGCTGAAACATATCTTTTATGGTTGTTTGGTGGGATTGCGTTATTTCACTTTGTGATTCAGTTTGTTTTCTCTGCGCTTCATTATATAATTCAACATGATGAACTCTTATGCCCTGTACACATGATAGGATTTTTCCGACAACAAAATCATGTTTTTTTTCCGACGGATGTTGGCTCAAACTTGTCTTGCATACACACAGTCACACAAATCTTGTCGGAAATTCTGATGGCCAAGAACGCGGTGACGTACAACACGTACAACGAGCCGAGAAAAATGAAGTTCAAATAGCCAGTGCAGCTCTTCTGCTTGATGCCGAGCATGCGTGGAATTTTGTGCGTCGGAATTGTGTGCACACGATCAGAATTTCTAACAACGGATTTTGTTGTCGGAAAATTTGAGATCCAGATCGGAAAATGTTCGATGGGAGCTTACACACGGTCGGAATTTCCAACAATAAGCTCCCATCGAACATTTTCCGTCGGAAAATCCGATCGTGTGTACAGGGCATAAGATGGGCCAAAAGATTTGATGTATTTGCAGTTATTGATCCCATGCTCACATTGTTTGTGCATGTGTTGCACACTGCTGCTTTTCCTGGAGATGTTTGAGAAGAGAAATAGTCCCAGACTACACTTTTACTTTTTCTCTCTGCATCCATCTGTATTGAAATTTATACCTAAAGAGTAAGGTTAAAAATGGCAGGCAACCTGCTGTGGGTGGCTTGCTGGCTGGCACCCTGCTATGAGAGGCTTGCTGGCTGGCACCTTGCTGTGGGTGGCTTGCTGACTATCACCCTGCTGTGGGTGGCTTGCTGGCTGGCACCTTGCTGTAGGTTGGCTTGCTGGCTGGTACCCTGCTGTGGGTGGGCTTGCTTGGCTGGCACCCTGCTGTGGGTGGGCTTGCTGGCTGGCACCCTGCTGTGGGCTTGCTGGCTGGCACCCTGCTGTGGGTGAGCTTGCTGGCTGCCACCCTGCTGTGGGCTTGCTGACTGTCACCCTGCTGTGGGTGGGCTTGCTGGCTGGCACCCTGCTGTGGGTGGGCTTGTGGCTGGTACTATGCTGTGGGCTTGCTGGCTGGCACCCTGCTGTGGGTGGGCTTGCTGGCTGGCAGTGGCACCCTGCTGTGGATGGCTTGCTGGCTGACCTGGCACCCTCCTGTGGGTGGGCTTGCTGGCTGGCACCCTGATTTGGGTGGGCTTGCTGGCTGGTACCTTGCTGTGGGTGGGCTTTCTGGCTGGCATTGGTACCCTGCTGTGGGTAGCTTGCTGACTGGTACCCTGCTTTGGGTGGCTGGCTAGCACCCTGCTGTGGGTGGCTTGCTGGCTGGCCTCTTGCTGTGGGTGGGTGGGTGTGTGGCTGGCCTGGCTGGCACCTTGATAGGGGTGGGTGCTGGCTGGCTTGGCTGGCACCTTGATAGGGGTGGCTGCTGGCTGGCATGGCTGGCACCTTAATGGGGGTGGGTGGCTGCTAGGTGGCCTGGTACCTTGCTGTGGGTGGCTGCTGGCTGGCCTCAGTGGCCTGGCACCTTACCGGGGGTGGTTGGCTTTCTGCTGGGTGGCCGGCTGTCATGTCTATCTGTCCAAGTGTCGATGCGAGGCAAGGGAGGCTGTCAAACTCGATAGGCCCAGTGCGCGAATGCTGATATCGGCATGCAATAATCGGCCGTACCGATAATCGGTTGATCCCTACTGCAAATCTACCAAGACATGGTCATCCACCTAAACTTATAGGACAGGCAAGGAGAGCATTAATCAGAGAAGCAGCCAAGAGGCCTATGGTAACTCTGAAGGAGCTGCAGAGATCCACAGCTCAGCTGGGAGAATCTGTCTACAGGACAACTATTAGTCATGCACTCCACAAATCTGGCCTTTATGGAAGAGTGGCAAGAAGAAAGCCTTAAGAAGTCACATTTGTAGTTTGTGAGAAGCCATGTGGGGGACACAGCAAACATGTGGAAGAAGGTGCTCTGGTCAGATGAGACCAGAATTTAACTTTTTGGCCTAAAAGTAAAACACTATGTGTAGCTGAAAACTAACACTGCACATCACCCTGAAGACACCATCCCCACCGTGAAACATAGTAGTGGCAGCATCATGTTGTGGGGAGGAAAAATACAAAGAATTATATAAATTATATAAATTAATGCACCAACAGTAAAACAATCCAATAACTTGGAAAGATAGTGATAGAACCTATATACTATAAATATATAGTGTATATAATAATAATATACGGTAATAGTGTAATAATTATTGATTATATACCCAAAAATGCATTATTAATTTGATCCCTAAATATAATATAAGAATTAACAAATTTATTTGGTGAGAAAATAATAATAATATTAAATATGGGAAATAGTGGTAGTAGGCTCACCCTTACGTCTCAGACCAAGTTTAAAAAAAAAGCTGATCACGAATTATCAATGAACGCATTAACATCCATATCAATATTGAGCCAGTAAGGGGCATAATGCCCCATACACACGGTCGGACATTGATCGGACATTCCGACAACAAAATCCTAGGATTTTTTCCGACGGATGTTGGCTCAAACTTGTCTTGCATACATACGGTCACACAAAGTTGTTGGAAAATCCGATCATTCTGAACGCGGTGACGTAAAACACGTACGTCGGGACTATAAACGGGCAGTAGCCAATAGCTTTCATCTCTTTATTTATTCTGAGCATGCGTGACACTTTGTGCGTCGGATTTGTGTACACACGATCGGAAATTCCGACAACGGATTTTGTTGTCGGAAAATTTTATAGCCTTCTCTCAAACTTTGTGTGTCGGAAAATCCGATGGAAAATGTGTGATGGAGCCTACACACGGTCAGAATTTCTGACAACGAGGTCCTATCACACATTTTCCATCGGAAAATCCGACCGTGTGTATGGGGCATAAGACTTTAATCGATGAATCCATGCCATCTCAAGCTTGGATATCTCCCTTACCAGTGAACTCCCCCTCCAATAAGGCTTGAACTTGTCAATGCCAAGAAAAAGGGTCTTAGACGGATCCCTATTGTGTGCAAGCAAATAATGCTTGGACACAGAATGATTCTTAAAACCTTAGTCTTAATACTTGTGATATGCTCATTTAAGCGGACCTGAAGAGGACGTTTGGTCCGCCCTACATATTAAAGCCCACATGGGCACTGCAACATGTACAGGCATACGTACACTCACTTTACATACACTTGTGAGTAAGGACATACCCGTGAGTGTATGTAAAGTGGCTCTCAAGCTAAAGCTGCAGCTGAGTAAATCGTGCAAGGATAGTTCAGATTCCCCGCTACTTGGAAACATACTCCCTGACCCCTCCCACTACAGTCCCTGTCCCCCCTCAACAGCCCCTGATGCCCCCACTACAGCCCCTGACACCCCAGAAGTGAAAAAAGGTATTGCTTCACTTTAAGTACATTTTCGTTTTACATACATGTGGTCCCATTGTGTACTTAAAAGTGGGGTATGCCTGTATACCACTCCAACTGTAGAACACGTGATGCATGGCTTAATTGTGTGATACTTCCATGTAGCAGTAGAAATAAAGGTGATGGTACGTCTCTGGGTACAGGAACTCAGAGAACAGACCCTACACTTCCCACATTTATAAAATCCTGATAGCTGGTCAAAAAAACCTCTGCTAATGGTGGGTGGGTCCAGAACATTAGGTGCCACTCAATTTCTCAATGAGGGAACACCCCTGAACACGCCGTTTATCTGGTAACACATCCTTTAAAACTACATCATTATTCACGATGTGCCAATGTTTACTGACCAATTGCTTAATGCTCTTATGTTGTAAAGAATAAGAGGTCACAAAGGGGACATCCATATTAAAACCACCATGGCTCTATCTCCACCAGCAGATCCGCTCTGTTCATGGTCTTAATGGTATCCAAGGTGTCAACAAGAAACTCTCGCTGATATCCTTTCTCCAGGAACCTCGCAGTAAGGACCTTGGCCTGTGCAAGGAACTCACCTGGGTCAGAACAGTTCCTCACACATTTAAGTTGTATGCCCCTCTGGTTGGTGTTAAGGGACCGTATACACTCCTGGAGATCACAGCATTGGCCATCCCATAGGAGGAGGATGTCATCAATATACCTGGCCCACAGGACCAAGTGTGGTATGTCCTTGGTATAGATGACATCCTCCTCCCACTTAGCCATAAAAAGGTTGGCCAAGCTCGGGGCATACTTGGCCCCCATGGCAACTCCCATGTCTTGTCTATAGAATTGGTTGTTAAACCAAAAGTAATTGTGGGAGGCCGCAAATTTTAATAATACCATCAGGAAAGCCACTTGACTCTCAGGAAGTCCAGAATCACGGTCCAAAAAGCCTTTAACAGCCTCAAACCCCAATTCATGTGCGATAATAGTATATGAGGAGGTGACATCTGTGGTCACCATCCATATACCTGGTTAAGCGGGAATGCCTGATAACAAGTTAATGATATGTCTAGAATCTTAATAGGGGTGCATGGAGCCCTAGGTATCAGATACAAACTCTCCCTATGATTGAGAAAACCTGCTTCACGACCACTCGCTACTATTTTTTCCAAATCCCTAGAGTATTGAGCTTTAGGGTCAGAGGGCAACAGGGTGTAGGTATTAAGATCACCAACGATTTTATGCATTTCAGCCATAAAGTCTGCTTTATCCAATAGTATAGTATATAGGTTCTATCACTATCTTTCCAAGTTATTGTAACGTTTCACCGTTGGTGCATTAATTTATATAATGCATCATATTTATATTTATGTTCATAACACTAGATTGGCACAATTTTGGGTATTAATTGTACGGTTAATTCACTATGATGGCTGATTGCCATCAAATAGGGGAAGGAAGGAGAGAGATGAAAGATTTTTTATATTTTGTTTTTTTCTTTAAAATATTTTACATTTTTTCACTCAATTAGGTGAGTAATATCACGGCCATTTATTTGGTTGAGAATTTACATGTCTTTCTCCTTGTGAGGCTGAGTCTGCATTATGCTGACTCGCCATTAATGAGCCTGATGAGTAATATTAATACGTACTTCTATACATTTTTATACAATATAAATAGTTCTTTGGGTTAGATGTTTTTTAATCTATCATTTTTTAATCTATCATATTTCTTAGGTCTTCTTGCTGCTTTAGAAGTCCCTTTTGTATATTTTGTATACACATATTTTTTGCATAGCCGTCAGATCAATCCTTGCTGTCTTGTAATAGGTATCCGATGCCCATAACTAAAATGGCGCTTGTGGCTTGACGCTCGCATCTCAGAATGAGGTCTGGTTCTATATATGGTGGTGTGTCATTGCGTTGCCCAATCCCCATTGAAAACGTCACCTATGACGAAACACATCTGGAAGGGCATGTACTGATGTCACCACATTGTTCGAGAGGAGGACGGGCTCCTGTGTTTGCCTGTCGGCTTTTTTTTTTTGCAATTACTATCTTTTTACATGTAAGTGCAATACTAATTTTTTTAATAAATGTTAAAACTGTATCACGCTATGGTCAGTATTTCTTTCTTCTGAGCCCACGCTGAGTAAGGCTACGAATTTGTGAGACGCCTAGGGTGGTTCTTCAGCTACAAGGTCAGGTCCCTGTGTGTTGCCAGTGGTCAACACTGTAAGCTAAAGGCCGTGGCTGGGTACAGCCAAACGCCCTTTTTGCTTGCTATCTGGTAAGCAGGCTTATGATACGGTAGAATTTTTTTTTCAATGTGTGGAGTCACTGTGGTGTCATTGGAGGACTGATATATGGACTACTGGTTTACCAATATATATATATATTGCATACTGGCGCAGCTCTTCTTTCTATTTTTCTTGGCTATTTTTGTGTGCATCCCACATTTGAGCTGCTGCCTGTGTTGTTTTTTATCCTTTTTTTTTTTGGTTTACAAAAGTTTTATTTGGAAGTTTAGATGAACAGACATTAGGTACAATATGACATCAAAATTTTACATTGAAGTAATTGGTTGTATACAAAGAAGGAGGTTATTTAACATCATATAACAGATGTGGTCATAGACAATGAACGAAGGTTTATATATAAATAAAGTAGGGCATAACATAGTATCATCATAAGGTAGTGAGAGAAGATGGTAATAGTATGTTAAAGACAGTTAGGTTGGGTTCCAATGGGCCCATTTCTTTTTGTGAATGTGGATAGTATCATTAGGGGTGTGATAAATCCACTCAGATAGTCTAAGGAGTTCCATTCTATTTATTACTTGTTGCCATGACAAATTAGTGGATTTCCAATTATAGGCGGTCATCCAGTGTATGGAACTGCATAGGGAGTGGAACAGTCTCAGACAGGGGGCAGGTATGCCTGGTATGTTAGCATATAGCAAGCATATCTGAGGGGAAAGGGTGATTTTCTGTCTAGAGGAATGTTCTATTAAATCAGATGCTTTGTGCCATATATGGTTAATATGGCTGCAGCTCCAAAATATGTGTAAGAGGGTACCGGAATCCGAGCATCCCCTAAAACAATTGGGAGAGATGGATGGATAGAAAGTGTGAAGTTCTGAAGGGGTAAGGTACCATCTAGAAAAAATCTTAATAGGAGTTTCTCTAAAGGTGATAGCTCTTTTACATTTGCGTAAATTTTCTGACATGGAGTGCCAATCTTCAACACTAATCGAGACATCCATATCCTCTTCCCATTTGAGCATTTGGGTAGATTTATCTGGAACGCCAACACAATTAATATAACAATACAACCTGGAGATAAGGCCTCTGTCTCTAGAGGATAAAATACATATATGTTCAAAAGTTGTGTATGAAGGGTGTGTTTTTAGTGCAAAATATTTAGCATAGAAGGATTTGATTTGCTGGTATCGTGGGAGTTCATATGCAGGTAAACGGAAAATTGTATACTCACCTTTCCGTAATTTTCCTTTCCTGACGCCTTTCCATGGCAGCACACGCTGGGTTGTGACTCCGCCCCCACAACCTGACAGGATTGGTTAGCTATAAGTTTGAAGGGGAGACACCCCGCTGCATTCTCTGTAAATATATCACCATAAAACGGGGTGGGAATCTGTGTGCTGCCATGGAAAGGCGTCAGGAAAGGAAAATTACGGAAAGGTGAGTATACAATTTTCCGTTTTCCTGACGCCTCCATGGCAGCACACGCTGGGAAATAACTCGCCAGTCGGGTGGGTGCAAGAAAATAATATTTATTCCTTATAATGTGGAAGAATTGGCTCCAACAACGGATCTACCGAAGTCTGCCATAGCCAAGTGAGCAGAATCTACTCTATAGTGAGAAATAAAAGTATGTCTGGAGGACCAAGTTGCTGCTTTGCAAATAGTCTCCGGTGAAACCCTGCAATACGCTGCCCAGGAGGTAGCCACTGCCCTGGTCGAGTGAGCCCTGATGCCTTCAGGAATTGCCATATGCCGCATGGAGTATGCCTTCTTGATGGACTTGACTAACCAGGAGGCGATAGTACGTGAAGTAGCCGCTTGACCTCGTCTGTTTCCATGTGGGATGACCATGAGGGTATCCGTCTTCCTAAAAGAACTTGTAGCCGTCAAGTAACTAATGATGGTAGTTTTAACATCCAGAGGATGAGGTTCACCCTGATCATTAGTGAAGGACGGTAAGACAATATCTTGGTTGTAGTGGAAGGAAGTTGCTACCTTCGGGATGAAGTGGTCTGAAGGTCTTAGTACTACCTTATCAGGAAAGAATACCAAGTAAGGTTCTGATGCCATCAGTGCTTGGATCTCAGACACCCTCTTTGCTGATGTGATTGCAATGAGAAAGGATAGTTTTAGAGTCAGATCCCATAGAGATATTGATTCAGATGGAGTAAAAGGAGGATTGGTGAAGGCTTCAAGAACTATTGAGAGATCCCATGATGGAAAAACTGGTTTCTTAGGAGGTTTGATTTTCAGGCAGGCTCTCAGGAATTGGATAACCAGCGGATGTAATGCCCATCTGGTGCCTGTTTTGGCCGACAAGGCAGATACTTGTACCTTAAGGGTACTTGAACTTAGACCTTTGTTGATTCCTGATTGGAGGAATTCTAGGATTTGAGAATGTTCTGGAGCAATAGGATCCCATCCCTTCTGCTGCGCCATTCTAAAGAATTGGTTCCAAATTCTTGTATAGGTGGTGTTGGTGGTGCTCTTCCTGGCTTGCATCAAAGTCGATATTACTTCCTGTGAGCAGCCTTGTTCCCTTAACCTAACCCTTTCAACTTCCATGCTGTCAGATGCAGTTTCTCTGGAGCTGGATGTAGAAATTGGCCTTGAAATAGCAAATCCGGAGTTACCGGAAGGAGGATTGGAGGTTGAAGGCTGAGCTGCAATAGGGTCGTGAACCATGGTCTTCTCGGCCAAAGAGGGAATATCGCGATTACCGTGGCTGAAGATCTCCGAAGCCTGGACAGGAATCTCGCAATTAGCGGAGTTGGCGGGAATATGTACCCCAACTTGAAGTTCCAGGGATGAATTAGACAATCTATCCCTTCGGCTGAAGGGAAAGATGCTCTGGACAGAAACCTCCGACACTTCGTATTCGCAGGAGTAGCTGCTAAGTCGATCTCTGGTACTCCCCATGTCTCCGTAAGAAGAGAAAAGGCCTGGAGACTCAGGGACCATTCGTTGTTCGAAAGAGTTTCTCGACTCAGGTAATCGGCTAACATGTTCTGTGCCGCAGGAACATATATTGCTTTTAAATCTGCTAGGTGTGCCTGTGCCCATTCCAAGATAGGGCGGACTTCCTCCATCAATGTGAGACTCTTGGTACCCCCTTGCCTCTGGATGTAGGACACTGCCACCTTGTTGTCCATCCGAATAAGCACGTTCTTCCCTCTGAGGACTGGTGCAAATGCCATGAGGGCCTGGAATGCTGCCCTGAGTTCCAGTATATTCGATACTATATCCTGGGCCCGGAACTGCCATCGGCCCTGCGCTGCTTGATCTTGACAGTGAGCTCCCCAGCCGCTCTGACAGGCGTCCGAGGTGACTATTATCGGATCTGGGGGAACTATCAGTTTGTATTTCCTGAGGTTGGTCAAGTGTGTCCACCACCACACTGATTGCTTCATTGGTCTGGAGATAGTAATGGTCTGACGCATCGATACTCCATCCCACTGCCTCAGAAAGGAGTTTTGGAGGACTCTCATGTGCCATTGTGACCATTGCACCATGGGCAGGGTTGCAGCCATGGACCCTAGCACACTTAAGCAGATTCTGGCTGGAAGATGCCTTGCTGATAGTAATCTCCACATCTTCTGTACTACAGGCTGAATCTTCTCCTGAGGGAGTTGTACCATGTTCAATTTGGTGTTCAGATCTGCTCCCAAGAATACCATGTTTTGAGTGGGTTGTAAGCTGCTCTTTTTCCAGTTGACTAGCCAGCCGAAGTCTTGGAGAGTCGTGAGTAAGATTTTCTGATGGCATAGCAAGGTTTCTTGATCCTCTGCCAAGAGCAGGATGTCGTCCAAATAATGGTGGACTCGCAGACCCTTTTCCCTGAGGAATGCAACCAAGGGTAGGAGGACCTTGGTAAATGTCCTGGGAGCCGACGAGATGCCGAAAGGAAGGCACTGAAATTGGAAGTGGCTTTTGTTGATGGCAAATCGGAGGAATTTTTGAAAGGCGGGATGAATCGGAATATGTAGATAAGCGTCTGATAAATCTACTGAGAGCATCCAGTCGCCCAGGTTCACTGCCAGAAGTATAGACTGCAGACTCTCCATTTTGAAGGCCTCTGTTTTTATGTTCCTGTTGAGATTTTTTAAATCCAATACAGGACGTAAGTCTCCGGTCTTCTTCTTTACCAAAAATAGTGGGGAATAGAACCCCCTCCCCTTTTGATCTGATGGAACCTCCAGGATTGCCCCTTTCTCCTTCAATTCCACTATATATTTTAATAGTAACTTCCTTTTGACTAGTGAAGATGGCAGTCTTGTTGATTGGAAGTGATTTTTTGGAATTTTGCCCATAAACTTCCACTTGTGTCCAAATTTGATCGTGGAAAGAGTCCACTGGTCCTTTATATGGCTTGACCAAATCTGTGCGAAGTCCTTGAACCTGGCGCCCACCTGTACTGAGTGGGCAGGCGAACCTTCAAAAAGACTTCTGCTGCTCCCCTGCCAGGGTAGGCTTGGACCTCTGCATCCTTAGGAAGGAAGGTCTTGTGTTCTTCCAGTCCCTTCTAAACTCCCTACCAGGACGGTAGAATCTAGCTTCCCTATATTTCTCAGGAAGGTTGCGCCTGAAGAAGGAACCCTTTTGGGCCTTGGGTCTTCTATCTGAGGGAATTAATCCCGACTTCCCTCCTGTTACCTTCGAGATAGCGGTGTCCAATTTAGACCCGAACAGGTTTGAGCCATCATATGGAATTCTGCACCAGTTTGTTTTGGATGCAGTATCGGCCATCCATGGTTTCAGCCACAAGGCCCTTCTTGCCGTGACTGAGGCTAGCATTGATCTCGCCGAGGATCTTATAATATCCACTGAAGCTTCTGCCACAAAGTCACCTGCCAACTTGATCTCCTGAAGAGAAGATATTATTTTGTCTATTTCAGTACCGTCTTGCAGATCTTTCTCCACCTTGGTTGCCCAACCTGATATGGCTTTGGCCACTGCTGCTGTGGTAATTGCTGGTCTGCACGCGCCCCCAGCAGTGGAGTATGCTTTCTTCAATTCTAGATCCAATTTCCGATCCAGAACATCCCGAAAGGAAACTGCGTCTTCAATAGGCAGAGTGACATGCCGTGCAAGACGCATCAAGGAGGAGTCGACTACTGGAGCGTTCATCAATGATTTGACTTTTGACTCCTTCAGAGGATACATTTTTGTCAGTCTGTTGGTGAGACTGGACCGCTTATCAGATCTTTCCCACTCATCTTTAATTAGATCCTCCAGTTCACCTATAAAAGGGAAATTCTCTGGTTCTTTCCTTAAATTTGGGAAATATTTCCGGACTTTCTGCGGTTCCTCTTTATCTTCTTCCCAGCCTATCGCTTCTTTGACTGACTTTGCGAAAGGCTGTACAAGGGAAAAATCAAAACCTGCTGACATGTCCTGATCCTCAACTCCTGAGGAGGGTTCTGATGCCTGGGGTTGGAGGTCATCCGCTACCGATGTGCTGGGCGTAGGCCTATCGATTAGTGGTGCTGTTGTCTCCCTTATGGATTCCCGCACAGATTCTCTTATGAGCTCCGTAGCCACTGCTGCGTCTAGCTCTTTGTCCTTTGCTGCTTCATTGAAGCAGGATCTGCAGACTAGCTTATCTGGCAAGGCTGGTGCGCCGCATACCCAGCAAGCGTTTGCTGCAGGACGGGTGTGGCGGCTTTGGCGGTGTGATGAAGGTGACCGTCTGCGGTGTGACCGACTGTGACGGGAGCGGCTGCGTCTTGAGCGGCTGTGACGTGAGCGGCTATGTCTTCGGTGGCGAGAAGAGGATCTTGAGCGGCTTCTGCGAGACTTCTTGCTTGACGCATGACTTGATCTCCTCTCACGCCTGGAACTTGCGGCTCTTGACCTGGTGGTGCTGCCAAAAACGCAGCGTTAGTGGTTGGCTCTCTTTTTTCTCTCCCCTTCTTCAATACTTACCAATGACGAATGGCCTCTTACCTCGTTTGCTGATGGTGGTCTGCGTGGGCAGTGGTCTCCATAGTGATAGTAAGACAGTGTAGACTAAAGGAAAATAAGAGAAAGGGAAAAAATTTTTTTTTTTTTTTTTTTTTTAAACCTTACTCTTTCTCTTTTTTTTTTTTTTTAAAAAGGCTAAATCAAATAAATTGACTTACCTGGTCTTGCTGAGTCATTTTCTGGCAAAGCAGTTGAACGCATGGTGAACATTCAGGTATTTGTGATACTGCTCAGCAACAAACACAGAAATGCCTGTGTTTTTAAATCTGCCGCCGCCGTTGCGGCAAAATGACGCTCCCGCGCATGCGCAGAGCGTCCCGAACGCCTCTGCGCCATCTTGGAGAAGGGCATTACCTTCCCAAGGCAGAACCAGGCCCTGAGGCCAATTGCAAAGTGGAGGAGGCGGCCTCGGCGGCCATGACGGTTCCACAGCGGTGGACAGCAAGTGCCAGCAAGCCCCTTAAGCAGGAGAAACACCATAAACAAGCTACAGGCAAAGTACAGGCAAAAAGGAAAAGGAGACCACTGCAAAAATATGAAGCTTCTTTAAAGCTTACTGTGCCAGATGTCCAGACGCCCCCTGAGACCACCAGACCGGGGGTTCCCTCCATAGAAGCTCCTTTAGAGACTGTACAGGAGGGACTTCCAAACAGGAGAGGCTTGAACCTGCTGGGGCGAGTGCGGTAAGAGGCTTTTTCTTTATCTTGACAACAGGAGCAAGCTGCTTATCCCAATCTGTCAGGTGAGGATAAAAAAGAGAATGCAGCGGGGTGTCTCCCCTTATAGCTAACCAATCCTGTCAGGTTGTGGGGGCGGAGTCACAACCCAGCGTGTGCTGCCATGGAGGCGTCAGGAAAATTGTGTGTGGCTTGTAGTGCGGGGAATGAGATAAATTCCCATTTTTGCTGAAGAGATCTCAGTGTAATTAAATTTTTGTCAATCCAAGTGGAGAAAGATTGTCTGTTATTATAGGCACATGTGAATCTAGGATCTCCTAAAAAGGAGGCCAAAGGTGGTGTGTCTGAGGAGAGTTTGTAAATGTCTTTATATTTAGTCCATAACTGATAAAATTGAGCTATTATAATGTTTTGTTTCATAAGTCTGCTATATGAGGTAGAATTGGACCATAGAATTCCCTGTAGATGGAATGGGAGGATTGAGATGGATTCAAACAACTTCCATGGGGTGCTTATTGAGGGAGTAAACCATTGGGTGAGTTGTGTAAGTCTTGTGGCTAGGTAATAAAGCCATAAATTTGGAAGGCCTAAGCCGCCCATTGTTTGTGGTCTATGCATTAAAGCATAACTGCATCTCGCTTTTTTATCTGCCCATATGAATTTGTTGATTTCTCTTTGAAGGGAAATCAGTTTAGATTTGGCAACATTGATAGGTAGGGCACGGAAATAGTAAAGAAGTTTAGGAAGAATCGTCATTTTGATAGCGCATATTCTACCAAGGAAGGAAATATGAAAGGAAGACCATGATTTTAGGAGGGATGTGATGTGCGAGAACAATGGGATATAATTAGATTTATACAGAAGGTTGTGAGATGAGGAGATTGTGACACCTAGGTATTTGAATGAGTTAGAACACCAATCAAATGGGAAATTTTTTGATAATAGGGATTGGAAATTTTGGGTGTAATTAATTGGTAAAGCAGAACATTTATTGGAGTTGATTTTGAGGCCTGAGATAGTTTGGAAAGATTTAAGTTCTTTTAGGAGGGATGGAATAGAAGTGAGGGGGTCTGTGAGGAATAGAAGAGCATCATCTGCGTATAAGCTGAGTTTAAATTCTCTATCACCCTTAGTGTAACCTTTTATATCAATACTATTCCTAATCTTGTGGGCTAAGGGTTCAATTGCCAAAGCAAACAATAGAGGTGATAGGGGGCAGCCTTGTCTGGTGCCTCTACTGAGGGGGAAAAAATCAGAGTTGTGTCCTGGGAGTCTAATTCTGGTTTGAGGGTTGTGGTAAAGTGCATTGAAACCTTGTAAGAATTTTTCTGAAATTCCGTATTTGGGTAATAGATAATTTAGATATGACCAGCTAACGCTGTCAAATGCCTTATGAATATCCAAACTGAGAAGGCATATTTGGTGGGAGGTTAGGTTGGCATCTTGGATAATATTGGTGACTAGTCTAGTATTATCGACTATCTGTCGACCGGGGATAAAACCGGTTTGGTCTATATGTATTAAATTAGTAATGACTGCTGCTAGTCTGTCTAAAAGCAACCTACCAAAGATTTTAAGGTCGTTGTTAAGGACTGATATAGGTCGGTAGTTTTGGGGTAGAGAATGATCTTTAAGTGGTTTGGGGATAAGGGAAAGGTTTGCTAGTAGCATTTCATCTGGGAAATGATTACCGTTAAGAATATGGTTAAAGAGTTTGGATAGATATGGGGTTATGAGGGAGGAATATTTTTTATAGTATGAAGATGAGAAGCTATCTGGGCCAGGGGCAGTAGATGTTTTAAGAGATTTAATAATTTTGCTTATTTCTGCTTCTGTGCATGGAGCGTTAAGGGATTCTATTTGAAGAGCATTAGGAGTAGGTAGTTGAATGTTGTCTAGCCATGATTTAGAGAGTTGATCAAGAGGGGGTTGTGGGCTACAAAGTAGGTCTTTATAGAAAGAGGAAAAGATTTCCAGCACACCTTGCGGATGGGTGATCATATTCCCAGAATGATCTCTAAGCTTATATGTATGAGGGGGTTTATGATCATGGTTAAGTTTTTTGGCGAACATAGCAGAGGGGGAGTTACTGTGTAGTAAGAATTTAGCTTTTGAGAATCTCAGGAATTTTTCTGTGTTTGCTGATAATATTTGATCTAGAGCTTTGCGTTTATCTTGAATTTGTTTTGTGATTTCTTGGGTGGAGTTTTGTTGTAACTTGTTGTAGAGAAGGTTTAATTCTCTTGTAAGATTTTTAATGTTTGTGAGTTTTTCTCTATTTCTTTTGGCTGCTATGCTGATTAGATGGCCGCGTAGAACTGCTTTGTGAGCTGTCCAGAGGGTTGTGGGGGAGATATCATCAATAGCGTTTTCAGTGAAATAGTTTTCAATGTGTGATGAAATAGTTTGTGTTATTAAAGGGTCAGTTAGAATAGAATCGTTTAGTCGCCAATTGTAGGGGGAAGGAGAGAGTCCTATGTGTGATGTTTCAAAGTAGGTAATATCATGGTCAGACCAGGGGCAGGGATGGATAAGGGCATTGGAAGAATTAGCCAATAATATGGGGGTACAAAAGATATAATCCAGTCTAGCATAGACGTTGTGGGGGTAAGAATAGTGTGTATAGGCCCTAAGCCCTACATTGTGGGATCTCCATGAGTCTATAAGTTGAAAATTATTTAAATAACGGTTTATAGATTTAGAGAATGCTTTAGAAGAGGGGGAAGTTTTACTTCTGTCTAGGGTTGGGTGTGCAGTTAGGTTAAAGTCACCACCTAGAATTATATGAGGTGAGCTGTATTGGTCAAGCTTATCAAAAAAATTTGTGAAAAAGGTAGATTGGGATTCGTTTGGGGCATAGACTGAGGCTAGTGTTATTGCTTTATTATCAATAAGACCCTTGATGATAATATACCTACTATCAACATCTTTATATATGTTTTGTATGTCTAGGATAATGGTGTTGCGTATAAATATGGCTACACCACGAGTTTTATTGTGGAAGGTGGTGTAATAAAATTGATTATATGTCTTGTCAAAATAATTGGGATGGTTATTGAAAGAGAAGTGGGTTTCCTGCATAAGGATAATATCTACTCCCAATCTTTTATAGTGTTGGAAGGCTTTTTTACGTTTGTGGGGTGAGTTAAAGCCCTGGACGTTATGTGATATTACTCTAAGGACCATTATATGTGAGTAGGGTAATACGTTTATGAATAGAATCCAACTTAAACATGAGATGTGCTATAGACAAAAATATTTTTGGTGTGTGTTTGGTAAGTGTAATATTAATGTTTTTGGAATGGAGGGGAGAAAAGTAATGTGAGTATACAAGTAATACTATGTATAGTAAAACATACCATAAGAGTAATGTGCCATAATAAAAGCAATTATACCAACATTCAGACCTCTGTGGTCGAAAGATGTCATGAAAACTTCAATTTTTTTAAAGAATTATGCATTTTGCCTTAAGGGCAATAAAAATGTGAAAAAACAAAATATAGAATAGTAACAAAGGGACAAGAAACATCTTGTCACTAATAAATGAATTAACTTCAAAAGGACAATATAGTCCTAGTCCTGCGGGTGCCATCAGGCGCGACAACACAAATCTGGGGTGTCGCAACTAATAACACAAGCAGGATGGGGGACAATCCAGCGACGGCGGAAGTCACAGGCCTTAATTGTGAGATAATTTAAAGTTTCAAATACAAAACCATATAAAGTAACCAGGGGGGGGGGGGGATGAAGATTGCAAAGAGTGGGGGGAGGGGAGAGGGGAGGGGAAGGGGGGAGGGGGAGGGGAGAGGGTTAAGGTACCAGATGGGAGGTAATGTTGTCACCTCCCGTCTCAATGATGTGAATGAGAGACATCAATTAACTTATAACTCTAAACGAGGGAGGAGGTTTAAAGTGAAAGTCTGTTTAGACAAACAAAAAGAAAAAAAAAAAGGAAAAGCCTTCTTTCTCCTTCCCCTTTTCCTCTTCTTTCTTCTACCCCAAATTTTTGAGGGGTATATATTTTGCGGGGGACTTCTCAACTTCGTCTGGGAAAAAAAAATTCCTGAGGGAAGAGGAGGGGTCCTGGGATTCCAATTCTGGAGGAAGAACTGTTCAGGATGCCAATTGGACAAGGACAAACTTGATGGCAGTCAATTGGATCCTGATGTGTGAGAATGAAAATCTATCCTCAAAATGAAAAAAGAAAAAGAAAAAATAAGCCACTTCCCTCTGTCTTCATTACGAGGGGAAAGAAATTCCTAAACAACACAGGGTTGGAATGTGTTGTATGTGGTCATGAGGGGTCCTCTTGGAATGGTTGACGCCATCTTCTTTGGTTGTTTGCGATTCGTCTGGAAGAAGGAGTGGACCAGATTGGGGAAGGTCTAGGGGATGAAGGGAATCTGTTAGGTGGCTCCGGGTCAAGAAGGCCCAGCTTCACAAGCAGTTCTTCGCCTTCAATTATATTGTAGACTGTGTATGTGGATCCATTGTATGGGATAGTGAGCTTGAATGGAAAGCCCCATCTATATTTATATATTTTATTCTTGCTGCTTGTAAGATGCTAGTGACATCCTTCATCCTGCGTCTCCTATCTAGTGTAGCAGGGGAGATATCTGGGTATATCTGCAGCTTTTTGTCAGGAGAGTTTCTTGCAGCACGCATGATGTCCTCTTTAACCAGGAAGTCCTTCATGCACATGATAACATCTCTGGGTGGTTTGCCAGGGGTGGGTTTGGGGCGTAGTGCCCTGTGGATTCTATCGCAGACAAATGCTGATAAAGGTTTATCTGGTAGAAGGTTATGAAATATTTTAGAAACTGTAGGCATAAGGTCTGTGACCGATTCTGGAACGCTGCGTAATCTGATGTTATGGCATCTATTTCGGTTATCAAGATCTTCAACCTGGGCTTGCATAAATGCAAAGCTGTCTGCTAATGATTCATAATCCTTCCTTAGATCATTATGGGCAAGTGACAGTTCATCATGTTTTGTTTCTAGTATGTCAGTGCGATTGCTAATGCTAGCAATCTCTTGTGACAGGGCTGTAGTGGATTTATGAACCTCACTTTCAATCTTGTCCACATGGACCGTTGTGTCCTCTAGCAGATGGAGTCACTTTCGCCTGGATATGAGCGAAATAGCATGTTGTTTTTTATCATTCACCATTTTTATGCCCTGTACACGCGGTCGGATTCTCCGACAGAAAATGTGTGATAGGACCTTGTTGTCGGAAATTCCGACCGTGTGTGGGCTCCATCACACATTTTCCATCAGAATTTCCGACACACAAAGTTTGAGAGCTTGCTATAAAATTTTCCGATAACAAAATCCGTTGTCGGAAATTCCGATCGTGTGTACACAAATCCGACACACAAAGTGCCACGCATGCTCAGAATAAATTAAGAGACAAAAACTATTGGCTACTGCCCCATTTATAGTCCCGACGTATGTGTTTAACACCACCGCGTTCAGAACCATCGGATTTTCCGACAACTTTGTGTGACCATGTGTATGCAAAACAAGTTTGAGCCAACATCCGTCGGAAAAAATCCATGGATTTTATTGTCGGAATGTCCGATCAATGTCCGACCGTGTGTACAGGGCATTAGTCTAGCGCAGTTTCTTTCTTTTTCTATGTTGTGGGGATGCTTTTCTTCAGCAGGGACAGGAAAGCTGGTCAGAGTTAAAGGGAAGATGGATGGAGCCAAATACAGGGCAATCTTAGAAGAAAACCTGTTAGAGTCTGCAAAAGACTTGAGACTGGGGCTGAGGTTTACCTTCCAGCAGGACAACGACCCTAAACATACAGCCAGAGCTACAATGGAATGGTTTAGATCAAAGTATATTCATGTGTTAGAATGGCCCAGTCAAAGTCCAGACCTTAATCCAGTTGTGAGTCTGTGGCAAGACTTCAAAATTGCTGTTCACAGACACTCTCCATCCAATCTGACAAAGCTTGAGCTATTTTGCAAAGAAGAATGAGCAAAAATGTCACTCTAGATGTGCAAAGATGGTAGAGACATACCCAAAAAGACTTGCAGCTGTAATTGCAGCGAAAGGTGGTTTTACAATTTATTGATTCAGGGAGACTGAATACAAATGCACGCCACACTTTTCAGATATTTATTTGTAAAAAAAAATGAATAACATTAATCATATTCTTTCCACTTCACAATTATGTGCCACTTTGTGTTGTCTATCACATAAAATCCCAATAAAATACATTTAAGTTTTTGGTTGTAACATGACAAAATGTGGAAAATGTCAAGGGGTATGAATACGTTTTCAAGGCACTGTATATCATAGTTTGTAGACTCTATAAATTTCACACAGAATTGAACTGAATTTGGTAAGCCTGCATTTTTACTGAGGTGGCGGTGTCAAAGCTTGGGAAACCTGAATGGTGATGGATGTTTACTACCTTGATAGTCTCATTTGAACATTTCTAAAGAGGATCACTTCTTATCTTCACAAACTTCATATTTACTTAATTTCTTATTTTTATATCTTTATTTTTCAATTTTTGCATACTTTTTCCCCTTTTTTGCACTTTATTGCTGCATTTACGCTTGGACTTTAATGTGCACAGGTGTTATATAAAAGAGTGTATGATATCTACATAATCATTGTATTACTCAAATGTACACTTGGATTAATTGTGATGTATATGTTTTGATTATCACTGTTTTATAGCACGGCTCTTTTTTGATACTGGAATACTCAGCTTGGAAATATGGGTATTGTGAGAAAATAGATGCGCAACCCAAACAAAAAAATATATAAATTATGTGCAAAATAGAAACACAAAAAAGTGCAATGTTTGTCCCGTCAGAACAAAACAATCAACTAAGAACATATACCAGCAAACTAAAAAAAAATATCTGAATTAAACCTATGTTAGGATATGTGTTAAGATAAAAAGTGAAATAAAAAATATACCAGTAAAAACAAGGAAAAAGTCCAGGGAGTGTTCTAAAGTTCAATACAAGGATCAGTAAAAAGAAGATAACTGGAAAAACCCCCAATAAGTCCTTTCCAGAATGTAGTCCCACACTATAGCCTACAGATGATAAGGAATGCCGGATGGCCGCTTACCAGAACCGTAGGACCTCTGTTACGGAGGTCTAGTGGGCACAGATAAGAGGAAACACTCAGGCGAGGGCGGTAGATTCAAACGTCCGTCCGGCTCCTCTCCTCCAACGATGAAACCTGGTTCCGCTCTGCTCTGTGGAACCCACGTTGGCAAGTAGGAATGGGGTCTTTCAAAATATGTGTCATAGGAACAAAGAAGAGGGCTTCATAATGCGTCCCTTAAAATGTATTAAAATACTGACATGCACAAAAACAGGCAGACACTTCAAAACGAAAGGACAACACATCCACAGCTCACGCCAGCTGGCTGATGCGCGGTGACGTCAAATCCTCTAGCTCAGCCCTTGCATCTGTATTTTGCAGATCTCACTTTTTGTCACAAAGTTTTGAAAATTGAAAAAAGAAGAAAAAAATGTCTTTTCTTTCATTTTCAAAAATAAATGAGATCTGCAAAATACTCACCATGCCTCTTAGCAAATACCTTGGGGTGTCTACTTTCCAAAAGGGGGTCATTTGGGGGGGTTTTGTGCTATGTGGACATTTCAGGGCCTCCGTAACTGTGATAGGTAGTGAGGAGTAAAATCACAATTTTACACCTTTAGAAAGCCTGAAGGCAATGCGTGGTTTTTGGGGTCCTGTACGTGGCTAGACTTCAAACAAGTCTCACACATGAGGTATCCCTGTACCCAGGAGAAGCAGCAGAATGTACTTTGGGGTGTAACTCCACATATAAATATGCCATGTTTGAACAATATATCATTTAGTGACAACTTTGTGTAAAAAAAAAAAATAAAAAAATTTAATTTTCCCGAACCTTGTGGCAAAATATCAAATATTCCATGGATACAACATGCCTCTCAGTAAAAAGCTTGAAGTGTCTTCTTTTCAAAATGGTGTGATGGGTAGTGAGGAAGTGAAATCACCATTTTATGCCCTTAGAAAGCCTGAAGGCGGTGATTGGTTTTCAGGGTCCTGTATGCGAGTAGGCTCCAAAAAAGTCTCACATATGTGGTATCCCTGTACTCAGGAGAAGCAGCAGAATGTATTTTGTGGTGTAATTTCACATATGTCCATGGCATGTTTGAGCAATAGATCATTTAGTGACAACTTTGTGTAAAAAAATGTTTTATTTTCCCGCAACTTGTGGCAAAATATAAAATATTCCATGGACTCAACATGCCTCTCATCAAATAACTTGGGGTGTCCACTTTCCAAAATGGGGTCATTTGGGGGGTTTTGTGCTATATTGGCATTTTATGGCCTTCGAAACTGTGATAGGTAGTGAGGAGTGAAATCAAAAATTTACACCCTTAGAAATCCCGAAGGCGGGAGTGGCTAGGCTCCCAAAAAGTCTCACACATGAGGTATCCCCGTACTCAGGAGAAGCAGCAGAATGCATTTTATGGTGTAATTCCACATATAACCATGCCATGTTTGAACAATATATAATTTAGGGACAACTTTGTGCAAAAAAAAAAAAAAAAAAGCGTCATTTTCCCAAAACTTGTGACAAAATATAAAATATTCCATGGACTCAACATGCCTATCAGAAAATAACGTGGGGTGTCTACTTTCCAAAAAGGGGTTATTTGGGGGGTTTTGAACTGTCCTGGAATTATATGCACAACATTTAGAAGCTTATGTCACACATCACCCACTCTTCTAACCACTTGAAGACAAAGCCCTTTCTGACACTTTTTGTTTACATGAAAAAATATTTTTGCAAGAAAATTACTTTGAACGCCCAAACATTATATATTTTTAAAGCAAGGGCCCTACAGATTAAAATGGTGGGTGTTGCAATTTTTTTTCACACAGTATTTGCGCAGCGTTTTTTCAAACGCAATTTTTGAGGAAAAAACACACTTTTTTTAATTTTAATGCACTAAAACACACTATATTGCACAACGATGAAATAAAAAAAGATGATCTTATGCCGAGTACATGGATACCAAACACGCCATGCTTTAAAATTGCGCACAAAGGTGCAGCGGCGACAAACTAAATACATTTTTAAAAGCCTTTACAGCTTACATTTTAGATTTACAGAGAAGGTCTACTGCTCAAATTACAGCCCTCGATCTGACCTTTGTGGTGATACCTCACATGGATGGTGCAATTGCTGTTTACATATGACACCAGACCAACGCTTAGGTTTGCACATGGGGACAGAAGTGCTTTTCTTTTATTATTAATATTTATTTTGCTTTTTTATTATATTTTTAAACTGTTCCTTTAATTGTTTTTATAATTTTTATTGTTATCTCAGGGAATGTAAATATACCCTATGATAACAATAGGTAGGGACAGGTACTCTTTTTTGAAAAAATTGGGGTCTATGAGACCCTAGATCTCTCCTCTGCCCTTAAAGCATCTGACCACACCAAAATCGGTGTGATAAAATGCTTTGCCATTTTCCCAATGGCGCTGTTTATATCCGGCGAAACCTACGTCATGAAATGCCCATAGCTTCCGGTTTCTTAGGCCATAGAGACCATTCTGGTCTCTGATCAGCTCTATGGTCAGCTGGCAGAACCCCCGGCTGCATTCTCGGGCTCCCTGTTGGGACAGGAGAGCACGAGAAAACCATGGAAGACGGTGGGAGGGGGGACGTTCCCTCCCACTGCTTAAAAAAGCAGTCTAGAGGCTAATTAGCTGCTAGGATTGCTTTTACATGAAAGCCAACCGCTGGCTGAAAAGAATGATAGCAAGATGATACCTAAACCTGCAGGCATCATTCTGGTATAACCACTCAAAGTCCAGCAACATACCAGTACGTTGCTGGTCCTTGTTGGGCATACATTGTAATGTTCTTTTTTTCATGCAGCCTGTGGGCTGAACGAAAAAATTAGATTGATCGGTGGGTGTGCCCACCATTAGAATACTGCCCTTCATCCACCCACTTCTAATGATGGGCTTAAATGCACCATTTTTTTTTTTTACCTGTGGTGGTGAAATCACCTCCGACTTCGATGGAGTCATGGCTTTACCTATCATGGGAGCAAACGCTGTTGCTGTCAAGATAAATAGACCCATGCTGCAGCTGAATGGCGTACCTGCTAAGCAAATGATGGTTAACAATAAAACAAAGCAACATTACAGTATAACAGTAATGCCGCGTACAAACGAGTGGACTTTTCAGCATCAAAAGTCAGACGGTCTTTCCGACAGACTTTCAACATACTTTTGATGAACTTCCGACTTTTGAACGAACGGACTTGCCTACACACGATCACACCAAAGTCCGACCGCCTAGTACGCGGTGATGTACACCAGGCCTGACGAGGCTATAAAAAGGAAGTGTAATAGGTCGTGCGCCACCCGTTGGGCCCTTCTGCTAATTTTGTGTTTATCTCGTGTTAGTAGAAGTTTGGTGAGAGACGATTCGGGCTTTTTCAGACTTGTGTTTTTCAGATCGTTTAACTGTTGTTCAGTTTGTGCTTGTGAGGTTTGTATCTGCTTTTCAGTGCGTGTAGTCAGTTCGCACTGATTTATCAGTGTGTTCTTGTCCACTCGTTGCTGATTTTCAGCTCGCTATTCACAGGCCTTGTTGTTCTTCAGTGCATTCTGTTAAGTGTGTTCTGACCAGCCGACCATTTTGAAGTCATGTTGTGTGTACGTACTCGTCGTAGAGCTCGTGCATTGTATGTGCTTGGTGCTGTAGTTCATTCTTCAGCCCAAACCCAGTCCATGAACAGGGCGGGGAGGAGTTCATGGACGAAGAATTGGTTGCTCCAGAATGACCAATTCTTTCACATGCCTTTGCTTCATGAGATCTGTGAGAATAATCCTGAGGATTTCAGGAACTTTCTCAGGATGACGGACCCCGTTTTTCACCGTTTGTTGGCTTTGCTGACCCCTTATATCAGCAGGCAGGATACCTGCATGAAGCAAACCATCACTCCAGAGCAGAGGCTAGTCGCCACATTGCGGTACTTGGCGACGGGGAGAAGCCTGCAAGACCTCAAGTTCTCGACAGCAATCTCCCCCCAGGCTCTGGTGATCATTATCCCAGAGACCTGTTCTGTCATCATCCAGGTCCTGCAGAAAGACTATATTAAGAATTTTTATCCTTTAATATCACATTTTATTGTATTTAATGTTTGCTAATGTAATGTATTTCTTTACTCAAACACTATTTACCATGATTGCAATATGCTGTGAATGTCCCCTTTGTCCTCATGCATGCTGTAATTTTTGAATGCTCTTTTTGTCCTGCATGCATATTTGGCCTCACTAATCTCCCCAGCATACTATGCTGGGCCCATATCCACCTAGTCAAGTCACTTAACAATGTATTTTAACAGCTCCATTGTAGTGCTTTACTCTAAAATTTATCCAAATGGTCTGTGTGTCCTTAACCACTTCCCGCCCGGTCAATAGCATATTGACGTCCGGGAAGTGGTTGCGTTATCCTGACTGGGCGTCATATGACGTCCAGCAGGATAACATGCCGGCGCGTGCCCACGGGAGCGCGCAGCGCGGCGATCGACGGCGGTGCGTGTCCCTCGGACACAGCGCTTCCCCGATCTAGGTAAACAGCCGATTCTATTGGCTGTTTACCCCGTGATCGGCTGTGTCAAAATCACAGCCAATCACCTGTCACAATAAACTTGGCGGCGCGCTCCCTGCGCGGCGCCGAAGGCATCCAGCGTAGTGATCGAGGAAGGCGAGTGTCCCTTGGACACAGCGCTTCCCCGATCGGTAAACAGCCAATGAAATTGGCTGTTTACCAGGTGACCGGCTGTGTCCAATCACAGCCTGTCACAAATGTAAATAAAAAAGTTGCTGTTACTATCTGATCCCTGCTCTCTCCTCACACACCGATCGTGAGAGGAGAGAGCAGGGATCAGTGAGTGAATCAGTGTCTGTCTGACATAACTGTATTGTTCTGTACTGTGCACAACATGGCCCCCCCCCAATAAAGAGGACCTGTCACACAGCCCAGCCAATCAGCCCATCTGTCAATCAGCCCATCTGTCAATCAGCCCATCTGTCAATCAGCCCATCTGTCATTCAGCCCATCTGTCAACCAGCCCATCTGTCACAGGCCCACCGCCATCGGTACCGCCACACAAGCTACCAGTACCGCCATCGGTACCGCCACACAGGCTACCAGTACCGCCATCGGTACCACCACCAGTAACGCCACTAGTACCTCCATCAGGCCCACCATCTATACTGCCACACAGGCCGCTACCAGTATCGCCACTAGTGCCGCCATCGGTACCACCACCACCCGTACCACCGTCAGTACCGCCATCAGTGCCACCACCACCCATACCGCCACCTGTACCGCCATCACCACCTGTACCGCCACCACCACCAGTACCGCCATTGGTACCACCACCACCTGTACCGCCACCAGTACCGCCACCACCACCTGTACCGCCACCACCACCTGTACCGCCATCGGTACCACCACCACCCGTACCGCCACCGGTACTGCCACCACCACCTGTACCGCCATCACCACCTGTACCGCCATCGGTACCACCACCACCCGTACCGCCACCGGTACCGCCACCACCACCACCACCACCACCACCACCACCACCCGTACCTCCATCGGTACCACCACCCATACCGCCATCTGTACCACCACACAGGCCCGCCAATAAGAATTGCCATAATGTCACAAAGGGTTTACACACCTGAGGAGGCATATGAGATTCTTGCCATGTCGGATGATGGGAGCAGCGGGGAGCTCACATCATCTGGTTCGGAATACGAGCCAGTGGAGGATAGTGGATCAGAGTCCGAGTCCGCGGAGGAAACCGTCCCTCCCAAAAGATTGAGATCAGGACCAAGATCAGGACCAAGATCAGGACCAAGATCAGGAGATCTGCCCACCACCAGCAGCGCCAGACCCCAGGAAGAGGAGCCCAGTACAAGCACTGGAATTACCACCAGCAGCGCCAGACCCCAGGAAGAGGAAGAGGAGCCCAGTACAAGCACTGGAATTACCCGCCCAACCCGAAGAACCCAGCCCCAGTCCTACCTTCCGGATGCCCTGGCAAACCCCTTATGGTTGCCTGCCAACTCAGGACCTGCTATCATCCCCCCTTTCACCGCACAGCCAGGTGTGCAGCCCGACACTACGAATTTTTCTGAATTTGATTATTTTTCTTTATTTTTCCCCCAAGATTTTCTGCAGAATATGGTGGATCAAACTAATTTATATGCATCCCAATTTATTGCTGCCAACCCCAATTCTTCCTACGCCCGCATGTTCCAGTGGCGATGTGTCACACTGGATGAATTTAAAATGTTTTTGGGCCTAACTTTTAATATGGGGCTTACAAAAAAGAATGAAGCCCATGCATATTGGTCCACCCACCCCATCCAACACATGCCCATATATTCCGCTGTCATGTCCAGGACAAGATACGACATGATTATGCGTTTTCTCCACTTCAGTGACAATTCCCAGTGCCCTCCCCGAGATCATCCCAACCATGACAAATTGTTCAAGATACGCCCCCTAATCAATTCCTTTTCCCAGCGATTCAGAGAAGTTTTCATCCCAGACCAAAAAATTTGTGTGGACGAGTCCCTCATACATTTCACTGGCCGACTGCACTTCAAGCAGTATATACCAAGCAAGAGATCCAGGTATGGGGTGAAGTTAAATAAATTATGCGATCGAGCCACTGGATATGTCTTCACATTCCGGATCTACGAAGGCAAAGATTCCCAGCTCCAGCCCCATGATTGCCCCACATATATTGGAACCAGTGGAAAAATTGTCTGGGAGCTGGCATACCCCCTATTCGACAAAGGATACCATTTATATGTTGACAACTACTATACCAGCCTGCCCCTTTTTCGTCACCTTTATAATAAGAAAACCCCGGCCTGTGGTACCTTAAAAAAAAACCGTAAGGGATTCCCACAAAATCTGCTAGCAAAAAAATTAAGAAAGGGAGAATCGGCATTCATGAGGAACGAGGAGGTGTTGGCCATGAAGTGGAGGGACAAGAAAGATGTCCACATGCTCTCTACCATCCACAATGACACCGTGGTGGAGATCCAAAGAAGACGCGGCCCCATTGTAAAGCCCGAATGTGTCCACGACTACAATATGTATAGGGGGGGGGGGGTGGATTTAAACAATCAGATGCTACAGCCCTACTTATCAAACAGAAAGTCCCGTTACTGGTACAAAAAAGTTGCCTTTCACCTTTTTCACATGGCCCTTTTTAATTTGTTTATCTGCTACCAAAAAGCAACTCAAAACCAACAAGTCACCTACCTCAAGTATTTTGAATCGATCGTCACTGCCCTCATTTACCCACAAGGTCCCGCCCCAGGAAGCATTCGCTCGGATGCTGTGAGTAGACTTCACGAGCAACACCTTCCCTATAGCATTCCCCCCACAGAATCTGGAAGAAGACGCCAAAAAAAATGCCATGTATGCAGCAGAGGAGGAGTAAGAAGAGATTCCAGCTATTATTGTCCCCAATGTCCCTCCCAACCTGGCCTGTGCATCGGAGATTGCCAGAGGTGGGGGACTCGAGTCACATGACTTGACTCGAGTCGGACTCGAGTCACCTGTTTGAGGACTTGCGACTTGCTTGACAAAATTAAATAAATGACTCGACTTGACTTTGACTTGCCACTAATGACTTGCGACTTGACTTTGACTTGGGCTATTTGACTTGCAATGACTTGCAATGACTTGGCACCACCAGTGCTGTGTCTTGGCCTAGGCAAAAGCCGCCCCCCCACAAAAGAAAGCTCCCCCGAGTCCCGGCTTCTGCCCGCACAAATACAGCTTGCTAACATTGTGGGCGGGGATCGCATAGGTGTCCGCGAGCGGCGCTTGCAGTGTTCGCGGCCGCCGCAGACTTTTTTTTTATTTGATGATGACTGCGCTGCAGTCTCTCCTCCTAGGCTGTACAGGTCTCTGTATTCCGTCCGGCCAGGCCGTGACGCCGCCCCCTCCTACTGCGGAGTGATCTCTGAGGGAGGGGCTGGGCTTCTGTGCAAGTGTGCAGAGCCAGCAGCGTGAGTCGCGGGCCTCACGGTGGGGCAGGAAGAAGGAACTGGAAGTTGCCCAAGGAGCCAGCCAAGCCTAGCCGACTGACTGAATCTGAGTGGTGTCCAGTCCAGCAGCCATAGAGTAAGTCATGGCAGACTATTATTCTTCTACTGAGGGGGCACTGGAGCAGGGACAGTCACATGACTCAGGGAGGAACTGGTCTGAGAATGGGGGACAGTGCAGTGGTCGTCGCAGCACAGAAGAAAAAGCACAGAGCCCGGAGCCGAGGAGGAGGAAACAGATTTGCAGAAGCTGCAGGTTTGTTTGATGCAGTGCCAAGCAAATGCTTCCCTGCAAACTTTGCAGGGAAGCATTAGCTTGCTTGGCACTGCATCAAACAGACCTGCAGCTTCTGCAAATCTGCACTAGTGATGTAGCAGCTAGCAGGGCCCTGGCCTGTACTGATGATTACAGGACGCAGATATGATTGCAGATGCAATCAATCATCAATATCATTGCACATGCTAAAACTATGAAACCTAGGTAGGTACAAACCTTCTTTCCTTGTTTTCTCCTCCTCCTCGTGCTTTTTTTCTCCTGCGCTGGCGACGGCCACTGCACTGACCCTCAGTCCCAGACCAGTTCCTCCCTGAGTCCTTCACTAATTAATTATTACTTGTGCGAAGTACAAAGTACTCAACGTGAATATTACATAAAAATCATATTGCTGAATTAAGTTCTCCATGCGTACTACAAACTCATTAAACAGTCTACATCCAGTGAAAGTTCATGTACTGCAATGCTCCATGCATGCTGAAATCAATGCAAACTTTAGCACTGGTCACTGTATTGGTGTCACTGGTGCCCAAAAAGTGTCACTATGAGTCACTAATGTAATATTCTAATCTGGAATGATAAACGTGTCACTGTTTTAAACAAGGTTAGGTTAGGACCGTATATATATAATACATTAAAAATAGTTCTGTAAGTACTAGTGTACTAAGCAGCAACACCTTATTTTCTGGCAGTGCCTGGGCCATCCCGACAGCAAACTCTGGATCCACCCCTGACAGATCAACGCACAAGGCAGCTATAATGGAGGGAGCGATTCCAAAAATAATTAAATTTGGATTTAAGGATTATATTTTAGATGTTGGTGAAAAGAAGAGAACGGCGATATGCAAGGTCTGCAACTCAAAAATAAGAGACACGTCCACCACAACATCCAACTTCATCCGTCACTACAAAACCCACAAAGAAAAGTAGGTACAGTAACGTCACGTGTATATATATATATATATATATATATGCAAATTAGGCCTACATCCCACTTTAGGTGGGAGCAGAGTGTATTGTTGTTCAAATCAATAAATCACATAGCTAACTTTTTTTTCTATCTCTCTTCTGTTTACTCTATAGATATGAAGAGTACATCCATACCAAAGGGACTTTTGATGATACCCAGCCTCAAATCTCACAATTCATCGCACAGGGGACTGTGCAGCTATACCACTGCAACCACCAGCAGCAAAAGGCAATTACAAACTCAATCCTGTCAGACCTCATTATAAACTGCAACATGCCACTGTCCATCATTGAACATCAAAGCTTTCGTCGCTTTTTGTCAATAGTAGACAACAAGTACTCTCCAGTAAGTAGAAGAACAATTACTGGCAAGCTTGACAATCTGGTGGCAGATAGGAAAATGAAGCTGAAAAATGAACTCGAAGTGGTAGATCATTTGTCAGTGACTGTAGATATATGGTCAGACCGCAGGATGAGAGGCTTTCTTGGAGTCACAGTGCACTGGATCAACACTGAGGATGACCGTCTTCAGTTAAAATCACAGTTGCTTGCGTGCAACCGCTTCAAAGGTCCCCATACAGGGGAAAGAATTTGTGAGGAATTTGAGCATATATGTGAAGAGTACAAGATTAAAAAAAAGGTAGACCACATCATCTGTGACAACGCCGCAAACATGAAAAAAGCATTCACTACATGTTTTCCAGGACAGCTAGATGAAGACGATGACCTTGATGATTCAGACATTTGGAATGACCAGTCAGTGGAAGAACAGGAGATGTTTGACAATTATTTGAGTGCAAAAACCCAGACTAGACTTCAATGTTTTGCACACACGCTTCAATTGGTAATAGGTGATGGACTTAAAGAGACTAAATTAGTCAATGCAGCTCTCGCCAAAGCTTCCAGGTTGAGCTCCTTGTTACACACAAGCACCTCTTTCAAGGAAAAATTTGAGGAGGAGTTTGGACAGCGTGGAATCCCTGCCTCTGTTACCACACGCTGGAATTCCACACTGAGGCAATTGAAATCAGTGGTCAGCTGTGACCAGCTGAAACTGACTAGAATGCTTGAAGATGGGGGACACAAAGAGACTGTATTCACAGCTAGAGAGTGGAATCAGATTAAGGAACTCGTGGATGTCCTTCAACCTTTTGGAGAAGCCACAGACCTCTCACAGGGAGAAAAACTTGTGACAATAAGTGCTGTTGTACCCTGTATCCTTTCTCTGAATCACCACTTGGAAAATCATAAAGAGAGCGTGCGCTACCTTGGTGGCTTGATCCGTAGCCTGCAAGAATCACTCCAAAGACGATTCTAAGGGATCTTTGTCAATGTGAGGATGGCAGATGAACAGAATGATGTAGCAACCTTACCCTTCTCTGACCCTCTATACCTAAAAGCTGCTCTGCTGGATCCTTCATTTGGCACCATGTGGTTGACCCATGATGTTTTGGCTACCGAAAATGTCAAGGAGGCTGTGTCTGCGATGATAAAAAGTATGTTATGTTTTTGGTAATAACCCGTTTGCAGTAATAACACCTGAGTGCATTGAGTCACTGTTTTATGCTTGTGTTTTTCAGACTTGATTCTCAAAGAGGACTGCAAGCCCACCCCAACAACCACCGATGAAGACGAGCAAATGCCAGTGGCAGAGTCAGAGACTCAATCTGGGCTGCTCACAGCATACCGCAAAAAACAGAAGAGAGATTCATGTTCCAGTCCCCAAATTCAGCTGAACCAGTATTTAGACATTTGTGATGGACAGAGCTGCCTTCAGTTTTGGGCCATGAACAGGCACATGCTCCCCTCTTTGTTCAGGGTAGCGGTAAGAGTAATGTCAGTCCCTGCATCAAGCGCACCTGTTGAATGTGTGTTTAGCTATGGTGGGGTGATAATGCGACCCCATCGCTCACAACTGAGCGAGAAAGTACTTTCAAATTTAATTTTTTGCAAATGCAATGCATTTTAGGTGGCTATTCTTAGAATAGCCACTTAACATGCATTGCATTTGCAAAAAATAGTATTCTGAGAAGTGAGAATACTATTTTTTGCAAATGCAATGCATTTTAAGTGGCTATTCCAATAACTAAGAAAAAAGGAATAGAAGTTAGGCGCTGTTTCCAAGCCTGGTAAATTCAAATGTGTTATTCCCTTAGTGGGAGGGCAGTATGGAGTGGGAAAGATTGTAAAGATGTTGCCTATAGTATTTAGTGAATGTTTATCCCGTGGAATTACTATAAAGGTCCTGGATGTGCATAAGTCAAGTTGGTTGTCTGACTTAATAAAGTGCAGTGTGTGCTCTAAAAAAGATATAACTTAATCCGTATAAATATAATATATCCATATATAAATGAACCCTATTTTTAAATTAAAAATATTTGTGCAAAATTATGTGATCCATAACGTAATCGATAATGTACATATGTAGTGAACAAACAAATATATATAATCAAGTGCTTTCAGTGCTGCTACAAAAAAAAACCCTGCATTCTGATGGATATTCCAATAAGTAAACCTTTCAGTGCGTGCCTTAATCCGTGTTCTAATAGTGATTGATTGCACTCACCAGATCCTAGCAGCACTGAAAGCACTTGATTATATATATTTGTTTGTTCACTTCATATGTACATTATCGATTTACGTTATGGATCACATAATTTTGCACAAATATTTTTAATTTAAAAATAGGGTTCATTTATATATGATATATTATGTTTATATGGATTAAGTTATATCTTTTTTAGAGCACACACTGCACTTTATTAATTCAGACGACCAACTTGACTTATGCACATCCAGGACCTTTATAACACATTTGAATTCACCAGGCTTGGAAACAGCGCTATTTACTTCTATTGCTTTTCTCTTATATCTTACTCCACCTAGTGGAAGTAATCGGTAGTGGCAGCAGTTCCAACAACATTCTTTAATTTTTAAATTTTTATTCCATTGCATGCATCCCATTGCGCGGGTGTTTCTCCGTCTTTTTTCTATTCTAATAACTAAGCTCAAAGTTTGAACTTGACACAATGCCAAATTGCCAATATCTGGACACTTGAAGAATGGTGATGGGAATACTATTATTCTCATCACCATTCAAGTGTCCAGATATTGGCATTGTGTCAAGTTCAAACTTTGAGCTTAGTTATTTTCCCCCTCAGCAAGGACTACATTTTTTTCAGGCTTGTTGGCCATTTAATTGCTGAGTGTTCTGCTCCTTGTCTGCTATTTGGGCATTCAAAGTGTCTCTTTAATATGCCAAGAAAAAAGCACTAAGCTGTTTTGTTAATGTTGAAAATAAAACAAAACCTTTCCTAAAAACTGACTTTTAACTAATTTAAAGGATGGAAATGGGGTAGATCAGTATTTTGACTTAATTTGTGACTTGACCAAAATAAATGACTTGACTTGACTTGCTTGACTTCTAGCAGGGACTCGACTTGACTTGCTTGCTTTTCGCCACAGTGACTTGGGACTTGCTTATGACTTGAAGGTTAAGACTTGAGACTTGCTTGTGACTTGCACATGTGTGACTTACCCCCATGTCTGGAGATTGCTTCAGAAATTATCATGCATTCATCCAATATTAGTTCCCTGTATTATTACCAGACTGCCATTTCCCCATTTGCCTGCTACCATGTTAATTAACTGACCCTGGCCTGTTTACCGAAGATGTCTTTGCTTGCCGTTTCTGCACGTTTCTGACTTGCATGTGTACCAACCTCAGCCTGTTTACCGACGATGCCTCTGCCTGCCGATTTAAACCACGTTTCTGACTTGCACGTGTACCAACCTCAGCCTGTTTACCGACGATGCCTCTGCCTGCCAATTTAAACCACGTTTCTGACTTCCACGTGTACCGACCTTGGCCTGTTAATCGACCATGTTTTTGCCTGCCACTTGGACTGATCTTTTGGCCATCTACTTTAGTACACAGGGGTCTCACATATGTGAGGGGCTTCAGAATAGCGTTCTGAGTAGAGAAAACCAGTTTTTCGTTTTCTGTGCTCCCAGAACAGGGTCTGGTTGCCCGGAGGCTTCAAAGCGATTTGGGTGGGAGAAGCCTCTACCCCTGTCCCCCTGGCCCTAAGCTTGATGGTCCTTTCTGCTGCCTGGACCAATACTTTGGCTGTGCTGACCATATTGCTGCCTGTAAAGATCCATGACATTATGGACCATGTTTCTTCCTGCTGTTTGGACCAATACTTTGGCTGTGTTGACCATATATCTGCCTGCTGCCTCTACTGACTTTGGACAGTATTTCTGCCGGGACACCTCTGCCTGCTACCTGGACCTGTGCTCTGGCTGTGCTCTGGCTGTGCTCTGGCTGTGCTGACAGTATCTCTGCCTGTATGAACTATGGACAGTATTCCTGCCTGCTGCCTGGATGATTGCTTTTGCTGTCGCTGACCTCATTCCTGCCTGCTGCCTGGACCGATGCTCTCCTCTGTGGACCACTGCACTTCTAAAACCACAGGTAATCTTTTGTTATTTGGTATGTACCTGCTATGTGTTAGAAATATGAAGGGCCTGCAAAAATGTGATCGGTAGTCAGAAAATGATATGTGTAATTAATGCTGCTAGAATGCCTGGAGGTGCTACTTGGATTTTGGGCCTCTGTATGTGGCCAGGCTGTGTAAAAGTCTCAAACATGTGGTATCGCCATACTCAGGAGGAGTAGCAGAATGTATTTTGGGGTGTCATTTTTGCTATGTACATGCTATGCATTATAAATATCTTATAAATGGACAACTTTGTGTAAAAAAAATGCATTTTCATTTTTTTCCACATTTTCCAAAAACTTCTGGAAAAAAATGAACCGTTCAAAAGACTCATTATGCCTCATAGATTATACGTTGGGGTGTGTGCTTTCCAAAATGGGGTCATTTTGTGGACAATTCAATTGTCCTGGTGCTCCAGTGCCTTCAAAATTGTAATAGGTGGTTGAGAAAGGATATGTGCAATTTATGCTTGTAGAACGCCTGAAAGTGCTACTTCAGTGTTGGCCCTTTGTATGTGGCCAGGCTGTGTAAAAGTCTCACACATGTGGTATCGCTATACTCAGGAGGAGTAGAGGAATGCATTTTGGGGTGTCATTTTTGCTATGTACATGCTATGTGTTAGAAATATCTTATAAATGGACAACTTTGTGTAAAAAAAATGCATTTTCATTTTTTTTCCATATTTTCCAAAAACTTCTGGAAAAAAATGAACTGTTCAAAAGACTCATTATGCCTCATAGATTATACATTGGGGTGTGTGCTTTCCAAAATGGGGTCATTTTGTGGACAATTCAATTGTCCTGGTGCTCCAGCGCCTTCAAAAGTGTAATAGGTGGTTGAGAAAGGATATGTGCAATTTATGCTTGTAGAACGCCTGAAAGTGCTACTTCAGTGTTGGTCCTTTGTATGTGGCCAGGCTGTGTAAAAGTCTCACACATGTGGTATCTCTATACTCAGGAGGAGAAGCAGAATGTATTTTGGGGTGTAGTTGCAATTATGCATATGCCGTGTGAGAGAAATAACCTGTTAATATGACCAGTTTGTGTAAAAAAAATAAAATCTTAATTTTCCCAAGAATTGTGGGAAAAAATTACAGCTTCAAAAAACTCACCATGCCTCTTAGTAAATACATTGGACTGTCTACTTTCCAAAAAGGGGTCATTTGGGGGGTATTTGTACTTTCCTGGCTTGTTAGTGTCTCAAGAAATGAGATAGCATAGAGAGGCATTCGGGTGAGATAGTACATCGGTTGTGATCAATTTTCAGTGATTGGCACCATAGTTTGTAGACTCTATAACTTTCACAAAGACCAAATAATATACATTAATTTGGGTTATTTTTACCAAAGATATGTAGCAGTATACATTTTGGCACAAATTTATGAAGAAAAATGACTTGTTTGCAAAATTTTACAATAGAAACTAAAAAAAAGTATGTTTTTTTCAAAATTTTCACTGTTTTTTTGCTTATATCGCAAAAAATGAAAAACCCAGTGGTGATTAAATACCACCAAAAGAAAGCTCTATTTGTGAGAAGAAAATGATAAACATTTTGTTTGGATACAGTGTAGCATGACTGAGTAATTGTCATTCAAAGTGTGAGAGCGCTGAAAGCTGAAAATTGGTCTGGGCGGGAAGGTGCATAAGTGCCTGGTATTGAAGTGGTTAAATTGCTTTATAATCCCCCCCCTAAAATTTATCCAAATGGTTTGTGTGTCCTTAAATTGCTTTATAATTCCCCCCCCCCTAAAATGTATCCAAATGGTCTGTGTGTCCTTAAATTGCTTTAAAATCCCCCCTAAAATGTATCCAAATGGTCTGTGTGTCCTTAAATTGCTTTAAAATCCCCCCTAAAATTTATCCAAATGGTCTGTGTGTCCTTAAATTGCTTTAAAATCCCCCCTAAAATGTATCCAAATGGTCTGTGTGTCCTTAAATTGCTTTAACCCCCCCCTCAAAAAAAATGTATCCAAATTGTCTGTATGACCTTAAATTGCTTGATAATACCCCCCCAAAAAATTATCAATGGGCCATCAGTGGGGGTGAGGAATCTGATAAGTGGGCCTTTAGTCTTGAAATAATACTTACAATTAATGTTATACTGATGCTGGGCAAGAATGTTTTTTTGTGTAATGTGCTTGCAATGTTATGTGCAAAAGTACTTATATTTTGTTTTTCTTGTTTGACTCCCCAGTTTCCTTCAACGCCACAGGAATGGCAGACTGTGGCATCCCATTTTGCCACTCGTTGGGACTTTCCCAACTGTGGAGGGGCTATAGATGGGAAACACGTCCACATCGCACCACTACCCCATTCAGGGTCATACTATTTTAATTATAAGGGATTTAATAGTATTGTGTTAATGGCAGTGGTGTCGGCACAATATGAATTTCTGTATGTGGACGTGGGGAAGAATGGCCAGATGTCGGATGGAGGAGTCTTCGCCCAGACGGAGTTCTACCAGTGTCTCCAGAGTGGTGGCCTGGGATTGCCACCTGATGCGGATAACGTGGAAGGACTCCCCTTTGTCTTCATTGCAGATGAAGCCTTCGGTCTGGGCGAGCACCTGATGAGGCCATTCCCCCAAAGCGCCCTAACCCTCAAGAGGAGGGTTTTTAACTACCAGCTGGCCAGAGAGAGAAGAGTTGTGGAGAATTCCTTCGGGATAATGGCCAGCCGGTTCCGCCTGTTTCAGACAGCCATCCACATGGTGGACTACAAACTTAATCACATTGTCCTAGCGTGCTGCATCCTGCACAATTATTTACACAAACATTCAAGCCTGAGGCAGGACTTACAGAGAATCCTCTGACGGGCCTGGATACTGGCCGTACTGGCTTGGCCCCCCAAAGCGCCCGTCAAGTTTGGGATAAATATGTTGTTTTTTTACGGGTAGGGGGGCCATTGCAATGACAGACAATCTTTAATTTTTCATAATAAAAAATAATGATCAGATAAAATCTAGAAATGTATTTATTGCTTGCCTTTCTTTTTGACTGTCTCCTAGGTTCTCCTAGTGCACTTGTAGTGCCAAGTGTATTTTCCTTTAGTAAATAAGCCCCATTGTCACTGTAAACACCAAATAACTTACAAAACTGGTATTGAGCATTGAAAGAAGAAGCCACACATTTTGTTGAATAAAACAGAAATTTTTCTGATCATGTACCGATCATGCTCACTGTTAAAATCCCCTAAATCCACTAATTGGATATTGAATGAGGAACTCCTAACGGACGAAATTGATAAAAAAATGATAGGTGAAGAACTATCCCTTTATTTTAAGGAAAACTCGCACCCTGATATTTCACCAGGGACACTATGGGAGGCTCATAAGGCCCATATTCGGGGCAAATTAATAGAATTGGGAGCTAGGAAAAAAAAGAGAACGCACATTCCATCAATCCAAGTTACTTAGCGACAGTAAAATACTAGAACAACAACATAAAGCTAGACAGTCCCAGGCGATATTTCACACCCTGACTGAGAAGAGGGAAGAACTGAAATCTCTCTTACACGTAGATCAAAAGCAACGGACCCGCTTAGTGGCTCAAAGTTTTTATGAATGGGGAAACAAACCAAGTAGATTACTAGCCCGTTCCCTTCAGCAAAAGAAATCTGCCTCTTTCATAGCAAAAATTAAAAACTCTTCAGCAACTATGGTACACGACACACCAAATATAGCTAAAGAATTCCGAGAGTTTTACCAACAATTATATCATGTCCAACACTCGATTGTTGATCGAGATGTTAAGACAAGACTCATTAGGGAATACCTAGCATGTGCAAACCTACCTAGTCTCTCACCTGATATTTTAGCCTCGCTAGAGGAGGAGCTTACCACCTCGGAGATACGCATTGCCCTAAAAGCCATGGTTAATGGTAAAGCACCGGGTCCAGATGGACTTACAGTAGCCTACTATTGGTCTTTTGCGGATATACTACTACCTCGTTTGACCGACTATGCTAACGTGACCTCTAAAGGTGGTAACCTGAGACTATTCATGCGCATATCACAGTCATCCCTAAACCCGGAAAAGATCCCAGTAACTGTGGAAGTTATCGCCCCATTTCGTTGTTGAATATTGACACTAAGTTATATGCCAAAACCATCGCAAACAGACTTCTCCCCCTGATCCCGCGATGGATTTCAAAAGACCAAACGGATTCATCCCGGGTAGGGAAGCAAGGGAAAACTCCCTTCGCACTCTCTCGTTGATGGCGCATGTTCACGGAACCTCCCAGCCCAACCGACCGATGCTGAAAAGGCGTTTGATAGGGTGGACTGGGAGTTTCTCATGGCAACATTTACCCATCTGGGAATTGGCTCTTAGATCCCAAATTTCCGCATTGTACAATCACCCCACGGCACAATTACGCATAAATGGTACACTAAGTGATCCCTTTACCCTACGCAACGGCACACGCCAAGGTTGCCCCCTTTCACCAATTTTATTTGCCTTATCATTAGAGCCCTTCCTTTCTATAGTATGACATAATCCATGTATTCACGGGATAGGTACAGGTAAATCAGAACATAAATACGCTGCATATGCGGATGATATTTTGTTTTATATTCAACAACCCCTGATAACCCTCCCTAACCTCATGGCAGAATTCTCAACACATAGTGCCATCTCTAATTTCAAAATTAATATGACCAAACCTAAAATTCTAAACCTATCTATCCCCTCTTTTACTGTGGCACATTTAAAACAAGTCTTTCCTTTTAGCTGGCAGGCAAGAAAAATGAAATATTTATGTATTTTTCCTACTCCAAATCCGGCCGCATTATTCCGCGCAAACTTTCTCCCCCTTCTGAACACAATTAGATCTGACCTGCAGAAATGGTCCCAACTTGCTCATTCATGGTTGGGGAGAATTGGAGTTGTAAAAATGAATATAATGCCAAGGGTGTTGTTTCTGTTCCAAAAAAGACCGAATGGTATACCGGTAGGATTTTTTACACTATTAAGCTCTCTAGTTGGTAAATATATATGGAACAGGAGAAGACCTAAACTTCCTAGGTCCCTTCTCATTAGACCCAAGAGAGAGGGAGGCCTCGCACTACCAGACTTTAAGAAGTACTTTCGATCAATCGTCTTAAATAGAATTTCTGGCTGGAAATATCACAGAGATACCAAACTCTGGGTAACTTCAGAAATGGAGCTCAGTGGCACAGATCTTTCTACACAAATTTGGATACCAAGGAAATACAGAAATTTGTCCTCTGACACATCTCCACTAACACGTTCCTCCCTCATGACATGGGACTCCCTGTGTAAGGCACATAAATGGCCATATAATTCTCCTCTGCTGCCTCTAACTGCACATATCTACTTCCCCCTGGGAAATATTGACCCTGGGATCTATACGTGGAACCTTGGGTCCAAGATTCTATTACACCAAGTTACCAGCCCCTCAGGTATAATACCTCAATCCACATTACTACATAACTCCACCATCTTTACCATGGATCAATAGAGATACCGACAACTAGCGGCTTTTGTACATTCTCTCCTGAAACCCCTGAGATCCTTTTCAGATTTGACTCCATTGGAAGCCGCATTCTCCGAAGATCGACCTGTAGAGAAACCTATTTCGCACTTCTACAAAATTTTGCTAACTCTGGCTTCCACAAGAACCCCTACCTTCATTAGCAACTGGGAACAGGATTTACAAAGAGAATTGACAACAATTCAAAGGTCCAACATTCTCATATTGGCCCACACCTCATCTGGTGCATCTAGAATGGCGGAAGTAAACTACAAATTATTGACGAGGTGGCACTAGACACCTGTGATACTGCACAAAACCTTCCCACAAATTTCACCTACGTGTTGGAGAGGTTGCGGGGAAAGAGCAACACACGCTCACATTTGGTGGTTCTGTCCACGGATACGTCAGCTTTGGCTGACTATTCTACACTGGATCAGAGAAATTCAGGGTTGGGAGGTCCCCAATGACCCGTGGTTTGTTTTATTTCACTGTACAGGTAAACCAGCGGGACCCTATAAAAAATCAATAACACCATACCTTCTTAATGCTGAAAAGGCACTTATTCCTCAATATTGGAAAAAAACGACCATTCCGACACTACGTCAATGGCTGGTGAAAATAGACAACAGCTACTACATGGAAGATATGACTCTCTCCCTTAGAAACAAATCTGTCCTAGCAAAGAAGATATGGTCTTGCTGGTTTGCCTTCAAATTCACCACCGCATACGCAGAAATTATGTCTCAACCCATGTAACATGTTTATAGACATGAATTTTGCATAGGCGAGTTTGGACCGAGGCTGCTTTACACCCCCCCACCTCCCTTATTCCTATTCTTTCTTATCTTTCGCTTTTCACTTTTTCTTCTTTCTTATTTAAATCATACTGTTTAAGGATGTGTACTCTATCAAAGATCATTTACAGGGAAGCTGACACCGCCTGTACCTCTGAGATGACGTACGTACAGTTATTTCTATTATACTGTTTCAGGTAATGCATCCTGAACCTTGATAGGAGGTATAGTTGATGCGTAGTGTGTATCTTTGGTACGCCCTGTTATTACAAACCTATATGACATGTCTGTTCAAATCTACTCTGTATTGCACATCGGTGTTATATGTTACGAAACACAGTGTATGCCTCTTTTTTTTTCAATAAAAACTAATTAAACAAAAAAAAAAACACAGAGTTTTTAATCTGTGCAAATTCACATGTGCGTTTAGGATTTTTTTTATTTTTAAAATATATATATATTTTTTTAGAACAATATATTTTTTTTGGTTTTTAAAAATATATATATATATATATATATATATATTTTTTACAAACAGGCATCATTGGTTTTTATTTATTTATATTTTTATGTTTTTTACGAACAAGCCTCTTTTTTTTTTTTTTTTTTTATTATAAACAGGCCTCATTTTTTTTTTGTTTTTTGTTTTTTATTATAAACAGGCCTCATTTTTTTTTTTTACAAACAGGCCTAAAATTGTTAAAAGTCAAAAGCCCAGAATGGGGTCAGCAAAAAAGGAAATGAAGAACATGATCGATTTTTTGGGGGGAAAAAGGGATTAGATTCTCCCCAAAACATCGATCATGTTCTTCATTTCCTGCTGCATTTTGTCCAGCCGATTACCCATTATGTCCAAGGCTAGTGCGCATGGCATCAATATCCCTATTCCAGGCCATGATCTGCCCAATTAATCTTTGGGCACTGTCTGTGGTAAATGGTTCCCCTTCTTCCACAACTAGCACATCACCTAAAATTGAGGAAAAACATTTCTTTAGAAATATGCAGGCATACATAGATTGCCAGAAGCTGGGGTGTCAGACACTCACCTGGTGGGGTGCACATGTCACCCACTTCCTCCACCTCTCCTTCGTCAACATCCTCGGGGGGGTGCTGGTGCTTGGAACTGGTTCCACCGCTTTCTCTTCCACAACCAGAACATCACCTAAAAATGATGAAACAACATGTCTTTAAGAAATATGCAGGCATACATAGATTACCAGAAGCTGAGGTGTCAGACACTCACCTGGTGGGGTGCCCATGTCACCCACTTCCTCCGCCGCTCCTTCCTCCACATCCTCGGTGGGGCTTGGGCTGATTTCCCAATCCGGCAGGCGAGGTCGGGGGTCCCTGGGATCAGGTTGTCTGAGTGTTTTCTCCCTTATGAGAATGAAACAAAAGGTATACTTAGCACACAGATATTTGAGTCCAGGAATAGGAATATGAAACATTGTATTGAAGTGGTGTACAATTGTCTGTTTGGGCAGAGATCCAAGTTGAAGACATAATTAAAATTCCCTTTGAAACAAGCCGGAATACTTACCTTTTTTGGCCACATTTCACAGATAGAGACACCCCAACAAATATCCACTGGAGCACCTGTGTGGGTTACCCTAAAAAATGTATTCTGGTGTCCCACACTAGTGCTCCTGAGTCCAGATGTGTAAACAGCTGCTGAGTGTCCTCTCCTTACATTCCACTGAATTAAATTTGCTATTCATTCTAAGACATCTAGACAACAATGTCCTAAACTTCTTTTAATGAGACAAATTTCCAAGACCAAAATGTTGTTTAAACCCTGGATCAACTAAATACATCATCATACACCCGCCATTGTTACTCCTACTGCGCACTGTAGAGAGAAGAGGCGGAGAATATTCGTCAAAAAGAACTTCAGGGGCGGGCGACGCAGGCAGAGTTTCACGCATGCGCAGTGTATATAAAGCTAACCCGCATGTGCTGTACGCACGTTCTGTGCGTAGAGAAAGGGGCGGGGAATATTCGTAAAAAAGAACATCAGGGGCGGGCGACGCAGGTGGAGTTTCACGCATGCGCAGTGTATATAAGGCTAACCCGCATGTGCTGTACGTACGTTCTGTGCGCGGAGCAAAGTGAGGTTTGCGGAGTGAAGTTACAAGCGTCCGAAACGAAGGTAAATTTTCTTTACTTTGTAGCGGCCTATACTGCTTTTAAAGAGTGACACTTATGTTTGGGATAAGATTATGTGAGTTTAGGCTGACATTAGTGTTTTTGTCTTGTGTATTGTCTTACAGCAAAAATGAATAACAAGTTTAATGATCCTGAATTTCTGATACCATTTATTGAGAAGTACAGGGAGATGAGGGGTCTTTGGGAGGTCAAACACCCTCAATATTACATTAAACCAGTAAGGAAGTCAACGCTGGAGAGACTACTGGCATTTGTGCACTTTCATCCCAGAAGCAACCGTGGAGATTTTGGAAAAGAAAATTGGGATCTTACGAAATATGTATAGGAGGGAGCATAACAAGATCCAGACTTCCCTGAGATCAGGAGCATCAGCAGATGATGTGTATGTACCCAGGCTGTGGTACTTTGAGAAACTACATTTTCTTGATGACCAGACTGAAGCCAGGGAATCACTTTCGACCCTTCCCTCCACCCTTCCCTCCACCCTTCCCTGCACCCTTCCCTCCACCCTTCCCTCCACCCCAGTGGAGGCTGATGAGGGCCAACCTGGGACTTCCATCCTGGAAGATGCGACCATCCTAATATTAATGATGTTAACTAGATGTTCTAATTGATTACCTATTAAGGATTTTATCCAAAAAATGATGTCTACATATCAATTGACAAGTAGTGGCCAAAAATGTTTGTCACCAGCTTGAAAAAATGCTGGTGTCAGAATGATACTCTTTTATATGTATTAACACTGAATTTGCAAGTCATGAGCTGAAAATTGTGTGTGATTGATGAACTAAAAACTAAAACTAAAAAATGTCCCTTTTTTATTCACCGGATGAGCTCAGCCAGGAGGAAGATGTGGAAAGTGGCAGGCAGGAGGAGGCCGGGCCCAGTGACAGCCAGGAGGAGGCAGGGGTTAGTGTCAGCCAGGAGGTGGCCGGGCCCAGTAGGAGCCTCACACAATCGCAGGTGCCTCCCCTCCACCTTCATACAAAAAGGCTCAGAAAGGGGACAGTGACAGAGGAGGCATCACTGCGCCTTATGAGAGAAGCTACAAATTCCGGGAGGGGAAACCAGCGGCTCAATACAATGGGTTTCACAGGGCATTCAGCACTCCCAGCAACAGAGCTCAACAATCAGTGTGCCTCTGCCCCTCTCACTACAAGCTTCCATGAGTGCAGCTCCACTGACTGTGCCCTTACATGAGCCCCCACCCGCACTCAATGGAGAGCAGGCACTATGGAGGCTCTTACAAAAACTGCCCACCAGAGATGACCTGGACTCTGTGGCAACCAGAATGAAGGCAGCACTCCGTGGGGAGATCGCGGGAAATAAACAAACAGTGGCAGAGGTTTCCACACGTGTCACCTCTGTGGAAACTAGGGTTGTCCCGATACCGATACTAGTATCGGTATCGGCACCGATACCGAGCATTTGCCCAAGTACTTGTACTCGGGCAAATGCTCCCTATGCTTCCCCCCGATACCTGGAAGACAGCTGTGATCGGCGCGTGGGGGAACTCCCAAGATTCTCCCCCAGCGGCTTTCACCAGCTTTAGTGACATACAGCGGTGATCGCTCACAGCTGTATGTCACTGCATCCTCCTCCATGTCCCCTCCGTTCCTCTGTGCCTCTCCGCTGTCCCCTCCATTCCTCTCTCCTTATCTGTGTCTCTCAGCTGTCCCCTCCGTTCCTCTCTCCTTATCTGTGCCTCTCCGTTCTCCCCCTCCGTTCCTCTCTCCTTATCTGTCCCCCTCCACTGTCCCCTCCGTTCCTCTCTCCTTATCTGTCCCTCTCAGCTGTCCCCTCCGTTCCCCTCTCCTTATCTGTCCCCCTCCGTTCTCCCCCTTTGTTCCTCCGTCCCCCTCCTCCTTCCTTTGTGTATGGACAGAGTCAGCTGACTCTGTCCATTCACATAACTGAAACATTGTAATCTCCTGTGATTACGATGTATCAGTTTATGAATGGAGAGAAGCTGCTGTCTTCTCTCCATTCATTCTCAGTACAGCTGAGGCTGCAGAGAAAGGGACTGGGGAATCTCTATCCTCGGTCTCTTTCTCTGTCTCAAGGTGGAGATATCAGAGGTCTGTTAATACCCCTGATATCTCACCAAAGCCCCCCAAAAGGGCTGATTAAAAAAAAAAAACAAAAAAAAAAACAAAGAATAAAAAAAATATTATTGTAAAAAATAAAAATTGTAAAAAAATAAAAATAACACACACATACAACGTTCACCCCCCCCCCCCCCCCAAAAAAAAAGCAAGCACTGTTAAAAAAAAAAAAAACTGTCACGTGACATTAAAAAAAAGTATCGGTAATCGGTATCGGCGAGTACTTGAAAAAAAGTATCGGTTCTTGTACTCGGTCCTAAAAAAGTGGTATCGGGACAACCCTAGTGGAAACTGACACTGCTACCCTTCACCAAGATGTCACTGCCTTACATGGTACACAAGAGGAAGTGACAGACCAAATCGCACAACTACATTTGTTGTTGGACGATCTGGAAAATCGCTCCCAGAAACACAGCAGAAGACAGACCTAGAGATGTCCTTTGCTGCTTGCATAATTACTCCATCAAAGGGGACATTCTTCAACGGGTTTGGCATAGAGGGCATATTGACTTTGACGGAGCCCAGGTTTCTCTCCTGCCAGATGTCTCTCAGAGGACCCTGCAGATGCGCCGCTGTATGAAAACCTCTACTGGAGAAATTCGGCGAACAGAGCATCACATATAAGTGGGGTCACCCTTTCCATTTGATCGCACGGAAGGGAGGCCGCACATACATCCTCCGGCACCCCAAAGAGGTTCCCATCTTCCTCAATTCCCTTGGGCTGCCATTGATGTCACTACCCAACTGGCTAGCGTTTGTCCTGACTACCAGCATCCATAACCCAACGGTGAACCCTTCTGATAGGCCTCAAAGGCCTCGACGCAACCGCCGATCTCAACGCAGAAGACCACAGGCTCCTCAGGACAATGAATTATGAACCGCTGGAACTGAGTTGCTCTCAGGCGGGAAGATTTTTTCAAATGTTTCTTGTTGTCCCCCTACACATGTAAGTGTTACCTCTCATTGTTTTGGTCATACTTCACCATCTACATTTGACCGGCTGACCGGAAGACTCTTTTAGAAAATGGTCCTTGGCCCTCCTGGACTGTCTTCCCTGTGCTCCCCTGGCCCGTTGGTCTTATGGAAATACACCACGTTCCCATTATCCTGAACTAATGTTATACAGCGGGAGACAGGGGGAAGACACATGGTCCTAGCTAACACACTCACATGAGGTTTTATCTTGGGGAGGGTCAGACCCATTTGGTCCTACCGCCATAATCTGGAGATAGTAGACTATATAGATATCTGCCTAGGGACCTCCTATCCATTAGATCCCTATTACTCTAAGTAGCTCCGCACTACAAAGAAAAAATAAAAATGGGTACACCTAGGTCACAGTGCCTTTTAGCTCTCATGCCCGGGGCTGGGGCAGGGATGGTTCTGGAGGGAGACTCGGGGGGCCAGGCGGCAGCAAGCTGAGAGAGGATGGAGGTCCCCCTGCTGTTGGCTCGGCCCCGGCTCCCCGGATACACTCCCCCTTCTACCTGCCTAGAGTTCTGGTGCAGTGACCGGTTTGTGAAAGCTCAATTATAATAACATCTAGAGATATGTGTCTGCTTAGAGATGATGTTCTGCTACAACTGGTCCCTTCTTTACTCTTCCCCTCCTCCCCTTCCCCCCTCCTCCCCTTTCCCTCCCTCCTTCCCGCCCCCCCTTCCCCTCACCCCCCCTTCCCCCCACCCCTTTTTTTTTTTTTTGATTTTGGGACCCATGGGACAGAGTAACAATTTTTCAATACAAATGCCCCGTCTTGGGACCCAGGGGTTGTTCTGGCTGGAACTTGATCCTCTCAGAAATGTTGGCTTGGGGCGGGGTGGCGTCTCGCTCCCATTGGGCCTAGGCCCGGTGGGGGCGAGCGGCCCCTCCATTAGACAGAGCCGGGGACGGGATGTTGGTGTCTGTAATAGTTTACCTAACATTCAAGATACTACTGAATGTCACATTATTGTCTGTTAAAAATGTTTTAAAAAATAATTTGTCAATCTTAATGTTTAAAAATCCTTATAGCTTGTGTTTCCTTCTGGAGCTATTTCTGTAATAAGAAGCCTAACGCAATAACGCGGATCCTGATAGGACCGCTTCCAGTGAGATGTGGTTGAGGCGGGCCCCGTGGTCCGGGAGCCTGACCTCTGAAGTGCCTTACCTCTTCCCCCACTAGGCCCTAGCTGCCCAAATAGGCGGTAGCCCTCCATTTGGAGACTTAGTTTACTCCCACCTTTTCCTTCTCATCCTCCATTTCTCTCTTTTCCTCTTTTTTAGCCCCCCTCTGTGTCCCTTTTCGCCTTTTCTCTTCTGCTTTCCTAATTCTAGTCCGTCTTCCTCTCCCCCCCTCTCCCTCCCCACACCACCTACAGCTCTAATTGCTGGCGAGGTCTAGCGACCCGTCCCCGCCCTACCTGATATGTCTTTGAAGTTGGTTTCCAGGAATGTGAAGGGCTTAAATGTTCCAGAGAAGCAAACCAGTTGCCTCACAGATCTTTGGAGACAAAGACCACAGGTAGCTTTTTTGCAAGAGACCCACTTTCGGGCGGATAGTATCCCAAAACTTTACAGTAAGCATTTCCCAATAGTGTATCACAGTGCATCGCCCTCCTCAAAATCAAAAGGAACGAGTGTCCTCCTAGCCAAAACTTCGCCCTGGCAGCTGGGAGGCCTCCACGCCGATCCCGAGGGTAAATACCTTTTTGTTAAGGGTACACTTCAGTCGCAGACATTTACCTTCACGAACCTGTACCTGCCAAATGTGGACCAGCTTCCAAGGCTCGAATCATGCCTAAACACCCTGGCCTCCTTCACAGAGGGAACATTGGTGTTGGGAGGAGACCTTAATCTTACCATTGATCCTCGCAAAGACACATCGATGGGTTCCTCGGCCCTGTCTCTGAGGTCCCGGAACCGAATCAGGGAATTGTTACACTCCCATAGATTAGTTGACATTTGGTGGATTCTATATCCGCAGGAGAGAGACTACACCTTTTTCTCTGCAGCTCATACCTCATACTCCAGGATTGACCTCTTCTTGGTCTCCCACGCTACGATCCCACTGGTCTCGAGAGCCCAGATTGGGCACATTGTGCTCTCAGACCATGCTCCGATCTCTTTGACCTTAACCTTGCAGCATTCAGCACCTAAAACAGCCACATGGCAACTAAACGAATCTCTTATCCAAGATCCCGAGGTTAGAGCAGACATTTTACGAGAGTTGGGACTCTTCTTCGAGAGTAACAAACATTCGGTCCCCAATCCTCTATCTATTTGGGCAGCTCATATGTGCTACATAAGAGGTATATTCATCAAACATGGCCACAGACTCAAAGTGGCCAGAGAGAAAACTCTGTCCGAATTACTCGTAAAACTCCATGAATGTGAAAAACGCCATAAAACTCACCCAGACAGGGCCATAGAAGCAGAGGTAACCAACCTCCAAAAGCAAATCAGAGAGCACTCTCTATTCCATTCTAAGAATAGCCTTTTGAAGGTACGCAGTACCTTTTATGAGTTCGGAGATAAGTGCAGCAGGGCATTAGCAAATGCCATAAGGACCCAACGCAACCTATCCTACATCTCCGCCTTATCTTCCTCCACAGGAACCAAAATTCATGACTCCGCGGAAATGGCAGAGTCCTTCAGGGTATTCTATGAAGCTCTTTATAATCTGCATTCCCACCCCTTGGGAGAATGGCCCCAGAATAGTTTAGAGGCCATAGAGACCTATCTGGCGGTGGCGAACCTGCCTTCCCTTAACAAGGGAGAGGTGGACTTGCTCTCGCAGCCTATCACTATGGATAAGCTCACGCATGCCCTAGCTGGCACTCCAAGGGGGAAAGCGCCAGTCCCGACGGCTTCACAATTTCTTATTATAAAACCTTCCAAGCTCAACTGGCAACTCACTTTGTCACTGCCTTCAATGCAATATTAGATAATCAAACCATACCTCCAGACCTCCTGCAAGCCAACATATCTGTCATCCCTAAGCCTGAGAAGGACCCGCTTCTTTGCGCAAGTTATAGGCCTATCTCCCTTCTTAATTGTGATTTGAAATTATTTAAATTTTGGCCGAACGAATAGGCTCTGTTCTCCAACGCATAATCCCATTAGACCAGGTGGGCTTTGTCCGTAACAGAGAGGCGCGGGACAACACTATTAGGACGATAAATGTGGTGGCTAGAGCCAAACGCCTCAACATCCCATTCATCTTGTTGTCCACAGATGCCGAAAAGACATTTGACAGGGTGAATTGGACTTTCCTCTTGGCCACCCTGCGACACCACGGCATGCCGGCCCCCATCTTATCTTGGATATCTGCCATCTACTCTTCCCCTACCGCATCAGTTAGAGTAAACGGGATGACCTCCAACCCCTTCAAGAAAAGTAACGGTACGAGACAGGGATGCCCACTTTCCCTGTTCCTTTTTATAATTTCCCTAGAACCCCTATTACAACATATTAGGCTTAACCCCGACATCAGAGGGCTTGAAACGAGCACTTACCACCATAAAATTGCTGCCTACGCGGATGACCTTCTATTTTACATCTCGGACCCGCATACGTCTCTCCCAATCTTATTATTGGCAATACGCCAATTTGGGGAGCTCTCAGATTTTAAAATGAATCTCCAAAAGTCAGAGGCGCTAAACATCTCTCTTACCCCTGGCTCCCGGGCTTCCCTTATCGGCAATTTTCCCTTCCGGTGGACTCCCCAAGCCATCCAATATTTAGGCACTAAAATCCCCTCTGACTTACACCTCATTTACCAACTCAACTTTCAACCACTCCTGAGCGCTTTCTCCTCAGGCCTAGACAGATGGAAGAACCGGGCGGGCTCCTGGTTTGGTAGATGCAATGTCTTAAAGATGAATATCATGCAGAGACTGCTTTACCTCTTACAAGCACTACCTGTTAGGATACCTCAGAACTTCTTTCGTAAGTTACGTTCAGTCTTTTATAGATATGTATGGCGGAGCAAACCCCCGAGGCTCAGGAGATCTCTTTTACAACGGCCAAAATCCAGAGGGGGCCTTGGTCTCCCTGACCCAGCTCTGTACTACACAGCAGTCCACATGAACAGAGTGGTATTCAGATGCTGAGTATGGCCTAACATAACATTCAAATAGCAGCAGTAAGGGAGTACCATCATCCAGATTGACATATGTAATGAGGGAGGGTGAGGATGTGGGGGTAGTTGCCAACTCTAACCCACACACATAGACACCCACGGGGAGTTTAATGGACTTTCTCGGTACTGATATAACCACAAAGTTTGATTAAAAATATACAAAATTTTATTCTGTAACAATGTACAAAGGTATCTTAAAACCACAAAGAACAACAAAAAAAGGGGGTAATACAAAAATAAATTATAAAATGTATAACATAATATACACCACACAGAACTAACTCATAGCAGGTTTCCCCGGTACAGTTTCTGTTAGGGTGGGGTATAAATATTCCTCTACCGGTTTCGCGGTATAACCGCTTATTCAGGAGGATGAGAAGTCTATAGGAAAACAATATATTAAAAGATATACAAAAAGGAAAAAATATATAATTGCAGAGCATGGCAAAGATAACAAAAGCACGGAAAATTCTGCTCACCCAAATGAACCAGGCAGGTTAACAGCAGGATCCCACATATCCCCCCCCCCCCAGCGGACAAGGCAGAGTGCAAAAAACCATCTCTAGTTAAAAAATAGATCAATTATGGGGTATGAATTGTAAATATTCATAGTTATTATCAGAAAAACAATAGAGGTGCTGGTGGGTAAAGACTTATGCCCCGTACACACGGTCGGACATTGATCGGACATTCCGACAACAAAATCCTAGGATTTTTTCCGACGGATGTTGGCTCAAACTTGTTTTGCGTACACACGGTCGCACAAAGTTGTCGGAATTTTCGATCGCCAAGAACGCGGTGACGTCAACCACGTACGACGAGACTAGAAAAGGCCAATTCAGAACCAAGCGCGGCACCCTTTGGGCTCCTTTTGCTAATCTCGTGTTAGTAAAAGTTTGGTGAGAGACGATTCGCGCTTTTTCAGACTCGTGGCTTTTAGATCGTTTCCTGCAGTTCAGTTTGTGCTTGTGGGTTTGTATCTGCTCTTCAGTGCGTGCAAACAAGCTACGCGTGACTTTAATTAGTCATTGTGTTCTTGTTCGTTTGTTACTGTTTTTCAGGTCGCTCTTCACAGGCCTTGCTGTTCTTCAGTGCGTTCTGTTACTTACGTTCTGAGCAGCCGACCGTTTTCTAGCCATGTTGCGTATACGTACTCCTCGTAGAGTTTGTGCTGTGCGGGGGCTTGGTGTTGGGGTCCTGACCTTGACACAAGTCCAGTCCATGAACAGGGTGGGGAGGAGTTCATGGACCAAGAATTGGTTGCTTCAACGTGACCAGTTCTCTCATATGCCTTTGCTCCACGAGATCCGTGAGAATAATCCTGATGATTTCAGGAACTTTCTCAGGATGATGGACCCCGTATTTCACAGTTTGTTGGCTTCGCTGATCCCCTATATCAGCAGGCAGGATACCTGCATGAGGCAAGCCATCACTCCGGAGCAGAGGCTCGTCGCTACCCTGCGGTACTTGGCGACAGGGAGAAGCCTGCAGGACTTGAAGTTCTCGACAGGCATCTCCCCCCAGGCTCTGGGTATCATTATCCCAGAGACCTGTTCTGCCATCATCCAGGTCCTGCAGAAGGAGTATATGAAGATAAGATTTTTATCCTTTAATATCACATTTTATTGTATATAATGTTTGATAATATATTTTATTTCTTTCCTCATTCCCTAATTACCATGATTGTAATATGCTGTGAATGTCCCCTTTGTCCTCATTCATGTTGGAATTTTATGTAATTTTTTTGTTGTCCTTCATACATATTTGCCTTCACTTACCTCCCCAGCATGCTCTCCTGGCCCTATATTCACCTCATGTAGTCACTTAATAATGTATTTTGTCAGCTCCATAGTAGTGCTTTACCCCAAACAACCCCTAAAATGTTTAGAAATGTGATTTGTGCTTTAAATTCAGGCAAAGTGCCAGAGGCTTGTTTTTGTGGTGTCCCCAAATCATTTTTAACCCTCCCTCCCTCCCCCCAACTGCTAAGTCAGCTGATCCCAATTCTCTATCTATCCTCAATCATCTATCTGCTGACTTGGCCAAACCCATACACACTATACCCATCTCTTTTGTGGTCAGATGTATGGATGAATTCCCCAAAGCATGTAGTGCAAGGGCCTGCCGGTATACTTTCAAATGGTACTGTTTCAAGTTTTTGTATTCTATTATTATCTTGATAGGTAATAGCAGAATGTCCAAATGTGCTCAAATGTGTACAGTGTGTATTTATATCTTTGTATTATGACACTTCTTACCTGTCCAGTGGGCTGCCAATAGTGTAACTAAGGAGGGGCTGTTCCAAGTAATACCCATTATTTAGGCATTCATCTCTCAATGATGTGGAGAGGGTTACCTGTCCAAGATCCCCCCCCCTATAATGTTAGAAATGGCCCATGAGAGGGGGGGAGAGGGAATATGATAGGTGTACCTTATACTTTGGTGTTGTAAAATTCCCATTAATAAATGTTATCTGGATGTTGGCCAAGAATGTTTGTGCCTAATCTGCTTTCCATGTTTATGTGCAAAAATACAAATTTTTTTTGTTTTCCTCAACAGTTTCCTTCCACGCCACAGGAATGGCACACTGTGGCCTCCCACTTTGCCCAGCAGTGGGACTTTCCTAACTGCGGAGGGGCAATTGATAGGAAACACGTCCACATCGTCCCACCACCCAACTCGGGGTCGTACTATTATAATTACAAGGGGTTCAATAGTATTGTGATGTTGGCGGTGGTGTCGGCTAATTACGAGTTCCTATATGTGGACGTGGGGAAGAATGGCCGGATGTCCGATGGTGGAGTCATCGCCCAGACAGAGTTTTACAGGCGTCTCCAGAATGGCAGCTTGGACTTGCCACCTCCAGAAGAGAATGTGGAAGGACTCCCATTCTTCTTCGTTGCGGATAAAGCATTTGCGCTGGGGGACCATTCCCGATGAGGACCCTCACCCCGTAACAGAGGGTTTTTAATTACCGGCTGGCCAGAGCCAGAAGAGTGGTGGAGAACACATTTGGAATCATGGCCAGCCGGTTCCGCCTATTTCTTACACCCATCCATATGACGGAGTATAAACTGAATCATATAATCCTGGCGTGCTGTGTTCTACATAACTTTTTACGGCAACATTCGGCCAACTATGCTGGCTCAGTTGGGCCTGAGGCCAGAATTAAAAATGAAACAACCCTGACGGCGCTTGAAAGTGGCCGTCCTGGCTTGCCCTCCCTGAGTGCCCGTGATGTCCGGTTAAGATACCTTGAGTTCTTTGAAACTGCACTTGTAGTGCAAAGAGGATTTGCCCTTAGGAAATAACCCCCATTTTCACAGAAAGCAGCAATTACATCACCACAAAAGTGTTGTAGCGTTGAGACAATAATCCACACATTCTTGATTAACAATCTTTTTAATACCTGCACAATCACATGTGCATTTAGAAAAGGTTTTTAAAACAAACCAACATGTTTGTTGTATAACAATTTTTGGGGTGGCATTATCAAAAATGTCCATTTAAGATAAAACAGGCATGTTTCAAACCAACAAAGTTCACATTAGGTAGAACTTGAAGGCAATATCAGACATGAGTATTTAGGAACTGTGTTTGATATTGCGTTCAGATGGGGTGAAGTCACCCCAGGAAAAGCCAAATTTGGAGGATGCACACCAATTTAAGAAGTTCAACATGTGCTAGCTGCCATCACGGGGGATCAAGGGACGTGTTTTGGGGGAGAAACACGTTCCTCTCAGCTACTTTATTATTGAGGAAGGTGTTGCATTCCCAAAACGCGTCCATTGATCTCCCGTGATGACAGATAGCACATGTTGACACACTGTGTGCATTCTCCAAATTTGGCTTTTCTAAAAATCGCTCAAACATTTTGAACATTGTAGCACACAAAAAAACAAAGTGATTTGGAGGGTTTTAACCTCTCCCCAAAATATCAATGAAGTTTTTATTTTTTTGAATAACATCATTGATGTTTTTCTTGAGGTTTTCCAATGCTAAATTACACCTCATGATCTCCCCGATCAGGATCTGGGCACTTTCTGATGTGAAAGGATCTGGATCCACAACATCACGATCACCTAAAAAGAGAGAAACCAAACAAAAACAGGTATAAAAAATATGCCGGCATCCATCTCTTACCTGAGCCTGTGGTCTCAGACACTCACCTGTTGTGGTGACTAGTTCCACCACGTCTTCTTCCTCCTGCTCTTCTTGTGTTGGGGGGATTTCCCTTTCTTCCAGAAGGGGGGGGGGGGGGCTCTGGTCTCCTCGGATGAGGGGTGTCCTCCGAATCTTTTCTCCCCTATGTAAAACAAAAATGGTATACTTAGCACACAGATATTTGAGGGAAGAACTATAAAGATGAAACATTGCTTGAAAGTGGGGTACAATTGTCTATTTTGGCATAGTTCCAAGATGTAGAATTTTATTGTCCTTTGTCAAGCTGCAATACTTTACCTGTCTTGTACAAGCTTCACAGATGGACACACCCCTATAGTATACACTGGAGCACCTGTGTGGCCCCACTAATAAAAATGGTGTTCTTGTGTCCCACACTAGTGCTCCAGTGTCCAGATGTGAAAACAGCTGCTCAGTGTCCTCTCCTTACACAGAATCTAGTTTGCATTTCATTCTAGTTCCAAACCCATCTACACAACCAAATTATTTTCATACAAGTAGTCCCTAAAAAATGTGGGCAAATGCATATAGGCCAAAAGAAAAATGTTTGATACGAACGAATAATGTGCCCATGAACATGAAAGTTGCCATTTTTAACTGTACAACAGTTCCTAAAAGCACATGGGGCAGCACGAACGTAATAAACAGAAAAAGAATAGGAACACTGGACACCTACTTACTTTTTTGCAGCACTCTCCGGATCTTTTTGTACTGCTCATGTTCTCGTAATTTGAGGTCCACTGACCACCGCTTCCTGAGCTGATCTTTCGATCGACGTACCCCGAAATTCCAGTGCAGACTCTTGACCACTTTCGCCATGATCTTGGCCTTTCGGACATTGGGGTTGGGGTAAGGTCCATACTTCCCATCATAGTCGGCCCTTTTCATTATGTCGACCATCTTCACCATCTCTCCAAAGGACATATTTGAGGCCTTAAATCGTCTCCTTCTGGATCGGGATGTTTCCAGATCCGGGCTTTCCTCCCCCTCCTCCTCGTTGCTATAATTAGCATGCACCTGCTGTGTCTCCGCCATGTGCTCTTCCCCCACTGCGGCGAATGAAAAGGGGCGGGGAATAGACTAGAAAGAACGTCAGGGGCGGGCGGAGTTACACGCATGCGCAGTGTGTATAAAGCATAACACGCATGCGTATTACGATCTGTGAGCGGAGGAAGGAGCATCGGAGGCGCCGATCGTAAGAACGAAGGTAAGAGACAAACTTGGGCCTATACTGCTTCTAGATTGAAGCCTATATTGTAACAAGATTAGGAGAGTTTTGCCTGTGCAAATGGATATCTTTAAAGATACCGACTTTATGGCAATCTTCATTGACATGTTCAGGGAGCTGCCTTGTCTGTAGGAGATAAACCACCCACATTATAAGAACCAAACAAAGAGGAAGGCAGCGCTGAATCAATTGGTGGAAATTGTGAAGCAGGTGATCCCCACGGCAGACATCACCTATTTTAAGATCCTGATTGGTGGCCTGAGGAGCACATATCTAAGGGAGCGCAAGAAAGTCCAGGATTTGCAGAGATCCGGAGCAGCAGATGACATCTATGTCCCCAGGATGTGGTACTATGACAGGCTGCATTTTCTGGCAGGTCAGACTAAACCCAGGTCATCACTCTCCAGTCTTCCTTCCACGCTTCCTTCCACCCCAGCTGAGGCTTCTGAAGCCCAACCTGGGCCTTCCAGGCAGCAACATGTGGAGGAGCCCAGCTTGAGCCAGGTATAGCATTCCTCTAAATATTTCAATATTCATGTCCAATCAATGATGTTAACTAGATGTTAGTTTGGAGTACTAATTTATGATCGTGATTGATGATACAAAACATTAAACCATGTCCCTTTTTCATACACAGCCAGTCTCAGCCAGGAGGTAGCCGGGCCGAGCAGGCTGCCTCATATGCAGGTCCCTCCCCTACACCCGCAAAGATAAAGTGGCAGGAAGAGGAGTACCCTAGAGGAGGCTGCCATAGGCCTCATTTGGAAGGCTACAGAGGCCCTGAGAGCCCCCCACACTGGGGAGGAGGACTTTGCTGGCATAATTGCCTGTAAAATGCAGCGGATGGAGGAGGGCCAACAACTCATGTTTGAGCCATTAATTTTGGAAGCTCTCAAAAGGGGTTGAGGGGCCAAATAACATCTGCTACATACATTGGTGACCTCACACATGGTCCTCCTCCTCCTCCAGGTCCTACTACTCCTCCTCCTCCAGGTCCTACTAGTCCTCCTCCTCCTCCAGGTCCTACTCCTCCTCCTGCCACATCTTCAACAGCAGAGCCACAGCCAGGAAGGAAGCGTGGAAGGAAGACCAGAAAGTGATGACCCTGGATCCAGTCTGGTCTGGTAAAAGATGCAGCCTCTTGTGGTACCACAGCCTGGGGACACAGATGTCATCTGCTGCTTTCCGGATCTCTGGGACTTCTGGACTAGACTGCACTCCCTTACATATGGACTCTTCAGGCCACCAATTTTGATGTTAAAGAATTGATGTCTGCCCTGGGGGTCCAAGGCTTCGCTAATTTCTGCTGTTTCTCCAGCATTGCCTCCCTCTTTGTTTGGTTCTGAGCCTTTAATAAAGGATTTTTGGTTTCAATTATACTCTTCTATGCGTGTTTTCCTTAAAAAAGGACAGTTTGTTTGTAAGGAGTCAGGTACATTTCTAAAGTACAATGTGAAATTAACAAGGGACACCAACACCAAACAATCTCCTTGAGATTAAATAATACAAGATATCAATGGTGTTGTGGTAACTTGACACACAAAACACACACAAAAATATTCTGGAGTAAAACTAAAACTAAAATAAAACAAAGATCAGCCTTGGAAAAAATACAAACCTAAAAAAAAAAAAAAATTCTGCCTTTAAAAAAAACAAAAAAAAAAACAACACAAAAATATTTTTGGCAGATGTGACAAATCAAAAAATATTAAGGGAATCCCGATAAATAATAAAGAAAGAAGTTTGTGAGAAGTCTGTGTGAATATGAGCAGCAAAACTACTTCATTCTTCTCACATTATAAAGAAGAAGAGAGTGCGCTGTATTAAACCTTTTTTAACATTGCACTGTGACGAAAGTGTTGTATCCGTTGCGAACGCTAAGTTTACCAGACCGAGCTGTTCCGTCTTGGAATTTCTTCTGAGCATGCGTGGCACTTTGTGCGTCGGAACAGGCCACACACGGTCGGAATTGACGCAATCGGATTTTGTTGTTGGAAAATTTTATAGCCTGCTCTCAAACTTTGTGTGTTGGAAAATCCGATGGAAAATGTCCGATGGAGCCCACACACGGTCAGAATTTCCGACAACACGCTCCGATCGGACATTTTCCATTGGAAACTCCGACCGTGTGTACGGGGCATTATAGTGATGAGAAACCGATAAAGAGTGCATGTGTGGTTTTAATTAAGGAAGGTTAGACTGGGAGAGAGGTGAAAAGGGGGAAATTGAAAGGAAGAAGGGGCGAAAAGGGGGAAAAGAGAGGGGGGAGGGGGCAAAGGGAGGGGGGAAGTGGGGGGAAACGAGGAGGGGAAAAGGGGGGGAGAGGGAAAGGGGAAAAAAGAAAGAAAGAAGGGGGGGAAGAGGAGGGAGGAAAAAGGGGAGGAGAATAGGAAAGAAGGAGGAATAGAAAAGAGAAACCATACCAGAAAATTGGAAAAGCACCACACCGCATACTGTATAGGGGTCTCACCAAATTACAATATGCTGGTAGAGAGTATTATTAAGGCTGGGCTGTTGAATGGGCAGAGACGTTTGGGTGTACATATACAAAGTAGCTATCCGATTAGAGCAAAAGCCATTGGGTACTGTATGTCTAGATAGCTGATAAGTCTGTCAGGTCTCCGGGTGGGAGCACTGGCTGCAGGAAAAAGCACATAAGGGGAACTCTGTAAACAAACAGTCACAGAGTATAAGGGAAAAAGCAAATAGGATCGAGTAGCATAGGTAACAGGAGGTCCAAAGCAAACTGGAGAAGGATGCCTTAATGGTGACCCACCATATCCGTGCTTCTGCCTGTACATCCGCCCAGCATGGAGAGGCATTGCTGCTCATCTAGTAGTCCATGAGCACTGCTATAAGAGCTCCCCAACCCCGCGAGCGTCAGCGTACGCCGCCGAGAGCAGCGTCTGACGTCACGGGGTCAGTTTACACACACTACGCAGGTGCACAGTTCTGGGGCCATTCTCCCGAAGGGTGGGAAACATCGTTCTGATTACGCATAATCAATACCAACGTAGGTGCTTGACCATTCTTAATAACCGCCACTGGTATCAACCCATCTCCCCACCCTTGGTGTCAACCTTTTCCCTGGAACTCCAAGTCCTTTGCAGTGAGGCCTTCAGGCTAGGCCTCATTGACAAGGACACATTGGAGTTCCTTGTTCCCAAGTTTCCACGGATCCCCACCTTTTATGCCCTCCCCAAGACTCACAAGAATGTACATACCCCTCCTGGGAGACCTATTGTTTGGGGGATTGGCTCCTTAATGGACAATGCAAGCAAGTTTGTTGATGCCTTCCTGATGCCCCATGTGCGATGTCTTCCGTCAAACATAAGAGATACCACGGATCTCCTACAACACCTGGAGGGGATCCAGATCCCTCCGGACGCCCTGCTTGTGGCTATCGATGTTGCAGCGTTGTATTCGAGCATCCCCCAGGAGCAGGGCGTCCGGATGGCTGGATCCTTTCTTGGAGAACAAGATACTACCACCTGGCCCCTCAATGATTTCATTCTTAAACTGCTGCACTTCATTTTGACTAAAAACTACTTTACTTTCAAAGACCAACTGTTTTTGCAGACCTGCGTTTATCTAGGTGGATGGGAGAGATACATCCATTCCAATGATAAATTTTCGGATTTTCTGGATAACATACTCCTATGGTACAGGTTCATAGATGACCTGTTCCTGTTGTGGAGTGGGACCAGGGAGAGACTTTTGGAATTTATTCAGAATATCAACAATGACTTCAATCTTAAATGTACTTTTCACTGTGATAATGACCAGATCCCATTTTTGGATCTGTCCATTATAAAACAACCTGATGACACACTAGGCACCGATTTATTCCGGAAATCCACCGCCGGGAATACACTATTATACGCAACCAGTGCCCACCCTAAACCATTGGTACGTAGCATACCCTTTGCGCAATATTTACACCTTAGGAGGAATTGTACGCTTGAGAGTGACTTCAGGATTCAAGCCAACATCCTGCATGAAAGATTACTACTAAGAGGGTATTCTCGCACTAACCTTAGAAGGGCCTTTAACAAAGCCCTTTCGCATCCAAGAAATTCCTTATTATACAAACATCCCAATCCACCCTTTGCTAATGAATCTGTCAAATTTATTACCACATATTCAGCTCATCATAAAACATTTAGAACTATTCTATCCAATCATTGGCATTTACTCGTTGAACATCCCATCCTGCATAGGCATGTACGACCTGCCCCAGAACTTGTAATCCATAGGGCCCGTTCTTTACGGGACTGTTTGACTTCTAGCCATTACGTGGCAAAAAAAAACCCTAGACTGGGACCCCCTGGTACCTATAGATGTGGCAATTGTCCCCAATGCCCATGGGTTCTAGAAGGGAAACACTTCACCTTACCTAATGGTGAAGTTCTATCTCCACGTGTCTTTGTGGATTGTGGAACGAGGGGAGTCTTACCTGATGGTATGCAGGTGCAAAGCATTCTATGTTGGCAAAACTATCTGACAACTTAGACAAAGGATAGGAGATCATCTTTATTACTCCAATAATGGCAAACTTACCACCATAGGAAGACACATAGGTCTGTATCACCGCTATGATGTCTCTATGGAACAATTTCTGGTTCTTGAAGTGGTGCAACCAAGCCCTAGAGGTGGCGATTGGGACCGAACGATCCTACAGAGGGAGACACTATGGATCGAATGGCTCAACGCCACCTATCCCCCAGGCTTGAATGAGATGATCTCTTATAAACCCTTTCTATAAATTGTTGTGAATCCCTGTGTGGCCCCTTCTTTTCCTTTCTTCTCTTTTGGGCATTTCCTATGTATCTTGACGCGCCCTTGCGTCATTTGTGCGTCTCACGCGCTCCTTTGTATTTTTGTTTGTCTCTCCCCTTCCTCCCTTCCAATTCTCCCTTCCCCTCTTTACCATCTTCCTTCTTCCTCCCCCCTCCTATTGTCTGTTTGTTCCCCTGAATGGAAACAGATCTTATTTGGTCATAATGTTATGAATAACTATTGGCCTCCTTTTTCCCAAACGTCCATTGCTCAGATTCATGTGGATGATCCTTACCCCTTGATTGTGAAATACTTTTAGTGATATTCTGGTTTAATTATTCCAGCATGTTAATCTTGTTTAATATAATTTGTGCAATCCTATTCATTTTGATGTATATCTAATTGTAAACACTAGACCCTGCATTTCTGTGTTATTATCGGCACGGCTGGTCTGCTCCCCCTTGTGGTGGTTCGGTGGCATGCCTTCCCCCTTGTTGTTCTCCCCGGCGGACTTGTGTTTAACCTGGCCAGAGGCAGCTCTTGCCACCCTGGGTTGCCCCGATTGGCCTGGACCCTTTGGCCTATGGGCTTCTTCGGGACGCACATGCGCAGTAGTACGGAACCGTGCACCTGCGCAGTGTGGGTAAACTGACCCCGTGACGTCAGACGCCGCCCTCGGCGGCGTACACTGACACTCGCGGGGTTGGGGAGCTCTTATAGCAATCCTCATGGACTACTAGACGAGCAGCAATACCTCTCCACGCTGGGCGGATGTACAGGCAGAAGCACAGATATGGTAGGTCATCATTAAGGCATCCTTCTCCAGTTTGCTTTGGACCTCCTGTAACCTATGCTACTCGCTCCTATTTGCTTTTTCCCTTATACTCTGTGACTGTTTGTTTACAGAGTTCCCCGTATGTGCTTTTTCCTGCAGCCAGTGCTCTCACCCAGAGACCTGTCAGGCTTACCAGCTATCTAGACCTACAGTACCCAATGGCTTTCGCTCTAACCAGATAGCTGCTTTGTATATGTACACCCTATCGTCTCTGCCCATTCAACAGCCCAGCCTTAATAATCCTCTCTACCAGCATATTGCAATTTGGTGAGACCCCTATACAGTATGCGGTGTGGTGCTTTTCCAATTTTCTGGTATGGTTTCTCTTTTCTATTCCTCCTTCTTTCCCATTCTAATCCCCTTTTTCCTCCCTCCTCTTTCCCCTCCTCCTTTCTCCCCTTTTACTTTAAGATAGTGGAGACGCCCAGTTTTCCCTCCCCGCTGACACCCATAATTGGACATCCGGACTTTTTACCAGGCCTTTCCAATAGGTCCTTCCGACCCCAATTAGATATGAGCCTCATCTTTTTGTGGGCCATCTGAATGGATCGATCTCTCAAGCATGTATCCTAGCCTTAACTCCTCCATATTGGGCAGATGGAAGATCTTACAACTGTCATACTTTCTCAGATCCCTACCGGAGATCGATGGTTTCTGCAGACAACCGATGCCCTTTCAGGAGTTGTGCCTGGGAGAGGAGCCAATACGGAAATCTCTTTCATATTCTTACAATATCTTACTGACCCATACATCCCAAAAGGATCCCCCGTATCTGAGGAAGTGGGAGAGAGATCCTAATATTACGTTTACGGAAGATCAAAAAGTTTGAATCCTCTTTTTTGCACATAAATCCTCCTTGTGTAGCAAATACCAAGAAGTCACCTACAAAATCCTGATGCGTTGGTACAGGACGCCCTCTGTGTTAGCATCCATATTCCCGGGACATAGTCCCCTCTGCTGGAGATGTGGCACACAGAACGGCACATTACTTCACATTTTCTGGGAGTGCCCGGTTTTGACCTCTTTCTGGAGTCAGGTCTTGGGAATGATCCACAAACTTACTGATGTGGATCTCCAGGACAACCCAACAGCTATACTCCTGAATCTGACTCCAATGTCCAGTAAGCGTTACCGCAAATCCCTATTGAAACACCTCTTGAATGTGGCCAGGGCGTGTGTCCCCAGGATGTGGAAGCAGCAGTCCCCCCCGACAGTAACACAGTGGTTTGTTAGAGTTTGTGATGTTCAGCAGATGGAGCGCCTTACAGCTGCTATGAGGGAAAAGGAGGAGGAACATAACACCCGATGGACACATTGGGACCTGTTTTAATTCTCACATGAGTACAAGTCCTATATTTAGGCGTCCTGTCCTTAGATAATTTGGGGTCACGGGTCGTCGGCCTCGCCAGAGCTTCACACCCACCCCCCCTCCTTCTTATTTCCCCACTTTTGCTTCTCTTTATCTCTATCCCTTTCTTCCTCCAATGATACCACTGGTGTCACTTACCCTTCTTCCCCATAATTAAGAAAAACCCCCGGTTTGCGGTATCCCATTTTGGTACCATTCCTATGTTCTTAGGATTGAGAACCATACCTTATATGGAATATGACATTTAGAATTAGATTACCAAAACATAGTAGCGCGATATTTGGCCAATAGGGACAAGCAAGTCTTACACCTTGGGAGGTCACTTATCCCCCAGTTAGTCTTACTGAATAATTTGTGCAGCTCCATTGGAACTATGTTTAGTTTATTTTTATTATATTTTCTGGTTAGAGGGTTTTCTCTTCTGTACTGCTAGATAAAACAGGCTGAAATCGCTAATCCATGATTTCCTGCTTCAATAGCTCATTCCAATGGAACCTTGACTGCTATCACACCAATGTACATTGTCTTGCTTGAATTTTTATGAATAACTATCAACAGAAATGGTTGATTGCCATGTTGTATTCCTTGTTTACTTGTATAAACAGCATTCCTTTAAATAAAAAATTTAAAAAAAAATACATTTTTAAAAGACAATGTCAAATTAACAAGGGACAACAACCTCCTTGAGGTTCCAAAAAAATAAAAAATATCTAATATTCTTGTGGTAACTTTAAGCCAAAAAAAAAAAAAGTTCTTGTGGTAACTTTACAACAATATATATATATATATATATATATATATATATATATATATATATATATATATATATATATATATATATATATATATATATATATATATATATATATATATATATATATATATATATATATATATATATATATATATATATATATAAATAAAATAAAAATAAATAAATAAATAATAAAATAAATAATTTTGTAACAATCCTAAAAAAAAATCTTGATGAAATAAAAAATAATAAAAGATGACTCCAAAAAACAAATGTGTAAACATTAGTATGGAGACCAGTCTTTTAAAAAATACAAGATCATTCATGAGATCAAAGAGAATCCAGAATTCAGTTTGTGAGAACTCTGTGTAAATATGAGCACCAAAACAACTTCGTTCTTCTAGCATTATAAAGAAGCCAATTGCGCTGCATTCAAGATCACAGAATTTTCAGCGTGAGGAATGTGCTAGCTACAATACGAACACTAGTTTTACCAGACCTAGGGCTTCCGTGTCGTACTTGCTTCTGAGCATGTGTCATTTTTTTTGTCTGTCGGACTAGCATACAGACGAGCGGATTTCTCTATAGGAACTGGGTCCGGCGGAATTACGGCAGAAAGCATGTTCCAAATTTAAAGTCCGTCAGACTTTCGACAGAAAAAGTCAGCTGAAGGTCCGATAAAGCCCACACATGGTTGGATTGTCCGCCAGATTCGGTCTGTCAGACCAGTCCAGTCGAAAAGTCTGGTCGTGTGTATGCGGCATAAGACTTACCATACCTGCAAAGCAAATACAATTTAACATAGTAAAAATAAAACATTGCAATCTGTGCCTAAAAAAATATATGCCGAAGCATGGGGGAAATCCGTCCCTAATGTTAGGAGCAAATCGCTCCTCCACCCCTGCCCCCATGCTTCGGCATGTATGCTCTTTTTTTTAACTGTGGTGGTGAAATCACCTCCGACAGCGCTGGTGTCACAGCTTTATGTATTGTGGGAGCAAACGCTGTTGCTGTCAAGATAAATAAACCCGTGCTGCAGTTGAATGGCGTACCTGCTAAGCAAATGATGGTTAACAATAAAACAAACATTACAGTATATCATACCACACCTGCAAAGCAAATACACTAAAACATAGTACAAATAAAACAGAGAGAGAACGATAGATATAGAACAATAGTGAGAGAACAGTAGAGCGGACAGTAGAGAGTGAACATAAGAGAGAGAACAATAGAGAGAGAGAAGAAAAATACAACCACAGCTATTTTTGGAATTTTTTTTTGTGTTTTTGTTTTTTTTTCACTTTTATAAAAACTGTAAAAAAAAATAGTAAATTGAACTTTGCAGATTAGGGTCTCTCAAAATGTGATGGCCATCACATCTTTCGAGACCCTGTGTACGTGTGCCTAGGACTGTGTGGTGCTGTACCCTACGCTAATATTCCACTAGTGTGTGGTATCGTTGGAAACAGTCCCGGTGCAGGGACCAGGTTGGTCAGGACTGGAGGGACAATAAAAGCGGGTGTCACACCTAAATCCGCATTTTCTGCAGACACAACATCTTCTTTGGGGTGTTCTTTGGGTAGGGGTACCAGGGAGGACATACGGGAAATGCCTCTCATGCAGCTGGCTCACTGCATTTGCGTTGGGAAGTTGGGCCAAAGCACTCTGAGGATCTCTTCCTGGAATTTAAGGAAGGATCCTGTCCATCCTGAAGCTTTGTATAGCACAAAAGCGTTCAGCAGAGCCAATTGAAATAAATATACACACACATTTTATTTTACCAGCGTCTGGCCTTACGGGCCAAAAACTGGTCGTTGAGGTCAACCCCTCTCCTGTTAAGGTTGTATTCGTGGACACAGAAGGGTTTCTCCACAACACCAGTCGCCGTAGGAATTTGGACTGCCGTGTCTGCGTGAAGCGAGGACAGAACGAAAACATTTCATGAATCCCTTCACTTCACTGCTAACAAATTATTACACCTCAAGCAGGCTCTCTCCCCCCGTCTAAGTTGGGATTCTACAAGCCGTTGGGGGAAGCCCCGCCGATTAGATTGCACGGTGCCACATGCGCCAATTCCACAATCAAAAAGGTGACTAAAAAGTGGCACGCTCGTATAATAATTGTCCATGTACAAGTGGTACCCCTTTCAGAATAAGGATGACACCAAGTCCCACACTATCTTACCAGCGCTCCCTATGCAGTCTGGGCAGTTCTCCGGCTCTACGTGACTATCTCTTCCCTCGTAAACCAAAAAACTATATGTATAGCCTGTTGCCCTGTCACAGAGCTTATACATCTTGACCCTGTACCTGGCACGCTTGCTGGGAAGATACTGTTTGATAGACAAGCGGCCAGAAAACTTAATCAGGCACTCATCAACGCAGACAACTTGATCGGAAGTACACAAAGCTGCACCAATATGACCGCAACTCACTCTTTTTAGTTATGACCATGAAGAGGGATAGGCCCAGAAAGGTCTTAAATTGAAAAACAATAATTAGTTTCCAATCCCTGGCAAGGGTCAGCTGGGGATTAGCGGCGATGAATTGACCAGCATACAAATTGATTTGGTCCACAATAGATCTATAGAGATCTTCGGTGAAAAACAGCGAATAAAAATCAAGTGATGTAAAATCAAGAGTTTCCACCTGAATTCCATGTTGGCCAGTGAATGGGGGAAGTATGGGTGCTGCAGAAGTGGTGGGTTCCCAATTAGGATTGGCAAATGCAGCAGGAAGGGCACTTTGGGCTCGACAGGCATGTGTTTGTCTTCTTGGTGGCAGGGGGGCAATACTCGTGCTTGCCACCTCGCCAGCTTGAACTGCACTTATGGGACTCGCCACGTCACCAAGTGTTACTGCAGTGCTGGATGTATGACCAGGATGTACTAGGCCGCTGGTGCTTGCCAATTCACCAGAAGGATGAGCAGCGCTTGTACTGATTCTCTGCTCCATAAGAGGGACCTGCGGTTCTTGCACCTCAACAACAGAAGAAGAACAGGGTCTGGTATGCCTGACCTTGGCAGGGACCACAACTCTGTCGTCAGAGCTATCTGTCAGGGTGCCACTGCTGTCTACAGGTTCGTATTCTGAGCCTGAATCTTCACTATCTGTCATGCTCAGAAACGTGTAGGCCTCTTCACTAGTGTACCTTCGATTTGACATTTTGGTCTCTAAATTTACTGGTACACTAGTGAAAAAAAAAAAAAAGCACCTGACTGTCAGCGACTGATTCAAATGCTACCAAAAAAACTGTTAGCGTTCGCATGGATCAGGCCTGACTCTGCGAATGCTGCAGTTATGTGTTTAGTGTTTTTGTAAGTGACAGTGATCGCTTGATACTGCACTTGGGTGGGCTGGACGGAGGGGCTAAACGCAGGTGCTAGCAGGTATCTGGGCTGATCCCACTAACACTGCGTTTTTGGGAACCCTAAACTGCTGGGGACACTAGTATAGATCAGATATTGATCCGTTCATACACTATACCACTAAAGAGATGTGTATGGTGCGTTTGAGGGTGTTAGCATTACTGGCTCTGATCTGACGCTGCCTGGGGCGACACAGACCTTGACGCTAAAACCTAACTTTGATCACCAGCTGGGTGATCCGTAGGTTAAACCGTTATTGGGTAAAATACGGCGGGTACCCTGGCGCTATAAAAAAAATCTAGCTAAACTGCGTCACCGTGACACTTATACAGTGATCATTGGTTACAGGGGTGATCAAGGGGTTAAACCTTTATTGGGGGGGGTTAGGGGGGTCCCTAAACCTATCTGGGCCTAAGACTATCCTAACGCTAATTTTTGTCACTAATGACACCAGTACAGCGATCAAAAAAAATTTGAATGCTGTACTGGGTGACACAGTGACAGGTGGTGAAGGGGTTAACTGGGGGGGGTGATCGGGGGGTGAATTGTGTGCCTACGTGACCTGGTGTCAGTGTAGTGTTGGTGCAACTCACTGTTAGATATTATCTCTCCTCGGTCTGGAACGGAAAAGACCGACACGAGGAGAGATGACATCACTTCCCCTGTCAGTGTTTACAGTTACACGACAGGGGAAGGATCTCATTCGCCGGGACTGATCACCAAGTCTAGGCCAGATTTCGTTGCCCTGGGTCTGGAGATTGATCGGTTCCTGATCGAATCCGATATTTGCGGCCCACGGGGGGGGGCTCTTGCCCCCCAGCTGGCCGTGCGCACAACGTATAGCTACGATGCTTCGTGCAGCCAGACCAACCTACCACAGTATAACTGCAGCGGCTGGTCCGGAACCGGTTAAACAGCGTTTTTTTCCTTTAGCCTACTAATTAAGGGGAGTTTTTAATTGGTCACAGGTGCTTGAGGCCTATATAACCTTGTGTAGAGCACATCTGAAATTGCCAGACTGCTGGTTGGAAGCTAAACAGTGGAGAGTGAACAAGTCTTGCTTTTTGACTGCTGGTAATTGCTGGGTTGCATTTTTAGGTTCTTTTTGGGGCTTTTCCTTGTAGCTTTTTAACACCTTTTTCACTTTACACTTTTTAAACAGCTTTTTTTCTTTGCTTCCTTCCGCCTACTAATTAAGGGGAGTAGGGAGGAGCTGAACACCCCCCCCCGGTTCGGTTCGCACCAGAACCTGCGAACGGACCGAAAATTTGCACGAACGTTAGAACCCCATTGACGTCTATGGGACTCGAACGTTCAAAATCAAAAGTGCTCATTTTAAAGGCTAATTTGCATGGTATTGTCCTAAAAATGGTTTGGGGACCCGGGTCCTGCCCCAGGGAACATGTATCAATGCAAAAAAACTTTTAAAAACTACCGTTTTTTCGGGAGCAGTGATTTTAATGATGCTTAAAGTAAAAAATAAAAGTGAAATATTCCTTTAAATATCGTACCTGGGGGGTGTCTATAGTATGCCTGTAAAGTGGCGCGTGTTTCCCGTGCTTAGAACAGTCCCTGCACAAAATGTCATTTTTAAAGGAAAAAAAGTGATTTAAAACTGCTTGCGGCTTTAATGTAATGTCGAGTCCTGGCAATATGGATGAAAATCAGTGAGACAAACGGCATGGGCACCCCCAAGTCCATTACCAGGCCCTTTGGGTCTTACATGGATATTAAGGGGAACCCCGCACCCAAATTAAAAAAGGAAAGGTGTGGGGCCCCCAGGCCCTATATACTCTGAACAGCAGTATACAGGCGGTGCAAACAAGACAGGGACTGTAGGTTTGTTGTTAAGTAAAATCTGTTTGTAATTTTGAACTGGTACATTTTTAACGTGTTTAGCTCCAGCCAAAAAAATCTATTTTAAGCTTTTTGGTAAACCTAGGGAAGGGTTATCACCCCTGTGACATTTGTTTTGCTGTCTGTGCTCCTCTTCACCTCACTTTTTGTCCCAATGACAAATGTTTTTTGAAAATTTGGGTTTTTTTGTGAAACAAGGATTGGTGATAAAGCATCAGTGGAAAGGAGAAAAGTTTTTCCCATATTAACTCTTACAGGAGAGAATTTCCCTTCCTAGGGGTAGATTTCATCTCACTTCCTGTTGTCTCCTTCCGTTTGCAAGTAGGAGTCGTTTGTAAGTTGGATGTTTGAAAGTAGGGGCCTGTCCTATATACTCAGCAGAAATTTGGGCCTTAGGTGTTGTTGTGGCCACAACACTGTAAGCCCTCACAGGGCCCTGCTGTGAAATATTAGATCAAGATTTGTAATTACATGCCCCTGTTGAACAGGGGCAGAAAAATTGGGCCTTTGGTGGTGGTGGTGGTGCTGGTGCCACAACACTGTAACTCCTCACAGATACTCTTGGTGGGCGCAGAAACGGGCCCTGCTGTGAAATATTAGATCAAGAATTCTAATTACATGTCCCTGTTGAACAGGGGCTGAAAAATTGGGCCTTAGGCACTGGTGCTAGTGCCACAACACTGGAACCCCTCACAGATACTCTAGTTGGAGCACAGGAACTAGCCCTCCCGCAAAGAATTGCATCAAAAATTGTAATTACATGCCCCTGTTAAACAGGGGCTGAAAAATTGGGCCTTAGGCACTGGTGCTGGTGCCACAACACTGCAACCCCTTACAGATACTCTAGTTGGTGCGCAGGAACTAGCCCTGCTGCAAAGAATTGCATCAAAAACTGTAATTACATGCCCCTGTTAAACAGGGGCTGAAAAATTGGATATTAGGCACTGGTGCTGGTGCCACAACACTGCAACCCCTCACAGATACTCTAGTTGGAACGCACAAATGAGCCCTGCTGCAAAGTATTGCATGAAAAATTGTAATTATATGCCCCTGGCTGAAAAATTGGGCCTTAGGCACTGGTGGCAGAACTGGCGGCGCCCAGAACCAAAAATGTTCTTACAAGCTATCATCATGATCATTGAGGAGGAAGAGGATAATTACTCAGTATAACAGGATAGTCACTCAGCATCAGCATAGGCAGTCTTTGAAGGGATCTGACATTTAAAAAAAATGTATTCAGTTACATCAGCATCAGGTGCTTGGTAGCTGGTGGTGATCCAAGACTGATTCATTTTTATGAAGGTCAGTCGATCGACCGAGTCGGTGGACAGACGCACCCTGTGATCGGTTACAAAGCCTCCAGCAGCACTGAATGTGCGTTCCGAAAGAACGCTGGGTGCAGGACAGGCCAGTAGCTCAATTGCATACTGTGCAAGCTCTGGCCAGTGATCCATCCTCAAGACCCAGTAACCCAAAGGATTTTCGGTGGGAAAGGTGTCCAAGTCAGATCTTGCCCCTAGGTATTCCTGCACCATGTAAAACAGACGCTAGCGATGGTTGCTGGAACCGATCATACCTTGGGGCTGTGGACTAAAAAATTGTCTGAACGCATCGGTCAGACGGCCACCTTCTCCACCGCTCCTTCTTTGACTGACCGAAGCCTCAGCAACACGTTGTCCAGAAACAGGAGTTTGTAACCTCCCAGTCTCTGGGAACGCTTTGCACAGACCTTTCTGCGAGGCCTCCCGAAGATGTTTCATCCTCTGCTTCCTCTGCGACGGTAAGATAAGGTCCGCAACCTTACCCTTGTAACGTGGATCAAGGAGGGTTGCCAGCCAGTAACGATCCCCCTCCTTGATACCACGTATACGAGGATCCTTCCGCAGGCTTTGCAGGATCAGGGAGGCTATGCAGCGTAGGTTTGCTGAGGCATTCGGTCCAGAGTCCTCTGGGTCACCAAGGACGACATGATCCGCAGCTACCTCCTCCCAGCCACGTACAAGTCCATGTGTTTCTTGGGACTGGAAATGATCCCTTAAAGACTGCTGCTGATGCTGAGTGCCAGGCTCCACCTCCATACTGACACAATCCTCCTCCTCCTTGTCCTCTTCCTGTGTGATCGGCGGGCACTCAGGAACACTGTCTGGATAAAGGGGGCCTTGAGGCTAAGGAAGTCCTCCTCTTCCTGCCTCTGTTCTGCCTCAAGTGCCCTGTCGATTATTCCACGCAGCGTGTGCTCCAACAGGTGGACAAGGGGGACAGTGTCACTGATGCATGCACTGTCACTGCTCACTATCCTCATGTCCTCCTCAAATGGTGACAGGACAGTGCATGCATCCCTGATCATGACCCACTGGCATGGGGAAAAAAACCCAAGCTCCCCTGACCCTGTCCTGGTGCCATAGTCGCACAGGTACTCATTGATGGCCCTCTGCTGCGTATGCAGCCGCTGCAGCATGGCCAACGTTGAGTTCCACTTGGTGGGCATGTCACAGATTAGGCGGTTCTTGGGCAGGTTAAATTCCTTTTGGAGGTCTGCCAGCCGAGCACTGGCATTATATGACCGGCAGAAATGCACACAGACTTTCCTGGCCAGCCTCAGGACATCCTGTAAGCCCGGGTACCTGCCCAAGAACCGCTGCACCAACAAGTTAAGGACGTGAACCAAACAGGGCACATGGGTCATTTGTCCCTGTCGGAGGGCAGAGAGGAGGTTGGTGCCATTGTCGCAAACCACCATTCCTGCCTTAAGTTGGCATGGCGTCAACAACCTCTGAACCTGCCCCTGCAGAGCTAACCAAACCTCTGCCCCAGTGTGGCTCCTGTCCCCCAAGCACACCAGCTCAAGCACCGCATGGCATCTTTTGGCCTGCATACTTGATAGCCCCTTGAACACCTACGGAGCACCGCTGGTTCCGAGGACAAAGCACAGGAAGAGGCCATGGAGGAAGAAGAAGAAGAGGAGGGGGTGGAGGAGAGAAGTGTGTCAGAATCATTAGTAGTGGCATTTTGGAGGCGTGGTGGCGGAACAACCTCCAACACTACTGCACCTTGTCCTGCATCCTTCTCAGCTGCTAGCAGAGTCACCCAATGTGCCGTGAAACTTACGTAACGTCCCTGTCCATGTCTGCTGGACCATGAGTCAGCGGTAATATGCACCTTACCGCTGACCGCCCTGTCCAGCGAGGCATGGGCATTGCCCTCCACATGCCGGTAGAGAGCCGGAATCGCCTTCCGTGAGAAAAAGTGGCGTTTGGGTACCTGCCACTGAGGAATCGCACATTCCACAAACTCACGGAAGGGGCAGAGTCTACCAACTGAAAAGGTAGCAGTTGAAGTGCTAGCAATTTTGCCAAGCTAGCATTCAACCGCTGGGCATGTGGATGGCTGGGAGAGAACTTCTTTCGGCGGTGCAGCAGCTGGGGCAGGGAAATTTGCCTGGTACAATCTGACGTCTGTGTACCGAAAGCAGATTGCCCACAAGTACTTGGCTGTGACACACCTAATTCTACACCTTCATTCCTCTCAGAGCAGGTCTCAGAGAGGACTGAAGGTATAGTGGGGTTGGAGATCTCAGCTGATGAGGAGCAAGGAGAGGTCCTCTTTGGTCTTTGGTGTGGGTCTTCTAGATACACTTGCCAACGAACGGCATGGCAGGTCAACATATGTCTGGTCAAGCATGTGGTGCCCAAGCGGGAGATGTTTTGGCCACGCGATATACGCTTGAGACATATGTTGCAAATAGCAGCGGTGCGATCTGATGCACTCGTCTCAAAAAAGGCCCACACCAAAGAACTTTTGACATAACGTGCAGAGACAAAGAATTGCGGAGCTTTGCGGTGTGATGCAGTCAGTGTGCTGCCCTTAGGCTGGCCCCTGGAGGGCATCCTGCCTCATTGGTGATGTGCCTCCTCCTCCTCCTCTCTCCTACCAGGCACCCACGTTGAGTCAGTGACCTCATCATCCCCTCCCTCCTCATCACTGGAGCACACCTGGCAGTATGCTGCAGCAGGGGGAGCATGACTGCCAGATTGCTGTCCTTCTTGGGCACCCCCTCTGTCTGTGCTCACGTTACTGCCTTCATCTAGGTCAGTATCATCATCAGAGCCTTCTAAACGCTGGACATCCTCCTGGAGCATGTACATAAAACACTGTTGTCAAACAGTTCGAGGGACTCCTCAGGAGGACATGGTGGGGCTACGGAAGGAGTCACTGATGCCATTGAGCCTTTGCCAGACAAAGTACCCTGAGCATGGGTGAGAGAGGATGAGGAGGATGAGGACGGCTTGGTCATCCACTCGACCAAGTCTTCCGCATGTTGCCAAGCGTGTCCCACGGCCACGTGCTGATGAGGATGCACCGTCTCTACGACCAGCACTGTTTTAGTGGCTTGTGACTGTCTGCCTCTCCTTGTTGCCCTTCCAGACATACTAATGGCCTGCAGTGAGATGTAGCTGCACTAAGCTGGGATATATATATGTATATATATATATATATATATGTGTATGTGTATGTGTATATGTATATATATATATATATATATATATATATATATATATATATATATATATATATATATATAGGTATGTATATATATATATATATATATATATATATATATATATATGTATATGTATATATGTATATATATATATATGTGTATATATATATATATATGTATATGTATATATATATATATATATATATATATATATATATATATATATATATATATATATATATATATATATGTATATATATATATATATATATATATATATATATATATACTGATACTGCAGCTAGCAAAATCAACTGCCTGCCTGTAGTATGAGAACACCACCAATCTTCTACAGGTAGCTTTAGATGAACACTGTGCAAAGATCGCACTACACTAACTTGTAGCTTTAGCTGACCACTGTGCAGAGGACGCACTACAACAATGTTAAAATAATTTAGCTGCCTGCGGTAGTGATCGGATCAGGAAAACACTACCAACCATCTACAGATAGCTTTAGCTGAACACTGTGCAGAGGACACACTATACTAACGTTAAAATAATGTACCTGCCTGCGGTAGTGATAGGATCAGGAAAACACCACCAACCTTCTACAGGTAGCTTAACCCGAACACTGTGAAGAGTATGCACTACACTAAAGTTAAAATAATGTAGCTGCCTGCGGTAGTGATAGGATCAGGAAAACACCACCAATCTTCTAAAGGTAGCTTTAGCTGAACACTGTTCAGGGGACCCACTACACTAACTTGTAGCTTTAGCTGAACACTGTGCAGAGGTCGCACTACACTAACTTGTAGCTTTAGCTGAACACTGTGCACTACACTAACTTGTAGCTTTAGCTGAACACTGTTCAGAGGACGCACTACACTAACTTGTAGCTTTAGCTGAAAACTGTGCAGAGGTCGCACTACACTAACTTGTAGCTTTAGCTGAACACTGTGAGGAGGACGCACTACACTAACTTGTAGCTTTAGCTGAACACTGTGAGGAGGTCACACTACTTTAACTTGTAGCTTTAGCTGAACACTGTGAGGAGGACGCACTACACTAACTTATAGCTTTAGCTGAACACTGTGCACTACACTAACTTGTAGCTTTAGCCGAACACTGTTTAGAGGACGCACTACACTAACTTGTAGCTTTAGCTGAACACTGTGAGGAGGACGCACTACTCTAACTTGCAGCTTTAACTGAACACTGTGAGGAGGACGCACTACACTAACTTGTAGCTTTAGCTGAACACTGTGCAGACTTTGCACTACACTAACTTGTAGCTTTAGCTGAACAATGTGAGGAGGACGCACTACACTAACTTGTAGCTTTAGCTGAACACTGTGAGGAGGACGCACTACACTAACTTGTAGCTTTACCTGAACACTGTGCACTACACTAACTTGTAGCTTTAGCTGAACACTGTTCAGAGGACGCACTACACTAACTTGTAGCTTTAGCTGAACACTGTGCAGAGGTTGCACTACACTAACGTTAAAACAATGTAGCTGCCTGCGGTAGTGATAGGATCAGGAAAACACCACCAACCTTCTACAGATAGCTAGAGGACGCACTACACTAACTTGTAGCTTTAGCTGAACACTGTGAAAAGGACGCACTACACTAACTTGTAGCTTTAGCTGAACACTTTGCAGAGGTTGCACTACACTAACTTGTAACTTTAGCTGAACACTGTGAGGAGGACACACTACACTAACTTGTAGCTTTAGCTGAACACTGTGTACTACACTAACTTGTAGTTTAGCTGAACACTGTTCAGAGAACGCACTACACTAACTTATAGCTTTAGCTGAACACTGTGCAGAGGTTGCACTACACTAACTTGTAGCTTTAGCTGAACACTGTGAGGAGGACGCACTACACTAACTGTAAATATACTAGTTGCCTTACTGTGGTACTAATAGGATCAGAAGAACACCAGCACTAACTTGAAGTTTAGCTGAACACTGTTCAGAGAACGCACTACACTAACTTATAGCTTTAGCTGAACACTGTGAGGAGGACGCACTACACTAACTTGTAGCTTTAGCTGAACACTGTGAGGAGGACGCACTACACTATCTTGTAGCTTTAGCTGAACACTGTGCACTACACTAACTTGTAGCTTTAGCTGAACACTGTTCAGATCACGCACTACACTAACTTGTAGCTTTAGCTGAACACTGTGCAGAGGTCGCACTACACTAACTTGTAGCTTTAGCTGAACACTGTGAGGAGGACGCACTACACTAACTTGTAGCTTTAGCTGAACACTGTGCACTACACTAACTTGTAGCTTTAGCTGAACACTGTTCAGAGGACGCACTACACTAACTTGTAGCTTTAGGTGAACACTGTGCAGAGGTCGCACTACACTAACGTGTAGCTTTAGCTGAACACTGTGAGGAGGACGCACTACACTAACTTATAGCTTTAGCTGAACACTGTGAGGAGGACGCACTACACTAACTTGTAACTTTAGCTGAACACTGTGCAGAGGTCGCACTACACTAACTTGTAGCTTTAGCTGAACACTGTGAGGAGGTCGCACTACACTAACTTGTAGCTTTAGCTGAACACTGTGGGGAGGACGCACTACACTAACTTGTAGCTTTAGCTGAACACTGTGCAAAGATCGCACTACACTAACTTGTAGCTTTAGCTGACCACTGTGCAGAGGACGCACTACACCAATGTTAAAATAATGTACCTGCCTGCGGTAGTGATAGGATCAGGAAAACACCACCAACCTTCTACAGGTAGCTTTAACTGAACACTGTGAAGAGTACGCACTACACTAAAGTTAAAATAATGTAGCTGCCTGCGGTAGTGATAGGATCAGGAAAACACCACCAACCTTCTAAAGGTAGCTTTAGCTGAACACTGTTCAGGGGACGCACTACACTAACTTGTAGCTTTAGCTGAACACTGTGCAGAGGTCGCACTACACTAACTTGTAGCTTTAGCTGAACACTGTGGGGAGGACGCACTACACTAACTTGTAGCTTTAGCTGAACACTGTGCACTACACTAACTTGTAGCTTTAGCTGAACACTGTTCAGAGGACGCACTACAGTAACTTGTAGCTTTAGCTGAAAACTGTGCAGAGGTCGCACTACACTAACTTGTAGCTTTAGCTGAACACTGTGAGGAGGACGCACTACACTAACTTGTAGCTTTAGCTGAACACTGTGAGGAGGACGCACTACACTAACTTGTTACTTTAGCTGAACACTGTGCAGAGGTCGCACTACACTAACTTGTAGCTTTAGCTGAACACTGTGAGGAGGTCACACTACTTTAACTTGTAGCTTTAGCTGAACACTGTGAGGAGGACGCACTACACTAACTTGTAGCATTAGCTGAACACTGTGCAGAGGTCGCACTACACTAACTTGTAGCTTTAGCTGAACACTGTGAGGAGGACGCACTACACTAATTGTAGCTTTAGATGAACACTGTGAGGAGGACGCACTACACTAACTTGTAGCTTTAGCTGAACACTGTGCAGAGGTCGCACTACACTAACTTGTAGCTTTAGCTGAACACTGTGAGGAGGACGCACTACACTAACTTGTAGCTTTAGCTGAACACTGTGAGAAGGACGCACTACACTAACTTGTAGCTTTAGCTAAACATTGTGCACTTCAATAACTTGTAGCTTTAGCTGAATACTGTTCAGAGGATGTACAACACTAACTTGTAGCTTTAGCTGAACACTGTGCAGAGGTCGCACTACACTAACGTTAAAATAATGTACCTGCCTGCAGTAGTGATAGGATCAGGAAAAGAACCACCAACCTTCTACAGGTAGCTTTAGCTGAACACTGTAAAGAGGACGCACGCCACTAATGTTAAAATAATGTAGCTGCCTGCGGTAGTGATAGGATCAGGAAAACACCACCAACCTTCTACAGGTAGCTTTAGCTGAACACTGTGAAGAGGACGCACTACACTAACGTTAAAATAATGTAGCTGCCTGCGGTAGTGATAGGATCAGGAAAACACCACCAACCTTCTACAGGTAGCTTTAGCTGAACACTGTGCAGAGGTCGCACTACACTGACTTGTAGCTTTAGCTGAACACTGTTCAGAGGACGCACTACATTAACTTGTAGCTTTAGCCGAAAACTGTTCAGAGGTCTCACTACACTAACTTGTAGCTTTAGCTGAACACTGTGAGGAGGATGCACTACACTAACTTGTAGCTTTAGCTGAACACTGTGCAGAGGACGCACTACACTAACTTGTAGCTTTAGCTGAACACTGTGCAGATATCGCACTATACTAACTTGTAGCTTTAGCTGAACACTGTGAGGAGGACGCACTACACTAACTTGTAGCTTTAGCTGAACCCTGTTCAGAGGATGCACTACACTAACTTGTAGCTTTAGCTGAACACTGTGCAGAGGTCGCACTACACTAACTTGTAGCTTTAGCTGAACACTGTGAGAAGGACGCACTACACTAACTTGTAGCTTTAGCTGAACACTGTGAGGAGGACGCACTACACTTACTTGTAGCTTTAGCTGAACACTGTGCAGAGGTTGCACTACACTAACTTGTAGCTTTAGCTGAACACTGTGAGGAGGACGCACTACACTAACTTGTAGCTTTAGCTGAACACTGTGAGGAGGATGCACTACACTAACTTGTAGCTTTAGCTGAACACTGTGCACTACACTAACTTGTAGCTTTAGCTGAACACTGTTCAGAGGACGCACTACACTAACTTGTAGCTTTAGCTGAACACTGTGCAGAGGTCGCACTACACTAACTTGTAGCTTTAGCTGAACACTGTGAGGAGGACGCACTACACTAACTTGTAGCTTTAGCTGAACACTGTGCAGAGGTCGCACTACACTAACTTGTAGCTTTAGCTGAACAATGTGAGGCGGACGCACTACACTAACTTGTAGCTTTACCTGAACACTGTGCACTACACTAACTTGTAGCTTTAGCTGAACACTGTTCAGAGGACGCACTACACTAACTTGTAGCTTTAGCTGAACACTGTGCAGAGGTCGCACTACACTAACGTTAAAATAATGTAGCTGCCTGCGGTAGTGATAGGATCAGGAAAACACCACCAACCTTCTACAGGTAGCTTTAGCTGAACACTGTGAAGAGGACGCACTACACTAACTTGTAGCTTTAGCTGAACACTGTGAGGAGGACACACTACACTAACTTATAGCTTTAGCTGAACACTGTGCACTACACTAACTTGTAGCTTTAGCCGAACACTGTTTAGAGGTCGCACTACACTAACTTGTAGCTTTAGCTGAACACTGTGCAGAGGACGCACTACACTAACTTGTAGCTTTAGCTGAACACTGTGCAGAGGTTGCATTATACTAACTTGTAGCTTTAGCTGAACACTGTGAGGAGGACACACTACACTAACTTGTAGCTTTAGCTGAACACTGTGAGGAGGATGCACTACACTAACTTGTAGCTTTAGCTGAACACTGTGCACTACACTAACTTGTAGCTTTAGCTGAACACTGTTCAGAGGACGCACTACACTAACTTGTAGCTTTAGCTGAACACTGTGCAGAGGTCGCACTACACTAACGTTAAAATAATGTAGCTGCCTGCGGTATTGATAGGATCAGGAAAACACCACCAACCTTCTACAGGTAGCTTTAGCTGAACACTGTGAAGAGGACGCACTACACTAACTTGTAGCTTTAGCTGAACACTGTGAGGAAGGACACACTACACTAACTTATAGCTTTAGCTGAACACTGTGCACTACACTAACTTGTAGCTTTAGCCGAACACTGTTTAGAGGACGCACTACACTAACTTGTAGCTTTAGCTGAACACTGTGCAGAGGACGCACTACACTAACTTGTAGCTTTAGCTGAACACTGTGCAGATATCGCACTACACTAACTTGTAGCTTTAGCTGAACACTGTGATGAGGACGCACTACACTAACTTGTAGCTTTAGCTGAACACTGTGAGGAGGATGCACTACAGTAACTTGTAGCTTTAGCAGAACACTGTGCACTACACTAACTTGTAGCTTTAGCTGAACACTGTTCAGAGGACGCACTACACTAACTTGTAGCTTTAGCTGAACACTGTGCAGTGGTCACACTACACTAACTTATAGCTTTAGCTGAACACTGTTCAGAGGACGCACTACACTAACTTGTAGCTTTAGCTGAACACTGTTCAGAGGACGCACTACACTAACTTGTAGCTTTAGCTGAACACTGTGAGGAGGTCGCACTACACTAACTTGTAGCTTTAGCTGAACACTGTGGGGAGGACGCACTACACTAACTTGTAGCTTTAGCTGAACACTGTGCAAAGATCGCACTACACTAACTTGTAGCTTTAGCTGACCACTGTGCAGAGGACGCACTACAACAATGTTAAAATAATTTAGCTGCCTGCGGTAGTGATCGGATCAGGAAAACACTACCAACCATCTACAGATAGCTTTAGCTGAACACTGTGCAGAGGACACACTATACTAACGTTAAAATAATGTACCTGCCTGCGGTAGTGATAGGATCAGGAAAACACCACCAACCTTCTACAGGTAGCTTAACCCGAACACTGTGAAGGGTATGCACTACACTAAAGTTAAAATAATGTAGCTGCCTGCGGTAGTGATAGGATCAGGAAAACACCACCAATCTTCTAAAGGTAGCTTTAGCTGAACACTGTTCAGGGGACCCACTACACTAACTTGTAGCTTTAGCTGAACACTGTGCAGAGGTCGCACTACACTAACTTGTAGCTTTAGCTGAACACTGTGCACTACACTAACTTGTAGCTTTAGCTGAACACTGTTCAGAGGACGCACTACACTAACTTGTAGCTTTAGCTGAAAACTGTGCAGAGGTCGCACTACACTAACTTGTAGCTTTAGCTGAACACTGTGAGGAGGACGCACTACACTAACTTGTAGCTTTAGCTGAACACTGTGAGGAGGACGCACTACACTAACTTGTAACTTTAGCTGAACACTGTGCAGAGGTCGCACTACACTAACTTGTAGCTTTAGCTGAACACTGTGAGGAGGTCACACTACTTTAACTTGTAGCTTTAGCTGAACACTGTGAGGAGGACGCACTACACTAACTTATAGCTTTAGCTGAACACTGTGCACTACACTAACTTGTAGCTTTAGCCGAACACTGTTTAGAGGACGCACTACACTAACTTGTAGCTTTAGCTGAACACTGTGAGGAGGACGCACTACTCTAACTTGCAGCTTTAACTGAACACTGTGAGGAGGACGCACTACACTAACTTGTAGCTTTAGCTGAACACTGTGCAGACTTTGCACTACACTAACTTGTAGCTTTAGCTGAACAATGTGAGGAGGACGCACTACACTAACTTGTAGCTTTAGCTGAACACTGTGAGGAGGACGCACTACACTAACTTTTAGCTTTACCTGAACACTGTGCACTACACTAACTTGTAGCTTTAGCTGAACACTGTTCAGAGGACGCACTACACTAACTTGTAGCTTTAGCTGAACACTGTGCAGAGGTTGCACTACACTAACGTTAAAACAATGTAGCTGCCTGCGGTAGTGATAGGATCAGGAAAACACCACCAACCTTCTACAGATAGCTAGAGGACGCACTACACTAACTTGTAGCTTTAGCTGAACACTGTGAAAAGGACGCACTACACTAACTTGTAGCTTTAGCTGAACACTTTGCAGAGGTTGCTCTACACTAACTTGTAACTTTAGCTGAACACTGTGAGGAGGACACACTACACTAACTTGTAGCTTTAGCTGAACACTGTGTACTACACTAACTTGTAGTTTAGCTGAACACTGTTCAGAGAACGCACTACACTAACTTATAGCTTTAGCTGAACACTGTGCAGAGGTTGCACTACACTAACTTGTAGCTTTAGCTGAAAACTGTGATGAGGACGCACTACACTAACTGTAAATATACTAGTTGCCTTACTGTGGTACTAATAGGATCAGAAGAACACAAGCACTAACTTGTAGTTTAGCTGAACACTGTTCAGAGAACGCACTACACTAACTTATAGCTTTAGCTGAACACTGTGAGGAGGACGCACTACACTAACTTGTAGCTTTAGCTGAACACTGTGAGGAGGACGCACTACACTATCTTGTAGCTTTAGCTGAACACTGTGCACTACACTAACTTGTAGCTTTAGCTGAACACTGTTCAGATCACGCACTACACTAACTTGTAGCTTTAGCTGAACACTGTGCAGAGGTCGCACTACACTAACTTGTAGCTTTAGCTGAACACTGTGAGGAGGACGCACTACTCTAACTTGTAGCTTTAGCTGAACACTGTGAGGAGGACGCACTACACTAACTTGTAGCTTTAGCTGAACACTGTGCAGACTTTGCACTACACTAACTTGTAGCTTTAGCTGAACACTGTGCAGAGGTCGCACTACACTAACTTGTAGCTTTAGCTGAACACTGTGAGGAGGACGCACTACACTAACTTGTAGCTTTAGCTGAACACTGTGCACTACACTAACTTGTAGCTTTAGCTGAACACTGTTCAGAGGACGCACTACACTAACTTGTAGCTTTAGGTGAACACTGTGCAGAGGTCGCACTACACTAACGTGTAGCTTTAGCTGAACACTGTGAGGAGGACGCACTACACTAACTTATAGCTTTAGCTGAACACTGTGAGGAGGACGCACTACACTAACTTGTAACTTTAGCTGAACACTGTGCAGAGGTCGCACTACACTAACTTGTAGCTTTAGCTGAACACTGTGAGGAGGTCGCACTACACTAACTTGTAGCTTTAGCTGAACACTGTGGGGAGGACGCACTACACTAACTTGTAGCTTTAGCTGAACACTGTGCAAAGATCGCACTACACTAACTTGTAGCTTTAGCTGACCACTGTGCAGAGGACGCACTACACCAATGTTAAAATAATGTACCTGCCTGCGGTAGTGATAGGATCAGGAAAACACCACCAACCTTCTACAGGTAGCTTTAACTGAACACTGTGAAGAGTACGCACTACACTAAAGTTAAAATAATGTAGCTGCCTGCGGTAGTGATAGGATCAGGAAAACACCACCAACCTTCTAAAGGTAGCTTTAGCTGAACACTGTTCAGGGGACGCACTACACTAACTTGTAGCTTTAGCTGAACACTGTGCAGAGGTCGCACTACACTAACTTGTAGCTTTAGCTGAACACTGTGGGAAGGACGCACTACACTAACTTGGAGCTTTAGCTGAACACTGTGCACTACACTAACTTGTAGCTTTAGCTGAACACTGTTCAGAGGACGCACTACACTAACTTGTAGCTTTAGCTGAAAACTGTGCAGAGGTCGCACTACACTAACTTGTAGCTTTAGCTGAACACTGTGAGGAGGACGCACTACACTAACTTGTAGCTTTAGCTGAACACTGTGAGGAGGACGCACTACACTAACTTGTAGCTTTAGCTGAACACTGTGAGGAGGTCACACTACTTTAACTTGTAGCTTTAGCTGAACACTGTGAGGAGGACGCACTACACTAACTTGTAGCATTAGCTGAACACTGTGCAGAGGTCGCACTACACTAACTTGTAGCTTTAGCTGAACACTGTGAGGAGGACGCACTACACTAATTGTAGCTTTAGATGAACACTGTTCAGAGGACGCACTACACTAACTTGTAGCTTTAGCTGAACACTGTGCAGAGGTCGCACTACACTAACTTGTAGCTTTAGCTGAACACTGTGAGGAGGACGCACTACACTAACTTGTAGCTTTAGTTGAACACTGTGAGAAGGACGCACTACACTAACTTGTAGCTTTAGCTAAACATTGTGCACTTCAATAACTTGTAGCTTTAGCTGAATACTGTTCAGAGGATGTACAACACTAACTTGTAGCTTTAGCTGAACACTGTGCAGAGGTCGCACTACACTAACGTTAAAATAATGTACCTGCCTGCAGTAGTGATAGGATCAGGAAAAGAACCACCAATCTTCTACAGGTAGCTTTAGCTGAACACTGTAAAGAGGACGCACGCCACTAATGTTAAAATAATGTAGCTGCCTGCGGTAGTGATAGGATCAGGAAAACACCACCAACCTTCTACAGGTAGCTTTAGCTGAACACTGTAAAGAGGACGCACTACACTAACGTTAAAATAATGTAGCTGCCTGCGGTAGTGATAGGATCAGGAAAACACCACCAACCTTCTACAGGTAGCTTTAGCTGAACACTGTGCAGAGGTCGCACTACACTGACTTGTAGCTTTAGCTGAACACTGTTCAGAGGACGCACTACATTAACTTGTAGCTTTAGCCGAAAACTGTTCAGAGGTCTCACTACACTAACTTGTAGCTTTAGCTGAACACTGTGAGGAGGATGCACTACACTAACTTGTAGCTTTAGCTGAACACTGTGCAGAGGACGCACTACACTAACTTGTAGCTTTAGCTGAACACTGTGCAGATATCGCACTATACTAACTTGTAGCTTTAGCTGAACACTGGGAGGAGGACGCACTACACTAACTTGTAGCTTTAGCTGAACCCTGTTCAGAGGATGCACTACACTAACTTGTAGCTTTAGCTGAACACTGTGCAGAGGTCGCACTACACTAACTTGTAGCTTTAGCTGAACACTGTGAGAAGGACGCACTACACTAACTTGTAGCTTTAGCTGAACACTGCGAGGAGGACGCACTACACTAACTTGTAGCTTTAGCTGAACACTGTGCAGAGGTTGCACTACACTAACTTGTAGCTTTAGCTGAACACTGTGAGGAGGACGCACTACACTAACTTGTAGCTTTACCTGAACACTGTGAGGAGGATGCACTACACTAACTTGTAGCTTTAGCTGAACACTGTGCACTACACTAACTTGTAGCTTTAGCTGAACACTGTTCAGAGGACGCACTACACTAACTTGTAGCTTTAGCTGAACACTGTGCAGAGGTCGCACTACACTAACTTGTAGCTTTAGCTGAACACTGTGAGGAGGACGCACTACACTAACTTGTAGCTTTAGCTGAACACTGTGCAGAGGTCGCACTACACTAACTTGTAGCTTTAGCTGAACAATGTGAGGAGGACGCACTACACTAACTTGTAGCTTTACCTGAACACTGTGCACTACACTAACTTGTAGCTTTAGCTGAACACTGTTCAGAGGACGCACTACACTAACTTGTAGCTTTAGCTGAACACTGTGCAGAGGTCGCACTACACTAACGTTAAAATAATGTAGCTGCCTGCGGTAGTGATAGGATCAGGAAAACACCACCAACCTTCTACAGGTAGCTTTAGCTGAACACTGTGAAGAGGACGCACTACACTAACTTGTAGCTTTAGCTGAACACTGTGAGGAGGACACACTACACTAACTTATAGCTTTAGCTGAACACTGTGCACTACACTAACTTGTAGCTTTAGCCGAACACTGTTTAGAGGACGCACTACACTAACTTGTAGCTTTAGCTGAACACTGTGCAGAGGACGCACTACACTAACTTGTAGCTTTAGCTGAACACTGTGCAGAGGTTGCACTACACTAACTTGTAGCTTTAGCTGAACACTGTGAGGAGGACACGCTACACTAACTTGTAGCTTTAGCTGAACACTGTGCACTACACTAACTTGTAGCTTTAGCTAAACACTGTTCAGAGGACGCACTACACTAACTTGTAGCTTTAGCTGAACACTGTGCAGAGGTCGCACTACACTAACGTTAAAATAATGTAGCTGCCTGCGGTAGTGATAGGATCAGGAAAACACCACCAACCTTCTACAGGTAGCTTTAGCTGAACACTGTGAAGAGGACGCACTACACTAACTTGTAGCTTTAGCTGAACACTGTGAGGAGGACACACTACACTAACTTATAGCTTTAGCTGAACACTGTGCACTACACTAACTTGTAGCTTTAGCCGAACACTGTTTAGAGGACGCACTACACTAACTTGTAGCTTTAGCTGAACACTGTGCAGAGGACGCACTACACTAACTTGTAGCTTTAGCTGAACACTGTGCAGATATCGCACTACACTAACTTGTACCGTGTTTCCCCGAAAGTAAGACAGTGTCTTACTTTCTTTTTATCCCTAAAAGCCCCACTATGTCTTACTTTCGGGGTATGTCTTATATTGGGAAAAAAAAATTTTTTTTATTCTTTATTGCAATATTTTTTTTTTTTTTTTTTTTTTTTTAATCAGCCCTGTTGGGGGGCTTTGGTGAGATATCAGGGGTCTTAACAGACCTCTGATATCTCCCCCTTGAGACAGAGAAAGAGACAGAGGATAGAGATTCCCCAGTCCCTTTCTCTGCAGCGTCAGCTGCTCTGAGAATGAAAGGAGAGAAGACATCGGCTTCTCTCCATTCATAAACTGACACATTGTAATCACAGGAGATTACAATGTTTCAGTTATGTGAATGGACAGAGTCAGCTGACTCTGTCTATTCACAAGGGAAGGAGGGGGAGGACGGAGGAACGGAGGGGGAGAACGGAGGGGACAGAGAAGGAGGGGGGAACGGAGGGGACAGCGGGGAGGCACAGAGGAGGAAAGCGGAACGGAGGGGGAGAACGGAGGGGACAGAGAAGGAGGGGGAGAACGGAGGGGACAGAGAAGGAGGGGAGAACGGAGGGGACAGCTGGGAGGCACAGAGGAGGAAAGCGGAACGGAGGGGGAGAACGGAGGGGAACAGAGAAGGAGGGGGGAACGGAGGGGACAGCGGGGAGGCACAGAGGAGGAAAGCGGAACGGAGGGGGAGAACGGAGGGGGACAGAGAAGGAGGGGTACCGCACTTCACTGCAGGCAAATCCCCCCGTGTTTCCCCGAAAGTAAGACATATGTCTTACTTTCGGGGTATGGCTTATATTAGCTGACCCCTCTGAAACTCCCGATACGTCTTACAATCGGGGGTGTCTTACTATCGGGGAAACACGGTAGCTTTAGCTGAACACTGTGATGAGGACGCACTACACTAACTTGTAGCTTTAGCTGAACACTGTGAGGAGGATGCACTACAGTAACTTGTAGCTTTAGCAGAACACTGTGCACTACACTAACTTGTAGCTTTAGCTGAACACTGTTCAGAGGACGCACTACACTAACTTGTAGCTTTAGCTGAACACTGTGCAGAGGTAACACTACACTAACTTGTAGCTTTAGCTGAACACTGTTCAAAGGACGCACTACACTAACTTGTAGCTTTAGCTGAACACTGTTCAGAGGACGCACTACACTAACTTGTAGCTTTAGCTGAACACTGTCCAGAGGTCGCACTACACTAACTTGTAGCTTTAGCTGAACACTGTGAGAAGGACGCACTACACTAACTTGTAGCTTTAGCTGAACACTGTGAGGAGGACGCACTACACTAACATGTAGCTTTAGCTGAACACTGTGCAGAGGTTGCACTACACTAACTTGTAGCTTTAGCTGAACACTGTGAGGGGGACGCACTACACTAACTTGTAGCTTTAGCTGAACACTGTGAGGAGGATGCACTACACTAACTTGTAGCTTTAGCTGAACACTGTGCACTACACTAACTTGTAGCTTTAGTTGAACACTGTTCAGAGGACGCACTATACTAACTTGTAGCTTTAGCTGAACACTGTGCAGAGGTCGCACTACACTAACTTGTAGCTTTAGCTGAACAATGTGAGGAGGACGCACTACACTAACTTGTAGCTTTAGCTGAACACTGTGCAGAGGTCACACTACACTAACTCGTAGCTTTAGCTGAACACTGTTCAGAGGACGCACTACACTAACTTGTAGCTTTAGCTGAACACTGTTCAGAGGACGCACTACACTAACTTGTAGCTTTAGCTGAACACTGTCCAGAGGTCGCACTACACTAACTTGTAGCTTTTGCTGAACACTGTGAGAAGGACGCACTACACTAACTTGTAGCTTTAGCTGAACACTGTGAGGAGGACGCACTACACTAACATGTAGCTTTAGCTGAACACTGTGCAGAGGTTGCACTACACTAACTTGTAGCTTTAGCTGAACACTGTGAGGAGGACGCACTACACTAACTTGTAGCTTTAGCTGAACACTGTGAGGAGGATGCACTACACTAACTTGTAGCTTTAGCTGAACACTGTGCACGACACTAACTTGTAGCTTTAGTTGAACACTGTTCAGAGGACGCACTATACTAACTTGTAGCTTTAGCTGAACACTGTGCAGAGGTCGCATTACACTAACTTGTAGCTTTAGCTGAACAATGTGAGGAGGACGCACTACACTAACTTGTAGCTTTAGCTGAACACTGTGAGGAGGACACACTACACTAACTTGTAGCTTTAGCTGAACACTGTGCACTACACTAACTTGTAGCTTTAGCTGAACACTGTTCAGAGGACGCACTGCACTAACTTGTAGCTTTAGCTGAACACTGTGCAGAGGTCGCACTACAATAACTTGTAGCTTTAGCTGAACTCTGTTCAGAGGACGCACTACACTAACTTGTAGCTTTAGCTGAACACTGTGCACTACACTAACTTGTAGCTTTAGCTGAACACTGTTCAGAGGTCGCACTACACTAAATTGTAGCTTCAGCTGAACACTGTGAGGAGGATGCACTACACTAACTTGTAGCTTTAGCTGAACACTGTGCAAAGGACGCACTACACTAACTTGTAGCTTTATCTGAACACTGTGCAGATATCGCACTACACTAACTTGTTGCTTTAGCTGAACACTGTGAGGAGGACACACTACACTAACTTGTAGCTTTAGCTGAACACTGTGCACTACACTAACTTGTAGCTTTAGCTGAACACTGTTCAGAGGACGCACTACACTAACTTGTAGCTTTAGCTGAACAATGTTCAGAGGACGCACTACACTAACTTGTAGCTTTAGCTGAACACTGTTCAGAGGATGCACTACACTAACTTGTAGCTTTAGCTGAACACTGTGCAGAGATCGCACTACACTAACTTGTAGCTTTAGCTGAACACTGTGAGAAGGACGCACTACACTAACTTGTAGCTTTAGCTGAACACTGTGAGGAGGACGCACTACACTAACTTGTAACTTTAGCTGAACACTGTGCAGAGGTCGCACTACACTAACTTGTAGCTTTAGCTGAACACTGTGAGAAGGACGCACTACACTAACTTGTAGCTTTAGCTGAACACTGTGAGGAGGACGCACTACACTAACTTGTAGCTTTAGCTGAACACTATGCAGAGATCGCACTACACTAACTTGTAGCTTTAGCTTAACACTGTGAGAAGGACGCACTACACTAACTTGTAGCTTTAGCTGAACACTGTGAGGAGGACGCACTACACTAACTTGTAACTTTAGCTGAACACTGTGCAGAGGTCGCACTACACTAACTTGTAGCTTTAGCTGAACACTGTGAGAAGGACGCACTACACTAACTTGTAGCTTTAGCTGAACACTGTGAGGAGGACGCACTACACTAACTTGTCGCTTTAGCTGAACACTGTTCACTTCACTAACTTGTAGCTTTAGCTGAACACTGTTCAGATCACGCACTACACTAACTTGTAGCTTTAGCTGAACACTGTGCAGAGGTCCCACTACACTAACTTGTAGCTTTACCTGAACACTGTGCACTACACTAACTTGTAGCTTTAGCTGAACACTGTGCAGAGGTTGCACTACACTAACGTTAAAACAATGTAGCTGCCTGCGGTAGTGATAGGATCAGGAAAACACCACCAACCTTCTACAGTTAGCTAGAGGATGCACTACACTAACTTGTAGCTTTAGCTGAACACTGTGAAGAGGACGCACTACACTAACTTGTAGCTTTAGCTGAACACTGTGCAGAGGACGCACTACACTAACTTGTAGCTTTAGCTGAACACTTTGCAGATATCGCACTACACTAACTTGTAGCTTTAGCTGAACACTGTGATGAGGACGCACTACACTAACTTGTAGCTTTAGCTGAACACTGTGAGGAGGATGCACTACACTAACTTGTAGCTTTAGCAGAACACTGTGCACTACACTAACTTGTAGCTTTAGCTGAACACTGTTCAGAGGACGCACTACACTAACTTGTAGCTTTAGCTGAACACTGTGCAGAGGTCACACTACACTAACTTGTAGCTTTAGCTGAACACTGTTCAGAGGACGCACTACACTAACTTGTAGCTTTAGCTGAACACTGTTCAGAGGACGCACTACACTAACTTGTAGCTTTAGCTGAACACTGTCCAGAGGTCGCACTACACTAACTTGTAGCTTTAGCTGAACACTGTGAGGAGGACGCACTACACTAACATGTAGCTTTAGCTGAACACTGTGCAGAGGTTGCACTACACTAACTTGTAGCTTTAGCTGAACACTGTGAGGAGGACGCACTACACTAACTTGTAGCTTTAGCTGAACACTGTGAGGAGGACGCACTACACTAACTTGTCGCTTTAGCTGAACACTGTTCACTTCACTAACTTGTAGCTTTAGCTGAACACTGTTCAGATCACGCACTACACTAACTTGTAGCTTTAGCTGAACACTGTGCAGAGGTCCCACTACACTAACTTGTAGCTTTACCTGAACACTGTGCACTACACTAACTTGTAGCTTTAGCTGAACACTGTGCAGAGGTTGCACTACACTAACGTTAAAACAATGTAGCTGCCTGCGGTAGTGATAGGATCAGGAAAACACCACCAACCTTCTACAGTTAGCTAGAGGATGCACTACACTAACTTGTAGCTTTAGCTGAACACTGTGAAGAGGACGCACTACACTAACTTGTAGCTTTAGCTGAACACTGTGCAGAGGACGCACTACACTAACTTGTAGCTTTAGCTGAACACTTTGCAGATATCGCACTACACTAACTTGTAGCTTTAGCTGAACACTGTGATGAGGACGCACTACACTAACTTGTAGCTTTAGCTGAACACTGTGAGGAGGATGCACTACACTAACTTGTAGCTTTAGCAGAACACTGTGCACTACACTAACTTGTAGCTTTAGCTGAACACTGTTCAGAGGACGCACTACACTAACTTGTAGCTTTAGCTGAACACTGTGCAGAGGTCACACTACACTAACTTGTAGCTTTAGCTGAACACTGTTCAGAGGACGCACTACACTAACTTGTAGCTTTAGCTGAACACTGTTCAGAGGACGCACTACACTAACTTGTAGCTTTAGCTGAACACTGTCCAGAGGTCGCACTACACTAACTTGTAGCTTTAGCTGAACACTGTGAGGAGGACGCACTACACTAACATGTAGCTTTAGCTGAACACTGTGCAGAGGTTGCACTACACTAACTTGTAGCTTTAGCTGAACACTGTGAGGAGGACGCACTACACTAACTTGTAGCTTTAGCTGAACACTGTGAGGAGGATGCACTACACTAACTTGTAGCTTTTGCTGAACACTGTGCACTACACTAACTTGTAGCTTTAGCTGAACACTGTTCAGAGGACGCACTACACTAACTTGTAGCTTTAGCTGAACACTGTGCAGAGGTCGCACTACACTAACTTGTAGCTTTAGCTGAACACTGTGAGGAGGACGCACTACACTAACTTGTAGCTTTAGCTGAACACTGTGCAGAGGTCGCACTACACTAACTTGTAGCTTTAGCTGAACAATGTGAGGAGGACGCACTACACTAACTTGTAGCTTTAGCTGAACACTGTGAGGAGGACACACTACACTAACTTGTAGCTTTAGCTGAACACTGTGCAGAGGTCGCACTACACTAACGATAAAATAATGTAGCTGCCTGCGGTAGTGATAGGATCAGGAAAACACCACCAACCTTCTACAGGTAGCTTTAGCTGAACACTGTGAAGAGGACGCACTACACTAACTTGTAGCTTTAGCTGAACACTGTGAGGAGGACACACTACACTAACTTGTAGCTTTAGCTGAACACTGTTCAGAGGATGCACTGCACTAACTTGTAGCTTTAGCTGAACACTGTGCAGAGGTCGCACTACAATAACTTGTAGCTTTAGCTGAACACTGTTCAGAGGACGCACTACACTAACTTGTAGCTTTAGCTGAACACTGTGCACTACACTAACTTGTAGCTTTAGCTGAACACTGTTCAGAGGACGCACTACACTAACTTGTAGCTTTAGCCGAAAACTGTTCAGAGGTCGCACTACACTAAATTGTAGCTTCAGCTGAACACTGTGAGGAGGATGCACTACACTAACTTGTAGCTTTAGCTGAACACTGTGCAAAGGACGCACTACACTAACTTGTTGCTTTAGCTGAACACTGTGAGGAGGACGCACTACACTAACTTGTAGCTTTAGCTGAACACTGTGCACTACACTAACTTGTAGCTTTAGCTGAACAATGTTCAGAGGACGCACTACACTAACTTGTAGCTTTAGCTGAACACTGCTCAGAGGATGCACTACACTAACTTGTAGCTTTAGCTGAACACTGTGCAGAGATCGCACTACACTAACTTGTAGCTTTAGCTGAACACTGTGAGAAGGACGCACTACACTAACTTGTAGCTTTAGCTGAACACTGTGAGGAGGACGCACTACACTAACTTGTAACTTTAGCTGAACACTGTGCAGAGGTCGCACTACACTAACTTGTAGCTTTAGCTGAACACTGTGAGGAGGACGCACTACACTAACTTGTAGCTTTAGCTGAACACTGTGAGGAGGACGCACTACACTAACTTGTAGCTTTAGCTGAACACTGTTCACTACACTAACTTGTAGCTTTAGCTGAACACTGTTCAGATGACGCACTACACTAACTTGTAGGTTTAGCTGAACACTGTCCAGAGGTCGCACTACACTAACTTGTAGCTTTAGCTGAACACTGTGAGAAGGACGCACTACACTAACTTGTAGCTTTAGCTGAACACTGTGAGGAGGACGCACTACACTAACATGTAGCTTTAGCTGAACACTGTGCAGAGGTTGCACTACACTAACTTGTAGCTTTAGCTGAACACTGTGAGGAGGACGCACTACACTAACTTGTAGCTTTAGCTGAACACTGTGAGGAGGATGCACTACACTAACTTGTAGCTTTAGCTGAACACTGTGCACTACACTAACTTGTAGCTTTAGTTGAACACTGTTCAGAGGATGCACTATACTAACTTGTAGCTTTAGCTGAACACTGTGCAGAGGTCGCATTACACTAACTTGTAGCTTTAGCTGAACAATGTGAGGAGGACGCACTACACTAACTTGTAGCTTTAGCTGAACACTGTGAGGAGGACACACTACACTAACTTGTAGCTTTAGCTGAACACTGTGCACTACACTAACTTGTAGCTTTAGCTGAACACTGTTCAGAGGACGCACTGCACTAACTTGTAGCTTTAGCTGAACACTGTGCAGAGGTCGCACTACAATAACTTGTAGCTTTAGCTGAACTCTTTTCAGAGGACGCACTACACTAACTTGTAGCTTTAGCTGAACACTGTGCACTACACTAACTTGTAGCTTTAGCTGAACACTGTTCAGAGGTCGCACTACACTAAATTGTAGCTTCAGCTGAACACTGTGAGGAGGATGCACTACACTAACTTGTAGCTTTAGCTGAACACTGTGCAAAGGACGCACTACACTAACTTGTAGCTTTAGCTGAACACTGTGCAGAGGTCGCACTACACTAACGTTAAAATAATGTAGCTGCCTGCGGTAGTGATAGGATCAGGAAAACACCACCAACCTTCTACAGGTAGCTTTAGCTGAACACTGTGAAGAGGACGCACTACACTAACTTGTAGCTTTAGCTGAACACTGTGAGGAGGACACACTACACTAACTTATAGCTTTAGCTGAACACTGTGCACTACACTAACTTGTAGCTTTAGCCGAACACTGTTTAGAGGACGCACTACACTAACTTGTAGCTTTAGCTGAACACTGTGCAGAGGACGCACTACACTAACTTGTAGCTTTAGCTGAACACTGTGCAGATATCGCACTACACTAACTTGTAGCTTTAGCTGAACACTGTGATGAGGACGCACTACACTAACTTGTAGCTTTAGCTGAACACTGTGAGGAGGATGCACTACAGTAACTTGTAGCTTTAGCAGAACACTGTGCACTACACTAACTTGTAGCTTTAGCTGAACACTGTTCAGAGGACGCACTACACTAACTTGTAGCTTTAGCTGAACACTGTGCAGTGGTCACACTACACTAACTTGTAGCTTTAGCTGAACACTGTTCAGAGGACGCACTACACTAACTTGTAGCTTTAGCTGAACACTGTTCAGAGGACGCACTACACTAACTTGTAGCTTTAGCTGAACACTGTGAGGAGGTCGCACTACACTAACTTGTAGCTTTAGCTGAACACTGTGGGGAGGACGCACTACACTAACTTGTAGCTTTAGCTGAACACTGTGCAAAGATCGCACTACACTAACTTGTAGCTTTAGCTGACCACTGTGCAGAGGACGCACTACACCAATGTTAAAATAATTTAGCTGCCTGCGGTAGTGATCGGATCAGGAAAACACTACCAAGCATCTACAGATAGCTTTAGCTGAACACTGTGCAGAGGACACACTATACTAACGTTAAAATAATGTACCTGCCTGCGGTAGTGATAGGATCAGGAAAACACCACCAACCTTCTACAGGTAGCTTTAACTGAACACTGTGAAGAGTACGCACTACACTAAAGTTAAAATAATGTAGCTGCCTGCGGTAGTGATAGGATCAGGAAAACACCACCAACCTTCTAAAGGTAGCTTTAGCTGAACACTGTTCAAGGGACGCACTACACTAACTTGTAGCTTTAGCTGAACACTGTGCAGAGGTCGCACTACACTAACTTGTAGCTTTAGCTGAACACTGTGGGGAGGACGCACTACACTAACTTGTAGCTTTAGCTGAACACTGTGCACTACACTAACTTGTAGCTTTAGCTGAACACTGTTCAGAGGACGCACTACACTAACTTGTAGCTTTAGCTGAAAACTGTGCAGAGGTCGCACTACACTAACTTGTAGCTTTAGCTGAACACTGTGAGGAGGACGCACTACACTAACTTGTAGCTTTAGCTGAACACTGTGAGGAGGACGCACTACACTAACTTGTAACTTTAGCTGAACACTGTGCAGAGGTCGCACTACACTAACTTGTAGCTTTAGCTGAACACTGTGAGGAGGTCACACTACTTTAACTTGTAGCTTTAGCTGAACACTGTGAGGAGGACGCACTACACTAACTTGTAGCATTAGCTGAACACTGTGCAGAGGTCGCACTACACTAACTTGTAGCTTTAGCTGAACACTGTGAGGAGGACGCACTACACTAATTGTAGCTTTAGATGAACACTGTTCAGAGGACGCACTACACTAACTTGTAGCTTTAGCTGAACACTGTGCAGAGGTCGCACTACACTAACTTGTAGCTTTAGCTGAACACTGTGAGGAGGACGCACTACACTAACTTGTAGCTTTAGTTGAACACTGTGAGAAGGACGCACTACACTAACTTGTAGCTTTAGCTAAACATTGTGCACTTCAATAACTTGTAGCTTTAGCTGAATACTGTTCAGAGGATGTACAACACTAACTTGTAGCTTTAGCTGAACACTGTGCAGAGGTCGCACTACACTAACGTTAAAATAATGTACCTGCCTGCAGTAGTGATAGGATCAGGAAAAGAACCACCAATCTTCTACAGGTAGCTTTAGCTGAACACTGTAAAGAGGACGCACGCCACTAATGTTAAAATAATGTAGCTGCCTGCGGTAGTGATAGGATCAGGAAAACACCACCAACCTTCTACAGGTAGCTTTAGCTGAACACTGTGAAGAGGACGCACTACACTAACGTTAAAATAATGTAGCTGCCTGCGGTAGTGATAGGATCAGGAAAACACCACCAACCTTCTACAGGTAGCTTTAGCTGAACACTGTGCAGAGGTCGCACTACACTGACTTGTAGCTTTAGCTGAACACTGTTCAGAGGACGCACTACATTAACTTGTAGCTTTAGCCGAAAACTGTTCAGAGGTCTCACTACACTAACTTGTAGCTTTAGCTGAACACTGTGAGGAGGATGCACTACACTAACTTGTAGCTTTAGCTGAACACTGTGCAGAGGACGCACTACACTAACTTGTAGCTTTAGCTGAACACTGTGCAGATATCGCACTATACTAACTTGTAGCTTTAGCTGAACACTGTGAGGAGGACGCACTACACTAACTTGTAGCTTTAGCTGAACCCTGTTCAGAGGATGCACTACACTAACTTGTAGCTTTAGCTGAACACTGTGCAGAGGTCGCACTACACTAACTTGTAGCTTTAGCTGAACACTGTGAGAAGGACGCACTACACTAACTTGTAGCTTTAGCTGAACACTGCGAGGAGGACGCACTACACTAACTTGTAGCTTTAGCTGAACACTGTGCAGAGGTTGCACTACACTAACTTGTAGCTTTAGCTGAACACTGTGAGGAGGACGCACTACACTAACTTGTAGCTTTAGCTGAACACTGTGAGGAGGATGCACTACACTAACTTGTAGCTTTAGCTGAACACTGTGCACTACACTAACTTGTAGCTTTAGCTGAACACTGTTCAGAGGACGCACTACACTAACTTGTAGCTTTAGCTGAACACTGTGCAGAGGTCGCACTACACTAACTTGTAGCTTTAGCTGAACACTGTGAGGAGGACGCACTACACTAACTTGTAGCTTTAGCTGAACACTGTGCAGAGGTCGCACTACACTAACTTGTAGCTTTAGCTGAACAATGTGAGGAGGACGCACTACACTAACTTGTAGCTTTACCTGAACACTGTGCACTACACTAACTTATAGCTTTAGCTGAACACTGTGAGGAGGACGCACTACACTAACTTGTAACTTTAACTGAACACTGTGCAGAGGTCGCACTACACTAACTTGTAGCTTTAGCTGAACACTGTGAGGAGGTCGCACTACACTAACTTGTAGCTTTAGCTGAACACTGTGGGGAGGACGCACTACACTAACTTGTAGCTTTAGCTGAACACTGTGCAAAGATTGCACTACACTAACTTGTAGCTTTAGCTGACCACTGTGCAGAGGACGCACTACACCAATGTTAAAATAATGTACCTGCCTGCGGTAGTGATAGGATCAGGAAAACACCACCAACCTTCTACAGGTAGCTTTAACTGAACACTGTGAAGAGTACGCACTACACTAAAGTTAAAATAATGTAGCTGCCTGCGGTAGTGATAGGATCAGGAAAACACCACCAACCTTCTAAAGGTAGCTTTAGCTGAACACTGTTCAAGGGATGCACTACACTAACTTGTAGCTTTAGCTGAACACTGTGCAGAGGTCGCACTACACTAACTTGTAGCTTTAGCTGAACACTGTGGGGAGGACGCACTACACTAACTTGTAGCTTTAGCTGAACACTGTGCACTACACTAACTTGTAGCTTTAGCTGAACACTGTTCAGAGGACGCACTACACTAACTTGTAGCTTTAGCTGAACACTGTGAGGAGGATGCACTACACTAACTTGTAGCTTTAGCTGAACACTGTTCAGAGGACGCACTACACTAACTTGTAGCTTTAGCTGAAAACTGTGCAGAGGTCGCACTACACTAACTTGTAGCTTTAGCTGAACACTGTGAGGAGGACGCACTACACTAACTTGTAGCTTTAGCTGAACACTGTGAGGAGGACGCACTACACTAACTTGTAACTTTAGCTGAACACTGTGCAGAGGTCGCACTACACTAACTTGTAGCTTTAGCTGAACACTGTGAGGAGGTCACACTACTTTAACTTGTAGCTTTAGCTGAACACTGTGAGGAGGACGCACTACACTAACTTGTAGCATTAGCTGAACACTGTGCAGAGGTCGCACTACACTAACTTGTAGCTTTAGCTGAACACTGTGAGGAGGACGCACTACACTAATTGTAGCTTTAGATGAACACTGTTCAGAGGACGCACTACACTAACTTGTAGCTTTAGCTGAACACTGTGCAGAGGTCGCACTATACTAACTTGTAGCTTTAGCTGAACACTGTGAGGAGGACGCACTACACTAACTTGTAGCTTTAGCTGAACACTGTGAGAAGGACGCACTACACTAACTTGTAGCTTTAGCTAAACATTGTGCACTTCAATAACTTGTAGCTTTAGCTGAATACTGTTCAGAGGATGTACAACACTAACTTGTAGCTTTAGCTGAACACTGTGCAGAGGTCGCACTACACTAACGTTAAAATAATGTACCTGCCTGCAGTAGTGATAGGATCAGGAAAAGAACCACCAACCTTCTACAGGTAGCTTTAGCTGAACACTGTAAAGAGGACGCACGCCACTAATGTTAAAATAATGTAGCTGCCTGCGGTAGTGATAGGATCAGGAAAACACCACCAACCTTCTACAGGTAGCTTTAGCTGAACACTGTGAAGAGGACGCACTACACTAACGTTAAAATAATGTAGCTGCCTGTGGTAGTGATAGGATCAGGAAAACACCACCAACCTTCTACAGGTAGCTTTAGCTGAACACTGTGCAGAGGTCGCACTACACTGACTTGTAGCTTTAGCTGAACACTGTTCAGAGGACGCACTACATTAACTTGTAGCTTTAGCCGAAAACTGTTCAGAGGTCTCACTACACTAACTTGTAGCTTTAGCTGAACACTGTGAGGAGGATGCACTACACTAACTTGTAGCTTTAGCTAAACACTGTGCAGAGGACGCACTACACTAACTTGTAGCTTTAGCTGAACACTGTGCAGATATCGCACTATACTAACTTGTAGCTTTAGCTGAACACTGTGAGGAGGACGCACTACACTAACTTGTAGCTTTAGCTGAACCCTGTTCAGAGGATGCACTACACTAACTTGTAGCTTTAGCTGAACACTGTGCAGAGGTCGCACTACACTAACTTGTAGCTTTAGCTGAACACTGTGAGAAGGACGCACTACACTAACTTGTAGCTTTAGCTGAACACTGTGAGGAGGACGCACTACACTAACTTGTAGCTTTAGCTGAACACTGTGCAGAGGTTGCACTACACTAACTTGTAGCTTTAGCTGAACACTGTGAGGAGGACGCACTACAATAACTTGTAGCTTTAGCTGAACACTGTGAGGAGGATGCACTACACTAACTTGTAGCTTTAGCTGAACACTGTGCACTACACTAACTTGTAGCTTTAGCTGAACACTGTTCAGAGGACGCACTACACTAACTTGTAGTTTTAGCTGAACACTGTGCAGAGGTTGCACTATACTAACTTGTAGCTTTAGCTGAACACTGTGAGGAGGACACACTACACTAACTTGTAGCTTTAGCTGAACACTGTGATAAGGATGCACTACACTAACTTGTAGCTTTAGCTGAACAATGTGCACTACACTAACTTGTAGCTTTAGCTGAACACTGTTCAGAGGACGCACTACACTAACTTGTAGCTTTAGCTAAACACTGTGCAGAGGTCGCACTACACTAACGTTAAAATAATGTAGCTGCCTGCGGTAGTGATAGGATCAGGAAAACACCACCAACCTTCTACAGGTAGCTTTAGCTGAACACTGTGAAGAGGACGCACTACACTAACTTGTAGCTTTAGCTGAACACTGTGAGGAGGACACACTACACTAACTTATAGCTTTAGCTGAAAACTGTGCACTACACTAACTTGTAGCTTTAGCCGAACACTGTTTAGAGGACGCACTACACTAACTTGTAGCTTTAGCTGAACACTGTGCAGAGGACGCACTACACTAACTTGTAGCTTTAGCTGAACACTGTGCAGATATCGCACTACACTAACTTGTAGCTTTAGCTGAACACTGTGATGAGGACGCACTATACTAACTTGTAGCTTTAGCTGAACACTGTGAGGAGGATGCACTACAGTAACTTGTAGCTTTAGCAGAACACTGTGCACTACACTAACTTGTAGCTTTAGCTGAACACTGTTCAGAGGACGCACTACACTAACTTGTAGCTTTAGCTGAACACTGTGCAGAGGTCACACTACACTAACTTGTAGCTTTAGCTGAACACTGTTCAGAGGACGCACTACACTAACTTGTAGCTTTAGCTGAACACTGTTCAGAGGACGCACTACACTAACTTGTAGCTTTAGCTGAACACTGTGAGGAGGTCGCACTACACTAACTTGTAGCTTTAGCTGAACACTGTGGGGAGGACGCACTACACTAACTTGTAGCTTTAGCTGAACACTGTGCAAAGATCGCACTACACTAACTTGTAGCTTTAGCTGACCACTGTGCAGAGGACGCACTACACCAATGTTAAAATAATTTAGCTGCCTGCGGTAGTGATCGGATCAGGAAAACACTACCAAGCATCTACAGATAGCTTTAGCTGAACACTGTGCAGAGGACACACTATACTAACGTTAAAATAATGTACCTGCCTGCGGTAGTGATAGGATCAGGAAAACACCACCAACCTTCTACAGGTAGCTTTAACTGAACACTGTGAAGAGTACGCACTACACTAAAGTTAAAATAATGTAGCTGCCTGCGGTAGTGATAGGATCAGGAAAACACCACCAACCTTCTAAAGGTAGCTTTAGCTGAACACTGTTCAGGGGACGCACTACACTAACTTGTAGCTTTAGCTGAACACTGTGCAGAGGTCGCACTACACTAACTTGTAGCTTTAGCTGAACACTGTGGGGAGGACGCACTACACTAACTTGTAGCTTTAGCTGAACACTGTGCACTACACTAACTTGTAGCTTTAGCTGAACACTGTTCAGAGGACGCACTACACTAACTTGTAGCTTTAGCTGAAAACTGTGCAGAGGTCGCACTACACTAACTTAAAGCTTTAGCTGAACACTGTGAGGAGGACGCACTACACTAACTTGTAGCTTTAGCTGAACACTGTGAGGAGGACGCACTACACTAACTTGTAACTTTAGCTGAACACTGTGCAGAGGTCGCACTACACTAACTTGTAGCTTTAGCTGAACACTGTGAGGAGGTCACACTACTTTAACTTGTAGCTTTAGCTGAACACTGTGAGGAGGACGCACTACACTAACTTGTAGCATTAGCTGAACACTGTGCAGAGGTCGCACTACACTAACTTGTAGCTTTAGCTGAACACTGTGAGGAGGACGCACTACACTAATTGTAGCTTTAGATGAACACTGTTCAGAGGACGCACTACACTAACTTGTAGCTTTAGCTGAACACTGTGCAGAGGTCGCACTACACTAACTTGTAGCTTTAGCTGAACACTGTGAGGAGGACGCACTACACTAACTTGTAGCTTTAGTTGAACACTGTGAGAAGGACGCACTACACTAACTTGTAGCTTTAGCTAAACATTGTGCACTTCAATAACTTGTAGCTTTAGCTGAATACTGTTCAGAGGATGTACAACACTAACTTGTAGCTTTAGCTGAACACTGTGCAGAGGTCGCACTACACTAACGTTAAAATAATGTACCTGCCTGCAGTAGTGATAGGATCAGGAAAAGAACCACCAACCTTCTACAGGTAGCTTTAGCTGAACACTGTAAAGAGGACGCACGCCACTAATGTTAAAATAATGTAGCTGCCTGCGGTAGTGATAGGATCAGGAAAACACCACCAACCTTCTACAGGTAGCTTTAGCTGAACACTGTGAAGAGGACGCACTACACTAACGTTAAAATAATGTAGCTGCCTGCGGTAGTGATAGGATCAGGAAAACACCACCAACCTTCTACAGGTAGCTTTAGCTGAACACTGTGCAGAGGTCGCACTACACTGACTTGTAGCTTTAGCTGAACACTGTTCAGAGGACGCACTACATTAACTTGTAGCTTTAGCCGAAAACTGTTCAGAGGTCTCACTACACTAACTTGTAGCTTTAGCTGAACACTGTGAGGAGGATGCACTACACTAACTTGTAGCTTTAGCTGAACACTGTGCAGAGGACGCACTACACTAACTTGTAGCTTTAGCTGAACACTGTGCAGATATCGCACTATACTAACTTGTAGCTTTAGCTGAACACTGTGAGGAGGACGCACTACACTAACTTGTAGCTTTAGCTGAACCCTGATCAGAGGATGCACTACACTAACTTGTAGCTTTAGCTGAACACCGTGCAGAGGTCGCACTACACTAACTTGTAGCTTTAGCTGAACACTGTGAGAAGGACGCACTACACTAACTTGTAGCTTTAGCTGAACACTGCGAGGAGGACGCACTACACTAACTTGTAGCTTTAGCTGAACACTGTGCAGAGGTTGCACTACACTAACTTGTAGCTTTAGCTGAACACTGTGAGGAGGACGCACTACACTAACTTGTAGCTTTAGCTGAACACTGTGAGGAGGATGCACTACACTAACTTGTAGCTTTAGCTGAACACTGTGCACTACACTAACTTGTAGCTTTAGCTGAACACTGTTCAGAGGACGCACTACACTAACTTGTAGCTTTAGCTGAACACTGTGCAGAGGTCGCACTACACTAACTTGTAGCTTTAGCTGAACACTGTGAGGAGGACGCACTACACTAACTTGTAGCTTTAGCTGAACACTGTGCAGAGGTCGCACTACACTAACTTGTAGCTTTAGCTGAACAATGTGAGGAGGACGCACTACACTAACTTGTAGCTTTACCTGAACACTGTGCACTACACTAACTTGTAGCTTTAGCTGAACACTGTTCAGAGGACGCACTACACTAACTTGTAGCTTTAGCTGAACACTGTGCAGAGGTCGCACTACACTAACGTTAAAATAATGTAGCTGCCTGCGGTAGTGATAGGATCAGGAAAACACCACCAACCTTCTACAGGTAGCTTTAGCTGAACACTGTGAAGAGGACGCACTACACTAACTTGTAGCTTTAGCTGAACACTGTGAGGAGGACAAACTACACTAACTTATAGCTTTAGCTGAACACTGTGCACTACACTAACTTGTAGCTTTAGCTGAACACTGTTTAGAGGACGCACTACACTAACTTGTAGCTTTAGCTGAACACTGTGCAGAGGACGCACTACACTAACTTGTAGCTTTAGCTGAACACTGTGCAGAGGTTGCACTACACTAACTTGTAGCTTTAGCTGAACACTGTGAGGAGGACACACTACACTAACTTGTAGCTTTAGCTGAACACTGTGAGGAGGATGCACTACACTAACTTGTAGCTTTAGCTGAACACTGTGCACTACACTAACTTGTAGCTTTAGCTGAACACTGTTCAGAGGACGCACTACACTAACTTGTAGCTTTAGCTGAACACTGTGCAGAGGTCGCACTACACTAACGTTAAAATAATGTAGCTGCCTGCGGTAGTGATAAGATCAGGAAAACACCACCAACCTTCTACAGGTAGCTTTAGCTGAACACTGTGAAGAGGACGCACTACACTAACTTGTAGCTTTAGCTGAACACTGTGAGGAGGACACACTACACTAACTTATAGCTTTAGCTGAACACTGTGCACTACACTAACTTGTAGCTTTAGCCGAACACTGTTTAGAGGACGCACTACACTAACTTGTAGCTTTAGCTGAACACTGTGCAGAGGACGCACTACACTAACTTGTAGCTTTAGCTGAACACTGTGCAGATATCGCACTACACTAACTTGTAGCTTTAGCTGAACACTGTGATGAGGACGCACTACACTAACTTGTAGCTTTAGCTGAACACTGTGAGGAGGATGCACTACAGTAACTTGTAGCTTTAGCAGAACACTGTGCACTACACTAACTTGTAGCTTTAGCTGAACACTGTTCAGAGGACGCACTACACTAACTTGTAGCTTTAGCTGAACACTGTGCAGAGGTAACACTACACTAACTTGTAGCTTTAGCTGAACACTGTTCAGAGGACGCACTACACTAACTTGTAGCTTTAGCTGAACACTGTTCAGAGGACGCACTACACTAACTTGTAGCTTTAGCTGAACACTGTCCAGAGGTCGCACTACACTAACTTGTAGCTTTAGCTGAACACTGTGAGAAGGACGCACTACACTAACTTGTAGCTTTAGCTGAACACTGTGAGGAGGACGCACTACACTAACATGTAGCTTTAGCTGAACACTGTGCAGAGGTTGCACTACACTAACTTGTAGCTTTAGCTGAACACTGTGAGGAGGACGCACTACACTAACTTGTAGCTTTAGCTGAACACTGTGAGGAGGATGCACTACACTAACTTGTAGCTTTAGCTGAACACTGTGCACTACACTAACTTGTAGCTTTAGTTGAACACTGTTCAGAGGACGCACTATACTAACTTGTAGCTTTAGCTGAACACTGTGCAGAGGTCGCACTACACTAACTTGTAGCTTTAGCTGAACAATGTGAGGAGGACGCACTACACTAACTTGTAGCTTTAGCTGAACACTGTGCAGAGGTCACACTACACTAACTTGTAGCTTTAGCTGAACACTGTTCAGAGGACGCACTACACTAACTTGTAGCTTTAGCTGAACACTGTTCAGAGGACGCACTACACTAACTTGTAGCTTTAGCTGAACACTGTCCAGAGGTCGCACTACACTAACTTGTAGCTTTAGCTGAACACTGTGAGAAGGACGCACTACACTAACTTGTAGCTTTAGCTGAACACTGTGAGGAGGACGCACTACACTAACATGTAGCTTTAGCTGAACACTGTGCAGAGGTTGCACTACACTAACTTGTAGCTTTAGCTGAACACTGTGAGGAGGACGCACTGCACTAACTTGTAGCTTTAGCTGAACACTGTGAGGAGGATGCACTACACTAACTTGTAGCTTTAGCTGAACACTGTGCACTACACTAACTTGTAGCTTTAGTTGAACACTGTTCAGAGGACGCACTATACTAACTTGTAGCTTTAGCTGAACACTGTGCAGAGGTCGCACTACACTAACTTGTAGCTTTAGCTGAACAATGTGAGGAGGACGCACTACACTAACTTGTAGCTTTAGCTGAACACTGTGAGGAGGACACACTACACTAACTTGTAGCTTTAGCTGAACACTGTGCACTACACTAACTTGTAGCTTTAGCTGAACACTGTTCAGAGGACGCACTGCACTAACTTGTAGCTTTAGCTGAACACTGTGCAGAGGTCGCACTACAATAACTTGTAGCTTTAGCTGAACACTGTTCAGAGGACGCACTACACTAACTTGTAGGTTTAGCTGAACACTGTGCACTACACTAACTTGTAGCTTTAGCTGAACACTGTTCAGAGGACGCACTATACTAACTTGTAGCTTTAGCCGAAAACTGTTCAGAGGTCGCACTACACTAAATTGTAGCTTCAGCTGAACACTGTGAGGATGATGCACTACACTAACTTGTAGCTTTAGCTGAACACTGTGCAAAGGACGCACTACACTAACTTGTAGCTTTATCTGAACACTGTGCAGATATCGCACTACACTAACTTGTTGCTTTAGCTGAACACTGTGAGGAGGACACACTACACTAACTTGTAGCTTTAGCTGAACACTGTGCACTACACTAACTTGTAGCTTTAGCTGAACACTGTTCAGAGGACGCACTACACTAACTTGTAGCTTTAGCTGAACAATGTTCAGAGGACGCACTACACTAACTTGTAGCTTTAGCTGAACACTGTTCAGAGGATGCACTACACTAACTTGTAGCTTTAGCTGAACACTGTGCAGAGATCGCACTACACTAACTTGTAGCTTTAGCTGAACACTGTGAGAAGGACGCACTACACTAACTTGTAGCTTTAGCTGAACACTGTGAGGAGGACGCACTACACTAACTTGTAACTTTAGCTGAACACTGTGCAGAGGTCGCACTACACTAACTTGTAGCTTTAGCTGAACACTGTGAGAAGGACGCACTACACTAACTTGTAGCTTTAGCTGAACACTGTGAGGAGGACGCACTACACTAACTTGTAGCTTTAGCTGAACACTATGCAGAGATCGCACTACACTAACTTGTAGCTTTAGCTGAACACTGTGAGAAGGACGCACTACACTAACTTGTAGCTTTAGCTGAACACTGTGAGGAGGACGCACTACACTAACTTGTAACTTTAGCTGAACACTGTGCAGAGGTCGCACTACACTAACTTGTAGCTTTAGCTGAACACTGTGAGAAGGACGCACTACACTAACTTGTAGCTTTAGCTGAACACTGTGAGGAGGACACACTACACTAACTTGTAGCTTTAGCTGAACACTGTTCACTTCACTAACTTGTAGCTTTAGCTGAACACTGTTCAGATCACGCACTACACTAACTTGTAGCTTTAGCTGAACACTGTGCAGAGGTCCCACTACACTAACTTGTAGCTTTAGCTGAACACTGTGACGAGGACGCACTACTCTAACTTGTAGCTTTAGCTGAACACTGTGAGGAGGACGCACTACACTAACTTGTAGCTTTAGCTGAACACTGTGCAGACTTTGCTTTACACTAACTTGTAGCTTTAGCTGAACAATGTGAGGAGGACGCACTACACTAACTTGTAGCTTTAGCTGAACACTGTGAGGAGGACGCACTACACTAACTTGTAGCTTTACCTGAACACTGTGCACTACACTAACTTGTAGCTTTAGCTGAACACTGTTCAGAGGACGCACTACACTAACTTGTAGCTTTAGCTGAACACTGTGCAGAGGTTGCACTACACTAACGTTAAAACAATGTAGCTGCCTGCGGTAGTGATAGGATCAGGAAAACACCACCAACCTTCTACAGTTAGCTGGAGGATGCACTACACTAACTTGTAGCTTTAGCTGAACACTGTGAAGAGGACGCACTACACTAACTTGTAGCTTTAGCTGAACACTGTGCAGAGGACGCACTACACTAACTTGTAGCTTTAGCTGAACACTTTGCAGATATCGCACTACACTAACTTGTAGCTTTAGCTGAACACTGTGATGAGGGCGCACTACACTAACTTGTAGCTTTAGCTGAACACTGTGAGGAGGATGCACTACACTAACTTGTAGCTTTAGCAGAACACTGTGCACTACACTAACTTGTAGCTTTAGCTGAACACTGTTCAGAGGACGCACTACACTAACTTGTAGCTTTAGCTGAACACTGTGCAGAGGTCACACTACACTAACTTGTAGCTTTAGCTGAACACTGTTCAGAGGACGCACTACACTAACTTGTAGCTTTAGCTGAACACTGTTCAGAGGACGCACTACACTAACTTGTAGCTTTAGCTGAACACTGTCCAGAGGTCGCACTACACTAACTTGTAGCTTTAGCTGAACACTGTGAGGAGGACGCACTACACTAACATGTAGCTTTAGCTGAACACTGTGCAGAGGTTGCACTACACTAACTTGTAGCTTTAGCTGAACACTGTGAGGAGGACGCACTACACTAACTTGTAGCTTTAGCTGAACACTGTGAGGAGGATGCACTACACTAACTTGTAGCTTTTGCTGAACACTGTGCACTACACTAACTTGTAGCTTTAGCTGAACACTGTTCAGAGGACGCACTACACTAATTTGTAGCTTTAGCTGAACACTGTGCAGAGGTCGCACTACACTAACTTGTAGCTTTAGCTGAACACTGTGAGGAGGACGCACTACACTAACTTGTAGCTTTAGCTGAACACTGTGCAGAGGTCGCGCTACACTAACTTGTAGCTTTAGCTGAACAATGTGAGGAGGACGCACTACACTAACTTGTAGCTTTAGCTGAACACTGTGAGGAGGACACACTACACTAACTTGTAGCTTTAGCTGAACACTGTGCAGAGGTCGCACTACACTAACGATAAAATAATGTAGCTGCCTGCGGTAGTGATAGGATCAGGAAAACACCACCAACCTTCTACAGGTAGCTTTAGCTGAACACTGTGAAGAGGACGCACTACACTAACTTGTAGCTTTAGCTGAACACTGTGAGGAGGACACACTACACTAACTTGTAGCTTTAGCTGAACACTGTTCAGAGGATGCACTGCACTAACTTGTAGCTTTAGCTGAACACTGTGCAGAGGTCGCACTACAATAACTTGTAGCTTTAGCTGAACACTGTTCAGAGGACGCACTACACTAACTTGTAGCTTTAGCTGAACACTGTGCACTACACTAACTTGTAGCTTTAGCTGAACACTGTTCAGAGGACGCACTACACTAACTTGTAGCTTTAGCCGAAAACTGTTCAGAGGTCGCACTACACTAAATTGTAGCTTCAGCTGAACACTGTGAGGAGGATGCACTACACTAACTTGTAGCTTTAGCTGAACACTGTGCAAAGGACGCACTACACTAACTTGTTGCTTTAGCTGAACACTGTGAGGAGGACGCACTACACTAACTTGTAGCTTTAGCTGAACACTGTGCACTACACTAACTTGTAGCTTTAGCTGAACAATGTTCAGAGGACGCACTACACTAACTTGTAGCTTTAGCTGAACACTGCTCAGAGGATGCACTACACTAACTTGTAGCTTTAGCTGAACACTGTGCAGAGATCGCACTACACTAACTTGTAGCTTTAGCTGAACACTGTGAGAAGGACGCACTACACTAACTTGTAGCTTTAGCTGAACACTGTGAGGAGGACGCACTACACTAACTTGTAACTTTAGCTGAACACTGTGCAGAGGTCGCACTACACTAACTTGTAGCTTTAGCTGAACACTGTGAGGAGGACGCACTACACTAACTTGTAGCTTTAGCTGAACACTGTGAGGAGGACGCACTACACTAACTTGTAGCTTTAGCTGAACACTGTTCACTACACTAACTTGTAGCTTTAGCTGAACACTGTTCAGATGACGCACTACACTAACTTGTAGGTTTAGCTGAACACTGTCCAGAGGTCGCACTACACTAACTTGTAGCTTTAGCTGAACACTGTGAGAAGGACGCACTACACTAACTTGTAGCTTTAGCTGAACACTGTGAGGAGGACGCACTACACTAACATGTAGCTTTAGCTGAACACTGTGCAGAGGTTGCACTACACTAACTTGTAGCTTTAGCTGAACACTGTGAGGAGGACGCACTACACTAACTTGTAGCTTTAGCTGAACACTGTGAGGAGGATGCACTACACTAACTTGTAGCTTTAGCTGAACACTGTGCACTACACTAACTTGTAGCTTTAGTTGAACACTGTTCAGAGGATGCACTATACTAACTTGTAGCTTTAGCTGAACACTGTGCAGAGGTCGCATTACACTAACTTGTAGCTTTAGCTGAACAATGTGAGGAGGACGCACTACACTAACTTGTAGCTTTAGCTGAACACTGTGAGGAGGACACACTACACTAACTTGTAGCTTTAGCTGAACACTGTGCACTACACTAACTTGTAGCTTTAGCTGAACACTGTTCAGAGGACGCACTGCACTAACTTGTAGCTTTAGCTGAACACTGTGCAGAGGTCGCACTACAATAACTTGTAGCTTTAGCTGAACTCTTTTCAGAGGACGCACTACACTAACTTGTAGCTTTAGCTGAACACTGTGCACTACACTAACTTGTAGCTTTAGCTGAACACTGTTCAGAGGTCGCACTACACTAAATTGTAGCTTCAGCTGAACACTGTGAGGAGGATGCACTACACTAACTTGTAGCTTTAGCTGAACACTGTGCAAAGGACGCACTACACTAACTTGTAGCTTTAGCTGAACACTGTGCAGAGGTCGCACTACACTAACGTTAAAATAATGTAGCTGCCTGCGGTAGTGATAGGATCAGGAAAACACCACCAACCTTCTACAGGTAGCTTTAGCTGAACACTGTGAAGAGGACGCACTACACTAACTTGTAGCTTTAGCTGAACACTGTGAGGAGGACACACTACACTAACTTATAGCTTTAGCTGAACACTGTGCACTACACTAACTTGTAGCTTTAGCCGAACACTGTTTAGAGGACGCACTACACTAACTTGTAGCTTTAGCTGAACACTGTGCAGAGGACGCACTACACTAACTTGTAGCTTTAGCTGAACACTGTGCAGATATCGCACTACACTAACTTGTAGCTTTAGCTGAACACTGTGATGAGGACGCACTACACTAACTTGTAGCTTTAGCTGAACACTGTGAGGAGGATGCACTACAGTAACTTGTAGCTTTAGCAGAACACTGTGCACTACACTAACTTGTAGCTTTAGCTGAACACTGTTCAGAGGACGCACTACACTAACTTGTAGCTTTAGCTGAACACTGTGCAGTGGTCACACTACACTAACTTGTAGCTTTAGCTGAACACTGTTCAGAGGACGCACTACACTAACTTGTAGCTTTAGCTGAACACTGTTCAGAGGACGCACTACACTAACTTGTAGCTTTAGCTGAACACTGTGAGGAGGTCGCACTACACTAACTTGTAGCTTTAGCTGAACACTGTGGGGAGGACGCACTACACTAACTTGTAGCTTTAGCTGAACACTGTGCAAAGATCGCACTACACTAACTTGTAGCTTTAGCTGACCACTGTGCAGAGGACGCACTACACCAATGTTAAAATAATTTAGCTGCCTGCGGTAGTGATCGGATCAGGAAAACACTACCAAGCATCTACAGATAGCTTTAGCTGAACACTGTGCAGAGGACACACTATACTAACGTTAAAATAATGTACCTGCCTGCGGTAGTGATAGGATCAGGAAAACACCACCAACCTTCTACAGGTAGCTTTAACTGAACACTGTGAAGAGTACGCACTACACTAAAGTTAAAATAATGTAGCTGCCTGCGGTAGTGATAGGATCAGGAAAACACCACCAACCTTCTAAAGGTAGCTTTAGCTGAACACTGTTCAAGGGACGCACTACACTAACTTGTAGCTTTAGCTGAACACTGTGCAGAGGTCGCACTACACTAACTTGTAGCTTTAGCTGAACACTGTGGGGAGGACGCACTACACTAACTTGTAGCTTTAGCTGAACACTGTGCACTACACTAACTTGTAGCTTTAGCTGAACACTGTTCAGAGGACGCACTACACTAACTTGTAGCTTTAGCTGAAAACTGTGCAGAGGTCGCACTACACTAACTTGTAGCTTTAGCTGAACACTGTGAGGAGGACGCACTACACTAACTTGTAGCTTTAGCTGAACACTGTGAGGAGGACGCACTACACTAACTTGTAACTTTAGCTGAACACTGTGCAGAGGTCGCACTACACTAACTTGTAGCTTTAGCTGAACACTGTGAGGAGGTCACACTACTTTAACTTGTAGCTTTAGCTGAACACTGTGAGGAGGACGCACTACACTAACTTGTAGCATTAGCTGAACACTGTGCAGAGGTCGCACTACACTAACTTGTAGCTTTAGCTGAACACTGTGAGGAGGACGCACTACACTAATTGTAGCTTTAGATGAACACTGTTCAGAGGACGCACTACACTAACTTGTAGCTTTAGCTGAACACTGTGCAGAGGTCGCACTACACTAACTTGTAGCTTTAGCTGAACACTGTGAGGAGGACGCACTACACTAACTTGTAGCTTTAGTTGAACACTGTGAGAAGGACGCACTACACTAACTTGTAGCTTTAGCTAAACATTGTGCACTTCAATAACTTGTAGCTTTAGCTGAATACTGTTCAGAGGATGTACAACACTAACTTGTAGCTTTAGCTGAACACTGTGCAGAGGTCGCACTACACTAACGTTAAAATAATGTACCTGCCTGCAGTAGTGATAGGATCAGGAAAAGAACCACCAATCTTCTACAGGTAGCTTTAGCTGAACACTGTAAAGAGGACGCACGCCACTAATGTTAAAATAATGTAGCTGCCTGCGGTAGTGATAGGATCAGGAAAACACCACCAACCTTCTACAGGTAGCTTTAGCTGAACACTGTGAAGAGGACGCACTACACTAACGTTAAAATAATGTAGCTGCCTGCGGTAGTGATAGGATCAGGAAAACACCACCAACCTTCTACAGGTAGCTTTAGCTGAACACTGTGCAGAGGTCGCACTACACTGACTTGTAGCTTTAGCTGAACACTGTTCAGAGGACGCACTACATTAACTTGTAGCTTTAGCCGAAAACTGTTCAGAGGTCTCACTACACTAACTTGTAGCTTTAGCTGAACACTGTGAGGAGGATGCACTACACTAACTTGTAGCTTTAGCTGAACACTGTGCAGAGGACGCACTACACTAACTTGTAGCTTTAGCTGAACACTGTGCAGATATCGCACTATACTAACTTGTAGCTTTAGCTGAACACTGTGAGGAGGACGCACTACACTAACTTGTAGCTTTAGCTGAACCCTGTTCAGAGGATGCACTACACTAACTTGTAGCTTTAGCTGAACACTGTGCAGAGGTCGCACTACACTAACTTGTAGCTTTAGCTGAACACTGTGAGAAGGACGCACTACACTAACTTGTAGCTTTAGCTGAACACTGCGAGGAGGACGCACTACACTAACTTGTAGCTTTAGCTGAACACTGTGCAGAGGTTGCACTACACTAACTTGTAGCTTTAGCTGAACACTGTGAGGAGGACGCACTACACTAACTTGTAGCTTTAGCTGAACACTGTGAGGAGGATGCACTACACTAACTTGTAGCTTTAGCTGAACACTGTGCACTACACTAACTTGTAGCTTTAGCTGAACACTGTTCAGAGGACGCACTACACTAACTTGTAGCTTTAGCTGAACACTGTGCAGAGGTCGCACTACACTAACTTGTAGCTTTAGCTGAACACTGTGAGGAGGACGCACTACACTAACTTGTAGCTTTAGCTGAACACTGTGCAGAGGTCGCACTACACTAACTTGTAGCTTTAGCTGAACAATGTGAGGAGGACGCACTACACTAACTTGTAGCTTTACCTGAACACTGTGCACTACACTAACTTATAGCTTTAGCTGAACACTGTGAGGAGGACGCACTACACTAACTTGTAACTTTAACTGAACACTGTGCAGAGGTCGCACTACACTAACTTGTAGCTTTAGCTGAACACTGTGAGGAGGTCGCACTACACTAACTTGTAGCTTTAGCTGAACACTGTGGGGAGGACGCACTACACTAACTTGTAGCTTTAGCTGAACACTGTGCAAAGATTGCACTACACTAACTTGTAGCTTTAGCTGACCACTGTGCAGAGGACGCACTACACCAATGTTAAAATAATGTACCTGCCTGCGGTAGTGATAGGATCAGGAAAACACCACCAACCTTCTACAGGTAGCTTTAACTGAACACTGTGAAGAGTACGCACTACACTAAAGTTAAAATAATGTAGCTGCCTGCGGTAGTGATAGGATCAGGAAAACACCACCAACCTTCTAAAGGTAGCTTTAGCTGAACACTGTTCAAGGGATGCACTACACTAACTTGTAGCTTTAGCTGAACACTGTGCAGAGGTCGCACTACACTAACTTGTAGCTTTAGCTGAACACTGTGGGGAGGACGCACTACACTAACTTGTAGCTTTAGCTGAACACTGTGCACTACACTAACTTGTAGCTTTAGCTGAACACTGTTCAGAGGACGCACTACACTAACTTGTAGCTTTAGCTGAACACTGTGAGGAGGATGCACTACACTAACTTGTAGCTTTAGCTGAACACTGTTCAGAGGACGCACTACACTAACTTGTAGCTTTAGCTGAAAACTGTGCAGAGGTCGCACTACACTAACTTGTAGCTTTAGCTGAACACTGTGAGGAGGACGCACTACACTAACTTGTAGCTTTAGCTGAACACTGTGAGGAGGACGCACTACACTAACTTGTAACTTTAGCTGAACACTGTGCAGAGGTCGCACTACACTAACTTGTAGCTTTAGCTGAACACTGTGAGGAGGTCACACTACTTTAACTTGTAGCTTTAGCTGAACACTGTGAGGAGGACGCACTACACTAACTTGTAGCATTAGCTGAACACTGTGCAGAGGTCGCACTACACTAACTTGTAGCTTTAGCTGAACACTGTGAGGAGGACGCACTACACTAATTGTAGCTTTAGATGAACACTGTTCAGAGGACGCACTACACTAACTTGTAGCTTTAGCTGAACACTGTGCAGAGGTCGCACTATACTAACTTGTAGCTTTAGCTGAACACTGTGAGGAGGACGCACTACACTAACTTGTAGCTTTAGCTGAACACTGTGAGAAGGACGCACTACACTAACTTGTAGCTTTAGCTAAACATTGTGCACTTCAATAACTTGTAGCTTTAGCTGAATACTGTTCAGAGGATGTACAACACTAACTTGTAGCTTTAGCTGAACACTGTGCAGAGGTCGCACTACACTAACGTTAAAATAATGTACCTGCCTGCAGTAGTGATAGGATCAGGAAAAGAACCACCAACCTTCTACAGGTAGCTTTAGCTGAACACTGTAAAGAGGACGCACGCCACTAATGTTAAAATAATGTAGCTGCCTGCGGTAGTGATAGGATCAGGAAAACACCACCAACCTTCTACAGGTAGCTTTAGCTGAACACTGTGAAGAGGACGCACTACACTAACGTTAAAATAATGTAGCTGCCTGTGGTAGTGATAGGATCAGGAAAACACCACCAACCTTCTACAGGTAGCTTTAGCTGAACACTGTGCAGAGGTCGCACTACACTGACTTGTAGCTTTAGCTGAACACTGTTCAGAGGACGCACTACATTAACTTGTAGCTTTAGCCGAAAACTGTTCAGAGGTCTCACTACACTAACTTGTAGCTTTAGCTGAACACTGTGAGGAGGATGCACTACACTAACTTGTAGCTTTAGCTAAACACTGTGCAGAGGACGCACTACACTAACTTGTAGCTTTAGCTGAACACTGTGCAGATATCGCACTATACTAACTTGTAGCTTTAGCTGAACACTGTGAGGAGGACGCACTACACTAACTTGTAGCTTTAGCTGAACCCTGTTCAGAGGATGCACTACACTAACTTGTAGCTTTAGCTGAACACTGTGCAGAGGTCGCACTACACTAACTTGTAGCTTTAGCTGAACACTGTGAGAAGGACGCACTACACTAACTTGTAGCTTTAGCTGAACACTGTGAGGAGGACGCACTACACTAACTTGTAGCTTTAGCTGAACACTGTGCAGAGGTTGCACTACACTAACTTGTAGCTTTAGCTGAACACTGTGAGGAGGACGCACTACAATAACTTGTAGCTTTAGCTGAACACTGTGAGGAGGATGCACTACACTAACTTGTAGCTTTAGCTGAACACTGTGCACTACACTAACTTGTAGCTTTAGCTGAACACTGTTCAGAGGACGCACTACACTAACTTGTAGTTTTAGCTGAACACTGTGCAGAGGTTGCACTATACTAACTTGTAGCTTTAGCTGAACACTGTGAGGAGGACACACTACACTAACTTGTAGCTTTAGCTGAACACTGTGATAAGGATGCACTACACTAACTTGTAGCTTTAGCTGAACAATGTGCACTACACTAACTTGTAGCTTTAGCTGAACACTGTTCAGAGGACGCACTACACTAACTTGTAGCTTTAGCTAAACACTGTGCAGAGGTCGCACTACACTAACGTTAAAATAATGTAGCTGCCTGCGGTAGTGATAGGATCAGGAAAACACCACCAACCTTCTACAGGTAGCTTTAGCTGAACACTGTGAAGAGGACGCACTACACTAACTTGTAGCTTTAGCTGAACACTGTGAGGAGGACACACTACACTAACTTATAGCTTTAGCTGAAAACTGTGCACTACACTAACTTGTAGCTTTAGCCGAACACTGTTTAGAGGACGCACTACACTAACTTGTAGCTTTAGCTGAACACTGTGCAGAGGACGCACTACACTAACTTGTAGCTTTAGCTGAACACTGTGCAGATATCGCACTACACTAACTTGTAGCTTTAGCTGAACACTGTGATGAGGACGCACTATACTAACTTGTAGCTTTAGCTGAACACTGTGAGGAGGATGCACTACAGTAACTTGTAGCTTTAGCAGAACACTGTGCACTACACTAACTTGTAGCTTTAGCTGAACACTGTTCAGAGGACGCACTACACTAACTTGTAGCTTTAGCTGAACACTGTGCAGAGGTCACACTACACTAACTTGTAGCTTTAGCTGAACACTGTTCAGAGGACGCACTACACTAACTTGTAGCTTTAGCTGAACACTGTTCAGAGGACGCACTACACTAACTTGTAGCTTTAGCTGAACACTGTGAGGAGGTCGCACTACACTAACTTGTAGCTTTAGCTGAACACTGTGGGGAGGACGCACTACACTAACTTGTAGCTTTAGCTGAACACTGTGCAAAGATCGCACTACACTAACTTGTAGCTTTAGCTGACCACTGTGCAGAGGACGCACTACACCAATGTTAAAATAATTTAGCTGCCTGCGGTAGTGATCGGATCAGGAAAACACTACCAAGCATCTACAGATAGCTTTAGCTGAACACTGTGCAGAGGACACACTATACTAACGTTAAAATAATGTACCTGCCTGCGGTAGTGATAGGATCAGGAAAACACCACCAACCTTCTACAGGTAGCTTTAACTGAACACTGTGAAGAGTACGCACTACACTAAAGTTAAAATAATGTAGCTGCCTGCGGTAGTGATAGGATCAGGAAAACACCACCAACCTTCTAAAGGTAGCTTTAGCTGAACACTGTTCAGGGGACGCACTACACTAACTTGTAGCTTTAGCTGAACACTGTGCAGAGGTCGCACTACACTAACTTGTAGCTTTAGCTGAACACTGTGGGGAGGACGCACTACACTAACTTGTAGCTTTAGCTGAACACTGTGCACTACACTAACTTGTAGCTTTAGCTGAACACTGTTCAGAGGACGCACTACACTAACTTGTAGCTTTAGCTGAAAACTGTGCAGAGGTCGCACTACACTAACTTAAAGCTTTAGCTGAACACTGTGAGGAGGACGCACTACACTAACTTGTAGCTTTAGCTGAACACTGTGAGGAGGACGCACTACACTAACTTGTAACTTTAGCTGAACACTGTGCAGAGGTCGCACTACACTAACTTGTAGCTTTAGCTGAACACTGTGAGGAGGTCACACTACTTTAACTTGTAGCTTTAGCTGAACACTGTGAGGAGGACGCACTACACTAACTTGTAGCATTAGCTGAACACTGTGCAGAGGTCGCACTACACTAACTTGTAGCTTTAGCTGAACACTGTGAGGAGGACGCACTACACTAATTGTAGCTTTAGATGAACACTGTTCAGAGGACGCACTACACTAACTTGTAGCTTTAGCTGAACACTGTGCAGAGGTCGCACTACACTAACTTGTAGCTTTAGCTGAACACTGTGAGGAGGACGCACTACACTAACTTGTAGCTTTAGTTGAACACTGTGAGAAGGACGCACTACACTAACTTGTAGCTTTAGCTAAACATTGTGCACTTCAATAACTTGTAGCTTTAGCTGAATACTGTTCAGAGGATGTACAACACTAACTTGTAGCTTTAGCTGAACACTGTGCAGAGGTCGCACTACACTAACGTTAAAATAATGTACCTGCCTGCAGTAGTGATAGGATCAGGAAAAGAACCACCAACCTTCTACAGGTAGCTTTAGCTGAACACTGTAAAGAGGACGCACGCCACTAATGTTAAAATAATGTAGCTGCCTGCGGTAGTGATAGGATCAGGAAAACACCACCAACCTTCTACAGGTAGCTTTAGCTGAACACTGTGAAGAGGACGCACTACACTAACGTTAAAATAATGTAGCTGCCTGCGGTAGTGATAGGATCAGGAAAACACCACCAACCTTCTACAGGTAGCTTTAGCTGAACACTGTGCAGAGGTCGCACTACACTGACTTGTAGCTTTAGCTGAACACTGTTCAGAGGACGCACTACATTAACTTGTAGCTTTAGCCGAAAACTGTTCAGAGGTCTCACTACACTAACTTGTAGCTTTAGCTGAACACTGTGAGGAGGATGCACTACACTAACTTGTAGCTTTAGCTGAACACTGTGCAGAGGACGCACTACACTAACTTGTAGCTTTAGCTGAACACTGTGCAGATATCGCACTATACTAACTTGTAGCTTTAGCTGAACACTGTGAGGAGGACGCACTACACTAACTTGTAGCTTTAGCTGAACCCTGATCAGAGGATGCACTACACTAACTTGTAGCTTTAGCTGAACACCGTGCAGAGGTCGCACTACACTAACTTGTAGCTTTAGCTGAACACTGTGAGAAGGACGCACTACACTAACTTGTAGCTTTAGCTGAACACTGCGAGGAGGACGCACTACACTAACTTGTAGCTTTAGCTGAACACTGTGCAGAGGTTGCACTACACTAACTTGTAGCTTTAGCTGAACACTGTGAGGAGGACGCACTACACTAACTTGTAGCTTTAGCTGAACACTGTGAGGAGGATGCACTACACTAACTTGTAGCTTTAGCTGAACACTGTGCACTACACTAACTTGTAGCTTTAGCTGAACACTGTTCAGAGGACGCACTACACTAACTTGTAGCTTTAGCTGAACACTGTGCAGAGGTCGCACTACACTAACTTGTAGCTTTAGCTGAACACTGTGAGGAGGACGCACTACACTAACTTGTAGCTTTAGCTGAACACTGTGCAGAGGTCGCACTACACTAACTTGTAGCTTTAGCTGAACAATGTGAGGAGGACGCACTACACTAACTTGTAGCTTTACCTGAACACTGTGCACTACACTAACTTGTAGCTTTAGCTGAACACTGTTCAGAGGACGCACTACACTAACTTGTAGCTTTAGCTGAACACTGTGCAGAGGTCGCACTACACTAACGTTAAAATAATGTAGCTGCCTGCGGTAGTGATAGGATCAGGAAAACACCACCAACCTTCTACAGGTAGCTTTAGCTGAACACTGTGAAGAGGACGCACTACACTAACTTGTAGCTTTAGCTGAACACTGTGAGGAGGACAAACTACACTAACTTATAGCTTTAGCTGAACACTGTGCACTACACTAACTTGTAGCTTTAGCTGAACACTGTTTAGAGGACGCACTACACTAACTTGTAGCTTTAGCTGAACACTGTGCAGAGGACGCACTACACTAACTTGTAGCTTTAGCTGAACACTGTGCAGAGGTTGCACTACACTAACTTGTAGCTTTAGCTGAACACTGTGAGGAGGACACACTACACTAACTTGTAGCTTTAGCTGAACACTGTGAGGAGGATGCACTACACTAACTTGTAGCTTTAGCTGAACACTGTGCACTACACTAACTTGTAGCTTTAGCTGAACACTGTTCAGAGGACGCACTACACTAACTTGTAGCTTTAGCTGAACACTGTGCAGAGGTCGCACTACACTAACGTTAAAATAATGTAGCTGCCTGCGGTAGTGATAAGATCAGGAAAACACCACCAACCTTCTACAGGTAGCTTTAGCTGAACACTGTGAAGAGGACGCACTACACTAACTTGTAGCTTTAGCTGAACACTGTGAGGAGGACACACTACACTAACTTATAGCTTTAGCTGAACACTGTGCACTACACTAACTTGTAGCTTTAGCCGAACACTGTTTAGAGGACGCACTACACTAACTTGTAGCTTTAGCTGAACACTGTGCAGAGGACGCACTACACTAACTTGTAGCTTTAGCTGAACACTGTGCAGATATCGCACTACACTAACTTGTAGCTTTAGCTGAACACTGTGATGAGGACGCACTACACTAACTTGTAGCTTTAGCTGAACACTGTGAGGAGGATGCACTACAGTAACTTGTAGCTTTAGCAGAACACTGTGCACTACACTAACTTGTAGCTTTAGCTGAACACTGTTCAGAGGACGCACTACACTAACTTGTAGCTTTAGCTGAACACTGTGCAGAGGTAACACTACACTAACTTGTAGCTTTAGCTGAACACTGTTCAGAGGACGCACTACACTAACTTGTAGCTTTAGCTGAACACTGTTCAGAGGACGCACTACACTAACTTGTAGCTTTAGCTGAACACTGTCCAGAGGTCGCACTACACTAACTTGTAGCTTTAGCTGAACACTGTGAGAAGGACGCACTACACTAACTTGTAGCTTTAGCTGAACACTGTGAGGAGGACGCACTACACTAACATGTAGCTTTAGCTGAACACTGTGCAGAGGTTGCACTACACTAACTTGTAGCTTTAGCTGAACACTGTGAGGAGGACGCACTACACTAACTTGTAGCTTTAGCTGAACACTGTGAGGAGGATGCACTACACTAACTTGTAGCTTTAGCTGAACACTGTGCACTACACTAACTTGTAGCTTTAGTTGAACACTGTTCAGAGGACGCACTATACTAACTTGTAGCTTTAGCTGAACACTGTGCAGAGGTCGCACTACACTAACTTGTAGCTTTAGCTGAACAATGTGAGGAGGACGCACTACACTAACTTGTAGCTTTAGCTGAACACTGTGCAGAGGTCACACTACACTAACTTGTAGCTTTAGCTGAACACTGTTCAGAGGACGCACTACACTAACTTGTAGCTTTAGCTGAACACTGTTCAGAGGACGCACTACACTAACTTGTAGCTTTAGCTGAACACTGTCCAGAGGTCGCACTACACTAACTTGTAGCTTTAGCTGAACACTGTGAGAAGGACGCACTACACTAACTTGTAGCTTTAGCTGAACACTGTGAGGAGGACGCACTACACTAACATGTAGCTTTAGCTGAACACTGTGCAGAGGTTGCACTACACTAACTTGTAGCTTTAGCTGAACACTGTGAGGAGGACGCACTGCACTAACTTGTAGCTTTAGCTGAACACTGTGAGGAGGATGCACTACACTAACTTGTAGCTTTAGCTGAACACTGTGCACTACACTAACTTGTAGCTTTAGTTGAACACTGTTCAGAGGACGCACTATACTAACTTGTAGCTTTAGCTGAACACTGTGCAGAGGTCGCACTACACTAACTTGTAGCTTTAGCTGAACAATGTGAGGAGGACGCACTACACTAACTTGTAGCTTTAGCTGAACACTGTGAGGAGGACACACTACACTAACTTGTAGCTTTAGCTGAACACTGTGCACTACACTAACTTGTAGCTTTAGCTGAACACTGTTCAGAGGACGCACTGCACTAACTTGTAGCTTTAGCTGAACACTGTGCAGAGGTCGCACTACAATAACTTGTAGCTTTAGCTGAACACTGTTCAGAGGACGCACTACACTAACTTGTAGGTTTAGCTGAACACTGTGCACTACACTAACTTGTAGCTTTAGCTGAACACTGTTCAGAGGACGCACTATACTAACTTGTAGCTTTAGCCGAAAACTGTTCAGAGGTCGCACTACACTAAATTGTAGCTTCAGCTGAACACTGTGAGGATGATGCACTACACTAACTTGTAGCTTTAGCTGAACACTGTGCAAAGGACGCACTACACTAACTTGTAGCTTTATCTGAACACTGTGCAGATATCGCACTACACTAACTTGTTGCTTTAGCTGAACACTGTGAGGAGGACACACTACACTAACTTGTAGCTTTAGCTGAACACTGTGCACTACACTAACTTGTAGCTTTAGCTGAACACTGTTCAGAGGACGCACTACACTAACTTGTAGCTTTAGCTGAACAATGTTCAGAGGACGCACTACACTAACTTGTAGCTTTAGCTGAACACTGTTCAGAGGATGCACTACACTAACTTGTAGCTTTAGCTGAACACTGTGCAGAGATCGCACTACACTAACTTGTAGCTTTAGCTGAACACTGTGAGAAGGACGCACTACACTAACTTGTAGCTTTAGCTGAACACTGTGAGGAGGACGCACTACACTAACTTGTAACTTTAGCTGAACACTGTGCAGAGGTCGCACTACACTAACTTGTAGCTTTAGCTGAACACTGTGAGAAGGACGCACTACACTAACTTGTAGCTTTAGCTGAACACTGTGAGGAGGACGCACTACACTAACTTGTAGCTTTAGCTGAACACTATGCAGAGATCGCACTACACTAACTTGTAGCTTTAGCTGAACACTGTGAGAAGGACGCACTACACTAACTTGTAGCTTTAGCTGAACACTGTGAGGAGGACGCACTACACTAACTTGTAACTTTAGCTGAACACTGTGCAGAGGTCGCACTACACTAACTTGTAGCTTTAGCTGAACACTGTGAGAAGGACGCACTACACTAACTTGTAGCTTTAGCTGAACACTGTGAGGAGGACACACTACACTAACTTGTAGCTTTAGCTGAACACTGTTCACTTCACTAACTTGTAGCTTTAGCTGAACACTGTTCAGATCACGCACTACACTAACTTGTAGCTTTAGCTGAACACTGTGCAGAGGTCCCACTACACTAACTTGTAGCTTTAGCTGAACACTGTGACGAGGACGCACTACTCTAACTTGTAGCTTTAGCTGAACACTGTGAGGAGGACGCACTACACTAACTTGTAGCTTTAGCTGAACACTGTGCAGACTTTGCTTTACACTAACTTGTAGCTTTAGCTGAACAATGTGAGGAGGACGCACTACACTAACTTGTAGCTTTAGCTGAACACTGTGAGGAGGACGCACTACACTAACTTGTAGCTTTACCTGAACACTGTGCACTACACTAACTTGTAGCTTTAGCTGAACACTGTTCAGAGGACGCACTACACTAACTTGTAGCTTTAGCTGAACACTGTGCAGAGGTTGCACTACACTAACGTTAAAACAATGTAGCTGCCTGCGGTAGTGATAGGATCAGGAAAACACCACCAACCTTCTACAGTTAGCTGGAGGATGCACTACACTAACTTGTAGCTTTAGCTGAACACTGTGAAGAGGACGCACTACACTAACTTGTAGCTTTAGCTGAACACTGTGCAGAGGACGCACTACACTAACTTGTAGCTTTAGCTGAACACTTTGCAGATATCGCACTACACTAACTTGTAGCTTTAGCTGAACACTGTGATGAGGGCGCACTACACTAACTTGTAGCTTTAGCTGAACACTGTGAGGAGGATGCACTACACTAACTTGTAGCTTTAGCAGAACACTGTGCACTACACTAACTTGTAGCTTTAGCTGAACACTGTTCAGAGGACGCACTACACTAACTTGTAGCTTTAGCTGAACACTGTGCAGAGGTCACACTACACTAACTTGTAGCTTTAGCTGAACACTGTTCAGAGGACGCACTACACTAACTTGTAGCTTTAGCTGAACACTGTTCAGAGGACGCACTACACTAACTTGTAGCTTTAGCTGAACACTGTCCAGAGGTCGCACTACACTAACTTGTAGCTTTAGCTGAACACTGTGAGGAGGACGCACTACACTAACATGTAGCTTTAGCTGAACACTGTGCAGAGGTTGCACTACACTAACTTGTAGCTTTAGCTGAACACTGTGAGGAGGACGCACTACACTAACTTGTAGCTTTAGCTGAACACTGTGAGGAGGATGCACTACACTAACTTGTAGCTTTTGCTGAACACTGTGCACTACACTAACTTGTAGCTTTAGCTGAACACTGTTCAGAGGACGCACTACACTAATTTGTAGCTTTAGCTGAACACTGTGCAGAGGTCGCACTACACTAACTTGTAGCTTTAGCTGAACACTGTGAGGAGGACGCACTACACTAACTTGTAGCTTTAGCTGAACACTGTGCAGAGGTCGCGCTACACTAACTTGTAGCTTTAGCTGAACAATGTGAGGAGGACGCACTACACTAACTTGTAGCTTTAGCTGAACACTGTGAGGAGGACACACTACACTAACTTGTAGCTTTAGCTGAACACTGTGCAGAGGTCGCACTACACTAACGATAAAATAATGTAGCTGCCTGCGGTAGTGATAGGATCAGGAAAACACCACCAACCTTCTACAGGTAGCTTTAGCTGAACACTGTGAAGAGGACGCACTACACTAACTTGTAGCTTTAGCTGAACACTGTGAGGAGGACACACTACACTAACTTGTAGCTTTAGCTGAACACTGTTCAGAGGATGCACTGCACTAACTTGTAGCTTTAGCTGAACACTGTGCAGAGGTCGCACTACAATAACTTGTAGCTTTAGCTGAACACTGTTCAGAGGACGCACTACACTAACTTGTAGCTTTAGCTGAACACTGTGCACTACACTAACTTGTAGCTTTAGCTGAACACTGTTCAGAGGACGCACTACACTAACTTGTAGCTTTAGCCGAAAACTGTTCAGAGGTCGCACTACACTAAATTGTAGCTTCAGCTGAACACTGTGAGGAGGATGCACTACACTAACTTGTAGCTTTAGCTGAACACTGTGCAAAGGACGCACTACACTAACTTGTAGCTTTATCTGAACACTGTGCAGATATCGCACTACACTAACTTGTTGCTTTAGCTGAACACTGTGAGGAGGACGCACTACACTAACTTGTAGCTTTAGCTGAACACTGTGCACTACACTAACTTGTAGCTTTAGCTGAACACTGTTCAGAGGACGCACTACACTAACTTGTAGCTTTAGCTGAACAATGTTCAGAGGACGCACTACACTAACTTGTAGCTTTAGCTGAACACTGTTCAGAGGATGCACTACACTAACTTGTAGCTTTAGCTGAACACTGTGCAGAGATCGCACTACACTAACTTGTAGCTTTAGCTGAACACTGTGAGAAGGACGCACTACACTAACTTGTAGCTTTAGCTGAACACTGTGAGGAGGACGCACTACACTAACTTGTAACTTTAGCTGAACACTGTGCAGAGGTCGCACTACACTAACTTGTAGCTTTAGCTGAACACTGTGAGGAGGACGCACTACACTAACTTGTAGCTTTAGCTGAACACTGTGAGGAGGACGCACTACACTAACTTGTAGCTTTAGCTGAACACTGTTCACTACACTAACTTGTAGCTTTAGCTGAACACTGTTCAGAGGACGCACTACACTAACTTGTAGGTTTAGCTGAACACTGTGCAGAGGTTGCACTACACTAACGTTAAAACAATGTAGCTGCCTGCGGTAGTGATAGGATCAGGAAAACACCACCAACCTTCTACAGTTAGCTAGAGGACGCACTACACTAACTTGTAGCTTTAGCTGAACACTGTGAAGAGGACGCACTACACTAACTTGTAGCTTTAGCTGAACACTTTGCAGAGGTTGCACTACACTAACTTGTAACTTTAGCTGAACACTGTGAGGAGGACACACTACACTAACTTGTAGCTTTAGCTGAACACTGTGTACTACACTAACTTGTAGTTTAGCTGAACACTGTTCTGAGAACGCACTACACTAACTTATAGCTTTAGCTGAACACTGTGCAGAGGTTGCACTACACTAACTTGTAGCTTTAGCTGAACACTGTGAGGAGGACGCACTACACTAACTGTAAATATACTAGTTGCCTTACTGTGGTACTAATAGGATCAGAAGAACCCCAGCACTAACTTGTAGTTTAGCTGAACACTGTTCAGAGAACGCACTACACTAACTTATAGCTTTAGCTGAACACTGTGAGGAGGACGCACTACACTAACTTGTAGCTTTAGCTGAACACTGTGAGGAGGACGCACTACACTAACTTGTAGCTTTACCTGAACACTGTGCACTACACTAACTTGTAGCTTTAGCTGAACACTGTTCAGATCACGCACTACACTAACTTGTAGCTTTAGCTGAACACTGTGCAGAGGTCGCACTACACTAACTTGTAGCTTTAGCTGAACACTGTGAGGAGGACGCACTACTCTAACTTGTAGCTTTAGCTGAACACTGTGAGGAGGACGCACTACACTAACTTGTAGCTTTAGCTGAACACTGTGCAGACTTTGCACTACACTAACTTGTAGCTTTAGCTGAACAATGTGAGGAGGACACACTACACTAACTTGTAGCTTTAGCTGAACACTGTTCAGAGGACGCACTACACTAACTTGTAGCTTTACCTGAACACTGTGCACTACACTAACTTGTAGCTTTAGCTGAACACTGTTCAGAGGACGCACTACACTAACTTGTAGCTTTAGCTGAACACTGTGCAGAGGTCGCACTACACTAACGTTAAAACAATGTAGCTGCCTGCGGTAGTGATAGGATCAGGAAAACACCACCAACCTTCTACAGTTAGCTAGAGGACACACTACACTAACTTGTAGCTTTAGCTGAACACTGTGAAGAGGACGCACTACACTAACTTGTAGCTTTAACTGAACACTGTGCAGAGTTTGCACTACACTAACTTGTAACTTTAGCTGAACACTGTGAGGAGGACACACTACACTAACTTGTAGCTTTAGCTGAACACTGTGTACTACACTAACTTGTAGTTTAGCTGAACACTGTTCAGAGAACGCACTACACTAACTTATAGCTTTAGCTGAACACTGTGCAGAGGTTGCACTACACTAACTTGTAGCTTTAGCTGAACACTGTGAGGAGGACGCACTACACTAACTGTAAATATACTAGTTGCCTTACTGTGGTACTAATAGGATCAGAAGAACACCAGCAAATTTCTTTAGGTAGCTGTAAATACTGTAACAACACATGCCTGCCTGTCGGTAGGAGTTTAATAACAGGAACGGATCTAGCTAAACTAATTACAGTGTGTATATATATCTATATATATATATATATATATATATATATATATATATATATATATATATATATATATATATACAACACCTGGGATGCATATATATACACAATACACTGTAAGTGCAGCTAACTGACTGACTGTCCTGCCTAATCTATCTAACTTAAATCAAATGACACTGTCTCTCTGTTTCTGTCTCTCAACGCCGGAACACACACTACACAGGGCCGCCGTGCAGGCGGCCTTATATAGTGTGGGGCATGTACTTAACCCCCTGAGCCATAGTTGGCCAAAGCCCCCCTGGATTTGGTCAATTACAACTCTCTCTACAGACGGCGCTGTGATTGGCCAAGCATGTGGGTCATAGTGCATGCTTGGCCAATCATCAGCCAGCAATGCACTGCGATGCCGCAGTGAATTATGGGCCGTGACGCGCCACACAAATTTGGTGCGAACGGACCATATCGTTCGCAATTCTGTGAAAGGGCGAACAGACTACGTTCGAGTCGAACATGGGTTCAACTTGAACATGAAGCTCATCCCTAAAGGGGAGTGGTTAATTGATCACATGTATTTGAGGCCTATATAACCTTCTGTAGAACTCATTGTGAGCCTACTCATCTTTGAGCTTACTGGAACTCTGTTCAAGTGGAACTGGACTAAGTGGTGAGTTAAAAAAACAGAGTTTAAGGCAGGAGGGGTGGAGCCTAGCTGGACAGTCATGTTTGACTAGAGCTCCACTTCGTGAGGAGAAAGACCCGCTATACAATTCTAGCCCAGACGAAATACAAACAAAGAAATACCTTCTCTATACGCCCGAGAGGTGAGAGGAACTTTCTAAAACAATGGTGTAAGGAGGAGCCCGTGGTAAAACAAAAATCAAAGCAAGCAGTGGCACTCAGGCACGGATATCATCCAAAATGGCGCCGGTCCCCTCAGCATCAGCACCAATTACCTCAGAGCCCTCTATGCAGCCTAAAACTATACAACATGTATCTTCTAGAGATTCTGACACAGAATTTAACTTATCTTTGCCTTCCTCACATGAACCTATGGCCCCTCACAATATTTTAAAACAATTTGAAAAAATGCTTCACAAAGCACTAAAACAAACCTCAGAACAGATAACAAATAACCTCACAAAAGAAATCAGGGAAATTGGTCAGCGCACAGCAGCACTTGAGCTAAAGGTAGATGAAATTGACAATTTCACACAGGAACAAATGACTGAAATCGATACACTAAAAGAAGAAAAATTTGTTTTACAAAACAAATTAGAGGATTATGAAAACAGAGCAAGAAGATCTAACCTCAGATTTAGAGGTATACCAGAAAGTGTCATAGATATACAATCCTCTATAACTGCACTTTGTCAAGAATTACTCCCAGGGATACCAATAGAGTGTCTGGAAATGGACAGAGTGCATCATGCCCTTATGCCTAAGAAAAGTGACGGACCCCCAAGAGAAATCATAGCAAAGTTCCACTACTATAAAACTAAAGAACAGCTTCTTGTTGCAGCCAGAGGAATAAACAATTTAAGTTTCCAAGGACATACTTTCCAATTGATTGCAGACCTTTCACAAACTACTGTTTCTAAAAGAAGAGCAATGAAACCCCAGCTGCTGGAGTTGCAACGCCATGATATTAAATATCAATGGGGATTTACCTTTTCTCTACACTTTTCTCATCAAGGAACTAGATTTGTCTGCAGATCTGTGGAAGAGCTACAACAGGCACTTAACTTGATAGAAATCTTAACAAGATCTTAACTTGATAGAAATCTCTCATAACACAAACACATCGAGAAGAAGAACAGCTGCTCATACATCCGCAAAGAACTCATCCCCAGACACAGGCAATAATGGAAATCATCATTAACACAAGAGGAGTCGACATGAATCCCCACCTCAAGACCAAGAAGACAACATGGAATAAAAATCTGAAAAATTAACTGACTTAATTTAATTTTTTGTCGCTCCATTGGAAATTTAACCACATGATTTAAATTTTAATGTTATTATAATTTAATGACAACTCTTTGGAAAGTTCACATAATAATAGTGACATCAATCTGTCTGAGAAAGGACTCACTTTTGTTGTTTTTTTTTTGTATATATAAATTGATATTGATCGAGTATATCAGATCTGTTGAGCGGATAAGATTTTATTATCCATTTTTTTTTTAATCCCTGTTATTAGGTCAAAATTAAGAAATGTTCTTTCTCTTAACTTAAATAATTTTCTATTTAAATAATATATATATATTTCTCAATATACCACACCTCTAGAAATTTTACATTGTAGATTTAAACATAGATGGTTTTCGCTAAGTATTTGGGCTTATATGCGCACATCACTATAATGTTCACTTTAAATTTTTAGGGCTGGTGTTCCTCCCGCAAAAACTCCATGTGCCCCACTTTACCTTCCTCGGACCCCTACAGCTATTATGTGGGGATTTGATGAAGGTACTTTTTCCGCTGACAGAGGACTGTATCCTCCATCACGGGTAAACTTTAAAAACGCTTTGTACCTATATTTTAATCATATGTAATATAATCTCTTATGATTTTTATTTTTCCCCTAATCTAGATAACCCTGGACCCTTCCTTCTTCTCTTTCTCTTTTTGTCCGCAGTTTGGTCGGGACGCCACCAGATAGTAATAATTGGTAAGAACAGATTGTTGTTGCAGTTAATATGGCACCATTAAATATAATTTCCCTAAATATACAGGGCCTAAACATACCACAAAAACGCACAAAAGCATTTCGATCTTTCCAGGCCATGAAAGCACACATAGTGTGTTTACAAGAAACCCATTTCACAAATAAATCTACACCCACTTTTTTTAGTTCCTCCTACCCACAAGTTTTCACAGCTTCAACAGAAACTAAACACTCTAATAGCGTTCCATCGCTCCACCCCATTCACAATTCAGGCTGAAATAAAAGACCCTGAGGGGTGATACCTAATACTTACTTGATATGTTTTGGACATGGCAATAACTATTGTTTCATATTATGCACCCAACAAAAATCCTGTACCCTTTTTATCACACCTTTTTCAGATAGTACAATCTCACAAAATGGGCACGCTCATCGTGTGTGGGGATTCCAATCAGGTCATTGCCATATTTTTAGATAGATCCCCTTATATCCCATCTCGGAATCAAACCAAACAATCTCTTTCTCATCTCCTCTATAATTATAATTTAGTTGATTCTTGGAGAGAAAACAATCCAGCAAAAAGGAAATATACATATTTCTCACATCCACATCAATCATTCAGTCGAATTGATCATATATTTTTGACGGCAGGAATGTTACCAGAAATAATCACATCTAATATTATCCCTATCCCATGGTGAGATCACAATGTAGTTTTCACTTCTATTGCATCCCTCATACCCAAAGCACATGATACAACATGGTACTTACCTAATAAATTATTGAAACACCCTTCTTACCGTACAAATATAGAACAGGCTCTAAAAGATGCCCAGAAGTTTCCCCATTAACCCTCTGGGAAGCACATAAACCTGTCCTGAGGGGGATATTCCAACAACAAATAGGGATACTTAAGAGGGAATGCAGAAATCTGGCGCGGAAATTGGAAAATGAGTTTAACTCATCTTTTACAGCCTTTCAAATTAATCCCACTCTATCGGCAAAAAATAAACTAGAAAAAGCAAGACTGGAATATGATTTATTTCTCACAGAATCTGCTGAAAAAAACATTGCAACGCACTAAACATGCATTCTACATAAAATCTAATAAACCTGGTACCTACCTAGAGCGGGCACTTAATTCCATAAACAAATCTTCTAAACCAATTAAACCTTAATTGTCTAAAAACATATATACGAGTAATCCTTTAAAAATAGTTTAACCACTTCAGCCCCGGAAGGATTTACCCCCTTCCTGACCAGAGCACTTTTTACAATTTGGCACTGCGTCGCTTTAACTGCTAATTGCGCGGTCATGCAATGCTGTACCCAAACGAAATTTGCGTCCTTTTCTTCCCACAAATAGAGCTTTATTTTGATGGTATTTGATCACCTCTGCCGCTTTTATTTTTTGCGCTATAAACGGAAAAAGAACGAAAATTTTGAAAAAAAATGATATTTTCTACTTTTTGTTATAAAAAAAATCCATTAAAATCAATTTTAGTCATACATTTAGGCCAAAATGTATTCGGCCACATGTCTTTGGTAAAAAAAATGTCAATAAGCGTATATTTATTGGTTTGCGCAAAAGTTATAGCGCCTACAAACTAGGGTACATTTTCTGGAATTTACACAGCTTTTAGTTTATGACTGTCTATGTCATTTCATGAGGTGCTAAAATGGCAGGGCAGTACAAAACCCCCCCAAATGACCCCATTTTGTAAAGTAGACACCCCAAGGAAATTGCTGAGAGGCATGTTGAACCCATTGAATATTTTTTTTTTTTGTCCCAAGTGATTGAATAATGACAAAAAAAAAAAAATTACAAAAAGTTGTCACTAAATGATATATTGCTCACACAGGCCATGGGCATATGTGGAATTGCACCCCAAAATACATTCAGCTGCTTCTCCTGAGTATGGGGATACCAAATGTGTGGGACTTTTTGGGAGCCTAGCCGCGTACGGGGCCCCGAAAACCAAGCACCGCCTTCAGGATTTCAAAGGGCATACATTTTTGATTTTACTCCTCACTACCTATCACAGTTTTGAAGGCCATAAAATGCCAGGATGGCACAAACCCCCCCCAAATGACCCCATTTTGGAAAGTAGACACCCCAAGCTATTTGCTGAGAGGCATGTTGAGTCCATGGAATATTTTATATTTGGACACAAGTTGCGGGAAAGTGACAATTTTTTTTTTTTTTTTGCACAAAGTTGTCACTAAATGATATATTGCTCAAACATGCCATGGGCATATGTGGAATTACACCCCAAAATACATTCTGCTGCTTCTCCTGAGTACGGGGATACCACATGTGTGGGACTTTTTGGGAGCCTAGCCGCGTACGGGGCCCCGAAAACCAAGCACCGCCTTCAGGATTTCAAAGGGCATACATTTTTGATTTTACTCCCCACTACCTATCACAGTTTTGAAGGCCATAAAATGCCAAGATGCCACAAACCCCCCCCAAATGACCCCATTTTGGAAAGTAGACACCCCAAGCTATTTGCTGAGAGGCATGTTGAGTCCATGGAATATTTTATATTTGGACACAAGTTGCGGGAAAGTGACAATTTTTTTTTTTTTTTTTTGCACAAAGTTGTCACTAAATGATATATTGCTCAAACATGCCATGGGCATATGTGGAATTACACCCCAAAATACATTCTGCTGCTTCTCCTGAGTACGGGGATACCACATGTGTGGGACTTTTTGGGAGCCTAGCCGCGTACGGGGCCCCAAAAACCAAGCACCGCCTTCAGGATTTCTAAGGGCATAAATTTTTGATTTTACTCCTCACTACCTATCACAGTTTTGAAGGCCATAAAATGCCAAGATGGCACAAACCCCCCCCCCCCAAATGACCCCATTTTGGAAAGTAGACACCCCAAGCTTTTTGCTGAGAGGCATGTTGAGTCCATGGAATATTTTATATTTGGACACAAGTTGCGGGAAAGTGACAATTTTTTTTTTTTTTTTTTTGCACAAAGTTGTCACTAAATTATATATTGCTCAAACATGCCATGGGCATATGTGGAATTACACCCCAAAATACATTCTGCTGCTTCTCCTGAGTACGGGGATACCACATGTGTGGGACTTTTTGGGAGCCTAGCCGCGTACGGGGCCCCAAAAACCAAGCACCGCCTTCAGGATTTCTAAGGGCATAAATTTTTGATTTTACTCCTCACTACCTATCACAGTTTTGAAGGCCATAAAATGCCAAGATGGCACAACCCCCCCCCCCCCCCCAAATGACCCCATTTTGTAAAGTAGACACCCCAAGCTATTTGCTGAGAGGCATGTTGAGTCCATGGAATATTTTATTTTTTGACACAAGTTGTGGGAAAGTGACAATTTTTTTTTTTTTTGCACAAAGTTGTCACTAAATGATATATTGCTCACACAGGCCATGGGCTTATGTGGAATTGCACCCCAAAATACATTCTGCTGATTCTCCTGAGTATGGGGATACCACATGTGTGGGACTTTTTGGGAGCCTAGCCGCGTACGAGGCCCCGAAAACCCAGCACCGCCTTCAGGATTTCTAAGGGCGTAAAGTTGTGATTTCACTCCTCACTACCTATCACATTTTTGAAGGCCATAAAATGCCCAGATGGCACAAAACCCCTCCAAATGACCCCATTTTGGAAAGAAGACACCCCAAGCTATTTGCTGAGAGGCATGATGAGTACATGGAATATTTTATATTTTGACACAAGTTGCGGGAAAGTGACAATTTTTTTTTTTTTTTGCACAAAGTTGTCACTAAATGATATATTGCTCAAACATGCCATGGGCATATGTGGAATTACACCCCAAAATACATTCTGCTGCTTCTCCTGAGTACGGGGATACCACATGAGTGGCACTTTTTGGGAGCCTAGCTTCATACGGGGCCCCGAAATCCAATCACCGCCTTCAGGATTTCTAAGAGCGTTAATTTTTGATTTCACTCCTTACTACCCATCACAGTTTTGAAGGCCATAAAATGCCAAGATAGCACAAAACTGCCCCAAAATGACCCCATTTTGGAAAGTAGACACCCCAAGCTATTTGCTGAGAGGCATGGTGAGTATTTTGCAGCTCTCATTTGTTTTTGAAAATGAAGAAAGACAAGAAAAACGTTTTTTTTTTTCGTTTTTCAATTTTAAAAAGTTTGTGACAAAAAGTGAGGTCTGCAAAATACTCACTATACCTCTCAGCAAATAGCTTTGGGTGTCTATTTTCCAAATGGGGTCATTTGGGGGGGGTTTGTGCCATCTGGGCATTACATGGCCTCCGAAACTGTGATAGGCAGTGAAGAGTGAAATCAAAAAGTCTCACACATGTGGTATCCCCATACTCAGGAGAGGCAACAGAATGTATTTTGGGGTGTAATTTCACATATTCCCATGGCATGTTTGAGCAATATATCATTTAGTGACAACTTTGTGCAAAAAAAAAAAAAAATAATTTGTCTTTTTCCCGCAACTTGTGTCACAATATAAAATATTCCATGGACTCGACATGCCTCTCAGCAAATAGCTTGGGGTGTCTACTTTCCAAAATGGGGTCATTTGGGGGGGTTTTGAACTGTCCTGGCATTTTATGCACAACATTTAGAAGCTTTTGTCACACATCACCCACTCTTCTAACCACTGGAAGACAAAGCCCTTTCTGACACTTTTTGTTTACATGAAAAAATTATTTTTTTTTGCAAGAAAATTACTTTGAACCCCCAAACATTATATATTTTTTTAAAGCAAATGCCCTACAGATTAAAATGGTGGGTGTTTCATTTTTTTTTCACACAGTATTTGCGCAGCGATTTTTCAAACGCATTTTTTGGGGAAAAAACACACTTTTTAAAATTTTAATGCACTAAAACACACTATATTGCCCAAATGTTTGATGAAATAAAAAAGATGATCTTAGGCCAAGTACATGGATACCAAACATGACATGTTTTAAAATTGCGCACAAACGTGCAGTGGCGACAAACCAAATACATTTTTAAAAGCCTTTACAGGTTACCACTTTAAATTTACTGTTCCTTTCATTTTTATTTTTTTTAAATCATTTTTAATGTTATCTCAGGGAATGTAAATATCCCCTATGATAGCAATAGGTAGTGACAGGTACTCTTTTTTGAAAAAATTGGGGTCTATTAGACCCTAGATCTCTCCTCTGCCCTCAAAGCATCTGACCACACCAAGATCGGTGTAATAAAATGCTTTCCCAATTTCCCAATGGCGCTGTTTACATCCGGCGAAATCTAAGTCATGAAATGCTCGTAGCTTCCGGATTCTTAGGCCATAGAGATGTTTGGAGCCATTCTGGTCTCTAAACAGCTCTATGGTCAGCTGGCCGAATCACTGGCTGCATTCTCGGGTTCCCTGTTGGGACAGGAGAGCCAGAGAAAAACATGGAAGACGGTGGGGGGGGCATTTCCTCCCACTGCTTGTAAAAACAGTCTAGAGGCTAATTAGCCGCTAGGATTGCTTTTACATGAAAGCCGACCGCTGGCTGAAAAGAATGATACCAAGATGATACCTAAACCTGCAGGCATCATTCTGGTATAACCACTCAAAGTCCAGCAACATACCAGTACGTTGCTGGTCCTTGTTGGGCATATATTGTAAACTTTTTTTTCAAGCAGCCTGTGGGCTGAACGAAAAAAAGATATTGATCGGTGGGTATGCCCACCATTAGAATACCTCCCTTCATCCACCCACTTCTAATGATGGGCATACATGCACCATTTATATATGCCGAAGCATGGGGGCATCCTCCCGCAAAAGGCAGGAGCAAATTGCTCCTCCACCCACTGCCCCCACGCTTCGGCATATATGCTGAAGTATGTAACTGTGGTGGTGAAATCACCTCCGACAGCGCTGGAGTCACGGCTTTATGTATCGTGGGAGCAAACGCTGTTGCTGTCAAGATAAATAAATCCGCGCTGCAACTGAATGGCGTACCTGCTAAGCAAATGATGGTTAACAAAAAACAAAGTAACATTACAGTATAACAGTAATACTTACCATACCTGCAAAGCAAATACAAAAAAAACCATAGTAAAAAATAAAACATTTAACACAACCTGTGCCTACCTAAAATATATATATGCCGAAGCATGGGGGCATCCTCCCGCAAAAGGCAGGAGCAAATCGCTCCTCCACCCACTTCTGCCCCCACGCTTCGGCATATATGCTGAAGTATGTAACTGTGGTGGTGAAATCACCTCCGACAGTGCTGGAGTCACGGCTTTATGTATCGTGGGAGCAAACGCTGTTGCTGTCAAGATAAATAAATCCGCGCTGCAACTGAATGGCGTACCTGCTAAGCAAATGATGGTTAACAAAAAACAAAGTAACATTACAGTATAACAGTAATACTTACCATACCTGCAAAGCAAATACAAAAAAAAACCATAGTAAAAAATAAAACATTTAACGCAACCTGTGCCTACCTAAAATATATATATGCCGAAGCATGGGGGCATCCTCCCGCAAAAGGCAGGAGCAAATCGCTCCTCCACCCACTTCTGCCCCCACGCTTCGGCATATATGCTGAAGTATGTAACTGTGGTGGTGAAATCACCTCCGACAGTGCTGGAGTCACGGCTTTATGTATCGTGGGAGCAAACGCTGTTGCTGTCAAGATAAATAAATCCGCGCTGCAATTGAATGGCGTACCTGCTAAGCAAATGATGGTTAACAAAAAACAAAGTAACATTACAGTATAACAGTAATACTTACCATACCTGCAAAGCAAATACAAAAAAAACCATAGTAAAAAATAAAACATTTAACGCAACCTGTGCCTACCTAAAATATATATATGCCGAAGCATGGGGGCATCCTCCCGCAAAAGGCAGGAGCAAATCGCTCCTCCACCCACTTCTGCCCCCACGCTTCGGCATATATGCTGAAGTATGTAACTGTGGTGGTGAAATCACATCCGACAGCGCTGGAGTCACGGCTTTATGTATCGTGGGAGCAAACGCTGTTGCTGTCAAGATAAATAAATCCGCGCTGCAGCTGAATGGCGTACCTGAAAACAAAAAAATGTTTAAAACACAGTAAACTATAAAAAAATTACATACCTGAAAAGCAAACATGATAAAACATAACAATAAAACATTGCAGAATAGAATACAGTAAAAAAGAGCAGAACAATAGAGAGAAAATAGAGAGAGAGAGAACAATAAAACGACAACTATTTTTGGTTTTTTTATTTTATATTTTTTTTGTGTATTTTTTTTTTTTTACTTTTTTTTTTCTTTTTTTTACTTTTTTTTTTTTTATAACTGTAACTTTTAAAACTGTAACGGTTCCAGGTTTGGATCTCTCAAAATGCGATGGCATCTTGGGAGACCCTGTGGAAGTGTGTCCTAGTCTGTGCAGTGCTGTACCCTACGCTAATACTCAACTAGTGTATTGTAGCGTTCAAAACATTCACTAATGCAAAGACCAGGATTGCCAGGACAGGAGGGACAATAATACCGGGTGTCACGCCTAAATCCGCGCTTTCTGCAGACACGACATTTGCTTTGGGGGGCTCGTTGGGTAGGGGTACTCTGGAGGACATAAGGAAAATGCCTCTCATGCAGCTGGCCTACTGCATTTGGATTGGGAAGGTGAGGTGGAGCACCGTCTGGAAACAGAAGGGCTCTGACGATCTCTTCCTGGAATTTAAGGAAGGATCCAGTCCGTCCTGAAGCTCTGTATAGCACATGAGCGTTCAGCAAAGCCAATTGAAATAAATAAACAGACACTTTTTTGTACCAGCATCTGGCCTTACGGGCAATTAGGTACGGCGCCAACAACTGGTCGTTGAGGTCCACCCCTCCCATATTAAGGTTGTATTCGTGGACACAGAGGGGTTTCTCCACAACACCAGTCGCCGTAGTAATTTGGGTCGTCGTGTCTGCATGAAGGGAGGTGAGAACGAAAACATTCTTCTTATCCCTCCACTTCATAGCGAGCAAATTATTATACTTCAAGCAGGCTCTCTCCCCCAGCCTAAGACGGGACTCTACAAGCCGCTGGGGAAAGCCCCGGCAATTAGGTCGCACGGTGCCACATGCTCCAATCTGCTGATCAAACAAGTGACTAAAAAGTGGCACGCTCGTATAATAATTGTCCACGTACAAGTGGTACCCCTTTCCGAATAAGGGTGACACCAAGTCCCACACTATCTTGCCAGCGCTTCCTATGTAGTCAGGGCAGTTTATCAGCTCTACGTGACTATCTTTGCCCTCGTAAACCATAAATCTACATGTATAGCCTGTGGCCCTGTCACAGAGCTTATACATCTTGACCCCGTATCTGGCACGCTTGCTGGGAAGGTACTGTTTGAAGGACAAGCGGCCAGAAAACTTAATCAGGGACTCATCAACGCAGACAACTTGATGGGGGGTAAACAAGTCTGCAAAACGTTGGTTGAAGTGGTTTACGAGGGGCCGAATTTTGTAGAGCCGATCGTATGCAGGGTCTCCACGAGGACGACAGAGTTCATTGTCGTTGAAGTGCATGAACCGCAAAATCTGCTCGTATCGTGCCCTGGCCATTGAAGCAGAGAACACGAGCATATGGTGAATTGGGTCAGTGGACCAATATGACCGCAACTCACTCTTTTTGGTTATGCCCATGTTGAAGGAAAGGCCCAGAAAGATCTTAAATTCGGAGACCGTAATTGGTCTCCAATCTCTGGCAAGGGAGGACTGGGGATTAGCGGCGATGTGTTGACCAGCGTACAAATTGCTTTGGTCCACAATAGATCTATAGAGATCTTCGGTGAAAAACAGTGAATAAAAATCCAGTGGCATAAAGTCAACTGTTTCCACCTGAATTCCGGGTTGGCCAGTGAAAGGGGGAAGTACGGGTGCTGCAGAAGTGGTGGGTACCCAATTCGGATTGGCGAATGCAGCAGGAAGGGCACTATGGGCACGACGGGCCTGTCTTTGTCTTATTGGTGGCAGTGGGACACTAGTTGTGCTTGCCACCTCGCCAGCTTGAACTGCACTTATGGGACTCGCCACGTCACCACGTGATACTGCAGTGCTGGATGTACGACCAGGGTGTACTAGGCCGCTGGTGCTTGCCAGTTCACCAGAAGGAGTAGCGGCACTAGTACCTCTCTGCTCCATACGAGAGCCCTGCGGTTCTTGCACTTCAAGGACAGAAGAAGAAGATCGGGGTCTGGTACGCCTGACACTAGCAGGGACCACAACTCCGTCGTCAGAGCTATCTGTCATGGAGCCGCTGTCCTCTACAGGTTTGTATTCTGAGCTTGAACTTGACAGATGAGTGACTTCCTCTTCACTATCTGTCATACTCAGAAACGTGAAGACACTAGTGTACCTTCTATTTGCCATTTTGGGCTCTAAATTTAGGGGTACACTAGTGAGACTAACAGGCAAAAAAGCTCCTGACTGTCAGCGACTGATTCAAAGCGCTACCAAAAAACTGTTAGCGATCGCAGGGATCAGGCCTGACTCTGCGAACGCTACAGTTATGTGTGCTTAGTGTTTTGTGACAGTTATCGATCGATACTGCACTTGGGTGGGCTGGGCTGGGCTGGGCAGAGGAGCAAAACGCAGGTGCTAGCAGGTATCTGGGCTGATCCCGCTAACACTGCGTTTTTTTGGGGGACCCTAAAATGCTGGGGAGTATAGATCTGATCGGATCAGATATCGATCTGTTCAGATACTATAGCACTAAGGGAGGTGTATGCTGCGTGCGTGCGTTTTAGCGGTACTGGCGTTAACCTGACGCTGCCTGGGGCGACGCAGACCTTATCTGATCCTAAAAACTTAACTTCTATCACCGCCGGGCAATTAGGGGGTTAAACCTTTATAGGGTAATAAACGGCGGGTGCCCTAAAACTGTAATAAACTACAATAAACTACAAAAAACAAACCAACTAACCAGCGTCACCTGTAACAATTATATGGTGATCGCTGGTGAAAGGGTTAACTAGGGGGCAATCAAGGGGTTAAAACCTTTAGTAGGTAGTATATGGGGGTCCCTGTCGCTATAAAACACTGACAGCGAACCTATATACTTACCTCCCTAACTAGCGTCACCTGTGTCACTAATACAGCGATCAGAAAAACGATTGCTTAGTGACACTGGCGACGGGGGATGATCACGGGGTTAAAACTTTATTAGGGGGGTTAGGGGGGTACCCTGGACCTAAAGGGGGGTACCCTAGACCTAAAGGGGGCTAACCTAACTGCCCTAACACTTGTAACTGTCACAAACTGATACCAATGCAATAAATCAGAAAAAAAAAAACCTGCTATTGGTGTCAGAGTGACAGGGGGTACAGGGGGGTGATCAGGGGGTGATCGGGGGGTGACAGGGGGGTGACAAGTGTGCCTGCATGTTCTACTGTATGTGTAGTGTTGGTGCACTTACTTGGATGTCTTCTCTCCTCGGCGCCGGACGAAAAGACCGGCTCGAGGAGAGATGACATCACTTCCTCCGCTTCTGTTTACATTCACAGAAGCCGAGGAAGCTTGTCATTGGCCAGGAGCGATCGCGAGGGGGGGGCCACGAATGAGTGGCCTCCGCCTCACCTTTGATCGACCCTGACCTCGATCCGACCGCCGCTGGCACCGGGGGGGGTCCGCTCGGACCCCCCACCCGTGGGCAGGCAAGGACGTACAGGTAACCCCTTTTGCCTGCCCGTGCCGCTCTGTCGACGTACATCGTCGTGCGGCGGTCGGCAACTGGTTAAAAAGTCAGCTCACATTTGAGTAATTTATACTCAGAAACCAACACTTTTGACTCTAATAAAGTAGAATCCTTCTTCTCGAAGATAACTCTGCCCCAAATATCTCCTTTTCATAAAACAAATTTGGAAAAACCCATAGAAGTAGTAGAGGTAATAACAGCTATTAAAGAGCTAAAATTAAATAAAAGACTGGGCCCCGACAGCTTCTTTGCTTTATATTACCGCACTTTTACTGATATCATTTCCCCTTTTTTGACTAAAGCATTTAATAATATCCTGGATAACAAATTTTTTAGACATGAATCACTAATGGCTATCGTTTGTATGATTCCAAAACAACATTCAGATGAAACATCTTGCACGAATTTCTGCCTTATTTCAATGTTAAATATTGATATTAAAATTTTAGCGAAAATTATAGCAACTCGTCTAAAAGATACCATAGGAACATTAATTCATCAGGTTGGCTTTATGCCGACACGCCAAGCAAGCGATAATATACGTAGAGCAGTACTGTTGGCGCAGATTTGATAGATCACGTCGTATTCCAGCTTGCTTCCTTTCATTAGATCTAAAGAAAGCATTTGATTCCATTTCTCGGCCTTTATACATGATACTTTAGTACATTATACTTTACAAAAATGGGGTTTTGGTCCCAACTTTATAAATTGGATTATGGCACTTTATAATAACCCAAAAGCATATGTGAAATATGCAGGTTATAAATCTGAACCCTTTAATATTCATAGAGGTACACGCTAGGGATGTCTTCTCTCTCCCCTATTATTTGCCCTCTCAATCGAACCACTAGCTCAAATGATCAGATTGGATCCCACTATAACTGGAATTGGTGGAAATCGGTGGATATCAACATAAATTATGTCTATTTGCGGACGATATCCTTTTTTTTCTGTCTTCCCCACAAATATCTGGCCCCAACCTTATTCCATTACGTAATCAATTTGCATTTATTTCAGGTCTACATATTAATCCTAAAAAATGTCATGACTTAAACATATCCCTCTCAAATGTGGAACTAAGTTCAGCAAAGATGGGTCTACCTTTTGTTTGGACAGACAGATCGATCTCTTATTTAGGGATTAATTTATCGTCTTCCTTGTCAAACTTGTTTTCAGATAATTATCCATCCATTCTGAGAAATATTACAAACTTACTAAAATCCTGGTCCCACCTCTTGCTGTCAGGGTTCTGAAAGATTAATGCCATAAAAATGACAATCTTACCAAAATTTTGTATTTCTTTCGTGTTTTACCAATCCCTGTTTCTGCCTATTTCCTAAGACTCTTACAGAAGAGAATAATGGCATTCATATGGGGTTCATCTAAGCCACGGATACAACAACGTACTTTGTTTCTCCCCAAACCTAATGGAGGATTGGGATGTCCTAATTTTGCATGTTATTATAGGGCAGCACACTTAGCTAGTCTAACTAAATATCATACACAGAAAGAAATCCCATTATGGGTTTCTATTGAAGCGGCTGAGTGTGACCCTATATCAATATCAAACCTTCTTTGGATCTTGCCTAGAGATCATAGAAATTTACGAAATCTTGTCACTAAACACTATATATCTCTCTGGGATAGATTTAAAACAGGAAATCGTTTGCTCTCTACTCATAATCCTCTATTGTCTTTCTATGGAAATCCAGCATTCTACCCTGCATGGGTTTCTCACAAATCTTTTAAAGAATGGGTATCATTAAATATTCTTACCATGCATAAGTTTGTGGACTCCTCATCCTTCATTCCCTTTTCCACTCTTTGTGACATATATGGCTTACCCAATTCAGAGATTTTCAGGTACCTCCAAATTAAAAACTTTTTCTCGCCCTTTTTAAGCACGAACACTCCCCTCACCAAATTAACTAATTTCGAAGTTATCTGTAAAGATGAACCACATGCCAGAGGATTGATATCCCTTCTGTACTCAAGGGTTGACCCAACTCAGAAATCCATCTTATGTGCAAAAATGGGAAGAGGATCTGGGGAAAACACTTGAGAGTGCAGACTGGAATTTAATATGGTCAGTAACCAAATCAGCATCTCCTAATGTGCAGGCTGTAGAGGCCAACTACAAGGTATTAACAAGATGGTACCTGGTACCGGTCAGGGTGGCTAAATATGCACAGAACTATTCGGCTCAGTGTTTTCGCGAGTGTACAGAATTGGGTACATACTTTCATGTTTGGTGGACTTGCCCTATTGCACAAAACTATTGGATAGAAATATTTCATATTACGTCTAAACAACTTAATATAAATTTACCTCTGGACCCTGCAATGGCACTACTTAACACCAGAATTTTAATCACATACACAACTCAAATTACTGATACAGCTTTGCACGGCAGCAAAACAAACACTAGCGAAAGCTTGGCAATCCCCGACTCTGGTAGTAAATGAAACCATACATAGAATGTATAATACAATGATACAAGCAAAAATGCTAGCTATTGAAACGGACAGGGTCACTAGATATGAAAAGTTGTGGCAACTTTGGATAGATAATTTTATGCCCTCAGCATTTGATAAGAAAGTACTTTTACCATGGTAATTTTCTAGATAGGATTTGTTTCAAATATTGTTGTTTCAGGTCGTTAAGGTGGCTCCCGACTGAACTCTGCGAACCTCATTACCCCTTTCTTTATCCATTCCTTTCTTTCTCCTCTCCCTTCCTATCTTTACTTTATCCATATCTATCCTGTGATTTTTGAAGCTCCCATGCATGATATTTATTCCTATATAGAGTTTTTACAAAAATAACTGTTTTTTGTTCATATCATAACTATAGAGGTTTAAATATCTTACTTAAATATGGATCAAAAGATGATTGTAGTATTATTACTTTTATTTAATAACATATAGTAGTAATCTAAACTATGCTTTGAATTTATATAATTGAGCTTCATTAATTTGTTTAAGAATCGATTATATCGATTATATCGTACATCTGTATAAATTATCTGTGAATATTCAATAAAATACTTTGACAAGGAAAAAAACAGGAGGTTATAACAGGGGTCATAGTATCTGTGTAGTGTGAGTACCTGAGTGTTGTCTGAGTAGTGTGTGGATCGTGCAAGTGCACATAGTTCTGTGAGTGCAAGTAGGTCTGCGGGTGCACGTAGGTCTGCGAGTGCCTGTGTATTGTCTTGTTGAGTATTAGTGTCAGGAAGCTAGTTGTTAGGTAATTTGGACAGGGTATAATCCCCAATCCTCATTAAATTTAATAGGTACGATGCCCGGCGGGTGTGGAGAGGCGACTTGTTGTACATCTTGCGGCATGTATGCGTTACTTGATTATCCGATTGAGGGTGAATACTGCTATGCAAAATGTAAGCACATTGTTTCCTTGGAAGCCCAGGTTCTGAATCTGGGGAAGCAACTGTCAGTACTAAGTCCCTCCATACTAAAGGAGAGCCAGGAACGTACACAGCAGGTGCCGGCAGGGGCCAGCACAGAGGCAGGTGGAGACTAGGGATGAGCTTCGTGTTCGAGTCGAACCCATGTTCGACTCAAACATCGTCTGTTCGCCCGTTCACCAAATTGCGAACGATATGGGCCGTTCACGCCAAATTCGTGTGGCGCGTCACGGCCCATAATTCACTGCGACATCGCAGTGCATTGCTGGCTGATGATTGGCCAAGCATGCACTATGACCCGCATGCTTGGCCAATCACAGCGCCGTCAGTAGAGAGAGCTGTAATTGGCCAAAGCCAGGGTGGCTTTTGCCAATTATGGCTCAGGGGGTTTAGAACACGCCCCACACTATATAAGGCCGCCTGCACGGCGGCCCTGTGTAGTGTGTGTTCCGGCTTTGAAAGAGAGATAGATAGACAGAGAGACAGTGACATTTCATTTGAGTCAGCTAGATTAGGCAGGACAATCAGTGAGTTAGCTGTACTTACAGTGTATTGTGTATATATATGCATCCCAGGTGTTGCATATATATATATACACTGTATTTAGTTTAGCTAGATCCGTTCCTGTTATCTTCTTACTGACAGGCAGGCTTGTCTTGTTACAGTATTTACAGCTACCTGAAGAAAATTGCTGGTGTTCTTTTGATCCTATTAGTACCACAGTCAGGCAGCTAGACTATTTACAGTTAGTGCAGTGCGTCCTGCTCAAAGTGTTCAGCTAAAACTACAAGTTAGTGCGGTGCGTCCTGCTCACAGTGTTCAGCTAAAACTACAAGTTAGTGGGGTGCGTCCTGCTCACAGTGTTCAGATAAAACTACAAGTTAGTGGGGTGCGTCCTGCTCACAGTGTTCAGCTAAAACTACAAGTTAGTGCGGTGCGTCCTGCTCACAGTGTTCAGCTAAAACTACAAGTTAGTGTAGTGAGACCTCTGCACAGTGTTCATCTAAAGCTACAAGTTAGTGCAGTGCGTCCTGCTCACAGTGTTCAGCTAAAACTACAAGTTAGTGGGGTGCGTCCTGCTCACAGTGTTCAGCTAAAACTACAAGTTAGTGTAGTGAGACCTCTGCACAGTGTTTATCTAAAGCTACAAGTTAGTGCAGTGCGTCCTGCTCACAGTGTTCAGCTAAAACTACAAGTTAGTGTAGTGAGACCTCTGCACAGTGTTCATCTAAAGCTACAAGTTAGTGCAGTGCGTCCTGCTCACAGTGTTCAGCTAAAACTACAAGTTAGTGGGGTGCGTCCTGCTCACAGTGTTCAGCTAAAACTACAAGTTAGTGCGGTGCGTCCTGCTCACAGTGTTCAGCTAAAACTACCAGTTAGTGCGGTGCGTCCTGCTCACAGTGTTTAGCTAAAACTACAAGTTAGTGTAGTGAGACCTCTGCATAGTGTTCATCTAAAGCTACAAGTTAGTGCAGTGCGTCCTGCTCACAGTGTTCAGCTAAAACTACAAGTTAGTGCGGTGCGTCCTGCTCACAGTGTTCAGCTAAAACTACAAGTTAGTGCAGTGCGTCCTGCTCACAGTGTTCAGCTAAAACTACAAGTTAGTGCGGTGCGTCCTGCTCACAGTGTTCAGCTAAAACTACAAGTTAGTGCAGTGCGTCCTGCTCACAGTGTTCAGCTAAAACTACAAGTTAGTGCGGTGCGTCCTGCTCACAGTGTTGAGCTAAAACTACAAGTTAGTGTAGTGAGACCTCTGCACAGTGTTCATCTAAAGCTACAAGTTAGTGCAGTGCGTCCTGCTCACAGTGTTCAGCTAAAACCACAGGTTAGTGTGGTGCGTCCACCTCACAGTGTTCAGCTAAACCTACAAGTTAGTGTAGTGAGACCTCTGCACAGTGTTCATCTAAAGCTACAAGTTAGTGTGGTGCATCCTCCTCACAGTGTTCAGCTAATCCTACAAGTTATTTTTTTGCGAGCTCTGCACAGTGTTCAGCTAAAGCTACCTGTAGAAGGTTGGTGGTGTTTTCCTGATCCTATCACTACCGCAGGCAGCTAAAAAAGCTACAAGTTAGTTTTTTGCGAGCTCTGCATAGTGTTCAGCTAAAGCTACCTGTAGAAGGTTGGTGGTGCTCTCATACTACAGGCAGGCAGTTGATTTTGCTAGCTGCAGTATCAGTACATATATATATATATATATATATATATATATATATATATATCCTAGGAGAGGCAGACAGTCACAAGCCAATAAGAGAGGGCAAGCAGGCTCTGTGTCTAGTGCTGGTCGTGGAGACGGTGCATCCTCATCAGCACGTGGCCGTGGGACACGCTTGGCCTTTTTTTCGGCAGCTGGCCGTGTTAAGCCGCAACATGCGGAAGACTTGGTCAAGTGGATGACAAAGCCGTCCTCATCCTCCTCATCCTCTCTCACCCATGCCCAGGGTACTTTGTCTGGCAAAGCAGCGGCCTCTTCCCTCGGCTCAATGTCATCAGTGACTCCTTCCCTAGCCCCACCATGTCCTCCTGAGGAGTCCCTCGAACTGTTTGACCACAGTGTTGGGTACATGCTCCAGGAGGATGCCCAGCGTTTGGAAGGCTCTGATGATGATACTGAGCTCGATGAAGGCAGTAACATGAGCACGGACAGAGGGGGTGCCCAAGAAGGACAGCAATCTGGCAGTCATGCTCCCCCTGCTGCAGCATACTGCCAGGTTTGCTCCTTTGATGAGGAGGCAGGGGATGATGAGGTCACTGACTCAACGTGGGTGCCTGATAGGAGAGAGGAGGAGGAGGAGGAGGCGGCACATCACCAACGAGGCAGGATGCCCTCCAGGGGCCAGCCTAAGAGCACCACATTGACTGCATCACACCCCAAAGCTCCACATGTGCAGGGCGCTGCAGTCTCTGCGCGTTATTCAAAAAGTTCTTTGGTGTGGGTCTTTTTTGAGACGAGTGCATCAGATCGCACCACTGCTATTTGCAACATATGTCTCAAGCGTATCTCGCGTGGCCAAAACATCTCCCGCTTGGGTACCACATGCTTGACCAGACATATGTTGACCTGCCATGCAGTTTGTTAGCAAGCGTATCTAAAAGACCCACACCAAAGAACAAAGAGGACCTCTCCTTGCTCCTCATCAGCTGAGATCTCCAACCCCACTATATGAACACCTGGTTCCAACTACGAACAGTTCACATGTAATGTATAGAGCAAAAAAAGTGAAGACACATCTACAGAAATAGAAATAAAAATAAAAGAATGAAATAAAAAATGTAAAAATTAAAAAATGAAAAAAATGATGAAATAAAAAATTATTAAATCGCACTCAGGTGCAAGATTACTATGGGTGTCCTAAGAGATCATGAAAGATATAATATGCAAAGTGACAACAAAAATGAAAATATAAATAGGATGACAAAATGACTAAATAAACCGCACTCAGGTGCAATGCCACTATGGGTGTCCTAAGAGATCACCATGCAAGTGATAAATCAGTGCAAAATGACAACTATGCATGAATACATAAGAATATAAGTGAGGCAAATCCTTCATCTACAGTGTAAAAAAACTAAAGATATACATTAAAAGCATAAACGCATACAAGTATAAGGTGATAAATAAACCGCACTCTGGTGCAGTGTAAATATAAATGTTCTAAGGTGATAATAAAGTGTCCAGTGTCAGCAATCCATGCTCACAATATGGTATCGGTTTATTTAGTCATTTTGTCATCCTATTTATATTTTCATTTTTGTTGTCACTTTGCATATTATATCTTTCATGATCTCTTAGGACACCCATAGTAATCTTGCACCTAAGTGCGATTTAATAATTTTGTATTTCATCATTTTTTTCATTTTTTAATTTTTACATTTTTTATTTCATTCTTTTATTTTTATTTCTATTTCTGTAGATGTGTCTTCACTTTTTTTGCTCTATACATTACATGTGAACTGTTTGTAGTTGGAACCAGGTGTTCATGTACTTCATTCACATGCAGCTTTTATCTGTAATTTGCTTATGAACACAGCATAGAATTTTAGCAACGCACGATCAAATATCTATTATTTGCTCTTTGTAATTAGGCACTACGCCACTCCACTACCACTATTTTAACATTTCGATACGGTTACACCAGGATTAGCGCAGCACCACCCCCCTTTCTATTTTTAGCTATATTTTAGGGCCAGGTTGGACCCTTCTCGGTGCAAGCTGCTTTTCCCCCTCATATCATTGCCATTTTTGCATGGTAGCGCAGGAATACCTTACCTGTTATTGTTCATTTATCAACTCCACTATACCTTCAGTCCTCTCTGAGACCTGCACTGAGAGGAATGAAGGTGTAGAATTAGGTGTGTCACAGCCAAGTACTTGTGGGCAATCTGCTTTTGGTACACCGACGTCAGATTGTACCAGGCAAATTTCCCTGCCCCAGCTGCTGTACCGCCGAAAGAAGTTTGCTCCCAGCCATCCACATGCCCAGCGGTTGAATGCTAGCTTGACAAAATTGGTAGCACTTCAACTGCTGCCTTTTCAGTTGGTAGACTCTGCCCCCTTCCGTGAGTTTGTGGAATGTGCGGTTCCTCAGTGGCAGGTACCCAAATGCCACTTTTTCTCACGGAAGGCGATTCCGGTTCTCTACCGGCATGTGGAAGGCAATGTCCATGCCTCGCTGGACAGGGCGGTCAGCGGTAAGGTGCATATTACCGCTGATTCATGGTCCAGCAGGCATGGACAGGGACGTTACCTAAGTTTCACGGCGCATTGGGTGACTCTGCTGGCAGCTGGGAAGGATGCAGGACAAGGTGCAGTAGTGTTGGAGGTTGTTCCGCCACCACACCTACAAAATGCTAATGATTGTGACACACCTCTCTCCTCCACCCCCTCCTCTTCTTCCTTCTCCATGGCCTCTTCCTGTGCTTTGTCCTGGGAACCAGCGGTGCTCTGTAGCCGTTCAAGGGGCTATGCAAGTACACAGGCCAAAAGATGCCATGCTGTGCTTGAGCTGGTGTGCTTGGGGGACAGGAGCCACACTGAGGCAGAGGTTCTGTCAGCTCTGCAGAGGCAGGTTCAGAGGTGGTTGACGCCACGCCAACTTAAGGCAGGAATGGTGGTTTGCGACAATGGCACCAACCTCCTCTCTGCCCTCCGACAGGGACAAATGACCCATGTGCCCTGTTTGGCTCACGTCCTTAACTTGGTGATGCAGCGGTTCTTGGGCAGGTACCCGGCTTACAGGATGTCCTGAGGCAGGCCAGGACAGTCTGTGTGCATTTCCACCGGTCATTTAATGCCAGTGCTCGGCTGGCGGACCTCCAAAAGGAGTTTAACCTGCCCAAGAACCACCTAATCTGTGACATGCCCACCAGGTGGAACTCAACGTTGGCCATGCTGCAGCGGCTGCACACGCAGCAGAGGGCCATCAATGAGTACCTGTGCAACTATGGCACCAGGAGAGGGTCAGGGGAGCTTGGTTTTTTTCCCCACGCCAGTGGGCCATGATCAGGGATGCATGCACTGTCCTGTCACCATTTGAGGAGGCCACGAGGATGGTGAGCAGTGACAGTGCATGCATCAGTGACACTGTCCCCCTTGTCCACCTGTTGGAGCACACGCTGCGTGGAATAATGGACAGGGCACTTGAGGCAGAACAGAGGCAGGAAGAGGAGGACTTCCTTAGCTCTCAAGGCCCCCTTTATCCAGACAGTGTTTCTGCGTGCCCGCCGATCACACAGGAAGAGAACAAGGAGGAGGAGGAGGAGGAAGATTGTGTCAGTATGGAGGTGGAGCCTGGCATTCAGCATCAGCAGCAGTCTTTAAGGGATCAGTCCCAAGAAACACATGGACTTGTACGTGGCTGGGAGGAGGTGGCTGCGGACCATGTCGTCCTTAGTGACCCAGAGGACTCCGGACCGAATGCCTCAGCAAACCTACGCTGTATGGCCTCCCTGATCCTGCAAAGCCTGCGTAAGTATCCTCGTATTCGTGGTATCAAGGAGAAGGACCAATACTGGCTGGCAACCCTCCTTGATCCACGTTACAAGGGTAAGGTTGCGGCCCTATCTTGCCATCGCAGAGGGAGCAGAGGATAAAACATCTTCAGGAGGCCTTGCAGAAAGGTCTGTGCAACGCGTTCCCAGAGACTGGGAGGTTACAAACTCCTGTTTCTGGACAACGTGTTGCTGAGGTTTCGGTCAGTCAAAGAAGGAGCGGTGGAGAAGGTGGCCGTCTGACCGATGTGTTCAGACAATTTTTTGGTCCGCAGCCCCAAGGTATGATCGGTTCCAGCAACCATCGCCAGCGTCTGTTTTACATGGTGCAGGAATACCTAGGGGCAAAATCTGACTTGGACACCTTTCCCACCGAAAATCCTCTGGGTTACTGGGTCTTGAGGATGGATCACTGGCCAGAGCTTGCACAGTATGCAATTGAGCTACTGGCCTGTCCTGCATCCAGCGTTCTTTCGGAACGCACATTCAGTGCTGCTGGCGGCTTTGTAACTGATCACAGGGTGCGTCTGTCCACCGACTCGGTCGATCGACTGACCTTCATAAAAATGAATCAGTCTTGGATCACCACCAGCTACCAAGCACCTGATGCTGATGTAACCGAATAATTTTTTTTGAAATGTCAGATCCCTTCAAAGACTGCCTATGCTGATGCTGAGTGACTATTACTAAGTAATTATCCTCTTCCTCCTCAATGATCACGCTGATAGCTTGTAAGAACATTTTTGGTTCTGGGCGCCACCACCAGTGCCTAAGGCCCAATTTTTCAGCCCCTGTTTAACAGGGGCCTGTAATTACAATTTTTGATGCAATACTTTGCAGCAGGGCTCATTTCTGCGTTCCAACTAGAGTATCTGTGAGGGGTTGCAGTGTTGTGGCACCAGCACCAGTGCCTAAGGCCCAATTTTTCAGCCCCTGTTTAACAGGGGCGTGTAATTACAATTTTTGCTGCAATACTTTTCAGCAGGGCTCGTTCCTGCGTTCCAACTAGAGTGTCTGTGAGGGGTTGCAGTGTTGTGGCACGAGCACCAGTGCCTAAGGCCTAATTTTTCAGCCCCTGTTCAACAGGGCCATGTAATTACAATTCTTGATCTAATATTTCACAGCAGGGCCCATTTCTGCACCCACCAAGAGCGAGTGAGGACTTACAGTGTTGTGGCACCAGCACCACCACCACCACCACCAAAGGCCCAATTTTTCTGCCCTTGTTCAACAGGGGCATGTAATTACAATTCTTGATCTAATATTTCACAGCAGGGTCCATTTCTGCACCTGCCAAGAGCGAGTGAGGACTTACAGTGTTGTGGCACCAGCACCACCACCACCACCACCACCACCAAAGGCCCAATTTTTCTGCCCTTGTTCAACAGGGGCATGTAATTACAATTCTTGATCTAATATTTCACAGCAGGGCCCATTTCTGCGCCCACCAAGAGCGAGTGAGGACTTACAGTGTTGTGGCACCAGCACCAGCACCACCAAAGGCCCAATTTTTCTGCCCCTGTTCAACAGGGGCATGTAATTACAATTCTTGATCTAATATTTCACAGCAGGGCCCTGTGAGGGCTTACAGTGTTGTGGCCACAACAACACCTAAGGCCCAAATTTCTGCTGAGTATATAGGGCAGGCCCCTACTTTCAAACATCTAACTTACAAACGACTCCTACTTGCAAACGGAAGGAGACAACAGGAAGTGAGATGAAATCTACCCCTAGGAAGGGAAATTCTCTCCTGTAAGAGTTAATATGGGAAAAACATTTCTCCTTTCCACTGATGCTTTCCAATCCTTGTTCCACAAAAAACCCCAAATTTTCAAAAAACATTTGTCATTGGGACAAAAAGTGAGGTGAAATCTTCTGAAGAGGAGGACAGACAGTATATAGGGCCTGGTGGCCCCACACCTTTCCTTATTTTAATTTGGGTGCGGGGTTCCCCTTAATATCCATACAAGACCCAAAGGGCCTGGTAATGGACTGGGGGGTACCCATGCCGTTTGTCTCACTGATTTTCATCCATATTGCCAGGACCCGACATTACATTAAACCCGCAAGCAGTTTTAAATGAGATTTTTTCCTTTAAAAATGACATTTTGTGCAGGGACTGTTCTAAACACGGGAAACACGCGCCACTTTACAGGCATACTATAGACACAACCTAGGTGTGATATTTAAAGGAATATTTCACGTTTTTTTTTTTTTTACTTTAAGCATCATTAAAATCACTGCTCCCGAAAAAACGGCAGTTTTTAAAAGTTTTTTTTGCATTGATACATGTCCCCTGGGGCAGGACCCGGGTCCCCAAAGTCTTTTTAGGACAATACCATGCAAATTAGCCTTTAAAATGAGCACTTTTGATTTCGAACGTTCGAGTCCCATTGACGTCAATGGGGTTCTAACGTTCGTGCGAATTTTCGGTCCGTTCGCAGGTTCTGGTGCGAACCGAACCGGGGGGTGTTCGGCTCATCCCTAGTGGAGACAAAGAGGTGCAGGCACTAGGAAAGAGTAGATAGGTGAAAGTCAGGAAGGGTAGAGGGGGAAGTGCCAGGGAGGCCGATCCAGGGCTGGAGCATCCAAATAATGCTCCATTGAGTGACATTGGTGAAACCAGTCAGGGACCAGCACTGCTGGAGCTGAGGGACTCTCCTAGCTTCCGGGGGAAGAGCTCCTCCAGTGAGAGGGGGGGAGGTGGAGGGAAAGGAAAGACAGATTCTGGTGGTAGGGGACTCAATTCTTAGAAGGACAGAGAGGCCAATCTGTAACAAAGAACTAAAGCGCCAAACAGTATGTTGTCTACCGGGCACTCGGGTTCGGCACATCACGGATCTGGTGGACAGATTACTGGGAGGGGCTGGGGAAGACCCAGCTGTCATGGTGCACGTTGGCACCAATGACAAAGTCAGAGGCATATGGAGTGTCCTAAATAACGATTTTAAGGACTTGGGAGCTAAATTGAGGAAAAGGACCTCCAAGGTAGTACTCTCAGGAATACTACCGGTACATCGAGCCACACCAGAAAGGCAAAGGGAGATTAGGGAAGTAAACAAGTGGCTGAAGAGCTGGTGTAGTAAGGAGGGGTTTGGGTTCCTGGAAGACTGGGCTGACTTCTCAGTCGATAACCAATACTATAGAAGGGATGGACTGCACCTAAATGAGGAGGGTGCAGATCATCTGGGAATAAAGATGGCCAAAAAGATAGAGGGGTTTTTAAACTAGACGATGGGGGGTAGGGTCCAGAGGTAGAGATAGTCAGCGCAGGACATATTCCAGAGGGTAGTATTGGGGGCATTATTGGTAAGTTCACAAAAGCACATAAACCCAAGGTAAGTAAAGTAGCAAGTTCTAGTTGCAATTTCGGAACACCCAAAAAGAGGATAATATGCGACTGGTCTAAACTACGTGGCATGTTCACCAATGCCAGGATCCTGGTGGACAAAATGGGTGAACTAGAGATACTGTTGTATGAGCAGGATTTGGATTTTGTGGGAATTTCAGAGACCTGGTTCAAGAGCTCTCATGATTGGCTGGCAACCATTCAAGGGTATACCCTTTATTGCACGGATAGAGAGGGTAAAAAAGGGGGAGGGGTATGCCTATATATCAAGAGAATGTGAGAGATGCCTATATATCAAGTGAATGTGAGAGATGACATCACTAAGGGAGCAAGGGAGGAGGTGGAATCCTTATGGGTAGAGCTCCAAAGAGATGAAGCTAAGGAGAAAATAATACTGGGAGTATGCTATAGGCCCCCTAACCTGAGGGAAGAAGGGGAGACAGATCTCCTATCACAATTTGGATTAGCAGCAAGGATGGGAAGTGTTATCATAATGGGGGATTTTAACTATTCAGACATAGACTGGGCAGAGGGAACCGCGCATTCATCTAAGACTCGCCAGTTGCTAAATTACTTTCAGGGCAATTTTATGGGTCAGATGGTAGACGCACCAACTAGAAATAAAGAGTTACTGGATCTACTGATTACCAACAATACAGACCTGATCACGGATGTGGAAATACGGGGCAATTTAGGTAACAGCGATCACAGGTCAATTGGCTTCAGTATAAATCACACAAATAGGAAACATAAGGGGAATACAAAGACACTGAATTTCAAAAGAGCCAACTTCCCTAAACTACAAACCTTGCTAGAAGGCATAAATTGGGATAAAATCTTAGGAACAAAGAACACAGAGGAGAGATGGGTTTGCTTGAAGAGCGTATTAAATAAGGGCATTAGCCAATGCATCCCATTGGGTAATAAATTTAAGAACGAACAAAAGTCCTGGATGGCTTAACTCCAATGCAAAAATGCATATAAAAGCAAAGGAGAAGGCCTTCAAAAAATACGAGGTTGAGGGATCATCATCTGCATTCAGACTTTATAAAGAATGCAACAAGAAATGTAAGGGTGCAATAAGGACGGCTAAGATAGAACATGAAAGACACATAGCGGAGGAGAGCAAAAAAAAATCCCAAGAAATTTTTTCAGTATGTACACAGTAAAAAAGGGAGGACAGACCATATTGGCCCCATAAAGAATGAGGAAGGACATCTGGGTACAAAGGATGGGGAGATGGCGAAGGTATTGAATTGATTCTTCTCAGTGTTCACGAGGGAATCGGAGGGCTTCAGTAACCAAAACTGCAGTGTTTATCCTCATGACACATCACAGGAAGCACCTTCATGGTTAACAGAGGACAGAATTAAAATTAAACTTGGGAAACTTAACATTAATAAATCTCCAGGACCAGATGGCTTGCACCCGAGGGTACTTAGGGAACTCAGTCAAGTAATTGCCAGACCATTGTTCCTAATTTTTACTGACAGTCTACTGACTGGAATGGTACCAGCTGATTGGAGAAAAGCCAATGTAGCACCAATATTTAACCAGTTGCCGACCGCCGCACGACGATGTACGTCGACAGAGCGGCACAGGCAGGCAAAAGGGCTTACCTGTACGTCCTTGCCTGCCCGCGGGTGGGGGGTCCGATCGGACACCCCCCCGGTGCCTGCGGCGGTCGGCAAATCTCCCCCGGCGATCGGTGGTAAGGGGGAGGCCATCCATTCGTGGTGCCCCCCCTCGCGATCGCTCCCAGCCAATGGGATCATTTCCCTGCCTCTGTATTGTACACAGAGGCAGAGGAAATGATGTCATCTCTCCTCGGCTCTGTATTTTCCGTTCCGGGCAGAGGAGAGAAGACTGTAATGTGAGTGCACAACACACACAGTAGAACATGCCAGGCACACATTACACCCCGATCCCCCCCCCCCCCGATCGCCCCCCAATCACCCCCCCCTGTCACAAACTGACACCATGCAGGTTTTTTTTTTCTGATTACTGTATTGGTGTCAGTTTGTGACAGTTACAGTGTTAGGGCAGTGAGTGTTAGGCCCCCTTTAGGTCTAGGATACCCCCCTAACCCCCCCTAATAAAGTTTTAACCCCTTGATCACCCCCTGTCACCAGTGTGTCGTTAAGCGATCATTTTTCTGATCGCTGTATTAGTGTCGCTGGTGACGCTAGTTAGGGACATAAATATTTAGGTTCGCCGTCAGCGTTTTATAGCGACAGGGACCCCCATATACTATCTAATAAATGTTTTAACCCCTTGATGGCCGCCTAGTTAACCCTTTCACCACTGATCACCGTATAAGTGTTACGGGTGACGCTGGTTAGTTCGTTTATTTTTTATAGTGTCAGGGCACCCGCCGTTTATTACCGAATAAAGGATTAGCCCCCTGATCGCCCGGCGGTGATATGCGTCGCCCCAGGCAGCGTCAGATTAGCGCCAGTACCGCTAACACCCACGCACGCAGCATACGCCTCCTTTAGTGGTATAGTATCTGAACGGATCAATATCTGATCCGTTCAGATCTATACTAGCGTCCCCAGCAGTTTAGGGTTCCCAAAAACGCAGTGTTAGCGGGATCAGCCCAGATATCTGCTAGCACCTGCGTTTTGCCCCTCCGCCCGGCCCACCCAAGTGCAGTATCGATCGATCACTGTCACTTACAAAACACTAAACACATAACTGCAGCGTTCGCAGAGTCAGGCCTGATCCCTGCGATCGCTAACAGTTTTTTTGGTAGCGTTTTGGTGAACTGGCAAGCACCAGCCCCAGGCAGCGTCAGGTTAGTGCCAGTAGCGCTAACACCCACGCACGCACCGTACACCTCCCTTAGTGGTATAGTATCTGAACGGATCAATATCTGATCAGATCTATACTGGCGTCCCCAGCAGTTTAGGGTTCCCAAAAACGCAGTGTTAGCGGGATCAACCCAGATACCTGCTAGCACCTGCGTTTTGCCCCTCCGCCCAGGCGAGCCCAGCCCACCCAAGTGCAGTATCGATCGATCACTGTCACTTACAAAACACTAAACGCATAACTGCAGCATTCGCAGAGTCAGGCCTGATCCCTGCGATCGCTAACAGTTTTTTTGGTAGCGTTTTGGTGAACTGGCAAGCGCCAGCGGCCTAGTACACCCCGGTCGTAGTCAAACCAGCACTGCAGTAACACTTGGTGACGTGGCGAGTCCCATAAGTGCAGTTCAAGCTGGTGAGGTGGCAAGCACAAGTAGTGTCCCGCTGCCACCAAAAAGACAAACACAGGCCCGTCGTGCCCATAGTGCCCTTCCTGCTGCATTCGCCAATCCTAATTGGGAACCCACCACTTCTGCAGCGACCGTACTTCCCCCATTCACATCCCCAACCAAATGCAGTCGGCTATGAGAGGCATTTTTATGTCCTCCCAAGTACCCCTACCCAACGAACCCCCCCCAAAAAAGATGTTGTGTCTGCAGCAAGTGCGGATATAGGCGTGACGCCCCCTATTATTGTCCCTCCTGTCCTGACAATCCTGGTCTTTGCATTGGTGAATGTTTTGAACTCTACCATTCACTAGTTGAGTATTAGCGTAGGGTACAGCATTGCACAGACTAGGCGCACTTTCACAGGGTCTCCCAAGATGCCATCGCATTTTGAGAGACCCAAACCTGGAACCGGTTACAGTTATAAAAGTTACAGTTACAAAAAAAGTGTAAACAAAAAAAAAACACAAACAAAAATATAAAATAAAAAATAATAGTTGTCGTTTTATTGTTCTCTCTCTCTTTATTCTCTCTATTGTTCTGCTCTTTTTTACTGTATTCTATTCTGCAATGTTTTATTGTCTGGCGTCTAATGTAAACAGCAATTGCACCATGCATGTGAGGTATCACCGAGACGGTCAGATCGAGGGCAGTAATTTTAGCAGTAGACCTCCTCTGTAAATCTAAAGTGGTAACCTGTAAAGGCTTTTAAAGGCTTTTAAAAATGTATTAATTTTGTTGCCACTGCACGTTTGTGCGCAATTGTAAAGCATGTCATGTTTGGTATCCATGTACTCGTCCTAAGATCATCTTTTTTATTTCATCAAACATTTGGGCAATATAGTGTGTTTTAGTGCATTAAAATGTAAAAAAGTGTGTTTTTTCCCCAAAAAATGCATTCGAAAAATCGCTGCGCAAATACTGTGTGAAAAAAAAAAATGAAACACCCACTATTTTAATCTGTAGGGCATTTGCTTTAAAAAAAATATATAATGTTTGGGGGTTCAAAGTAATTTTCTTGCAAAAAAAAATAATTTTTTCATGTAATCAAAAAGTGTCAGAAAGGGCTTTGTCTTCAAGTGGTTAGAAGAGTGGGTGATGTGTGACATAAGCTTCTAAATGTTGTGCATAAAATGCCAGGACAGTTCAAACCCCCCCCCAAATGACCCCATTTTGGAAAGTAGACACCCCAAGCTATTTGCTGAGAGGCATGTCGAGTCCATGGAATATTTTATATTGTGACACAAGTTGCGGGAAAGAGACAAATTTTTTTTTTTGCACAAAGTTGTCACTAAATGATATATTGCTCAAACATGCCATGGGAATATGTGAAATTACACCCCAAAATACATTCTGTTGCTTCTCCTGAGTACGGGGATACCACATGTGTGAGACTTTTTGGGAGCCTAGCCGCGTACGGGACCCCGAAAACCAAGCACCGCCTTCAGGCTTTCTAAGGGCGTAAATTTTTGATTTCACTCTTCACTGCCTATCACAGTCTCGGAGGCCATGGAATGCCCAGGTGGCACAAAACCCCCCCAAATGACCCCATTTTGGAAAGTAGACACCCAAAGCTATTTGCTGAGCGGTATAGTGAGTATTTTGCAGACCTCACTTTTTGTCACAAAGTTTTGAAAATTAAAAAAAGAAAAAAAAAATTTTTTTTTGTCTTTCTTCATTTTCAAAAACAAATGAGAGCTGCAAAATACTCACCATGCCTCTCAGCAAATAGCTTGGGGTGTCTACTTTCCAAAATGGGGTCATTTGGGGGGGTTGTGCCACCTGGGCATTCCATGACCTCCGAAACTGTGATAGGCAGTGAAGAGTGAAATCAAAAATGTACACCCTTAGAAATCCTGAAGGCGGTGATTGGTTTTCGGGGCCCCGTACGCGGCTAGGCTCCTAAAAAGTTTCACACATGTGGTATCCCCGTACTCAAGAGAAGCAGCAGAATGTATTTTGGGGTGCAATTCCACATATGCCCATGGCCTGTATGCGCAATATATCATTTAGTGACAACTTTGTGCAAAAAAAATAAAAATAAAAAATAAGCTGTCACTTTCCCGCAACTTGTGTCAAAATATAAAATATTCCATGGACTCAACATGCCTCTCAGCAAATAGCTTGGGGTGTCTACTTTCCAAAATGGGGTCATTTGGGGGGGGGTTTGTGCCATCTGGGCATTTTATGGTCTTCAAAACTGTGATAGGTAGTGAGGAGTAAAATCAAAAATGTACGCCCTTAGAAATCCTGAAGGCAGTGATTGGTTTTCGGGGCCCCGTACGCGGCTAGGCTCCCAAAAAGTCCCACACATGTGGTATCCCCATACTCAGGAGAAGCAGCTAAATGTATTTTGGGGTGCAATTCCACATATGCCCATGGCCTGTGTGAGCAATATATCATTTAGTGACAACTTTTTGTATTTTTTTTTTTTTGTCATTATTCAATCACTTGGGACAAAAAAAATGAATATTCAATGGGCTCAACATGCCTCTCAGCAATTTCCCTGGGGTGTCTACTTTCCAAAATGGGGTCATTTGTGGGGGTTTTGTACTGCCCTGCCATTTTAGCACCTCAAGAAACGACATAGGCAGTCATAAATTAAAGGCTGTGTAAATTCCAGAAAATGTACCCTAGTTTGTAGGCGCTATAACTTTTGCGCAAACCAATAAATATACACTTATTGACATTTTTTTTCCCAAAGACATGTGGCCGAATACATTTTGGCCTAAATGTATGACTAAAATTGAGTTTATTGGATTCTTTTTAGAACAAAAAGTAGAAAATATCATTTTTTTTCAAAATTTTCGGTCTTTTTCCGTGTATAGCGCAAAAAATAAAAACGGCAGAGGTGATCAAATACCATCAAAAGAAAGCTCTATTTGTGGGAAGAAAAAGACGCAAATTTCGTTTGGGTACAGCATTGCATGACAGCGCAATTAGCAGTTAAAGCGACGCAGTGCCAAATTGTAAAAAGTGCTCTGGTCAGGAAGGGGGTTGAAGTGGTAAAAGGGGCCCAAAATACATCCCTGGGAATTACAGACCAGTTAGCCTAACATTAATAGCATGTAAACTCTTGAAGGGGATGATAAGAGACTATATACAAGATTTTAGTAATGAGAACGGTATTAGCAGTAATCAGCATGGATTAATGAAGAATAGTTCTTGCCAAACCAATCTATTAACCTTCTATGAGGACGTGAGTTGCCATCTAGATAAAGGAAGGCCCATAGATGTGGTGTATCTGGACTTAGCAAAAGCATTTGACACAGTTCTTCATAAATGTTTACTGTACAAAATAAGGTTCATTGGCATGAATACATGGATTGAAAACTGGCTACAAGGGCAAGTTCAGAGGGTGGTGATAAATGGGGAGTACTCGGAATGGTCAGAGGTGGGTAGTGGAGTTCTGTGCTGGGACCAATCCTGTTTAATTTGTTCATAAACGACCTGGAGGATGGGGTAAACAGTTCAATCTCTGTATTTGCGGACGATACTAAGCTAAGCAGGGCAATAACAACTTCTCCGCAGGATGTGGAAACCTTGCAAAAAGATCTGAACAAATTAATGGGGTGGGCAACTACATGGCAAATGAGGTTCAATGTAGAAAGATGTAAAATAATGCATTTGGGTGGCAAAAATGTGAATGCAATCTATACACTGGGGGAAGAACCTCTGGGGGAATCTAGGATGGAAAAGGACCTGGGGGTCCTAGTAGATGATAGGCTCAGCAATGGAATGTACTGCCAAGCTGCTGTTAACAAAGCAAACAGAATATTGGCATGCATTAAAAAGGGGATTAATTCCAGAGATAAAACGATAATTCTCCCACTCTATAAGACTCTGGTCCGGCTGCACCTAGAGTATGCTGTCCAGTTCTGGGCACCAGTCCTCAGGAAGGATGTACTGGAAATGGAGCGAGTACAAAGAAGGGCAACAAAGCTAATAAAGGGTCTGGAGGATATTGGTTATGATAAAGGTTGCGAGCACTGAACCTATTCTCTCTGGAGAAGAGACGCTTGAGAGGGGATATGATTTCAATATACAAATACCATACTGGTGACCCCACAATAGGGATAAAACTTTTTTGCAGAAGAGAGTTTAACAAGACTCGTGGCCACTCATTAAAAAATAAGAAGAAGAGAGGTTTAACCTTAAACTGGGTGGAGGGTTCTTTACTGTAAGAGCAGCAAGGATGTGGAATTCCCTTTCACAGGCGGTGGTCTCAGTGGGGGCATTGATAGTTTCAAGAAACTATTAGATAAGCACCTGAACGACCGCAACATACAGGGATATATAATGTAATACTGACATATAATCACACACATAGGTTGGACTTGTGTCTTTTGTGTCCTCACCTACTATGTAACTATGTAACTATGCTTCACTCACCAGCCCTCCAGGCTGTGGCCAGTTGTACTCTCTGGAGTCTCTTAACAGTGTTCTCTCCCGCTGTCCTCTCCTTGCTATCTCATGTGCCTCTCTCCCAGGATCTCTTCTCTCCTCCTGGATGCACCTGTTCCCCGGCCCAAGGTCACCCCCCACCAGACTGGGGAGCTCCCTGGGGCCTCGACAGCCTCCACACTCTCTCACTCCAGCTCTTCCAGCTGACAACTGATCCCCAGCTGGGCTGAACCTGTGTATTAAGGAGGCCTGCCCCCTGCCAATCCAATGTCAAGGCTCCTCAAAATACCCCAGGCAGCTCCACCTCTCCTCTCCTCCTCTCTTTCTAGCGCTTTGTAGGAGGAGGAGGTGACAGTGATGCTACCTGTGAGTGACCCAGCCTTGCCCTGAGCCACTCCCAGCCCAGAATGAAAACAAACAGGCCTAACCACCAGCTAGGCCTGCCTAAATTTTATCCTACTGCTAGAAAAATCCTCACTACATTCAACTCTAATCTGCCCGCCTCAATCCTACTGCTATGCATGAATCTATCTATTATGCATATGGGGGTGGCGAAAATAGGGGGGCGGCGCCCGGGTGCCCCTAGTGGACGGGCCGCCCCTGGGTATGTGAGCCATGTGTGGGCTGTTACACTAGACGCATTTTCCAATGGCTCTCCAAAAACCAAAATGTGTTTGTCTCTACTTTCACCCTCTCTCCGTCTTTCAACCCTGAAACAGGAAAAGGATGTGACGACAGAGGAATTAAAGGAGTTATAAAGTCTCATGGTTTTTCACCTTAATGCATTCTATGCATTAAGGTGAAATACCTTTTGTGCTGCAGTAGCCCCCCAGAGCCCCCCTTTTTCTTACCTGAACCAGATTGTTCCAGCGATGAGAACGAGCCCAGCAGCTACAGCCGCTGTCTCAGGTCCTCATTGGACAGATTGATAGCAGAAATAGCCATTGGCTCCCGCTGTTTTCAATCAAATCCAGTGACACGGGAGCCGGGGGGCGAGGCCGAGTCGTGCTGTCTGTGTCAATGGATGCAACAGCAGGACTCGGGAGCGCGCCCGCACGAGTTCCCCCTATGGAAAGTGGCTCTCCGTGAGTGCACTTGATGAAGAGGAGGATCCAGGAGCGTCGCCGGGGGACCCCAGAAAAGGAGAAACCCTTGCACAGAGCAGGTAAGGATAACATGTTTGTTATTTTAAAAAAAACAAAAAACTTTACAATGACTTTGCAGGTTTGCAATTTAACGCGCAGAAAAATGTGCGTCAACGGAAGGCAATGCACATCCATTTTTCAAACACTTTCATTACTTTTAATGCATGTTTATGTGTGAACAGGCCCTAAAAAGTGCATTGTGGTGTGGTGCAATGTGTGTGCGTCAGATCTGTGTGCTGGGAAGCAATTCAAAACAAAGAATTGTGCTTATGCAAAAAGCATGTTGCATGTAACTGCAACACACTGCATTGCAAAAGTGTATATCGGCTCTAGAGGCAGGGCCGCTGATATGCCAGTATAACCTGCCCAAGCCAATTTTAAGCTTTCAGCGCTGTTGCAATTTGAATGACAATTAAGTGGTCATGCTATATTGTACCCAATCACATTTTTTATAATTTTGTCTATCAAAATTACAAATAGAGCTTTCTTTTTGTGGTATTTGATCACCTCTGCGATTTTTACTTTTTGCACAACAAATACAAATTTTCTTTGTTTCTGTTAAATTTTTTTGTAAATAAGTACGTGTTTTTCTTCAATGACGGGCACTGATATGGCTGCACTGATGGGCACTGATAAGGCGGCACCAATGAGGTGGCAATGATAAGGTGGCACTGATGGGCACTGATAGGCAGCACTGATGGGCACTGATAGGTGGCACTGGTATGCGGCACTGATGGGCACTCATAGGCAGCACTGATGGGCACTCATAGGCGGCACTGATGGGTACTTATGGGTGGCACTGATAGGTGGCACTGATGGACACTGATGGGTGGCACTGATGGGCATCACTTGTTTGATCTGGACCATAATGTTGCCAGTCAGTGCCCATTTGTGGGCACTGATTGGCATCTATTGTGCATATTTTTTCATATGTAGATGACCATGGGGTACATACCTGTCCATCCACATGTTGCCCCCTTCCCTGGTGGTCCTGGCGGCTTCCCTGGTGGTCCAGTGTGGGCATCTGCGGGGGGGCTGCCCTGATAAACAATCGCTAGTGAGGAAAAGACGATCAACAGCTCTTCCTGTTTACATTGTGATCAACCGTGATTCAACATGGCTGTCTGTTTACTCCCGACTGTCCTCCGATCCACTAAACAGAGGGGAACGGATGGCTTTCTGTTTTGTTTAGCAGATCGGATTGGAAGTAGGCAGGTGTAAATGGACACAAGTCTGTTTAGATCCATCGCTCAATAGTAGTGAATGGAAAATGGACAGGCAGACCTGATCAGACCTGTCGTGTGAACCCACCACTAACGTTTTCCCTTAACTGCTTGCCACCCGCCCTCAGTACATTTTCTTTGGCAGGGTGGCATGAGCTGGCTGGATCACATACAGGTACATCATCCAGCCTGTTCCAGGTTAGAGACGCGCTTGCATGTGCCCACTGCTATTGGCTATAGTGGGATTTTGTCAGCAGCTTCTGGCCAATGATTTATGGCCGAGACATGCTGATCAGCTGTAGCCAATCACAGCACAAAGTCCTGTGTTTACAAACACAGGGCTCCATACACAGATCAGCAATCTGGCTATTTCTTCTCCCTGCAAAGCAGGGAGAAAAAACAGCCAGATCTGTTAGTAAAAGCACACAGTTAACCCCTTCATTGCGTCTTGATATTAACCCAGCCAGTGCCATTAATATAGCGAACACTATACAGTATTTTAGAAAAAGTCTAACTAACTAGGTGGGACTTTATATGGGGACATTAAATTAGGAAAGTACCTCCATCCCCAATATGTGGATATAAAAAGGAAAAAAGGGTTTGGGACTTTATATGAGGCATGCAGCTAGGAAGGTAACACAACATAGTACTAAAGAGAATATCTGGTGGATACACCATAATTGCGACCACATCATTTGCATAGTAACAAATTGTATACGGTAGAATATAGTAAATCAGGGAAACTTTATTTCATAATAAGATACATATTAATAAAGCAGCATGATGGCATAGCAGTCTAATGTAGTCATAATGGTATCATAATAAAAAACATCAGACTGTTTGTTGCATGTGACTGCAACGTGATAATAATAATAATAATAATATTGTCTGGTGAATAGACCATACTGGTGACCAAATAGCCTGCATACTACCAAATGCATACAGAATGATATAATAAAACATATGAACTCACATTCCACAAAATAATACACAGTAGCAATGTAGCATAGCAACGTAGCAACATAATGTAATCGCAGTGGTGAATAAATAACAGACTCAGACTCATTGTTGCGTGTCTTCACAATAGTGAAATGGAATTTAAATCTGTACTGAGTGGTAAACAACAATCACCTCCCGTGACAAATTAAATTGTGGCGCTATTCCCAACGCATCTAATTCACCCCCTACGGCATACACCAGTAAAAAGGTGGTGGTTAGATTTTCTATTTTTCACCATAGGGGGTGAATTAGATGCGTTGGGAATAGCGCCACAATTTAATTTGTACAGATTTAAATTCCATTTCACTATTGTCTTATTTGTTAAGTGGCAGCTATAGGTAGGTGGTGTTGACCGGATGTTTAATATAATCTAGGTGAACTATCCAAGGCGCAGTGGGGGTTGACCTAGTATAGGGTGGATTTTATCTAGGAATAACCGCACATTTATAAGTGTCTTCACAATAGCATAGTAACAGTTGGTGGGGTCCAAATGGCATGTTATAATAGATGTATGAAATGGTTATTAGTATGAACGGCATCAAATAGCTCGACGCGTTTCATGGATATTTCCAATCTTCAGGAGTTTTTACACTTTTTGCTGACAGAACCCTGTAGTGGGGGTGTGGTTGACCTTTGGGTTGCTTTACTTGCCGGGGATCTCAATCCCGGGAGTTGCGATGCGCACTGGGAGCCCTCCCGTTCTCCTCTTCGTCCTTGTGACGTGAGGGTCCGGTCACCAGTATGGTCTATTCACCAGACATTATTATTATTATTACATTGCAGTCACATGCAACAAACAGTCTGATGTTTTTTTATTATGATACCATTATGACTACATTAGACTGCTCTGCCATCATGCTGCTTTATTAATATGTATTTTATTATGAAATAAAGTTTTCCTGATTTACTATATTTTACCGTATACAATTTGTTACTATGCATATGATGTGGTTGCAGATATGGTGTATCCACCAGATATTCTCATTAGTACTATGTTGTGTTACCTTCCTAGCTGCATGCCTCATATAAAGTCCCAAACCCTTTTTCCTTTTTATATACCGTATTTTAGCTGATCACTATATTAGTGTCACTATTGATGTCAATGTCAGTTAAGCCAGCCACAGATGCTTAGAATCTGATCAGATATATAATATATTAAATTGACTACCTCTTGGCAATATCTCATTGGACAGGAGGCTAGTGGAAATGGTTACAAGTGGGTCTGAATGAATGTGTAAAAAGTGCACAAAGAAGGGAAATCGTCCCTTTTTCGCTCTTGGCTAGTGCCTGATGGCTCCCTGAGCCTCATGGCTCTCTCTGTTACCATCATTTTGAGCCCAGCTGAGGAGACAATATCTAGAGGACAACTTTGCAATAAGTATATTTGATGTTCTATTGTTATATGCTCTGTAATATCTTTCTTTAGTGTTTCATGTTAGCATTTTCCTATTTTCTTGCAAAATAAATAAGACGTTGTTTTACTAAGCAGTGCGTTTGTTTTCTTAGCTAACATTATATCATTGTGCTTATCAACAGAGTTCTGATAGACTAGCTAATTATAGGAGTAGACCAGTTAATACATTTATTTAATAAATAGGGGGAATCCTTAACCACCCTCTGTAATATTTATTGTAGAAGTTGTTTCAATGGGTCAGCAACCTTTTTCCACTTAAGGGCTGGATTCAATGTATGTGAATGCATGGAGGGCCACATTCACCTGCTAATAAATGAAGATAACATTACACAGCCCCTGCACCGCTGGCCCCCTTTACATTACACAGCCTCTGCACCTCTGGCCCCCTTTACATTACACAGCCCCTGCACCTCTGGCCCCCTTTACATTACACAGCCCCTGCACCTCTGGCCCCCTTTACATTACACAGCCCCGCACCTCTGGCCCCTTTACACTGCACAGCCCCTTTACCTCTGGCCCCCTTTACATTACACAGCCCTCTTGACCTCTTTACATTACACAATCCCCGCACCTCTGGACCCCTTTACATTACACCGTGATGTCTGCAGGTCGGCGTGAAGCGGTTAAAATGTCCACGGGCCGGGTGCACGTGAATTCATCACGTGCACTGACGGGCTGGACATTTAGCGGCCCATGGGCCGTGGGTTGCCGACCCATGACTTACAAGAAAGAATACAAAACAAACCCCCAGGGTAACAGGTTGCAATTTTGCCACAAGGTAAGGAAAAAAAAAATGCAACCCAGAAAGGGAACACTGATCAATTCACTGGATCAAAATACCCCTCCCCATGGTATTCTATAGTAATTTGAACTGTGGATACCATTAGTTTAAGTCATCCAGCCCTTAAATTTCATTACCGATTCGCCATGTATTTTGTCATTTAAAGCGGAGTTCTGCCTAATTTTTTTTTTTAATTCAGCAGCTAAGCTACAAAAAGTGTAGCTGCTGACTTTTAATAATCAGGCACTCACCTGTCCCACGGTCCAGTGATGCTGGTTCACAAAGCCCCACTCCTCTCCCCCTCCTCTCCACGGCACTGGCATTCCTTCTGTGGGCGCCTGGCTGTGGCTTCACAGCCGGGCACACACTGCGCATTCGTGAGCCGCGCTGTGAATGGCTGGGCACGTTTCTGTGACCTGTGACGTGTCCCAGAAGATTACAGGGAGGGAGGGGGAAGAGGTGAACTTACTTTTGGCGCTGCGGAGCCCCGGGAGGAAGTGGGAGCTGGATGCCTCTAAAAAGAGGGTATCCGCTCTCCCCCCCTCGAAAAAATAATGACATGCCAGATGTGGTATGTCAAGGGGTCACAGTTACTTAAAGCGGAAGTTCCATTTTTGTGTGGAACTCCGCTTTAACTACTCATGCTGAAAAGAACCCCTAATCTGACAATTACATTTTTCCTCATATACAAGTGATAGTTCCTTGCCATTTGCACATCCCTTGGGATAAAATGTTTAAAACGCACTACAGACAAACCATTAATACCAACTTATTCAAAGAAATGCCAGCAATGGTCATGCATGCATGCTGAGTAAATGGCACAGTTGGGCACAACACAAGTATTCTATAGTAATATGTGGGATATTATATAGCTGTAAATTCTCCAGACATACCTTCATGAACATACAGAGCGTCATAAATATTAATGCAGGCTCAATTTCAATAGTTTCATATGACAGTGAAAAGAGAAGCAGGAGACTGGTAAGCTCTTTTCACTCTGCTCATGTATTCATCCAATTTGCACTGCAATACAACTGATTAGCCATTTTGTTACCTCTGCTGTATATTAGCCTGCAAGAAACTAAAACCAAGTCAAACAATCAATGCAAAGATGGATGCACATACGGACTGTTTGTACACTTACATCCGTTTAGGTCCACTTCTGTTTTTTTATACAGAACAAAAATAGAGACTTGTTTCGTTTACATCCGTGTCCGTTCAAGTCTGTTTTTTAAACAGTTTACATTTGTTTGCCCATAGGAATGCATTGTTGTCTGTTTTTCATTCATCAACGGATGGATAAAAAATGAACAAATGAAACGCTCGTGTGAAATGACACTAAATGCTGCCAAAGGCAAAAACTGAAAAATCAGTATAAGGGATTTAACTTCTGGTCACAAAAACTGCCTTTGGCATCCAAGACGGCCTGAATTCTCCTGGGAATTGAAAAATATGGATGGAGGATAATGGAATCTGATACCACTCTTCATGCAAAATCCAGGTCACAATCCTGCGCAAAGTCCTTTTGTCTCTTTCAATCAGTTAACCATGTCAACTGTGCTTATGCTTACCAGTAGGGATGAGCTTTCTGTTTGGGTCAAACATTGGCTGTTTGCCCTTTCATCGAAAACCAAACATTATGGGCTGTTCGAGCGGCGCGTAACGGCCCATAATACACTGCGGGAGCGCAGTGCATTGCTGTATGATGATTGGCCAGAGCATGCACCATGACCTGCATGCTTTGGCCAATCACAGCGCCCTCAGCTAAGAGAGCCATAATTGGCCAAAGGCAGGGTGCCTTTTGCCAATCATGGCTCAGGGGGACTATGTCCACGCCCCACACTATATAAGGCCGCCTGCAAGTCAGCCTCGTGTAGTGTGTTGTTGGCGTGGACGGAGAGAGAGTCTCATTTAGATTGAGCAGCCAGGCAGGCAGGCAGATTATTCAGTTAGCTGCAGTGTATTTGTCAGGGCTGGGCTCAGCTCTTCCTTCTCTGAGCTGGCCACTCAGCTGTCGGCTAATTGCCAGCTCCCATCTCTCTCCACAGTTACCCAGCTGTTGTTGATTCTGCTCACCAGTCCTGCCTACTTAAAGCCGTCCAGCTCACTTGATCTCTGCCTTCGCCTTTGTCAACCTCAAAGAGACTTTCTCCTGCCTTCCTGTTGAAGACTTGCTCGGCTGACGTTCCTTCTGGCTCCTGATCCTGCTTGCTGTACTACTATGTTTATCTCTGGCTCTCTGATATTTGCTTGACTGAGTACCCGATCCGGTTACTGAACTCTGGCTTGTTTTGACTACGCTTACTCTGTTTATATTATTATTATTATTATTATTAATAATAAACAAGTGTGATTTAACTTTACTTCTGTCTCGGTCTGATTCATGGTTCCTGATAGTAGGCGAAGGCCATGAATTCAGAAGATACAGTCAATCCACTTGTTGGTAATATTTTTTCCAGATTGGATGAGCAAGATCACCACATGGATCAGGTTGCCATAGCGTTACAAATGCACGGCTCACCTGGAAACTCCCACTGTGGCTGCTCTGGTACAACCTGAGTTGCAGGCCATCCCTGCTGCTGCGCCAGTCTCTGTGCAGGCACCCGCCTCGAGTATTACCTCTATAAGTGGTATGTCTGGTTCCGCTCCACTTTCCCAGCGGTTTGGGGGCGATCCAGTTCAATGCAGAGGGTTTCTCAACCAGGTTGAGATTTACTTTGAGACATTTCCCACGGACAGAAGCAAAGCAGGTTTCGTGATATCTTTGCTTTCTGAGAGAGCTTTGGCCTGGGCAAACCCTCTATGGGAGACGCAAAAACCTGTTGTCTTGAGTTACCCTGATTTTGTGGCCTCCTTTAAAGGGGTATTTGAAGTTCCTGCAAGCTCTGCTTCTGCTGCCAAGTGCCTCACGTCCATCAAACAGAGTACGAGGACTGTTGCCGACCACACCATTGAATTCCGTACTCTGGCAGCAGAGGTTGCTTGGAACAATGAGGCCCTTGTGGCTGCTTTTTCTCATGGTCTCTCAGATTCCATCAAGGATGAGATAGCAGCCCGAGATATACCCACTGAGCTGGAGAGGTTGATCACGTTTGCCATCCTTGCTTACCCCTTCAATGCACAGTGCATTGGAAGGGGTACGGTCTGGAGGAATGCTCTTGGGTCTCATGCCCCTGTCCGCCTCCATGATTTCCATAAACGTTTTCCCCTCAAGCCCGGTGGTCCTCCTCCGAGGAGGGGTCGATGAGGAAGGGGTACTGTCAGGGCTGGGCTCAGCCCTTTCTTCTCTGAGCTGGCCGCTCAGCTGTCGGCTAATTGCCAGCTCCCATCTCTCTCCACAATTACCCAGCTGTTGTTGATTCTGCTCGTCAATCCTGCCTACTTAAAGCCGTCCAGCTCACTTGATCTCTGCCTTCGCCTTTGTCAACATCACAAAAACTTTCTCCTGCGTTCCTGTTGAAGACTTGCTTGGCTGACGTTCCTTCTGTCTCCTGATCCTGCTTGCTGTACTACTACATTTATCTTTGGCTCTCTGACATTTGCTTGGCTGACTATCCGATCCGGTTACTGAACTCTGGCTTGTTTTGACTACGCTTACTCTGTTTATATTATTATTATTATTATTATTGTTATTATTAATAAACAAGTGTGATTTAACTTTACTTCTGTCTCGGTCTGATTCATGGTTCCTGATAGTATTTAATATATATATACAGATAGTCTCGTATATACAGTATCTCACAAAAGTGAGTACACCCCTCACATTTTTGTAAATATTTTATTATATCTTTTCATGTGACAACACTGAAGAAATGACACTTTGCTACAATGTAAAGTATTGAGTGTACAGCTTGTAAATTTGCTTTCCCTTTAAAATAACTCAACACACAGCCATTAATGTCTAAACCACTGGCAACAAAAGTGAGTACACCCCTAAGTGAAAATGTCTAACTTGGGCCCAAAGTGTCAATATTTTGTGTGGCCACCATTATTCTCCAGCACTGCCTTAACCCTCTTGGGCATGGAGTTCACCAGAGCTTCACAGGTTGCCACTAGGAGTCCTCTTCCACTCCTCCATGACGACATCACGGAGCTGGTGGATGTTAGAGACCTTGTGCTCCTCCACCTTTTGAGGATGTCCCACAGATGCTCAATAGGGATTAGGTCTGGAGAGATGCTTGGCCAGTTCATCACCTTTACCCCCAGCTTCTTTATCAAACCAGTGGTTATCTTGGAGGTGTGTTTGGGGTTCTTATTATGTTAGAATACTGCCCTGCGGCCCAGTCTCTGATGGGAGGGGATCATGCTCTGCTTCAGTATGTCACAGTACATGTTGGCATTCATGGTTCCCTCAATGAACTGTAGATCCCCAGTGCCAGCAGCACTCATGCAGCCCCAGACCATGACACTCCCACCACCATGCTTGACTGTAGGCAAGACACACTTCTTTGTACTCCTCACCTGGTTGCTGACACACACGCTTGACATCATCTGAACCAAATAAATTTATCTTGGTCTCATCAGACCACAGGACATGGTTCCAGTAATCCATATCCTTAGTCTGCTTGTCTTCAGCAAACTTTTTTCTTGTGCATCATCTTTAGAAGAGGCTTCCTTCTGGGACGACAGCCATGCAGACCAATTTGATGCAGTGTGCGACGTATGGTCTGAGCACTGACAGTCTGACACCGTACCCCTTTAACCTCTGCAGCAATGCTGGCAGCACTCATACACCTATTTCCCAAAGACAACCTCTGGATTTGACGCTGAGCACATGCACTCAACTTCTTTGGTCAACCATGGCGAGGCCTGTTCTGAGTGGAACCTGTCATGTCAAACCGCCGTATGGTCTTGGCCACCATGCTGCAGCTCAGTTTCAGGGTCTTGGCCATCTTCTCATAGCCTAAAAAAGAGGGGGGAAGGTTGGGACTTTGAATGAGGTGCGCATGATGCAGCCCAATCACACTCACAGAGGTGCAAACATATGTATGTTTATTAAGGACCAATGATCAACATGGCATAAAAACGCATTGCATACATTAAACATAAAATCGCATATAGACAATAAATCTATGTATATACAATCATAGGACATGGGTAGGTACAATTATGCATCTTAATCCCCCAAGCAAGATAAAAGTCATGTGAAGTAAAAAACATCTGAAAATTGATCAATGTGTGTTTGATGCATCAAAGGTAGGCCCGACGCTGCGTTTCATGGACTTCAATCCACTCTTCAGGAGCCGGATGCATCTAAATTCTATAAAAAATGTATGAAAAGCAATATAGTTTCAGGGTCTAACAAGATCAGCAGAAAAGGGGGAAATTTGGACATAATAGGCCATGCCAAAAAAAGGTTACTCACATGATGGCCAAAACTGGGACCGTGCGACAAAAAGCCAGGGGTGAGCCATGGAGCCTGGCCCAGGAGCTGAGAGGGGGACCTTGACAAGGAACACCGGATCGCACACACCAACACCCCGCAATGGCTTTTTGTCGCACGGTCCCAGTTTTGGCCATCATGTGAGTAACCTTTTTTTGGCATGGCCTATTATGTCCAAATTTCCCCCTTTTCTGCTGATCTTGTTAGACCCTGAAACTATATTGCTTTTCATACATTTTTTATAGAATTTAGATGCATCCGGCTCCTGAAGAGTGGATTGAAGTCCATGAAACGCAGCGTCGGGCCTACCTTTGATGCATCAAACACACATTGATCAATTTTCAGATGTTTTTTACTTCACATGACTTTTATCTTGCTTGGGGGATTAAGATGCATAATTGTACCTACCCATGTCCTATGATTGTATATACATAGATTTATTGTCTATATGCGATTTTATGTTTAATGTATGCAATGCGTTTTTATGCCATGTTGATCATTGGTCCTTAATAAACATACATATGTTTGCACCTCTGTGAGTGTGATTGGGCTGCATCATGCGCACCTCATTCAAAGTCCCAACCTTCCCCCCTCTTTTTCATGTCATTAAGGATGGGGGCGCAAACTTTCCCTTGCGTCCCATTTAAAGTCCTAAGTTCGCTTTTCCCCCCCATTGCTCTTCTCATAGCCTAGGCCATCTTTATGTAGAAAAATATTTTTACATAATAAAAATAGTGGCGCTATGTTCACATAAGTTCAGTGACACTCAATTTAAAACATCAATGTCTCATAACAGTGAACTAAACAACTTATAAGTGTCCACGATAATGAATCCAAGTGCATTTACACTACAACAGTGAAAGTAAAAATAATAAATAAATAAAAAGTGGAATGAAGATATCAAAAATAATAATGATGCAGAAAGTCCATGCAAAGCACTGTGTCTCCCAAAGCGTTAAGCGAATGATCTTCCTATATAATTTCCATCCACCACACCGATCATGAATGTGATCCACTCCTATGAAAGCACACTCACCACAAGGATTTGCCTTACACTCTCATGCTTGGCATATAAGCTGTTAGAAACCCCCAGGGTTAACCAAAGTAAGTTCAACTTTTCAATTTCCAGCAGTGCTCAGCATTAGGAGATGTATCTACATAAAATGAAAAAGATGCCTCCAATAGCGTGATAACGTAAAAACCATTTATTAAAATAAACACTCGGAATCTCCAACCATTGTACTCACATCCTTCCAATATTTAAAAAGCATTACAAGGTGAACTTCATGTGACAAAGTTGTGTCAGTGTACTGTGGTCACGGCGGACCCGGGATGCAGCTTGTAAACCTCACCCTCCCCTCGCTGGATCTTCGGCAACACAGGGCAGTCACAGCCGAACACAGCAGAGTGTCACACGTTATGATAGGTTGCCGTACAGCCATGCCCCCGACATGTTTCATCATTCCGACTTCTTCACAGGATTGGCTGTACGGCACGGCAACCTCTTCTATATATTCTTCCTACCAACTACTGGCAGAAGTAATTACAAAGCGCATACGCGCATCCCGTGTCCCCATGATCACAATATGTCGATATTTACTCCGCTGATTCCACTTCTTAGTGAAAAATAAAAAGCATACATCATAATACATAAGACTTATTCCTAGCATAGTGTATATCCATGTTATATCGATCAACTAGGCTATTCGAACTTTTAATTGTCATTTAGTTCCTCCCACATGATATAGCCCACATGGGCACCACAACAAGTACACCACAGGAGTTGCAAGTGATGAATTTGTCTATTTCAAATGTTTCATGATCCAAATTCATCACACTAGTTACACCCCTATTCCTTATACTCACAGTCCTACAGCAGATACATTTATTACAGGAGAAGAAACCTTTCCGACATATTTGTAAACCTGGTTTGTTCGGTGGGTCCAAGATCTTCTTAAATATCTGATCACCAAAATTTGGGGCCCTTCTATAAATAAACCTTGGGCTACTAGGTAGGATGTCACATAGGTGACTATATCTACATAAAATATACCAATACTTCCTGAAGATGTTTTCGATCTCCCTGTATTGGTAATGGAAGCTGGAGATGAAACCCCACTGATGTTGATCAATAGTTTAACATCCCTATTCCTCAAACATTGTTCTCTCGGTATGTTGGCTATTTCAGAGACAGTATTATCCAATACAACCTCACTATACCGTTTTTGTAAAAACTTTTCCTTAAGTGTCTCAGCCTGTTCAAACCTCTATTTCTGTGCAGTTGCGTCTGACCCTCAGCATTTGACCCTTAGGAATATTCCTGATCCAAGCAGGGTGATGGCCACTCCTGATCGACAAATAACTGTTTCTGTCTGGTGGTTTTAGATACACCTTAGTGCTTAAGCTTGTATCTAATTTAGTGATAGTTAAGTCCAGAAAATTAACCTTTGAATCACTAATAACATGATCCAGCACAATATTATTCATGTTATTATTAAGATGTTGCAAAAACTGAATCACAGAGTCCTCAGACCCTTCCCATATAAACAGGAGGTCATCAATGAACCTGCGATAAAGTTTTAGCTGGAGTCTGTCCTGAATAAATACATGCTTATCTTCCCATTCCACCATAAACAGGTTGGCTAGGCTGGGAGCATCTTTAGCTCCCATAGCCACGCCAACCTGCTGGGAATAGAACTGATCCTGGTACCAAAAGTAATTATGCGCCATACAAAAGTCCAAAACTTTCCCTAGAAAGCACTTTTGCATATATGGGATATCATCCCGCTTGCTTAAGGCCCAGTTTAGAGCCAGCAGAGCATCGTCATGCTGTATGATGATGTATAACGACCGAACATCCGCGGTAACTAGATAGGACGTAACAGATGGGTTGAGTCTGACCTCATCCAGCAGCCGGAGAATGTCACTGGTGTCCTTAAAGTGGGGTTCTACCCAAAAACAAAAATACCTGGAAAAATTCTAAAAAAAAAACAAAAAAAAATTTGGATATTTTTTTTTTTCACTTACCTCTAAATGCCTGTTGCTAGGTGGTCCCTCGTAGTCTGCCTGTTCCTTTGCCTGGGCTGGTGACATCACTTCCCCCTCGGCACAGGAAGGGCTCCTCTCTGCTCCCTCCCTCCTGTCAATCATCTGGGACCCATTACAGGTCCCAGGTGATTGAGCGGCCAATCACGGCGAGCGGCGACGCTCGCGCATGTGCAGTGGGTGCCAGGCTGTGAAGCCACAGCCCGGCGCCCACAGTTGAAATGCCGGTGCCGACGAGCGGAGGGGGGGGGACGAGCGGGGCTTCGATCCCCCGCATCGCTGGACCCAGGGACAGGTAAGTGTCCAATTAAAAGTCAGCAGCTGCAGTATTTGTAGCTGCTGACTTTTAATTTTTTTTTTTTTTTGACAACCCCCCTGGGTGGAACTCCTCTTTAAGATATGCTTTATGCCCTGTACACACGGTCGGATTTTCCGACAGAAAATTTGTGATAGGACCTTGTTGTCGGAAATTCCGACCGTGTGGGGGCTCCATCACACATTTTCCATCGGATTTTCCGACACACAAAGTTTAAGAGCAGGGTATAAAATTTTCCAACAACAAAATCTGTTGTCGGAAATTCTGATCGTGTGTACACAAATCCGACGCACAAAGTGCCACGCATGCTAAGAATAAATAAAGAGATGAAAGCTATTTATAGTCCTGACGTACGTGTTTTACGTCACCGCGTTCAGAATGATCGAATTTTCTGACAACTTTGTGTGACCGTGTGTATGCAAGACAAGTTTGAGCCAACATCCGTCGGAAAAAATCCTAGGATTTTGTTGTCGGAATGTCGGATCAATGTCTGACCGTGGGTACGGGGCATTAGTCTTTATAACGCTTGGTTGAAGGAACTTATCCAAGTACTCCCCAAGTCTAACAGTTACCGATCCAATGCCATTGACAATTGGGCATGCTGGTGGATTCTCTGTATTCTTGTGAATTTTGGGTAATGTATAAATTACTGGAATTCTGCAGTTCTTCTCACCATTACTTTTACTTAGATTATTTCTTAGTAGGGCATTCTCTATATTGTATGAGATGGGAAGTGTCCCCCCAGAATGGCCTAACAGACCAGAAATATATGGATGAGTAACTGGAGTTTTTTAATAAAGTGGGAAGGGAACTTCAAAGCCTAGTTTTAAAAAGAAAGCGAATTAAAATGCATAGACTGAATGAGAATATCAGTCTATTACAGAGTAAATTGGAACCCATCAAGGAATCCAGTCAATTTAAAGATTTTAATGTCAGTATGCAGATAAAATTAGAGAAAGTGGATAGGGACACCCAAAGAAAGAAAGTTAAAAAATATAACAGAGACTCCAATGACTTTAAGAGTAACAATATTTAGGGCAGAATACTAATGCAGCTATTAATGAGAAGAATGAAAATATATGGGAGAAAGAAACAGGTATAGAGAATGCCCCACTAAGAAATAATCTAAGTAAAAGTAATGGTGAGAAGAACCAAACCACTAGAGGGAGGAACAATACCCCGAGAGGCAACCGCAGCAATTCAACTCAGGATTATAGAGGAAACTACCAGGAGGTTGATCAATATGGGGGAAATTATATGACCCCTAGACATCATCAACTTAGCAGGGAAAGTTATACACGCAATACTCAACCGACCTATCAGCAAGGAAACCAGCACCCCTCAAACCAATACCCCCAGCCCTCAAACCAATACCCCAACCCTAGATACCCAATACCCACGCAGAATAGATATCAGCCTCTGGTGTATGAGGGATATAATGGGAACAGTCAACAACAGGACTCTTTTTTAGGACAGCGGGGGAATGGGGGGAGAGGAGGGGGAACACCGCGAGGAAACCCCTACCCCATGAACAATCGAGGGAGGGGGAGGAACCCAACCCCCTATTATTCTAACAGGGACACAGTACCCTCTCAAAGAGAAGTAGAGGGTGCAGGGCAGGGAGACGAAAACAATCCCAGAAAAAGAAGGAGGGACATGTAAACATGGGGATTTATAATTTAAGTCAAGTTGAGCTGAACCCCAATGAAATGAATATATTGAATTTGGGTTTGAAGTGTGCACTAAGGAAAACCATGAATAAGTTTGAGGTATAATCACACATAGGTTGGACTTGATGGACTTGTGTCTTTTTTCCTTGTCAAAAGAAGTTTATTGAGTATACAATGTTATAAAGATACATAAAGTAAGTTTACAAGGATCTATAAAGTAAGCTCATTGTTTTACAGTAGGGTTTATATAGGTAAATATCATGAAATTTCAAATATTAAACATTGGGTTCACGTAAACCTAAATTAAAGATATATATCATTTCCTTAGTTACTTTTGTAGGTATTTAAATGATTTATACTTACTATACATATTGTTTACAAGTAGAGTGTATATAGGTCAAATAAATTCTGATAATGAGCTTTAATCATAAGGTGGAGAAAAGGAAAGAGAAAGAAGAAAAAGGGTTGAAAGGTAGAGGTATGGTCCACAAGGTTGTCCCGCTCGTCAGTTTATTATTCTTTTTAGTTCTCTTTGAAGCCTTAGAATGGGTGTCTCTGTAAGTCATTTAATCTGTTACCATGGCAACAGGACAGAGTCATTGAAATTTGACAGGAACTGTTGTTTTATCCAAGGGTGCCAAAGTTTTTCAAATTTTGGAATTTGATTTTGATCGATGGCTACCATCTTAGCATGGGACATTGTATTATTCATTCTGTGAATTGTTTCTGCTAGTACCAATGTAGGAGATTTCCATGCCTTGGCCACTGTTTGTTTTGCAGCCGTTATTAGTTGGATCATAAGTTTGAATTGAGAGAGTGTTAACCATTCCGGTTTTAGATTGAGTAAAGTTAAATATGGATCTGGTTGTATTATTTTTTTAAATATTTTAGATGCAATCACGAAGACTTCCTTCCAGAAGGTTTGGATTACTGGGCACGTCCACCATATGTGTAAATATGTGCCTATTTCTGGACATCCTCGAAAACAAAGAGCTGAGGTATTAGGTGAATATTTTGCCACTCTAGCGGGTACAAGGTACCAGCGAGTTAGGACTTTATAATTTGTCTCCAGTGCTAAGATGTTGGGTGAAGATGACTTAGATGTGAGCCATATGTTAGACCAGTCCATGTCTTCTAAAGTTCGTCCCAGGTCCTCCTCCCACCTCTGAACGTAAGAGGGTCTATTAAGATTTGCTACTCCATATAATTGATTATAAAGTGATGAAATTGTACCTTTAGCAAATGGATCTTTTGTACAGATTGATTCAAAAATGGATAATTGGGATAATGGTGTATCCCCCTTTAGGAATGGTGTATAGAAATTTTTGATTTGGAGATATCTAAATATCTCAGAGTTTGGTAGATCATATTTTTCTCTAAGCGATGGGAATGAAAGGAATGATTTAGATGCTATGAAGTCATTTAGTGTCTGAATGCCTGATGTTGTCCAAGCTTTAAAAGAATTTGGGTAGATCCATGCCGGATAAAAGGCCGGATTTCTGATAAAAGAAAGGAGAGGATTGTGTGGAGATTGTAACTGATATTTGGTTTTTAGTTTATCCCAGAGAGATAAGAAGTGTTTAGTTATTGGATTATGAATTTTAAAGCGGTCTTTAGGATCAAGCCATAATAAATTTGATATTAATAGAGGGTTGTTTTCTGAAGCCTCTATAAATACCCATAATGGGATTTCCTGTTTTGCATGGTATTTGGACAGACTGGCCAAATGTGCTGCTCTGTAATAGTTAGTAAAATTAGGGTATCCCAGGCCTCCTTTATTTTTGGAAAGATGTAGTGTGTGTATAGGTATACGTGGTTTAGAAGAGCCCCATATAAACGAAGTTGCTCTTTTTTGTACTATTCTCAAAAAATAGGAAGGAATTGGAATAGGGAGGACTCTGAATAGATAAAGCAATTTGGGTAGAATAGTCATTTTGATTGCATTAATCTTCCCTATCCAGGATAAAGGAAGTTGCGACCATTGTTTTATTAGATTTGTGATCTGTCTTAATACAGGAGGATAATTGGTTGAGAATAAGTCAGAATGAGATGCTGTTAAATGAATTCCAAGATATGGGATTGATTTTTCTGCCCATGTGAATGGGAGTGCAGCCCTAGCCGGGATCAATTCCATGTTTGTGAGTGAAATATTAAGCACTAGGCATTTCTTAGGATTAATCATAAGCCCGGATAGGGCTGCAAATCCATCAAGAGCTGGTATTAAGTTAGGACCAGAGACCTGTGGTGATGATAGAAAAAGTAATATATCGTCTGCAAATATACATAATTTGTGTGTAATACCTCCTACTTCAATGCCAGTTATAGTTTGGTTTGTTCTGATGTATTGGGCCATGGGTTCGAGTATAAGGGCAAATAATAAGGGAGATAATGGGCAACCCTGTCGGGTACCTCTTTCGATATTAAAGGCTTCAGATTTGTATCCAGCATATTTTATATAGGCTTTGGGTTTATTATATAATGCTTTGATCCATGTTAAAAAGTGGGGTCCAAAACCCCATTTTTGTAATGAATATTGCATATATTGCCAGGATACTGTGTCAAATGCCCTCTTAATATCGAGAGATAGAAAACATAAAGGGATTTTCCGTTTTTTAGCAATATGTGCCAATAACACTGCCCTGCGTATATTATCGCCTGCCTGTCTTTTTGGCATGAAGCCTACTTGATCTCTATGTATTAATTTTCCTATAATGCTATTGAGGCGTTTTGCTATTATTTTTGCTAATAATTTAATATCGAGGTTTAACAGAGAGATAGGTCGATAATTCCCACAGGAAGTATCATCAGAAAGGGGTTTTGGGATCATACAAACAATTGCCATTAGTGTTTCTTGCCGAAAAGAATGTCCATCTAGAAGTTTGTTAAAAGTTTCAGTGAGAATGGGAGAGAGTATTTCTGAGAATGTTTTATAGTATAAAGCCGAGTAGCCGTCTGGGCCTGGTCTTTTGTTAAGTTTTAGGTCTTTTATGGCGTTAGCAACTTCATCTATAGTTATAGGCTCATCCAAACTGCTTTTTTGATTCTGAGATAACTCAGGTAAGTTTATTTTTGAGAAGAAGGATTCAGCTTCTGTAGGATTAAATTCATTGTTTGTCTTGTATAAAGTTGCGAGATGTGAGTGAAATTTATGGACTATTTTAACTGGATTACAAGTGTAAACATTTTTTGATAATTTCAAACGTATTGGTTTGAAAGATTTGTTAGTTGAATTTAATGCCCGAGCCAAATATGTACCTGGTTTGTTTGTATTCATGTAGAAATTGTGTTTGGAGCGTTTGAGGGATTTATCAACTGACTCAGTGAGAAATAGATCGTATTCCAATCTAGATTTTTCCAGATGAGATTTTGTACTCTGAGATGGATTATCTTGAAATGATATGTAGGCTGCATTAAAATTGAGTTCTAGTTTTTTTGCTAGATTTTTGCGTTCCCGTTTAAATAGTGCCATTTGTCTTTGTATTGTACCACGCAAGACAGGCTTATGAGCTTCCCACAGTGTTATTGGGGAGATGTCTGTTGTATTATTAATTGATATGTATTCCTTTAAAGCTTGTTCAATGGCCATCTGATGTAGTGGGTGTTTGAGCATTATGTCCGGTAAGTACCACGTTGGGTCATGCGCTTTTGGTATGGCTGAGGCTATAGTAGTGTATACTGCATTATGGTCAGACCACGGAATCGGAATTATATCTGATGCAATAATTTCTGGTATCATTCCTATTGTTAGAAAAATATGATCTATTCTGGTGAAGGTTTGATGAGGGTGCGAGAAATAAGTGAATTTCTTTTTCATTGGGTTACTTTCTCTCCATGAATCTACCAGATTGTATTTGGAAAGAAGTTGAGAAAAAGGTAATCTAGAGGTTATTTTGGATGGTGTAAAAGGTGATTTATCTAGAAATGGGAGGAGGACCTGGTTCGAATCCCCACACATTATCACTGTTCCTATTTTGTGTGTATTAATCACTTGTAATATATGTGAGAGGAATGGTATAGGTTGTTTGTTAGGAGTGTAGTAGGAAATCACCGTGATTGCTGTATCCATTATATAACCCATGAGTATCAGGTATCTACCTTCTGGGTCTTTAATTTCTGATGATAAGGTGAATGGTGTGGATCGGTGAAATGCAATTAGAGTTCCCCTTTGCTTGGTACAGGCAGAAGCCGTGTAAATTTGTTGATAAAAAGGAGAAAAATATTTTGGAGTAGAATCTTTGGTGAAGTGTGTTTCTTGGAGGCATACTATGTGAGCCTTCTTGTTATGGAAAGTACGGAAGGCTTTGGTCCTTTTTTGAGGGACATTTATTCCCTGAACATTCAGGGAAAGTATATTCAGTGGTGCCATGGCAATAGATCAAATAGTTTTGACTTACTTTTTGTTATGCAGAGCTGACTGCGCAGATCAACCTGTGTGGACTGAAGAGATGAATAGATAGAAAAGAAACCAGTGAATTCTGGAGTAAAGAGTAAACAAAAAACATATGAGATTAAATGATACATTGTATAAATTATTTTTTGCAAGTAATCACAATTTACCCGTGAAAGAGAATAAATATCTCTCTCAGGGGAATAAGTGCCTTTGTCACACTCCCACATAATATGGTTGGGAGAATGAGGCGGGCTAATGGGGGTACACGGATCCTCCGCTTACAGGAGAGAAGTGCTATGTCAAAAGACATCAAAATGATGTTTCATTAATTGGAGTGCAGAATATAGTTTTTGTTGAAATTATTTATTCCAGGGTGGTTGTATATGGTTAGTCTTGCCCTAGGCTAAATAATTCAGTTAGAAAGGTACTGTTAATAACTTTGGTATTGATGAAGATAGTTTGAATTATTTTGGGATTTTAACCCTTTTAGAGTAAACAATTACATATTTTATTCATATGTAACTGTTTAGATATGTTAACTCATAAAATTGAGGTTGTACTGCTTCAGATTAGAATAAACAAAAACATAATTCTAGGAACTAGTTAGGTAATAATATATATTTTTTTAAGAAAAGAAAGAAAAAGCTTCCATTACTTCTGGATTATTGAACATATTTGTCCTAAAAAGTAATAAATCTATTGTTATTACCTGATACTATATAACTGAACAAGAATTTCCTTATTTCACTTATATATTCTAAGGCTATATGAATCAGAAGTAATAAGAAATATAACTGGAATGTAACATGATCCCACACAGTGTGTGACTATCAGAATGCAGTTACATTCAGTTATAAATATAGGTTTTTTAAAGAGAACCATCTCTTAGTATAATAAATGAAGAGATATCAGGAATTAGGATGTCAGTCCATTGAATCTTCTTGGTCCATGGATGATGTGGCATAACGGCCTCTTTTGTGAGAATGATGATTCCCATTTTGTTCTGAAATTTTCTGGGTGCTGCCTGAAGGTGAAGATGACGCCATTCTTCTGTGTGTGGGAGAGTTGCTGCTTGTGGGTTCTGTCAGATTTAATTTTAAAAGGGTTTGTTGTAGTTCATCTGCTGATCTGCTTCTGTAAATTGTACCTTGGTAGTTAAATCTGACTGAAAAGGGGAAGCCCCATTGATACATAATGTTGTGGCGTTGCAGTTCCATTAGTTGGGGTTTCATGGATCGTCTTTTAGTAATAGTAAGTTGGGATAGGTCAGCAAAAATTTGATAATTGTGTCCTTGAAAATTAAGTTCCTTTTTTTCTCTTGCAGCAATTAGTATTTGTTCTTTCGTTCTGTAATAATGAAATTTTGTGATTATATCACGTGGGGGTCCATTTTTCTTTTTGGCTGTGAGGGCTCTGTGTACTCTGTCCAGTTCTAAACGTTCAATAGGGATATCTGGCTTTAGTTCTTGTAATAGAGCAATAATAGTAGATTGCAGGTCTGTCACAGTTTCATGTATTCCCCTTATGCGCAAGTTTGAACGTCTGGCTCTATTTTCGTAATCTTCGAGCTTAGTTTGAAGTATTAAATTCTCTTTTTTTTAATTGTTCCAATTCTGTTATATTTTCTTGGGTTGTAATTTCAATTTCATCCATTTTTATTTCTAAGGCTGCGGTGCGGTTTCCCAGCTCTCTTATTTCTTTGGTTAGGCTGTTTGTTATTTGGTCTGAGGTTTGTTTTAAAGCCTTATGAAGCATCTTTTCAAATTGTAATAATATTACTGGGGATGCTGAGGAGGCTTGTGGAGAAGTTTGTGAGAGGATTTGTTCTGTATCTGACTCAAATGGAGAGTCTTGCTGTGACATTTTCTGTCTGTGAGAGCGCCCTGATGCTGTATCTTGTGAGGTGACTGGAGCTGCTTCAGCTGCAGTGAGTGCCTGTGAGCTCTTTGTGAGGTGATTTTTATTTCTGCCACGGTTTCCTCCCAGTACCATATTTCCTGCCCAAACTTTCACAGTTTGTTCCCTGGGGCAAAAAGGTTCAAATGGATACCTTTTGAATCTGCAGGCTCCGCTTTGTCCTTCTCTTCTCTCCTCAGCGGTGTGGAGCTCTAACAATGCATGTCTGCTCTGCTAGGCTCCGCCTAGCAGAGTATCTAAACAGTTACGTATGAATAAAATATGTAATTGTTTACTCTAAAAGGGTTAAAATCCCAAAATAATTCAAACTATCTTCATCAATACCAAAGTTATTAACAGTACCTTTCTAACTGAATTATTTAGCCTAGGGCAAGACTAACCATATACAACCACCCTGGAATAAATAATTTCAACAAAAACTATATTCTGCACTCCAATTAATGAAACATCATTTTGATGTCTTTTGACATAGCACTTCTCTCCTGTAAGCGGAACATCCGTGTACCCCCATTAGCCCTCCTCATTCTCCCAACCATATTATGTGGGAGTGTGACGAAGGCACTTATTCCCCTGAGAGAGATATTTATTCTCTTTCACGGGTAAATTGTGATTATTTGCAAAAAATAATTTATACAATGTATCATCTAATCTTGTATGTTTTTTGTTTACTCTTTACTCCAGAATTCACTGGTTTCTTTTCTATCTATTCATCTCTTCAGTCCACACAGGTTGATCTGCGCAGTCAGCTCTGCATAACAAAAAGTAAGTCAAAACTATTTAATCTATTGCCATGGCACCACTGAATATACTTTCCCTGAATGTTCAGGGAATAAATGTCCCTCAAAAAAGGACCAAAGCCTTCCGTACTTTCCATAACAAGAAGGCTCACATAGTATGCCTCCAAGAAACACACTTCACCAAAGATTCTACTCCAAAATATATTTCTCCTTTTTATCAACAAATTTACACGGCTTCTGCCTGTACCAAGCAAAGGGGAACTCTAATTGCATTTCACCGATCCACACCATTCACCTTATCATCAGAAATTAAAGACCCAGAAGGTAGATACCTGATACTCATGGGTTATATAATGGATACAGCAATCACGGTGATTTCCTACTACGCTCCTAACAAACAACCTACACCATTCCTCTCACATATATTACAAGTGATTAATACACACAAAATAGGAACAGTGATAATGTGTGGGGATTCGAACCAGGTCCTCCTCCCATTTCTAGATAAATCACCTTTTACACCATCCAAAATAACCTCTAGATTACCTTTCTCTCAACTTCTTTCCAAATACAATCTGGTAGATTCATGGAGAGAAAGTAACCCAATGAAAAAGAAATTCACTTATTTCTCGCACCCTCATCAAACCTTCACCAGAATAGATCATATTTTTCTAACAATAGGAATGATACCAGAAATTATTGCATCAGATATAATTCCGATTCCGTGGTCTGACCATAATGCAGTATACACTACTATAGCCTCAGCCATACCAAAAGCGCATGACCCAACGTGGTACTTACCGGACATAATGCTCAAACACCCACTACATCAGATGGCCATTGAACAAGCTTTAAAGGAATACATATCAATTAATAATACAACAGACATCTCCCCAATAACACTGTGGGAAGCTCATAAGCCTGTCTTGCGTAGTACAATACAAAGACAAATGGCACTATTTAAACGGGAACGCAAAAATCTAGCAAAAAAACTAGAACTCAATTTTAATGCAGCCTACATATCATTTCAAGATAATCCATCTCAGAGTACAAAATCTCATCTGGAAAAATCTAGATTGGAATACGATCTATTTCTCACTGAGTCAGTTGATAAATCCCTCAAACGCTCCAAACACAATTTCTACATGAATACAAATAAACCAGGTACATATTTGGCTCGGGCATTAAATTCAACTAACAAATCTTTCAAACCAATACGTTTGAAATTATCAAAAAATGTTTACACTTGTAATCCAGTTAAAATAGTCCATAAATTTCACTCACATCTCGCAACTTTATACAAGACAAACAATGAATTTAATCCTACAGAGGCTGAATCCTTCTTCTCAAAAATAACCTTACCTGAGTTATCTCAAAATCAAAAAAGCAGTTTGGATAAGCCTATAACTATAGATGAAGTTGCCAACGCCATAAAAGACCTAAAACTTAACAAAAGACCAGGCTCAGACGGCTACTCGGCTTTATACTATAAAACATTCTCAGAAATACTCTCTCCCATTCTCACTGAAACTTTTAACAAACTTCTAGATGGACATTCTTTTCGGCAAGAAACACTAATGGCAATTGTTTGTATGATCCCAAAACCCCTTTCTGATGATACTTCCTGTGTGAATTATCGGCCTATCTCTCTGTTAAACCTCGATATTAAATTATTAGCAAAAATAATAGCAAAACGCCTCAATAGCATTATAGGAAAATTAATACATAGAGATCAAGTAGGCTTCATGCCAAATAGACAGGCAGGCGATAATATACGCAGGGCAGTGTTATTGGCACATATTGCTAAAAAACGGAAAATCCCTTTATGTTTTCTATCTCTCGATATTAAGAGGGCATTTGACACAGTATCCTGGCAATATATGCAATATTCATTACAAAAATGGGGTTTTGGACCCCACTTTTTAACATGGATCAAAGCATTATATAATAAACCCAAAGCCTATATAAAATATGCTGGATACAAATCTGAAGCCTTTAATATCGAAAGAGGTACCCGACAGGGTTGCCCATTATCTCCCTTATTATTTGCCCTTATACTCAAACCCATGGCCCAATACATCAAAACAAACCAAACTATAACTGGCATTGAAGTAGGAGGTATTACACACAAATTATGTATATTTGCAGACAATATATTACTTTTTCTATCATCACCACAGGTCTCTGGTCCTAACTTAATACCAGCTCTTGATGGGTTTGCAGCCCTATCCGGCCTTATGATTAATCCTAAGAAATGCCTAGTGCTTAATATTTCACTCACAAACATGGAATTGATCTAGGGCTGCACTCCCATTCACATGGGCAGAAAAATCAATCCCATATCTTGGAATTCATTAAACAGCATCTCATTCTGACTTATTCTCAACCAATTATCCTCCTGTATTAAGACAGATCACAAATCTAATAAAACAATGGTCGCAACTTCCTTTATCCTGGATAGGGAAGATTAATGCAATCAAAATGACTATTCTACCCAAATTGCTTTATTTATTCAGAGTCCTCCCTATTCCAATTCCTTCCTATTTTTTGAGAATAGTACAAAAAAGAGCAACTTCGTTTATATGGGGCTCTTCTAAACCACGTATACCTATACACACACTACATCTTCCCAAAAATAAAGGAGGCCTGGGATACCCTAATTTTACTAACTACTACAGAGCAGCACATTTGGCCAGTCTGTCCAAATACCATGCAAAACAGGAAATCCCATTATGGGTATTTATAGAGGCTTCAGAAATTGACCCTCTATTAATATCAAATTTATTATGGCTTGATCCTAAAGACCGCTTTAAAATTCATAATCCCATAACTAAACACTTCTTATCTCTCTGGGATAAACTAAAAACCAAATATCAGTTACAATCTCCACACAATCCTCTCCTTTCTTTTATCAGAAATCCAGCCTTTTATCCGGCATGGATCTACCCAAATTCTTTTAAAGCTTGGACAACATCAGGCATTCAGACACTAAATGACTTCATAGCATCTAAATCATTCCTTTCATTCCCATCGCTTAGAGAAAAATATGATCTACCAAACTCTGAGATATTTAGATATCTCCAAATCAAAAATTTCTATACACCATTCCTAAAGGGGGATACACCATTATCCCAATTATCCATTTTTGAATCAATCTGTACAAAAGATCCATTTGCTAAAGGTACAATTTCATCACTTTATAATCAATTATATGGAGTAGCAAATCTTAATAGACCCTCTTACGTTCAGAGGTGGGAGGAGGACCTGGGACGAACTTTAGAAGACACGGACTGGTCTAACATATGGCTCACATCTAAGTCATCTTCACCCAACATCTTAGCACTGGAGACAAATTATAAAGTCCTAACTCGCTGGTACCTTGTACCCGCTAGAGTGGCAAAATATTCACCTAATACCTCAGCTCTTTGTTTTCGAGGATGCCCAGAAATAGGCACATATTTACACATATGGTGGACGTGCCCAGTAATCCAAACCTTCTGGAAGGAAGTCTTTGTGATTACATCTAAAATATTTAAAAAAATAATACAACCAGATCCATATTTAACCTTACTTAATCTAAAACCGGAATGGTTAATACTCTCTCAATTCAAACTTATGATCCAACTAATAACGGCTGCAAAACAAACAGTGGCCAAGGCATGGAAATCTCCTACATTGGTACTAGCAGAAACAATTCACAGAATGAATAATACAATGTCCCATGCTAAGATGGTAGCCATCGATCAAAATCAAATTCCAAAATTTGAAAAACTTTGGCACCCTTGGATAAAACAACAGTTCCTGTCAAATTTCAATGACTCTGTCCTGTTGCCATGGTAACAGATTAAATGACTTACAGAGACACCCATTCTAAGGCTTCAAAGAGAACTAAAAAGAATAATAAACTGACGAGCGGGACAACCTTGTGGACCATACCTCTACCTTTCAACCCTTTTTCTTCTTTCTCTTTCCTTTTCTCCACCTTACGATTAAAGCTCATTATCAGAATTTATTTGACCTATATACACTCTACTTGTAAACAATATGTATAGTAGGTATAAATCATTTAAATACCTACAAAAGTAACTAAGGAAATGATATATATCTTTAATTTAGGTTTACGTGAACCCAATGTTTAATATTTGAAATTTCATGATATTTACCTATATAAACCCTACTGTAAAACAATGAGCTTACTTTATAGATCCTTGTAAACTTACTTTATGTATCTTTATAACATTGTATACTCAATAAACTTCTTTTGACAAGGAAAACATCTTCAGGAAGTATTGGTATATAAATGTATCTGCTGTAGGACTGTGAGTATAAGGAATAAGGGTGTAACCAGTGTGATGAATTTGGACCATGAAACATTTGAAATAGACAAATTCATCACTTGCAACTCCTCATATGTGGTGTACTTGTTGTGGTGCCCATGTGGGCTATATTATGTGGGAAGAACTAAACGACAATTAAAAGTTCGAATAGCTGAGCATCTAGCCAATATCAGAAATGGATTTAATTTCCGAAGTGTGTCCCTGCACTTTAAGGAGAAACATGGCCAAGACCCATCTGTGCTTCAATTTTGCGGAATTGACCATGTTTCCCCATCATGGAGGGGGTCCAATCAGATTAGAGATTTATCTCAAAGAGAAAGAAATGGATTTTCTTTTAAAAAGCCTACACCTGAGAGGGTTAAACATAGAGCTAGATCTTAATTGCTTTATTAATAATTTTTGAACATCTGATGGGAACACTTAACAGGTTGTTATTCTTGGTGTGATTGCATGTATCTGGCCCCAACAACCTCAAATCGTGTTGTATTTTGGCTGGTTTAGCGATCTTTTATCACCCATTTTTTAATATTTTATTCAGCACATGAAATGAGTTTTATATATTTGTTTACATAAAAAATGAGCCTCAAGTGATCGATAAGATATGAGGATGCATTAGGCCAAAATTAAGTCTTATACATTGATATATATAACTTGTGTTTCATGCTGCACTCACCATATGAAATGCGGGTTAAATACCTGCTTGTTTGAAATTGAGCCTAGCTTGATCGATATTCCATGGATATACACTCTGCTAGGAATAAGTCTTATGTATTATGATGTATGCTTTTTATTTTTCACTAAGAAGTAGAATCAGTGGAGTAAATATCGGCATATTCTGATCATGGGGACACGGGATGTGCGCATGCGCTTTGTAATTACTTCTGCCAGTAGTTGGTAGGGAGAATATATAGAAGGGGTTGCCGAGCCTTACAGCCAATCCTGTGAAGAAGTCAGAATGACGAAACATATCAGGGCGGTGGCTGTACGGCAACCTATCGTGACGTGTGATGCTCTGCTGTGTTCGGCTGTGACTGCCCTGTGTTGCCGAGGATCCAACGAGGGGAAGCTGCGCCCCGGGTCCGCCGTGACCACAGTACACTGACACAACTTTGTCACATGAAGTTCGCCTTGTAATGCTTTTTAAATATTGGAAGGATGTGAGTACAATGGTTGGAGATTCCGTGTGTTTATTTTAGTAAATGGTATTTACGTTATCACGCTTATTGGAGGCATCTTTTTCATTTTATGTAGATACATCTCCTTATACTGAGCACTGCTGGAAATTGAAAAGTTGAACTTACTTTGGTTAACCCTGGGGGGTTTCTAACAGCTTATATGCCAAGCATAAGAGTGCAAGGCAAATCATTGTGGTGAGTGCCAGGGGCGGACTGACCATCGGGCAGTTCGGACGCTGACCGAGGGCCCGTGGCCAGTAGGGGGCCCCATGGCAGCTTTCACTTCGGGGCCCGACCTACCCGTCAGCTAGCTGTGATTGACGGGCAGATCGGGTCCCTGCTCACTGCTAAGACTGTAGTGTATACAGACCTCTCGTGATGCGCTCCTCCTCCTCCCCGCCGGCCCCTCCTTCCCTCCCGTCCATCCCAGGTGCTTGTATCTGTCATCACCTCGGACGGACAGAAAAGAGGAGGGGCCGGCGAGGAGGAGGACCGCATCACGAGAGGTCTGTATACAGCCGCTTCCCGCGCTACTCTGCATCTAGGAAGGAAAGTGCAGCAGCTTGTACCACATGCTGCTATTAAAAAGTTGCTGCACAGCTTCCCACCCACAGTTTCCCCCTGAGCCCCCCACCTCCCCACAGTGTCCCCCTGAGCCCCCCACCTCCCCACAGAGTCCCCCTGAGCCCTCCACCCCCCCACAGTGTCCCCCTGTGCCCCCCACCTCCCCACCGTGTCCCCCTGTGCCCCCACCTCCCCACCGTGTCCCCCTGTGCCCCCCACCTCCCCACAGTTTCTCCCTGAGCCCTCCACCTCCCCACAGTGTCCCCCTGTGCCCCCCACCTCCCCCCAGTTTCCCCCTGAGCCCTCCAACTCCACAAAGTGTCCCCCTGTGCCCCCCACCTCCCCACAGTGTCCCCCTGAGCCCTCCACCCCCCCAGAGTGTCCCCCTGTGCCCCCCCACCTCCCCACAGTGTCCCCCTGTGCCCCCCACCTCCCCACCGTGTCCCCCTGTGCCCCCCACCTCCCCACAGTTTCTCCCTGAGCCCTCCACCTCCCCAAAGTGTCCCCCTGTGCCCCCCACCTCCCCACAGTGTCCCCCTGAGCCCTCCACCCCCCACAGTGTCCCCCTGTGCCCCCCACCTCCCCACAGTGTCCCCCTGTGCCCCCACCTCCCCACAGTTTCCCCCTGAGCCCTCCACCTCCCCACAGTGTCCCCCTGTGCCCCCCACCTCCCCACAGTGTCCCCCTGTGCCCCCCACCTCCCCACAGTTTCCCCCTGAGCCCTCCACCTACCCACAGTGTCTCCCTGAGCCCCCCACCTCCCCACAGTGTCCCCCTGTGCCCCCCACCTCCCCACAGTGTCCCCCTGTGCCCCCACAGTGTCCCCCTGTGCCCCCCACCTCCCCACAGTTTCCCCCTGAGCCCTCCACCTGCCCACAGTGTCCCCCTGTGCCCCCCACCTCCCCACAGTGTCCCCCTGTGCCCCCCACCTCCCCACAGTTTCCCCCTGAGCCCTCCACCTCCCCACAGTGTCCCCCTGTGCCCCCCACCTCCCCACCGTGTCCCCCTGTGCCCCCCACCTCCCCACCGTGTCCCCCTGTGCCCCTCACCTCCCCACAGTTTCTCCCTGAGCCCTCCACCTCCCCACAGTGTCCTCCTGTGCCCCCCACCTCCCCACAGTTTCCCCCTGAGCCCCCCACCTCCCCACATTTTCCCCCTGAGCCCCCCACCTCCCCACAGTTTCCCCCTGAGCCCTCCACCTCCCCACAGTTTTCCCCTGAGCCCTCCACCTCACACAGTGTCCCCCTGTGCCCCCCACCTCCCCACAGTGTCCCCCTGTGCCCCCCACCATGTCCCCCTGTGCCCCCCCACCTCCCCACAGTTTCCCCCTGAGCCCTCCACCTCCCCACAGTGTCCCCCTGAGCCCTCCACCTCCCCACAGTGTCCCCCTGTGCCCCCCACCTCCCCACAGTTTCCCCCTGAGCCCTCCACCTCCCCACAGTGTCCCCCTGTGCCCCCCACCTCCCCACAGTTTCCCCCTGAGCCCTCCACCTCCCCACAGTGTCCCCCTGTGCCCCCCACCGTGTCCCCCTGTGCCCCCCACCTCCCCACAGTTTCTTCCTGAGCCCTCCACCTCCCCACAGTGTCCCCCTGAGCCCCCCACCTCCCCACAGTTTCCCCCTGAGCCCTCCACCTGCCCACAGTGTCCCCCTGTGCCCCCCACCTCCCCACAGTGTCCCCCTGTGCCCCCCACCTCCCCACAGTTTCCCCCTGAGCCCTCCACCTCCCCACAGTGTCCCCCTGCGCCCCCCACCTCCCCACCGTGTCCCCCTGTGCCCCTCACCTCCCCACAGTTTCTCCCTGAGCCCTCCACCTCCCCACAGTGTCCTCCTGTGCCCCCCACCTCCCCACAGTTTCCCCCTGAGCCCCCCACCTCCCCATAGTTTCCCCCTGAGCCCCCCACCTCCCCACAGTTTCCCCCTGAGCCCCCCACCTCCCCACAGTTTCCCCCTGAGCCCTCCACCTCCCCACAGTTTTCCCCTGAGCCCTCCACCTCACACAGTGTCCCCCTGTGCCCCCCACCTCCCCACAGTGTCCCCCTGTGCCCCCCACCATGTCCCCCTGTGCCCCCCCCCACCTCCCCACAGTTTCCCCCTGAGCCCTCCACCTCCCCACAGTGTCCCCCTGAGCCCTCCACCTCCCCACAGTGTCCCCCTGTGCCCCCCACCTCCCCACAGTTTCCCCCTGAGCCCTCCACCTCCCCACAGTGTCCCCCTGTGCCCCCCACCTCCCCACAGTTTCCCCCTGAGCCCTCCACCTCCCCACAGTGTCCCCCTGTGCCCCCCACCGTGTCCCCCTGTGCCCCCCACCTCCCCACAGTTTCTCCCTGAGCCCTCCACCTCCCCACAGTGTCCCCCTGAGCCCCCCACCTCCCCACAGTTTCCCCCTGAGCCCTCCACCTCCCCACAGTTTCCCCCTGAGCCCTCCACCTCCCCACAGTTTCCCCCTGAGCCCTCCACCTCCCCACAGTGTCCCCCTGTGCCCCCCACCTCCCCACAGTGTCCCCCTGTGCCCCCCACCGTGACCCCCTGTGCCCCCCACCTCCCCACAGTTTCCCCCTATGCCCCCCACCGTGTCCCCCTGTGCCCCCCCCCACCTCCCCACAGTTTCCCCCTGAGCCCTCCACCTCCCCACAGTGTCCCCCTGAGCCCTCCACCTCCCCACAGTGTCCCCCTGTGCCCCCCACCTCCCCACAGTTTCCCCCTGAGCCCTCCACCTCCCCACAGTGTCCCCCTGTGCCCCCCACCTCCCCACAGTTTCCCCCTGAGCCCTCCACCTCCCCACAGTGTCCCCCTGTGCCCCCCACCTCCCCACAGTGTCCCCCTGAGCCCTCCACCTCCCCACAGTGTCCCCCTGTGCCCCCCACCTCCCCACAGTGTCCCCCTGTGCCCCCCACCTCCCCACAGTGTCCCCCTGAGCCCTCCACCTCCCCACAGTTTCCCCACAGTTTCCCCCTGTGCCCCCACCTCCCCACAGTGTCCCTCTGTGCCCCCCCACCTCCCCACAGTGTCCCCCTGAGCCCTCCACCTCCCCACAGTGTCCCCCTGTGCCCCCCACCTCCCCACAGTTTCCCCCTGAGCCCTCCACCTCCCCACAGTGTCCCCCTGTGCCCCCCACCTCCCCACAGTGTCCCTCTGTGCCCCCCACCTCCCCACAGTTTCCCCCTGAGCCCTCCACCTCCCCACAGTGTCCCCCTGTGCCCCCCACCGTGTCCCCCTGTGCCCCCCACCTCCCCACAGTTTCTCCCTGAGCCCTCCACCTCCCCACAGTGTCCCCCTGAGCCCCCCACCTTCCCACAGTTTCCCCCTGAGCCCTCCACCTCCCCACAGTTTCCCCCTGAGCCCTCCACCTCCCCACAGTTTCCCCCTGAGCCCTCCACCTCCCCACAGTGTCCCCCTGTGCCCCCCACCCCCCCACAGTGTCCCCCTGTGCCCCCCACCGTGTCCCCCTGTGCCCCCCACCTCCCCACAGTTTCCCCCTGAGCCCTCCACCTCCCCACAGTGTCCCCCTGAGCCCTCCACCTCCCCACAGTGTCCCCCTGTGCCCCCCACCTCCCCACAGTTTCCCCCTGAGCCCTCCAAATCCCCACAGTGTCCCCCTGTGCCCCCCACCTCCCCACAGTTTCCCCCTGAGCCCTCCACCTCCCCACAGTGTCCCCCTGTGCCCCCCACCTCCCCACAGTGTCCCCCTGAGCCCTCCACCTCCCCACAGTGTCCCCCTGTGCCCCCCACCTCCCCACAGTGTCCCCCTGTGCCCCCCACCTCCCCACAGTGTCCCCCTGAGCCCTCCACCTCCCCACAGTTTCCCCCTGTGCCCCCCACCTCCCCACAGTGTCCCCCTGTGCCCCCCACCTCCCCACAGTTTCCCCCTGAGCCCTCCACCTCCCCACAGTGTCCCCCTGTGCCCCCCACCTCCCCACAGTTTCCCCTTGAGCCCTCCACCTCCCCACAGTGTCCCCCTGTGCCCCCCACCTCCCCACAGTGTCCCCCACCGTGTCCCCCTGTGCCCCCACCTCCCCACAGTTTCCCCCTAAGCCCTCCACCTCCCCACAGTGTCCCCCTGTGCCCCCCACCTCCCGATAGTTTCCCCCTGAGCCCTCCACCTCCCCACAGTGTCCCCCTGTGCCCCCCACCTCCCCACAGTGTCCCCCCTGAGCCCTCCACCTCCCCACAGTGTCCCCCTGAGCCCTCCACCTCCCCACAGTGTCCCCTGAGCCCTCCACCTCCCCACAGTGTCCCCCACCTCCCCACAGTGACCCCCTGTGCCCTCCACCTCCCCACAGTGACCCCCTGTGCCCCCCCACCTCCCCACAGTGTCCCCCTGTGCCCTCCACCTCCCCACAGTGTCTCCCTGTGCCCTTCACCCACCCCCCACGGTGACCCCCTGTGCCCTTCACCCCCCACAGTGTCCCCCTGTGTCTTCTATCCCCCCCCATGGTGTCCCCCTGTGCCCTCAACCCACCTACAGTGTCCCCCTGTGCCACCCACCCATCTACAGTGTCCCCCTGTGCCACCCACCCCCCCACGGTGTCTTCCTGTGTCCTCCACCCCCACTGTGTCGCCTTCGCCCCTGATGGCTACCCTGAGAGACACTGTGTTAAGTCGGGAGGATCCCAGTGCTCTACTGTGTGCCCTGTGTTTTGGTTTGTGCCCTGCTATTTGCCCTACTGCGTGCCCCATGGCCTGTGATGTGCCCTGCTGTGTACCCCCTTATGTGCCCTACTCTGTGCCCCTTGTCCTGTGATGTGCCTTGTGATGTGCCCTGCTGTGTACAGCCTGTTGTGCTCTACTGTGTGCCCTGTAATGTGCTCTACTGTGTGCCCCATGCCCTGGGATGTGTGCCCTGATGTGTACCGCCTGTGTCCTGTTCCCAAGGATGTGCCCTACTGTGTGCCCTGCTGTGTGCCCTACTATTTGCCACATGCCCTGTGATGTGCGGCCCGCTCCCTGCTGTGTATCTCCTGATGTGCTCTGTGATGTTCCCCGCTGTGTACCCACTGATGTGCCCTGTACCCCCTGTGATGCACCATGCTGTGCTCAATAATGTGCCCTGATGTGTACAGCATAATAAACCCTGCTGGGTGCCCCATTATGTGTCCTGTGATGTGCCCTACTGTGTGCCCCATGCCCTGTGCCCCATGATGTGTCCCGTGCTCTGCTGTGTGCCATGTGATGTGCCTTACTGTGTGCCCCATGATTTATGTAAGTGGGGCTTTGTGTAGGTGTGGCTTGCATGTGGGCGGAGACACAGGGGGCCCCATGACCTTCTACTGCCCGGGGGCCCCATGAGTTGTCAGTCCGCCCCTGGTGAGTGCGATTTCATAGGAGTGGATGACATTCACGATCGGTGGGGTGGAAGGAAAATATACTGGAAGATCATTCACTTAACGCTTCGTGAAACACAGTGCTTTGGATGGACTTTCTGCATCATTATTATTTTTGATATCTTCATTCCACTTTTTATTTATTTGTTATTTTTACTTTCACTGTTGTAGTGTAAATGCACTTGGATTCATTATTGTGGACACTTATAAGTTGTTTAGTTCACTGTTATGAGACCTTGATGTTTTAAATTGAGTGTCACTGAACTTATGTGAACATAGCGCCACTATTTTTATTATGTAAAAATATTTTTCTTCATTCAATTTTATTTAAGTTAGCAGCTTTAGGGATTTACATTCACGCACAAGAGCGCAGTGGTGCAACATCAAGTCTAGTTGCGCGGAACTTGTTGACCGTCATTTAAGTTCATCTTTATGTAGAGCAGCAATTCTTCAATTTTTCAGATCCTCAGTGAGTTCTTTACCGTGAGGTGCCATGTTGAACTTCCAGTGACCAGTATGAGGGAGTGAGAGCGATAACACCAAATTGAACGCACCTGCTCCCCATTCAGACCGGAGACCTTGTAACAATAAAGAGTCACATGACACCGGGGAGGGAAAATGGCTAATTGGGCCCATTTTAGACATTTTCACCTAGGGGTGTACTCACTTTTGTTGCCAGCATGTCAGAAATCATGAACCAGACCGAGACAGAAGTACAATAAAATCACACTTGTTTGTTAATAAAAATAAAAAGGTCAATAGAGTAAGCGTAGTCAAAGCATAGCCAGAGTCCAGTAACCGGATCGGGTAGTCAGCCAAGCCAGAGTTCAGTAACCAGATCAGGTAATCAGCCAAGCCAGAGTTCAGTAACCAGATCGGGTAATCAGCCAGGCCAGAAGTCAGGGATCAAAGTAGAGGAACAGCAAGCAGGATAAGGAGCCAGAAGGGATGTCAGCAAAGCCAGTCTTTAAACAGGAACGCAGAAGATGGTTTCTTGTGATGTGACCAAGGCTAAAGGCAGGAATGAAGTGAGCTGGAGATCTTTAAGTAGGCGGGACTGATGAGCAGATCCACAACAGCTGGTTAACTATGGAGAGAGATGAGAGCTGGCAATTAGCCGACAGTTGAGCGGCCAGCTCAGAGAAGGAAGGGCTGAGCCAGCCCTGACACAGCGGTTCAGACATTAATGGCTGTGTGTTGAGTTATTTTGAGGGGACGGCAAATTTACACTGTTATACAAGCTGTACACCCACTACTTTACATTGTAGCAAAGTGTCATTTCTTCAGCGTTGTCGCAGGAAAAGATATAATAAAATATTTACAAAAATGTGAGGGGTGTACTCACTTTTGTAAGATACTGTATTTATATATATCCACTGTATCCAGTTTAGCTAGGTCTCACTGCAGGCCGTTCCTGGTGTACTGTTTCTACTATACTTCTGGCAGGCAGGTGATTCAGTTAGCTGCAGTGTATTTAATATATATATACAGTGGGGACGGAAAATATTCAGACCCCCTTAAATTTTTCACTCTTTGTTATATTGCAGCCATTTGCTAAAATCATTTAGGTTCATTTTTTTCCTCATTAATGTACACACAGCACCCCATATTGACAGAAAAACACAGAATTGTTGACATTTTTGCAGATTTATTAAAAAAGAAAAACTGAAATATCACATGATCCTAAGTATTCAGACCCTTTGCTCAGTATTTAGTAGAAGCACCCTTTTGATCTAATACAGCCATGAGTCTTTTTGGGAAAGATGCAACAAGTTTTTCACACTTGGATTTGGGGATCCTCTGCCATTCCTCCTTGCAGATCCTCTCCAGTTCTGTCAGGTTGGATGGTAAACGTTGGTGGACAGCCATTTTTAGGTCTCTCCAGAGATGCTTAATCGGGTTTAAGTCAGGGCTCTGGCTGGGCCATACAAGAACAGTCACGGAGTTGACTCCTTCATTATTTTAGCTGTGTGCTTAGGGTCATTGTCTTGTTGGAAGGTAAACCTTCGGCCCAGTCTGAGGTCCTGAGCACTCTGGAGAAGGTTTTCATCCAGGATATCCCTGTACTTGGCCGCATTCATCTTTCCCTCGATTGCAACCAGTCGTCCCTGCAGCTGAAAAACACCCCCACAGCATGATGCTGCCACCACCATGCTTCACTGTTGGGACTGTATTGGACAGGTGATGAGCAGTGCCTGTTTTTCTCCACACATACCGCTTAGAATTAAGGCCAAAAAGTTCTTTCTTAGTCTCATGAGACCAAAAAATTTTATTTTTCACCATCGTGGAGTTCTTCAGGTGTTTTTTTAGCAAACTCCATGCAGGCTTTCATGTGTCTTGCTCTGAGGAGAGGCTTCCGTCGGGCCACTCTGCCATAAAGCCCTGACTGGTGGAGGGCTGCAGTGATGGTTAACTTTCTACAACTTTCTCCCATCTTCCAACTGCATCTCTGTATTCAGCCACATGTCTTTGGTAAAAAAAAAGTCAATAAGCGTATATTTATTGGTTTGCGCAAAAGTTATAGCGTCTTCAAACTAGGGTACATTTTCTGGAATTTACACAGCTTTTAGTTACAGCCACAGTGATCTTTGGGTTCTTCTTTACCTCTCTCACCAAGGCTCTTCCCCCCCGTAAGCTCAGTTTGGCCAGACGGCCAGCTCTAAGAAGGATTCTGGTCGTCCCAAACGTCTTCCATTTAAGGATTATGGAGGCCACTGTGCTCTTAGGAACCTTAAGTGCAGCAGAAATTTTTTGTAACCTTGGCCAGATCTGTGCCTTGCCACAATTCTGTCTCTGAGCTCTTCAGGCAGTTTCTTTGACCTCATGATTCTCATTTGCTCTGACATGCACTGTGAGCTGTAAGGTCTTATATAGACAGGTGTGTGGCTTGCCTAATCAAGTCCAATCAGTATAATCAAACACAGCTGGACTCAAATGAAGGTGTAGAACCATCTCAAGGATGATCAGAAGAATTGGACAGCACCTGAGTTAAATATATGAGTGTCACAGCAAAGGGTCTGAATACTTAGGACCATGTGATATTTCAGTTTTTCTTTTTTAATAAATCTGCAAAAATGTCAACAATTCTGTGTTTTTCTGGCAATATGGGGTGCTGTGTGTACATTAATGAGGAAAAAAATGAATTTAAATGATTTTAGCAAATGGCTGCAATATAACAAAGAGTAAAAAATTTAAGGGGGTCTGAATACTTTCAGTCCCCACTGTATATATATATATATATATATATATATAGTCTCGTATATATATATATATATATATATCCACTGCATACAGTTTAGCTATATCTTACTGCAGGCCGTTCCTGGCGTACCGTGCACCCAGAGGCGGCTCTAGGCTTTGTGAGGCCTTAGGCGAAACTTACAAGTGAGGCCCCAATCACGCCCATAATGGGAAAAAAAATTCAAGCAATAAAAATGGCTGCAAAAAGATGGCCAGATCTAGCACAGTTCATCAGCACCCCTTCCAGGGCACCCTGAGAGAGAGAGGGGGGGGGGAGAGAGGGGGAGAGAGGGAGGGGAGAGAGAGAGGGGGGAGAGAGAGGGGGAGAGAGGGAGGGGGGAGAGAGAGAGAGTGAGAAGGGGAGAGAGCCGGAGAGGAGTGTGGTGAGAGAGGGAGAGGGGGAGGGAGAGAGAGAGAGAGGGGGGAGAGGGGGTAAGAGAGAGAGGGGGAGAGGGGGGTAAGAGAAAGAGTGAGGGGGTAAGAGAAAGAGGGGGGAAGGAGAGAGAAAGAGAGAGGGGGAGTGAGGGGAGTGACAGGGGGTAAGAGAGAGAGAGAGGGGGGAGGTGAGAAAGAGGGGGGTGAGGGAAAGGGGGTGAGAGAGATCTCTAGCCCTGTCCCTGTCTGCAGCCCCTCCTGTGCCCCATGTCCCAGTCTGTGAAGGCACTGGGAGGGGCAAAGAGCAGGGAGGAGCTGGAGAGTACTGGGGGCGGAGAGTGCTGAAGGGTGGGGGGTGGAAAGTGCTGGGGGTGGAGGCAGAGAATGCTGAAGGGTGGGGGGCGGAGAGTGCTGGGGGGTGGGGGCCGGAAAGTGCTGGGGGTGGAGGCAGAGAGTGCTGGAGGGTGGGGGCGAAGAGTGCTGGGGGGTGGAGGCAGAGAGTGCTGGGGGGTGGAGGCGGAGAGTGCTGGGGGGTGAAGCCGGAGAGTGCTGGGGGTGGGGGCCAGAGAGTGCTGGGGGGTGGGGGCCAGAGAGTGCTGGGGGTGGGGGCCAGAGAGTGCTGGGGGGTGGGGGCCAGAGAGGGCTGGGGGGTGGGGGCTGGAGAGTGCTGGGGGGTGGGGGCCGGAGAGTGCTGGGGGGGGTGGGGGCCGGAGAATGCTTGGGGGTGGGGGCGGAGAGTGCTGGGGGTGGGGGCCGGAGAGCGCTGGAAAAGGTGGAGAGCACTGGAGAGGTGGGGGCTGGAGAGTGCTGGGGGGGAGCTTGAGAGGGGGGAGAAAGAATTGGAGTGGAGAGCAGGGGGTGCTGACGAAATGGGGGCAGAGCCAGGGAGTGCACGGAGGGGCCGGAGAGCATGGGGATGCAGAAAAAGTTAGATAGAAGGAGCGGTGGGGAGACTGCACAAAGTGGAATTGATTTATCCATATTCCTCCATGCAGTCGCTGAATGATCAATTCTCCCCCTCTCCTTCCTGCAGACATTCAGCGGCTGCATGGAGTAATATGAAAAAATCTATTCCACTATGTGCAGTCTCCCCATCGCTCCTCCTATTCAGACACACAGGGAGGCTGCACGGACACTCACCTTCTCTCCGTTCAGCCAGGCAGCATAAAAGGTCCTTCCTCCTCACAATCATGGGGCACTGCAGCTCAGCTGGATAGCTTCATCAACCCCCCCTGCCCCCGACTGCAGAACCAAATAGGAGGCAGGAGCGGAGAGGTCGGGTGAGCGGCACAGGCAGAAGGAGCAGCTCGGCTGTAGGTCCCACATGGACATGCCGCCCGCATGCCTTGAAGCCGGGTGCTATCATCCAGCCGCTGCCGCCACCTAGAAGCCTCTACTGTCCCGCTCCCTGCACTTGCTACCACCGGACTGGGATGAGACCTTGACAGCATCAGTGATTGATGACAGGCAGATTAGCCGACCACGAGGCCCCTCTGACTGCGGGGCCTTAGGCGATCACCTAATTTGCCTAATTAGAGAGCCGCCTCTGCGTGCACCCCTAGTGCAGTTGCTACTACTTTCCTGGTGGTGTACACAATACATACAGTGCACCTATAGTGGTTATTAAACTTCTGTTGGTGTACATAGTACTGTGCACCCCTAGTGCAGTTTCTACTACTTTCCTGGTGGAGTACACAGTACACAATACAGTGTAGTGTTTTTTTGCTAAACAAAATTTACAGCATGTCTGGAAGGCCACCAAGGTGAGGTAGATGCTCACAGGCCACTAAAAGAGGGCAAGCAGGCTTTGTGTCTACATTCGACAGTGCTGGTCGTGGACACGATGCATCCTCAGCGTGGCTGTGGGGCACATTTGTCCTTTTTTCCTGCAGCTGGCGTGTTATTGAGCCACAACATGCAGAAGAGTTGGTGGAATGGATAACAAAGCCGTCCTCATCCTCCTCATCCTCTGTCACCCAGGCTCATAGTAGTTTGCCTGCCAATGCAGCTGCCAAAGCGGCCTATTCCATTGGCTCCATGTCAGCAGTCATTCCTTTCCTAGCCCCACCATCATGCACGTAGGAGTCCCCCGAACTATTCAACCACAGTGTCAGGTACATGCTGTAGGAGGATGCACAGCGATTTGAAGGCTCCGATGATGGTACCCAGGTTGAGGAAGGGAGTAACGTCAGCCTAGAGAGAGGGGGTGCCCAAGAAGGTCAAGAAACTGGCAGTCTTGTTCCCCAAGCTGCAGCATACTGCCAAGTTTGCTCCAGTGACGAGGAGGGAGGGGATGATGAGGTCACTGACTCAACTTGGGTGCCCGATAGAAGAGAGGAGGAGGAGGCACATCTCCAACAAGGTAGGATGCCCTCCAGGGGGCAGCTTAAGGGCAGCCACTCTGTTGCATCACACCACAGAGCTAAGCAGGTGCAGGGCGCTGCTGACTCCCCACATATTTGGAAAAGTTCTTTGGTGTGGGCCTTTTTTGACACGTGTGCAGCAGATCGTTGCTGTTTGCAACATATGTCTGAAGAGTAGGGATGAGCCGAACACCCCCTGGTTCGGTTCGCACCAGAAATTGCGAACGGACCGAAAGTTCGCACGAACGTTAGAACCCCATTGACGTCTATGGGACTCGAACGTTCGAAATCAAAAGTGCTCATTTTAAAGGCTAATTTGCATGGTATTGTCCTAAAAAGGGTTTGGGGACCCGGGTCCTACCCCAGGGGACATGTATCAATGCAAAAAAAACTTTTAAAAACGGCCGTTTTTTCGGGAGCAGTGATTTTAATGATGCTTAAAGTAAAAAAAAAAAAAAGTGAAATATTCCTTTAAATATCGTACCTGGGGGGTGTCTATAGTATGCCTGTAAAGTGACGCGTGTTTCCCGTGTTTAGAACAGTCCCTGCACCAAATGTCATTTTTAAAGGAAAAAATCTCATTTAAAACTGCTTGCGGGTTTAATGTAATGTCGGGTCCTGGCAATATGGATGAAAATCAGTGAGACAAACGGCATGGGTACCCCCCAGTCCATTACCAGGCCCTTTGGGTCTTGTATGGATATTAAGGGGAACCCCGCACCCAAATTTAAATAAGGAAAGGTGTGGGGCCACCAGGCCCTATATACTCTGAACAGCAGTATACAGGCGGTGCAAACAAGACAGGGACTGTAGGTTTGTTGTTAAGTAGAATCTTTTTGTAATTTTGAACATTTTTAACGTGTTTAGCTCCAGCCAAAAAATCTTTTTTAAGCTTTTTGGAAAACATAGGGAAGGGTTATCACCCCTGTGACATTTGTTTTGCTGTCTGTGCTCCTCTTCAGAAGATTTCACCTCACTTTTTGTCCCAATGACAAATGTTTTTTGAAAATTTGGGTTTTTTTGTGGAACAAGGATTGGAAAGCATCAGTGAAAAGGAGAAATGTTTTTCCCATATTAACTCTTACAGGAGAGAATTTCCCTTCCTAGGGGTAGATTTCATCTCACTTCCTGTTGTCTCCTTCTGTTTGCAAGTAGGAGTCGTTTGTAAGTTAGATGTTTGAAAGTAGGGTCCTGCCCTATATACTCAGCAGAAATTTGGGCCTTAAGTGTTGCTGTGGCCACAACACTGTAAGCCCTCACAGGGCCCTGCTGTGAAATATTAGATCAAGAATTGTAATTACATGCCCCTGTTGAACAGGAGCTGAAAAATTAGGCCTTAGGCACTGGTGCTGGTGCCACAACACTGCAACCCCTCACAGACACTCTAGTTGGAACGTAGGAACGAGCCCTGCTGCAAAGTATTGCATCAAAAATTGTAATTACACGCCCCTGTTAGACAGGGGCAGAAAAATTGGGCCTTAGGCACTGGTGCTGGTGCCACAACACTGCAACCCCTCACAGACACTCTAGTTGGAACGCAGGAATGAGCCCTGCTGCAAAGTATTGCATCAAAAATTGTAATTACACGCCCCTGTTAAACAGGGGCAGAAAAAATGGGCCTTAGGCACTGGTGCTGGTGCCACAACACTGCAACCCCTCACAGACACTCTAGTTGGAATGCAGGAACGAGCCCTGCTGCAAAGTATTACATCAAAAATTGTAATTACACGCCCCTGTTAAACAGGGGCTGAAAAATTGTGCCTTAGGCACTGGTGGTGGCGCCCAGAACCAAAAATGTTCTTACAAGCTATCAGCGTGATGATTGAGGAGGAAGAGGATAATTACTTAGGGATAGTCACTCAGCATCAGCATAGGCAGTCTTTGAAGGGATCTGAGATTTCAAAAAAAATTATTCGGTTACATCAGCATCAGGTGCTTGGTAGCTGGTGGTGATCCAAGACTGATTCATTTTTATGAAGGTCAGTCGATCGACCGAGTCGGTAGACAGACGCACCCTGTGATCGGTTACCACGCCTCCAGCAGCACTGAATGTGCGTTCCGAAAGAACGCTGGATGCAGGACAGGCCAGTAGCTCAATTGCATACTGTGCAAGCTCTGGCCAGTGATCCATCCTCAAGACCCAGTAACCCAGAGCATTTTCGATGGGAAAGGTGTCCAAGTCTGATCTTGCCCCTAGGTATTCCTGCACCATGTAAAACAGACGCTGGCGATGGTTGCTGGAACCGATCATACCTTGGGGCTGCGGACCAAAAAATTTTCTGAACGCATCGGTCAGACGGCCACCTTCTCCACCGCTCCTTCTTTGACTGACCGAAGCCTCAGCAACACGTTGTCCAGAAACAGGAGTTTGTAACCTCCCAGTCTCTGGGAACGCGTTGCACAGACCTTTCTGCAAGGCCTCCCGAAGATGTTTCATCCTCTGCTCCCTCTGCGATAGCAAGATAAGGTCTGCAACCTTACCCTTGTAACGTGGATCAAGGAGGGTTGCCAGCCAGTATTGGTCCTTCTCCTTGATACCACGAATACGAGGATCCTTACGCAGGCTTTGCAGGATCAGGGAGGCCATGCAGCGTAGGTTTGCTGAGGCATTCGGTCCGGAGTCCTCTGGGTCACTAAGGACGACATGGTCCGCAGCCACCTCCTCCCAGCCACGTACAAGTCCATGTGTTTCTTGGGACTGATCCCTTAAAGACTGCTGCTGATGCTGAGTGCCAGGCTCCACCTCCATACTGACACAATCTTCCTCCTCCTCCTCCTCCTCCTCCTCCTCGTCCTCTTCCTGTGTGATCGGCGGGCCCGCAGGAACACTGTCTGGATAAAGGGGGCCTTGAGAGCTAAGGAAGTCCTCCTCTTCCTGCCGCTGTTCTGCCTCAAGTGCCCTGTCCATTATTCCACGCAGCATGTGCTCCAACAAGTGGACAAGGGGGACAGTGTCACTGATGCATGCACTGTCACTGCTCACCATCCTCGTGGCCTCCTCAAATGGTGACAGGACAGTGTATGCATCCCTGATCATGGCCCACTGGCGTGGGGAAAAAAAAACAAGCTCCCCTGACCCTGTCCTGGTGCCATAGTCGCACAGGTACTCATTGATGGCCCTCTGCTGCGTGTGCAGCCGCTGCAGCATGGCCAACGTTGAGTTCCACCTGGTGGGCATGTCACAGATTAGGCGGTTCTTGGGCAGGTTAAACTCCTTTTGGAGGTCCGTCAGCCGAGCACTGGCATTATATGACCGTCGGAAATGCACACAGACTTTCCTGGCCTGCCTCAGGACATCCTGTAAGAACCGCTGCACCACCAAGTTAAGGACGTGAGCCAAACAGGGCACATGGGTCATTTGTCCCTGTCGGAGGGCAGAGAGGAGGTTGGTGCCATTGTCGCAAACCACCATTCCTGCCTTAAGTTGGCGTGGCGTCAACCACCTCTGAACCTGCCCCTGCAGAGCTGACAGAACCTCTGCCCCAGTGTGGCTCCTGTCCCCCAAGCACACCAGCTCAAGCACCGCATGGCATCTTTTGGCCTGCGTACTTGCGTAGCCCCTTGAACGACTACGGAGCACCGCTGGTTCCGAGGAAGAGGCCATGGAGGAAGAAGAAGTGGAGGGGGTGGAGGAGAGAGGTGTGTCACAATCATTAGCATTTTGTAGGCGTGGTGGCGGAACAACCTCCAACACTACTGCACCTTGTCCTGCATCCTTCCCAGCTGCCAGCAGAGTCACCCAATGCGCCGTGAAACTTAGGTAACGTCCCTGTCCATGCCTGCTGGACCATGAGTCAGCGGTAATATGCACCTTACCGCTGACCGCCCTGTCCAGCGAGGCATGGACATTGCCTTCCACATGCCGGTAGAGAGCCGGAATCGCCTTCCATGAGAAAACCATGGGTACCTGCCACTGAGGAACCGCACATTCCACAAACTCACGGAAGGGGGCAGAGTCTACCAACTGAAAAGGCAGCAGTTGAAGTGCTAGCAATTTTGCCAAGCTAGCATTCAACCGCTGGGCATGTGGATGGCTGGGAGCAAACTTCTTTCGGCGGTGCAGCAGCTGGGGCAGGGAAATTTGCCTGGTACAATCTGACGTCGGTGTACCAAAAGCAGATTGCCCACAAGTACTTGGCTGTGACACACCTAATTCTACACCTTCATTCCTCTCAGTGCAGGTCTCAGAAAGGACTGAAGGTCTAGTGGGGTTGGAAATCTCAGCTGATGAGGAGCAAGGAGAGGTCCTCTTTGGTCTTTGGTGTGGGTCTTTTAGATACGCTTGCCAACGAACTGCATGGCAGGTCAACATATGTCTGGTCAAGCATGTGGTACCCAAGCGGGAGATGTTTTGGCCACGTGAGATACGCTTGAGACATATGTTGCAAATAGCAGCGGTGCGATCTGATGCACTTGTCTCAAAAAAGGCCCACACCAAAGAACTTTTTGAATAACGCGCAGAGACTGCAGCGCCCTGCACATGTGGAGCTTTGGGGTGTGATGCAGTCAATGGATGGCATCCTGCCTCGTTGGTGATGTGCCGCCTCCTCCTCCTCCTCCTCTCTCCTATCAGGCACCCACATTGAGTCAGTGACCTCATCATCCCCTCCCTCCTCGTCACTGGAGCAAACCTGGCAGTATGCTGCAGCAGGTGGAGCATGACTGCCAGATTGCTGTCCTTCTTGGGCACCCCCTCTGTCCGTGCTCATGTTACTGCCTTCATCGAGCTCAGTATCATCATCAGAGCCTTCCAAACGCTGGGCATCCTCCTGGAGCATGTACCCAACACTGTGGTCAAACAGTTCGAGGGACTCCTCAGGAGGACATGGTGGGGTTAGGGAAGGAGTCACTGATGACATTGAGCCGAGGGAAGAGGCCGCTGCTTTGCCAGACAAAGTACCCTGGGCATGGGTGAGAGAGGTTGAGGAGGATGAGGACGGCTTGGTCATCCACTCGACCAAGTCTTCCGCATGCTGCGGCTCAACACGGCCAGCTGCCGAAAAAAAGGCCAAGCGTGTCCCATGGCCACGTGCTGATGAGGATGCACCGTCTCCACGACCAGCACTAGACACAGAGCCTGCTTGCCCTCTCTTATTGGCTTGTGACTGTCTGCCTCTCCTTCTTGGCCTTCCAGACATACTAATGGCCTGTAGCTGCACTAAGCTGGGATATATATATATATATATATATATATATATATATATATATATATATATATGTACTGATACTGCAGCTAGCAAAATCAACTGCCTGCCTGTAGTATGAGAACACCACCAACCTTCTACAGGTAGCTTTAGCTGAACACTGTGAGGTGGACGCACCCCACTAACTTGTAGGTTTAGCTGAACACTGTGAGCAGGACGCACTGCACTAAATGTAAATATTCTAGCTGCCTGACTGTGGTACTAATAGGATCAAAAGAACACCAGTAATTTTCTTCAGGTAGCTGTAAATACTGTAACAAGACAAGCCTGCCTGTCAGTAGGAAGATAACAGGAACGGATCTAGCTGAACACTGTGAGCAGGACGCACTGCACTAAATGTAAATAGTCTAGCTGCCTGACTGTGGTACTAAATAGGATCAAAAGAACACCAGTAATTTTCTTCAGGTAGCTTTATATACTGTAACAAGACAAGCCTGCCTGTCAGTAGGAAGATAACAGGAACGGATCTAGCTGAACACTGTGAGCAGGACGCACTGCACTAAATGTAAATAGTCTAGCTGCCTGACTGTGGTACTAATAGGATCAAAAGAACACCAGTAATTTTCTTCAGGTAGCTTTATATACTGTAACAAGACAAGCCTGCCTGTCAGTAGGAAGATAACAGGAACGGATCTAGCTGAACACTGTGAGCAGGACGCACTGCACTAAATGTAAATAGTCTAGCTGCCTGACTGTGGTACTAATAGGATCAAAAGAACACCAGTAATTTTCTTCAGGTAGCTTTATATACTGTAACAAGACAAGCCTGCCTGTCAGTAGGAAGATAACAGGAATGGATCTAGCTGAACACTGTGAGCAGGACGCACTGCACTAAATGTAAATAGTCTAGAAGATAACAGGAATGGATCTAGCTAAACTGAATACAGTGTATATATATATATATGCAACACCTGGGATGCATATATATACACAATACACTTTAAGTGCAGCTAACTGACTGACTGTCCTGCCTAATCTAGCTAACTCAAATGAAATGACACTTTCTCTCTCTCTCTATCTCTCAGCACACTGGAACACACTGCACAGGGCCGCCGTGCAGGCGGCCTTATATAGTGTGGGGCGTGTACTAAATCCCCTGAGCCATAATTGGCCAAAGCCTCCTTGGCTTTGGCCAATTACGGCTCTCTGTTCAGGCGGCGCTGTGATTGGCCAAGCATGCGGGTCATAGTGCATGCTTGGCCAATCATCAGCAAGCAATGCACTGCGATGCCGCAGTGAATTATGGGCCGTGACGCGCCACACAAATTTGGCGCGAACGGCCCATATCGTTCACAATTCGGCGAACAACTGAACAGCCGATGTTCGAGTCGAACATGGGTTTGACTTGAACACGAAGCTCATCCCTACTGAAGAGTATCAAGCGTGGCCAAAACAGCAGCCGCTTGGGCACCACATGGTTGACCAGACATATGACGACCTCCCATGCAGTCCGTTGGCAACAGCACTTAAAAGACCCACATCAAAGAACAAGGCGGACCAATCCTTGCTCCTCATCAGCTGGGTTCTCCAACCCCACTATACCTTCAGAGGAATGAATGTATAGCAATAGGTGTCCCAAGTACTTGCAACCAATCTGCTATCAGTACACCTCCATCTGATTTTAGCAGGCAAATTTCCCTATCCCAGTTGCTAAACCATCGAAAGAAATTCGGTCCCAGCCATCCACATGCTCAGCGTCTGAATTCTAGCTTGGCCAAATTGCTAGCACTGCAACTGCTGCCATTTCAGCTGGTAGACTCTGCCCCCTTTCGTGAATTTGTGGTACCTCAGTGGCAGGTTCCCAAACGCCATTTCTTTTCACGGAAGGCCATTCCGGCTCTCTACCAGCATGCGGAAGGCAATGCCTTGGCCTCGTTGGATAGGGTCGGTCAGCAGTAAGGTATATATTACTGCTGACTCATGGTCCAGCAGGCATGGACAGGCACGTTACCTTTCTTTCACGGCGCACTAGGTAACTCTGCTGGCAGCTGGGAAGGATGCAAAACAGGGTTCAGTATTTATATATAGTGGGGGGAAGGAGGATAACAAGGATTATAGCGGTGCCAAAAAGTACACAAACTCACTTAGATAAAAAGCATGAACATTTTATTAGAGAAATTCATAAAAAAGGACAAAAGGGTGTGCAATTATAAATTCAGACAGTTAAAAACATTTGTAGCGACATATTACGGGAATCAGCCAAAGGAGTGTGGCGGCCAGTTCCGTAGACATATATAATGAGTCCTACATGTTTCGCCGGATACGGCTTCTTCAGGGACAGGTGTTTATGTCTGAAAGCGCTACTATACAATCTATGAGACAAAATATTTGACAATCAATACCAATTATGACATAGTTGATCACAAATTGAATTCAGTACCTATACGTCAAAAAAGTGAAAATAAACAACCGATTTATTATGTTTGCGAGCTGTCATGCATGAACCCTCACACATATATCTGAGACGCACCAAAGGAGAACCGCACCCCACCGAGAGAGGAAGCAGACAACCCCCCACCCCGCCCCCCACCAGGTAGGGAAACCTGCAAGATGGAAAAAGAGAGAAGCTACCTGTATGTCACCAGGGATGGACACAGAGAACTCCCGAAGCGGCCACCCACGTTCAGGGTACAGTGGAGGACTGCAGGGGGCAAAGAGGAGGACCTGGCAAGATTATTTTCTATGGAAAAGGAGAAATGAGTGTGGTGATTATAATAAGTCCCCGGATTAGGGACATAAGAAATGTATAAACCCATGGTAAGATTGAAGGGTATTTAAATACTCACAATTTTTTGTTAAAGAGATTATGTAAGAACACACTGAATTTGTGACGTGGCAATTGCTTTTAATCACAAATAGGGTCCAAGTATAGAATACCTATGGGTAACAAGCATAAAAACAAAAAAGGGGAAGAGAAAATTGGATATTAAAATGCAAAGGCATATATGTGCCCAGCAACAGTGTATTTAAAAAGATATAAGTGTTGGTGACTAATGCAGAACGTAGTAAGCCGCACTTACCAAAAGGAGTAACACAATAGTGAGTCAGATGATAGATATGGAGTTACATCCGTCTCTATTGCTGCATTTGGAGTACTAGAGAGATAAGCAATCATGTAAGATGACCAGCCAGTAGACGTCTTAATAGACATCCATCTGTATCTGAAATATAGAACATACCAGATAACGATGTTAAGGGCGAATCCATGTCCTAGAAGTCCCTGGGCGCTGGTAAGGCCTGGGAAGCCGGCGCTCTTATGCCCCCCAACACACGTGCGGCGTCTGACGTCACCGCACGTGTGAGCGGACAGAAGGACCACTGCGCATGCGCAGCTCGCTACCGTCTACGGGCCTACAAGGTCCAGAAGGCAGTGCGGGAGTGTCAAAGGTGACGTATGGGTTTACGTCACTGACACTAGCGCTGTACTGAAGGGCCGGTAACGGCCGTTCAGTACACTGGAGATGAAAGGATCAACCGATCCCAGGATGCCGTGGCTCGGGGCGGGCAATTGCAGAAGCAACGCCCTTGGGTGTCCATACAGCCCAAGTATCCAAAAAGAACTTAGGCAGCAGCGCCGGAGGGACCTGACGCCATCCAACTGGCTCCCCACGGCAGCCAGGTGCAGGATTCACACTAACCATCCCGGCAAGAAGTTAAGAGAGGGGGGGGGGGGGCGCCGCCCACCACCCCCAGGGACGCGCAGGACCCCCCAAGAACGTCCCAGGGGTAATGGGAGCGGGTGGAGACAAGCTGGAGACCTGTGGGTAGTAGCCCGCACACCTGGGCACAGATAAAGGGAAAGAAGGCCAGGTCAGCAGCGTGTATCCTATAAAAACAGGCATGACAGTTGGCAAATTGCAAAAGTATATACATAAGTGTAACATGACAGTAAAGCGATTGCTATAAAATTCTAATTGAAAGGGGAGTTATGAATATGCAAAAAAGGGGAAAAATACAAATAATACAACCAATACATTGATGAAGAGCATACATTTTACATCAGTATCAAAGATCACTAAATAAAGCTAAATCCTAATCGACCAGGGTCAGACCTCAATGTGGAGAATATAGGTGGCGGGAGGAGCACATTATGAGAATATATATAAGGTAGCCCTATAAAACATCATATTACAAAAATGACTTAAAGCTGATGTATTCATTGAGTCCTGGGTGTCGGGTGGCATCCAGGATATGTATCCATTTGGTTTCTAGTTGTAATAGTTTTTGGTCAATGTCACCTCCTCTAGCATGTACGGGAACATGTTCGAGGGCTGTGAAGCATACAACATGAGAGTTAAAGTTGTGATGGTCCGCTATATGACGATTGATCGAGGTAGATATCTTATGTTTAAATAAAGGTTTGATGTGGTCGCGAATGCGTACGTTAAATGCACGTTTGGTTTTTCCAACATAGTAACTGCCACATATACATGTAGCCAGATATACTATGCCTATAGATTGACAGGTGACCTTGTGTTTGATTTTATGGAGTTGACCATTTGGTAGCAGAGATTCACATGCGTCATAAATGTAATCACACATATCGCAATTTCCGCAGGGAAATGTGCCATAGGTTGTCAATGTAAGATCAGATTTAGGTGCATGGTGACTAGTTATGATTTTATCTCTAAGTGATGGAGAGCGTCGATAGGTAATTTGAGGCTCAGATTTAATATATTTCTTGATGGTGTTATCGGCAGTAAGCAAAGGCCAGAATTTCCTGAGGATGTCCCTGACCTCACTGTAATGCTGTGAAAATTCAGTTATCACACGGACGGGTTGGGAATCGTCTGTGTTTTTGTTCGAATAAATCAGTTTGTTCCTATCGAGTTTTTTAACTTTATTAAAGGCTTGTTTTAGCAACCTATGGCTGTATCCTCTTCTTTTCAGTCTCTCATATAAATCTTGGGAGGCTGCAAAGAAGTCCTTGTCATGCGAGCAATTACGCTTGATGCGAAGATACTGGCTATACGGGATACTATTGAGAAGTGGTTTTGGATGAGCGCTTTTAGCATGAAGGATGGTGTTTCCAGATGTTTCTTTGCGATATAAGGCTGAAGAGAGGTTGCCCTCTGAATCTAGCTGGATCTCCAGGTCCAGGAAGGCAATCCTCTTCTGGCTACATTCCATCGTAAATTTTAGGTTGTATGAATTGATTTTAAGGGTGTCAACAAATTTCAGAAGATGTTCGTGAGTACCGGACCAGAAAAAAATCACATCGTCGATATACCTGTGCCATGATACTATGTGGCACAGGAAATCCGCGAGATCGGTGTTCATGAACAGTTCCCTTTCCCACCCCCCCAGGTACAAATTGGCGTAGGATGGCGCACATTTCGTGCCCATAGCTACACCTTGTACCTGGAGGAAGTGGGAAGAGCCGAACATGAAATGGTTTTTTGTCAAAATAAAATTCAAGAGGTCAGTGACAAAATGGCCATAGGCCTCAAACTTGGGTCCTCTTTCTTGTAAAAAGTTTGAAATTACTCTAATACCGTTGTTATGAGGTATAGCGTTGTACAGACTCTCAACGTCTAACGCCACCATCCAAACATCGGATGGGAGGTGTAGATCTGCCAAAATGCGGAGTAGGTGTATAGTATCCTTGACATAGGAAGGAAGAGCCACAACGTGTGGACTCAGATATTTATCCACTAAAGCACTAGCGTTTTCGGTAAGACTTGAGCACCCTGACACGATAGGACGGCCAGGGGGGCATTTGAAAGATTTGTGAAGTTTTGGCAGGGCGTAAAAGGTGGGTATTCTGGGGTCTTTTACGTTTAGGAATTTCCAAGTATTAGCATCAATGGTCCCTTTTTGGAAGGCCGAAAAAATAAGTTCATAGTATTCAGTGGCAAAATTGTCTATAAGTGATCGTGAAATGGGTCGGTACCACTCTTTATTGTCTAGGATGTTGCGGCACATGGATTCATATGCCGCAACATCCATAACAACCACATTGCCACCTTTATCAGCTGGTTTTATAACCAGCCCTGGGTGGTTCTGTAGCGATTTAATGGCTTGTTTTTGGGCAATAGACAAATTTGAGGGATATATCGTAGAAAAGTCGTGTTGTTTAATAGCACTTGTAATTTGTTCCACGAACGCCCAAATGTTAGGGTTCGTTGAAAGATTAGGAAAGGATCTAGATTTAGGTTTGAACGAGGATGGGGGAGGGAAGGAGACACCGGTGACGACAATGCCTTCACTGTCCCAGTGTGACTGGCATTCGTCTTCGGTTCCACCCTCCTCCAAAAGAGTAAGTAAATCCTCAATGGCTTGAATTTCAGCTAAGGTGGGGGCAATATTTTCAAGTGATGGCTCTATAGTTGGAGCTTTTAAGGGTTTATCAAAAATGACTTTATACATTAATTTTCTTGCAAAAAGGTGAACGTCCTTGATGAATTGAAATTTGTTAAACTCAGCAGAAGGGCAAAAAGTAAGGCCTAATTGAAGTACCTTAATTTGCTGTTTTGTTAAGGGGAATGATGACAAGTTAACAACATCTAAATCGTGATTGCATTGTGGTTGGGAATTTTTTGATACTAAGGTTGGGGACTCTGTACCGAGTCCGGTGCCTGGGGTAAAAAAATAGGGGCTAGTTTGGGATCAGTGGGTTGTGTCACAATAGGAAACATAGTGGATAGATTTGGTTCACTTACCCGTCTTCCCATAGGGGCAGGGAGAGCGAGAGGTGCAGAAGTCGTTGTGGTAAGTCCCGAGTGCGCAGAACGAGTGGTGGTAAGTGGTGGACGTGGTAGTGCTCGTGTGAGCGGAGTGGAAGTGCTGGTGGTTTTTGGTCGGACTACCATAGGCTTGGTAGTATTTGTGATACCAAGGGTGCGTCGAATAGAATCCGTGGAGGTAGTGGGTAATTCTCCCTTCCTTTTTTTAGGGATCCTGTCCTGTGAAAGATCACGATATGTAGTGGATGAGCTAGAAGAAAATGAAGTGGAGAAAACGTTAGGTACTTCATTATTATTTTTAGGTGCATGCTCAGAGCTAGGTTTGGTGGTAGGTTTTTCAGAAGCATTCCCATCCCATCTGTAAGCGTAACCATTAGTGTGTGCCAGTTTATCACGTAAAAATTTATTTTCCTTGGTGTTAATGATCTCTACTGTGTATTCCTCGAGGTGGGCCCGGAGGTCTCTATCTCTCTGGGCGAACCTCGGGGAAGACATGTCAGCAGTACGAGCAGAAAGCCATTCATTAATTTGAGTGTCAAGTAAAACCAGTTCTTTCTCGTATTCTTGACATAACATCCTCATCATATTAAAGGAGCATGTTTGTAAGTTGTCCTCCCATGTCTTTCTTAAAGAATCAGTGGTTTTTTTAATATTAGGAAAAATTTGAATTCTGAGTCCCCAGGGGACAATGTGGTGTTCCACATATTTTTCAAAGTACAGTTTATGCCAGTACATGCGGGCTTTCTTTTCTAGTAGTCGTTGAAACCTCATAAAGGATTTGTCCAGCTCTATATCCGAGATATTTGAAGCTGTATGAGATGTATGTATTTTAGTCATTAGATCCTCCCATGCTTCTCCACAGAAGTCAGCCATGATTTCAAGGGAGATAGCCAATCACTCTGAAAGGCTTATCAATACTACCAATTATGACAAGGTAACTTAGTTAAATAGGGGAAAAAGAAGCAAAAAAGAATGCAATTATGCGAATAAGTAACACACCAAATATTTCATATATATACTTATTTTGGCACCGATATAAACATATATTTAATTAGAGGACCTGCCAACCTGAAAGATGTGTATTTAAACACCAAAAATTTCAGGATAGAAACCAAAGACAGAAAGGAAGTGGTTGGGTAGTCCTCAATGTAATACAGCACCTCATCCCAATATTGAGAAATTATATATAGTGGGGGGAAGGAGGATAACAAGGATTATAGCGGTGCCAAAAAGTACACAAACTCACTTAGATAAAAAGCATGAACATTTTATTAGAGAAATTCATAAAAAAGGACAAAAGGGTGTGCAATTATAAATTCAGACAGTTAAAAACATTTGTAGCGACATATTACGGGAATCAGCCAAAGGAGTGTGGCGGCCAGTTCCGTAGACATATATAATGAGTCCTACATGTTTCGCCGGATACGGCTTCTTCAGGGACAGGTGTTTATGTCTGAAAGCGCTACTATACAATCTATGAGACAAAATATTTGACAATCAATACCAATTATGACATAGTTGATCACAAATTGAATTCAGTACCTATACGTCAAAAAAGTGAAAATAAACAACCGATTTATTATGTTTGCGAGCTGTCATGCATGAACCCTCACACATATATCTGAGACGCACCAAAGGAGAACCGCACCCCACCGAGAGAGGAAGCAGACAACCCCCCACCCCGCCCCCCACCAGGTAGGGAAACCTGCAAGATGGAAAAAGAGAGAAGCTACCTGTATGTCACCAGGGATGGACACAGAGAACTCCCGAAGCGGCCACCCACGTTCAGGGTACAGTGGAGGACTGCAGGGGGCAAAGAGGAGGACCTGGCAAGATTATTTTCTATGGAAAAGGAGAAATGAGTGTGGTGATTATAATAAGTCCCCGGATTAGGGACATAAGAAATGTATAAACCCATGGTAAGATTGAAGGGTATTTAAATACTCACAATTTTTTGTTAAAGAGATTATGTAAGAACACACTGAATTTGTGACGTGGCAATTGCTTTTAATCACAAATAGGGTCCAAGTATAGAATACCTATGGGTAACAAGCATAAAAACAAAAAAGGGGAAGAGAAAATTGGATATTAAAATGCAAAGGCATATATGTGCCCAGCAACAGTGTATTTAAAAAGATATAAGTGTTGGTGACTAATGCAGAACGTAGTAAGCCGCACTTACCAAAAGGAGTAACACAATAGTGAGTCAGATGATAGATATGGAGTTACATCCGTCTCTATTGCTGCATTTGGAGTACTAGAGAGATAAGCAATCATGTAAGATGACCAGCCAGTAGACGTCTTAATAGACATCCATCTGTATCTGAAATATAGAACATACCAGATAACGATGTTAAGGGCGAATCCATGTCCTAGAAGTCCCTGGGCGCTGGTAAGGCCTGGGAAGCCGGCGCTCTTATGCCCCCCAACACACGTGCGGCGTCTGACGTCACCGCACGTGTGAGCGGACAGAAGGACCACTGCGCATGCGCAGCTCGCTACCGTCTACGGGCCTACAAGGTCCAGAAGGCAGTGCGGGAGTGTCAAAGGTGACGTATGGGTTTACGTCACTGACACTAGCGCTGTACTGAAGGGCCGGTAACGGCCGTTCAGTACACTGGAGATGAAAGGATCAACCGATCCCAGGATGCCGTGGCTCGGGGCGGGCAATTGCAGAAGCAACGCCCTTGGGTGTCCATACAGCCCAAGTATCCAAAAAGAACTTAGGCAGCAGCGCCGGAGGGACCTGACGCCATCCAACTGGCTCCCCACGGCAGCCAGGTGCAGGATTCACACTAACCATCCCGGCAAGAAGTTAAGAGAGGGGGGGGGGGGGCGCCGCCCACCACCCCCAGGGACGCGCAGGACCCCCCAAGAACGTCCCAGGGGTAATGGGAGCGGGTGGAGACAAGCTGGAGACCTGTGGGTAGTAGCCCGCACACCTGGGCACAGATAAAGGGAAAGAAGGCCAGGTCAGCAGCGTGTATCCTATAAAAACAGGCATGACAGTTGGCAAATTGCAAAAGTATATACATAAGTGTAACATGACAGTAAAGCGATTGCTATAAAATTCTAATTGAAAGGGGAGTTATGAATATGCAAAAAAGGGGAAAAATACAAATAATACAACCAATACATTGATGAAGAGCATACATTTTACATCAGTATCAAAGATCACTAAATAAAGCTAAATCCTAATCGACCAGGGTCAGACCTCAATGTGGAGAATATAGGTGGCGGGAGGAGCACATTATGAGAATATATATAAGGTAGCCCTATAAAACATCATATTACAAAAATGACTTAAAGCTGATGTATTCATTGAGTCCTGGGTGTCGGGTGGCATCCAGGATATGTATCCATTTGGTTTCTAGTTGTAATAGTTTTTGGTCAATGTCACCTCCTCTAGCATGTACGGGAACATGTTCGAGGGCTGTGAAGCATACAACATGAGAGTTAAAGTTGTGATGGTCCGCTATATGACGATTGATCGAGGTAGATATCTTATGTTTAAATAAAGGTTTGATGTGGTCGCGAATGCGTACGTTAAATGCACGTTTGGTTTTTCCAACATAGTAACTGCCACATATACATGTAGCCAGATATACTATGCCTATAGATTGACAGGTGACCTTGTGTTTGATTTTATGGAGTTGACCATTTGGTAGCAGAGATTCACATGCGTCATAAATGTAATCACACATATCGCAATTTCCGCAGGGAAATGTGCCATAGGTTGTCAATGTAAGATCAGATTCTTTAAGAAAGACATGGGAGGACAACTTACAAACATGCTCCTTTAATATGATGAGGATGTTATGTCAAGAATACGAGAAAGAACTGGTTTTACTTGACACTCAAATTAATGAATGGCTTTCTGCTCGTACTGCTGACATGTCTTCCCCGAGGTTCGCCCAGAGAGATAGAGACCTCCGGGCCCACCTCGAGGAATACACAGTAGAGATCATTAACACCAAGGAAAATAAATTTTTACGTGATAAACTGGCACACACTAATGGTTACGCTTACAGATGGGATGGGAATGCTTCTGAAAAACCTACCACCAAACCTAGCTCTGAGCATGCACCTAAAAATAATAATGAAGTACCTAACGTTTTCTCCACTTCATTTTCTTCTAGCTCATCCACTACATATCGTGATCTTTCACAGGACAGGATCCCTAAAAAAAGGAAGGGAGAATTACCCACTACCTCCACGGATTCTATTCGACGCACCCTTGGTATCACAAATACTACCAAGCCTATGGTAGTCCGACCAAAAACCACCAGCACTTCCACTCCGCTCACACGAGCACTACCACGTCCACCACTTACCACCACTCGTTCTGCGCACTCGGGACTTACCACAACGACTTCTGCACCTCTCGCTCTCCCTGCCCCTATGGGAAGACGGGTAAGTGAACCAAATCTATCCACTATGTTTCCTATTGTGACACAACCCACTGATCCCAAACTAGCCCCTATTTTTTTACCCCAGGCACCGGACTCGGTACAGAGTCCCCAACCTTAGTATCAAAAAATTCCCAACCACAATGCAATCACGATTTAGATGTTGTTAACTTGTCATCATTCCCCTTAACAAAACAGCAAATTAAGGTACTTCAATTAGGCCTTACTTTTTGCCCTTCTGCTGAGTTTAACAAATTTCAATTCATCAAGGACGTTCACCTTTTTGCAAGAAAATTAATGTATAAAGTCATTTTTGATAAACCCTTAAAAGCTCCAACTATAGAGCCATCACTTGAAAATATTGCCCCCACCTTAGCTGAAATTCAAGCCATTGAGGATTTACTTACTCTTTTGGAGGAGGGTGGAACCGAAGACGAATGCCAGTCACACTGGGACAGTGAAGGCATTGTCGTCACCGGTGTCTCCTTCCCTCCCCCATCCTCGTTCAAACCTAAATCTAGATCCTTTCCTAATCTTTCAACGAACCCTAACATTTGGGCGTTCGTGGAACAAATTACAAGTGCTATTAAACAACACGACTTTTCTACGATATATCCCTCAAATTTGTCTATTGCCCAAAAACAAGCCATTAAATCGCTACAGAACCACCCAGGGCTGGTTATAAAACCAGCTGATAAAGGTGGCAATGTGGTTGTTATGGATGTTGCGGCATATGAATCCATGTGCCGCAACATCCTAGACAATAAAGAGTGGTACCGACCCATTTCACGATCACTTATAGACAATTTTGCCACTGAATACTATGAACTTATTTTTTCGGCCTTCCAAAAAGGGACCATTGATGCTAATACTTGGAAATTCCTAAACGTAAAAGACCCCAGAATACCCACCTTTTACGCCCTGCCAAAACTTCACAAATCTTTCAAATGCCCCCCTGGCCGTCCTATCGTGTCAGGGTGCTCAAGTCTTACCGAAAACGCTAGTGCTTTAGTGGATAAATATCTGAGTCCACACGTTGTGGCTCTTCCTTCCTATGTCAAGGATACTATACACCTACTCCGCATTTTGGCAGATCTACACCTCCCATCCGATGTTTGGATGGTGGCGTTAGACGTTGAGAGTCTGTACAACGCTATACCTCATAACAACGGTATTAGAGTAATTTCAAACTTTTTACAAGAAAGAGGACCCAAGTTTGAGGCCTATGGCCATTTTGTCACTGACCTCTTGAATTTTATTTTGACAAAAAACCATTTCATGTTCGGCTCTTCCCACTTCCTCCAGGTACAAGGTGTAGCTATGGGCACGAAATGTGCGCCATCCTACGCCAATTTGTACCTGGGGGGGTGGGAAAGGGAACTGTTCATGAACACCGATCTCGCGGATTTCCTGTGCCACATAGTATCATGGCACAGGTATATCGACGATGTGATTTTTTTCTGGTCCGGTACTCACGAACATCTTCTGAAATTTGTTGACACCCTTAAAATCAATTCATACAACCTAAAATTTACGATGGAATGTAGCCAGAAGAGGATTGCCTTCCTGGACCTGGAGATCCAGCTAGATTCAGAGGGCAACCTCTCTTCAGCCTTATATCGCAAAGAAACATCTGGAAACACCATCCTTCATGCTAAAAGCGCTCATCCAAAACCACTTCTCAATAGTATCCCGTATAGCCAGTATCTTCGCATCAAGCGTAATTGCTCGCATGACAAGGACTTCTTTGCAGCCTCCCAAGATTTATATGAGAGACTGAAAAGAAGAGGATACAGCCATAGGTTGCTAAAACAAGCCTTTAATAAAGTTAAAAAACTCGATAGGAACAAACTGATTTATTCGAACAAAAACACAGACGATTCCCAACCCGTCCGTGTGATAACTGAATTTTCACAGCATTACAGTGAGGTCAGGGACATCCTCAGGAAATTCTGGCCTTTGCTTACTGCCGATAACACCATCAAGAAATATATTAAATCTGAGCCTCAAATTACCTATCGACGCTCTCCATCACTTAGAGATAAAATCATAACTAGTCACCATGCACCTAAATCTGATCTTACATTGACAACCTATGGCACATTTCCCTGCGGAAATTGCGATATGTGTGATTACATTTATGACGCATGTGAATCTCTGCTACCAAATGGTCAACTCCATAAAATCAAACACAAGGTCACCTGTCAATCTATAGGCATAGTATATCTGGCTACATGTATATGTGGCAGTTACTATGTTGGAAAAACCAAACGTGCATTTAACGTACGCATTCGCGACCACATCAAACCTTTATTTAAACATAAGATATCTACCTCGATCAATCGTCATATAGCGGACCATCACAACTTTAACTCTCATGTTGTATGCTTCACAGCCCTCGAACATGTTCCCGTACATGCTAGAGGAGGTGACATTGACCAAAAACTATTACAACTAGAAACCAAATGGATACATATCCTGGATGCCACCCGACACCCAGGACTCAATGAATACATCAGCTTTAAGTCATTTTTGTAATATGATGTTTTATAGGGCTACCTTATATATATTCTCATAATGTGCTCCTCCCGCCACCTATATTCTCCACATTGAGGTCTGACCCTGGTCGATTAGGATTTAGCTTTATTTAGTGATCTTTGATACTGATGTAAAATGTATGCTCTTCATCAATGTATTGGTTGTATTATTTGTATTTTTCCCCTTTTTTGCATATTCATAACTCCCCTTTCAATTAGAATTTTATAGCAATCGCTTTACTGTCATGTTACACTTATGTATATACTTTTGCAATTTGCCAACTGTCATGCCTGTTTTTATAGGATACACGCTGCTGACCTGGCCTTCTTTCCCTTTATCTGTGCCCAGGTGTGCGGGCTACTACCCACAGGTCTCCAGCTTGTCTCCACCCGCTCCCATTACCCCTGGGACGTTCTTGGGGGGTCCTGCGCGTCCCTGGGGGTGGTGGGCGGCGCCCCCCCCCCCCCTCTCTTAACTTCTTGCCGGGATGGTTAGTGTGAATCCTGCACCTGGCTGCCGTGGGGAGCCAGTTGGATGGCGTCAGGTCCCTCCGGCGCTGCTGCCTAAGTTCTTTTTGGATACTTGGGCTGTATGGACACCCAAGGGCGTTGCTTCTGCAATTGCCCGCCCCGAGCCACGGCATCCTGGGATCGGTTGATCCTTTCATCTCCAGTGTACTGAACGGCCGTTACCGGCCCTTCAGTACAGCGCTAGTGTCAGTGACGTAAACCCATACGTCACCTTTGACACTCCCGCACTGCCTTCTGGACCTTGTAGGCCCGTAGACGGTAGCGAGCTGCGCATGCGCAGTGGTCCTTCTGTCCGCTCACACGTGCGGTGACGTCAGACGCCGCACGTGTGTTGGGGGGCATAAGAGCGCCGGCTTCCCAGGCCTTACCAGCGCCCAGGGACTTCTAGGACATGGATTCGCCCTTAACATCGTTATCTGGTATGTTCTATATTTCAGATACAGATGGATGTCTATTAAGACGTCTACTGGCTGGTCATCTTACATGATTGCTTATCTCTCTAGTACTCCAAATGCAGCAATAGAGACGGATGTAACTCCATATCTATCATCTGACTCACTATTGTGTTACTCCTTTTGGTAAGTGCGGCTTACTACGTTCTGCATTAGTCACCAACACTTATATCTTTTTAAATACACTGTTGCTGGGCACATATATGCCTTTGCATTTTAATATCCAATTTTCTCTTCCCCTTTTTTGTTTTTATGCTTGTTACCCATAGGTATTCTATACTTGGACCCTATTTGTGATTAAAAGCAATTGCCACGTCACAAATTCAGTGTGTTCTTACATAATCTCTTTAACAAAAAATTGTGAGTATTTAAATACCCTTCAATCTTACCATGGGTTTATACATTTCTTATGTCCCTAATCCGGGGACTTATTATAATCACCACACTCGTTTCTCCTTTTCCATAGAAAATAATCTTGCCAGGTCCTCCTCTTTGCCCCCTGCAGTCCTCCACTGTACCCTGAACGTGGGTGGCCGCTTCGGGAGTTCTCTGTGTCCATCCCTGGTGACATACAGGTAGCTTCTCTCTTTTTCCATCTTGCAGGTTTCCCTACCTGGTGGGGGGCGGGGTGGGGGGTTGTCTGCTTCCTCTCTCGGTGGGGTGCGGTTCTCCTTTGGTGCGTCTCAGATATATGTGTGAGGGTTCATGCATGACAGCTCGCAAACATAATAAATCGGTTGTTTATTTTCACTTTTTTGACGTATAGGTACTGAATTCAATTTGTGATCAACTATGTCATAATTGGTATTGATTGTCAAATATTTTGTCTCATAGATTGTATAGTAGCGCTTTCAGACATAAACACCTGTCCCTGAAGAAGCCGTATCCGGCGAAACATGTAGGACTCATTATATATGTCTACGGAACTGGCCGCCACACTCCTTTGGCTGATTCCCGTAATATGTCGCTACAAATGTTTTTAACTGTCTGAATTTATAATTGCACACCCTTTTGTCCTTTTTTATGAATTTCTCTAATAAAATGTTCATGCTTTTTATCTAAGTGAGTTTGTGTACTTTTTGGCACCGCTATAATCCTTGTTATCCTCCTTCCCCCCACTATATATAATTTCTCAATATTGGGATGAGGTGCTGTATTACATTGAGGACTACCCAACCACTTCCTTTCTGTCTTAGGGTTCAGTATTGTTGTAGCTTGTTCCGCCACCACGCCTCCAAAATGCTAGTGGTGATTCTGCCACAGCTCTCTCATCGACCCCCTCCTCTTTGTCTTCCTCTATGGCCTCTTCCTCTGCAGATTTCTCCTCTGAACCAGCGGTGCTCCGTAGGCGTTCAAGGGGCTACGCAAGCACTCAGGCAAAAAGATGCCATGCGGTGCTTGAGTTGTTCTGCTTAGGGGACAGGAGCCACACTGGGGCAGAGATTCTGTCAGCTCTGCTGGGGCAGGCTCAGAGGTGGTTGACACCACCACGCCAGCTTCAGCCAATGGCACCAACCTCCTCTCCGCCCTCCGACAGGTACACTTGACCCATGTTCCCTGTTTGGCTCACGTCCTGAATTTGGTGGTGCAGCGGTTCTTGAGCAGGTACCTGGGCTTACGGGATCTCCTGAGGCAGGCCAGGAAAGTCTGTGGTCATTTCCGCCAGTCATATAATGCCAGTGCTCGGCTGGCTGACCTTCAAAGAGAATGCAATCTGCCCAAGAACCGCCTCATATTTGTGACATGCCCACCAGGTGGAACTCAACGTTGGCAATGGTGCAGCGGCTGCACACGCAGCAGAGGGCCATCAATGAGTACCTGTGTGAGTATGGCACCAGGACAGAGTCAGGAGAGCTTGGCTTTTTTTCGCCATGCCAGTGGCTGCTGATCAAGGATGCATGCATTGTCCCGTCACCATTTGAGGAGACCACGAGGATGGTGAGCAGTGACAGTGCATGCATTAGTGATACTGTCCCTCTTGTGTTCCTGTTGGAGCACACACTTCGTGGAATAATGGACAGAGCACTTGAGGCAGAACAGCGGGAGGAAGAGGAGGACTTCCTTACCTTTCAAGGCCCCCTTTATCCAGATACTAGTATTCCTGCAGGCCCACCGATCACACAGGAAGAAGAAGAGGAGGAGGATTGTGTCAGCATGGAGGTGGAGGATAACACTCACTATCAGCAGCAGTCTTCAAGGGATCATTTGCAGTCCCCAGAAACCCATGGAGTTGTACGTGGCTGGGAGGAGGTGGTTGAGAATCATGTGATCCTTAATGACCCAGAGGACTCAGGATCGAATGCCTCTGCAAACCTACTCTGCATGGTCTCTCTGATCCTGCAAAGCCTGTGAAAGGACCCTAGGATTCGTGGTATCAAGGAGAGGGATCATTACTGGCTGGCAACCCTTCTTGATCCATGTTACAAGGGTAAGGTTGTAGAACTTATCCAGCCTTCGCAGAGGATGAAAACATCTTCGGAGGCCTTGCAGAAAGGTTTGTGCAATGCGTTTCCAGAGCCTGGGAGGTTACAATTCCCTGGTGCTGAACAACGTGTTGCTGAGGCTTCGTTCAGTCACAGAATGAGTGGTGGAGAAGGTGGCCGGCTGACCGATGTCTTCAAGCAATTCTTCAGTCTTGATCCCAGGTCTGATTGGTTCCAGCAACCATCGCAAGCATCTGATTTCCATGGTGCAGGAATATCTAGGGGCAAGATCAGACTTGGAGACCTTTCCACCAGAACATCCACTGGGTTACTGGGTCTTGAGGATGGACCACTGGCCAGAGCTTGCTCAATCTGCAATTGAGCTACTGGCCTGTCCTGCATCCAGCGTTCTTTCTGAACACACATTCAGTGCTGCTGGAGGCTTTGTAACCAATCACAGAGTGCACCTGTCCACAGACTCTGTTGATCGGCTCACATTCATAAAAATGAATCAGTCTTGGATCACCAGCTACCAAGCACCTGTAAGCTGATGTGGGATCCCTTGAAGACTGCATATGCTGAGTGACTACCCTATTATGCTGAGTGACTATCCTATTCCTCCTCTATTTTGATGATGATTAAGGATGAGCCGAACACCCCCCCCCACCAGAACTTGCGAACAGACCAAAACTTTGCACGAACGTTAGAACCCCATTGAAGTGTATGGGACTCGAATGTTCTAAATCAAAAGTGCTCATTTTAAAGGCTAATTTGCATGGTATTGTCCTAAAAAGTGTTTGGGGCCCCGGGTCCTGCCCCAGGGGACATGTATCAATGCAAAAAAAGTTTTAAAAACCGCCATTTTTTCGGGAGCAGTGATTTTAATAATGCTTAAAGTCAAACAAAAAAAAGTGTAATATTCCTTTAAATTTCGTACCTGGGGGGTGTCTATAGTATGCCTGTAAAGGGGCGCATGTTTCCCGTGTTTAGAACAGTCTGACAGCAAAATGACATTTCAAAGGAAAAAAGTCAATTAAAACTACTCGCGGCTATACTGAATTGCCGGCCCGACAATACACATAAAAGTTCATTAATAATAACGGCATGGGAATTCCCCACAGGGGAACCCCAAACCAAAATTTAAAAAAAAAATGACGTGGGGGGTCCCCCTAAATTCCATACCAGGCCCTTCAGGTCTGGTATGGATATTAAGGGGAACCCCGGCCAAAATTAAAAACAAAAATTGGCGCGGGGTCCCCCTCAAAATCTATACCAGACCCTTCAGGTCTGGTATGGATTTTAAGGGGAACCCTGCACCAAAATTTAAAAAAAAATGGCGTGGGGTACCCCCAAAAATCCATACCAGACCCTTATCCGAGCACGCAACCTGGCAGGCCGCAGGAAAAGAGGGGGGGAAGAGAGAGTGGCCCCCCTCCTGAACCGTACCAGGCCACATACCCTCAACATTGGGAGGTTGCTTTGGGGGTAGCCCCCAAAGCACCTTGTCCCCATGTTGATAAGGACAAGGGCCTCATCCCCACAACCCTGGCCCGGTGGTTGTGGGGGTCTGCGGGCAGGGGGCTTATCAGAATCTGGAAGCCCCCTTTAACAAGGGGACCCCCAGATCCCGGCCCTCCCCCCTGTGTGAAATGGTAAAGGGGTACAAAAGTACCCCTACCATTTCACAAAAAAAGTTTTAAAAATGTTAAAAATGACAAGAGACAGTTTTTGACAATTCCTTTATTTAAATGCTTCTTCTTACTTCTATTTTCTATCTCCTTTCTTCTATCCTCCTTTGGTTTCTTCCTCCATCTTCTTCTTCTTCTGGTTATTGTTCTTCTGGTTCCTCTTGTTCTTCTGGTTCTTCATCCAGTCTTCTCATCCGGCATCTTCCTCAGCGGCGCCGTCTTCACTTCATCGTCTTTCCTCGGGCCGCTCTGCATCCACGATTGGATGGGAGGCTCCCGCTGTGTGACGCTTCTCCTCTTCTGACAGTTCTTAAATAATGGAGGGCGGGTGACCCCGCCCCATCTGACGCACGGGGACTTCCCTGTGGCATTCCCAGTGACATCAGAGGGGGGCGGGGTCACCCGCCCTGTGTCAGAGGGGGGCTGGGTCACCCGCCCTCTGTTATTTAAGAACTGTCAGAAGAGGAGAAGCATCACACAGCGGGAGCCTCCCATCCAATCGTGGATGCGGAGCGGCCCGAGGAAAGAAGATAAAGTGAAGACGGCGCCGCTGAGGAAGATGCCGGACGAGAAGACCAGATGAAGAACCAGAAGAACAAGAAGAACCAGAAGAACAAGAACCAGAAGAAGAAGAAGATGGAGGAAGAAACCGAAGGAAGATAGAAGATAGAAAAAAGAAGATAGATGAAAGAAGATAGAAAATAGAAGACAGAAGAAGCATTTAAATAAAGGAATTTTCAAAAACTGTCTCTTGTTATTTTTAACATTTTTTTGTGAAATGGTAGGGGTACTTTTGTACCCCCTTACCATTTCACACAGGGGGGGAGGGCCGGGATCTGGGGGTTCCCTTGTTAAAGGGGGCTTCCAGATTCCGATAAGCGCCCTGCCCGCAGACCCCCACAACCACCGGGCAAGGGTTTGGGGGGATGAGGCCCTTGTCCCCATCAACATGGGGACAAGGTGTTTTGGGGGGCTACCCCCAAAGCACCCTCCTAATGTTGAGGGCATGTGGCCTGGTACGCTTCAGGAGGGGGGGTGCTCTCTCGCCCCCCCTCTTTTCCTGCGGCCTGCCAGGTTGCGTGCTCGGATAAGGGTCTGGTATGGATTTTTGGGGGTACCCCACGCCATTTTTTTTATTTTGGCCCAGGGTTCCCCTTAAAATCCATACCAGACCTGAAGGGTCTGGTATAGATTTTGAGGGGGACCTCACCCCAATTTTTTTTTAAAATTTTGGCCGGGGTTCCCCTTAATATCCATACCAGACCTGAAGGGCCTGGTATGGAATTTAGGGGGACCCCCACATCATTTTTTAAAAAATTTTGGTTCGGGGTTCCCCTGTGGGGAATTCCCATGCCGGTTTTATCAATGAACTTTTATGTGTATTGTCGGGCCGGCAATTCAGTATAGCCGCGAGTAGTTTTAAATGACTTTTTTCCTTTGAAATGTCATTTTGCTGTCAGACTGTTCTAAACTTGGGAAACATGCGCCCCTTTACAGGCATACTATAGACACCCCCCAGGTACGAAATTTAAAGGGATATTACACTTTTATTGTTTGACTTTAAGCATTATTAAAATCACTGCTCCCGAAAAAACGGCCGTTTTTAAAACTTTTTTTTGCATTGATACATGTCCCCTGGGGAAGGACCCGGGTCCCCAAACACTTTTTATGACAATACCATGCATATAAGCCTTTAAAATTAGCACTTTTGATTTCTCCCGTAGACTTTTAAAGGGTGTTCCGCGGCATTCGAATTTGCCGCGAACACCCCAAATTGTTCGCTATTCGGCGAACTGGCGAACAGCCGATGTTCGAGTCGAGCATGAGTTCGACTCGAACTCGAAGCTCATCCCTAATGATGATAGCTTCTAAGAATATTTTCGGTTCAGGGCACCACCACCACTACCTAAGGCCCAATTTTTCTTACAGGGGCGTGTAATTACAATATTTGATCTAATATTTCACAGCAGGGCCTGTTCCTGCGCTCAACAAAAGTATCTGTGAGACTTTACAGTGTTCTGGTACCAGCAACACCTAAGGTCCAATTTTCCACAGAGTGTATAGGGCAGGCCATATAGTATTTACAGGCGGTCCCCTATTTTCAAACATCCGACTTACAAACGACTCCTACTTACAAACGGAGGGAGACAACAGGAAGTGAGCAGAAATCTACCCCTAGGAAGGGAAATTCTCTCCTGTAAGAGTTAATATGGGAAAAAGGTGTCTCCGCACTGATGCTTTATCTCCAATCCTTGTTTCCCTAATAACCCAAAACTTTCAAAATCCAATTGTCATTGGGACAGAAAGTGAGGTGAAATCTTCTGAACAGGGGCACAGACAGCAAAACAAATGTTACAGAGGTGATGATAACCCTTCCCTATGTTATCCAAAAAGCTTAAAAATAGATTTTTTGGCTGGAGCTACACTTACAAAATGTACCTGTTCCAAATTACAAACAGTTTCAACTTGAGAACAAACCTACAGTCCCTATCTTGTTTGTAAACTGGAGACCGCCTGTATACTGCTACTGTTCAGAGTATATAGGGCCTGGGGGCCCCACGCCTTTTTTTTTTTAAATTTGGGTGCGGGGTTCACCTTAATATCCATACCAGACCCAAAGGGCCTGGTAATGGGCTGGGGGGGGGGGTGCAACATTACATTACAGCCACAAGCAGTTTTAAATGACTTGTATTCCTTTAGAAATGTCATTTTGTGAAGGGACTGTTCTAAACACGGGAAAAATGCACCACTTTACAGGCATACTAAAGACACTCCCACAGGCATGATATTTAAAGGAATACTTCACTTTTATTGTTTCACTTTAAGCATTATTAAAATCACTGCTCCTGAAAAAACAGCCTTTTTTAAAACTTTTTTTGCATTGATTTATGTCCCCTGGGGCACAATGACTTGCATATTAGCCTTAAAATTAGCACTTTTGATTTTTCACGTTCGAGTCCCATAGACTTTAACGGGGTTCGCGTGTTCGCACAAATTTTTGGTCTGTTCGCATGTTTTGTTGCTAACCGAAACGGGGGGGTGTTCGGTTTATCCCTTCTTACCAGACAACATTTTTCTGGAAACTGCATTTGCCGTCATAACCTTTGATACTGTACCTCTCAACACCGTAAATAAATTGGCAACTTCAGTCACAGAGGCAGCAGTTAAGCAGGCACCAACAATTTGCTCTCTTTGAAACTCTGTAGGCTCTGACATGATTCCGTATTACTAGCAATGCACGCTGTGAATGATGAAAGTGAGGCTTCCCACCTATTAGCTAGATGTCTCTTCACACAGCGGAAGCAGTGTTACATCACTTCTGCTTTCAACTCAAATCATGTAGTGTTTCCATATTTCCAACCCCGGTATATTGATAATAGGTTTTATTATAATAAGCGCAGCACCTTTATATTTAATGGTCAGTAGAATCTGTCAACAAAACTTATCAACATAAATGTACAGTGCTGTCCCTTTAAGAGTGATGTCCCCAGTGCAAAAACTAAACCCACACACAATATTTTATCAAACAAATACATTTAAAGTGACAGTACAATATATTTGTTTGTTTGGGCAAACCAAACAAACCCGGTATAGCTGCGGCGCCCCATTGATTTCAATGGGCAGGAGCGGTGAAGGAGCGGTGTATACACCACTCCTTCACCACTCCAAAGATGCTGCTAGCAGGACTTTTTTTAGCGTCCTGCCAATGCTCCACTCCAGTGTGAAAGCCCTCTGGGCTTTCACATTGGAGAGACAGCAGTGGCTCTTTCAGGGCGCTTTGCAGGCGCTATTTTTAGCACTGTAGCGTCTGCAAAGCGCCCCAGTGTGAAAGGGATCTTACAGGAGCAAAGAACAAAGACGGCAATAAGAACCTGACATGTGTTCGAATCCCTTCCTAATTTGTCAAAAAAAAAAAAAAAAAAGATTTGCCTATACTTTAGCATGCCAGAAGAGTCTACTTTATACCCCTTTCACACTGGAGATGTTTTTCAGGCACTACAGCGCTGAAAATAGTGCCTGCATAGCGCCTGAAGAAAGCCTCAGCTGCAAACCCAGTGTGAAAGCCCGAGTGCTTTCACACTGGCACACTGCGCTGGCAGGGCGTCACAAAAAGTCTTGCCAGCAGCTTCTTTGCACCGGTGTAGGAACGGTGAATCCACTGGTCCTGCCCATTTAAAACAATGGGGCAGCAGCGGCAAAGCGCCGCTGCAGTGGCATTCTGCTGGTGGATTTAACCCCTTTTCGGCCGCTAGCAGGAGTTAAAACCTCCCCGCCGAATAGCGCAGCTAAAATGACAGTAAATCGGCGCTAAAAATAGCGCCGCTTTACCGCTGACGCCCTGGGGCGGCTCAGTGGGAAAGAGGTCTTAAAGTGTATTTTATTTTCACATTTGCAACCAAAGTGTGATAACACCTACTGTGAAGAATGCATCTTCTCATTCACACAGCAGAACTTTAAGAAATAAAATTCATATTCAAATCCTATATAGCTTTTCTTCCCCTTCTATGTACTGTAATGTAAAGGACTGTAATGTGTACAACAGGGGTAGGCAACCTTAGAGAGGTGAAGATCTACCTGATTACCATGGCAGAAATTAAAGCTCACCAAGGCACAGGGACCTGTTGTTCGGTCCTTGTGCCCAAAAGTGCACCAAACCCACCAAACCCACAGGATATAATAGAAATCTATGGCCTAGCACAGCTAACCCACAGGAAAGCTGCGGGTGCATCAGGGCTTATTGGATGGAGCGATGTGCTGACGTCACCGTGTACAGAATTCCCAGGGGGACAGGCTGATTGTATAAGCCGGCTGGCTTTTTGTTATACAAGCGAGTTTCCTAGGATTCTGATGTAAGTGCAATCTTTGAAATACATAATAAATGTACAAAGGATTTTATGCCATGGCGAGCTTTTATTATTCTTGCATGGGAAGCTTCTAACATTGATTATCTACAAAGAGGTGGATTCCTGTATGTTCCGGAGGGATAAAGGCCCTGGCTGGGTTATAAGCAACAGGCGAGATTGACCTTCCATAATAGAAGGTCAATGTGTTTTGGTAAGCAGGCACTCTATATGGTGGAGGAATACACTCAGGCTCACGCTGATTTCGGTGATGGGTGGTGGACTCAATAATGGATGTGAAGTGGAAATACTGCACCAACTATAAATGTAAGGGATAAAGGCCCTGGCTGGGTTATAAGCAACAGGCGAGATTGACCTTCCATAATAGAAGGTCAATGTGTTTCGGTAAGCAGGCACTCTATATGGTGGAGGAATACACTCAGGCTCACGCTGATTTCGGTGATGGGTGGTGGACTCAATAATAGATGTGAAGTGGAAATACTGCACCAACTATAAATGTAAGTAGCCAACACAACAATCGGACTAACTGTGAAATTAAATGTGTAATAATAGTGCAGCGCTGGTGATATGTATGCTACACATATGCTTAAGCAGAACACAGATCTGGGGGCAAAAATGTGCAGCAAATATACTGATAGAAAACTCTATCAATCAGGTGTATAAGTGTTTAAAAGAAGAAGTGTAAACAACTATATGAATAGATGTAAATCATATATAGTGTAAAAAGAAGAGTGTATTGATCCGCAATAGTATGTGAATCTAAATCCAACTTCAGAGTTGTGAACAGGGTGATTCAAATATTATATCTGAAAACAGACATAAAAATATGAGCAGCCTAAATGTCGTATGAAACCACAAAAAACTAAAAAGGTAATCAAAAAGGATGAATGTTACATATATTAAGTGACAACTGAGTCCACAATACCGGATAAATGTAATGCAACAATATTCAGTAATCCTATGAACACAAACCAAGTTGTATAACGCTATGTAATTGAAAACAAACAGTGGGGTCAGAGCACTAGGTGAACAATATTAATATGACACACAATAGTATTAAGATACCAGTGGCATTAAAGCGGAGCTCCACCCTAAAGTGGAACTTCCGCTTATCGGATTCCCCCCCCCTCCGGTGCACCTTTCAGGGGGGAGGGGGGAGCAGTAATACAGGTATTTGCACCCACTTCCAGGAATAGCTAGCAGTAGATAGCCGCAGATGCACGCCCCCCCCCCCCTCGTTGTGTTCTGGGAAACACACAGTTCCCACAACACAACGGGGACCAGTGAAGACGTGCGGCGTGACTTAGGCATGTGCAGTAGGGAACCGGGCAGTGAAGCCGCAACGCTTCACTTCCTGATTCCCTGACCGAGGATGGCAGCGGGGGCAGTCGAGAACCGAGCGATTGCTCTTCATCTGCTGCCGACATCGTGGGCACCCTGGACAGGTAGGTGTCCATTATTAAAAGTCAGCAGCTGCAGTATTTGTAGCTGCTGGCTTTTAATATTTTTTTTTTAAGGTGGACCTCCTCTTTAAATAAAGCATGCAATGCATCATCCTTGGTTCGGGACAGTTGAAAGTCCATGCTGGTAAAAACTGACTGCAAGGTGTTTATGCTGTAAGTGTATATATCAATATGTGCCTGTGAGTCCACCAGTTCTGGTAAGAGTACCACATCTGTTCTTTACTTAATCTTGGATGCTGATCGTATCACTTGGGGCTCTAGTTTGATCGTAGCACATATTTATGTTTCATACAAAGGGGTTAGATGCTGTTGTTGTATTCAATTGACAGTTTGAATAGGCTATTGTCTCTATAGCTACAGTAAACAAGTAAGAGAGGGTCTCTCAACCTGAAAGAACGACTGTTAGTCGGTTGTTATGGAAACAAGTTTGTAACCATTAACTTTTGTCAACAAACTTGTACAAATAAAAAGGGGTGAGTAGAGACTGGGACACACACACACATCATTATCATGCTGTAAGATCAGAAGCCACTCATGATAGAAGAAAAGTGCCTGATTTCCAGAAGAATCGTTGCCAATGTAGATCACGAACATACAGTAACAGAAGATAAGTAACTTTTAAGTGTATTTGTACTGTTATAGACCATAGGCTGTTCATTTTCTAGGCATTTTGCTTGTTATAGATATCTGTCAGTCTTGTATTGTATTCCTAAGATTGTAATAGTTTTGTATGTACAGCATCTTTGTATAGTAAAAGCACGTTTACACACTGCAGAAGTCTCAGCTTCCTTGCTTATACCACAGAGTAACCTTGCTAGATAGACGCAAGCAAAACATTTGGGGGCCCTTGCCAGGATCTGTGCTAAAATTCAATTGAAGCAGACCTGTTTTTCTGTAGTGTGTTGTGTAGCTTGTGCTAGGTAAAATGCTGCATAAGCTGTTTAGGAAAAGCAAGGCTGCAGAGGGTTCTGGTGGCCAGAAGGAAGTGTGAAGCTTACCTATCTGGGCCAGAGACAATGAATGGGAGCCTCTTGCTAAAGAATTTGTGAAGTATGTTTCTCCCTTGAGGCTGACTTGTGGTGATAAAGTCTCGGATCATTTTGTAGATTTTAGCCTTAAGGGGTTGGATTTAAGTAAAAAAGAGAAGAGGACAGTGTCCACAGTGAGCTGGTATTTTCTTCATGCTATTTATATCGAATCACATAGAAGGGAGAGGCAGAGGCAGAAGTTAAGGTGTTAAAAGACCAGCTAGCAGTTGCTTCACAGTGTGTACGTTCAACCGCTAGTCGGGCTGATGATTTGCAAGAGCGGTGTGCAGCCCTCATGACCAAATCAATTAATGCCTTAATTAAAAGGAAGGGCCATAAACCTGTTAGTAAAGCCAGGGTAAGTGCCATTGTCACATCCCAAAATTGGAATTGTGAGGATGTGCTCTCCTCAAATGATAGTGAGGATGAGGAGATAGAGTTTTATATTTCGCATGATGATCTGCTAGTGGGAAAGAAAAAGTATGCCAGACCTCTCGTTACTAAGCATAGGAAACGGCAACATGATAGAGAGGAAATGGCAGATGGGGAGGTGCATTATCGCAACCCCAGAGATGTTGAATTTGAAGAAGTACGGGAGTTTACACAAACTGAACTCCATGAGCTGGCAAAACAATGACATGGAGATCTTTATACCTACCTCACTTACACACTTATTGATACATCAACTATGTTAATACAACCTTGTCTACATAAGAACCGACCCATGCGGTTGCCGCTATAAACAATGAAATTAAAAACGCATAATAACTGTACGAAAAGGATAAAAATCTAATTTATTCAAACTTACTATTGTACAGAAAAGAAACTTGTAATATTGTTATAAAGGACATTCAAGTGCTATCTGTATATCCGGACAAATTGTAGGATAGGAAAAGTTACACAAAAGACAAAGTCACACACAAAGAAAAATGAAAGAGGTACATTTACAGAGAAACCTTACGTGCCCTCATGCTTAGTAGTTACATAGTTAGGTTGAAAAAAGACACAAGTCCATCCAGTTCAACCTTAAAAACAATAAATAAATAAAATAAAAAATATTGTACAATCCAATATACCCAATTTTATACCCTCAGTTGATCCAGAGGAAGGCAAAAAACCCCAGCAGGGCATGCTCCAATTTGCTACAGCAGGGGAAAAAATTCCTTCCTGATCCCCCAAGAGGCAATCGGATTTTCCCTGGATTTACCTATAAATGTTAGTGCCCAGTTATATTATGTACATTTAGGAAAGTATCCAGGCCTTTCTTAAGGCAATCTACTGAGCTGGCCAGAACCACCTCTGGAGGTAGTCTATTCCACATTTTCACAGCTCTTACTGTGAAGAAACCTTTGCGTATTTGGAGATGAAATCTCTTTTCCTCTAGACGTAAAGAGTGCCCCGTGTCCTCTGGGTTGACCGTAAAGAGAATAACTCAACACCAAGTTCACTATATGGACCCCTTATATATTTGAACATGTTGATCATATCCCCCCTTATTCTCCTCTTCTCAAGAGTGAATAATATCAGTTCCTCTAATCTATCCTCATAGCTGAGCTCCTCCATGCCTCTTATCAGCTTGGTTGTCCTTCTCTGCACTTTCTCCAGTTCCCCGATATCCTTTTTGAGAACTGGTGCCCAAAACTGAACTGCATATTCCAGATGAGGTCTTACTAATGATTTGAACAGGGGCAAAATTATATCTCTCTCTCTAGAGTCCATACCTCTTAATACAAGAAAGGACTTTGCTCGCTTTGGAAACCGCAGCTTGGCATTGCATGCTATTATTGAACTTATGATCTACCAAAACCCCCCAGATCCTTCCTTACATTTCTCAACATTAAACCTCATCTGCCACATAGTCGCCCAATTAGACAGTGCATTGAGGTCGGCTTGTAAGTTGGAGACATCCTGTAAGGACGTTATTCCACTGCATAGCTTGGTGTCATCTGCAAATACAGAAATGTTACTGTCGATCCCAGACCCAATATAATTTATAAAGATATTAAAAAGTAAGGGTCCCAGCACTGAACCTTGGGGTACACCACTGATAACCTTAGACCATTCAGAGTAAGAATCATTAACCACTACTCTCTGAATTCTGTCTTTTAGCCAGTTTTCTATCCATTTACAAACTGATATTTCCAAGCCTGTCGACTCTACCTTACACATGAGCCGCGTGTGGGGAACTGTGTCCAACGCTTTTGCAAAATCCAAGTATACCACGTCCACATCCACCCCTCTGTCCAAAGTTTTACTTACCTCTTCATAAAAAGAAATCAAGTTTGTCTGACAACTTCTGTCTTTCAAGAATCCATGCCGTCTGTTGCTTAAAATGTTTTTTTCCAGCAAGAACTTGTCTATGTGGTCTTTTATTAAATGCTCCAGTATCTTCCCAACTATAGAAGTTAAACTAACAGGTCTATAGTTACTTGGTAAAGACTTTGATCCCTTTTTAAAATATAGGCACCACGTTCACCCTACGCCAATCCAGTGGTACTATTCCCGTCATTAATGAGTCCCTAAAAATTAGATACAATGGCTTTGAAACTACAGAGCTCAATCCCTTTAGGATCCGTGGGTGGATGCCATCAGGTCCAGGTGCTTTATCCTTTATTCTATCTAAATAATTCTGGACCATATCACTTTTGAGCCATTGTGGATCATTCGGGGATGTGTCACTACCACCCCCATTATGGACATGAGCTCCCCCATGCTCCTTTGTATACACAGAGCTGAAGAAAGTATTTAATAAATTTGCCTTCTCTTTGTCCCCAGTCACCCACTCTAAATTTTTTTGTAAAGAGCCTACATGCTCAGACCTGGCCTTTTTACTATTAATATATTTGAAGAATTTTTTGGGGTTTGTCCTACTATCTTTTGCAATCTGTCGTTCGTTTTGAATTTTTGCATCCTTGATTTCCTTTTTACATATTCTGTTAAATTCTTTGTAACATTTAAACAACACTAGTGTTCCTTCATTTTTATATTTTTTAAAAGCTCTTTTCTTATTGTTTATAGCTTCTTTAACTTTGGCCATGAGCCACATAGGTTTTGTTTTTAGCCTTTTAAACTTATTGCCCATGAGAATATATTTTGCAATGAGGTCCCAAACAGTCTTTTTGAAGAATTCCCATTTCTGTTCTGTGTTTATTAATGCAAATATTCCCTCCCAGTCTAAATCCTGGAGAGCAGCCCTCATCCTAGGAAAATTTGCTCTCTTAAAGTTAAGTGATTTTATCTTTCCCGTATGTATTTGCGGTAATTAAAGAACCTAGTGCCAAGAGTACCTAAATAAGCAGGGTGACTCTGCAGGTACTCAGTAACAATTTGTGCCAACGTCCCCAGGAATCAAATTGTATATAGAAAAAAAAACTATAAATATGGGACTTTAGGGGCACAATAGTATTGAACTAAAGAAAATGTATTTAATAGAAATATTTTATTAGAAAAAAATATAAAAGACATTGAACAGACATAGATTTAAAAACACTTCAGTTTAGGTAAATCCTAGTAGTAGTACACCGTATGGATCTTATCCTGCAAATTTGTACAACATAAAGAAGGCTATAAAGGTGTGTAAATGTCGCTTAGTCCGTATATAGGAGGAATACTTCCCCTGAAGATTGGACAGAAGGCAAGCGCATAATTATAGCAGGCAGGGTGCAACAGGTTTGGTGATCCACGGTGAGGTGTTCTCTAGTTGCTCTACATGTTTCGCGTTACACTGAACGCTTCCTCAGGAGCTGGAGATTCAATAGAGTGTGGTAGAATTGCAAAAATCAATCAAGAGTGATTGTATGTAAATGGTCACAGTTTGAGGATAAATATAAAGTATCTGAATTGAGTTGGGAACAGCAGTCGGCCACAACCTGGAATCTCTCAAAGTAATGTAGCATCAGGTATCCATACGAAGGGAAAGGCAAAGACTGTCGTTGTAGTGCCTCAGGTAGATGGGAGAGAGCAAACAGGGTTGTGCCGTCCGGTCTGTGTGGGGACCGGTGCTGTGGCCGCCACAGCACCGGACCCCACACAGACCGGACGGCACAACCCTGTTTGCTCTCTCCCATCTACCTGAGGCACTACAACGACAGTCTTTGCCTTTCCCTTCGTATGGATACCTGATGCTACATTACTTTGAGAGATTCCAGGTTGTGGCCGACTGCTGTTCCCAACTCAATTCAGATACTTTATATTTATCCTCAAACTGTGACCATTTACATACAATCACTCTTGATTGATTTTTGCAATTCTACCACACTCTATTGAATCTCTAGCTCCTGAGGAAGCGTTCAGTGTAACGCGAAACATGTAGAGTAACTAGAGAACACCTCACCGTGGATCACCAAACCTGCTGCACCCTGCCTGCTATAATTATGCGCTTGCCTTCTGTCCAATCTTCAGGGGAAGTATTCCTCCTATATACGGACTAAGCGACATTTACACACCTTTATAGCCTTCTTTATGTTGTACAAATTTGCAGGATAAGATCCATACGGTGTACTACTACTAGGATTTACCTAAACTGAAGTGTTTTTAAATCTATGTCTGTTCAATGTCTTTTATATTTTTTTCTAATAAAATATTTCTATTAAATACATTTCCCGTATGTATTTCTTGTTTACAGCTAACATCAAATGAAATCATGTTATGATCACTGCTACCCAGGTGTTCCTTTATCTGGACATTAGTAATAAGCTCTGCTTGGTTTGAGATTACCAGGTCCAACAGAGCTTCATTCCTAGTTGGGGCCTCAATAAACTGGACCATAAAATTGTCCTGTAATAGGTTTATAAATTTTTCCCCTTTAACTGTCCCAGCAGTGCCATTACTCCAGTCAATTTCTGGGTAGTTAAAATCCCCCATTATTATCACTGTCCCAGCCCTTACAGCCCTTTCCATCTGTGCAGGAAGCAGAGTCTCCTCCTGCTCGCTAACATTGGGTGGTCTATAACAAACTCCAATGATTAATTTTGAACTACGCCCATCTATATGCAGTTCCACCCATAATGCTTCAGACTCATAACACTCTCCATCAACCAGGTCCTCTTTCACACTTGCTTTGAGATCACTTCTCACATAGAGACTTTCAGGAGAATTAGTAGACCAGACTGTGTGGACTGCACAGAGATAACCCAAAACGCATGTAAAATGAATAATGATTCTTGGATAAAAAAAAAGTGAATAATGATATTTATTAAGATAGATGATAAAAAGAAAATACAAACAGTGCGCAACCAACCCAACAAACCCATCAACAACAATATATATATAGCAAGGGGCCGTACCAGAATCACAGATGTCAGCCAGGCCAGGGTCATACACAGCAGGTCAGCAGGACAAGGGATATTCCAGAAGCGTAAACGTTAGCCAAGCCAAGGTCATACACAGGAAGATCAGTAAATGAGGGACAGGGAACCAACAGGACAGAGAGGGGATGGATCAGGCTGAAGGGTACAGGAACACAGAAGGGACCGGGTCAGGATAAGCTCAGATGCAGACAAGGTCAGATGCAGGCTCAAGATCGGTTAACAGGCAAACAAGGTCAGGGCTCAAGGAGAGAGATACCATGGCAAGCATGTGAGGGCTTGCTGGGTATTTATAAGGCTGACAATAATTGACCTCACGTAACACCTGAGCGCAGAAGGTGCTGTCTGCTCCACACTGCTGGAATACACCCGCTGGTGGACACCGGTACTACGGCCCAAGGATCCAACAGTGCCACCAGCAGGTGAGTCCTCAGGTCTTAGGTGTTGGAGGACACCGCTGGTGGACACTGGTACTGCGATCCAAGAGACTGAAAGCGCCACCAACGTGTGAACCTTTTCATGACAGTACCCCCCCTCAAAAGGAGCAGCCTCCGGACGCTCCAACTAGAAGTAATTGTCCAAAGTTAATGGCCTCACACTGAACAACAGATGAGGGCATGTCAGACTGGGCATCGGGTACTTCAAACCGGACAGCGAGCACATCAGAGCAGACAGCGGGCACACCAGAGCAGGCAGCAGGCTCTGGGTCGTTGAGCTGGGCAGCAGGCTCCGGGTCATCGAGCTGGACAGCAGGCTCCGGGTCGTCGAGCTGGGCAGCAGGCTCCAGGTCGTCGAGCTGGGCAGAAAGCTCCGGGTCATCGAGCTGGGCAGCAGGCTCTGGAACATTAGGCCGAACAGCGAGCACCATAAGGGCAGGCCGGATCACAGGCACCTGCTCAGCAAGCTGGGTAACAGGCCCCGGCCCAGAGGGCTGGGAAATGGGCCCTGGCTCAGCGAGCTGGACACCGGACACTGGTTTGGCAAGCCGAATAACGGGTACTGGCTTAACAGGCCGAGTGACGGACTTCGGGTTAGCAGACTGGGTAACAGGCACCGGTTCAACAGACTGGGTAACGGGCACCGGTTCAACAGACTGGGTAAAGGGCACCGGTTCAACAGACTGGGTAACGGGCACCGGTTCAACAGACTGGGACACGGGCACGAAACTTCAGGCTGAGACACGAGCACCAAAACCTCAGGCTGAGACACGGGCACCGAAACTTCAGGCTGAGACACAGGCACCGAAACTTCAGACTGAGATACCAATATCACGACATCAGGCTGGAAGGCAGACAATGAGTAACCAGGCTAGAAGGCAGGTACCAGGATATCAGGCTGGTAGGCGGGCACATCAGACCGGAAAGCAGACACATCAGGCTGGAAAGCGGGCACATCAGACTGGAAAGCAGGCACCGAGACATCAGACCGGGCAGCAGGTACTGGAACTTCAGACTGGGCAGCAGACACAGGCGCTGGCACATCAGGCAGAACAGCAGGTGCTGGCATAACAGGCTGAACAACAGGTACATCGGACTAGACAGTAGTCACTGGAGCGTCAGACTGGAACATGGGTACTGGGATGTCAGGCTGAGCAGCAGGCACTGGGACCTCAAACTGGGCAGCGGGCACAGGCATTGGCACAACAGGCTGAGTAACAGAAACTGGCACATCAGGCTGGGCAGCGGACAGGAAAACATCAGGCTGGGCAGTGGACAGGAACACATTAGGCTGGGCAGCGGACAGGAACACATCAGGCTGGGCAGCAGACAGAGGATCATCAGACTGGGAAGCAGGCACATCAGACTGGAACACTGGCAGCAAAACTTTATGCTGGAACATGAACACAAGGTCATCAGACCGGTCAGCAGGTACTGAAACGTTAGACTGGGTAGCGGGAACTGGGACATCAGACTGGCTACCAGGCACTGGGACTTCAGACTGGGTAGCAGGCACTGGGACGTCAGACCGGGTAGCAGGCACTCGGACGTCAGACCGGGTAGCAGGCACTGGGACGTCAGACCGGGTACCCAGCACTGGGATGTCAGACCGGGTACCCGTCACTGGGACGTCAGACTGGGTAGCAGGCACTGGGATGTCAGGCTGGGTTACTGGCAGAATTGTGTGGGTTGGAAAGAACTTCCGTTTCTTTTTTGGTTTAGCCACTGTAGCTTTGTAGGTAACTGCAGGGCTGTAAGAAAAAGATGTAACTGGGCAAAAGGAAGACCAGGGAATAGTGGCTGAAGGAGGGTTTTGTGGAATTGTTACAGGTGGAAGAGAAGAGGCAGGTGGATTAAAATAAATGTGAAACACCGCGCTAACTGATAAGGCTAATAAGAGCTGCTGCATACAGTCTGACAAAAACAGTAAACTTATATATGGAAAAAATGCAGCGCATGTGCAAAAAAATAAATGAATAAAGTTGTGGGTTGGTGCTAACAAAGTATTAACAAGCCAAGGGTGAATTAAACATAATGTCCATAAGTGGATGTGAATGTCCCACTGCACCGGAAATGGGGGTACTCCAAGGGATGGTGGTAAATTGATAGTTGTCAGAAGTCACCTTGCATCATAAACCGACCTCTCAGCAGGATGAGCCAATAAGCAGAAATACAAAAGGGACTCTTACCAGATCCCGTGGATTCCCATGTCAGCGACAGGGAATTGCATGCGCAGTGTGTCACCAAAGACGTAGAGTGGAAGGTCTGGACGCTCAGCTCCTCTAGGTTGCAGTCTACGTAGATCTCCAAGAACAACCAGATGGGTTCTCACAGGGGACGGCCAAGGCGTGGATCAAGAAAGTCCACAAGACATTTGTGGAGCAGTTGGAGGCACTTGACCTCATGCAGTGGATGTAAAGACAAAAAAGATATGCCTCCACATAGTGCAGGTAAAAGGGTGTTTTTATTGATAAAACAACCGTATACTAATAAAAACGTGATCACAATAAATAAAAACAAGTGGGCAACATGGAGAGTGGTGTATGGGCCTGACGCGTTTCGACCTAGGGGTCTTCAACAGGGGCATAGACCACCCACTCCAGGTTGCCATATATATATATAACTAAAAATATCTAGAAAGGACCAATCGCAATAGGTGAGAAAACAAGCCATTTACTTGGGTGAGTGTAATCACCTGACTTGCTTGTGCAACACACCATAATGTTCATTCATAGTATCTGTGAATAAATGAAATACCACTTAGATGGAAAATGGCAAATATAGAGAGATCGCCTAACAAATGAATGAAAACGACCTGAAAATCTCTCTGATAATAGTGAAAGGACTTCATATTCAGCTGTTTGTTGGAAGCACTCCTCTGCTGACAGTACAGAACGGTGTGCCGCCCTGTCCGCCAGAGGAGCCAATCTAAAGGGGATTAACAAAAAGTGCTGGATGAAGCAGCCAATGAGCAGCTAGCTATAAGCCGGCTCCTGTCACTGTAGATCGGCATATCAAGCGCACGGAGGGAATGACGTCACGTCCCCGGGCGTGTCCGGCATCACCCTCACACGTGACTTGAATGGCGAATCAGAGAGCCAGTGTCGAACTCCGCTCTACTGATCGTACCGTGCGTGTACAGCAGGAGATTGTGATGTAGAGCTTGGAAGCGCGCCAAGCATCCCAGCTCTCTCACATAACAACTGACGGATGCTTGCTGAGGCCAGATACCCACTCAAACCCGTCAGTTCCGGACTATTCTGAAAAAGGCTGTTGCTGGCATCCGGATGTGAACACAAAAGTTATTTAGACAGGAAAGACTTTTCAATTGGGGACACAAATTAAAAAAATACATGGTGATAAAAAACATACTTAATGCATAAAAATTATATAGGTGTGTAAAGGAATAACATAAACCTCCCACATATACCACATATACTCTCTATGTGATGAGAATTTATAAAATAAACCCTAGTCTGTCAGATTTAAAGGGCCAAATCTTGAGTGGATATCAGACTTTGGTGCAGATATTGTTGGGGTTGAAATTAAAAAATATGGAAAAGTGAATATGTGTGAAAAGGAATGAGAAATTCAAGATTGATTAATAAAGGAGTTGAGGTCCCACCCCACGTTCAAGCCGAACGGGAAGTAGGACCTCAACTCGTATATCCAATAGGTCTCAAGGCGTGAAACCCCTCGAAGGCGGGACTCTCCCCTCCAATAAGGGACAAATTTGTCGATCACTTGGAATAAAGTCCCCGTAGGGTCTTTGTTGTGACATTCCAAGTAATGACGAGGTACTGTATGTTTGCTTTTATCTTTCTTGATGCCTGCCACATGTTCATTGACTCGGATGGAGAAAGTCCTAATGGTGCGGCCAACATACTGTTTGTGACAGGGGCATGTCACTAAATAAACGATGTATTGTGAAGAACAGGTTGTAAAATGTTTCATCCGATATATCTGAAGGGTGACTGTAGATTTAAAAGTGGTACTTTTTTGTCTACCACCGATGTTGTGGAGGCAGACATTGCATCTGCGGCAAGTGTAAAAACCTTTGCATTCCTGAAAAAAGGATACTTTTTTGGGGGGATCTATTATATTCGGAGCAAGCTGTCCTTGAATGGACCATGCTCCCCTAAATATAACAGCCACCCGTTCAGGAAGAACTGAACCAAAAAGATTGTCGTTTAGAAGCACTTTCCTAATGTTTCTTAAATATAGCTTTAACCTGTTTGGATTGGATGGAATGAGTAGTAAAAAACGACCATTTGTACATAGGTTCAGCTGTAGTTTTTGCACGTTCTATCAGGGTAGATCCTCTATCTGTGAGTAATGCCCTATTCAATTCCTCATCTAGGTGATTCGGATCATAACCCTTTTCAATGAATCGATCTCTCACAACCTGTGACTGTGACTGGAAATTCATAGTACTAGTGCAGTTACGCCGTAGTCTCAAAAATTGGCTACGGGGGACAGACTTGAGCCATTGTTCCTGATGACAACTGTCGAACGGAATAAATCCGTTCCGGTCTGTGGCTTTAAAATACATGCGGAACTCAAGATGTTTTTCCACTACAAATATTTCCAAGTCTAGAAAATGTACATTGGTGGAACTGGCCTCATAACTCAAGGATATCCCTCTATCATTGGTGTTAAGGATGGTCATAAAAGTGTCTAGCGATGCGCGGTCGCCATCCCATAGGAAGAGGATGTCGTCTATGTACCTGGCCCAGAGAATCAACTCGGGTCTCTGGGCAGCATAGACGACATCCTCCTCCCACTGGGCCATAAAGAGGTTGGCGAGGCTGGGGGCAAACATCGCCCCCATAGCCACGCCCCTCTTCTGCAAGAAAAACTGGTTTTGAAACCAGAAATAGTTATGTTCAGTTGCAAATTTGAGTAATTGCATAATAAAATTGCGCTGAAGGGAAGGGAGCTTGTTGTATCTAGAAAGATGTTTCTCGACCGCCTCAAAACCCAAATGATGCGGAATGCACGTGTACAGTGCCGCCACATCCGCTGTGACTAGAAGCATCCCTTCCGAAACAGAAACTGATTCCAATAGTTTTATGGTGTCCCTAGTGTCTTTAAGGTATGACAGGGTCGAACGAACCAACGGCTGCAAATAAAAATCGACATGTAAAATCGACTAGCCGTGACTGAATTAATCCCGCTGACAATAGGTCTGCCAGGGGGATTAACTGGGTCCTTGTGGACTTTAGGGAGGTAATATATAGCTGGGATGCGCGGAACTTGGGGGACTAGAAAGCATTTTTCTTTTTTGTTTAAAATCCCCAGTGCAAATCCTTCATCTATTAATTCCACCAGGGCTTTTTTGAAAGATGTGGTGGGATCGGTGGGAATGGGACTATAAGTGTTAGAATCATTAATGATTCTATACATCTCTTTGAGGTAGTCAGCCTTATCAAGGACTACAATCCCCTTGTCGTGCGGATTAAAAGGTTCTTTTTCTCACAGAGTGATTTAAGACCATTTTTGATGTCAGATTGGACATAGAAACGTTTCTTGCGTTTCGTTAGTTTGTCGAGATCACCCAGGACAAGATTTTTAAAAACTTGAATGGAGGGTGCTAGAGAACCTGGAGGGTTAAATAAAGATGGATTAGACAATCCTGAATGGATAACCTGCAAATCCGAAGAAATATTATCTGTAGGCTGTGAACCTATGTCCCTCTGTGGCTCTCTGAAAATCCGAAGAGTGACTAGGACCAGGCCAATTTTGATTGTAATTGAATGGGGATCTATGGTAGTAATCCTCATCTCTCTCTTGGTAGGCATAGGTGTCCCGGTGTGCATCATAAGGGATATTATCTCTGAGAGGGGTGAAGCGATTGCTCACACGAATGGGAGTGTGATAACTGTATTCCTGATTTTGATGTTGTGGTACACGATAGCCCTGAGGAGGACCATAGTGTGGAGGGGGGCCCCTAGAATTATTCCTCTGTTGTGGATCAATGGGGTGTCCCCTAGGTGGACCTCTCCACCCGGATCTCCTCCCCTAGGCTTGCGAGATGGGGGGGCCTCGGGGGGGTCGGGGGGGTCCCTGTTCTGGGCCTTGTCTCTTGGATGTAACCTCCTTGGTCATTGGTTGGTTATACACACCTATATAATTTTTATGCATTAAGTATGTTTTTTAATTTTTGTGTCCCCAATTGAAAAGTCTTTCCTGTCTAAATAACTTTTGTAAAAACAAACAAATACAGCGCTGATAAAACGTGACTATAAAGTGCTAAGTGCTAACGATAAATGTAAACAGAGTGATAGATATATGATTGACTACATATCACATGCAGTCTAGAATTACACATACAACTCTTGGATGCAAATTGTGAAGCATAATAGGTGAATACACAAAAAATAAGCATATGTGCATAACGCATATAATGTGAAAAATAAAATAGACCATAAGTGCTGACCAATTGATAAACAGACGAAAATAAATATTGGAAGCTAGACTAATGGATTTGAACAGTAATTGCTCACAAAACAGAGATATTAATACTAGCAATAGTCCCAAAGTGGATGGCAACAACAAGACTTGTCACTAAATTCACAGGCAGGACGGCCCTGCAATGATACAGCAGCTCCTCCTCCTAGGCTGACAGCCTTTCTCAATGGTGATTTGCAAGGTATATTTCTAGCGTGGATCAGTGGAAGAGATGGCCGATGCTCAGATCAAATAAGCCATAAGTTTACAGTTGACCACCCAAAACAGAGGAAAAAAGCATATAGTGAAGTATTGTGGATGTTGGCAAATCACTAGCGCTACAAGCCGCTACTCACATACTCCTGGTTGCAATCAGGCATATCAGACAGTCTCCGCGATCGCCGCTTACAGCGTGCGTTCCACGGAGTCAGGAAGGAGAACATCACTTGGTTGTGCAAAAAGCCGGATGTTACGTAAATAACTTTTGTGTTCACATCCGGATTGCCAGCAACAGCCTTTTTCAGAATAGTCCGGAACTGACGGGTTTGAGTGGGTATCTGGCCTCAGCAAGCATCCATCAGTTGTCATATGAGAGAGCTGGGACGCTTGGCGCGCTTCCAAGCTCTACATCACATCCTCCTGCTGTGCACGCATGGTACGATCAGTAGAGCGGAGTTCGACACTGGCTCTCTGATTCGCCATTCAAGTCACGTGTGAGGGTGATGCCGGACAAGCCCGCGGACGTGACGTCATTCCCTCCATGCGCTTGATATGCCAATCTACAGTGACAGGAGCCGGCTTATAGCTAGCCGCTCATTGGCTGCTTCATCCAGCACTTTTTGTTAATCCCCTTTAGATTGGCTCCTCTGGCGGGTAGGGCGGCACACCGTTCTGTAAGGTCAGCAGAGGAGTGCTTCCAACAAACAGCTGAATATGAAGTCCTTTCACTATTATCAGAGAGATTTTCAGGTCGTTTTCATTCATTTGTTAGGCGATCTCTCTATATTTGCCATTTTCCATCTAAGTGGTATTTCATTTATTCACAGATACTATGAATGAACATTATGGTGTGTTGCATAGGCAAGTCAGGTGATTACACTCACCCAATTAAATGGCTTGTTTTCTCACCTATTGCAATTGGTCCTTTCTAGATATTTTTAGTTATATATATATATGGCAACCTGGAGTGGGTGGTCTATGCCCCTGTTGAAGACCCCTAGGTCGAAACGCGTCAGGCCCATACACCACTCTCCACGTTGCCCACTTGTTTTTATTTATTGTGATCACGTTTTTATTTGTATACGGTTGTTTTATAAATAAAGACACCCTTTTACCTGCACTATGTGGAGGCATATCTTTTTTGTCTTTACATCCACTGCATGAGGTCAAGTGCCTCCAACTGCTCCACAAGTGTCTTGTAGACTTTCTTGATCCACGCCTTGGCCGTCCCCTGTGAGGACCCATCTGGTTGTTCTTGGAGATCTACGTAGACTGCAACCTAGAGGATCTGAGCGTCCAGACCTTCCACTCTACGTCTTTGATGACACACTGCGCATGCGATTCCCTGTCGCTAACATGGGAATCCACGGGATCTGGTAAGAGTCTCTTTTGTATTTCTGCTTATTGGCTCATCCTGCTGAGAGGTTGGTTTATGATGCAAGGTGACTTCTGACAATCAGATTACCACCATCCCTTGGAGTACCTCCATTTCCGGTGCAGTGGGACATTCACATCCACTTATGGACATTATGTTTAATTCACCCTTGGCTTGTTAATACTTTGTTAGCACCAACCCACAACTTTATTCATTTATTTTTTTGCACATGCGCTGCATTTTTTCCATATATAAGTTTACTGTTTTTGTCAGACTGTATGCAACAGCTCTTATTAGCCTTATCAGTTAGCGCGGTGTTTCACGTTTATTTTGACACTGTTTATTGACTTCACATACACCGCAGCTTTCACTCTTTATTAAACTTGCAATAGAGTTTATATTTTCCTTTCCACATGGATGTGTTTAGATATAGGACTGCCAGGTCCCTTAACACTGAAGGTGTTTTCACTAATACCAATTCCAACTCTGAAATGAGTGGTATTTTTGTCAGATTAAAAAATCTGGTGATTAGCGAACTTCACCTTCAGTGGGACACAGCGTTCCTTGAGCAATGCATCAAGCAACAGATGGTCCCCCGTGGTCTTAGATGGGATATCCATCCCCAACAGGATGAACTAGTCCTTGAATCATGGTATAAAAATTTCAACGAAGTAGGTATTAAGTTACTTGGGCATCTCGCTGAAAAGAAAAAGATCAGGTTGTCCCTTATAGATATCGAAATCAAAGAGTTGAGAGACAAACTGATTCCTTTTAAGACCTCCACTGAATATATTTCATTATCTAATAATTTAAGAAATGTTCTAGAAAAAGAAGAAAAGGACCAACGCAATAAAAAACAAAAAAAATATAATAGGGACTACACTGACTATACTACGCATTCAGTTTTCAACTGACAGAAGAAGCTTAACACTTCTTCTTCTTTTTCTAGTGGGGAACCTCCAAACATGGAAACTTCCACTGTTCCTGTGGCTTATACAGATAGAACGTTAGTTTATCAACCAGTATCCCAACCAATGACCAAGGAGGTTACATCCAAGAGACAAGGCCCAGAACAGGGACCCCCCCGACCCCCCCGAGGCCCCTCCCCATCTCGCAAGCCTAGAGGAGGAGATCCCGGGTGGAGAGGTCCACCTAGGAGACACCCCATTGATCCACAACAGAGGAATAATTCTAGGGGCCCCCTCCACACTATGGTCCTCCTCAGGGCTATCGTGTACCACAACATCAAAATCAGGAATACAGTTATCACACTCCCATTCGTGTGAGCAATCGCTTCACCCCTCTCAGAGATAATATCCCTTATGATGCACACCGGGACACCTATGCCTACCAAGAGAGAGATGAGGATTACTACCATAGATCCCCATTCAATTACAATCAAAATTGGCCTGGTTCTAGTCACTCTTCGGATTTTCAGAGAGCCACAGAGGGACATCCAGGACATTTAGAAAGAAAAGAGAGTCTAGAGGGGGGAGGAGGGTCCAATGCCAAAAGAAAAAGAATATAAAGGGGAAAGGCATTTTCAATTTGAGTTTGGTCATTTTGACCGAGGCCAAGAAATCTGTCCTTGACAGAGGACTCAAATTTGTCCCTCCTAGACCTTTAAATACATTTTCTACCTTTATTGATGTTCTTAAGTTCACACGCAAATTGAGTATACAAAGACATTTTCTCACCAGACCCCCCCTGGGATCCACAAGTCAGGGGATCTCATCTATACGAACCCCCTTGGCTCCCCCCAGTACCTACATAGGTTCACAGCCTACAGATATTATTTCTTCGGATTTGCAGGTTATCCATTCAGGATGGTCTAATCCATCTTTATTTAACCCTCCAGGTTCTCTAGCACCCTCCATTCAAGTTTTTAAAAATCTTGTCCTGGGTGATCTAGACAAACTAACGAAATGCAAGAAACGTTTCTGTGTCCAATCTGACATCAAAAATGGTCTTAGATCACTCTGTGAGAAAAAGAACCTTTTAATCCACCCAGCGGACAAGGGTGGTGGGATTGTAGTCCTTGATAACGCTGAGTACCTCAAAGAGATGTATAGAATCCTTAATGATTCTAACACTTATAGTCCTATTCCCACCGATCCCACCACATCTTTCAAAAAAGCCCTGGTGGAATTAATAGATGAAGGATTTGCACTGGGGATTTTAAACAAAAAAGAAAAATGCTTTCTAGTCCCCCAAGTTCCGCGCATCCCAGTTATATTTTACCTCCCTAAAGTCCACAAGGACCCAGTTAATCCCCCTGGCAGATCTATTGTCAGCGGGATTAATTCAGTCATGGCTCGAATTGGAAAGTATGTCGATTTTTATTTGCAGCCGTTGGTTCGTTCGACCCTGTCATACCTTAAAGACACTAGGGACACCATAAAACTATTGGAATCAGTTTCTGTTTCGGAAGGGATGCTTCTAGTCACAGCGGATGTGGCAGCACTGTACACGTGCATTCCGCATCATTTGGGTTATAAGGGGGTCGAGAAACATCTTTCTAGAGACAACAAGCTCCCCTCCCTTCAGCGCAATTTTATTATGCAATTACTCAAATTTGCAACTGAACATAACTATTTCTGGTTTCAAAACCAGTTTTTCTTGCAGAAGAGGGGCGTGGCTATGGGGGCGAAGTTTGCCCCCAGCCTCGCCAACCTCTTTATGGCCCAGTGGGAGTAGGATGTCGTCCATGCGGCCCAGAGACCCGAGTTGACTCTCTGGGCCAGGTACATAGACGACATCCTCTTCCTATGGGACGGCGATCGCGCATCGCTAGACACTTTTATGACCATCCTTAACACCAATGATAGAGGGATATCCTTGAGTTATGAGGCCAGTTCCACCAATGTACATTTTCTAGACTTGGAAATATTTGTAGTGGAAAAACATCTTGAGTTCCACACGTATTTTAAAGCCACAGACCGGAACGGATTTATTCCGGTCGACAGTTGTCATCAGGAACAATGGCTCAAGTCTGTCCCCCGTAGCCAATTTTTGAGACTACGGCGTAACTGCACTAGTACTATGGATTTCCAGTCACAGGTTCTGAGAGATCGATTCATTGAAAAGGGTTATGATCCGAATCACCTAGATGAGGAATTGAATAGGGCATTACTCACAGATAGAGGATCTACCCTGATAGAACGTGCAAAAACTACAGCTGAACCTATGTACAAATGGTCGTTTTTTACTACTCATTCCATCCAATCCAAACAGGTTAAAGCTATATTTAAGAAACATTGGAAAGTGCTTCTAAACGACAATCTTCTTGGTTCAGTTCTTCCTGAACGGGCAGCTGTTATATTTACGGGAGCACGGTCCATTTAAGGACAGCTTGCTCCGAATATAATAGATCCCCCCCAAAAAGTATCCTTTTTTCAGGAATGCAAGGGTTATTACCCTTGCGCAGATGCAATGTCTGCCTCCACAACATCGGAGGTAGACAAAAAAGTACCACTTTTAAATCTACGGTCACCCTTCAGATATATCAGATGAAACATTTTACAACCTGTTCTTCACAATACATAGTTTATTTAGTGACTTGCCCCTGTCACAAACAGTATGTTGGCCGCACCATTAGGACTTTCTCCATCCGAGTCAATGAACATGTGGCAGGCATCAAGAAAGGTAAAAGCAAACATACAGTACCTTGTCATTACTTGGAATGTCACAACAAAGACCCTACGGGGACTTTATTCCAAGTGATCAACAAATTTGTCCCTCATTGGAGGGGAGAGTCCCGCCTTCGAGGGGTTTCACGCCTTGAGACCTATTGGATATACGAGTTGAGGTCCTACTTCCCATTCGGCTTGAACGTGGAGTGGGACCTCAACTCCTTTATAAATCAATCTTGAATTTCTCATTCCTTTTCTCACATATTCACTTTTCCATATTTTTTTAATTTCAACCCCAACAATATCTGCACCAAAGTCTGATATTCACTCAAGATTTGGCCCTTTAAATCTGACAGACTAGGGTTTATTTTATAAATTCTCATCACATAGAGAGTATATGTGGTATATGTGGGACGTTTATGTTATTCCTTTACACACCTATATAATTTTTATGCATTAAGTATGTTTTTTATCACCATGTATTTTTTAATTTTTGTGTCCCCAATTGAAAAGTCTTTCCTGTCTAAATAACTTTTGTGTTCACATCCGGATTGCCAGCAACAGCCTTTTTCAGAATAGTCCGGAACTGACGGGTTTGAGTGGGTATCTGGCCTCAGCAAGCATCCGTCAGTTGTCATGTGAGAGAGCTGGGACGTTTGGCGCGCTTCCAAGCTCTACCTCACATCCTCCTGCTGTACACGCACGGTACGATCAGTAGAGCGGAGTTCGACACTGGCTCTCTGATTCGCCATTCAAGTCACGTGTGAGGGTGATGCCGGACACACCCGCGGACGTGACGTCATTTCCTCCGTGCGCTTGATATGCCGATCTACAGTGACAGGAGCCGGCTTATAGCTAGCCGCTCATTGGCTGCTTCATCTGGCGGACAGGGCGGCACACCGTCCTGTACTGTCAGCAGAGGAGTGCTTCCAACAAACAGCTGAATATGAAGTCCTTTCACTATTATCAGAGAGATTTTCAGGTCGTTTTCATTCTTTTTTCTAGGCGATCTCTCTATATTTGCCATTTTCCATCTAAGTGGTATTTCATTTATTCACAGATACTATGAATGAACATTATAATGTGTTGCATAAGCAAGTCAGGTGATTATACTTACCCAATTAAATGGCTTGTTTTCTCACCTATTGCGATTGGTCCTTTCTAGATATTTTTAGTTATATATATATATGGCAACCGGGAGTGGGTGGTCTTTGCCCCTGTTGAAGACCCCTAGGTCGAAACACGTCGGGCCCATACACTATGTGGAGGCATATCTTTTTTGTCTTTACATCCACTGCATGAGGTCAAGTGCCTCCAACTGTTCCACAAGTGTCTTGTGGACTTTCTTGATCCACGCCTTGGCCGTCCCCTGTTAGGACCCATCTGGTTGTTCTTGGAGATCTACGTACACTGCAACCTAGAGGATCTGAGCGTCCAGACCTTCCACTCTACGTCTTTGGTGACACACTGCGCATGCGATTCCCTGTCGCTGACATGGGAATCCATGGGATCTGGTAAGAGTCTCTTTTGTATTTCTGCTTATTGGCTCATCCTGCTGAGAGGTTGGTTTATGATGCAAGGTGACTTCTGACAACTATCAGATTACCACCATCCCTTGGAGTACCTCCATTTCCGGTGCAGTGGGACATTCACATCCACTTATGGACATTATGTTTAATTCACCCTTGGCTTGTTAATACTTTTTTAGCACCAACCCACAACTTTATTAATTTATTTTTTTGCATATGCGCTGCATTTTTTCCATATATAGGTGGATTAAAGGCAGGATAGGTGCAGTGAGTAGAGACTGGGTAATGATACTTGGTGGGAAGCTGTGTATACTGGGCTGTAGCTGAGGTTGCCATGGGTGATGGGGAGATAGATTTTTGGGAAGGCAAGTGACTAATGGCAGGGCTGGATTGTTGTGGCTTGGCTAAATACAAAAGATCTGACCATGCCTGTAGCACAGGTTGAACAAAAGTTGGTTCACATACAGCCTGTTTAATCAGAGATTGTACTGAACAAATACAATCAGATGCTGGGACCTGCTGGGAACAAGAGGAATAATGTTCATCAAAAAAAAACAGATCATCCTCTAACAGCCATACCAGGGATTCAACTTGGCCACAATTGAAGGGGGGAGAAAAGTCATCACTTCCTGCGGGCAAACATGACAGGGCTGGCTTTGCACATAACTGAATCAAAGGCTGCACATCTTCAAATAACATATGACCCTGATCTACTAGGAAATGACCTGATCGGATCGTTTCCAGCAGCTGGTCACTGGACCAATCTTTTAACGTCTGGCGACAATATTCACTATCCTGTGCCGCCAGCAGAGAGTAATAGCCAATTTCATTGAAATCCATCTTTAGCAAGCCCAGCAAACCAGGAGGATTCTTCAATGCAGCCATGTCTGGTCAGGGATCGCCTTGGTATACTGTGAGGAGAATTAGTAGACCAGACTGTGTGGACTGCACAGAGATAACCCAAAACGCATGTAAAGTGAATAATGGTATTTATTAAGATAGCTGATAAAAAAGGAAAATACAAACAGTGCGCAACCAACCCAACAAACCCACCAACAACAACAATAGCAAGGGGCAGTACCAGAATCACAGATGTCAGCCAGGCCAGGGTCATACACAGCAGGTCAGCAGGACAAGGGATATTCCAGAAGCGTAAACGTTAGCCAAGCCAAGGTCATACACAGGAAGATCAGTAAATGAGGGACAGGGAACCAACAGGACAGAGAGGGGATGGATCGGGCTGAAGGTTACAGGAACACAGAAGGGACCGGGTCAGGATAAGCTCGGGAACAAGGTCAGATGCAGGCTCAGGATCGGTTAACAGGCAAACAAGGTCAGGGCTCAAGGAAAGAGATACCAAGGCAAGCATGTGAGGGCTTGCTGGGTATTTATAAGGCTGCCAATAATTGACCTCACTTAACACCTGAGCGCAGAAGGTGCTGTCTGCTCCACACTGCTGGAATACACCTGCTGGTGGACACCGGTACTATGGCCCAAGGATCCAACAGTGCCACCAGCAGGTGAGTCCTCATATTACAGGTCTTAGGTGTTGGAAGACACCCACTAGTGGACACTGGTACTGCGATCCAAGAGACTGACAGCGCCACCAATGGGTGAACCTTTTCATGACAGAGACAGACCCCGCCACCTTTCCTTTTTACCCTGTCTCTCCGAAATAGTGCATAGCCAGGAACATTAATAGCCCAGTCATGTGAGGATTGAAGCCAAGTTTCAGCAATACCGATTACATCATAGCTCTCCTCATGCACCAGAGCTTCCAACTCACCTATTTTGCTTGGCAGACTTCTGACATTGGTGTACAAACACTTTAATGCATTATTACATTTTGCTCTGGTGTTTTTCATATCATTTTTAGTAGTACAAATGGCACTATAGTTTCCAGTGGCTGTTTGCAACATGGGAAATTTCTTGTCACCCATCTATCCCCATTCCACCCTCCATTAATGTCTGATCCCTAACTGACCTGTCTGCCCGATGTAATTCTAGTTCACCCTCCCCCCTCAATCCTAGTTTAAATACTCCTCCAGCCTTCCCATAAACCTCTCCCCCAGCACAGCAGACCCCCTTCCATTCAAGTGCAAACCGTCTTTAGCATATAGGTTGCACCCCAATGAAAAGTCATCCCAGTGCTCTAGAAACCCAAATCCCTCCTCCCTACACCAGGTCTTTAGCCATGCATTCAGCTCTCTAATCACCCCCTGCCTTTCCTGTGTTGCATGGCACAGGTAATATTTCAGAGAATATCACCTTGGAGGTCCTTCCCTTCAACTTGCAGCCTAGTTCTTTAAATTGATTCTTAAGGAGCCTCCACCTTCTATGTATACTGTGATTGGTTCCAACGTGAACCAAGACAGCTGGGTCATGCCCAGCCCCTCCCAGTAATTTATCCACCCGGTCCACCACATGCCGAACCCTAGCACCAGGGAGACAGCAAACCATTCGGTTGAGGCGATCCTGGCGACAAATTATTCTATCAGTCCTTATGATTATAGAATCCCCTATAACCACCAACTGCCTAGGCCTGCCTGCATTCCCCTCACCACCTCTACTAGATGGGCTGCTCTCCCGGCTGTTAGGGGTAGCAGAGACATCTAGGGCTGCCACCTCTGTGTTTGCCACCTCCACATCTTCACCCAACTCGGCAAATTTCTTTTGATGCACAAATCCAAGACTGGCCTTCCTTTTCTGCAAGCCCCTTCTACTCCCTCTAACTACATTAACCCATCTTCCTATCTGATAATCCTAACTTGCCCCGCCACCCTCCACATCAACCCTACTGACCACCTGCTCAGCTAGCAGAGGACCCCTTTCAAGGTTGTCCTTTCTGCCCAGTGTTGCAACTTGCTCCTCCAGATCTCTAATGCGAGCTTCCAGAAGGGCAACCTGCTCACATCTGTCACAGCGGTATCCATCCTGGAGCTGTTGCACCAATTTTGCATACATGTGGCACACTGTGCACTGAGCAAAACCTTCAACCCTGCTAGCACTCATTTCCCAGTTACAATACAGTTACTTAAAGGAAATTTAAGATGTTACTTACAGGTTAGAAGACTCCTGTTTTAACTCCTGTTTTCAACTCCTGGTTATTAACTGTCCACTTTAGTGCTTCTTATGCCGCGTACACACGGTCGGACTTTTCGACCGGACTGGTCCGAGGGACGCCGACGGACCAAATCCGGCGGACAATCCGATCGTGTGTGGGCTTCACCGGACCTTCAGCTGACTTTTCTAGTCGCAAATCTGACGGACTTTAGATTTGGAACTTGCTTCAAATCTTTACGTTGTAACTCCGCTAGACAAAAACCGACGCTAGGGCAGCTATTGGCTACTGACTATCAACTTCCTTATTTTAGTCCGGTGTACGTCATCACGTATGAATCTGTCGGACTTTGGTGTGATCGTGTGTAGGCAAGTCCGTTCATTAGAAAGTCCGTCGGAAGTCAGTCAAAAGTCCGTGGAAAGTATGCTGGAAAGTCTGTCGGACCCGTCCGGTCGAAAAGTCCGACCATGTGTATGCGGCATAAGATCGCAAACCAAATAGACTGAGCCAATGATCTGAGTTCCAATATATACACACTTGTAAAACCCCACCCCTCCTCACCCCCTTCCATATGCTAGGTCATTGCCACATTCCCTCAAGGGCAGGGCCGGTGCTACCACTAGGCAAACTAGGCAGCCGCCTAGGGCGCACTGCTGCCTAGGGCGCCTGGCCACTGGTTTTCCTACTCTCTTCTCTCTGCAGCAAGCAACTAAGTCTTAGCATCAGCAGGCAGCCACCGCTCCGTTTGCACATAGTGTCAGAGACGCAGCAGCGACAGAGCACTGTGTCTGCGTCCCGACTCCCGAATGAATGGAAGCAAGCAAACATTCATTGATGGGTGCTGGTGAGGCTGCATTTTGATGGGCGCTGGTGAGGCTGCATTTGATGGGTGCTGGTGGGCTGCATTTTAAGGGTGCTTCATTAAAATGGTGGGGTTTACATGGGCAAGGAAAAAGGGTGGAGCCAAGGGGGGGGGCGGCAAAATTAGGTTTTGCCTAGGGTGTCAAAAATCCTTGCACCAATCCTGCTCAAGGGTGGGGGGTTGAAGAGTCCTATTCCCACACAAAAGCCAGATGGGGGTGAGGAGCTCACTTAAGCTAGGACACCAGCTACTATTTTCTGACCAGGTTATTCCTGTTCCCTTCCCACCTCCCACCTCCTTTGAAGTGTCATTATTGTGCTACCAAATGGTCAGATAGCTACTCCAGATAACATTCCACAGCAGGGTAAGATGTCTCTGTTGATTTTAAGCATGTTCTGAAACTATAGCGTCAATGAAAGATCACTGTAATGCCGCGTACACACGACCGGACTTTACGGCATACTTGGTCCGGCTGACCGCAGTCCGTCGGACAATTCGATCATGTGTGGGCTCCAGCGGACTTTTTTTTTCTCAAAAGTTCGACGGACCTAGAAATGAAACATGTTTCAAATCTGTCTAACGGACTCGGCTATCTAGCGTACAAACCGGTTGTCTGTGTGCTATTTCGACGGACCAAAACTGACGCATGCTCTGAAGCAAGTACAAGACGGAAGCGCTCGGTCTGGTAAAACTAGCCTTCATATTGAAGCTAGCACATTCCTCTTCTGTGATCTTTTAATACAGCGCATTCTTTTTTTCTTTATAATGCGAGAGGAATGAAGTTGTTTTGCTTGTTCATTATTTATCTTCATGCCATGACTAATAATATAGTTTTTAAAAGCCAGATCTCCAGAAATAATGTATTAAATTATTTTTTTGACTCATCTTTAGTATTTTTATATTTAATCAATATCTATTTTACAATTTGTGCTAAATTCTCAAAAATGTTTTTTTGAGGTTTTTTTTGAGTTTCAAGTTACCACAATAACCTTATTATTTTGTATTGTTTTAATGAACCTTAATGAGGTTAGTGTCCCTTGGTAATTTGACATAGGGGGTTATTTTCAAAAGGCAAATTCATTTTGCACTACAAGTGCAAAGTGTACTTGAAATTGCACTTAAAGAGCATTTGGAAGTGCAGTCGCTGTGGATCCGAGGGGCACGTGCAAAGAAACCCCAAAAAAATCATTTTATCATGCACATGATTGGATGATAAAATCAGTAGAGCTTCCCCTCATTTCAGATCTTCCCCTCAGATTTACAGCAACTGCACTTCCAACAAGTGCACTTGCAGTGCAATTTCTAAAGTGCACTTTGCACTTGAATTGCAAAATGATTTTGCCATTTGTAAATAACCCACATAGTCTTTTTGACATGTACCTGCCTACTCACAAACAAAATGTCCTTTTTGAATCAAAACACATCTTGGATCTTGGATCTTCTTGTGTTCCCGCCTGTACAGATTACGCAAGATCCCAATTTTATTTTCCACAAACTTAATGTCTGCCTGTGGGACTCGAGTCTTGACAAATTCCAGAAGTCTCCCCAGTGTTGCCTTCCTTGCATGTCTAATAAAATACAATGGGTGCTTGACCTCCCACAGGTTTCTGTTCTCTTGATACAGATCAATAAAATGAGACAAAAATTCTTCCTCCTTAACCACTTGCCGACCGCCTAACGCAGATATACTGCAGCAGAATGGCACGGGCAGGCAAAATCACGTACCTGGTATGTGATCTGCCTCCCGCAGGCGGGGGGGGCGCATCGCACCCCCCAGGTGCCCGAGGCGGTCGGCATCATTAGGGGAGCGATCCAGGCTGAGGGGGAGACAACTCATTCGTGGCCACCCCCTCGCAATCACTCCCAACGAATGAGAATCCTCCTCTGCTGCTGTATAGTAAACAGCGGCAGAGGAAGTGATGTCATCTCTCCTCGGCTCGGTATTTTCCGTTCCAGCGCCGAGGAGAGAAGACATCCGAGTAAGTGCACAACACACACGCTTACAGTAAAACACACTAGGCACACTTTACACCCCCCATCACCCCCCGATCACCCCCTGATCACGACCCCCCCCCCCCCCCCCCCGTTACAGTAACACCAATAGCAGGTTTTTTTTTCTAATTACTGCATTGGTGTCAGTTTGTGACAGTTAGAAGTGGTAGGGCAGTTAGTGTTAGCCCCCTTTAGGTCTAGGGTACTCCCCTACCCCCCTAATAAAGTTTTAACCCCTTATTCCCCCCCTGTCGCCAGTGTCACTAAGCGATCTTTTTCTGATCGCTGTAATAGTGTCACTGGTGACGATAGTTAGGGAGGTAAATATATAGGTTCGCCATCAGCGTTTTATAGCGTCAATTTTTTTTAATTGTTTATTTAGGTGGAGAACAGGGCCCACATGGGACAGCAGGTATACAGAAATACATGTGTCAGATAACACACAAGATACAGTATAATGATATATCATTCTTGCATATCTCTTTGTAATATAACAGCCTCTAACCTGTTATTCCATAGCAGTACAATAAAACTTATAAGACTGTATTGTGTTTAACTGTGGGATCTGGTAGCCAAATATCATCTGTCAGTGCTGACTCCCATTGCGCCCGTCCTCTATTTTCTATATTTATTTGAGATCAAGAAGGAGAATAAAGAAAAGAAAGCTTAGAACAGAATGGAAAGGAAGGGGGGGCGAAAGGAAAGTGTAGGAAAGAGAGGGGTTAGTATGGAGAAGGTGTGGGGATGGGGGGTGGGGGGTGGAGGGGGGGTGGGACTCGGGAACATGTAGGACCAAATCTTCCATGTACCTAAGGTGTTGTGTCTGTACTCCTGGGATCCTGACTTCCCCGCGAGTACACCCGCTCACTCACTGGGTGACGTCTGAGCTTCGCAAAGATTGACCTGCCGCCGAGTATATAAACATTGACCATAATTGCCAGGTCTTAGAGAATGCTTCTTCTCTATGTTGTGCTGTGTGGATCAGGTCTTCCATTTTTCTTATGTCTTCCACCTTACCCAGCCACATGTCTATAGTCGGTGGTGTGGTGGATTTCCAGCATAGAGGTATGCATGCTCTGGCTGCATCCAACAGATGTCGTATGACTGAGCGTTTATACACCTTGTCTGGAATATCGGCGGCATGTAGTAAAAAGGATGCTGGGTCTTTTGTAATTATCCTATCGGTGAATAGTTGTACAGTCTCATGTATTACCCTCCAAAATCGTGAGAGTTTGGGACATGACCAAAATATGTGTAACAAAGTTCCCTTGTTCCTTTGACACCGCCAGCATGTTTCAGATGTAGCAGGGAACATTTTGTGTAGCTGTGCTGGGGTTCTGTACCACCTAGAGAGTATTTTATAATTTGTTTCCTGTGTTTTAGCACAAATGGACGACTTATGTGTGAAGCGGAGTATGCGTTGTCGCTGCGTGGGGTTGAAACTACAGTCTAGCTCCTCTTCCCATTTAGTCAAACCCGGGGGTATGTAGTCCGAGGGGGGTGTAATTAGAAGATTGTACATCAGTGAGAGTGTATGTGGTAAGATGCCCGTGTCAGTACATAGTTCTTCTAGGGTCGTGAGTCCTTGGTCTACGTCAGTGGGGGGGTGGGATGGAATGGAGGAAATGTCCTAATTGAAGCATCCGCATGAAATCTAAACGGTACATCCCTGATGGGTTAGAGAGCTCTGCGTATGACCTCCAGCTTCCTCCCGAACTAAAGAGGGAAGCCATATGTATACCTGTTTCCCCAAGTTTCTGAAAAATTCTATCTTGTAAACCAGGTGTGAAAGGGGGTGACCTATGATTGGAATGAGGGGCGAGTTTCGAGATGAGATGTTTGGTTTAGAGATTAGTTTGGCACAAATTCTGGCTGTGATGTCGTTTAAGTTCCGCTGGTAGACTCCGGTAACACCACGGAGTGCCTCCCAGTGGGACTCTGGTGTGGAATTGCTCTAATTGGGTCAATAATTTGGTCTCCCTATGTCCCTATGCCAATCTATGAGTCTACCCAAGTGCACTGCTTGATGGTAGGCGCGTATGTCGGGTAGTGCCAACCCCCCATAGGGCTTGGGGAGCACAAGTAATTTGTTGGGCAGTCTGGGTCTTTTCTTGGTCCAGACAATTCAGTGTTTGTATTTGATTGAAAAATCTGGGGGGCATACGAATCGGTATGGCCTGCATTAGGTACAATATTTTGGGTAATATAGACATCTTTAGGATGTTACATCGCCCTAGCCAGGAATATAGGCCGGATTGCCATGAATTTAGCAGTGTTTTTATTTTTGTAAGAAGTGGCGGAAAATTAAATTCATATAATTTCGATATTGTCTGGGGAATGTTAGTGCCAAGATATTTTAGGGCTTTGTCTGACCATTTCAGTTTGAAGCTGGCTCTAAGGGAAGTGAGTAGCGATGAAGGGATTCCTACACTCATAGCCTCTGATTTGGACAGGTTTATTTTCAGGAAGGCCAGTGTCCCATATACGGAGAATTCTTTTAGCAGATTTGGGAGGGAGATAGTCGGGTTTGTAAGTGAAAACATCAAGTCATCTGCATATGCTGATATCTTAAACTCAGTATTGTCTATGGTAATTCCCGTAATGTCCGTGTTCAGTCTGATGTGGCAAAGGAATGGTTCTAATGATAATGCGAAAAGGAGGGGTGAGAGCGGGCACCCTTGACGCGTGCCATTCGAAATTTGGAGGGCGTCTGACATTACACCATTCACCCTTACTCTAGCAGTCGGTGCGGTGTAAATTGCCGAAATCCAATTTAGCATGTTATTCCCTAGGCCTATATGTCTTAACGTGGTAAGCATAAACGACCAGTTTACCCGGTCGAATGCTTTTTCAGCATCTGTACTGAGGAAGACCGTCGGGGTGTTTGTTTCCGTGGCATTGTAGAGTAAGTTCAGGACTTTAGTAGTATTATCCCTCGCTTCTCTAGTTGGGACGAAACCTACTTGGTCCAGGTGGATCAGACTGGTTATGTGTTGTTGTAACCTAGTGGCCAAAATTTTTGTGAACAGTTTGAGGTCTGTGTTCAGTAAGGATATTGGACGGTAGCTACCGCACTGGGTTGGGTCTTTATCTTCTTTAGGAATGACTGTTATTTGGGCCAGTAGCGTGTCGTTGTGTAATAGTTTTCCTTTACCTAGGTCATTGAAGAGTTTAGTCAGGTGTGGTCCTAATGATGGGAGTAGTGTCTTATAGTATTGTAGCGTAAATCCGTCAGGGCCCGGGGCTTTCCTTTGCTTTGTATTTTTTATTGCTATTTGTATATCTATTAATGTTATGGGCTCGTCTAGTAGGTCTCGCGTCTCGGACGGTAATGAAGGCATTTTAGAGTCTGCTATATATTCTGCAATTTTTTCTGGGGGAGGTTGTGCCACATTCAAATTGTATAAGTTTTCGTAAGGGTAGGGTAGCCCTTTGTCCCGTTGGAGAGTTAATGTGCGGAATGTACGACGCCATGTTCTGCGATTTTAGAGATTGGGCTAGTAATCTGCTACATTTGCTGCCTGACTCGTAAATCTTTTTCCGTGAGATCTGGAGAGCCGCCTTAGCCTTAAACTGGAGTAGGTCTGTTATCTGCATACGTATCGTATCTAATTCACTACCCACGGGTCTGGACGGTGTTGTTTTGTGGGCGGATTCTAATTTATGGAGTTTGTCGAATAGTGTTGATAGTTGTGCTGTTTTTTGTTTTTTAAGTCTTGCCCCATGCTTAATAAGCACTCCGCGAATCACCGCTTTGTGTGCTTCCCAGATTAGTCCACCGTCGCTGTCCTCTGAGGTGTTGGTGTGAAAATAGTGTGAGATTTCCTTCGTGATATCTGCAACCACGTCAGGGTCTTGAAGGAGACTTTCATTTAGCCTCCAGGGTTTTCTTTGTCCTTTGAAAAAGTCAGTGAGGTCATATTGCATGGAAACTGGAGCGTGATCGGACCATGTAATGGATCCGATGGCCGTATCTTTAACTGTCCTGAGTTGGTTGTGTGGTACCAGAAAGAAATCAATACGCGAATACACCTGGTGTGGGCGAGAAAAAAAAGGTGTAGTCACGTTCCCCGGGATGAAAAAGGCGCCATGTATCTATTAGCTGTGCTGCATGGAGGGCCGAAAGCATTTCCCTGCGGGGACCCCGTGAGGTGGAGGATGTGCCTGTCGAGGTGTCCTCCACCGGGATCAACGGAATGTTAAGATCCCCGCCTATGATCAATTGACCTTCGGCGAAATTCTGTAGTAATTTTAAGTGCCGTTTCATGAATGTGTCTTGGTGTTCATTTGGGGCGTAGAAGTTTGCGATGGTCACTTTGGCGCCACCTATCAGGCCCTTTAGAAAAAGGAACCTACCCGCCGGGTCCATCTTTTTGTCTACTAGAGTCCACGGTATTGTTGCGGATATCTGAGTAGATACTCCTCTGGATTTAGCGGCTACGTGGGTAGAGTGATATACCGTCGGGTAGTACCTGTTTTTTAATATTGGGAACTTGTTTTCTCTGAAGTTCGTCTCCTGTATTAATACTATGTCAGCTTTCATGTATCTCATGTCGTTTAGTAACATTCTCCTCTTTTCCGGGACGTTAAGTCCCTTTGCATTAAGGGTGACAACTTTAAGAACCCCCATGTTCGCGAGAGGGAGTAACATGTATGGGGAGAAAGAAAGGAAAGGGGGAAGAATGCAGGGGAGGAAGAGGTAAAGACCACTCTAGAGCTGCAGTGGGTGTCGTGTAGGGAAATCTCCCCGTCCACCCAATCCAGCGAGTGGTTAACTACTATTTAGCTGAAGTTTACTTCAACGCTTCCCAGAATTACCTGGGTGAAGGCGTGTTCCTAATTGGGGAAGTGTCTAGCTAGGGCCTCGGAAGGAGGGCTATGTCCTCCCCGTGCCCTCGGATCTAAATTGAAGATGTTACTCTGAGCGTGACGTATTTAGTTTCTTGTGTAGGACCTACAATTGTATCTGTAACATTATGTATGTGCATACCTTCTGGGCATCATGAGCTGAACTGTAGTTATTTCAAACAGTCAATAAACATTTTGAATTGAGCCATACACTATGCCAAGAACTAGATAACTGGTTGGCAACAAGGAATACAAAACCAAAAAGCATGCCCTTCGTGGGTGTAACGGTATTGGTAAAGCCCAGCTAACGGGCCCTAGCAAACCTCCTTGATGTGTTGTTTGCTGGTGGTGACTGCAGGCAACATTCCAACAATGCAATGACTACAAGTGGGGTCATAGGAAGCAGGAGCATTAAGCCAAGTATCCTGTGCCTAACCACTATAGTCAGAGTACCGCACAGCCTTCATCCATCTAATATACTCCTACCGTGGCTTGCATTAAGTTATCATCTGTCTTTAGCTTACAGGTGCCATAACACTTAATATCTCTGCCATTTAAGACCTCCCGTCCCCGCAGCTCCAGCCCCCCTCCCCCTCCCCCCACCCCCAAACCTCCAGCAAAGCATCCTCGTGGTTCTTCAAAACTTCCACAGATCTCTATAAGGGGATCAAAGACATAATGTTTACAGCAAAAGATCATGTATTAGAATAACGTTCCCAGTGTAGCCTCCGATGAACATCTAAACTAGTTGGGAATGTCTAGGATGTAAGCTCTTTTCTGCGATCGTTCCATCGTGAGGGTGAGGGGGAGAGAGAGGGGGGGAGACCAATCCCCGGGCAATCCAGCCGCATAGAGAACCGCCTAGGCAATGTAAGGGAGGGAGGGCGGCAGAGTGGGTGCCAGCCCACCACTTAATACCGTTCACTGCAAGATGTCTCCAAGTTTAGCGTTGACTATTGCTGTGTCCCACAGGGGCGGTCAGGGTGTATCAGGGACATCACTGGTAGGCTCAGGGTCGAGTTATTCTATGCCATGGGGGCCGGGATGTGGACAAAGACTGTCGCAGTCCAAAGTGTATGGGTCAGCTGGCGGCCTTCATACCGCATAGATAGGGCATAACACACACTGTTCAAGAGCCAACCAATTAAACAGAAAAAAGAAAAAGCAAAAACTCAGCAATAGCTGAAAAATAGCGTAGGTGTATGGTAGATACTGTTTTTATGAGCTTTTACAGTACCTTCAGGACTCACGTGCTCCATTATCTGGTCTGGCGCGGGATCTTCCCCGGGGTCTCTGTGATCGGGTGGTCGGGTTGGTTCTGCTCGTGTTTAGGCCTGATCGGCCGGTCGGTCGCGGGATCCTCAACAGCCAATTCGGGACCTGGATCGGTTCTGCCCCCATGAAGTCGAAGAGAGCCGGTAAATCTGCTGGGGTTCGTAGCGTGAAGTAGGCCCGGTCTGTGCGGAAGGTCACCGCGAGTGGGTAACCCCATCTGTACGTGCAGCCCTGCCTTCTTGCCAGCTCTAGGATGGGTTTTAGCATGGCTCGGCGCTGTAACGTGGCCCTCGATAGGTCAGGTAATATTTGAATGTGGGCTCCATCGAATTCGGTCTCCCCCTGGTCCCATGCTTTCCTAAGAAGGATCTCCTTTTGCGCAAAGCAGTGTATGCGGCATAGGACATCCCGCGGCCTGGCAGGGTTTATGGGTTTAGGTCCCAGGGTGCGGTGGATCCTGTCAATTTCTAGGTGCGTTGATGGATTGTCTAGGAGGCCCTGAAAGATCGCCGTCGCCGCTAAGTCTTCCGGACCCGTGGCCTCTGGTATTCCCCGTAGCCGCAGGTTGTTGCGGCGGCTACGGTCCTCCAATTCCTCCAGGTGGAGCTGCATGTCTTGTGCTTCAAGGAGATGGGCCTGCTGTGAGTGTTCCATTGCCTGCATCCTCTCTTCTAGGTTGGATAATCTAGATTCTCCAGAGGTAACCCGATTCTCTACTGCGTGTAGATCATCCTTTACTTCTTGGATGTCTTTTCTGTGCGCCTCCTCTATCCTGAGGATCATGGTTTCAAAGTCTGCTCTCGTGGGGAGGGCTTCCAGGTCTGCTCTTGTGGGGAGAGCCCTGAGCATACTACGGAGGTCATCCTCCAGGATGTTCTGGCTGACCGAGTGTCTCTCCATCTCCGTGAATAAGGCTGGTGTGTCCGTGAGAAGTAAAGGTGTCAGGGTTTGTGCAGGAGTAACCATCTGGGTTGCCGTGCAGGACGGAGGTATGTGGGCTCCACGTGGCGCGGCAGCTATGGCGCCGGGAGATAAGTCGGCCTGACCTCTGAAAAAGTGAGAAATCCCCGGTTGTGAGGTTCGGTGGTGGGTTCCCCGGGAAGACGATCTTGTCCTGTATCTTTTGGGGTTGCTCATACCGTGCTCACTGGAGCAAATAGCTGTTGTAAGATCCGTTTGGGCCGGGTTGGACAGGGAGCTCCTCCAGAGCACGTCTTCACTCGGCCATCGCTAAGCCACACCCCCCAATAAAGGTTTTAACCCCTTGATTGCCCCCTAGTTAACCATTTCACCAGTGATCACTGTATAACTGTTACGGGTGACGCTGGTTAGTTAGTTTATTTTTTACAGTGTCAGGGCACCTGCCGTTTATTACCTAATAAAGGTTTAGCCCCCTGATCGCCCGGCGGTCATATAAGTTAGGTTTTAGGGTCAGATAGGGTCTGCGTCGTCCCAGGCAGTGTCAGGTTAGCGCCAGTACCGCTAACACCCACGCACGCACCATACACCTCCCTTAGTGGTATAGTATCTGAACGGATCAATATCTGATCCGATCAGATCTATACTAGCGTCCCCAGCAGTTTAGGGTTCCCAAAAACGCAGTGTTAGTGGGATCAGCCCAGATACCTGCTAGCACCTGCGTTTTGCCCCTCCGCCCGGCCCAGCCCACCCAAGTGCAGTATCGATCGATCACTGTCACTTACAAAACACTAAACCCATAACTGCAGCGTTTGCAGAGTCAGGCCTGATCCCTGCGATCGCTAACAGTTTTTTTGGTAGCATTTTGGTGAACTGGCAAGCACCAGCCCCAGGCAGCATCAGGTTAGTGCCAGTAGCGCTAACACCCAAGCATGCACCGTACACCTCCCTTAGTGGTATAGTATCTAAACGGATCAATATCTGATCTGATCAGATCTATACTAGCGTCCCCAGCAGTTTAGGGTTCCCAAAAACACAGTGTTAGCAGGATCAGCCCAGATGCCTGCTAGCACCTGCGTTTTGCCCCTCCGCCCAGCCCAGCCTAGTCCACCCAAGTGCAGTATCGATCGATCACTGTCACTTACAAAACACTTAACACATAACTGCAGCATTTGCAGAGTCAGGCCTGTTCCCTGTGATCGCTAACAGTTTTTTTGGTAGCGTTTTGGTGAACTGGCAAGCACCAGCGGCCTAGTACACCCCGGTCGTAGTCAAACCAGCACTGCAGTAACACTTGGTGACGTGGCGAGTCCCATAAGTGCAGTTCAAGCTGGTGAGGAGGCAAGCACAAGTAGTGTCTCGCTGCCACAAAGAAGAAGACAAACACAGGCCCGTTGTGCCCATAGTGCCCTTCCTGCTGCATTCGCCAATCCTAATTGGGAACCCACCACTTCTGCAGCACCCGTACATTACCCATTCACATCCCCAACCAAATGCAGTCGGCTGCATGAAAGGCATTTTCTTTATGTCCTCCCGAGTACCCCTACCCAACGAACCCCCCCAAAAAAGACGTTGTGTCTGCAGCAAGCGCAGATATAGGCGTGACACCCACTATTATTGTCCCTCCTGTCCTGACAATCCTGGTCTTTGCATTGGTAAATGTTTTGAACGCTACCGTACACTAGTTGAGTATTAGCGTAGGGTACAGCATTGCACAGACTAGGCACACTTTCACAGGGTCTCCCAAGATGCCATCGCATTTTGATAGACCCGAACCTGGAATCAGTTACAGTTATAAAAGTTACAGTTACAAAAAAAGTGTAAAAAAAAAAAAAAAAACACAAAAAAATATATAAAATAAAAAAAAACAAAAATAGTTGTTGTTTTATTGTTCTCTCTCTCTCTCTCTCTCTCTCTCTCTATTGTTCTGCTCTTTTTTACTGTATTATATTCTGCAATTTTTTTTGTTATTATGTTTTATCACGTTTGCTTTTCAGGTATACAATCTTTTCCTTGTCAAAAGAAGTTTATTGAGTATACAATGTTATAAAGATACATAAAGAAAGTTTACAAGGATCTATAAAGTAAGCTCATTGTTTTACAGTAGGGTTTATATAGGTAAATATCATGAAATTTCAAATATTAAACATTGGGTTCACGTAAACATAAATTAAAGATATATATAATTTACTTAGTTACTTTTGTAGGTATTTAAGTGATTTATACCTACTATACATATTGTTTACAAGTAGAGTGTATATAGGTCAAATAAATTCTGATAATGAGCTTTAATCGTAAGGTGGAGAAAAGGAAAGAGAAAGAAGAAAAGGGGTTGAAAGGTAGAGGTTTGGTCCACAAGGTTGTCCCGCTCGTCAGTTTATTATTCTTTTTAGTTCTCTTTGAAGCCTTAGAATGGGTGTCTCTGTAAGTCATTTAATCTGTTACCATGGCAACAGGACAGAGTCATTGAAATTTGACAGGAACTGTTGTTTTATCCAAGGGTGCCAAAGTTTTTCAAATTTTGGAATTTGATTTTGATCGATGGCTACCATCTTAGCATGGGACATTGTATTATTCATTCTGTGAATTGTTTCTGCTAGTACCAATGTAGGAGATTTCCATGCCTTGGCCACTGTTTGTTTTGCAGCCGTTATTAGTTGGATCATAAGTTTGAATTGAGAGAGTGTTAACCATTCCGGTTTTAGATTAAGTAAAGTTAAATATGGATCTGGTTGTATTATCTTTTTAAATATTTTAGATGCAATCACGAAAACTTCCTTCCAGAAGGTTTGGATTACTGGGCACGTCCACCATATGTGTAAATATGTGCCTATTTCTGGACATCCTCGAAAACAAAGAGCTGAGGTATTAGGTGAATATTTTGCCACTCTAGCGGGTACAAGGTACCAGCGAGTTAGGACTTTATAATTTGTCTCTAGTGCTAAGATGTTGGGTGAAGATGACTTAGATGTGAGCCATATGTTAGACCAGTCCGTGTCTTCTAAAGTTCGTCCCAGGTCCTCCTCCCACCTCTGAACGTAAGAGGGTCTATTAAGATTTGCTACTCCATATAATTGATTATAAAGTGATGAAATTGTACCCTTAGCAAATGGATCTTTTGTACAGATTGATTCAAAAATGGATAATTGGGATAATGGTGTATCCCCCTTTAGGAATGGTGTATAGAAATTTTTGATTTGGAGATATCTAAATATCTCAGAGTTTGGTAGATCATATTTTTCTCTAAGCGATGGGAATGAAAGGAATGATTTAGATGCTATGAAGTCATTTAGTGTCTGAATGCCTGATGTTGTCCAAGCTTTAAAAGAATTTGGGTAGATCCATGCCGGATAAAAGGCCGGATTTCTGATAAAAGAAAGGAGAGGATTGTGTGGAGATTGTAACTGATATTTGGTTTTTAGTTTATCCCAGAGAGATAAGAAGTGTTTAGTTATGGGATTATGAATTTTAAAGCGGTCTTTAGGATCAAGCCATAATAAATTTGATATTAATAGAGGGTCATTTTCTGAAGCCTCTATAAATACCCATAATGGGATTTCCTGTTTTGCATGGTATTTGGACAGACTGGCCAAATGTGCTGCTCTGTAGTAGTTAGTAAAATTAGGGTATCCCAGGCCTCCTTTATTTTTGGGAAGATGTAGTGTGTGTATAGGTATACGTGGTTTAGAAGAGCCCCATATAAACGAAGTTGCTCTTTTTTGTACTATTCTCAAAAAATAGGAAGGAATTGGAATAGGGAGGACTCTGAATAGATAAAGCAATTTGGGTAGAATAGTCATTTTGATTGCATTAATTTTCCCTATCCAGGATAAAGGAAGTTGCGACCATTGTTTTATTAGATTTGTGATCTGTCTTAATACAGGAGGATAATTGGTTGAGAATAAGTCAGAATGAGATGCTGTTAAATGAATTCCAAGATATGGGATTGATTTTTCTGCCCATGTGAATGGGAGTGCAGCCCTAGCCGGGACCAATTCCATGTTTGTGAGTGAAATATTAAGCACTAGGCATTTCTTAGGATTAATCATAAGGCCGGATAGGGCTGCAAATCCATCAAGAGCTGGTATTAAGTTAGGACCAGAGACCTGTGGTGATGATAGAAAAAGTAATATATCGTCTGCAAATATACATAATTTGTGTGTAATACCTCCTACTTCAATGCCAGTTATAGTTTGGTTTGTTCTGATGTATTGGGCCATAGGTTCGAGTATAAGGGCAAATAATAAGGGAGATAATAGGCAACCCTGTCGGGTACCTCTTTCGATATTAAAGGCTTCAGATTTGTATCCAGCATATTTTATATAGGCTTTGGGTTTATTATATAATGCTTTGATCCATGTTAAAAAGTGGGGTCCAAAACCCCATTTTTGTAATGAATATTGCATATATTGCCAGGATACTGTGTCAAATGCCCTCTTAATATCGAGAGATAGAAAACATAAAGGGATTTTCCGTTTTTTAGCAATATGTGCCAATAACACTGCCCTGCGTATATTATCGCCTGCCTGTCTATTTGGCATGAAGCCTACTTGATCTCTATGTATTAATTTTCCGATAATGCTATTGAGGCGTTTTGCTATTATTTTTGCTAATAATTTAATATCGAGGTTTAACAGAGAGATAGGCCGATAATTCACACAGGAAGTATCATCAGAAAGGGGTTTTGGGATCATACAAACAATTGCCATTAGTGTTTCTTGCCGAAAAGAATGTCCATCTAGAAGTTTGTTAAAAGTTTCAGTGAGAATGGGAGAGAGTATTTCTGAGAATGTTTTATAGTATAAAGCCGAGTAGCCGTCTGGGCCTGGTCTTTTGTTAAGTTTTAGGTCTTTTATGGCGTTAGCAACTTCATCTATAGTTATAGGCTCATCCAAACTGCTTTTTTGATTCTGAGATAACTCAGGTAAGTTTATTTTTGAGAAGAAGGCTTCAGCTTCTGTAGGATTAAATTCATTGTTTGTCTTGTATAAAGTTGCGAGATGTGAGTGAAATTTATGGACTATTTTAACTGGATTACATTTTTTGATAATTTCAAACGTATTGGTTTGAAAGATTTGTTAGTTGAATTTAATGCCCGAGCCAAATATGTACCTGGTTTGTTTGTATTCATGTAGAAATTGTGTTTGGAGCGTTTGAGGGATTTATTAACTGACTCAGTGAGAAATAGATCGTATTCCAATCTAGATTTTTCCAGATGAGATTTTGTACTCTGAGATGGATTATCTTGAAATGATATGTAGGCTGCATTAAAATTGAGTTCTAGTTTTTTTGCTAGATATTTGCGTTCCCGTTTAAATAGTGCCATTTGTCTTTGTATTGTACCACGCAAGACAGGCTTATGAGCTTCCCACAGTGTTATTGGGGAGATGTCTGTTGTATTATTAATTGATATGTATTCCTTTAAAGCTTGTTCAATGGCCATCTGATGTAGTGGGTGTTTGAGCATTATGTCCGGTAAGTACCACGTTGGGTCATGCGCTTTTGGTATGGCTGAGGCTATAGTAGTGTATACTGCATTATGGTCAGACCACGGAATCGGAATTATATCTGATGCAATAATTTCTGGTATCATTCCTATTGTTAGAAAAATATGATCTATTCTGGTGAAGGTTTGATGAGGGTGCGAGAAATAAGTGAATTTCTTTTTCATTGGGTTACTTTCTCTCCATGAATCTACCAGATTGTATTTGGAAAGAAGTTGAGAAAAAGGTAATCTAGAGGTTATTTTGGATGGTGTAAAAGGTGATTTATCTAGAAATGGGAGGAGGACCTGGTTCGAATCCCCACACATTATCACTGTTCCTATTTTGTGTGTATTAATCACTTGTAATATATGTGAGAGGAATGGTGTAGGTTGTTTGTTAGGAGCGTAGTAGGAAATCACAGTGATTGCTGTATCCATTATATAACCCATGAGTATCAGGTATCTACCTTCTGGGTCTTTAATTTCTGATGATAAGGTGAATGGTGTGGATCGGTGAAATGCAATTAGAGTTCCCCTTTGCTTGGTACAGGCAGAAGCCGTGTAAATTTGTTGATAAAAAGGAGAAATATATTTTGGAGTAGAATCTTTGGTGAAGTGTGTTTCTTGGAGGCATACTATGTGAGCCTTCTTGTTATGGAAAGTACGGAAGGCTTTGGTCCTTTTTTGAGGGACATTTATTCCCTGAACATTCAGGGAAAGTATATTCAGCGGTGCCATGGCAATAGATCAAATAGTTTTGACTTACCGTATATACTCGAGTATAAGTCGTTCCGAGTATAAGTCGAGGCCCTAATTTACCAAAAAAAAAATGGGAAAAACTTATTGACCCGAGTATAAGACGAGGGTGAGAAATGCACAGCTACTGTAAGTGGAAAAGAGGGTCAAACAATGCCAATTTGCAGCATCACTGTTCCCATTTGCATGCCTCACTGTGCCCATTTGCAGCCATAGGTCTCCTGAACTTCAAACTCGGTAGTTAAGGGTTCCTAGATGCCCCCTAGCTGCAGCCAAAATTTGGGGTCTCTGAACCCAAAGGGTCCCGAAATGACATTGCTGCAGATGGACACAGTTGACCAAATTTGGGGCCCTGTATCTCGGGGCCACTTAGTGCTAGGAACCCCAAATTTGGTGTGCAAACCCAGTGGAACTAGCACCATACAATTTCCAAAGCTGGGGTTTCTAGCACCAAGTGGCCCCGAGATACAGGGCCCCAAAAATCAGTTCAGAAAATGTCAAGCACTTTTCTTCAGCAGAGAATGACATTTTCCGAACTGGTTTTGGGGCCCCATATCTCACGGCCGCTTGGTGCTAGGAACCCCATCTTTGGATATGTTATGGTACCAGTTCCACTGGGTTTGCACACCAAATTTGGGGTTCCTAGCACTAAGTGGCCCTGAGATATGGGGCCCCAAAGTCGGTTCAGAAAATGTCAAGCACTTTCCTGCAGCAGAGAATGACATTTTCCGAACCAATTTTGGGGCCCCGTATCTCAGGGCCACTTAGTGCTAGGAACTTCAGCTTTGGATATGTTATGGTACCAGTTCCACTGGGTTTGCACACCAAATTTGGGGTTCCTAGCTCTAAGTGGCCCTGAGATACGGGGCCCCAAAGTCGGTTCGGAAAATGAAATTTTTTGCTGCAGAAAAGTGCTTGACTCGAGTATAAGTCGAGGGGGGCACTTTCAGCACAAAAAAATGTGCTAAAAAATTCGACTTATACTCGAGTATATACGGTACTTTTTGTTATGCAGAGCTGACTGCGCAGATCAACCTGTGTGGACTGAAGAGATGAATAGATAGAAAAGAAACCAGTGAATTCTGGAGTAAAGAGTAAACAAAAAACATATGAGATTAAATGATACATTGTATAAATTATTTTTTGCAAGTAATCACAATTTACCCGTGAAAGAGAATAAATATCTCTCTCAGGGGAATAAGTGCCTTCGTCACACTCCCACATAATATGATTGGGAGAATGAGGAGGGCTAATGGGGGTACACGGATCTTCCGCTTACAGGAGAGAAGTGCTATGTCAAAAGACATCAAAATGATGTTTCATTAATTGGAGTGCAGAATATAGTTTTTGTTGAAATTATTTATTCCAGGGTGGTTGTATATGGTTAGTCTTGCCCTAGGCTAAATAATTCAGTTAGAAAGGTACTGTTAATAACTTTGGTATTAATGAAGAAAGTTTGAATTATTTTGGGATTTTAACCCTTTTAGAGTAAACAATTACATATTTTATTCATATGCAACTGTTTAGATATGTTAACTCATAAAATTGAGGTTGTATTGCTTCAGATTAGAATAAACAAAAACATAATTCTAGGAACTAGTTAGATAATAATATATTTGTTTTAAGAAAAGAAAAAAAAAGCTTCCATTACTTCTTGATTATTGAACATATTTGTCCTAAAAAGTAATAAATCTATTATTACCTGATAATATATAACTGAACATGAATTTCCTTATTTCACTTATATATTCTAAGGCTATATGAATCAGAAGTAATAAGAAATATAACTGGAATGTAACATGATCCCACACAGTGTGTGACTATCAGAATGCAGTTACATTCAGTTATAAATACAGGTTTTTTAAAGAGAACCATCTCTTAGTATAATAAATGAAGAGATATCAGGAATTAGGATGTCAGTCCATTGAATCTTCTTGGTCCATGGATGATGTGGCATAACGGCCTCTTTTGTGAGAATGATGATTCCCATTTTGTTCTGAAATTTTCTAGGTGCTGCCTGAAGGTGAAGATGACGCCATTCTTCTGCGTGTGGGAGAGTTGCTGCTCGTGGGTTCTGTCAGATTTAATTTTAAAAGGGTTTGTTGTAGTTCATCTGCTGATCTGCTTCTGTAAATTGTACCTTGGTAGTTAAATCTGACTGAAAAGGGGAAGCCCCATTGATACATAATGTTGTGGCGTTGCAGTTCCATTAGTTGGGGTTTCATGGATCGTCTTTTAGTAATAGTAAGTTGGGATAGGTCAGCGAAAATTTGATAATTGTGTCCTTGAAAATTAAGTTCCTTTTTTTCTCTTGCAGCAATTAGTATTTGTTCTTTCGTTCTGTAATAATGAAATTTTGTGATTATATCACGTGGGGGTCCATCTTTCTTTTTGGCTGTGAGGGCTCTGTGTACTCTGTCCAGTTCTAAACGTTCAATAGGGATATCTGGCTTTAGTTCTTGTAATAGAGCAGCCAGTAATAGTAGATTGCAGGTCTGTCACAGTTTCAGGTATTCCCCTTATGCGCAAGTTTGAACGTCTGGCTCTATTTTCGTAATCTTCGAGCTTAGTTTGAAGTATTAAATTCTCTTTTTTTAATTGTTCCAATTCTGTTATATTTTCTTGGGTTGTAATTTCAATTTCATCCATTTTTATTTCTAAGGCTGCGGTGCGGTTTCCCAGCTCTCTTATTTCTTTGGTTAGGCTTTTTGTTATTTGGTCTGAGGTTTGTTTTAAAGCCTTATGAAGCATCTTTTCAAATTGTAATAATATTTCTGGGGATACTGAGGAGGCTTGTGGAGAAGTTTGTGAGAGGATTTGTTCTGTATCTGACTCAAATGGAGAGTCTTGCTGTGACATTTTCTGTCTGTGAGAGCGCCCTGATGCTGTATCTTGTGAGGTGACTGGAGCTGCTTCAGCTGCAGTGAGTGCCTGTGAGCTCTTTGTGAGGTGATTTTTATTTCTGCCACGGTTTCCTCTCAGTACCATATTTCCTGCCCAAACTTTCACAGTTTGTTCCCTGGGGCAAAAAGGTTCAAATGGATACCTTTTGAGCCTGCAGGCTCCGCTTTGTCCTTCTCTTCTCTCCTCAGCGGTGTGGAGCTCTAACAATGCATGTCTGCTCTGCTAGGCTCCGCCTCCTGCCCCCGTCAGGTATGCAATCTTTTATACTTTACATTTTATTGTTAACCATTTTTTTGTCTTTATATACTCCATTCAGCTGCAGTGTGGATTTATTTATCTTGACAGCAACAGCGTTTGCTCCCACCATACATAAAGCCGTGACTCCAGCGCTGTCGGAGGTGATATATGCCGAAGCATGGGGGCAGCAGCGGCGGAGGAGCGATTTGCTCCTAACTTTTGGGCCGGATGCCCCCATGCTTCGGCATATATAAATGGTGCATGTATACCCATCATTAGAAGTGGGTGGATGAAGGGAGGTATTCTAATGGTGGGCATACCCACCAATCAATCTCTTTTTTGCATTCAGCCCACAGGCTGCATGAAAAAAAAAAAGATTACAATATATACCCAACAAGGACCAGCAACGTACTGATATGTTGCCGGGCTTTGAGTGGTTATACCACAATGATGCCTGCAGGTTTAGGTATCATCTTGGTATCATTCTTTTCAGCCAGCGGTCAGCTTTCATGTAAAAGCAATCCTAGTGGCTAATTAGACTCTAATCTAGACTGCTTTTACAAGCAGTGGGAGGGAATGTCCCCCCTCCCACCGTCTTCCATGTTTTTCTCTGGCTCTCCTGTCCCAACAGGGAACCTGAGAATGCAGCCGCTGATTCTGCCAGCTGACCATAGAGCTGATCAGAGACCAGAATGGCTCCAATCATCTCTATGGCCTAAGAAACCGGAAGCTACGAGCATTTCATGACTTAGATTTTTCCGGATGTAAACAGCGCCATTGGGAAAGCATTTTATCACACTGATCTTGGTGTGGTCAGATGCTTTGAGGGCAGAGGAGAGATCTAGGGTCTAATAGACGCCATTTTTTTCAAAAAAGAGTACCTGTCACTACCTATTGCTATCATATGGGATATTTACATTTTCTTACATAACAATAAAAATGATAAAAAAATGAAAGGAACAGCACCCCTGCCCCCCCCTCGCGCAAAGGCGAACGCAAGCGTTGGTCTGGCGTCAAATGTAAACAGCAATTGCACCATGCATGTGAGGTATCACCGTGAAGGTCAGATCGAGGGCAGTAATTTTAGCAGTAGATCTCCTCTGTAAATCTAAAGTGGTAACCTGTAAAGGCTTTTAAAGACTTTTAAAAATGTATGTAGTTTGTCGCAACTGCACGTTTGTGCGCAATTTTAAAGCATGTCATGTTTGGTATCCATGTACTTGGTGCTAAATGTTTGTGCACCAGGAGTATTAAATCCCCTAAAGTGACATGTGACTCACAGTTTACAAATGAGAATATAAATGACATGTGCTAAAATATAATAAATGCTATAGCACTAAATTGACAAATAGCGATATGAACAAAAAAAAAAAAAAATTCAAAATATAACAAATAAAGTCCATAAAATATTGAAGAGGATCTATAGTAGATGTGAAGATCTCTTAATCCATTCACCAAACCAATGTGTCTTTGATTCCACTCCCCTAAAGAAACACACTCACCGAATTCCAATGCCTACATTCTCATGTTAGGCTAAAGCGCATTTAAACCACATGGATAGGGTTTTAGAGCAAGCATCCAAACTCCAGCCGTGCGTCTCATATAATCTCCACATGTGAATAAAAAAAGTGTACCAATAGTGTAATACCGTAAACAAAGCTTTAATGAAAACACTAAACAGCCTTCAAGATTTAAACTCACATGGTACAAGTTAAAAGACAGCAAAAGTGACTAAGGTAAGCATTTCAAAGCCTCCAGAGCAGCGGATAAAACGGCCACGGCGGACCCAAGGTGTGCAGGCATAAGGTTGAATCTCACCCCTCCCTTGGTCCTGGATCTAAAACTGCTTGTCAACTTGCTGGTGTGTCAAGCAACGTCCTTCCTCAATGATGTTGATTGCCGTACAGCCACGCCCCCGACATGTTTCGTCACAAGTCCTTTACATTTTTTCATGTAAACAAATAGTGTCAGAAAGGGCTTGGTCTTCAAGTGGTTAGAAGAGAGGGTGATGTGTGACATAAGCTTCTAAATCTTGTGCATAAAATGCCAGGACAGTTCAAAACCCCCCAAATTACCCCATTTTGGAAAGTAGACACCCCAAGCTATTTGCTGAGAGGCATGTCGAGTCCATGGAATATTTTATATTGTGACACAAGTTGCGGGAAAAAGACAATTTTTTTTTTTTTGCACAAAGTGCTCAAACATGTCATGGGAATATGTTAAATTACACCCCCAAAATACATTCTGTTGCTTCTCCTGAGTACGGGGATACCACATGTGTGAGACTTTTTGGGAGCCTAGCCGCATACGGAACCCCAAAAACCAAGCACCGCCTTCAGGGTTTCTAAGGGTGTAAGTTTTTGATTTCACTCCTCACTGTCTATCACAGTTACGGAGGCCATGGAATGCCCAGATGGCCAACTCCTCCCCCTCCAAATGACCCCATTTTGGAAAGTAGACACCCCAAGCTATTTGCTGAGAGGTATGGTGAGTATTTTACAGACTTCGCTTGTTTTAAAAAAGTTTTGAAAATTGAAAAAAGAACAAAAAATACATTTTTCTTTAATTTTCTTCATTTTCAAAAACAAATGAGAGCTGCAAAATACTCACCATGCCTCTCAGCAAATAGCTTGGGGTGTCTACTTTCCAAAATGGGGTCATTTGGGGGGGTTTTGTGCCATCTTGACATTTTATGGCCTTCGAAACTGTGATAGGTAGTGAGGAGTGAAATCAAAAATTTACGCCCTTAGAAATCATGAAGGCGGTGTTTGGGTTTCAGGGCCCTTATACGCAGCTAGGCTCCCAAAAAGTCCCACACATGTGATATCCCCATACTCAGGAAAAGCAGCAGAATGCATTTTGGAGTGTAATTCCACATATTCCCATGGCATGTTTGAGCAATATATTATTTAGTGACAACTTTGTGCAAAAAAAAGTTTGTCATTTTCCCGCAACTTGTGGCAAAATACAAAATATTCCATGGACTCAACATGCCTCTCAGCAAATAGCTTGGGGTTTCTACTTTCCAAAATGGGGTCATTTGGGGGGGGTTGAACTGTCCTGGCATTTTATGGCCTTCAAAACTGTGATAGGTAGTGAGGAGTGAAATAAAAAATTTACGCCCTTAGAAATCCTGAAGGCGGTGCTTAGTTTTCGGGGCCCCGTACGTGGTTAGGCTCCCAAAAAGTCCCACACAAGTGGTATCCCCATACTTAGGAGAAGCAGCTAAATGTATTTTGGGGTGCAATTCCACATATGCCCATGGCCTGTGTGAGCAATATATCATTTAGTGACAACTTTTTGTAAAAAAATTTTTTTTTGTCATTATTCAATCACTTGGGACAAAAAAATGAATATTCAATGGGCTCAACATGCCTCTCAGCAATTTCCTTGGGGTGTCTCCTTTCCAAAATGGGGTAATTTGGGGGGGGGGGTTGTACTGCCCTGCCATTTTAGCACCTCAAGAAATGAGATAGGCAGTCAAAAACTAAAAGCTGTGTAAATTCCAGAAAATGTACCCTAGTTTTTAGACGCTATAACATTTGCGCAAACCAATAAATATATGCTTATTAACATTTTTTTTACTAAAGACAGGTGGCTGAATACATTTTGGACTAAATGTATGACTACAATTGAGTTTATTGTTTTTTTTTATAACAAAAAGTAGAAAATATCATTTTTTTTCAAAATTTTCGGTCTTTTTCCATTTATAGCGCAAAAAATAAAAACCGCAGAGGTGATCAAATACCATCAAAAGAGGAGGATTTGCGCCAACTGTCGGGCGGCTTGTTCTGCTCTGGCAGATGGTCTTCTCCCCTGTTCACCCGCCCACGTGACGTTGGTGGTTACATATTGGCGGCACCTGAGTACTTACACTCCCCTTAGTTGGACATACACTCCCTGTTAAAATATTCTTTAGCGGTGGCCATTAGGTGTCATTTGGTCTCTTGGAAATCACATGGGAATCACAGTACCACTACGCTACCATTAACCTTTGCAAATTGACTTCCCCTCTTCTTACTCCTAATTAAGTAATATCACCATTGCTATACCATTTGGTTTTACTTTGGTATTAACACATCTTTATTCATAATAATAACTAATCTGCTATATTCACGTATTATTTCATAGTCACCTTCAGTATTCTTATTCGTACAGGTTATGATTATGTGGTTATGTCACGTTACAAGCTTCCCAGAAACACCTATTCCCCCCTGGGGTTTCTACCAGCTGCCCTTCTGGGTACCGCCTCAGCTCCGGGGATTGATGATATATACCCCTGGCAGGTTCTGACCCTTGGTGTGCCCCCCACCCATCTACACAGGTCCTTTGTAAGTAACTTATTATGGTCCAAGTTACCATCATTATTCTAAGATTAAATTCTACTTTTTCTTGCCTGCCCTCTGGTTAGCCCCTGAAATTTTCCTATACATTTTTTATAGATAGCTACACTGCATCTGCTCCCGAAGATTGGAAATATCCATGAAACACGTTGAGCCTTTAGATGCCATTCACACTAATAACCCTTTCATACATTTATTATAACATGCCGTTTGGACCCCATCAACTGTTACTATGCTATTGTGAAGACACGCAACATTGAGTCTGAGTCTGTTATTTATTCACCACTGCGATTACATTATGTTGCTATGTTGCTATGCTACATTGCTACTGTGGATTATTTTGTGAAATGTGTGTTTATATGTCTTATTATATCATTCTGTATGCATTTTGGTAGTATGCAGGCTATTTGGTCACCAGTATAGTCTATTCACCAGACATTATTATTATTATTATGGTGCAGTCACATGCAACAAGCAGTCTGATGTTTTTTATTATGGTACCATTATGACTACATTATACTGCTATGCCATCATGCTGTTTTATTAATATGTATTTTATTATGAAATAAAGTTTCCCTGATTTACTATATTCTACAATATACAATTTGTTACTATGCAAATGATGTGGTAGCAGATATGGTGTATCCATCAGATATCATCATTAGTACTATGTTGTGTTACCTTCCCAGCTGCATGCCTCATATAAAGTCCCAAACCTTTTTTCCCTTTTTTTATCTACATATCGGGGATGGAGGTACATTCCTTATTTAATGTCCTCATATAAAGTCCCACCTAGTTCGTTCGTTTTTCTTTTTCTCAAAATATCGGGGATGGAGACATGCATGCTTTTTTACTTATATTACATATAATGGTGGTATCCAATGTCAGCACTATTTAGGCATGTACATGTTTTTACTATGCTTGATTAGTTATACGGTGGATAGAATTATATGTCTTCCATCATACTTCTTATCATTTTGGCATTTTCTACTAGTAGCATCTATACGATTCACAACATTTCTTGCTATATTTTTTTTTGGGGGGGGGCTCTCCTCAGGGACAGGCATTTAGTTATGGCAATTGTTATTACTTATAGCCTTGCTTTGTTTCTACACCTTTTGCTGACAGAACCCTGTAGAGGGTGTGTGGTTGGCCTTTGGGCTGCTTTACTTGCTGGGGATCTCAATCCCGGGAGTTGCGATGCGCACGGGGAGCCCTCCCCTTCCCATCTTCGTCCTTGTGAAGTGAGGGTTCGGGCAGATGTCCCATTGCGCATCGACTCCATGTTCCCAGTGTCTCACGTGTGACGTTGACCTCGACGTCATCACGTCGACACTGTGCGTTGTGCGTCTAGGCGTCTATGAGGAGAATTCGCGGCAACTGTCGAGCGGCTTGTTCTGCTCTGGCAGCTGGTCTTCTCCTCCGTTCAGCCGCCCATGTGACATTGGCAGTTACCTATTGGCAGCACCTGAGTACTTATACTCCCCTTAGTTGGACATACACTCCCTGTTAAAAAATTCTTTAGCAGTGGCCATTAGGTGTCATTTGGTCTCTTGGAAATCACATGGGAATCACAGGTAATACCACGGCTACTTTCTGCCCTCGTTTTTGTTGCTACACTTCCCTTTTGGTTTAGGCATATACACTGGAGCCTTACTTCATTTCCACATTCCCCCCGTTTGGCCACTATGCTACCATTAACCTTTGCAAATTTACTTCCCCTCTTCTTACTCCTAATTAAGTAATATCACCATTGCTATACCATTTGGTTTTACTTTGGTATTAACACATCTTTATTCATAATAATAACTAATCTGCTATAGTCACATATTATTTCATAGTCACCTTCAGTATTCTTATTCTTACAGGTTATGATTATGTGGTTATGTCACGTTACAAGCTTACCAGAAACACCTATTCCCCCCTGGGGTTTCTACCAGCTGCCTTTCTGGGTACCTCCTCAGCTCCCGGGATTGATGATATATACCCCTGGCAGGTTCTGACCCTTGGTGTGCCCCCCACCCATCTACACAGGTCTTTTGTAAGTAACTTATTATGGTCCAAGTTACCATCATTATTCTAAGATTAAATTCTACTTTTTCTTGCCTGCCCTCTGCTTAGCCCCTGAAATTTTCCTATACATTTTTTATAGATAGCTACACTGCATCTGCTCCTGAAGATTGAAAATATACATGAAACGCGTCGAGCCTTTAGATGCCATTCACACTAATAACCTTTTCATACATTTATTATAACATGCCGTTTGGACCCCGCCAACTGTTACTATGCTATTGTGAAGACACGCAACATTGAGTCTGAGTCTGTTATTTATTCACCACTGCGATTACATTATGTTGCTATGCTACATTGCTACTGTGGATTATTTTGTGAAATGTGTGTTCATATGTCTTATTATATCATTCTGTATGCATTTTGGTAGTATGCAGGCTATTTGGTCACCAGTATAGTCTAATCACCAGACATTATTATTATTATTATTATTATTATTATTATTATGGTGCAGTCACATGCAACAAACAGTCTGATGTTTTTTATTATGGTACCATTATGACTACATTATACCGTTATGCCATCATGCTGTTTTATTAACATGTATTTTATTATGAAATAAAGTTTCCTTGATTTACTATATTGTACCATATACAATTTGTTACTATGCAAATGATGTGGTCGCAGATATGGTGTATCCATCAGATATTATCGATAGTACTATGTTGTGTTACCTTCCCAGCTGCATGCCTCATATAAAGCCCCAAACCCTTTTTCCCTTTTTTTATCTACATATCGGGGATGGAGATACATTCCTTTTTTTTTTTTTTTTTTCAAATAACAGTTTTTATTATTATTCGTGTTAGCGATACAGAATAAAGGAACATAGAAAATCGCAAATATTATTTAGCATATCCATCTGTGATGTCAAACGTATATTTAAGAGAAGAAGGATATTGAAGTTATGCTAAATTTCAGTGGTATGTTAACATTTAACTTTTAGCAGTTCCTTTGGTAGATAAGAAATGTTAATTCAGTTACGTAGTTGTAAATCAATGTCTGTGACTGAAGAAGTCATAAGAGCCTGTAGTATAGGGGGATAGAAGGGGGTAAGGAGAAGGAAAAGAAAGGGGATAAAAGAGGAAATAAGCCATCTGGGTAGGGTTATTACCTGGTCATGGTGGGTCCTCCCGGAGATGCCACAGCTCCCAGACCCTGTTATGTGCCTCCAATCTGTCTTGTATTCTAGCCGTCATTTTCTCCATCAGTTCAACATCTTTAATTCTAGAGTAAAGATCTTCAGCAGAGGTTGGAGTACGGCGTTTCCAGTTTAGGGCTATGTGAGTACAAGCCGTACTAGTTTCTTATACGGTCTATGGAGCTTTAGTGGTGATAATCCTAATAGGAAGAACTTTGGGGACGCTTGAACTTGCATTTCCAGAAGGTGGGATAGTAGGCGTTGGACCATTTCCCAATATGGGGTAAGTATTGGGCAATTCCAGTAGATATGTATGAAGGTGCCTTTTGCTCCCTGGCATCGCCAGCACTTATCTGAGCTAGTAGGGAAAATTGTATGGAGCACATCTGGGGTCATGTACCAGAAGAAAAGAATTTTATATGAATTTTCTTTATAAAGTGCACACATTGAACTCTTTGCTGTCTGGGTCCATATCGCCTGCCATTGTGCCAATGGGAGTTCCTTATTAAGGACTTTCTCCCATTTAATCATATAAGAATGTTTGCCTTGCTCTTCTAGGGAGATGGCATTTAGAATCTTATAGATTCCCGATATGAGACCTTTCTGTGCGTTACCTGCTAAGATTATAGTTTGAAACGGGGATGGGGGAGAGAATTGCAAGTTCAGGGTTATAGTTAATGCATAATGTCGAATTTGTAGGTACCCATAGAATGCCTGTTTCGGCAATTCGTGTTTGGTCTGTAAATCAGAAAAAGACAGTAATTTGCGAGTTCTGGGGTCCACTATACTCCCGAAATGGAATAAATTCCTAGAGGACCAGGGGTGTGACATCTGGTATGTGAGGCTATCTGGCACTTTAGGGTTACAGACAAAAGAGGTCAGTGGCGATTTTTCCAAGGTCAGTTTGTGGGGCTGAGCCAGTGTACGCCAAGTCCGCCGTAGCAGGGACATGGGGCCCAGCAGACGGTCGGGGGCTACTTCCGCATTTGCACTCCATAGAAGATTATTCGGGTATATTGGAGCTAGCCATAGCTTTTCAATTTCTGTCCATTTATTATATGATTTTTGAGTAAACCATGAAGCCACAGCTCTCAATTGTGCAGCTTGATAATATTTGATGATATCAGGGAAAGCGAGGCCCCCCTCACCACGTGACGCCATCAATACCGATCTCGGTATCCTATGCCTTTTATACTTCCATACAAAATGGAGTAGGTCTGACTGAAGCTTTTTCAGGTGTTTGAGTGGTATGGGTATGGGGAGTGTTTGGAAAAGATATAGGAGCTTCGGGAGAATGGTCATTTTAATAGAAGCGATACGTCCTAGAAGGGAGATATGATGTTTTTTCCACTGAAGTAGTAGAGATCTAATTGAGCAGAAAAGGGGGGGAGTTTTCCTGGTATAAGGTATTACATTTTGGGGTAATATAGGTTCCCAAATACTTCAGGGCAGTCGTTTTCCAATTATAATGAAAGTTGGATTTTAAAAGTGCAACCTCAGCTTCAGGGATATTAATGGGTAATGCTTCTGTTTTTGAGGCATTGATTTTATATCCCGAGAGAGCGCGGAAACGGTCTAATTCCGCATGTAGAATCGGGAGGGTAATATGGGGTCGAGTTAGTGTAAGAATAATGTCGTCGGCAAAGAGGGAGATTTTAAACTCCTTGTCTCTAACCGCTATCCCCCGTATATCCAGGTTGTTCTGGATAGAGGCGGCCAGGGGCTCCACACAAAGCGCAAATAACAAGGGCGACAGTGGGCACCCCTGTCTGGTACCATTCGTTACTGAGAAGGGTGTGGAAAGTGCAAAGGGGGTCCTGACCTGAGAGGAGGGGTTGGAGTAGAGATGTTTGATTGCCAGCAAAAAGGGTCCCTGAAAGCCCATGTGGCTCAACGTGGCGAACAGGAAGGGCCACCCCAAGCGGTCAAAAGCCTTCTCGGCATCTAGACCAAGCAGCAGTGACGCGGAGCCCTCCCTGTTCGCCACATCCACCAAGTCGATCACCCTTCTGGTATTGTCACTTGCTTGCCGTAATGGGACAAACCCCACCTGGTCTTTGTGGACCAGTGACGGGAGGATCATGTTCAGGCGATTGGAGAGAAGTTTAGTGAAAATTTTTAGGTCAGAATTCAGTAATGCGATGGGTCAATAGTTGGCGCAAAGGGAAGGGTCCTTATCTGGTTTGGGAATTAGGGTGATAAAGGATTGCTGCATTTCTAGGGGAATGAGAGTATCTTGAAGAAAGGCATTAAACAGTTTGCGTATATGGGGAAGCAAAAGAGGGAGAAATGTTTTATAATATTCATAGGGGAAACCATCTGGGCCTGGGGCTTTGTGAGATGGTAGGGATTTGATAGTCAATTCTATTTCCTCATCAGTAATCTGCGCGTTAAGCGACAACAGATCAGATGGTTGGAGATGGGGAATACCACTTTGTTCCAGATAATATCGCATAGTTTGGGTCAAGTCCGGAGAGGGAGGATTACTGGGTATGTCAGGGTTGTTGTAAAGGTCTTTGTAGAAGTCTGCGAAGGTACGGGCAATTTCCGCGGGGTGGTATATCAGCTGTCCCGATTTGTTTTTAATCTGATTCGGGGATAGCGTGTGCGATCGTTCGCGTAATTTGTTGGCTAAGATGGAGTGTGCCTTATTTCCTTTGTCATAGAACATTTGTTTCAATCTAGTTAAAGCCTTTTCTACGCGGCCTAGGGCCAGGTCTCTAAGGGTTGTACGAAGATTAGTTATTTTTTTAAGAAGCGGTATTGTGGGGTTGGTTTGGAGCTTGTGTTCGAGTGCTCGAAGTTCTCGTTCCGCATTCACTTTTGCCGCTGAAGCATCCTTTTTTAGCGCTGGTGATAGCGCCATACATTTACCCCGAAGAACCGCCTTATGGGCTTCCCAGAGCGTGGTAAGTGAAACTTCCTGGTTGTTGTTCTCTAAAAAATAGAGTTTAAGAGTAGAGTTTAATTCTACTTGGGTAGGTTGGTGTTGGAGGAGGAATGTATTCAGCCTCCAGTTATAAGGTCTACGAATGGGGGTGCCTAAGTCCAGTGTGAGTAAGATAGGGGCATGGTCCGACCATGAGATCGGGAGTATTTGAGCCGTGCGTGTAAGCTTGAGAGTATGATTATTGACAAAAAAGTAATCTATGCGGGAGTGGGTACGGTGGGGGGCCGAATAAAATGTATACTGCCGATCGCATGGACGGAGAGCCCTCCACGCATCAAAGAGCGCATATCGTCTAGAGATTTGTCTGAATAGTCTCGAGTCCCTAAGGACCCTAGGTGAGGAAGCCTGGGGGCCCACCGTCTGACGATCCGCAGTAGCTGATTGAGATTGAAATCGCCCCCCACTATGAGGACCTTAGGAGTAGATCTAAAAATACGGGCATATACCCTGGATAAGAAGCTGTGTTGTTTAGTATTTGGGGCATATAGTGCTTATAGTATAATTTCTTGTGTTTGCCACAATCCTTGTAATATAATAAAATGGCCATGAGGATCGCAATGCTGGGCCACTCAAGTGAAGGGAGCTCCCCGCTTAATAAGTATGGCCACTCCAGCCTTTTTATGATCTGGGGATAGTATCTGGAGGCCAATGCGAATGAGCCCCCTTTATCATAGTGGGTCTCCTGGACCATAATAATATCAGCTCCTGACCGTCTGAACTCCCTCAGTGCCAGATGTCTTTTTCTGTTGGAGTTTGGTCCATGTACATTTAGTGATAGGATCTTACCCATGGTAGTGGGTATGGTTGTGGGGGTATACGCTTACCTGATGGCAACGTGCTAGATTTCGAGATCCTAGGTTCAGGGCAGGCACTCTCCAGGAGGAGACCAGGAATTTTTGTGCATATTGCTATGCATGTTTGGTGATGGCTAGAGGGGAGAAGAAAGAGGAAGGACTGGGAGATAGAGAGGAGTACAGTTAATACACAATGATAGTAATAAACAAACATTACTATTAAACCTTAAAAGGCCAACAGGCCAAGGTCAGGACGGATTCCCGCGCAGCCCTCCACCCCCACCCCAACTGGGATGGACGGAGAGGGACAGACGGGAGCCCGTAACCAGTTAGGGATAACAAGTGAGCTGTACATAGCCTGAAACTATGTACTAATAGCTAACTAAGGGGGGGTGATAGGTGATGGATTCCATGCCTACACTCCCAGAGCTCATCCGAAACATGCCCTTTGTAGTGAGCTAAAATTTGGCGTAGGGGCAATCTGGGGGACTCTAAGCTAGAATTATATTAGACTAAATATGGTCTGGGCTGGTATATTTACTGAGCCTAATGCCGCGTACACACGAGCGGACTTTACGGCAGACTTTGCCCGGCGGACGGGATTTGGTCGGACAATTCGATCGTGTGTGGGCTCCATCGGACTTTATTTTCTCAAAAGTTGGACGGACTTAGATTTGAAACATGTTTTAAATTAATCCATCGAAATTGAGTCCGGTCGAAAAGTCCGCCGCCTGTATGCTAGTTCGATGGACATAAAGCCACATTAGGGCAGCTATTGGCTACTGGCTATGAACTTCCTTGTTTTAGTCCGGTCGTACGTCATCACGTAGGAATTCGACGGACTTTGGTGGATTGTGTGTAGGCAAGTCCGTTCATTCAGAAAGTCCATCGTAAAGTACGTCGAAAAGTCCGCCGGGCAAAGTCTGCCGTATGTACGCGGCATAAGTGCTCAAGTCCTGTAGTTGCTTGAGATCGCAGTAATTGCGGTTCAGCGGTTCTTGTGCTTGGCAGGCTTGCGTTGTGCATCAGAGTTCCGGGGGCCGATTGGAGGTAGGCACTCTCTGCCAAATTGTAGGTGGTGGTGGTGGTGTAGCAACTATATCCCAATCTGGCAGTTGTGGAGCCGGTATTTCCAGGATGTCGCAAAATGTACGAAGGTCTTCTGGATACCTCAGTATAGCAGATTTGCCTTGTTGTTTCGCGGTGAGGCTAAAAGGAAAGCCCCAGCGATAGGTGATGGCTTCTTTCTGCAGTATGTGTAGTAGAGGTTGGAGGAGTCTGCGTTTTTGCAGGGTGATCCATGAAAGGTCAGGATATAGTTGCATCTGGAGTCATCAAAAGTCACTTTACGTGCCAAGCGTGCCTGCTTCATAATTTCTTCTTTGAGAGGATAGGAGCTAATTCTCCATATGATGTCTCTCGGTTTGGGGGTAGCTCCTTTGGGACGAAGTGCCCGATGGGCTCTGTCCATCTCTATGCATTTTGTAGGCGGCTCCCCGATTAGATTGTTAAAGACGGATTGCAGAGTTGTTTGCAGGTCCTCGGCTCCCTCTGTTTCCGGGATGCCTCTCACGCGAATGTTGATACGGCGCCCCCTATTGTCCAGATCTTCTACATGCCTTTGCATGTCTCTAAGCATTACTCTATGGTCTACCCCCTGGAGTTGTGTTCTATGGACCGCCAATTTGGTTTCCTGGATTTCCTCTTCAGTCATCTCCACTCTATCTGCCAAGTGTTTGAGACCCGTCTGGAGTACTTGGATTTCTGTGCGACAGGTGGATTTCACATCCTCAATTAATTGTCTAAAATCCTCTTTTGTGGGTATGGCTTGCAAATATGTGTGCCATTGAGGAGGCATAGGTGGATCTCGTGTAGTACCGTAGTGCTGATGGGGTGAGGATGGGCCAAGCGGTGGGATGCGTGGGCTTCAAACGCCGGCCTCAGGGTATAGTTGTGCTCCAGTTGCTGGGGAGTCCCATGGGTCTGACCATGTCCCAGTTAGTGGTTGCTGGGGAGATCTTGCAGAGCATGCCCCCGCTGGGAGAGAGATCAGAGTACCTGCCTTCTGTGCATAAGAGGGTATGGAGGCTGAGGGTGGCCTGGAGGCACTGGGGTCTCTGGAGCGAGACAGTCTCTGTGCTTTGGGAGGAGGGGATGTGACAGTCATGGCCCAGGATCCCTCCTGTATCCCCTCAGGGGTCTGATATGCTCTAGCATGGGGACCTGCAGGGCTTGGCAGAGGTGGATAGTCCTGGGAGAGATCCGAGGAGGCCGGGGATGCAGGATCCAGGCTCTGTAATTGAGGGTCCGAGGCCGTTCTCAGCAGTCTCAGAAATGCTGCTGAACACTGTGTGTAGTGCGGGGTGGGGATGGGCCGCATGGCTGACGGCGACCCACGTGGCTGTTCAGTCTGGGAGTCTGAGTGATGGGAAGGACTCACCGCTCCAGTGTGTCGGATGGTCTCCTGGGGGATCGCTACTTCCAGCGGGGGGCCTTCAGAGGTCTGGTGCTGGGCAGGAGCAGGCTGTGGAGTCTGACAGGAGCTCCGATGTGTAGGCGCAGAGACATGTCGGGCTGGATAAAGAAAGAGCGGAGATCTGTGGAAGCACCCGGAGGGGGTTGAGATGATCCCCTTGGTTTAGAGGAGCGGGTGGTTCTTGATTTGCCCATAAAGATGAAGTTAATCATCCCTAAGAATGCCTTTCATGCTGCAGGCTCAGAGAGCAGGGAGATCAGGCTTCCATCTAGCTCGGCTTCCGGTGATACATTCCTTATTTAATGTCCTCATATAAAGTCCCACCTAGTTAGTTCGTTTTTCTTTTTCTCAAAATATCGGGGATGGAGACATGCATGCTATTTTACTTATATTACATATAATGGTGGTATCCAATGTCAGCACTATTTAGGCACGTACATGTTTTTACTATGGTTGATTAGTTATGCCGTGGATAGAATTATATGTCTTCCATCATACTTTTTATCATTTTGGCATTTTGTACTAGTAGCATCTATACGATTCACAACATTTCTTGCTATTTTTTTTTTGGGGGGGCTCTCCTCAGGGTCAGGCATTTAGTTATGGCAATTGTTATTACTTATAGCCTTGCTTAGTTTCTACACCTTTTGCTGACAGAACCCTGTAGAGGGGGTGTGGTTGGCCTTTGGGCTGCTTTACTTGCCAGGGATCTCAATCCCGGGAGTTGCGATGCGCATGGGGAGCCATCCCCTTCCCCACTTCATTCTTGTGATGCGAGGGTTCAGGCGGATGTCCCATTGCGCATCGACGCCACGTTGCCGGTGTCTCACGTCTGACGTCGACCTCATCACGTCGACACTGTGCGTTGTATGTCTAGGCGTCTATGAGGAGAATTTGCGCCAACTGTCGGGCCGCTTGTTCTGCTCTGGCAGCTGGTCTTCTCCTCCATTCAGCCGCCCACGTGACGTTGGCGGTTACCTATTGGCGGCACCTGAGTACTTATACTCCCCTTAGTTGGACATACACTCCCTGTTAAAAAATTCTTTAGCGGTGGCCATTAGGTGTCATTTGGTCTCTTCAAAATCACATGGGAATAACAGGTAATACCACGGCTACTTTCTGCCCTCGTTTTTGTTGTTACACTTCCCTTTTGGTTTAGGCATATACACTGGAGCCTTACTTCATTTCCACATTCCCCCCAATTGGCCACTACGCTACCATTAACCTTTGCAAATTTACTTCCCCTCTTCTTACTCCTAATTAGGTAATATCACCATTGCTATACCATTTGGTTTTACTTTGGTATCAACACATCTTTATTCATAATGATAACTAATCTGCTATATTCACATATTATTTCATAATCACCTTCAGTATTCTTGTTCTTACAGGTTATGATTATGTGGTTATGTCACGTTACAAGCTTCCCAGAAACACCTATTCCCCCCTGGGGTCTCTACCAGCTGCCCTTCTGGGTACCGCCTCAGCTCCCGGGATTGATGATATATACCCCTGGCAGGTTCTGACCCTTGGTGTGCCCCCCACCCATCTACACAGGTCCTTTGTAAGTAACTTATTATGGTCCAAGTTACCATCATTATTCTAAGATTAAATTCTACTTTTTCTTGCCGGCCCTCTGGTTAGCCCCTGAAATTTTCCTATACATTTTTTTATAGATAGCTACACTGCATCTGCTCCTGAAGATTGGAAATATCCATTAAACGCGTCGAGCCTTTAGATGCCATTCACACTAATAACCTTTTCATACATTTATCATAACATGCCGTTTGGACCCCGCCAACTGTTACTATGCTATTGTGAAGACACGCAACAATGAGTCTGAGTCTGTTATTTATTCACCACTGCGATTACATTATGTTGCTATGTTGCTATGCTACATTGCTACTGTGGATTATTTTGTGAAATGTGTGTTCATATGTCTTATTATATCATTCTGTATGCATTTTGGTAGTATGCAGTCTATTTGGTCACCAGTATTGTCTATTCACCAGACATTATTATTATTATGGTGCAGTCACATGCAACAAACAGTCTGATGTTTTTTATTATGGTACCGTTATGACTACATTATACTGCTATGTCATCATGCTGTTTTACCAATATGTATTTTATTATGAAATAAAGTTTCCCTGATTTACTATATTCTACCATACACAATTTGTTACTATGCAAATGATGTGGTCGCAGATATGGTGTATCCATCAGATTTTCTCATTAGTACTATGTTGTGTTACCTTCCCAGCTGCATGCCTCATATAAAGTCCCTACTTAAAAAAAGTAAGTACTTGTTGTGTGTTCCTATTGAGATACTTAACTTGCATTCTGATCCATATGCTTTTCGTTTATACAGCATCATTTGTAAAGACCGTTCTTTTGGAACTACATATGATAATAACAAAATGACGTTTGTTTTGCAAGAAATACGATGGTACAGGGTTGGACATACATTTAGGTCTTGATAATTTGTCGTATTCCAAACATTTTGGGATGTTGTGTAGATGTGTTTGGAACTAGAATGCTTATTGAAAAATGATTCAGTATAATGTAAGGACAGGACACAGCAGCTGTTTCCACATCTGGAATCACGAGCACTAGTGTACTATGTGACACCAGAGAACGTTTTTGAGGGTAATACAAACAGGGGCTCCAGGGGATACTTGAGGTGTCTGCATCTGTGAAACTTGCATCAAAATGTGTATTGTTTTGCATTTTAGTTCAGAGTGAATTTGAATCCTGCCTTCAAAAATATTTTTTGAACAAACTGACAATTGTCCACAACTTCAAAGCAAGGTTTCATATTCCTATCTCAGGACTGAAATATCACTGTGTTTTAAGTATAGCTTTTGTTTCATTCTCATAAGGGAGAAAAGACTCAGACAACAGTCTGAGGATCCCAGGACCCCCCAAGTCACCAGCCTGAAGCAGGAATTACCCCAAGCCCCAGTCCAAGACCACGCCCACCCGACGATCTTGAGGAAGGAGAGGTGGAGGAAGTGTGCGAGATTTGCACCCCACCAAGTGATTAACTGACACCCCAGCTTAAGGTAATCTATTTAGGCGTGCATATTTTTAAAATCATTTTTCTTCACAAATTTTAGGTGATGTTCTGGTTGTGGAAGGCCAAGCGGTAGAGCCATTTAGCACAGACAGTGCACAAAGACTGATTGGGCAGATAATGGTGTGGAATGGCCAAACTGATCGAATGCGAGAACAAATTGACAGCATGAGAAAATCGGCTGGACAACATGCAACAGGAAATGAAGAACATGATTGATGTTTTGGGCAGAATCTAATCACTTTTTGCCTAAATACATCAATCATGTTCTTCATTTCATTGTAAAATTTTACCTTTTAAAAATTTTTTAAGTTGTGAAATAGTAATATCAAAAGTTAGCAGATGCACACGGTGTGACATCATGTGCTATCTTCCATCAGGGGATATCAATGTACTTATTTTGTGTTTGCAACCCCTTCCTCATAATAATGTTAGTTTGTGATAGGAAAAAAGGGATTGCACACAAAAAACATGTCCATTGCTCCCCTATGATGGGAGATAGCACATGTTGATTTGAACCATTTGTACTCCCAATTTGTGTGCATCTGCTAAATTTTGGTTTTACATGGGTGACATCACCAGCACCGTTTTTGACATGTTGAACTTTGTAAGTTCCTGTTATTTTTTTGTATTATGTTTTAAAAAACCCTGTTGTCAAGTATAAATTTGTGAACAAGAAATATTTTTGAGAAATATGCCTAAAATAACACAAAAAAACATATATTGTTCAAAAAACAAAAAAACATAAACACGTTTAAAAAAAATGCACCTTTCAATGAGCGCACAGTAAAGTGTTTTTACTACTGCAATGTGTGTGGCTTATTATTTATCAATAACAGTTTCTTAATTTTTTGGGTGTTTACAGTGACAAAGGGCCTTATTAACTAAAGGGAAATGCACTTGCCACTACAAGTGCACTAGGAGACAGCCAAAACTAAAATGCAAACAAGAATAAAAACAAGAGATTTTATCCAAAATAATTTTTGTTTATTTAGTAAAAGGTTAAAGTTGTTCTTGCATTGCAATGGCCCCCAGACCATTAAAATAATTGACATATATCTGTCCCGCACTTGACGGGTGGTTTGGGGGGATAAGCCAGTACGGCCAGTATCCAGGCCTGTGAGTGGAGCTTCGTCACTAAGTCTGGCCTCAGGCCCAACAGAGGTAATATATGTTGCAGAATGTCTTCTCAAAAAATTATGGAGAATGCAGCAAGCCATTATCACATGATTTATTTTATATTCTGCCAGATTTGTGGCCGAGACTATTCTTGCTCTGGCCAGCCGGTAATTAAATACCCTCCTCTCAGGGGTGAGGAACCTTTGGGGGAATGGCTTCATCAAGTGCTCGCCAAGAGCAAATGCTTCATCAGCACTGAAAACTGAGGGGAGTCCATCAACGTTCTGGTCATCAGGTGGCAATCCCAGGCCACCAGCCTGGAGACGCTGGCACAACTTGGTCTGTGCAAAGACTCCTCTGTCCGACATCCGGCCGTTCTTCCCCACATCCACGAACAGAAAATCCAATTGTGCCGAGACCACCGCCATCAATACTAAACTATGAAACCCCTTGTAGTTAAAGTAGTAAGACCCTGAATGGGGTGGTGGCACAATGCGGATATGCTTCCCATCAATCGCCCCGACACAGTTGGGAAAGTCCCAATGGTCAGCGAACTGGGAGGCCACAGTCTGCCATTCCTGTATGTTGGAAGGAAACTTTGGAGTCAAACAAGAAAAAAAAAAGATATAAGTACTTTTAAGCATAACTTTGCTAGCAGATTACACAAAAACATTCTTGAACAACAGCAGTCGAACATTTTTAAAATGTGTTATTTATAAAAAACAAAAACATAAGGCCCACTTATAAGATTACTCACCCCCTCTGATGCACCATTGATCAATTTGTATGTGGGGGGAGGGGTTCTAATTTAGTAGAAGACCACACCTGACATTTGGCTCGAGAACGAGTACATCCATGCACCATGGCTTTAAAACGGTCGGCTGGTTAAACAAACTTAGAACAAACGCACTAAAGAACAGCAAGGCTTATGAAGAGCGACCTGAAGATCAGGAATGAGCAGACCAGAACGGCCTGCTAGGCAACTGACCAACACTCACTGAAAACCAGATACAAACCTCACAAACACAAACTGAACCACAGAAAACGATCGAAATAAGCTGAAGTGTAAAAAGCGTTAATCGTCTCTAACCAAACTTCTACTAACACGAGATAAACACGATATTAGCAGAAGGAGCCCAAAGGGTGGAGTAATGGGGCTTGAACTTCCTTTTTCTAGTCCTGTCATACGCGCTGTACGTCACTGCGTTCAAAACCATCGGACTTTTGGAGTGATCGTGTGTGTCCAAGTCCGTCCGTTTGTAAGTCCGGTGCACCTACGCTACAAAGTCAGTTGGAAAGATCGCTGGACCAAGTATGCCGTAAAGTCCGGTCATGTGTATGCAACATAAGTCACATTAATAATAAAGTCCATCACCTTCAGGGCCCAAATCTCCACCACAATCCCCCCTGAAGTTAATTCTTGAACTTATGCCCTCCCTCAATGATCCTGTACCCACCCACAACAGTCCAGAAGCCCCGACCCTTCCCCACCACCATTGAGGCCTCCTCTTCCTTTCGAGAACACGCCGGAACCCATAGAGGTAGACTTGAGACAGCAAAGCAATCCTGGTGCCTTTGAGACTTCACATCCGAACCATGAGTGCCTGTACTGCAATGTTTTATCGCCCCCCTGCCTTGGAAGAGCGTAACTCCAACATTGATGGTGGGATCCTGGCATATCTAGTCCTGTAACTTGGAGATATGGTGTAATGATTGTAACTACTGGATCGGACCGCGAGACAGCACTTTTCAGCATGGTGAAGGAAAGTTCAGGAGAGTCTTATTCGTGGCACATTTGTCTCAAGAAATGACTTGGTTGTCTTCTGGTGGTGGTTGGGCGGGCCTCCAGACAGTTGTGCATGAATACAAAAAAGAGAGAGGAGAACATCAGTGTACAGTTATTGGAGGAATGCCAGACAGGAGCAGTGGTGTGGCCATTAAGGCTAAATACTTAGAAGGGGTGTAATGTGGACGAGTAAAGTGGGATTCCCACAGGGTACAGAGTCCGAGCAACAGCCAGTATCATCCATGGCCCTTGATGGTAGGGATAGTCAACACTGCATGCTATTGTCAGGTCCCTGGGTTCACCACACCTGCTCACGGGGCTCAGGTTAAAGCAGTAGGCAGACTAGGGGAGGGAGAATTACATAAAGACATAAGACCTGGATGTCCAGGGATACTTTGTGAAATATGGTATTTGTATATTTCAGGAAACCATTCTATAGGACCCACTGGACTTTTAAAAACGGAGTCCGGCAGAAACGGTAAACAATTCACAGCTCATCTCTGATATTCAAACAAAAGTTTCAGAAGACTAATACATTTACTTCTAAAGATGTAGAAGAAGTTAGAACATTATCAGCTAATGGACTGGTACCATCACTTAAAGTATTAGGAGAAAGAATAGAAAAAAATAAAATAAGCAAAAAAAAACAAACATACAGGTTTAGCAGCTTCAACCAAGCACTTTATGTCAAAGAGCATTGAATCTGCATTTATAAAAACAAACAATATATAACTGTCCTGAAAAATTATTATAAAGTGCCTTGAAAAATAATACATTGCAGCTGTTGCAGCAGTAACTTTAGCAAAAAAAACCATAAAAAATAAAAAGGAACAAAAAAAATAAAAATAGATAACTCCTCTCCCTATCACCAAAAATTTACAAGTCGGGTACAAAAAAAAAATATTAAAAAAAAGAGAGAACAAAACAATGGTTGCCAAAAACTTTTAGATTTTAGTCAAACCCGACTACACTTTATTGCTCAAAAATTTTTTAGAGGCTTTTTCCCAAAACAACAAAAAGAAAAATATAGTTCTAGGGTCCTCTTTTAAATGCGCACAATACTCTACATCGGTCTCTTAATAGCTACTAGGGGTGCCACGGATCGGATCGATCCTCGGATCAGAGTCACGGATCGGATCATTTTCGGATCAGCAAAAAAAAAAAAAAACCACCACACAAATCTTGTTACACCCACTGGAGTTTTAGATTTAAAAGCTATTTTCAACACAAAACCGAGCTTATATGCATAAATACAGTATTTGTAGATCGGACAGACTGTTTAGATGTTAGAATTTAAAAGCAACAGCAAACCTGCTGACCTTACATGGTTGCTAATGTGACAGAACACCTCTGATTTTCACATTTAACGTTAAATGTGAAAATCAGAGGTGTTCTGTCGCATTAGCAACCATGTAAGGTCAGCAGGTTTGCTGTTGCTTTTAAAATCTAACATCTAAACAGTCTGTCCGATCCCCACTGCTGTAATATCCACGTCATCTCCCCACTGTAATATCCAAGTCATCTCCCCCACTGTAATATCCACATTATCTCCCCCACTGTAATGTCCACATTATCTCCCCCACTGTAATATCCACGTCATGTCCCCCACTGTAATATCCACATCATCTCCCCACTGTAATATCCACATCATCTCCCCACTGTAATATCCACGTCATCTCCCCACTGTAATATCCACGTCATCTCCCCACTGTAATATCCATGTCATCTCCCTCACTGTAATATCCACGTCATCTCCCCCACTGTAATATATCCACATCATCTCCCCCACTGTAATATATCCACATCTCCCCCACTGTAATATATCCACATCTCCCCCACTGTAATATATCCACATCTCACCCACTGTAATATATCCACATCTCACCCACTGTAATATATCCACATGTCCCCCCACTGTAATACATCCACATGTCCCCCGCTGTAATACAGCCACATGTCCCCCGCTGTAATACAGCCACATGTCCCCCGCTGTAATATAGCCACATGTCCCCCCACTGTAATTCAGCCACATGTCCCCCACTGTAATATAGCCACATGTCCCCCACTGTAATATAGCCACATTTCCCCCACTGTAATATAGCCAGTCCACATGTCCCCCACTGTAATATAGCCACATGTCCCCCACTGTAATATAACCAGTCCACATGTCCCCCACTGTAATATAGCCACATGTCCCCCACTGTAATATAGCCACATGTCCCCCACTGTAATATAGCCACATGTCCCCCACTGTAATATAACCAGTCCACTTGTCCCCCACTGAAATATAGCCACATGTCCCCCACTGTAATATAACCAGTCCACATGTCCCCCACTGTAATATAGCCACATGACCCCCACTGTAATATAGCCAGTCCACATGTCCTCAATGTAATATCCACAGACTCCCCACTGTATACATTACAGTGCTGTTAGTCTTACCTTAGTGTTAAGAGAAGCCGCCAAGCCAGCCGCCGGACCCACGAGTTGAGGGCGGGGTGATGACGTCAGCACGCAGCTGAGCGCCACCGGGTGTACCAAGATGGCCGCGGCTCCAGAGCTAGGCCGAAGCCGCGGCGTTTCCTAAAACCTGAGGCCGCGGAGCGCACCGTGGATCGCGGGTGTGCCGATCCGAACAGCCTGGCCCGCTCAGATCACGGATCGGTGACGATCCGTTGCACCCCTAGCATTCTGTATTCACAGTAATCATCCAAAATCCATACTGCACTGCTCTGAATTAATTTTTTTTTTTAAATAGCTGCATTCGGGTTAGTGAACATTGCACTTAAGGTGCATCTATAACCCTTTAACCAATAGGTTTTTTTTTTAGAATGGAACTCAAAAATTTGAAAAAAAAAAAAAAACACAAAAAGCAACCAGTGCACAAGTCCTAGCTTGCCAAATTCCAGTCAGCCAAGTTCAAAGAATAAGTTTAGATGAGGGCATACCTCACAAGGAATCATTTCTAATAGGCTTGTATTTTCAGAGGGACTGCAGTTTCTCATGAATTCCCAGATAGATCCAAAACCGCTCAGAAAACAGAAAAACAGAAGTGCAATCGCAAGGAAATATACAGAGTAGTTTATTCAAATAAAAAATAAAGCACACTTACATCAGAGGCTTGCAGGGATAAGCAGGATTTAAGGTGTATTGCAGCAGCAACTACACAGGATCCTATGGCTGGCACAGGGGAATCCATGTGAAGATGGATAACCACCATCAATGGCCGCAGCTAGGCCCACCACCTTGGAACCTCATGACACGGACAGCATGGGGATGAAGGGCTGGTAATGTGTTTCAGAGTAAAGGAGTGTTTTTATTTTGAAATGCAGCGTTGTTGTGCTTTGCACAGTTTTCTCTATATTTGGGCCCATTTTACGCTGTTGCACTGCAGTATGGGTGCAGAGCAGTGTACCCACAGTTTTTGTGAAGGTTATCTACAGTTTCCCATAGACTTCTATTACGTTCTGCTATTTTGTTACGTTTTCTAAAAGCACATCAAAATGCAGCATTCGGGACCCTTGGTGCGCTTTTAGAAAATGCATCAAAAACACGGGACATAATAGAAATCTATGGGAAACCAAGGGTAACATGCACAGAAACCGCAAAGCACAGTTGCGGTATTGTGAAACCGTGTTTTCAATTTAGTGCATTTTTGTACTTTAGAATATTTTTTTGAAATGTAACTCTGTTTGGGCTTTTATTAAACTATTGAAAGCTTTACAAATGCAGCATGTTTACACCTGGTGGACAGTATATTTCATTCATTTATCAAAATGTGTGTGCCTTCTTGAACTGATGTTACACATAACATGGGAAAAGTTTAAGCAATTCTTTTTGGCAAGTTGTGCAGGAATATGTGTTCTGTACTGTCCTTCCTTATTCAGACAGTCAGTGGGATCAAGCTAACCAAGTAACCTCAGAACGCCAGCAGAAGCTGGAAGAATCTGCTAACCAACTGGCCTTGTTCCAAACTGCTGGCTCTCAGCTATGTCCATGGTTAACAGAGAAGGAGCTGATGATGAGCGTCTTGGGACCGCTATCCATTGATCCCAACATGCTGAATGCACAGAAGCAGCAGGTTCACCGCCGGGTGTACCAAGATGGCCGCGGCTCCGGAGCTAGGCCGAAGCCGCGGCCTTTCCTAAAACCCGAGGCCGCGGAGCGCACCGCGGATCGCGGGTGTGCCGATCCGAACAGCCTGGCCCGTTCGGATCACGGATCGGTGACGATCCGTTGCACCCCTAATAGCTACCCACATCAGGACAGCAAGAGGGTGGAGTTTACTAAAGCTGTGGCCCTATGACGGTAAACCTTAGTTTGAGATATTTGGATTGACCTCTTTTGATCTTGAGATCACCCAAATCGTCCACTTCACTCCTCTTAGGACATCCTGATTTCCAGCTCCCTTGTTACCTCCTCCCATGCTCAACATCAGGACCGCTCCAGAACCTCTGGAACTCCCCACCCCAATATGTCCAGCTCCTACCTCAGCCAGCTCCATATTCCCAGCCGCTATTATTTTTGTACCTATCTACTTGTTGCTCAAACTGCCCAACTTGTAACTCCTCCCCAAATCCAACCGGAAGTTTCAGTAGGTGCACGGGGATGTCAGGTTTGCTATAAATCCTTTCTTCAGGGATGATCGAGGTACAACCTGGTGTTCCTGCTATATCCATGCCAAGGGCAAGAGGAGATGTACAATAGACTTCCCCAGGTAGTGTACCCTGCTAAGTACAATTTAAAATGATGCTGAAAACAGTGCATCATTATACATGTGATACCAGCACCAGTACCCTGGTCTCCAGTCTCAAGTATTTTTAACTTTATTTAGGACACTACCCCGGCATCCATTAGACATGACCCCCTCTGTACCTGCATTGTTGCCTTTTCCCATAGCACAACACCTTCCTTTCTCCAGCACTCATCAGTACCAGTCATCTGAAGCTGTCCAGACTCAAACCATCAGAACAAGATGGACTCCAGAGTGTAACAGTAGAGTCTGATAGGATAGTACCCAGATTGACCGTGATATCTGCACAATGTTCCATCCCTGGCATTAGGGATGAGAACAGTGCAAGTTAGATTTTTGATGATCCTGGAACTGAGTCATCCACCAATCTATTACGACTCATAGGCAACCTGGATACTACCCCCACTTGCCTGTCCTTGCAAAGTGATGCTGGACAGAGCAAGTTGGCTTTCCTAACCCCTTCCCTGATATGTAGCACAAGACCCCCCAAATGTGATCCTGAGTATCTCCAGCTCCATAGTGTTTTAAGGTACCCAGCGCCCCACCTCCATCTCCAAAGACAGTCTCCATTAAGCCTCTCTTTCCTAAGGATGGGAAATAGTCTGAATACGCGGATTGAAAACCACCTGCCAGCAGGTACACTTATAGAGGCTGCACACCTTCTCCCACCTTTATCAATTCGGTAATCAGACCATTTTATCCTTCACCCCTACAAAATAAACTGTCTACACTATTCAGACAGGACTCACATGAATGACAGGGGCATAGTGCAACACTGGGGCACTGGTCTTTCTGGCATGCAGGACACAGACAACTAGTTAAGATACACAAGGAGTCTAGGACAGGAAGGAAACCTGTAGGTATTAACTGAGGAGAATACAGCATGCCTACACATATATCGGAAGTGAGGGTCCTTGAAACAGCCAACAGATTGCACAGATTGCTAGGGACATTAACATACCTTAGCCTAAGGCAAAGAGCAGAGCTGGAACAGCCAGGCATGGCTGGACATGCAACTAATCACAATAACAGCAGGGGGGGGTCGAAGCAGTCTAAAACACAAGTCTTGTGAGATAACAAGTAATAGCCAACCCTTAACAGTTAAATCCATGGAACTACAAGTATCAACATGGCTAATCAGTGGAGTAAAGAAACTCATTCATACCATAGCTTCATACCTGTTGGATCAGAACATACCACACATACCCCAGTTAGTCCAACCATAGCCAAACGGACTGAAACGAAAGCACCAGCTGAATAATGGCGATGAAAACCTAAAAACCCTGACAAACCAGGAAAAAGAAAAACATTGTCTATGGAGGTTGTGAGGCTGTGTTTCCCTTTTGTTCTAAAAGCCAAGAAACCCAATTATTGAATCTGAGGGATAAAACACCAATAAAATTTAGTATAAAACATTCAATTTTTCGCCTAGAAACAACAAACCAATGGTTATAAACCTGTAGTAACAAGACATTAGCATATGAAACACAAATATACATTACATTACATAAACAGTGCACTTTTTTTCAAAATACCAAAAATTGTTGAGTTCAACTAATTATTAATATGTATTTCTTTATACATATTAATAGCACGTGGATTTTTGTTTTATGGTATACCAATAATTCCCCCCAAAAAAATGTATTCACCATGGTGAGAAAAAAATTTTGCAAATTGTAATAAACCTTTTAGCGGTACCATTTCCTCTCGCAGAACTGTCTTCTCTGGAAAACAAAGACAATTTAGTAAATGCACGTCATGGTTATGCAGTAATGTGTGTCTGTCAGCTCACCTTTCCTTCTGTGTTCACCTTTAGAAGCCAGCCACCCTCACCTGACTGTTTAAATAATCTCCCCTCAGCATAGCTCAACCCTGGTCTCCAATTAGAAACACTATATTAACCTGGGCATTGCAAGCCAACCTTGCTGATCAACCATTGTGTGTTAGCTTTCGTGTGTACTTGCTGTGTTTCCTAAGTCTGATTCCAGTTACCAACCTTGGCCTGTTCTCCACTATCCTTGTCTGCTTGTGACCCTGACCTTTGGCGTGTTATGTTTATCCTTGTCTACTAGTCGCTCCAACATTTGGCTTATCCCTTACTTTCCTTGTTGTTCCAGCCTGCTGCCTCCTACCTCTCCTGTAGTCTACCGTGAGCGTGAGCTGTGAGACATCCTCACCACTAGAGGCTCTGTCCATCCTCCCCACTGGAGGCTCACCACTAGAGGCTCTGGTGAACACCTGCTGGCTCTTAGACTCCACGCCCTGGGGAATCTATGCTCTAGCTCCCAGTGGGATCTGTGTCAGTGTTCCAGTAAACCTGCTTCCTGAACCTCCCAGGGTTCAATCTGCAGCAGTCAGTCCTAGGGTCCACTACCTTAGCGGTGCACTCCTGACTTCCACAGAGTGCATCTGTCACCTGGTCTCAGGTGACCTGACAATGCACCTTTCAATTCAGTATTAGCTAATTATCTTGGCTCAGGTAATTTGCATGTCAATACAGTTCGCTTTACACTTTCACTGACCTGGTCAGAAAGAAGGGGGGTCATTTGGGTGGGCTGTCAGCAGCGGAGACAACAGACCTCAGAGTTAGACAACACAACAAATATTCCATATTCCACACACACACTCACACAATTAGCTAGGTTAAAGACGACCTCACACATCGCACATAGCATGTTTTCTATAATAACCTGTGCTTCTTCTTAAATCCACAACTTGGTAAGGTTGAAATTCTTTCAGAGATCCATCCCATTACGTTAGCCCCTTCTCAGCCTGTATGGACGCATTCTCAGGATTTTGGAATGGGACCCATGATGTAGCCGGTTCATACTTCGTACACCTAGGCCACTTTGCAAAGTGCACTAAGTACACTTCATAATCACGTTTTGTGGTCCTGTATGGATTATGCTTACCAACTTTTTGACTGGAACTGGATAGACAGAATCTCGCAATGTGGCCAAATAAACCGCATGGGTGACATTTTATCTTATCTAAAGTGGTACAACATCTCTTAACAAAAGGCTTTGTTTTAGACGACCATGAGAATGTGGGATGGCTTTTTCTGGATTAGTAGTTTTTACCTGCGGCTTACAAAATATAGGGGCAATTTTTAAAGAGCTCTTACCTTCCTGGGATTTATTCTTGTTGGTACATACCTTAGGTGTGGAGGACATCCCTCTGAATTCAGACCTACCCAAATCGGTTACCCTGTTATCTTCTCTATCTGAAAACTGAGCCAACGGCTCCTGGCAGCTGACAGATAATGGTTTCACTTCTCTTTCTGCATCCTCCAGTCTTTTTCCCAATTGATGAACGTCTTCCTGTAATCTTTGGTTTTCTAGTACAAATTGCTGGTGGATAGCCTGAGAATTTAACATAGAAGCTTCTAAAGTACGGATGGTACCTTTGGTTATTTCTAGCGCTTCTTTTAGGGATGTGTTTTGCACTTTCAAATGTTCGTACTGTTTCGCTAACCACCTGGCCGCAAAGATTAGTGGCGGTTTTCCCGTGCGCTTACTACAGCTTCTTTCAGTGAAATTTAATTGACAACTCGGGAGGCGCATGCGCAAAGCTTTACATGGCAGACGCTTCTCTGTAAAGCTCCGCACTCCCTGCCGCACACTCGGGACTCTTGCGCCTTACTGAACCAGCATTTCGGAGCCGCTATTACAGGGATCGCATCTCCCCACATCAGTGCCCCTTCCGGTATGGTGCTAACGGGACATCGCGGTAAATCCAAGCAGAAACCCATCAAAGAAGCGCTGGCCCGCGCTTCCTCCAAGATAGCGGCGAAGGGCCGGGCCCTGGCTGAACTCTCAGCATCCTCTCCTGCTCGCTCTGATGTGCCTGACAGTGAAGAAGAGACTGACATACAGGAGAACCTTGGTGGTTCCCCTTCCATTCCACACACAGGTATGTCACAAACTGCCTTTATGAAACTTATGGAAACCATGCTTTACAAGGCCCTTAAAGTAACATCAGACCAGATTACCAATAGCCTGACACGTGAAATCCGCGAGATAGGTCAACGCACAGCGGACCTTGAAACTAGGGTTGATGACATGGAATTAACCCTTCAAGAGCAGGCACAGGAGCAAATTGCCCTCTGAGAGGAGAACTCCATGCTTTTATCCCGCCTCGAGGACGCGGAAAACCGCTCCCGCAGATCTAACCTACGCCTCAGAGGTATTCCGGAGACAATTGATGACTTACAATCTTTTACTACAGCATTATTCCAAGAACTGGCGCCCTCCATACCTATTGAGCGCCTTGAGTTCGACAGAATCCACAGGGCACTCACCAGGCGCCAGACGGATGGACCACCAAGGGACATTATCATCAAGCTGCATTTTTTTCGCACGAAAGAACAGCTCTTGGCAGCCGCCCGTAATAACAACTCCCTTCAATTCCAGAGCCACACGTACCAATTGTTCTCTGATTTAGCACCCCTCATGATTGCTAAACGCCGTGCTATGAAACCTCAATTGCAGGTACTTATACAGCACCAGCTTAAGTACGCGTGGCGGTTTCCATTCGCATTACAATTCTCCTTTCAAGGACAGCAGCACACCTGCACCACCCCAGAATCGCTTCAAAGACTGCTGGAAACACTCCACCTGCCTCCCCAGACCGACCATTCGGATACATCCCTCCCTCGTACGCCAGCCAGATCTGCTTCTCAACCATACACCACGACCCCTAAACTGAATAACTCTGGTCCACCATCCATCCGGAAGGGAACCCCAGCCAGATCATCTGAATATTTATATCTCAGCCCGAAATCCCGAGCCCCGCGCTGAAGACAAAGAAACTGACTTTTTTTTCTTATCTCCCCCTCTTTTTTGAGCACACAGGTACTCGGTTGCACTTGCAGTGATTGACTTCACAACATTTCAAGAGACCCTCCCTGCGACCGAGACCTGCTGGAAGACCTCCGTCGAGTACGGACACTCTACGCTCTGAAAATGTCTCCTCTTCAGGGCTCACATTCCACTTAAGGCCTGATCAGGTTCAGTTGTTTTGTTCTATTTTTTTTTTTTTTTTACCGTTTTAAAGTTTTTGTTTGATACTATTGCCATGCTGATCTCAAAAACGCAATTGCCCAATGAACATACCTAACGGGCGCTTGACCTGGCCCACTCATGGTGAGCCAGGTTAACCCCGTTATTTTGCCACTTCCGCGTTCAAGTAATGGTAATGAAACAGTTATATAACTTCTGCACTTTGGTTAATATGTTACTATTGTCAGGTATACCTTTTTAGTATGCATCCCATGTCTCTCCATTTCACCCTTCCCTACTTCCCTCCTCCCCCCGCTCCTGCCCCTTTCCCCCTTCTTTTCCTCACCCCTTCCCCCCCCTCCCCCCTCTCCCCCCTTCTTTCCTCCCCCCTTTTGTTCCCCCTTTCCCCCCTTTTTCCCCCTTCCCCCTCTTCCCCCCTTTCCTCCTGTCTATATCTTTCCCCTCCCCCTCTTTCCTAACGTCCTTCCCCCCTCTCCCCTCCCTTTCCTTCCCTTCTTATCCTCTCCTGTAATCCCAATATATTTATCCCTCACGGGATTGACATTAACTGAAAACTCAAACACGTGCTTATCAGTTACTGGAGTGTATTGTACCTTGCGTTCTTACATTCCCCCCCCCATTTTTATTTTGATACTTTACTATTATATACATTGCTAGGGGGCAATGGGGAATAACTTACATTTTTTTCTTTTTTGTTTCTTTTTTACTTTAAATTGTCTTTATTATCCCCGTTTGCGGCGGGGAGCAGTCAATGCTCACCCTCTCTTCGGTGCACCCACTCTCTGACTGGACTTTCAGTCACAGAGCCGGTGCACATATTGGTCGGGCACTACTGACTTATTGCCTCCTTATCAGGGGGATCACTCAGTACTTTGCCCGACACCCTATGCTCTCCCTCTCCCCTCCTTCTTCCTTCCCCTTCTTCTATTCTATACCTTTACTCTCTCACCTTCTTTTAACCGGTCGGCTCACGCGGGCCCTGTACTCTCTGCTATTGGCTCCCCATAACCCTATAATGGCCCCACTTGAAATCCTTACCCTAAACTTAAGGGACTAAACTCACCACTCACCACATAAGCGAGTGAAAGCGTTTCAAACATTTGCATCACTAAAGGCTAAAGTAGTAGCCCTCCAGGAAACCCATTTCTCCACACGCCAAACCCCGAGCTTTTTTAGCTCTAAATACCCACAGGTATTTACTGCTTCAGCAAACACAAAACATAGAGGAGTTTTGGTAGCCTTCCACCACACCATGCCATTTACCCCCCTGACTGAGATAAAAGACCCTGAAGGTCGCTACCTAATTCTCGTAGGACTATTGCAGGACATAACTACAACCTTCGTCTCCTATTTACGCCCCCAACACAAACCCGAACCCTTTTTTTTCGCATTTTTTTACAGGTTGTGAAAACACACTGCAGGGGAACCCTGTTCCTGTGCGGTGATTCCAATTCAGTGCTACAACCACACATAGATAAATCGCCCTATGCCCCAGAACACTACACTCCTTCTACACAATTTCGTAAATTAATACAAATGGCCTCCCTCCTAGACACATGGAGAGAATTCAACCCCACTAAGAAAAACTATACATTTTACTCGCACCCACATAAATCTTTTTCCAGGATCGACCATATATTTATTTCCATAGCATCTGCTCCACTCCTCCTCCACTCACATATCCAACCATCACATGGACAGATCACTGTGCTGTTATCACCACAGTGTCATCCTTAATTCCACAAGCTACCAACAGGTCATGGTGCATGAATGATTCTCTACTAACCAATCAATCATACTGTCTGGATATCCAGGTAGCTCCTAAGGACTATCTTACACACAACGCCACCCCTGACATCTCCCCCATTCTGCTCTGGGAAGCGCATAAACCCGTGATACGAGGCACATGCATCTCAGTGGCATCGCATCTCAATAAAGATAAGAAACTCAAATTGCGCCAACTTGAATCAGATTACCACGATAGTTTCCTTTTATTCCAAGCCAACCCAACCGAAACACACAAATTAACGTTAGAAAAAATTAAACTAGAATTAGACTTACTTCTGGTTGAGATGGCTGATAAGGCTATCCGTAGGACTAATCACACGATCTACACCAAAGAAAATAAACCAGACACCTACCTGGCTTTACGTGTACGCAGACCAGACCGTACTCGTATTCCCATTAGACTCAGACTGGCTAAAGACATAATCACTAGCAATCCCGTTAAGGTCCTCTCGGAGTTCCGTAAACAGATAGCAAATCTTTATGATTCTAAAACAGCGTTTCCATTGCGCCAAACGGAGAAGCTGTTTCATAATTTGCCAATCCCAACCCTGTCTGAAGCCAGTCGTGAGCTCATGGAAAGTACGATCACGACAGACGAAGTTTTAGCAGCTATCAAAACCCTCAAACCTCATAAGCGCCTGGGTCCTGATGGCCTCCCCAGTCTCTATTATAAGAAATTTGCTGCAGAGTTATCTCCCCTTCTTACCAATACTTTTAATACCATACTAAAGCAACACTCTTTTGGCAGAGACACATTGACAGCCCTTATTTCAATGATCCCTAAACCAAATACTGACAGTACATTATGGTCCAACTATAGGCCAATTTCACTTCTCAACATGGACATCAAGATCTTAGCCAAAATCCTAGCCCTACGCCTCAATCCCATCATTGGAGGATTGATACATAAAGACCAGGTTGGTTTTATACCCAAACGACAAGCGAGTGACAACATCAGACGTGTAATTCTCCTACAACACCTGGCCCGCTCCCGTAAGATCCCTATGCATCTCCTCTCCCTAGACATACGGAAGGCTTTTGACACAGTCTCCTGGCCTTATCTATTTTATATCCTTCAGCGCTGGGGCTTCGGCCCAAATTTTTAAAGTTGGATCAATGCCCTTTACAACCACCCACAAGCATATGTGCACTATTCCGGATTTCGGTCGGATCCTTTCCCTATCGCACGGGGAACTAGACAGGGCTGCCCCTTATCCCCCCTGTTGTTCGCACTCACAATTGAACCTCTAGCAGCCCTGATTAGATCTAACCCTGATATTCGAGGCTTGGAAGTAGCGTCAGTCCCTCATAAACTGTGTCTCTTTGCTGACGACGCACTAATGTTTATTACATCACCCCACACTACATTACCAAACCTTATGAGCACCTTAGATAAATTCTCTCGCATATCTGGACTTGAAGTCAACCAATCCAAATCCAAGGCCTTCGTTGTGTCTCTGCCACAAGCTGATCTCGAAATATTGCATAAAAATTTTCCCTTCCACTGGTCCTCCTCATCTATTCCCTATTTAGGGATCAAGCTAACTAAAGACCCATCCAACCTGTTCCAATCTAACTATCTCCCAATGCTCACCCAGCTATCTTCTCTACTTAATTCTTGGCTACCTCTATGAGTCTCATGGTTGGGACGTATCGCAGCTGTGAAAATGTCCCTATTGCCAAAGCTTCTGTACTTATACAGAGTGCTCCCTATTACAGTCCCACCCTATTACCATAGGATCATACAAAACAAAGTTTTCAAATACATTTGGGGCCCTATCAGGCCCAGAGTGGCAAGACCGGTTCTTCTCCCGGTAACAAGCTCTGTGGCGGCCTAGGCATTCCCAACTTTTCGCATTACTATCATGCAGCCCGTCTGGCCCAGTCAATATTATACCACGCTAAAGCTGAGATACGACTTTGGGTTGCCCTCAAGGCCATTGACTTACACCCAATTAATGTAACTAATTTACTATGGCTCCCTACATCAGCACGAGGACCCATAACTAATCCATTATCACAACACATGCTTAAGCTATGGGACAGACTGAAAACCCCCTTTAAGTTAATCTCTCCACACTCCCCACTTCTATCCTATTTAGGCCACCCCCAATTTTACCCAGCTCGCACAGAGCCAGCTTCATTCCATGCCTGGGTCGAGGCGGGTCTGACTCGCATTTGCGATCTAATTAGTGGAGACTCTGTAAAATCATTTCCAAATATCCAGGTGCAAGCACAGCTCCTCTACAGAGAATGCTTCCGCTACCTTCAAATTAAACACTTTGCTCAAACAATCATAAAATCTAACTCTGGGCTAGATACTCTAACTGAATTTGAGCATATGTGCGACTCGGACCCACATGCCCCAGGTATTATCTCCCGTCTATACTCCCACCTTACATTACCACCCCCGTTGTCTCCCCACCTATGCACAGCGATGGTTAAGGGACTTAGATATTAGCCTTGAAATGGATGACTGGACGACCATATGGTCCAACACAAAAAACTCATCCCAAAACATTGTTGCTTCAGAAGCAAACTATAAAGTGTTAATGCGCTGGTATCTGGTCCCAGCTAGAATCGCTAAATTTCTACCTGAATCCTCTCCAAGCTGTTTCAGAGGGTGTGGAGACAGGGGCACACATCTACATATCTGGTGGACATGCCCCCTGGTGCAGTGCTTCTGGGCAACAGTATTCCGGATGGCATCCACCCTCCACCAAGTTACCTTACCCCCTAGCCCAACAATAGCCCTCCTTAATCATTTCCCACAAGATTACACTAGATCACAACTCCGTCTCCTCCTTCACTTATTTACCGCAGCCAAACAGACGATCGCTAAGCCTTGGAAAACGCCCACTCTTAACATAGTCGAAATGAAGAATAGGATCACCCAAGCAATGATACATAGCAAAATTGAAGCGAGAATTCTTGATAAAGTCCCTCAACACTCCAGAACCTGGCAACCCTGGGTTGAACATTTTTTGCCCGCAGATATTGACGAAAGCCTCTTGCTACTTTAGGTGGGTCTCGGTACCACCTTGAGACTCTGAAATGGTTCTTGTGCCCGCGTGGACCGACCGGTACCTCTCTCCCCTCTGCTTCTCTTATCCACATCTCCTTCCCTTAGACTCCCCCTTTACTACTACTTTTCCTTCTTTCATTCTTCTACCCTAACCTACCCTCCAAAGTTAAATACTGGTAATGTACTCTGTTACATGTGATAGTTTCGGTGGCCTCCCCACCACTGTTTTTGGGGAATGGCCAACACTTTACTGTAGTAAAATTGGGAACGTAGCTCCCTTTAGCTATTCATGTATCTAGTTACATTGATCCAGAATGTTACTTGATTAAGAATGTACCCGCTGTTATATTATTCAGTTTTCTTTATGCTCATGTTCTTTTACCTTATTATTATATACACTGTCAACTATTCGTATGGTACTATGTATTGAGCTTAATGTAACAGTTGTATGTGAAATTACCAATAAAATATTTGAAAAGAAAGGTGACAACTCATGTCAGCCATGAGCACTCTGCTGACAAGGGCTGGGCAACTGCAGAAGGCCCAAGTCCTGACAACTGCTCCTTGTCTCCCTGAAAATCACTGTCACCACTTGTTGGGGGTTGTGATGGTTTCTGCCTGTCCCTACATTCAAGCATTGTTTGGAATGATTTCTCCTTAAATCCCATAGTAATACCATTAATTTCCTCGGCTTTATTCGTTGACTCCAGCGTCCATATAAATAAAGTATCTTTTTCATATGGCCGTGTCATCTTTTTGTTGTGAGCACGGTACAGATATTCGCATATTTTAAGTTTAAATGTACCTTTCTTAGAAAAACTCATTTTCGTCCACCTATCCCACTCATGCATATATTTTACCACCCAGGGCCCATATTTATCTATCATCTCTTCCCTTGGGGTCATTTCATAGGGTTTACCCCATTCAGATCCCCTCTTTGAAGCGATTCTGTGACAGACCTAGCCGGGACAGAGGCTGTTGGAGAGGACTGAATGCAAGCCTTTTGATTATGGGCCCTGGATTTTCAATGGAACAATAATCTTTGTGAGGTGAATGAGAAATCCAGTCTGAACTGTACTAATCGGACTCAGTCGTGTATATATGTATATATTGTATGTTGTTTGATTCTGTTGGGGACTCCTTGCTGTGGATTTGTGTCCCTGAAGAGGGAGGGGGGATTCCTCCAGCAGCCCCCTGCTGATATGACTGATTCATTCTGTTGGGACACATCCTGTGAGGAGATGCTGGTGTCATCAACTCCAACTACCTGTGTTTATGTTAATTGAATGAGCTGATCACATTGTCCTCTATACAATGTAGGAGAAGGAACGGCTCCTATTGGAGCTGCAGCTATTGTGTTTATACTACTGTGTGAAGCTCGGTTCCCACAAGTCTGTCATCTGGTCTGGGTAAATTTTTTAGTTAATTAGCTCATGTTAATTATGCTAATTAGGTTACAGTTGTATTGTTAGAGGAGATTCCAACGGCATATAAAGTCTTGTAACTTTGATTCTAAATAAACAGTTCATGGTAGCAACAAGCAAGTGTCGCCTTGTTTTGTGCTCAGAGAGGTTGGAATATCTGATATCTGTATACAGACTGGGAGGAAGTGGTATCTGACGGAAGCACTCAAGCGGAGTGTGAGACGTTCCGTGACAGATTCTATTACCCATCCTTACGGATGCTTGGACCCTGACCTGATTTCCCAACCTTTTATAGGTTTCTCCTCCAGAGGTAGCTACTCTCTGGACCGTGATTGGGTTGACAGGTACCACCCCTGTCACCGTTGCTGCTTTTAGTTAAAAGGACTGAACAATATTTTCCCTGTTCGTGACGATAGTCCTTCAAGTCAGCCTGGAGATTTTCCCGAACTCTTTAGTTCAATCACCCCTGTGGACTTTTCCGAAATATTCTAAAAATGGCTTAAAGTAGGGCTATTACTTTTGTTATCTCAAGAATGATTAGAGCAAACTTGGATAATCACAAAAGTATATGCCTGCTTGGAGTATAGAAGGCAGTCAACTGAGGCACACTTATTTGCAATTTGATTTGTGTCTGTTACATTATAGCCACTTCTCCCAGGTTTACTTACAAAGCTTACAATCCCCAGTTAGTAATTGCAAAGAAGAAAGATTCATACCTAAGATCATTCAGTGTCATTTAGTCTCCGTTTCTCCGCTGATGCAATTTGTCATGCGACTTTGGACACAGCAGCCCATTGATTTCAATAGCACCCGTTCCAATCTATGCGACTCAAAGCTGCAGCGACTCTGAAAGGGTACCTGCACCACTCTAATGCGACTCTGGATAAAAGTCACATTCAAAGCCACACCACAGTCACATTAAAGTCGCACCTCAGTAACACTCAATCGTGCGATCTTAGCGTTACATCAGTGGAAAGTAGCTCTATGCCCACCAGTGCGTTTCAATCACAATGATTGGCCTAATCTCATTCAAAGGGTCAACTGAAATTGCTTTTTGGCAGAGAGCACATATCCTTTTCCACTGCCTCCAAGATTCCAAATGGAGCCCTCATCATTCGCACTTACAATTTCATTTTATATATACACAATATTCAAAATCAGTCTCATCAAAATATTCACACAAAAGGTGAGAAAAAAAAATAAAGTTGTGAGAAGTTTGTTGTCTGGGTATTCAGAGACAGGTGAAAACAAAAGGCATAAAAAAGGCTTAGCGTTTCTGGAGTTAGGACTGTATAGACCAGCTCTGTCTTCCATACACAAAATAAAATTCACCCAAACATTAAACTTCCTCACACCCGGGCACCATCTGACATCACATGAGATATTTATACCTACCTCACTTACATGCTTATTGATACATCAAATAAGTTAATACAACCTTGTCTACATAAGAACCGACCCATGCAGTTGCCGCTATAACCAATGAAATTAAGAACGAATAATAACTGTGGAAAAAGGATAACAATCTAATTTATTCAAACTTACTATTGTACAGAAAAGAAACTTGTAATATTGTTATAAAGGACATTCAAGTGCTATCAGTATATCAGGACAAATTGTAGGATAGGAAAAGTTACAGAAAAGATGAAGTCACACACTAAGAAAAGTGAAAGGTACATTTACAGAGAAACCTTACGTGCCCTCATGCTTCTTAGATCGCAAACCAAATAGACTAAGCCAATTATCTGAGTTCCAATATATGCACACTTGTAAAACCCCACCCCTCCTCACCCCCCTTCCATATACATTGCCACATTCCCTCAAGGGTGGGGGGTTGAAGAGTCCTATTCTCTCACATAAGCCAGATGGGGGTGAGGGGCTCACTTAAGCTAGGACACCAGCTACTATTTTCTGACCAGGTTATTCCTGTACCCTTCCCACCTCCCACCTCCTTTGAAGTGACATTATTGTTGTCAGGAAAGAGGCAAGTACCAGTCTCGCCAATTTTGCTGCCTTCCTTCACACATGCGCGGTAGAGCGGCACTCCGGCGCATCCCTGGGCACAATACAGCGAAACGGCTAATGTGCGTGCGCAATTCGGCTAAACGGCCAATGTTTGTGTGCAATTCAGTGAAACGGCTAATGCGTGTGCGCGATTCAGCGTAACGGCGACCGTGCGTACGCAATAGCGCGCACAACATGAGCCTCCCACTGGCCTATATAAGCCACTCTGTGCCATGACCAGATTGCTGGTTTGTCTTTCAGCTTCCTGTGTGTTCCTGCTTTGTATCCTGATTCTTGATTACCTGTTGTGACCTGGATTGACCTTGACCTGCTCTGATCTCTACCTGCATCTGACCCTCGGCTTGCCTCTCGGACTTCTCCACTTGCTTACTGTGTTTGCCCCTTAGCCTGTCTACGGATATTGCTTCCTGTCTCCAGTGATTGACCCTCAGCCTGCTCCTGGACTTTGCTATTGTCTTCAGTGCTCGACCCCTGGCTTGCTCACAGACTTTGCTTCCAGTCAAAGTGTGTTTGACCCTCGGCCTGCCTATGGACTTTTTGCTATCAATCTTCAGTACTAGTCATCAGCCTGCTGACAGACCTGCTGACAGTCCTTGCACTAGACTGTTTTGCCTAGCTAGAGACTCTTACTAGTCAACGATGTTTGACCCCCGGCCTGTTTTTGGATCAGCTGCTTATCCTCCTTCCTGAGCTTCAGCATCTTCCAGTCCTGCACAGCTCTCTCCCTGCCGGTGACCTTCATGCAAGACCTGCCCAGCCTGCTGGTGACTTGTGCCTTTTTGTGCCCTTCTCCCCCTGTATTATCTCCAGGAGTGGAGTGCGCTTAGTCGCAAGAGGTTACCGCTCTCAGCATCTCGGCCTCGGTGAGTACCCTTATCTGACAATTGTGCTACCAAATGGTCAGATAGCTACTCCAGATAACATTCCACAGCAGGGTAAGATGTCTCTGTTGATTCTAAACATGTTCTGAAACTATAGCGTCAATGAAAGATCACTGTAATGCCCCGTACACACGGTCAGACTTTGTTCGGACATTCCGACAACAAAATCCTAGGATTTTTTCCGACGGATATTGACTCAAACTTGTCTTGCATACACACGGTCACACAAAGTTGTCAGAAAATCCGATCGTTCTGAACGCGGTGACGTAAAACACGTACGTCGGGACTATAAACGGGGCAGTGGCCAATAGCTTTCATCTCTTTATTTATTCTGAGCATGCGTGGCACTTTGTCCGTCGGATATGTGTACACACGATCGGAATTTCCGACAACGGATTTTGTTGTCGGAAAATTTTATCTCCTGCTCTCCAACTTTGTGTGTCGGAAAATCCGATGAAAAATGTCCGATGGAGCCCACACACGGTCGGAATTTCCGACAACACGCTCCGATCGGACATTTTCCATCGGAAAATCCGACCGTGTGTACGGGGCATAAGTCACATTAATAATAAAGTCCATCACCTTCAGGGCCCAAATCTCCACCACAACAATACAAACAAAGGTCTTGGGAGCCCCTATTGAGTTGGATCCTACGCTTATGGGATGAAGGAGCTGACAGTGTTGTTTTGTCAGGTAAGGATGCAGTGACATGGGAGTGTTAACCCATGATCCACAATTGCGTCAGGCAATGCGAAAAGCCCGAGACTTTAGCGTGAATTTTTCACTGTTAGACCTCGTGAGAGATGGAATAGTCCGAGTATACGCTAGTCCTACTGACCTGGAAAATACCTACTCCTGGAGATCAATAGGAGAGGGTATTTCCAGGTTACATAAGATGGGTTGTATAATCAGAATAAATAAGCTCCATAGGTGAGAGAGCCGGCGGGCGGCTCCGCAGGAGAGAGACAGCGGGCTGGCCCGGCGGCTCAGTTGGTGAGATGTGCCGCTCGATGTGTTTGCAGGCTGCTGGCCAATCAGTGAGCCAGCGGGCGGGGGAGCAGAGAGATGACATCATCTCTCACCGCCCGGCGCCTGCCCTGCATCCCTGCAGTTCCCCCCTCACTGTGCAGGCAGCTGCGGCAGCAGAGAGATATGGCATGGCAAGTGACAATCTGCATCTGGTGACAGGCAGCGTGGCAAGTGACATGGCAAGTGACAATCTGCATCTGGTGACAGGTGACGTGGCAAGTGACACATTCGGGGCTCACACTGATTCTGCATTATGGTGAGTTAAACTATTTAATTTTTTATAACAATGTAATAATAGTAATAATGCGCTTCAATCATCCTGACACCATAACAACCATGGTGCCGTGATGATTGAAGCGCCAACACCAGCCATTTCCCCAATAGATGTACCCCAAAAAAATATATTTTCTGGCAGTGCCCCTCCCAAGACTAGACTCTGGATTCGCCCCTGATTCGGGTATCTTGATAAAGCGTATCTGGTAAGGGTGGTGAAGGCTGTGGTCAGAGGTCATGCGAAATGGACCTCTGTCTACATTCCTCCACCAGAGAAGCCAGTCTGTCTCAAGCAGTACAGACTTCCTGGAGGCCACAAAGAAATTGGGGAGACTATTCAAGAACTATTGAGAGTAGGGATCCTTAGACCTGCTGTGAGTTCTTTCTCGTCTCCGGTGTTCCCAGTAAAGAAACCCGATGGGACATATAGAATAACTATGGATTACAGAGGTCTAAACAAAGTGGCAGGCACCTCCACTGAAGTCAGCTGTACCAGATATGATCTCAATTGTTGAGAAAATTGCTAAAGATGCAGGAGAATATCATGCTGTGATAGACCTGGCTAATGCTTTCTTTTCGATTTTTATAGACCCAGAGTGTCAAAACCAGTTTGCTATGGTGTGGGACGGCCACCAGTACACTTTCATCGTGCTTCCTGAAGACTATGTTCATTCTCCAATCATTTGTCATGGACTGATTGCCCGAGATTTAAGTACCCTGAGTTTGAAAGTCGCTGTGTTTCACTACATTGATGACATCATGATCTCTGGAACAAAAGAAGATGTAACTGAAACACTGCACCTGCTGATGAAGGCAGCCCGGTCTGCTGCCTTCTGCCTTCTTCCCTCTTCTCTTTTTCCGATGTTGACACGATGCTCTCTCGGGCTGGAATGCACTCTGGGCGCTCCGCTCTGACTTATATAGGCGGTGACCCCGCCCCCTTATGCCGTCACAGTCCCTGGGCATGCTGGAACTGTGACGGCATAAGGGGCGTGGTCACCGGGTGATGTTGACCACGCCCCCTTATGCCGTCACAGTCCCAGCATGCCCAGGGACTGTGACGGCATAAGGGGGCGGGGTCACCGACTATATAAGTCAGAGCGGAGCGCCCAGAGTGCATTCCAGCCGGAGAGAGCGTCGTGTCAACATCGGAAGAAGAGAAGAAGGCAGAAGGCAGAAGGCAGCAGGCTGGGCTCCTCTGCTAGCAAAAGAGCGGCAAAAGAGCAGAAGATAGTGGAGGAGCCCGGCAGAAGACCCGGAGAGTGCGGAGAAGAACCGGAGAGACCCCCAAAGAAGACCCCCGAAGCCAGAAGAAGACCCCCAAAGTCAGAAGAGGACCCCTGGAGCCAGAAGAAGACCCCCGGAGCTGTCTAATAAATTACTTTAAAAACCTGTGTAGTGTGTTTTTTATTGACACTTTTTCACTAGAAGAATGGGTAGGGGTACCATGTACCCCATACTCATTCACATAGGGTGGGGAGCCGGGATCTGGGGGCCCCCTTATTAAAGGGGGCTCCCAGATTCTGATAAGCCCTCCGCCCGCAGACCCCAACAACCAATGGCCAGGGTTGTCGGGAAGAGGCCCTTGTCCTCATCAACATGGGGACAAGGTGCTTTGGGGTGGGAGGGGCCACAGGGCGCACCCTCCCCCAAAGCACCCACCCCCATGTTGAGGGCATGCGGCTTGGTACGGCTCAGGATGGGGGGGCGCTCACCCGTCCCCACCCCCTTTCCTGACCGACCGGGCTGCGTGCTCGGATAAGGGTCTGGTATGGATTTTGGGAGGGACCCCACGCCGTTTTTTCGGTGTAGGGGGTTCCCCTTAACAACCATACCAGACCGAAAGGGCCTGGTATGCTCTTGAAGGGGGAACCCATGCCGGTTTTGCATTTAAAATTTGGCGTGGAGTTCCCCCTCAAGATTCATACCAAACAGTGCCGGGCATTGGCGAGGATCCGAGTCGGATCCCCGTGCTTGTCGCTCATTGGGAAAGGAAAAATCATTTTTCTTTTCCCGATGAGCAGCTCGGCGCAGTGCACTGTGATTACCTGCGGTTATGTGCGGATAGCTGCGCTAAATCGCTCCTGGACGCAGTCAATTCTATTTTTTCTATCCGCACAGAACCGCATGTATCTAATTCGCAGCTAAACGCAGTGTGTGAATGGGGCCATAGGAAAGCATTGTGTGCTTTTAGCTGCGGTAGAAAATTAGAAAATCTGCAGCTAAAAGCACCATTCTATCCGTCCGTGTGAAAGGGGCCTTATAGACCATAGGCTGTTCATTTTCTAGGCATTTTGCTTGTTATAGATATCTGTCAGTCTTGTATTGTATTCCTAAGATTGTAATAGTTTTGTATGTACAGCATCTTTGTATAGTAAAAGCACATTTACACACTGCAGAAGTCTCAGCTTCCTTGCTTATACCACAGAGTAACCTTGCTAGATAGACACAAGCAAAACAACGCAGCCAGCTGATGACTTGCGGCTGGTGTTCTGTTAAAATCTCAAACCCATCAAAAACTCCAACCCTGTCATTTCCGGAAGTAGTTTTTGATGAGTTGGCTGTATTGCCCATGCGCGAGAGCACTGCAGGCGCGTGCACAAGACTGTCACGTAAAAGGCATCAAATACACCAACTGCTCTTGCCACCGCAGCGAGCCTGCATATCACACACTAAATGAATGCCACTAACCGATTGCCGCCCGCCGGCTGTCATATGATGGCCAGCCGGCGCGGCTCTCATTCTGGGGGGGGGGCCTTTGATACCCTGGCCTTCCCTGCCCACCAGGGGGCGCGCGCCCGCCGTGTCACTGGGCACCTGATGCGCGTGCCTGGCGGCCGCGATTGCCCGGTAACACGGCAGGACCGTGGATCTGTTTATGTAAACATACACAGTCAGAGAGGAGAGGAGACCGATGTGTGTTCTCCGTATAGAGCAACACCGATCGGTCTCCTCCCCTTGTGAGTCCTCCTCCCCCTTCAGTTAGAAACACTCCCTAGGAACACAGTTAACCCCTTCCCTGCCAGTCACATTTATACAGTAATCAATGCATTTTTATAGCACGTATCGCTGTATAAATGTGAATGGTCCCAAAAATGTGTCAAAAGTGTCCAATATGTCCGCCACAATATCGCAGGCACGATAAAAATCGCAGATCGCCGCCATTACTAGTAAAAAAAAATAAAAATAATAAAAATGCTATAAATCTATCCTCTATTTTGTAGACACTATAACTATTGTGCAAACCAATCAATACGCGTATTGCGTTTTTTTTTTTTTACCAAAAAAAAGTAGAATACATATCGGCCTAAACTGAGGAAAACATTTGTTTAAAAAAAAAAATTGGATATTTATTATAGCAAAAAAGTAAAAAATATTGTGTTTTTTTCAAACTTGTCACGCTTCTTTTGTTTATAGCGCTTAAAAATAAAAACCGCAGAGGTGATCAAATACCACTAAAAGAAAGCTCTATTTGTGGGGAAAAAATAATAAAAATTTCATCTTGCCAGTTCATCATGTTAATTGCTTTGCATCTCCTATGATAAGACCCCATATTTTTTCTTCACTCTATATGTATCTCCTTTGTTTTATGTGTGAAAGATCAGACAGGAGTATCCAACTGATGATAAATATAGGAGACCTATATGCCGCCAACTACCCCCCCATGCTCCGCTCTCTGGAGCTAGATCTCCAGAAGTGGATGAAGGAGGGCTTATCATGGTTGGGTAGACTCAACGCAGTCAAAATGAATCTTGTGCCTCTACTTTTATATCTATTCCGCTCACTTCCCATCCCGGTCAAAAAGCCTATCCTGTCCAAATTTCAATTCAGGGTGATAAGATTTGTCTGGGGGGACAGAGGTCACCGTTTCGCAAAAGAAATTTTGTTCCGACTTAGGTCTCAGGGAGGCCTGGTTCTCCCAAATTTTGGCTTTACTACCAGGCAGCACAATTATCACAGTTCTCCGCCATCTATGCCAAGAACTGCAGGCCCGACTGAATTTCCCTCGAGAGACAGGCCGTTCCACATTTCACTCTCGACTTCTTAACATGGAGACCCTCCAAACATAGACCGGCAGTTTTAGCCCCCACCTTGTCTCACTCCTTAGCTCTCTGTGACCAAGTACACAAAAACACCAACTTGATATCGCCTCTAAGACCCCTCACGCACCTATTTCACAACCCTGACTTCCCACCTGGGATGAACATACACGCTTTTCATTGGTGGCTGAACATAGGCCTCTTCCGGATAGGTCATTTCCTTACTCCTAATGGCCCTGTTTCGTTGAGCCACTGTTTGAGTACACTGGAGATGCCCTCATCGGAAATGTTCCGACTATCACAAATACGACACTTTCTCCACTCTCTCTGTACTGACAAGTCGAACACTCCCAAAGCCACGATGTATGAGCTATGGTGCTCCTCGACAGGCCCCCAAAAAGGAGGGATTTCCATCATTTACGCTTCCCTGGCAGATAGGACGGACACCCCTGAGTACGCTCGATCTTGGGAATCGGACCTGGACACCCAGTGGGACCCTGCTAAATGGTTCCAAGCCTTCAGCAGATCATCCAAAGGTATCTTGAATATTGCCCTGATAGAGGCTAACATCAAAGTTTTTACTAGATGGTACTATGTCCCAGCAAGGCTCTCAAGGATATTCCCAGACTCCTCCCCCCTATGTTATAGAGGGTGTGGACTCCTGGGCACGATGCATCATATATGGTGGACTTGTCCCCGTATACAGAGTTACTGGAATAAATTCCTCCATATTCTACGGAGAGTCTCTGGGATAGATGTTCCACAAGACCCCACCTACATCCTTCTAAACTGTAAATTGCGCAACACGCCTAAAACCACACAACAGCTTATCTTTTTTATGTGTTTGGGAGCCAAAGTTACCCTAGCGAAAGCTTGGAAAACCTCATCAGTATCCATTTTGGCCACCAAGCGGAAGATCTCCTGGATAATGTCGCAGGAACAAATAGTGGCTGAGCTGCTTGACACGGTCCCACGCTTTGAAGCGATCTGGGAACCTTGGGCTAAGTATGTTGGCATCTCTCTTTACCCGGGTCAATCGATGCTCTAGGGGAGAGTCCAGCGAGACTACCATCCTCCATCATACACCCCACCACACCTCCCTCCCTCTGCCCTTCATCTTGCTTCTTTCCTCTTCCTCATCCCTCTTCTACCCTTTCTCTATCCCTTTCCTATTCTCATCTTCTTTACATCTTCTAACAACAGATAACGGTTTTACAAGGCCAAAGCTTGTTCATTAGACTCCTTAAACTGTTCTCATTTACTCACTTGGTACCCCAGCATGGGAGGCAGCTAGCTAATTCCACCCTAGACGTTGTGACCGTTGGCTCTGTCCGGGGGACGTCACCGCTGGGGCTTCTTCTCGGCGGGGGCGCCTCCCCGGGGGAGCTGATGGATGATTGGGGGGTATCTCTTCTGGGTGGAGTCCTGGAGCTCTCGCACTCCACAGTGTGTCCCCATTGGTGGAGTGATGACTTCGGGTGTCCTCTGGGGGAGATCTCCCTAGCTACAATGATTACCAGATTATCTGTCCTCCAGGCGGGAATTAGCACCGTTTTGTTTTGTTGGCATTCATACCTGGAATTCTGCTTTACCTTATTCACATTACCCTTGTAAGTGATATGTTTTTCATCTACTGTATTTTACGCCTTTGGCTGCCTTAGTCATCCAGGAGTTACATCTTGTATGTACTGCTATTAATACTTCTTCTTTGAAAAACACAATAAAAACATTGAACCAGAAAGATCAGACAGGAAATGTCAGTATTCCCGCGTAGGCACACTGCTGCAATCTCAGTTGGAGTATTTGATGGGATTATTTTAGGCTGTGATACAAAGGCCACGCAAGTGCGCTGTGGCGGGGAGAGCAGTTGGTTTATTTAATGGCTTTTACATGACAATCTTACGTGGACAAGAAACCCCTTCTTGTGCACGCGCTCGTGCTTGGGCAATGCACCCATCTATGATGTGGTTGGAGTTTTTGACAGGCTGGAGATATTGGCAGAACAGTGGCTGACGCCAGCTGGGCTGCAACTGATATGTGCCCGCCATCGAAAAGTGCCCCCGCATGCGCAGAACGGAAGGGTATTCCAGCTGATTTGCCGATCAGCTGGAGTGACGTCACCATAGTGCATGCGCATATTGTAAGGGAAATACCATTTCACGGCCACAATTGAAAGCTATGCAAAGAGTGAAGGGACACCGTAGATGTCACATTGTGCCTTGCTGTAAACCCACGTGAAATGGTATCACCCATCAAAAAAAGGCTCCTGTGATGTGCTCATGCGCTATGGTGACGTTGTCACTCCAGCTGATCGGGAAATGCCGTTCCGTTCTGCGCATGCGTCCGCACTATGCAATGGTGGGCACATATCGACAAAACATCGGCAACCCCAGGTGTGATCCCCTAGTAACCTCGCCGCGATCGACCAGTACATCGCGATCCACGAGTTGCTGACCACCGTCCTAGATCTACTGCGGACTTGTGTGAGGGTTCCTTCCACATAGTAAAATGTTTTCAGCTAGAACGACATGACAGGACTTTCAGTAATCCTAGTAAGAACCGGGTACCATAGTTTCCCTAGGGAGGGGCAGCTCCGTTCACTTTGCACTCTCATTGGTGAATAGCTGAGGAGAGGTGGAGCCGAGGTTATAAATACCATTAATCACACAGCTTCCGAATCCCTATTCAGTGAGTCGACAAAGTTGGAATTATCCGGGTTGTACTTGTGACGTTGTGTATGTATGTATGTGTGTGCGTGCGCCAGCACGTCGCTTCCTTGTTTGTAATGGCTGCCCACAAGACGCCGCGGAGACCCTGGAACGCCGCTGGGCTGCTGCTGGTCCTTCTACTTCACCTCAGAGCTGCCTCCGGGCAGACTCGGGTTGAAGTAGCCGAAGAAAGTAAGTGCACAGCGGAAATTCGGCTACTTTATGCAGCTTGTAAATGTACCGACGTGATTGATATAGCTGTGTCCTATGTAGGTGGGAGGGGCACTACCTGGACTACACTTCCTATAATGCATTGAGGAGGATACAGTTAACTGCTACGTTCACATTACTTTTTCTTTTTGTTTATAAAATGTATGTAAAGGAAAAGCTTTTTATTTCACAGTTGTCACAGTACAAGAAAGTCAGGCAAACCACTTAACAGGGACACCTATTCCAAAAAGCTAAGCCTCCTGGCTCCTGCACACTCAAAAACGCTCAACAAGCCATTGTTTTCAATAGTCCTTGGTCACATCTGAGCACCCTGTAGCTAAAGCCCACTGTCAGCTGATGTCTGAGTTGGTCCTGAAAGCATCCCAGATATATTGTCAGGATCCACCTGGCTGCCTGATTGACCGCTGGCTTTGCCTCTCAGCGTGCGGCTGAGAGCTGAAGCCACCACCCCTCTTCAGGCCAGTGTTCTGCCGAGAAAGTTCCCCTCGGCGGATAATGACCCCCCAGTAGTGCGCAGGCGCAGCGCTTGTGCTGTAGGAACAACAAGGGAGCCGCCGAAAAGAGCCAAAGCGGAACACCTGAGTCATTTGTACACGGCGCCTGCGTGCCAAGAGTATAGTAAAAAAAAAAAGAAACACTTTGTAACAGGCCCCTCGCGGGCTCGCCACGCTTCGGCCTCGCTGTGCTTGGCATTTTAATATTCTAACTCTATGTCCACTTGGATGGTGGGGCTTTAACGTGGACTTAGGTTAGAATGTAGTGCGCAGGCACCGTATACAGCTGACGATCAGCTGTTCTTCTTCAGCAATTTTTGGCCGCTCTGTAGTTGTTCGTACTGTGCAAGCGCATGCGCAGTACAGGGGGGTCCTTATCCGCCGGGGGGACCTTTTTCGGCAGGACACCAGTGCTCCAGCAGTTTGTCTTCAGTGGTTATGTCATCACTCAGTTTTTGGTCTTACAGTCATGGTGGAATAGCTGCAGCATATAGATATGTATGTGTTTGTTTTTTTAATTAACCCCATGCATCTTTTAAAGTGGAATTCCAGCTTAACCCTAAAACTGCCCCCCCCCTTTCCTAACACCTATTTTTGCTAACCTCTGTAAGAAGGATGTATATACTTGCCTATTTTCTGGCCTCTCCTGTCCAGTCATGTACTCTTACCTCGTGTCAGCTAGTGTGGCTGCAGGGGAGAGGCAGGACTGCTGACAATGGATGGGCCATTGAGGGCTGTGGGTGATGCTACGGTTTCAGCCATTGCCAGAGTGCTCTCTCTCTCCCCCCTACAGCTGTGCTGGCTGACACAGGGAAACCGGACCGGGCCAGAGCTGCCTGAAAATAGGTCTGTTTATAGGGCTGGGGAAAAAAATCAATTTGAATCTTGAATCGAGTTAAGAGGTCAAATCGATTCAAATTTTCAGCAAATGGATTTTTTTTTCTTTTTTCCACGAGGCCGGATGCTGCGGACTAGGCCGAAGCCGTGGCCTCGCCTAAAAACTCCTGCCCGCAGTTCCTCAGGACCGGCGCTGTGTCCATCAAAAAAAAAAAAAAAAAAACTCAATTCGAATCATGAATCAAGTTTTTTTTTTTTTTTTTGAGAAAATTGCCCAGCTCTATCTGTTTATACGTATTATATATATTATACAAAAATAATAAAAATGCCATGAATCTTTTCCCTATTTTGTAGACACGATAACTTTTGCGCAAACAGATCAATATATGCTTATTGCGATTTTTTTTTTTTTTTCTACCAAAAATATGTAGAAGAATACATATTGGCCTACACTGAGGAAGACGTTTGTTTTTTATATATTTTTTTGGGATATCTGTTATAGTAAAAAAATTGAGTTTTTTCAAAATTGCCGCTCTTTTTTTTTGTTTGTAGTGCAAAAAATAAAAAAACACCAAAAGAAAGCTCTATTTGTGGGGAAACACTGCACGACCGCACAATTGTCAGTTAAAGTGACGCAGTGCCGTATCGCAAAAAAGGGCTTGGTTATGAAGGGGGTAACCACTTCAGCCCTGGAAGGATTTATCTGCAGTTTTGAGTGTTAAGCTTCAACACGAGCTGTAAGGCAGACTGTGCAAGTCTTGAACATCTCAATATGTCCCATATCATGGTATCGACTTAAACGGGTCCCAGAGTACGCCCCCCTCCCCGAGGGATGTGCGTGCCCCCCTCCGCTGGTAGCTGGAGACATTCCATCCCTCGGATGGAGGCCCTACAAAACCAAAATCCAAGTAGAAGAGAAAAAGGAGAGGGAAAACAAAAAGAGAAAAGGAAGTCAAAAGGTGAAATGAGCACACTTTTTCAGATTTTAACATTTTTTGAATGCGAAGCCTTCAGTATACTGGACATCTGCTCATCAATCATCAGAGTGGTCATACTGTTGTAGCACTGACCCTTGAAGGAGCTGCTGGTATTTGATTGGGTCTGTACTCTGCTCTTACACCCCCAATAACTTGACTCAATCCCCTTGACACAGCTGTGGTGCAGTGTTAATGTGAAGCTGATAGTAAAGGATAACTCCAGTGTGCAATATAACGATAGTATACCTTTGTTATTACCTGGGTATCCGATGTTCCACCTGCTGGAAAAGGAACAACACTCCACACCAATTGTACGTAACCAGGAAAGTATTTTTACTGGAACTGTTTTAAAATGGTAATTACATTTATTTGCACTGTCACACAAACTTAATTCAACAGCCCAATAGGTATTCACAATAGTTTGTACGTATAAAGTTGTCTTAGATGACCCCTGAGAGTGCGTCTCCAAGTGGGACTAATGCTCAGAGTGAAACCGACTTAACTCTGGGCACCTTCCCACTTCCAGCACACTTTGGCAACCACAGGAATGCAAAGTTAATCAATAAAGTACAACACAATTTCTAGGGAGCTCCCCCTACTTTATAATGCAATCCCTCTCAATACCAATAGGATGCAAGGCCTTGCAATAAGAGATGCATTCTTTAGTCTTCTGTCAGCTATTTGTGTTATAATTGTAATCCACACAGTTGAACAAACAAGGATTGTTGTAAGGTGAGTGTTAGAACTGTACTTGCCATGCAGCACACTTAAAACTGCCTTTGATGTAATAGGTTCTGAGCCGCACAGTGTCAGTAATCAATGGAGTGTAGGCTTGAGGCCTGTTTAAACTCAGTCCTTTAGATAAGATCTCCTCTGTGGGACTACAGATCCTAGCAACACTGTGTTTATAGTCTAGGTGTGAAAAGGTGCGTCAATAACTATGGGCGGCAGCCCTCTCACCCAAACAGGCCTGGAAAATAGAACAGCTCCGCTCTGGTTGTCTAAATCTTGCTTCACGTCAGCCGGCGCTGTCACATCGCTCCATTCAGCGAGATGAACCGGACCTTCTGATGGCTCCGACAAGTGCCTCTGGATCCTTCCAGATCAGGTCGCATAGTCTTTCCTGCACTAGAATAGATTCGCTGGCTGTTCCGCTCCGCAGTTGGTGTAGGCCGCTCTCTCTGGAAACCTCCTCATAGGTCCTTGTAGGCAGGCCACGCGTCCAGAAGAGACCCAAGATGGCCGTGCGGGGCCTTTTATAACCTACCCAGCATGCAGTTCAGTGCTGAATGTCCATGGGTAGGTCACTTGGCATTGTGGGTAGGTAGGTCATTGTAAAATGTAAACAGTCACTTCCTGTAACATTTCTCCATGTTCTTGAACTAGAAAATAAAATGAAGTCCATTTCACGTTTTGGCCACTTGATGGTGCCAAATACCAAAGTATGCACTGCCCATACTTTTACAGTACATTAAAAAGACAGGCAAAAATTATCAGCGCTACACTGTTTACCACCCCCTAAAAGCAACAAATGGAGTCTTCCATGCCTCGGCAATGGCTCTCTTGGCGGAGATAAAAAACCCCCGTTAGATTTACCATTAACGGTATGTCCAAGAACCTTCCAGGACAGCTACTTGAAAGATGATTGGCTCCGCCCTCTACAGGAAACACAAATCAGAATTTAAAAGGCCCCTCCTTTCCTCTGACCCTCAGCTGTTTAGAAGATCAAGTAACCTCCACCAAAGGTGCACTCGGCAGAGGAAAAACAGAAACCATAAAAACACACCACCACCAGGTAAACATGGTCGACCAGTGCAAAAATAGAATAGGGTGGGAATATAGACGCTGTCCTGGAAGGTTCCTGGAAATACCATTACCAGTAAGTCTAACGGGGGTTTTTCCCCCCTCACCTTCCAGGGCAGCTACTTGAGAGGATAAGCAAGATTTTATACCTCAGGGAGGGACGACAGCCTGAAGCACTTTCCTACCAAAGGAAAGGTCCTGGCTGGAAAGAATCTGAACTCTATAATGCTTGACAAATGCATGCGAGGAGGACCAGACGGCAGCTTTAGAGATTTCTTCCCATGAAGCCCCCGCTCTTTCTGCCCATGATGTGGCCATGGGTCCTGTTGAATGGGCCCTAATTCTAGAAGGAGGGGTGCGACCTGACGCTTTATATGCCTCGCAGATAGCTCCCCTAATCCACCTAGCAATAGAACTTTTAGATGCTTTGGACCCTTTCTTGGGGCCACTGAACAAAACCAACAGTTGGGAGGAACTCCTAAACCCACTGGTCTTTTATAGATAAAGCAAAAGACACCTCTTTACGTCTAAAAGACCAAACCTTTCCTCTTCCGCATTTTTGGGTGAGGTGCAGAAACTAGGAAGGACTATCTCCTGGGACCTATGAAAGTTGGAAGAAACTTTGGGTAAATAGAGAGGATCAGGTCTAATCACTACCCTGTCCTCAAGAATCTTCAGGAAGGGGTCTTTACAGGAAAGAGACTCTAGATCAGAAATCCTTCGTCCTGACATAATAGCCAAAAGGAAGGACAACTTCAAAGAAATAATTTTCAGGGAAGCCTCATGCAAAGGCTCGAAAGGAGCCCTTGTTAGTGCATTTAATACTAACGACAGATCCCAGGGAGAACATGTTTGACCCTGGGAGTATGTCTAAATCTGGCTAAAAGGAACCTCCTGACTAAGGGATCTTCCGTTAGTCTTCTCTCTGTAAATAAAAATAGGGCAGCAATCTGAACCCTAAGGGTGCTAACAGAGAGCCCCTTTTCCACTCCCCCCTGCAAAAAATCCAATATACAGGGAGTGGAAAGAATCTAAACCAGTTTTCCTTTGCCAGGAAATAAGTTTTCCAAACTTTCCCATAAATTCTTCTTGTGACCAACTTACGGCTGTCCAGGATAGTTTAACCGGTTCAATACAGGGCAATTTCACCCCCTACCTTCCCAGGCCAATTTTTAGTTTTCAGCGCTGTCGCACTTTAAACGTCAATTGCGCGGTCGTGCAACGTTGTACCCAAAAAAAATTGACGTCCTTTTTTTCCCCACAAATAGAGCTTTTTTTTGGTGGTATTTGATCGCCTCTGCGGTTCTTATTTTTTGCACTATAAACAAAAGAATAGCGACAATTTTGAAAAAAAACACTATTTTTTACTTTTTGCTATAATAAATATCCCAATTTTTTTTTTTTTAAATAAATTTTTTCCTCAGTTTCGGCCGATACGTATTCTTCTACATACTTTTGGTAAAAAAAAATCGCAATGGGGGAGGAGCTGCTACCCAAGATGGCCGCTCACTAAACCAGACGGGCAGACACGCTGACATGCTGCTGAGTCCGGGGATGCAGTGAGCTAGCGTACTGCGGGGAGCTGACACATAGCTGCGGTCTGTCCCACTAACTACGGAGATTGTAGGGAGGAGTACGGATTCAAGCTCTACCTGTGGAGTGCCGAGTAGGGGACCGGAGACTGGACTGCGGGAAGACGCACAGCCACACGGGTTGCTGACGGGTCTACACACACAGACGGCGGATCCGGCAGCGACGGCTCAGTGGCGGGAGCGCGCAGCGCGGGATGGTTCCGGGGCTCAGGCCGGCGTTGATCCAGAAGGAATAGGAGAGCTCAACATCTTGCCAAGTAAGACAAGGAGAACACCACCAGACAAGATTATCAGTACGGGGAACTGGTAAGATGAATAAATGAGCCAGAATTGGAAGCTGTATGGATATATGCATGGATATACTATACACGTTGCTTACAGCCGTTATATAGGAAGCTCGTGGTAACCTGCATGGTTTAAAAGACTCTCAATTCTGGTTGGATAATCTGACTGTAATTATATGCTAGCCGATTATATGGACTTGTCTGTCTGGCTTGTGAGAGTTGTGCTCAAACTAATGGCCAAAGGAAGATAAGCAACGCATATAATTAAATTACACTATAAACCGTAAGCCGACCTGGAAGAGAACTGACGAAAAAATAAGTAATCTAAGATAGTGGCAACACCTGATAGCATTCTCCTTTAACATATATTAAAGAGCAGAAAAGGACTCTGTAACCCCCGGTCCACATACAAGTCCTGATAGTGGAAGCGTTGGGAAGGTGTAACGCAAAGGGAGGGAGTGTATAAAAATTTGTAAAAACTACATAACTATGGCACCTAAAAAGGGAAATAAAACTCCGCAATCCCAGAAGAATAAGAAAGATAAGGAAGAAAATAAAAGTAAAAACCCCACTGGGTCACAAACCACACAGACGGCAGATATCAAGGAGATATTTCAACAATTACAGCTACAATCTCCCCGCGTAATACAAGCCCTACAAACACCACAGGACATTTCAGATATAGCAGAAATTTCGGGGGGATCTAGATCTTCAGGGGAAATTCAACCCCAACACCCCAGAAGTAGCTCACTAATAGATACCACTGGCTCGGGTAGTGATCCAAAGGAGGGGGAAAAAGAGAATTTGGACATAAGAAAATATATCCAATCCCTGCCAACTAGGGAAGATATGGACCAATATGTGTTCAGATTGGAGAATCTATATAAAAAAGAGGTGCTTGAGCTTAAGGGGTCTATTAAAAACACACAAGAAAAAACAGCCATGTTAGACACTAAGCTCTTGAAGGTCGAGCAGGAAACTATGAAACTAAAAGCAAATATGCATAAACAAGAAAGGCAAATTCATCACCTAATCAACAGCATCGACGAGCAAGAAAATAGAAGTAGGAGATCTAACATTAGAATAAGAGGATTAAAGGAGGAAGTGGGGGTTAAAGAATTAATAGATACCCTACAAAAGATTTTCCAAGAGTTAATTCCGGGGATAGAAGTAAAGGAACTGATAATTGATCGGGCCCATAGAACAGCAGGAATAAGAAGATTGGATCCTAACAAGACACGGGATGTCATCTGCAAGATGCATTATGCGCATATAAAAGACAGGATTATGCACGCTGCACGTTTAAAGAATATTGTCCTATTTGAAGGGGCCCCAATACAATTCTTTCAAGATTTGTCCAAATTTACTTTAGACCGTAGAAGGGCGTTAAAACCCCTAGTGGAACAACTAAAGAAGAGTAATCTCCAATATAGATGGAAATTCCCATTCCAACTACAAACACAGAAAGATGGACATATTGCTGTATTTAGAGATCTAGAGGACTTGCCGCAGTTTGTGTCAGCCCTTGGTTTGTCAGAGATAGAATTACCGGACTGGCCTATCCCATATATAAAAATGTCTAGATAGTTTTTTTTTTTGTTGGTTGAGGAGGGTGGTAGAGGGAGGTTTGGTCTTTAGTATTATTTGTCGGGGTGAGCGGGGAAGAGGGAGGGAAGGAAGGGAGGAATAAGGGGAAAGAAATGGGGTTTTTTTTTTTTTTTTTTCTTTTCACGAATATATATGAGCACTTAGATTGTTACCACATCTGTTCTGGCCACTTGAGGCCTATATTGAATATGTGATTATTAGTCTACGCAATTTTCTTTTTTTTTTTTTTTTTTTTTCTCTTTCTAGAATATACATGTGCACAAAGATTTTCACTATAGTGGTTGTGGCCACTAGTGGCCTATATTGAATATTTATTAAGAGTGTACGCATATGTTTAACCACTACTTTGAAGATGAGGGGAAGGTGGGAGGGTTAGGGGTATGGGTGAGGGGGGGGTTGGGTGGGCGGGGGTTTTCTTTTTTTTTTTTTTTGAATTTACAGGAGCACAAAGATTTTCCACTATAGTTGTGATGGCCATTAGGGGTCTATATTGAATATTTGATTAAGAGTGTATATATTTGTTTAACCACTACATTAAAGATGACGGGAATGTGGGGGTAGGGGTGAGGGGGGTGGGGTTGGGGGGGGTGGGGTTTTTTTTTTTTTTTTTTTTTGAATTTACATGAGCACAAAGATTTTTCACTATAGTTGTTGTGGCCACTAGTGGTCTATATTGAATATTCGATTAAGAGTGTATGCATATGTTTAAATCACTACATTAAAGATGACGGGAATGTGGGAAGGTCAGGGGCATGGGTTGGGTGAGGGGTGGGTTGGGGGGGTGTTTTTTTTTTTTTTTTTTTTTTTTTTTCAGACAGGAGCACAAAGATTTTTTCACTATAGTTGTGGTGGCCACTTGTGGTCTGTATTGAATATTTGATTAAGAGTATATGCATATGTTTAACAACTATATTAAAGAGAACGGGAATGTGGGAAGGTTAGGGATATGGGTGAGGGGGGGGTTGGGCTGGGGTTTTTTTTTTTTTTTCCGCATAACAATACAACAGGATTTATCAGAGTCTTGATATTGGGATTCTCACAGATGAAGGTCTTAATATTTAATAGTAACACGGATGAGGATGATATTTTGTGTTTTGATTTTTGATACATTATGAATAATGCTAGTTATTGCATTGAAGGAGATATGCAAGTGAGAGGGGGTAAGCAGGGGGATTCCCCCCCCCCCCCTTTTTTTTTTGTCTCGATTTGTATATAGAAATGCATAGGTTCTGGTCACAATTTTGAGTACCAATATTGGTCCAAAGTAAGATGTAATGGTCCTTTCTTTTCTTTTTTTTTTTTTTTTCCTTTTTTTTTTTTTTTCCCTCTTTCTCCCCCCCCCCTATATAGGCATGGCTTATTTAGGCCATTAAGACAGTTTTTAAGATGGCATGGAGTGATATAGATATACTATCGGGGAAGTTTATTATCCTCTATGCAAGCTTGTTCTCCCCCGTAGCCATCGGAACCAACTAGACAGGGGGGAATTTAAGGAATTAAATAGGTTTATAATACACAAAAAGTCAGCGTGTAGCCACCGACTGGTGGGCGGAAATTCGAGGGTACGCTCCGCTCTCCCTAGTGTAGGGAACTTACGTTAAAGTAAGATAGACTGTTTATAGTCAAGTAGGTACGAATTGGTGTGTGTGTGTGAGTTGGGTGTGAGTGGGTAAGATAGTTTTTTGGGGGGGTTAATTTTTGAGATTTTCTTTTTTTTTTTTTTTTTTCTCCCTATTGTGGGTTTAGTTTCCGTAAGCCTTGATTAGTAATGAATATATGTTCCTATAACATTAGGGGTCTCAACTCGACATCAAAAAGATCACAGGTGCTATATTCGCTTCACAAACAGAAGGTGGGGATTATTTTCTTTCAGGAGACGCATTTCCGGTCGGACCATATTCCTAACCTACGAAATAAATATTACACCACGTGGTTCCATGATTCCTATGGGTATTCTAAATCGAGAGGGGTATCTATTGCAATCCATAGAACAATTCCAATTCAAGTGCTAGAGGAATGGCGCAATAGAGATGGAAGAGCAATACTACTTAAGCTTAATATATATGGCCAAAAATATACCTTGATAAACATATACCTACCTAATCAAAATCAGATCAAAGTAGGCTTACAACTGATTAATCAACTGTCGGATAAAGCAGAAGGTATAATAATAATCGGGGGCGATTTCAACTTCGTTATGGATGGAGGGATTGATACCACAGCACCAACGATAGTGCAGTGTAGTAAAGACAAGAGGAAATTTAAGGACTTAATGGCTAAACGTCAACTGGTGGATATCTGGCGTTTACTACACCCTACCGAGAAGAACTTTACATTTTATTCTAAGGTACATGGTTCATACCACCGTATAGATTTTTTCTTAATAAATCAAAGAGGGATAAATGCCATCCTCGCGGCAGAAATAGGCAACTCAATATGGTCCGATCACGCACCCGTGTTTCTAAAAGTAGGCTTACATATGGGGGAGAATAGTAGGGGTAAATGGCGTCTTAATGATAATTTACTTTATGACGAGATATGTGTATTAGAAATAAGAAAAGCGATAACGGACTTTGCTGCTGATCATATTGGAGATATTACAGCAGTGCCTACGCAATGGGAAGCACTTAAATGTGTGTTACGAGGCTTATTTATAAAACATGGGTCTAGATTGAAAAAACAGAAAAGCTGCAGAATTACTCAATTATTTAAAGAAATAGAGACGGCAGAAACTCAACATAAACAGAGCCTAACGAGGGAAGCACTATTGATAGTAACAGAATTAAAAGCAGAATTGCAAATATTATTGAATGAAAAGACGCTATATGTTAGAGATAAAAATCGAGCCCTATTCTATCAGCAGGGCAATAAGCCAGGTAAACTATTGGCAAGGGCTCTAATAAATAGAAGCACTACACTACCCATTGCTAAGATAAAGGCAGGGGATGGAGATATGAGATATGATCCAAAAGGGATTCTAAAAGAATTCCAAATATTTTTTACAGAGCTGTATAATATTCCTAAGGGGAAGATGTATGACAACCCTGTGATGGCCCAGCAAAAAATACAACAGTATATTAAAGAAACCGCAATCCTGACTTTAACTTCTTTAGAGTCAAGCCAGCTTGAGTGTGATTTCTCTGTGGAAGAAATTCAGAGTGTAATTGACTCATTAGTACCTGGGAAAAGCCCAGGACCGGACGGATTTACCCCTAGGTTCTATAAGACATTCAAAACGGAACTTATGCCTATAATGAAACAGACATTCAACGCAGTTTCCACGACAACACCTTTTGGCTCTCAGAGTATGCAGGCCTATATTACCCTCGTACCCAAAATGGATAAAGACCACACTCTATGTGGGAATTATAGGCCGATATCTTTGACAAACCTGGACCTCAGAATATACTCCAAAATTATAGCCAATAGACTTACCCCTATAATACCTCGTTATATCCATCTGGACCAGGCGGGATTCGTTAAAGGGAGAGAAGCCAGGGACAATACCCTGAAAACGCTTACTCTAATGGAATATGTACAGAAGGGCTCCATCCCATCCTGCTTGTTAGCAATAGACGCTGAAAAAGCTTTTGACAGGGTGGGATGGAGCTTTCTCAAAGAGACCCTTATACAATGGGGGCTGGGAACTGTAATGATAGACAAGATAATGACCCTGTATCAACATCCAACGGCCAAGATCCGGGCGAACAGTAACCTGTCCGGAGAAATAACAATAGCAAATGGAACCAGACAAGGCTGCCCACTGTCCCCAATACTATATATATTAATTATGGAACACCTATTAAATGCTATTAGGGCGAATAAAGATATACAAGGTATAAGAGTGGGGGATACAGAATACAAGCTGTCTGTCTATGCAGACGACATTTTGTTGTATGTCACAAACCCGTTGATAACACTACCAAACTTGATAAAGGAATTTAAACGCTTTGGCATCTTGAGTAATTTTAAAGTTAACTATAATAAGTCTGAGGCAATGAATATCAATATGTCCAGAAGTATGGTGGAATTACTCAAGAAGGATTTCCCCTTTAGATGGCAGGAAAATGCTATTAAATACCTGGGCACCTATATCCCCACGGATTTAAAGAAATTAGAAGAGTACAACTATGTCCCGATGTTGCAAAAAATAACAAAAACTCTCCAGCAATACAATAAGGGTACTTTCTCATGGTTGGGGAGGGTAAATGTCATAAAAATGGACATACTCCCAAAAATACTATATATATTACAAGCGATCCCCGTGTTTCCTGCAGTGGGCTTTGTGAAAAAGGTTTCCAGGATTATTGGACAATTTGTATGGGCAGGTAAGACCCCCAGGATCAGTAGAAAAGTGCTAAATAAGACTAAAGCAAATGGGGGCCTATCCCTCCCTGATATAGCAGTATATCTTAAGGCGGTAATGGTCACCAGGTTAGTTGACTGGTTCCATAATAGGAATAAAAAACAATGGGTGGGACTCGAGGAAAAGATCACAGGGTTGAAACTAAAATCTCTGCCATGGATCAAAAGGACATATAGCTCACCGTATGGCTATACACCCTTCTTAGTGACCTTAACAATGAAAACATGGGACATTCTGATTAAAATGGGGCGCGTCTCTACCTTTAGAGGACCCATGACCCCTCTCTTCGATAACCCAGAATTCCCGTTGGCATTCGGGGTAAAATCATTCCTTGAGTGGTACAGTCATGAGGACACAAGGGTAATAGAAACACTGGTGGGAAATAGGGTCCTTCCTCTAGAGTCTATGAGGGAGGAACATAGAAAAGATTGGTTGCAGTATGGCTTATTCCAAAAGTATGTCATATCCCTGTTCAAAGAAGCAGAAATAACCAGACCCCTAACGGTGCTAGAAGAAATCTTTACTCAAGCTGAAAGACCTTTGCACGTGCTTTCGAAAGTATATAAAATTTTAATTGAGGACGGCCAGAAGTTGGAGTTACCATATATTAAGAAGTGGGAAGAGGAACTGGGGAAGGAGATCCCCAGGAAGGAATGGGTAAAAGCCTTAGCAGTCACGCACAAACTCTCTGTTTCAACTAAACATCAAGAAAGAAACTATAAGATTTTAGCTAGATGGTATAAGTGCCCTGTAGACCTCTATAGGATAAGCCCTATGAATAAAGAAGTATGCTGGAGGTGTCAGGAAAGACGTGGTACAATGTCCCATATCTGGTATTATTGCTCTAAAATCCTTCCATTCTGGCAGAAAATTTTCGAAATTTTTAGGGCCATGACAGCGAGGGAAATATATCCAGATATACAAATAGCAGTATTATCCATGATCCCCGGATCAATGAAAAGTATAAAGAAAGGCCCATTAAAATATTTCCTAACGGCTGCCCGTACGTGTATAGCCAGAAAATGGAAATGTTCAGATCCACCCTCCTTGGTGGAGTGGGAGTGTGAGATAACGGAGATGCGGACCCTGGAAGAAAGAAAGGTGAGAGAGGAAAGATCCAGTAAGCAGATTAAACGGACAACAGATATTTGGAAAAGGTGGGAAACATATAGCGCCTCAGCAGATTTACTATGTGACCCATAAGAGGTTGAGTACCCTTGGGGATATGGGAATGTATACTCTTCCCCTTTTTTTTTTTTTTTTTTTTTTTTTTGTTAGGTATGAATGGTCTAGTATGAGTGATTGGAGGGGATCAACTGGTAGGATGTTTGATGGCTGAGTAAAGGCGATTTGAGATGGATTTTTGAGTATAGCAAATAAATACTATTTATGGTGTATATATGTTTTTAGTATGACTGTTTTTTATTAGGATATGTGTTGTAATTGTTAAAATTGAAAACTGTTTGAATAAATAAAGATATTAAAAAAAAAAAAAAAAAAAAAAATCGCAATAAGCGTATGTTGATTGGTTTGCGCAAAAGTTATAGCGTCTACAAAATACGGGATAGATTTATGGCATTTTTAAAAAAAAATTTTTTTATTTATTTTTTTTAACGGCGGTCGCGATTTTTTTTTTTTCGTGACTGCGACATTATGGTGGACACATCGGACACTTTTGACACATTTTTGGGACCATTCACCTTTATACAGCGATCAATGCTATAAAATTGCATTGATTACTGTGTAAATGTGACAGGCAGTGAAGGGGTTAACCACTAGGGGGCGGGGAGGGGTTAATATGTTTCCTAGCGAATGATTCTTTCCATCCTAAGTGTGTCTACCCTTCCGAGCTCCAGTGGTTACCCTCCAGGCCGCAGCTTTCCTAAATTTGGTTTTAGTTTGGATGTAACAATTTATGGCAAATCTTCATGCACTGTGCAGGGTGAGTGTATGTATGTTAAATTATTTCCTGAATTCAATCATAGTGAAGTAGTCAATCATTGTTGTCATTTTTCCAATGTGACTATGTATTTTTACATTCAAATTTTTCTCATTTATAGACGTATTATCGTCTTGACGTAACCACTTACCCTGAAGAAGAGAACTATTACGATAGATTCGAAACGCGTTTGGTTATCTCTCGTTACAATTGTTGTCAATTGAGTGGTTTACATGCATTGTGATTCTTACCCTTGTATTTGCCTTTCTGCATCCTGCAATTCTGTGTCCTGCACAATCGTGACAAATAACTTTATTTCAATCAATAAACTAATATTTTTGATTAATACTGCCTGACTTTACTGAAGCAGGGACATTATTTTGCCTTCTTTTTTTTTCTCACAGCCTCGATTGGCAGAAGAGAGACTGCCTTCCTTGGACGTTGTCCAGGCAGTCAAGGTTTATTTGTCTAGATCTGCAGAGATCCAAGGATCAGACTCCTTTTTTGTTTTACCCAAAGGACCCAAGAAGGGGCAGGCAGCTTCCAAGGCTTCCATTTCCAATTGGCTCCATCAATCGGTTATTCAGGCCTACGGTCTGAAACGTAAAGCTCCTCACGTTAGGGTGAGAGCTCATTCTACCAGGGGTGTAGGAACCTCCTGGGCTTTTTGCCATCGGGTATCTGTGGCTCAGATTTGTAAGGCCGCTACCTGGTCTTCGGTGTATACGTTCACAAAATTTTATCAAGTGGATGTTTGTGCAGCAGAGGGTTTGGCTTTCGGCCGCAGTGTACTGCGGGCTGCCGTATAAGGTCTGGCTATTGATTGGCAGGGTGTCCCCCTCCCCTCAAGGCTATTGCTCTTGGACGCCCCAACAGGTAATGAATATTAGCCCAACTGTGTCCCATGATGTATGAAAAAGAAAATACAATTTTCTCTTTCGTTCATTGATGGACACAGCACATTAGTCTTGACCTTAGGGTTATATCGCTACCTTTAGGCAGAACACAAAAAAACAAGGGGGCGGTCCTACTGGCTATAACCCCTCACTCTGCTTCCAGCAGCTCAGTTTTTTTCTGCTTAGTCTAAGAGGACCTGGCTCCCTGTGGGGGACCAGTGGTCTTTGAAAATTTTTTTGCTGTTTTTGTTTTTTCTTCCTGTGATCTACAATAAACAGCCGGGCTGGGGGACAGGCTGGGTAATATAGATCCTGGTAGTCTCCCCAGCCTGGCCATTGAGCGCGTGCCGACTTTAGCTCCGCGCTGGGTCGGACGCGACAGGCCCCATTCTGGTCCGGGGCGGCCGGTGAGCTATATGCTCCGGGGCACACATGACCGGGCTACTGCTGTCCGAGTCAGTGTTGCCATGGCCGACAGCCACTCCGTACTATGCGGGAGATGGGTCTGTCCGTGGAGTGTGTCCAGCAGTCCCTGCAGGAGGGATAAGTATGGTTCCACCTGTTTTGGCAGAATGGAGCAGCTGGGCACTCCCTGGGGGGTCGATTAGGGGTCTCTTGCTCCCTTTCCTCTCTCCCTGCCTCTTTCCCTCCTCCCCATCCAAAAGGGGCGATGTGTGGCCTCTTAGTAGGGGGTGCGATGCACTTACCTGACCCGGGGGTCCTCCGGGCGGTCTTTGGATCCTGGCAGGGGGTTGTGCTACCGTTTTTTCCCCCCGGCTGTTCCCCTAGTTTTTTTCCCTTCGTTTTGTGCCCTTCGTTGTTTGCCTTCGTTTGCCGCCACGCAGGGGGAATGGTCGCCGCAGGAACCGCGCCGATTTTCTTGGAGCGCAGCGGCCATTTTCCCGGCGTTTTAGCGCGCTTTTGTCTTAGGCGGACGGCGACCATTTTCTTGTAACCACGGGGGACGTTTTCTGTTCTCTAGCGCTGGGCAGCTGCTTAAAGCCAGGAACAGCGCAAAACTGACACAGAACACCTTGTAGTTTTGACGCCGGCAGAGGTGAGAACGGACAGCAGAACAACGCCTTGGTCAGGGTGGTGAGTCCTGCGGGGGAGGCTCCTCAGTCTGTGGCAGCTAGGAGGTTAGGCATTTTTTGTCTCTTGCCTTAGGTCCTGGGTGACAGGCGAGAGTGGGTCAGACATGGCGTCGGATGCTAGCGCTTCTTCCCCAGACACCCCTGTGATAGCAACCGGTTCCCCTGCACCTGTGGTGACCATGGACGCTCTGTCGGCAGTCCTGGAATCATTTGTTTCCAGGGTGGAAGCAGCGTGCGTGCGCAAGGTGGGTAAAGAACGCCCCCCCCGGTCTTCCGGAGAAAGCTCTGATTCAGACTCGGGCCGCGCTGTGGCAGGCGGCCCCTGTTCTGACACTGCAGAGGTTGCAGACCATTACCCTTCGGACAGTGAGGAGGAAGCCTCCGTGTCCGTTTCAGCGCAGGAAAAAGCGCTAGTGGGGGCACTTATCTTGGCGTGCGGGATACCCTAAAGATAGAGGATATGGCTGGGGCATCTGCAGATGTGTCGGTCCCTTTTGGGTCCCTCAAGCCGGTCCGTACCGCTAAGGTGTTTCCCTACCTAACTTATTTTGATAAGTTTATTTACAAGGAGTGGGAACGCTCGCAGCTTGCCTTTTCAGTCCCGAGGCAAATGGCTGTGTTTTACCCCTTTGAGGAGAGTTTTCTGAAAAAATGGACATCTCCTCTGGTCGTTGACCCCCCGGTATCTAGGTTAAATAAGGTGACCACGATTCCGGTGGAAGGGTCCCCCTCTTTCAAGGACCCTGCTGACAGAAGGGCAGAGGGGGTTGCCCGATCCATGTTTACGGTGGTGGGGTCGACGCTTCGGCCGGTGTTTAGCCACGGCTCTGGTGTCACAAACACTTACTGAATGGGCAGTTGTTGCACCGCGAGTTGGGGAAAGAGCAGGTTTCCCCAGTCTGTGTGGAATTGGCAGACCAGTTGGTGCCCGGCCTTAAGTATATTTGTGATGCGGCCCTGGATATGGCCCCTTTTGCTTTCTGGAGCCTTGGTATCAGCAGTAGTGCTGGTCTGCAGACCAGACATCTAAGAAAGCGCTGGCGGAGTTGCCCTTTCAAGGTGGGAGGCTGTTTGGCCCCTCGCTGGATTACATTATTAAAAATGTTACTGGGGAAAAGAGTACTTTGCTCCCACAGTCCAGAAAGGGTAAGGAGTCACGCCGTAGGCAGGGGCCCTACTTTTCCGCTCAGAAGCGGCTTTTTCGTCCGCGGGTAAGCATTCCCAGTCCGACAAGGTGTTCGCCGAGGGAAAAAAGCGTCCCTGGTATTGCAAGCCGAACAAGCCTGCAAACAAATCAGATTCTGCATGAAGGTTCGCCCCCGCCCGACTCTCGGTTGGGGGGTCGCCTTTGGGAGATTGCAGACCGGTGGACTTCTCTTTCCGACCAGTGGGTCTGCGAGCTGGTTTTGTCAGGCTACAAGAGTTTCTTTCTTGTCCGCCAGACAGGTTTTTTCCCTCCAACCTTCAACTCCTTCCGGCTCGTCGGGAGGCCCTGTTTGGGGCAGTACAGGACTTACTACTGCGTGGGGTGATAGTGCCTGTATCGACGACGGAAAGGTTTCAGGGATTCTACTCCAATCTGTTTGTAATTCCGAAGAAGGAAGGGGTCCGTCCGGTCCTGGATCTCAAGGCCCTCAATTGTTTTGTGAAGGTTCGGAGGTTCAGGATGGAATCGGTTCATTCCATGGTCGTTGCACTTCATTAGGGGAATTGCCTGGCGTTTTTGGACATCAAGGATGCATACTTGCATGTCCCCATATGCATCAGACACCAGAGGTTCCTGCGATTTGCAGTCGGGGACGAGCACTACCAATTTGTAGCTCTTCCCTTTGGCTTAGCGTTGGCACCAAGGGTCTTCACCAAAGTGCTGGCTCTGATTCTGGCATTGCTGAGACAACGAGGGATTGTGATTGTGGGTTACTTAGCAGTTACAAGCAGCTTCTGCCTCAGAACTAAAGGAGGATGTGGTGATCACCATGCAGACTCTTCAGGAGTTTGGCTGGGTGTTGAATCTCCAGAAGTCTGTGTTACTGCCAATCCAGCGCCTGGAGTACTTGGGGTTGATTCTGGACTCCTCAAAGGCGAGAGTCTTTCTTCCTTCAAGCAAGCTGCAGACTCTCCAATCCGCGGTGCGGTTACTGATGTCCCGCAGGTGGTCCCCTTGGTCCGGGAAATCGTTCCTTCCTCTTCATTGGACGGTGATCACGACGGACTCCAGCCTGACCGGCTGGGGGGAATTTGGGGCATCCAGTCGGCCCAGGGTCGCTGGACGCAGGAAGAATCCCGCCTGCCTATCAATGTGCTGGAGCTGCGGGCGATCAGGCGGTGCCTCTCCACGTGGTCGCAGAGGCTGCAGGGTCGTCTGGTCAGGATCCAGTCGGACAACGCCATGGCGGTGGCTTATGTCAATCAGGGAGGGACAAGGAGCTCAGCAGCGGCGCTGGAGGTCTCCCACATCCTGCAGTGGGCAGAGCGGCGTGTGTCGGCTCTGTCAGCCATGTACATTCCAGGTGTAGAAAACTGGCAGGTGGACTACCCTGGTCGTCAGTTACTGGACCAGGGGGATTGGTCACTGCATCCGGAAGTGTTTTGGCTCATTTGCCTATGGTGGGGCATGCCGGATGTGGATCTCCTGGTCTCTCGGCTCAATCGGAAGGTGCAAAGGATTTGTGGCCAGGTCAAAGGATCCCTGGGGGGGCGCGTCAGACGACCCATGAGGGCATTATCGGCTAATTTATGACTTTCCCCCTCTCAGGCTCCTCTCTCGTCTGCAGCGCAGAGTGGAGGCCGAGAGGATTCCGGTGATTCTGATTTCCCCAGACTGGCCTTGACGACCTTTGTACGCCGACATAGTATGAATGGTGGATGTTCCTTGGCAGCTGCCGGTGCAGGAGGACCTTCTGTCTTAAGGTCAGATTCTCCACCCTGCTTTACTGTCGCTGGCTTTAACGGCATGGCTGTTGAAAGCCAGGTGCTGAGGGACCGAGGGCTGTTGGCTTCGGTAATTTCCACTATGCTAAGGGCGTGAAAGTCTTCAACCAGTAAGATTTATCATCGCACCTGGGAAGGCCTACATCTCCCTGTGTGAGGAGGTGGGGTGGCATCTGGGTTCATATTTGGTTTCCAGGATCCTGCTGTTTCTGCAGCGAGGAGTGGATCAGAAGCTCTCGCATTAAGCACCATTAAGGGGCAGATATCAGCTTTGGCTGTCTTTTTTTTCAGCGACCCTTGCCGACTTACTCATTGGTGCGTACGTTTGTTCAGTGGGTTTGGCATGTGGCCCCTCCGGTACGCCCGCTGCTGCCCCGTGGGATCTGAATATGGTGCTCTCTGTGCTTCAGAAACCGCCGTTTGGAAACATTAGGGCGATCCCGTTATTGACGCTCTCTCTCAAAGTAATCTTTCTAGTGGCCATTACATCTGCAAGGCGGGTTTCTGAGTTGGCGGCCTTGTCATGCAAGTATCCCTATTTGATCCTCCACAAGGATAAGGCGGTGCTGTGTCCGCAGCCCTCTTTTCTTCCAAAGGTTGTTTCGGCCTTTCATCTAAATGAGGACATTGTGCTTTCGTCCTTATGTCCCTGGCCGTCGCATGTCAAGGAGGTCGCTTTACATTCTTTGGATGTGGTCCGGCTCTGCGGGTGTATCTGTCTGCTACGGCTCCTTTCCGGAGGTTGGACTCTGTCTTGGTGGTTGGTCCGAAGAAGGGCATGGCCTTCTCGTCGGCCACCATTTCTCAGACAGATTGCTGTTCAGGCTTATGCCATAAGGGGGCGGGCGCCTCCCTTTCCCATCGTTGCGCATTCTACCAGGGCAATTGGTGCTTCCTGGACTTTCTGACATCAAGCATCTGTTTCACAGGTGTGTAAGGCAGCTACCTGGTCGTCAGTACACACTTTCACCAAATTTTACAAGGTCGATGTGGGCGCATCTTCGGAGCAAGGTTTTGCAGGCGGCCGTCTGAGGTTGCGGCTCCTCTGATGGGGAGTTCTTTTTGTTGTGGATGGAGTTTATTCTCTGTGTTCCCACCCCTCGTTTTTGGCACTGCAAACAGTGCTCCGCTGACTAGTATACAATCAGAAAACTGTGGGGAATGCAGCGCGGTGCAGCGTGCGTTCCACCGCTCGCTGCTTAACCCGGAAGTCAGCTCCACAGGACAAGACGTATGCACGCTGCACCGCGCTGCATTCCCCACAGTTTTCTGATTGTATACTAGTCAGCGGAGCACTGTTAGCTCCCTTTTTAATTCTATTACAATAAAGCTGAGAGTTTTTTTGCGGATTCACGCGATGGGGCTCATTTTTGTTTCATAAACATATGGATGTTCCTATCGGGGAGTGACTGGAGGTGATCGGGATACCAGGAGAGGAGATCTGAACGGAGGACTGTTACCACGGATCACTGCTGCGGGATACGGTTTACAGGATCGATACCCCTGCAGGGGTGAATTCTTCCGGTGAGTGAGGGCACATAGGGGGGTCCTTTGGAAGGCTGGAAGTGTTTATCCCATCAAGACTATTATGTGATTGAAGAGACTTAATACTGTACTTTAAGAAGAATGTTCTATGGATTCTTTCTTTTGGGAACATTTTTTAAGGACTGATGATTTACTTTTTTAACACTATTACTTGCACGTATGGACATATGCTTTTTACTTATATGTTTTAGCACTTTTGATGTACACATCAACACAAGTTTTTTTCACCTAGGAATTTTTAAGAATTTTGGTATTTTTATCACTATTTTTCTCATATTCCTTTATTCACCTTGCTCTGTCTGGATCACTTCTATTTCAGTGCTGGAATATATGTGATGACACACATTGCACTTTATATAGCCGTGGGCATTTCTTTACATATTACACTATTAATGCTTTTTTCCACACGTTTGAAATTTTTACCATTCCTATATATACAACACTTTATTTATTTACTCTTTACACTATACAAGTGTTTGCACATCAGACTGGACTCAGTAGAACAGCGCCGATCGCCCCAATTTGGTACTCTATTTTTTTGGAATTTCACTTAGGTGTTATTCTGTGCTGGGGGGGCTGCAGTTCCTTTATTGCCTAAGCGCGGAGCTATTTGTTTCTTATACTAAAGTGCTCTGTGTCCATCAATGAACTTCAGAGAAAGGGATTTTACGGTAAGTACAAAAATCCAATTTTTTCATCATACTTAAAATCCTTTGAGTACATCATGACACAGAGATCCCTCACCTCTTTTTTGAGATTCAGTGCTTGCTACAAAATTGAAGTACTTCCTGTATGGGAGGGGTTATATAGGGGATTACTTCCTGTCTAAAGACCTTTTTGGTCTGCCAGTGTCCATTCACCTGGAGATGAAGTATAACCCCAGCAAGTAAGGAATATTAGCCTAACTCTGTGTCCCATGATGTACTCAAAGAAAAGGATTTTACAGGTAGGACGAAAAAAATCCTATTTCTTTCCAATGTCAGTGTCACAGGGAATGACCAGGGTACATCAGGCAAATATACCCAGAAATAGTCCAATACAAGCACATAACCCCCACCCCACCTCAAACTATCTAGCAATGGTCTGTGAAATACTGTACTCTTACAAGAGTCTAGCAGTCGTGAAGGATATTGGTCACAAACATTAATGCCCCAAGTGAAATGAGCCCCTTTACTACTTCAGCACAAACCACACACACAGAATCCAGGACAACAGTGTCAAGGAAATGCTGAGTCTGGTCGTGTTGTACGGTGAGTTTGGGTTGGGCAGACCCAACTGGAGTTCTTGGTCACCCTGTGCCCCGAATGGGCACAGGGTGACTTACCCATAGGAGGGGGCCATGGGAGCTATACCAGGAGCTTCCAGTGCTCTGCAAGGTAAGCTGGGTTGCACAAGCCCCTCACCTTAAGTGGCTCCTGTCGCACATCTCCCCTTTCGGCAGGGGACTAGCACAGGAGGAGACCCAAGACAGGTTGACTGAGAAGTTAGTCCGTAGTTCCAGTCCCCCAAAGCCGGTATCCACACAGTACCCCCAAATTTTCCTTAAAAGAGCATTGCTCACCCAGCCAACCTCTACCTCTCTCATAAAAAAATACCCGCCACTAAGGGGGAGGCGTGGACTGGCCCTTCTCCCTGGAGTCCTTTCAGCCGCTGGAGAGAAGACAGGGTGACTGGGCTCACTTCATTGTGCTGTTGGGGGTCAGGGCTTACTGCCCAGCGTCCATGGGGTAAACCGGTAGGGACTGTAGTCCCATCCACATTCCCGAGTGCTTGCAAAGCATTGCTGACCTTCTCCTGCCTCAGTGCTGGACCGTTTTCTGGGGTTGTCAGTGGATACCTAAGTCCTATTCACTTCCACAGGAACTTCCTCTTCCGTTAGTTGAGGGCAGAGGCCAGCAGCACCTCTGCCCTGTTACAAGCCCTTCTGCTGGGTTGCTGTAAGTGAAGACTGCAGTCCCATCTACTGATATCAGCTCAAGCTGCAGTTGTGTGCAGAGGCCAGTAGCATTCTGCCCTGTTAGCACTTAAGCTGAGGCCCCCCCATCATCCACTCTGGCTAACTGTTGGGGAGTGACCGTCACCTTCTCACCATGGGCCCCTGGAACTGCCGCAGGTGTGGGGCAGAGGTCTTGGACCCGCTGTCCGGTGGCCAGCGCTTCAGCTGGAGAAGTCTCTTGTAACTCCACAGATGCTGCTATTGGTGCTGGGCAGAGCTCAGTGAAGTTTGGCCCTGATATACCAGCTCTTTTGCTGGAGGCTCACCAGGTTGTTCTTCCTCAGCAGAAGAGTCTATCAAATCTCCAGTCTCTGCACCTGGTGTCTTGGGATAGAGGTTCTGTTAGGATTACTCTCCTCTTGTGATCAGTCGAACTCCAGGTGTATTGAAAAGCAGACAATTTATTTCAGATGTGTCACACAAATGGATGATGCTTACAAGTCAAAAGATGCAGTAAGAATCATACAAAGAGATGAACATCCCCCCTCCTAATACCTACAATAATATAGAGCTAACGCTTCTATTGGCTGAGGAAACACACATAGCGTGCCTGGTACAAAATGGTACTTTATTTGCCAATTAGTGTTTCCTGTACATTCTTGTTCTACCATATATGGTTAAGCCTAATCATCCTACAACTTACTATGGGGTTAGTTAAAGCAAACGATACAGCAAGTTAGTACAACAATGTGCTCAGAAGTCATCTTAAGAAAAGTCTCAGGGTTATTGTTTTTCTAATAGTTTTTCTAATGGTCACACAATAAACATTTAAAACTTTTCTAACATTCCCTCCTCTTGTGTGACTATTTTATCTCAACACATTTCGATGATAGTCCCAGTGTTTATACACTTTAGGACTGTATGTCATTAAGTTGAGCTTCAATGTCCACATAGGTCTCCTCAGAGGTAGGAAGTTCTTGAGACTGCGGTTTCAATCAGTTTCTGTGAAAGTCCTCGAATACAGGGAATACAGCAGCATCCGCAAGTGACCAAAATGGCCAATACCACAGCAATTGAGATCAAACATGATGTGATAAGTCCAGTCCACTTACCGAACCATTCTTCAAGCCAGTTTGTTAATGGATCATTAGTACCTGAGTTTTCCACTAATTCATTCGATAGAGCAGTCAGTCCTTCCAAGGCTCTGGTCGCGGTCCCTCCAGGAGCTGTATTATTAGGGATAAAGGTGCAACACATGCTACCAAACATTTTGCATACCCCTCCTCTTTCAACTAGGACCATATCTAAGGCCATTCAGTTCTGCCATGCCATTAGAGATGTGGTGGCCAACTGTTCTGTTAGGCCCTACACAGCGTCCCTAGTATAGTTTACAAACCGTTGTTGGTTATAGTGTACGTGTGTGTGTGTGTGTGTATGTATATATGTGTGTGTATATGTATATGTATATATATATATATATATATATATATATATATATATATATATATATATATATATATATATATATATATATATATATATATATATATATATAATCCAGTCAACATTTTTATCTATAGTCACCCACCAGAGAAGAGACTCAAACCCAGCTGTCACCTGATTCCTGGCCCTAAACTCATCCAGCACTCCGCGAGGAACCCCAATCTCATCTATGTAGATCCGAGAGTCAAATGACCCTATGGGGGAGGTGTCCCTTCAATACCGTTGGTGACTCTTAGTCCACGGGTGTTCTGACAGGATCCTCAGGGGCATAGCCAGCTGGACCATAGCGCAATCCCCTCGGGCATTGGCCAGTATCCTAGCTTACAGTTTCTTATCCCCACACATCCACCAGACATCAGCTCTCTGAATGTCATGTTCAACCCAGTCACCATTACCCATGTTAATCCTCTCCCTACAAAAGTCATTGGGTAGCGACCCAAGATCCACCCCGCTACGGTTCCCAGGGAGTGCAAAACAAGTAAAGTTGCCCGGATATTCAGTAACCGCTGGAGGTATCTGAGGTCTCTGTACTGGGGGAAACAACAAACTCAACGTGTGACAAGTAGAATTTGTTTCAGGTTTATAACTCTTATTATATAATCGTAACATACATTTTAAACCTTCTGGATCTGTATTGTGATCTAGAGGAAAAGGAATAGTTGCTAAATGTAGTCTTGCTCTGGCACAAACTGAACAGTTTTCCGTTTTAACAGTGTACCTCAACCATTCTAACCACTCATTTTTTCCCTGGTATCCTGTCTCCAAAGCTATGGTATCTTCTACTGTTAGATTAGTGAATCTTATAGATTTACTGAGAACTTCTATTTTAGTATGGCGTCACTTCTGGTCTGAGCGGCGATTGTTGTTTACACAGCAGCGGCTCTTGTTTTATCTTGCGAGTATATCTCCTAAACTTTTTATTAAATAAAGCCTTTTTAAACAATATAACACTATTTTTTTTTTTTTTAAGCACGTCACTTTGTATGGACTTATCTACTAATAATTTAGTGTTTGCAATAATTTCATCATTTGTTTTGGTTTTGAATGTGGTCTTACTGTGGTGTAACACAGAGACGTATATTGAATTGTGCATTTACATTTTTGTTGCTTATTATTATTACTTTTTTTTTCACTTCTGCTTTAAGTTTATCTATTGGCATAATTGGATTTTTATTCACATACCAGATTTTTGATACAGCAGACATCCATATTTATCACTTTGCCAAATAGGGATTAGATCACTGCATTTCTACAGTTCCAGATATTGTAGTTCATAGATTTTAGTTTGCGGACTCCAGAGGGTGTAGCACACCAGTTGGACACCCTATCTGAAGTTCAGCACCTTCAACACACACACTCTGATATTCATCAACAGGGGGTGTAACACTATCACTTGTATAGGTTATTTTAAATTCTTGCCCCCAGGGGGTGCAACACAAAAGTGGTTTACTGCATCAGAGGTTTAATACATAAAGTAGTTGCATTTGTTTAGATGTTTGGCACTTATATATATTTTTATTTTTTTCAAACACATTTTGAGACCAACAGAGGATGTATCACAGTTCATTTTATTTGAGGCATATCTCCCCTAATATTTTACATATATATATTTTTAATTTGAAGGGAAATAGTGCATCTACACTCCCATAATCTACCTTTTCCTGTTGACAGGTTTTATTAGGTGGTAATACCTTGAGGAAAAATTTGCCTGAGGGGTCAGTTTCTGACACCCATGCTCCCATAGAGTACAACCACTGATTTTCCTTCCTCGACTCCTTTTTAATGTTATCAATAATTGTTTACAGTTCTTACTATGTGTGTAGGGGGAGTTGGCCGTTTCTGTAATTGAATCTTTCCTTTATTCCACTCTTTTTAGGCCCTGGTAGATTATACCCCCGATCTTGATGTGCTGTGGTCCACAGGGCTTGATCCCATGCTTGACATCCTGCCCCATCCCAGAGCCAGCAAATGTATTTATCTGCCCATAGTAGTCCTCTAGCCCCAGTTGTATCCCCACAATCTGCAATCTGACAGAAGTCTACCAGTATAGTGCTAGTCATTCCCTCTATAAAGGTTAGATTCAATGCTTTTCCTGTGCTTTCCCAACCCAAAGGTTCCTCTACTCTTCCATAACGTCTCCCCCCTCTTATGGATGCCTCTCCTAGAGTCACCAGTAACCCAAGGATAATTACTGTCCCTTTCATCCTAACCAGCTACAGAGTTCCAGCGGATAGGGTAGGGGAGACTTCACCGGTTTGAGACAAGTCCCACCTTGTGCAGGACCTCCCTTTGTAGCCGGACTTTCTGAACCTCTTGTAGCCAACTGGCCCTACTCTACCTGTAAAACCTTTTTGCAATGGGACTGGTGAATCCAGGTAGACCACTCCTGCAATCCTTATCGCAGTAGGGGTAGTTAGAAGGACTTTGAAAGGGCCATCCCACCTTGGGGAGTACCACTGCTTTTTCTTATTACTTTTTGTTACCACCCAATCTCCCACATGCACCTTTTCATCTTCTTGAATTGGACCTTCTAGGACAGAACAAAAATCATTAGTACGTCTTTGTCTTAACAGCCTAGACATGTATTCTGCTATTAAATAAGTAAAAAAGGAAGGGAAGGGATTTTTACGGTGCAATTTATTCAAATGTAGAAAAGAAGGCTATATGTTTTTTCTCTTTTGTTAAAAAAAAGTTTTATTGTATTACATTAAAAACAAACACATATGCCAATAAATTGTGACAATACAGTTAAAACAGCGTGGTCAAGAATGGAGAGTAACATATAGGATATACGCTACAAATTCATGGGTAGTCGTTATTGCATACTAGCCCGACATGTTTCGCATTAGTCGCTTTATCAAGGGGTATGCAATTGAGTAGCGAATCATCCAATACTTTTAATTATTCTACAAAAGAAGAAAAAGGGTTTTACATATAAGAAAATATTTTGCAATAATAATACAACATAAAATGAGAAATGTGTTGTCACTCTGAAGCATCCATAAAGGCTTACCCCCAAAAAGAATAATTGACCCTAGATGGACTCGTCAGAACCAGCATATGCAGACGCAGCCGAGCGGGACAGCAAAGAGGGCTTAAAATGCAACCACAGGGAGCAGTAAGGAGAAGCTGTTGTACAGATAAAGGGATATTAAATATTGGGGGGTAGATATCATTGTACAAAGAGTTAATTGGATTTATGGAAGACACAAAGTTTAAATGGGTATCACTTACATCAAAAAATTATTAGTTGCATCTGCAATCCGAGAAGTGCAATTAAACGCCAGAAGTGGCAATAGCCGGAAATAGATGGGTGGAATATACGTTTGGAACTGGGAGACAAAACCTAAACACAATTTGCACAAGGAGATAATTAGAATTGGAATTAAGGGTATGCTCCATAGAGAAGTATTGAAAAATGATGTTGTCAATCAACATCATAGTAAAGGTATGTTCAGAGTAAAGGGTTTGCAGTTAGTTTAAAAAGAAAAGGAGAAGTTATAAACAAATTAGGGACTCAACCAGAGTTCAACAAGTGTAACCATAAGAGCATAACTGTAGAATATGAAGCAAGGTATGGTGATAATCACCAGTCACATTACCTAGCTTGAATCTTCGCTTGCATCCTCCGGCGCTGGCAGACATGGCTGTCAGATTAGCCGGTTTAAATGCTGCTCCCCATCGAGACGGCGTGTGACGTTGCCGGCTCAATGCGGACGTGATGGCGCTACTGCGCATGCCCGGAGGACCGGACCTCGTCGAACCTCAATCCCCACAAATCACCGCGCCGGAGGAGACAGCCGACATGCGCACAACTGCGCATGGTAGCCCCTCCTGCACAACGATCACGTGGGGACGGAGGGGGCGGGGAAGGGTTGCGATGGAAACCAGCAGGAGGCTGGTTTGGAGGGGATTCTGCTAGTGTGTGCTCAGACTCCTCAGTAGGTGTTTCATTTGGTTGTAAGGGTATCTTATATGGCCGTCCATGTATCATCTCAAATGGGCTTAAACCTTCTTTTGTGGGTGTGATATGCATACTGGTCACAGCTACTAGTAGGCAGCACATCCAATTTTTACCTGTTTCTTTCATAGCTTTCCTCAGTTTGCTTTTTAGAATGCCATTATGTCTTTCCACCAATCCAGCTGATTGGGAATGATAGGCACAATGGTATTTCACTTAAATTCCCATCACTTCTCTCAAATGTTGTATAGTTTTATTTACAAAATGGGGTCCATTATCACTGTCTGTGCCTCTGCACTTCCTGTCGGGAATTCTCCACCCATTTGGTCAGGGTGTCTATGATTAGCAAACAATATTTCTTCCTTTCACATTTGTCCAATTCAATAAAATCCATGCAAATGTGTTGGAATGGATATTGTCTTGTGGGGAACTTCCCTTTCCGTGGTCTTATGCCTCCCTGAGCATTGTATCTTGCACATATAATCCATTGAGAGGAAAAAGTTTTTTAATAGTTAGTGAAGCCATAGGCTGTACATACCTTATTTAACATCTCAGTCACCCCCCTGTTTGACACGTGTTACTCCATGTGTCAATACTGCTGCATACCTAAATAAGGATTTTGGCAATACCGGTTTTCAATCATGTGGCATGTTAATGTTATCTATACTTGTGCAACCTTTTGTTTTCCAATATTGTTTCTTTGTCTCTAAGGACTGTGTAGTCTACATTATTTCATACCTTAATTTAATGTTCTAAACTCTAAAATACCTCCTAAAGGTTCAATTTTGTACCCATTCATGTAATCACTAGACACCCACCCTATAAAAAGGAACTCGCCTCATTCTTCAGTTGTGTAGAAGGAGGAGGGGGGGGGGGGGGTGTCATATCTGCACTTGAATTGGGGCTGGGGAAAATAGATACTCTTTATCTAACATGAATGAGCGCAGGATCACAGATCAAACTACCAAAGAAAGCCTTCTTTACTTTGGAGTTGTTGAAAACAATATTCTTTCATTTATTCAAATATAAGTCCATAAGTCCACCAAGTATGCAGACATAAAATGTTTCCTAGCGACATTTACATTATTTGACATATATATTCAATATATAAAAATATTTTTCTCAGACCCTGATATTTTAGCAGAATTGAATAAAACATGAATCCCCTTTTTGTATTGTTCCCCTTATTCTCTGGTCCCAAAACATATATATTTTTTTTTATTTAACCCAAACACATATTCTAATTCAGAACTTAGCCTTTTAATTTTATAAATGTACCTAAATATAAACAGCATTGCATCATTAACACTTTACAGTTGAAAATCTGGGAGTTCTAAAAGTAACATATCCAAGAAATATTTACTTTAAGAATATTATTTGGACTATCTTCCCCATCAAAAATCCTAATATTTTTACAGATGCACAAATTAACCTCTGTGTGCTCAAAGGGTTAATGCTGCCCTACTAGTCATCCATCATCATCTCCCTCTCTCTTCTGCTATGTCTGTCAGGCAATCTGCATTTTCTTGTTTCTGAGAAAAAGCATCAAGTCTGTACATTCCCTTCTCTCCTCTCTCTGGGCTTCAAAACTACGGCACGCTTCTCTTAGCAAAGCCCATTCAAATCCCTATTTCCTTATGGCAGTAAAATTAGCACTCAGTCACATACTGTCTCTGGACTGGACACATTCAAAGTAATCACAACATTCTCAGCCTTTTCTTTTCTCACATTCATCAAACCACTTGACAACTCCACAACATTCTGTTCACTCCACAATGTAATCCACCTCCGAGTCTCCCATCTACCTCCTCCAAACCATCAACAATTTCTGCCATGTGCTTCCTTTAACACCATGGCATGCTAAAATAATAAAGCAGCCTGGTGTTATCAGTGTACCTTTTTTTTTTTTTATGCTCAGTTTCAATATTTACTTTCATAACCCTTCTGTATTGTCATAGCTGGTCAAGAGTTAACTTTTTTTACAGACACAATCTCTCACACAGGAATTTGAAACGGAGGAGCAATTCACTCCCTCCTGTAATACAGGAGATTCACACACGAGGGGAGGGGTGAGGAAAAACTACAGGCTTTAATCTCCCTGTGATGATTTCTCGCACTGTATTTATTTTTTTTACTCAGTCATACTTAGCTATTTTTCTGCTTCTCGAATATTTGTTAAACATTTAGATAACATTTGCGTCTGGTCTAATTCTCTTTTGCTAGACCCATCAGTGATATGGCTATTGGATCACCTTTACCTGAAGTTGCAGCGCCAACTGTTTGGTTCCTATGAGTCCCACCGAGGGTTGTCCCCGAGCAGGCGGCCCAGATGTAGCACAGTCTCCCAGACAATGTTGTCCAGTGGTACCTGAGACGGTGCAGTAATCCAAGACACCGGCTCCGGTCCAATCCCCATGGGCCATATAGTGCAATGTCACCTGGTATTTTACGTATTTATCTGCTTAATACATTGGCTAGCAAGGTATTGGCTGCCTTACAGAGTGAAGCCATAAGACAATTAAACCAAGTATCTCTTTAAGCTTTTGCAAAGTTTCCTGCTTCTCTGTCAGCTCCCAATCTGTCACTGATAGGCAAACAGGCTACAACACAAATTCTACAAACACACAGACCATGAAGTGTGAAGAGAGATTTTTTGCTGGTTATTTAAACTCCTATTATCAACCCATACCTTTTTTGATCTTTGGGTCCTAACAATTTAAATTTATCCATCAAATCCTGACACTTTTACAGTTAGTTTACTATTGAATCCAAACTTCCCTATAAAGCCCTGTGTCCCTAAAGAGCAGTTCCAGTCTCCCACTTGGCACATCAGGAACACAGCAGCCTCATAAGCAGGCACAAAACATTCTTTTACAGAGACTATTCCCCATTGTCAACGCCAGACGGGTCTCTCATTTACCTATAAAACACAGGTATAGTGACCCTTGGCCCAAGGTAACAATAGGAATACAAGAAGTGTAAAAATATCATCACTCCCCACACTATAGGGAGAATCAAAAAATAATTAACTTGTCTCTGCAGTACTGTTGTTTTTTTTTTTTTTTTCTTTTCAATAAGGTTACAGCATCAACAGAAAGGTTAACCATGAGAAAGGAGAAACTAAACACACAAAAGAAAGTTAGTCTTGTGATCTTCCTAGATCACTTAAGCGCTTACATCATCGGGCAATCCACCTCCGACGATGACGTCAGGCATTCACCCTCTGACGTTCGGTATACCTCAAATCTTTTTTTATCTGTCCTGGACAGCGGGTAACGCTATTTTTTACCTTAGACAACGCTCCCAAGTGTCTCTGTCTTCGCACACTGTATTATTAAGATATTATACAATCAATACCAGTGTCGGCAATTACAACACATGAAACCAGAATCAAACAGAAAGAGAAGAAAAGACTCTTAGAGAGTATTAAGAATAAGTTAAATTATCTTACCTCTCAAACACCAGGAGGACTGGATCACGAAGTTCAAAACCAGACAGTGGATCTGGGTCTCAGGCCCCTGCCCCTATTTCACCACTAACGTTGAGTGGGGGGACTTTTAATTCTCAGTGAGCTTTGAGGTCCAATACTCACCAAAGTTTTTGTCGGGACCATCTGACCCGAAATGCACTTGTTGGTTCCGGCTCGGAAGGACCAAAGTGTTAGGATTACTCTCCTCTTGTGATCAGTCGAACTTCAGGTGTATTGAAAAGCAGACAATTTATTTCAGATGTGTCACACAAATGGATGATGCTTACAAGTCAAAAGATGCAGTAAGAATCATACAAAGAGATGAACATCCCCCCTCCTAATACCTACAATAATATAGAGCTAACGCTTCTATTGGCTGAGGAAACACACATAGCATGCCTGGTACAAAATGGTACTTTATTTGCCAATTAGTGTTTCCTGTACATTCTTGTTCTACCATATATGGTTAAGCCTAATCATCCTACAACTTACTATGGGGTTAGTTAAAGCAAACAATACAGCAAGTTAGTAAAACAATGTGCTCAGAAGTCATCTTAAGAAAAGTCTCAGGGTTATTGTTTTTCTAATAGTTTTTCTAATGGTCACACAATAAACATTTAAAACTTTTCTAACAGGTTCACTAACTCCTGTCCAAGGTAAGCAGGGTTCCACAAGCTCCCCACCCTAAGTGACTGGTCACACCCTTCAGGTAGGGTTTCCTGGGAACCACCCAACATGAATTATTTTGTAGGTATATAGAAACTCCACTACCATACTCCTTCCTCATGGATGAATATAACCTAGTTGCTACCTACCAGATAATTCATAAATTACACTTCCACTCTTACATTTTATTTAAAATTGCAAAATTGCCCAAAAATGTATTGAGAAAACATTGGAATAATTGCCATACCTAAATGGATCCATACATACCACCGCCATCTAGTGGTGTTTAATATAGGACACCCCAAAATACTAAACATTTTCTCCGTAGAAATCCTCCCTATATTTAATAACAAGCTCATACAAGGTTTAATTGATTATTACAACGAAGATTAACTAGAGCCAACAAATCCTAACCACCCCCCCCCCCCCAATTGGTTGCAATCCTATACAGAGTAGGCATTTATATTAATAGTTTGTCAGAAAACATTTTAAATCTATATCTAAATTCATTCCCTATGGCTGCAAAGTACATAATTCATAAATCCACTTCGTTTCTATTATCTTTTTTTGTATACTATGAAATCCAAAAAATGTATTTGATCCCGTTTCCCGTGAAGATAATATATTATATGCATTTATATTTCTTCAAAGAAGGCTTTCAGGCTATCCTAACTTCCTTTCCACGCTATTATGACGTCATCTAAATACCTTTTTTATAGACCTCTAGCTCAGCTCTAAATTTACCAAAAATTCTTCTCATATTCCCATTTACTGAGGAACAGGTTTGCTACACTTGGTGCATACCTGGCCCCCATTGCAACACCCTTATGTTGACAATAGTGGTCCCCATGATGACAAAAAGCTGCTTTAGTGGCACATTCTTGTGCTTCCAAGATGTAGGTTTGCTGTGACAGTTCCAGTTGAGATTTGTCATTGATGGCCTATTGGACCACTCTGAGGACATCATCCTGACGGATGTTTCATATACAGTGATTCAACATCCACTGTAGCCATGGTAACACCCTCATCTACCCGGATGTTGTTCAAAATATTAATTGTTTGCTGTCACGTAAACAGGATATTGTAATAAAGGCTGTAAGTAGGTGTCTCAATATTCTAATCTGGAACATAGGGAGTTAATGCCACTAATTATAGGCCTTCACAGGGGATGGTTGAATAAGATTTGAAATTGATAAACACTAATAATAATAAAAAACACCAGAGACATAAAAGGGATATTTGGACAGGAATAAAAGAATTAGAAGAAGGGAAACAAGTGATAATACGTCCAGCTGACGGTGGGGGATAGTGATTCTTAAAAAAAAAAAAAAAAAAAAAGAAGACTATAAAAGATCATTGGATAGATTGGTGAGTGACATTCCTACATACACAGTCATTATACAGCGGCAGGTTGGCACATTCCTGCGAGCGAGGCGCGTGCCCGCTGCACTGCGCGGGTGCTGATGCTCATGACCGGCAGTCGCCATGACCGCCAGCCACGAGTAATCACGTGCACGAGAGGGAGAACAGGGACGTGTGTGTGTGTGTGTGTGTGTAAACACACGAATCCCTGTTCTGTTCTGAGAGGAGATGCAGATTGTGAGTTCCTAATAGCTAGGAACCACGATCTGTCATCTCCTATAGTCAGTCCCCTCCCCCTACAGTTAGAACGCACAGTCAGGAAACAGTTAACCCCTTGATCGCCCCTAGTGTTAACCCCTTGACGCCCCTAGTGTTAATCCATTGATTGCCCCTAGTGTTAACCCCTTCCCTGCCAGTGACATTTATACAGTAATCCATGCATTTTTATAGCACTGATCGATAATTGTCACTGACTCGGTTAAATTGATCATAGGCAACTCCTATCCTCATATTGATTAGTGGTTCCAAATTAATAACTACTGCAGTAGGGAACAGACACAAAAGATACGCTCAGCATCTTTCCAAATATCTGTTCTGTTAATTATGACGCAATTGAAGGTTTTTATACACATGATTACGTAGGTAGCACATTAATATTACAATTGTACGTTTATGGTAACAAGGGGCGTTGCATAGGCAGTCTAATTCTAATCAGGACTCAAAAGAATGTAAACATGTACTGAAAACATTATTAGTGCTGTGTGCACAGTGAGGGCAGTGTGCAATACATACAAAATAGAATACAATTATTTATAAAACTTACAAATTTACATTAGTCTCCCCTCTTTTGATCAATATTTTGATCACTAACCATACCTGCTATCACCTTTTAACCTGGAACCTCCACACGCTTAGGTGGAGGTAGTCCTGGCCAAAACTCCATTGTGGGGAAAATAATAGCTGAGCAACTTTTTTCATTACAAAATGACTTTTCATTGTGAAAAACAAATGATTGATAAGACATATTTACAGAGTACTGGCTGTACACTCCTGTGGCCAGAATGGCCTTCTAGCTGAATTGTGGGCATGCTGACTTATCAGCATATGTAAACACAGACAATTCTACATAAAAATGGAAGACGTACAAAAGACAAATATGACTTCCACATGGCTAAACTACTTTTCAAATATATCCCTTACAATTAAAGTAATTGAATCAAAAAGTACCCTAGACTGTGATCACAAGAGGGAAACAAATCAAACAGAGATTTCTTTAATTTAGTCATTTTTGCAGTGTCTGGTGTGGATCCAGGTGACTTTTCCTTCAAGTTTTGCAAAAACTGTACATGAAATAGATGCTGTATTGAGTCTCCAAACATTTCCTTATATATAAATGTCTCTTAACAAGCCACAAGTCACCTGGCTTTAGTATTAGATCCTTCCAAACTTTTAGGATCTGGAATTGGGGAGAAAACACATAAATGAGTTTGTCAAAAACCTTAAAAGATCAGCAACATTCTATGTGAGATCCGAATGGAGGACTTCAGCTGCTGAGACCAAATATTAGCAAATGAGTAACACTCCCAAACCAAATCACGTAGGGAGAGAGTCCAACATCCCCCTTAGAGGCTTGATAAAATATAAGAAAACATTCAGGCAAAAGTTTTCTAGTTTCTTACTCTACTTTGTTCGCTACATTGTAGACAGTAGGGCGTGTAAAAATAAAACCTCAAAACTTCTAGTAAGGACTCTCCTATAAAAATGATTTCCTTTTTTACTCTCTGTACTTTCTGCACTCTGTATTTACAAACTACTTCTGATAACACTTTTTACTGTGGCCTTTGCAGTAGCATTTGCCACTGGACATCCAGAAAACATGTTCATACAGACAAAATCCATACTTGTGAGATCCTAACTTGGGCATCTGGATATATCTTTTTGTAATCTCTGGAAGGGATGTTCAGCTTTTGGTAACACTTTTGGTAACAGGTAAAACAAGAAGTGGTATGTTATAAAAACAACTGTGGTGAACCCTGGCTCTATCCCATGCTCATTTACTAAGGCAGCCATAACTGCTTGTGACTGATGACACGGTCCATGTGTCAAGTTGGAGGAAAAAGAGTGGCTGGCAGACATAAATGATCACCTTTTCCAAAGTCCTGTTTCATAAGAAGTTGCCCCCTGTGGACCACTTGTTCTTCTCGTTCTGGGGTCATTAAAGTTGAATTATTAATCCCAGCTATACTGGGCCAGAACTAGGGTGGAATCTGTGAGTTGCACAGACCCATCAAGTGTCCGGGGCTGTAAATGCAGCATCCTTAGTCACCTGGTCTGCTTCCATGTGTGAAAGTTAATATGGCTACCTCAGCAAGAACCTGGAAGACTGAAAACAGCCAATCAAATGAACTTGGCATGCTTTATTGGTTTACCTGCCGAAGTAAAAACAAACTTCTGGCCCTTCAAATGGAACCAAAAGCTCTCTATATCTTGGCTATATAAATATACATTCTTTTTATAGATCACAGGCTTTGCTAAAACATGGAGCTCTGCTTCTTAAGCTGGGGAAAAAGGATCCAATGACTTTGAATACAGAGTGTCAGGTCACCTGAGACCAGGTGACAGATGCACTCTGTAGGAGTCTGAAGTGCACCGCTTAAGGTAGTGGATCCTAGGACTGACTGCTGTGGATTGAACCCAGGACGGTTCAGGAAGCAGGTCTACAGGATAACTACCATGGATCCCAGTGAGAGCTAGAGCATAGATTCCCCAGGGCGCGGAGTCTAAGAGCCAGCGGGTGTTCACCAGAGCCTCTAGTAGTGAGGATGGACTGCGCTGCAGTCTGGCTCCAGGTCACGGCCCCCAGGGTCTCACAGCTCACGCTCACCGTAGACTTAAGGAGAAGAGAAAGGAGGCAGCAGGCTGGAACGACAGGGAAGTAGGGGTAAGCCAAAGGTCAGGGCGACTAGCAGACAAGGATAAACGTAACACGCCAAAGGTCAGGGTAACAAGCAAACAGGGAGAGTCGAGCAGGACAAAGTCGGTAACAGGAATCAGACGTAGGAAACACAGCAAGTACACACAGAGGCTAACACACAATGGTTGATCAGCACCGCTGGCTTGCAGTGCACAGGTTAATATAGGGTTCCCTGATAGGGCCTGGGGTGGGACCATGCTTAGAGGAGAGGTTATAAAACCAGTCAGGTGAGAGGCAGCTGGTCTTTAGACATGAACACATGGAGACAGGTAAGCTGACAGAAAACTCTATTGCATAACCATGACAGAGTATCCTTCTGGGTGATAAACTGCATACTCAAATCTACATAACATTTAATATCTGGGTCTTCAGGGAGTGTGTCCCGCACTGGGCTCACAGCAGCTGATTCCTAAGTCATCAATTTAACACATGTGTCTTCCTTTGTCTCCAGCCTCCTCCAATAGAGGCAATAAGGTGGCTGGATTAAAATGTACGCATTTTTTATTGTTAGATTTGTACATAAACAAACTCATATGTTAAACCTTTCATTAGACAAACATTTAGTTAGCTGTATATTTGCTGCACAGAATGTCGGACCATTAAAAATTAAATGTTTGACCAAAACAATATCTAACTTTGTCTAATAGCACCTTTGCATAAAAGCTACAGCTCTGATATATCGGGATGAACCCTTCATTACTGGGTCCAGCTTCCCTAAATATATTACAATGGCTTGTTTTCTATCATGCTGTTTGTGTAAGAACTCCAGTTTCATGTTTCAAAAGACAACTTTTTCCTGGCAATATAATAAATACCCTGCGGTCATGCAGAGATGCCCATAAATCCAAAATATTCTTCTGCTTATACTACTGTACTTACAAGGAAAAGGGGCACATCATTTTACAATCCATACATTCTGCTTTGGATTTTAAAAGTAAATAAAAACAAAAGGATCAACAATCTGTATGATGGACCAGAAAGCATCAAAAACTATAAAACTGGCTGCAGGTGGCATCTATCCTAACAGGGTGTGTGGACTTGATGTGATGGGTCTGTTATATTTAAATTGTATTTATTATAACTCACATCATTTTTGTAGAAAAACTTCTTATATATCCCATCCATCTTGGCTTTGTTAAATATTATGGCAGCTGTATTCCAAATAACAACCTCATCTTAATCTTTTTTTCTCTCAATAAGGGCTCATTGAATAAATGTAAAATTACATAATTATCTTAATCTAAACTAATCCCATTTTTACAAATTTCCCCAATAACCTGGATTTCATTTCCAACCAAAGGTTGTCTAAACCAGTTTCAATATATCTATATTAATAAAATTGTTAAACTCATATTCAAAATGAATACTTATTATTACTTAATTTTACTTTTCCCTTTTTTAAATGCACTGTTTCCACTATCAAAGGATATTCAATTTGTGTAATACATGGTTAAATGTAACCTTAATTTTACCATGTCTGAAAAACAGATTCAAAAAATAATTGTGATCACATTGTTTACCATTAGATTTGTTAAGGCTTTATTAAAAACACAAATAAAATATACACTCACATGTAAAATTGAAAATAAGCGCCTGTGGAAAGAGGTCTGGAGCACCGGCCGGATGCTCACAGACAGCCCCTCCTGCTGGTATCACAACATCGGTGGGAGGTGACGCGAATACGTTGCTCAGCCCTACGCGGCATTTCGTAAACAGATTACGTCTTCCATTACGCCGCGTAGGGCTAAGCGACGTATTCGTTTTACCTCCCACCGATGTTGTGATACCAGCAGGAGGGGCTGTCTGTGAGCATCCGGCCGGTGCTCCAGACCTCTTTCCACAGGCACTCATTTTCAATTTTACATGTGAGTGTATATTTTATTCGTGTTTTTAATAAAGCCTTAAGATTTTACACTATTGGAGCCCCACTCTTTTTCCGTACATGGTCACATCACTCTGCTGAGAGCTTAACTCCCCACTGATCCATCCATCTACACCAAGGTCCCTGATATTTCATCCCAGTGTCCAATCTCGGTTTTTCGGTGGTCCGGAGCGATCAGATCTAACAGCTCACCCAGACCCTCTGTAACGGGGGGTCATGGGTTTCTGGTAAGCGGCCAGTCACTCTATATGTGGTGGTGGACCCAAGCACCTTGTCCTAATTCAGCAGGACCTTCACTTTCCAATTTAATTCAACACTCGGGTGGTCTATTTTTCACAATTTGGACTCACAATTATATTTTCTATTGTTGCACATGAAGACTGCACTTTTGATGACAGATTTATTGATTATTTATACATGCTAATTTACATGACATATGATTTCTATGTCTATACACTTATTTGGATTTTTGATTTGATTATCACTTGTATGCACATTTGTTCTCAATAGCGCGATTCAATCGTTTTTAGTGCTGAAACAACTAATCGATTAATCGATTATGAAATAATCGATTACTAATTTCATAATCGATTAATCGGCTAGTAACATAATGGGGTTAAAAAAAGCTAAAACAAGCCCTTTATAGTACAAAAAGAGCAAATAATCGCTACTGTAGATGTTACTTTCACAGTTATACAGTAAAAAAATGAACCCCTTACAGTAGTGATTATCTGCTTTTTTTTTTTGTACTATAAAAGGGCTAATTTTAGTTTTTTTAACCCCATTATGTTACTAAACGTCTTAGACCTGGTTCACATCTATGCGTTTTTTTGGTGCTTTTTTGCAGAAGCGCACTGCCGTTCATTAATATAGTTTCCTATGGGACACGTTCACATCTATGCTTTTTTCAGCCGCTACGTATTTGAAAAGGGTCAGGGACTTTTTTTTTTAACGCAAAAACGGTGCTTTTTTTGGTTCAATATACTTCAATGGAGAAGCTACAGAAAAGCATTTTAATGCGTTTTTGCAGCAATTTGTGTTTTTTAATCTGCCCAACAACAAACTGGCCAAAAAAAAAATGCAAAACCGCAAAATCACGTGCGCAAAAATCAAAACGCACAGCAAAAAGCACTGCAGAAACAGATCAAAAGGAAACTGCCTAGGTGTGCAGCGAGCCTTATTCTGGCCACACGGATCAATTTTCAGACGAGAATATTCAGACGAAAAATCTTTGTACATTCGCTGAATGAAAGAATGTTGTTTGAAATTTTCACTTGTTTTTAACATTCTGTTTTTAAAATGAATGTAATTTCTGAACGAAAACCACATCCACTGTCAGAAAATTTCTCGGTCAAAGGAATTTTCAATTTCCCGTCACTATGGTTGAAAATGAACGTCACCTTGACCCCACTAACGATTAGAAAATCGAACGAACGTTTTTAAAATGACATTTTTTTTTTGAAGGAAGACATTTGATCTCTGAGTCTAATAATATTTTTCAGATTCACCCTTTAATAGTATGTACAGTATATCTCTTCTCTAACAGTTTATACGGTATATAAATGTTTAATTAAGAGACTACCAACATATCGAATATAATGCCCCTAGATTGATTTACCAATTTATGGACTAATCACTTTTGCACTCTTTAATATCCCATTTTTTTGGACAATATTTACACAGTGTTTATCTACTTTATTTATTGAGCACTTTTTGCACATTACTGCTGTAGTGTGGAATCACTATAGGATTGTTGTATCTCTTCTGTCATTCTCAGAGTGGATTAGATATTTTGCTCCCTAACCATATAGTTGGTTATTTAGATTTACCGCTGCATAGAGATATTTAAGAATAAATTGCCTTTTTTAAAAACTTTACATAATATGAAATATACGCCACACTTTTTTTTTTTTTTTTTTAAGGTTATTAATCGATTAATCGAAACAATAATCGGCCAACTAATTGATTATGAAAATAATCGTTAGTTGCAGCCCTAATAGTTTTACAATATTCATATTTTCTGTTTGTGCCACATATAGGAATTTGCAGCTTTTATAATATTTCATTAATTTTTCTTTTCATATATTTTCAATTGATTCTTTTTTGATTATACAATTTCACATATGCGCAGTTAATTCCCCCCCCCCTTTTTTTATACACATGATTATGTAGGTATCACATTAATATTACAATTGTACATTTATGGTAACAAGGGGCGTTACATAGGCAGTCTAATTCTAATCAGGTCTCGAAAGAATGTAAACATGTACTGAAAACATTATTAGTGCTGTGTGCAGTGAGGGCAGTGTGCAATACATACAAAATAGAATACAATTATTTACAGAACTTACAAATTTCCATTACAGTCACACATCCCAAAAATGTGTCAAATGTGTCTGCCATAATGTCAGTCAATATAAAAATCACAGATCGCCGCCATTCGTAAAAAAAAAAAAATACCATAAATCTATCCCCTATTTTGTAGACGCTATAACTTTTACGCAAACCAATCAATATAGGCTTATTTCGATTTTTATTTATTTATTTATTTTTTACCAAAAATATGTAGAAGAATACATATCGGCCTAAACTGAGAAAAAAAATTAGCTTTTTTTAAAAAAAATTGGGGTATTATAGCAAAGTACAAAATATTGTGTTTTTTTTTTTTTCAAAATTGTCACTTTTGTTTTTTTTTGTTTATAGCACCAAAAATAAAAACCGCAGAAATGATCAAATACCACCAAAAGAAAGCTCTATTTGTGGGGAAAAAAGGATGTCAATTTTTGGTATAGCATTTACATATCCGCGCAATTGTCAGTTAAAGTGACGCAGTGCCATATCGCAAAAAAATGCTCTGGTCATTGAGCAGCCAAATCTTCTGGGGCTGAAGTGGTTAAAATCTAACACTTTAGATAGAAGGTTATAGATCCAAATGCAAATTGTTGATTAACCACTTCCCGCCCGCCCTATAGCGGATTGACGGCTGGGAAGTGGTTGTGTTATCCTGACTGCGCGTCATATGACGTCCAGCAGGATAACATGCCGCAGCGCGCCCCCGGGGGCGCGCATCGCGGGGATCGGTGGAGCGGTGTGTCAGTCTGACACACCGCTACACTGATCTTGGTAAAAAGCCTCCGGCGGAGGCTCTTTACCACGTGATCAGCCGTGTCCAATCACGGCTGATCACGCTGTCAATAGGAAGAGCCGTTGATCGGCTCTTCCTCACTCGCGTCTGACAGACGCAAGTAGAGGAGAGCCGATCGGCGGCTCTATTGGCAGGGGGGGTCTGCGCTGATTGTTTATCAGCGCAGCCCCCCCGCAGATCACCCCACTGGACTACCAGGGATGCCACTAGGACCACCAGGGAAGGGGCAACGTGGATGGCCAGGTATGTACCCCATGGCCATCCACATGTGCCCAATCTGTGCCAATCAGTGCCCACAAATGGGCACTGATTGGCACTATTATGCCAATGATATGCCCAGCAATGCTATATCAGTGCCACCTGTCATTGCCCATCTGTGCCACCAGTCATTGCCCATCGGTGCCACCTGTCAGTGCCCATCAGTGCCACACATCAGTGCCACACATAAGTACCCATCAGTGCCACCCATATATGCCAATCAATGCCACCTACGAGTGCCCATCAGTGCCGCATACCAGTGCCGCATACCAGTGCCACCTATCAGTGCCCATCATCAGTGCCCGTTAGTGCCACCTCATTGGTGCCACCTCATCGGTGCCCATCAGTGCCGCCGTATACTGATATATGATGTATATATGCCCATCAGTGCAGCTATATCAGTGCCCATTATTGAAGGAGAAAGCGTACTTATTTACAAAAAAATTTAACAGAAACAAAGAAAAACTTGTTTTTTTTCGAAATTTTCGGTCTTTTTTTATTTGTTGCGCAAAAAATAAAAACCGCAGAGGTGATCAAATACCACCAAAAGAAAGCTCTATTTTTGGTAACAAAATGATAAAAAAATTGTTTGGGTACAGTGTAGCATGACCGCGCAATTGTCATTCAAATTGCAACAGCGCTGAAAGGTGAAAATTGGGCTGGGCGGGAAGGTGTCTAAGTGCCTGGTATTGAAGTGGTTAAAAAGGCGATTCTAAATCCAAAGGAATTCCGTTATTTAATTCCGGACAACCTTAGGCTACCAGTGATATACCAAATCCCAAAGGTTCATAAAAATCAAACCCATCCTCTGGGAAGGCCTATAATTAGGCATTAACTCCCTATTTTCCAGATAAGGAAAATATCGAGACACCTACTTACAGCCTTTAGTACAACAATATCCTGCTTATTTATGTGACAGAAAACAATTAAATTCTGGATAACATCGGGGTAGATGAGGGTGTCATCTTGGCTACAGTGGATGTTGAATCACTGTATACGAAACATCCGCCAGGATGATGCCCTCAGAGCGGTCCAATGGGCCCTCAATGACAAATCTTAACTGGAATTGTCACAGCAAACCTACATCTTGGAAGCACTCGAATGTGCCATGGAAAAAGTTATTTTTGGCATAATGGGGACCACTATTGTCAACAATAAGGGTGTTGGAATAAGGGCCAAGTATGCACCAAGTGTAGCAAACCTGTTCCTTAGTAGGTGGGAATATGAGGACATTTTTGGTAAATTTAGAACTGAGCTAGAGGTCTATAAAAGGTATATAGATGACATCATAATAGTGTGGAAAGCAAGTGAGGATAGCCTGCCACCTTTAAAGAAATAAATATAAATGCATATAATATCTTCACGGGGGAATGGGATCAACAGCAAATTAATTTTTTGGATTTGGCAGTATACAAAAAAAGACATTGGATTGTATACCAAGACATTTTGGGTACATCCCCTGACAGTTGCCACCATCCCAGGTGGATTGGGGGCATAACCAAGGGACAATTGATGAGGGTACGGCGTAACTGTAGAGACAATGAAGATTTCAACTATCAGGCAGATGTATTAATAGAGAGGTTTAGGGAGAAAGGGTATAAGGTGAAGCCTCTGCAGGATCTAAAACAAAAAGTCCATGACATGGGTAGGGATGAGTTGTTAAAGGATAAAATAAAAACGAAAAATAATTATGACAGTGTTTATTACCAATTTTATTAACAATTACAAGCAATTTGAAAAAAGTAGTTAACATTGGCCAGTTTTGCTTAGAGATGTGACGTTGGCAGCCTTGTTGCCGAGCAGGCCAACGTTTGTCTATAGAAGGGCTCCTAATTTGAGAGATCGACTGGTGCTGAATTTACCTGATCCACCTAGTAGGCTTGGCACATTTTTGGACCACAAAAAGGTGGTTGCTGTGGTAAATGCAAGCCGTGCAGAACGATTAAAAATATTATTAGACACACACACATTCCAATCAAATGTCACTTAAAAAAATATCCCATAAAAAAACTGATCACGTGTCAGAGTACTCCTGTAACCTACCTTCTGGCTTGTCAGTGTGGCCAGCAATATGTTGGTCGCAGCACTCGCAGTCTAGCGGAAAGGTTGGGTGAACACTATATAAAATATAAAGAATGGGTTTAGAAAACATAGCTTGTCATATGATTTTAGGCAGTTCCATAATAGGGACCACTCTTTGCTTACCTTTGTCAGTATAGACAAGATGGAGAATCATTGTACGGATAACAATATGCACAAAGCTGTATCACAAAATGAAACTAGGTGGCTTTATGAAATATGTACTTTGCAGCCACAGGGAATGAATTTAGATATAGATTTAAAATGTTTTCTAACAAACTATTAATATAAATGTCTAGTCTGTATAGGATTGCAACCATTGGGAGGGTTGGAATGGTTAGGATTTGTTGGCTCTAGTTATTCTCTGATGTAATAATCAACTAATTAAACCTTGTATGAGCTTTCTATGGAGAATTTTTTTTGTATTTTGGGGTGTCAAATATATATGAAAAAATGTGCTCATAAGTTTACATACCCTTGCAAAATTTATGATTTCTTGGCCATGTTTCAGAGAATATGAATAACACAAAAACTTTTCTTTCACTCATGGTTAGTGTTACAATATGCCAAACGTCACAGAGACAAGCCTCAAACCTATTAACCTGTCAAGATTCCATTAACTTATTGACCTTTTATACACACACACTAATTACTTACAAACAAACAGATCACAGGTGAGGATGGTTATCTTTATCAGCCATTCAAACCCCTTTGTGTCAAATTGTGTGCGTGTTATCAGGCCAAAATCACCAGGGTATGTAAACTTTTGATCAGGGTCATTTGGGTAGTTTCTGTTGCCATTATGATTTAAAAAGAGTAAAATCAGTTGATTGATAATAAATGGCTTCATCCAAACACTAACCATGAGTGAAATAAATGTTTTTGTTTTTGTAAATTGTTCGTATTCTCTGAAAAATGTCCAAGAAATCATAAATTCTGCCAGGGTATGTAAACTTATGAGCACAACTGTGTGTGTATGTATGTACAGTGGGGACGGAAAGTATTCAGACCCCCTTAAATTTTGCACTCTTTGTTATATTGCAGCCATTTGCTAAAATCATTTAGGCCCCTTTCACACTTATACGACTTCAAAGTCGCACGATTTTGCGGCCACGATTTTGCCGCGATTTAACCGCGATTTAGGAGCAGTACTACTTTGCCACGTTTTTGGCATTAACAAATGAAAACATACAGTAGTTGGTATGAATCATAAGGGGGAACTCCACGGCAAGTTTTAAATAAAAAAACTGGCGTGTGTTCCCCCCAGGGGCATACCAGGCCCTTAGGTCTGGTATGGATTGTAAGGGGAACCCCCACGCCGAAAAATCGGCGTGGGGGTCCCCCCAAAATCCATACCAGACCCTTATCCGAGCACGCAGCCCGGCCGGTCAGGAATAGGGGTGGGGACGAGCTGGCGCCCCCCCCCCCTCGTGGACCGTACCAGGCCGCATGCCCTCAACATGGGGGGTGGGTGCTTTGGGGCATGGGGGGGCGCAGTGCGGCCCCCCCCACCCCAAAGCACCTTGTCCCCATGTTGATGAGGACATGGGCCTCTTCCCGACAACCCTGGCCGTTGGTTGTCGGGGTCTGCGGGCGGGGGGCTTATCGGAATCTGGGAGCCCCCTTTAATAAGGGGGCCCCCAGATCCCGGCCCCCCACTCTATGTGAATAAGTATGGGGTACATGATACCCCTACCCATTCACCTAGGGAAAAAAGCGTCATAAAAAACACAGTACAGGTTTTTAAAATAATTTATTAGGCAGCTCCGGGATCTTCTACCGACTTTGGGGGTCTCTCCGGCGTCTTCTCCCGGTGTCCGCATCTTCTGCCGGCTCCACCGCTATCTTCTGGCGCTCTTTTGCCAGCGGTGGTCCGGACCTCTGGATCGTCTTCTTCCCTCTTCTCTTCCAGAGATGTTGACACGACGCTCTCTCCAGCCAGAATGGTCTCTGTGCGCTCCGCAAGGGACTTATATAGGCGGTGACCCCGCCCCCTTATGCCGTCACAGTCCCTGGCCATGCTGGGTCTGTGACGTTTTAGGAGGCGTGGTCACCGGGTGACCACGCCCTCTTATGACGGCACAGTCCCAGCATGCCCCGGGACAGTGACCTCATAAGGGGGCGGGGTCACCGCCTATATAAGTCCGTTGCGGAGCGTTCAGAGACCATTCCAGCTGGAGAGAGCGTCGTGTCAACATCTCTGGAAGAAAAGAAGGCGGCAGAAGTCCGGACCACCGCTAGCAATTGAGCTATAGAAGATAGCGGAGGAGCCGGCAGAAGATGCGGACACCGGGAGGAGACAGCGGAGAGACCCCCGAAGTCGGAAGAAGACCCCGGAGCTGCCTAATTATTTTAAAAACCTGTGTACTGTGTTTTTTATTGACGCTTTTTTCCCTAGGTGAATGGGTAGGGGTACCATGTACCCCATACTCATTCACATAGGGTGGGGGGCCGGGATCTGGGGGCTCCCTTTATTAAAGGGGGCTCCCGGATTCCGATAAGCCCCCCGCCCGCAGACCCCGACAACCAACGGCCAGGGTTGTCGGGAAGAGGCCCTTGTCCTTATCAACATGGGGACAAGGTGCTTTGGGGTGGGGGGTGGGGGGTGGGGGGGCCCGGCAGGGTGCCCCCCATGCCCTAAAACACCCACCCCCATGTTGAGGGCATGCGGCCTGGTACGGTCCAGGAGGGGGGGGGGCGCTTGCTCGTCCCCACCCCCATTCCTGACCGGCCGGGCTGCGTGCTTGGATAAGGGTCTGGTATGGATTTTGGGGGGGACCCCACGCCGATTTAGATCCATACCAGACCTAAGGGCCTGGTATGCCCCTGGGGGGGAACCCACGCCGGTTTTTTCATTTAAAACTTGGCGCGGCGTTCCCCCTCTGGATTCATACCAGACAGCTGTCAGCACTGCCTGTCGCTCATCGGGAAAGGAAAGAAAAGTTTTCCTTTCCCGAATAGCGAGGCCAGGCTTGTGCTTACAAAGTCGTACTGAAGTCGTGTCTATATTATTCAGGCACGACTTGCATGCTACTTCAGGGTTTAACATTGAGGTCTATGGAGTACAACTCGCATAGAAGTTGGACCAAAGTAGTGCAGGGACTACTTTCAAGTCGGCACAACTTAAAGTCATGCCAATATGAATGGTGGTCATTGAAAATCATGGAGAATGACTTGTCATACGATTTTGCAGTACAAAATCGTGGGACAAGTCGTATAAGTGTGAAAGGGGCCTTAAGTTCATTTTTTTTCCTCATTAATGTACACACAGCACCCCATTGACAGAAAAACTCAGAATTGTTGACATTATTGCAGATTTATTAAAAAAGAAAAACTGAAATATCACATGGTCCTAAGTATTCAGACCCTTTCCTGTGACACTCATATATTTAACTCAGGTTCTGTCCATTTCTTCTGATCATCCTTGAGATGGTTCTACACCTTCATTTGAGTCCAGCTGTGTTTGATTATACTGATTGGACTTGATTAGGAAAGCCACACACCTGTCTATATAAGACCTTACAGCTCACAGTGCATGTCAGAGCAAATGAGAATCATGAGGTCAAAGGAACTGCCTGAAGAGCTCAGACAGAATTGTGGCAAGGCACAGATCTGGCCAAGGTTACAAAAAATTTCTGCTGCACTGAAGGTTCCTAAGAGCACAGTGGCCTCCATAATCCTTAAATGGAAGACGTTTGGGATGACCAGAACCCTTCCTAGAGCTGGCCGTCCGGCCAAACTGAACTATCGGGGGAGAAGAGCCTTGGTGAAAGAGGTAAAGAAGAACCCAAAGATCACTGTGGCTGAGCTCCAGAGATGCAGTCGGGAGATGGGTGAAAGTTGTAGAAAGTCAACCATCACTGCAGCCCTCCACCAGTCGGGGCTGTATGGCAGAGTGGCCTGACGGAAGCCTCTCCTCAGTGCAAGACACATGGAAGCCCGCATGGAGTTTGCTAAAAAAAAACACCTGGAGGACTCCAAGATGGTGAGAAATAAGATTCTTTGGTCTGATGAGACCAAGATAGAACTTGTGTTGAGAAAACCAGGCACTGCTCATCATCTGTCCAATACAGTCCCAACAGTGAAGCATGGTGGTGGCAGCATCATGCTGTGGGGGTGTTTTTCAGCTTCAGGGACAGGATGACTGGTTGAAATCGAGGGAAAGATGAATGCGACCAAGTACAGGGATATCCTGGACGAAAACTTTCTCCAGAGTGCTCAGGAGCTCAGACTGGGCCGAAGGTTTACCTTCCAACAAGACAATGACCCTAAGCACACAGCTAAAATAACAAAGGAGTGGCTTCACAACAACTCTGTGACTGCCAGAGCCCTGACTTAAACCCAATTGAGCATCTCTGGAGAGACCTAAAAATGGCTGTCCACCAACGTTTACCATCCAACCTGACAGAACTGGAGAGGATCTGCAAGGAGGAATGGCAGAGGATCCCCAAATCCAGGTGTGAAAAACTTGGTTGCATCTTTCCCAAAAAGACTCATGGCTGTATTAGATCAAAAGGGTGCTTCTACTAAATACTGAGCAAAGGGTCGGAATACTTAGTTTTTCTTTTTTGATAATTCTGCAAAAATGTCAACAATTCTGTGTTTTTCTGTCAATATGGGGTGCTGTGTGTACATTAACCACTTACCAACCGGCCCATAGCCGAATGATGGCTGCAGGGTGGTTGGATAACTCTGGGAGGGCGTACTATGACGTCCTCTTAGAATTCCCCTCTCGCGCGCCCCCTGGGGCGCGCACCCGAACACATCCGTGACCGCCGGGTCCAGAGGACCCGGCGCATCACGGATCCCGGTAAATGGCCGCTGATCGCGGACGTTTACCATGTGATCGCGCCGTCACAAGTAAACAGACTGGCGTCATCTGATGACGCCGGTTCCTCTCCTCCCCTCCCGTGTACCGATCGGTACACAGTGAGCGGGGAGGGGGATGGATGGATGTCTGCAGCGCTGTGGGCTGTATGTGTAGTGCCCACAGCGCTGCACAGAGACATCCAGTCATCCCCACTACTCTGCAATGCTGTGCAATACTCTGCAATACCCCCACAATACTCTGCAATGCTGTGCAATACTCTGCAATGCTGTGCAATACTCTGCAATACCCCCACAATACTCTGCAATGCTGTGCAATACTCTGCAATACCCCCACAATACTCTACAATGCTGTACAATACTCTGCAATACCCCCACAATACTCTGCAATACTGTGCAATGCTCTGCAATACCCCCACAATACTCTGCAATGCTGTGCAATACTCTGCAATACCCCCACAATACTCTGCAATACCCCCACAATACTCTGCAATGCTGGGCAATACTCTGCAATGCTGTGCAATACTCTGCAATGCCCCCACAATACTCTGCAATGCCCCCACAATACTCTGCAATGCCCCCACAATATTCTGCAATGCCCCCACAATACTCTGCCATGCCCTGCCATACTCCGCCATACCCCGCCATACTGAGCCATGCTCAGCTGTACTCACCCTCTGTATGTGGCCAGGCTGTGGAAGTCTCACACATGTGGTATCGCCGTACTCAGGAGCAGGAGAATCTATTTTGGGGTGTCATTTTTGGTATGTACATGTTATGTGGTAGAAATATTGTATAAATGGACAACTTTGTGTTAAAAAAAAAAAAAAAAAAAAAAGCGTTTTAACCACTTCCCACCCACCGGCCGTCATACAATGTCCTTGACTTTGTGCAGAGATATCTGAATGATGGTTGCAGCTACAGGCATCTTCACTTCACGCTCTGTTGTAATTTTCTCCCCACAATTCTTTGCAAAATGTACTTTTTTTTTTCACAAAATTGTCTTTTTACCAAGTTATTTTTCAAACACTGTATAGGTATACTTGCAACTACACCCCAAAACACATTCTGCTACTCCTGAGTATGGCGATACCACATGTGTGGGACTTACACTGCCTGGCCACCTACAGAGACCCAACATGCAATCTATACACTGGGGGGCAGAACCTCTGGGGGAATCTAGGATGGAAAATGACCTGGGGGCCTAGTAGATAGGCTCAGAAATGGCATGCAATGCCAAGCTGCTACTAACAAAACAAACAGAATGCATGCATTAAAAACAGGGCTGGACTGGGACAAAAATTTGGCCCTGGACTTCTTCATGACTGGCCCACTTTAATTTTGAGTGTCCCCAACAGCGTCCCCCTTACATCAGAGTGTCCCCAACAGCGTCCCCCTTACATCAGAGTGTCCCCAACAGCGTCCCCCTTACATCAGAGTGTCCCCAACAGCGTCCCCCTTACATCAGAGTGTCCCCAACAGCGTCCCCCTTACATCAGAGTGTCCCCACCAGCGTCCCCCTTACATCAGAGTGTCCCCACCAGCAGCCCACTTCACATCAGAGTCCCCATCAGAGAGCCCCCATCAGCAGCCCTTCACATCAGTGTCCTCCCTCTCCTCCCCCTCCCACATGTACTCACCATTTTGAAGGCAGCTTCGTTCCTCTCTCCAGTCATGTGATAACAAGTGATAGGGGAGAGAGGAAGGAAAGTCTGCCATTGGTCTATCTCCCCCTGCAGGCTGGAGGGAGCGTAACGCCTAATGGAAGGAAGCTTCTCCTCCTGACAAGAGTGAAATTGCGATCACTCGCTGTCAGAGAGGAGCGGCTCCAGGATTGCACCTGACTGACCCACTGAGTCATCAGCCCACCGGGAATCTCCCGGTAGTCCCTATGGCCAGTACAGGCCTGATTAAAAAGGGGATCAACTCCAGAGATAAACGATAATTCTCCCGCTCTAAAAGACTCTGGTCCGGCAGCACCTAGAGTATGCTGTCCAGTTCTGGGCACCGGTCCTAAGGAAGTATGTATTGGAAATGGAGCAAGTACAAAGAAGGGCAACAAAGCTAATAAAGGGTCTGGAGGATATTAGTTATGAGGAAAGGTTGCGAGCACTAAACTTATTCTCTCTGGAGAAGAGACGCTTGAGAGGGGATATGATTTCAATATACAAATACCATACTGGTGACCCCACAATAGGGATAAAACTTTTTTGCAGAAGGGAGTTTAACAAAACTCGTGGCCACTCATTAAAATTAGAAAAGAGGTTTAACCTTAAACTACATAGAGGGTTCTTTACTGTGAGAGCAGCAAGGATATGGAATTCCCTTCCACAGGCGGTGGTCTCAGCGGGGAGCATCAATAGTTTCAAGAAACTATTAGATAAGCACCTGAAGGACCGCAACATACAGGGATATACAATGTAATACTGACATATAATCACACACATGGGTTGGACTTGTGTCTTTTTTCAACCTCACTTACTATGTAACATGCAAGTAGCACCTCCAGGCGTTCTAGGAGCATAAATTACACTTATAATTTCCTGACAACCTCTCACACTTTTGAAGGCTCTGGAGCACCAGGACAATGAAAATGCCCACAAAATGACCCTATTTTCAAAAGCAAACACCCCAATGTGTCATTTTTTTCTACAAGTTTTTGGAAAATGTTGAAAGAAAATAAATAAATGTTTTTTCTTTTTTTACACAGTTGTCCATTTATAAAATATTTCTAAGACACAGCATGTACATACCACAAATTACACCCCAAAATACATTCTGCTACTCCTGAGTAGGGATGGGCCGAACACCCCCATCCCCCCCCCCCCACGCGCGCGCGTTCGGTTCCCATCCAGGACATGCGAACAGGCAAAAACTTTGTTCGAACATGCGAACACTGTTAAAGTCTATGGGACATGAACATGAAAAATCAAAAGTGCTAATTTTAAAGGCTTAAATGCAAGTTATTGTCATAAAAAGTGTTTGGGGACCTGGGTCTTGCTCAGTGCAAAAAAAAAGTTTTAAAAACGGCTGTTTTTTCATGAGCAGTGATTTTAATAAAGCTTAAAGTGAAACAAAGTGAAATATTCCTTTAAAATTCGTACCTGGGGGGTGTCTATAGTATGTCTGTAAAGGTGGCGCTTTTTTCTCGTGTTAGAATAGTCTGACAGCAAAAAAAAGTCCTGAAGTAATAGCGGCTATAGTGAATTGTCTATGGGAGAAATTAAAAGTGCTAATTTTAAGGATTATTATCATAAAAAGTGTTTGGGACCCAGGTCCTTCCCCAGGGGACATGTATCAGTGCAAAAAAGTTTTAAAAACGGCCGTTATTTCGGAAGCAGTGATTTTAATAAAGTTTAAAGTGAAACAATAAAAGTGTAATATTCCTTTAAATTTCGTACCTGGGGGGTGTCTATATTATGCCTGTAAAGTGGCGCATGTTTCCCGTGTTAGAACAGTCCGAGTGCAAAATGACATTTCTAAAGGAAAAAGTCATTTAAAAAAAAAATGCCCTTCAGGTCTAGTATGGATTTTAAGGGGAAACCCGCGCCAATTAAAGAAAAAAATGGCGTGGGGTCTCCCCAAAAATCCATACCAGACCCTTATCCGAGCACGCAACCTGGCAGGCCGCAGGAAAAGAGGGGGGACAAGAGAGCGCCCCCTCCTGAACTGTACCAGGCCACATGCCCTCAACATTGGCAGGGTGCTTTGGGGTAGCGGCCCCCCAAAGCACTTTGTCCCCATGTTGATGGGAGAAGGGCCTCATCCCCACAACCCTTGCCCGGTGGGAGGCTTATTGGAATCTGGAAGCCCCCTTTAACAAGGGGACCCCCAGATCCCGCCCCCCCCCGTGTGGATTGGTAATGGGGTACAAATGTACCCCTACCATTTCACAAAAAGTGTCAAAGTTTTGTGCCACAAGCCAAACTGAATAGGTATTAGATGTATGCGGATGTGCATACGTTTACAAGGCAGATTTCCTTGAAAAAAAACTTTATTCAGAACCCAATTGTAAAGAACTCTTTAAATTGAACAACACAGGTTTTAAGGAATGCATCTTTAATCCCCCAATGTGCAGGAATTCCCATATTATAGCACTTAAGGATATGGTTTGATAAGGATCTAGAATCCCTGAGGACACTTTCACACTGACAGCGCAGGGGCGTCAGCGGTAAAGCTCCGCTAGTTTTTGCGGCGCTTTTCGGCCACTAGCGGGTGCTTTTAACCCCTGCTAGCGGCGAAATTAATAAAAGTGCCCGCAAAGTGCTGCTGCAGGTGCTTCGCGATGCTGCCCATCGCTTCTAAAGCACCCCAAAGATGCTGCTTGTAGAACTTTTTTTTTTTTTAACGTCCTGCCAGCACACCGCCCCAGTGTGAAAGCACTCGGGCTTTAACACTGGGACTGCAAATGAGGCATTTTTCAGATGCTTTACAGGCGCTACAAGCTTTACAAGCGCCTGAAAAACGCCTCCAGTGTGAAAGGGGTCTTAAAGTAAGAGCTCCTAGAAATGCATCTAATGTGGATTCAAGTGTGTAGAGCATGCTTGAAGAGAAAGATCTGGTCATCAGGGGGGTGGAGTGGTCATTTGGGACAAGGCAGATTACATCAAGGAAATTGTCAATATCCTAATTGACAGACGCATACAAGGAAACTGCCTAAAAATCCCACTGTTAAATTTAAAAAGTTATTCAAAAATGTGATCACACAGGGTTACATGTATTTTATAGAACAATGGGGGCCAATAGTGTTCCCCCTAAATCAGGTGCCCCTACCAGAGTAATTCATTATATTGAGTGCCCTCACCAGACTACCCCCGTAAATCAGTTACCACCATCAGGGTACCCCCTTACATCAGGTATCCAATCAGAGTGCCCACTTACATTAGGTTTCTTCATCAGAAGGCCCCCTTACATCTGGTGTCTCCCATCAGTGTGCCCCCCTGCATCATTTGTTGCCATCAGAGTGCCCCCTTACATTAGGTGTGCCCATCAGAGTGCCCCCTTACTTTGTTACAGGGGGGCACTCTGGGCACATTTTGTTGTGGCCCTTAACATAAAATGTGCTCATCAGAGTGAACCCCCAACATAAAATAAGGGACATGCTGATGAGCACATATTATGTTAAGGGGCACTCTAATGTGCCCATTAGAGTGAACCTTAAACATAAAATGTGCCCATCAGATTGGCAATTATTTTATGTGAAGGGCCACACTGATGGGCATGTTTTATGTTAAGAAGTACGTTAATGGACACATTTTGTTAGGCACTCTGATAGGAACATTTTGTTGTGCCCAGCAGGCAGAGTGAACCTTAACATAAAATGTGCCCATCAGTGTGCCCCTGTAAATATCACACCCCACATACCTTGAGGCAGGCAGGAGCAAGCAGGGGTAGCAAGCTGCAGGGGCGAGAGCTGTGCTGGGAGTCTTGCTGTAGGGGGCGGTGGCTCACTCGGTCGGCCTGTATGATGAGCGGGAGCTGAGAGATCACGAGCAGCAGGGGCACACAGGTGACGTCATGCCTTACCTCGCGGCCTGGCCGGGAGCCACGAGATAGCAGCGGGGGGTGGGGCGCACATGCAACATCATTGGTTGCAGGGACGTCCGCGGTCCCAGCAACCAATGACTGCTGAGCGACGGAGTGGAGATTTGGCACTTTACACTGGCGGCCTGACGGTCCGGACAGGAGCATCGCGCGGGCTGCCATTTAATGACTGCTGCTCTAGGGGATAAGCTCTATACTTTGACCTAGCAATAGACAAGCATAGCAGGTTTTAGGTTGTTTTATGTATATGAAATTGAATTAAATAAATCCGTTTTTATTAGGTGGATCCTCCTAGATGGCTTGCTGGTACATTTTTTTTATTCATAACTAGGGTTGCACCGATACTAGTATCAGTATCGGTGCCGATACCGAGTATTTGCACAAGTATCAGTGCATGTGCAAATGCACCGATACCTGAAACCGATTCTTTGAGCTGTCAGTGGGTCTCCCCAGTGTTAAAGAAGTCCGGTAATTGGAGCTGTCAAAAAAAAAAAGCAGTCGGCAATGTTTATTAACAACACTGCTCGGCCCTAAAACACTAAAATAAAAAGAAACATTGTTTCTTTTTGTGTGTTTCTGTTTCCTCATCTGCAGATCAAAGGGATGAACAAATGTTCCTCTGTTTAACCCCTTAATAACCCTTAATTTACTCTAATCAGCCTTAATTAACTCCCTATTCTCCTCTTTATTATTTTCCTGCTTTTTTTCGCGTCTATTTTATAAACGATAAACAATTAAAACTTTTTTTTGTTTGCTTTGTTAGTGAATATTTTTACACATATATATTAACATATATTTACACGTTTCACATTGAAAGCGCTAAATTAAAAAAAAATACATGCTTTGTACCATTGCTGACAGCTGAAGTTAAAACAAAACAGTTGCGGTAGGTATCGGTAATTGGTATCGGCGAGTACTAAAAAAAAAAAGTGTAGGTACTTGTACTCATTGTAAAAAAAATGGTATCGGTGCATCCCTCTTCATAACCACATGTTATGGACATGTCTGGAAAAGATTAGTTTCCTTCAATCTTTACAGATATTTTTATTAATTTTTCGTTTGGGATTTGGATCAGATTTATTGAGTAACCTTTTATAAGAAGTGCATAGCATTTAGTTTTTTACTTTTATTTATTTTTAAATCGCACCCACTTTTTATATTTTTGATTTGTCTGTTCCTGTGGTTTAGAAGCTTTTTTTTATTATAGTCCCGTCCATAAATATTGGGACATCGACACAATTCTAATCTTTTTGGCTCTATACACCACCACAATTGATTTGAAACTTGAGGGTATTTACATCCAAATCAGGTGAACGGTGTAGAAATTACAACAGTTTGTATATGTGCCTCCCACTTTTTAAGGGACCAAAAGTAATGGGACAGATTAACAATCATCCATCACTTTCACTTTTTAATATTTGGTTGCAAATCCTTTGCAGTCAGTTACAGCCTGAAGTCTGGAACGCATAGACATCACCAGTCGCTGGGTTTCATCCCTGGTGATGCTCTGCCAGGCCTCTACTGCAACTGTCTTCAGTTCCTGCTTGTTCTTGGGGCATTTTCAAATTTCAGTTTTGTCTTCAGCAAGTGAAATGCATGCTCAATTGGATTCAGGTCAGGTGATTGACTTGGCCATTGCATAACATTCCACTTCTTTCCCTTAAAAAAAACTCTTTGGTTGCTTTCGCTGTATGCTTTGGGTCATTGGCCATCTTGCACTGTGAAGTGCCGTCCAATGAGTTCTAAAGCATTTTGCTGAATATGAGCAGATAATATTGCCCAAAACACTTCAGAATTCATCCTGCTGCTTTTGTCAGGAGTCACATCATCAATAAATACAAGAGAACCAGTTCCATTGGCAGCCATACATGCCCACGCCATGACACTACATGCTTCACTGATGAGGTGGTATGCTTTGGATCATGAGAAGTTCCTTTCCTCCTACTCTTCTCTTCCCATCACTCTGGTACAAGTTGATCTTGGTCTCATCTGTCCATAGGATGTTGTTCCAGAACTGTGAAGGCTTTTTTAGATGTTTGGCAAACTCTAATCTGGCCTTCCTGTTTTTAAGGCTCACCAATGGTTTACATCTTCACTCTGGTGAAGTCTTTTCTTGATTGTTGACTTTGACACATTTACACCTACCTCCTGGAGAGTGTTCTTGATCTGGCCAACTGTTGTGAAGGGTGTTTTCTTCACCAGGGAAAGAATTCTTCAGTCATCCACCACAGTTGTTTTCCATGGTCTTCCGGGTCTTTTTGTGTTGCTGAGCTCACCGGTGCATTCTTTCATTTTAAGGATGTTTCAAACAGTTGATTTGGCCACACCTAATGTTTTTGCTATCTCTCTAATGTTTTGTTTTTTCAGCCTAATGATGGCTTGCTTCACTGATAGTGACAGCTCTTTGGATCTCATATTGAGAGTTTACAGAGTTGAGAGTTAACAGCATTCCAAATGCAAATAGCACACTTGAAATTAACTCTGGACGTTTTATCTGCTCCTTGTAACTGGGATAATGAGGGCATAACACACACCTGGCCATGGAACAGCTGATCAGCCAATTGTCCCCTTACTTTTGGTCCCTTAAAAAGTGGGAGGCACATATACAAACTGTTGTAATTCCTACACCGTTAACCTGATTTGGATGTAAATACCCATTGTGGTGGTGTATAGAGACAAAAAGATTATAATTGTGTCGATGTCCTAATATTTATGGACCTGACTGTATACTATCATGTTTTTCTATTCTACTACCATTAGTAAAATGGCAGAAACAACCACTTCCTGTTGCTGCCCTATGGAGTTTTATTTATTTTCGGCTTTTTATTTTGAGCTTCAATAAAATGATTAAATCGTGACTTCCAGCCATAATAAAATGGTGGAGTCACCATTTCCGTTTTTTTACTTTATGGAGCACAATTCATTTCTGGGTAATACACAGCATGGGCTAAAAGAAAGTGGCGCAATTGCGGCTTCCGTCCATAACCAAATGGCGAAACCATCACTTCCGAACATAGTAAAATGTCCTTATTTTCCCCTTGATGCATGCTAAACTCCAGGTAAATAATCAATGCCACTGTAATTCTGTCTCCCGATTTTTGGGGCAATGAGAACAGCATTTGTTTCTGATAACCATCGAGGGTTCTTCTTTTTTGGTGAATTCCAGGCCTGCGATGTATGGTGAACTTCAGGAAATGGTGGATACGCTACTTCCGGTTTCGGAAAGATGGCATTTTCAACTTTCGGTAAACTGGTTTGTAATTCTCTTAATCGGCAAGCTATTTAAGGGTTCCCAGATTTTGGCTTTGGTAGAGGGCAGAACCCCTGAAGACGTGCTTGTGCACGAATTGCGTTTGGTAGGGCATAAGTTTCCATTTATCGGTTCGGCGACTGTTTGAGTAAGTTTTGGCCAATTGTTTTTATTCACATAAATGCTGCAGCTTTTTTTTATGTAAATTATTTTTGTAGATGTAATGCTACACTATATACGGCTCCTTTGGCTCCGTGTGGTGAGCTTTTTTATTGCAGTGTTTTAAGCGATACTGTGACACACTGGAACAAATTGTGTAGAGACCTAAGAGACCAAATAATGCTGGGAGAATTAAGATGGACATGATCATCATGTACCTCTGAGTGCATAGATGGTGGAATCACAGAAATAGGGATTGGTCTTCACATGGTGGAAATCAACGATTATCTACATGTTTTTATTCACATATATTGCAGAAGGGTGTATTTGAATGGAGATTTACCCATCCCTTCTTTTAAGATCTCTATTGGTGGATTTGAACTGAATTTTTATGGACATGAAGTTTTGATACATGCAATCTATTGATTATATATTGTTTTCACTAGAAGTGCTGCACATTACTTTCTTACGCACACTACTCTGACCTACATGCTTTGAATAATATGTACGGTCACTGTACTAATAACACTGGGCAGGAAGGGGTTAACATCTGGGACACTCAAAGGGTTAATTGTTTGCTTAGGGAGTGTAATGTAACTGCACTGTGTACTGTTTTACTAAGGAATGTGTTGGTTTTTGCAGAAACTCCTGGTGCCAACAGTGAATGGGCTGACAAAAGCCCAGGACACAATTTCTAGAGCCTGGGATTTGTTGAGCCCTGTAGTACACGGTTTGTAATATTTAGTCTAAGGTGTTCATGTGGGTTAAATGATGTGGATTCAATGAGCATTGTTGGTTCTTTGAAGAGGAATTTACCTAGTATAGCAACCCGACATTTAAGTGTCCATCATGATAAAGATCCTAGGGGGCTTGAGTTGTTCGGTATAGAGACAATTTCAATGCAATTACCAGAGGGTGTAAGGTTCTCCAAACTCTGCCAGAGGGAGACCTTTTGGATCTTTTATGCTTAAAGTGATTGTAAAGTTTCGCTTTTTTTTTTTCTAAATAACAAACATGTTCTACTTTTCTGCTTTTGATCTTTTTTCACACCAAGTCAGTGGTCTTTTGACTTTTGTTACTCAATTTATTTTATTTAATTACTTTTCACGTTTCACTTTACTATCTCTCCCCAGGATGTCCAGTGATGGCACTCTTCATCCATTTCTTTTTTCTTTCTTTTTCACCCCTATCACCTTTACGACTGTCCTTGGTCAGTTGGAGCACATTTGCCAGACATTTAAACACTGTTCATTATACCTACCCATACTCAACCACATTTTTTACTATGTTTTTTTCAGACCAGTGTTGGTCAGATGTGCTTTTCTGCTTTTTTCACTCCTTCCCTCTGGCCGGTTCCTATGCTCTTCCCCTGGTCCGTGTGGTATGTCCCTGCCTCAGCCCTGGGTCAGACTTTGTCATTGGCAACCCATCTTGTAGGCTGGATTTTTATTCTGAACTGACATGTGACTTGTGGCCTCTGTTATAATATTTTCTGTTACCCCTTTATGGGGACTTTTACCCCTACACATCTTTTATTTATTACTTGTATTCACAGAGCATTTTGGCAACAGACATGAGCCACGAAACGCGTTACTATACGTCAAGACAGTCTGATCCTTACATTTTATATCTATCATGCGTTTTTCTATTCTATTGTACCATGTATTGTTTTTTTATGAATTTATTATAATCATGTGCCATATGTCAGCTCTTAATTATGTTTATCAATCAATTTTTATTCTGTACCATGTATTTTGCTAAACATGACATTTGCTTCTACAATGCGTTTTTGAATAAACTTTATAATACATTTTCATTTTTTGTAATTATTTTGTGACATGCCTCATTTAAAATCCCATGACCAGAATTTTTGGAGGCATAAGCCGATGCCTCTGCTATAGTTCTGGCAGGAATTTCAGGAATGCAGTACATATCGCTCCAGCCGAGTCTGGTAGCTGTGGCCCGCGGAATCTGAGCAGCAATGTGCAGGTTAGTGTTACTAGGCACCATAGGAGACAGCAATGGCAACAGTTATATGGTTACAAGTAGTTATATGGACACAATAGCTTCTGTATGCTGTTGTGCCCATATAGATGCACAACAGCATAAAGAAGTTATTCTGCCCATATAGATGCTGTTGTGTCCATATAGCTTCTATTGTGCACCTATATGGGCCCAATAGCAGCTATATGGGTATAGTAGTATCTATATGGCGAGGGTCAGAAACCCATCGATCGCGGTCCATCTGCTTCAAGCCCCCTCTGCGGCTCCCCCGCACCTATGTCCTGTTCCTTCTTTCTCTCTCCCACCCCCAGCCTCCTGCGGCGCTGTTAGTGAACAGCGGAGACTGGGAGGAAGCACAGCTCGGAGGGTGGGGGGGCAGCTAACCAAATTAACTTTTTCTTTGTTAAACCGCAAGTAATTGGTTGCCAGGACACAGGGTGGTCCTTAGCAACCAATCACCAGCTTGCTAATATGAAAAGTCACTGCCGGCTCCGCCCCTTTGTCCAGAACTGTTCTGTCTCCTTGTCTCTGATGTGGAAACAGGTAGGATACTGCTATGGGAGGGAAGGGGGGCCAGAGGTTACTACTATAAGGGGGGAGCAGAAGACACCACTCTGAGTGTAAAGGGGGGGGTGATGTAAAGTAGGGCTGAAACAACTAATCGATTAATCGACAACGAATCAATTATGAAATTAATCGATTATTATTTTTATAATCGACCAGTAAAATAATGGGATTAAATAAAAACTAAAATGAGCCCTTTATAGTACAAAAAGAGCAAGTAATCGCTACTGTAAATATTACTTTCACAGTTCTACTGTAAAAAATGAACCCCTTACAGTAGTGATTATCTGCTTTTTTTTGTGCTATAAAGGGCTAATTTTCATTCTTTTAACCCCATTATGTTACTAAATGTCTTAGCCCTGGTTCACATCCATGTGTTTTTTTGGTGCTTTTTGCAGAAACGCACTACAGTTCATTTACGTGGTTTACTAGGGGACACGTTCAGATCTATGCTTTTTTCAGCTGCGTTTTTGGAAAGGGTCAGGAACTTTTTTTCACGCAAAACAGTGCTTATTTGGTTCAATATACTTCAATGGAGAAGCTGCAGAAAAGCATGTAATGCATTTTTGCAGCAATTTGTGTTTTTTAATCTGCCCAACAACAAATTGGCCAAAAAAAATGCAAAAACGCAAATTGCAGCAAAATCAAAACACACAGCAAAAAGCACTGCAGAAACAGATCAAAAGCAAACTGTATAGGTGTATACCGAGCCTTGTGCTGGCCACACGGATCAATTCAGATGAGAATATTCAGACGAAAAATCTTTGTACATTCGTTGAATGAAAGAATGTTTGAAATTTTCACTTGTTTTTAACATTCTGTTTTTTAAAATAATTGTAATTTCTGAACAAAAACCACATACACTGTCTGAAAATTCCTTTTGACCAAGAAGTTTTCGATTTCCAAATTTTCCCGTCACTGTGGTTGAAAATGAATGTCGATTTGACCCCACTAACAATAAGAAAATCGAACGTTCTTAAAATGAATTTTTTTGGAAGGAAGACATTGTTTTTTTTTAAAACAAAAAAAATTGTTCTCGGAGTCTGATGATATTTACCAGATTCACCCTTTAGTAGTATATATCCTCTAATAGTATATACAGTATATCTCTCATCTAATAGTGTATACAGTATATCTCTCATCTAATAGAATACAGTATATCTCTTCTAATAGTATATAGAGTATATATCTTCTGTCTGTTATTCTCAGAGTGGATTAGATATTTTGCTCCTTAACCATATAGTTGGTTATTTATATTTAATACTGCATAGAGTTATTTAAGAATAAATTGCCTTTTTTAACTCTTTACTAAATATTAACTAAATTATACACCACACTTTTTTAAGGTTATTAACCGATTGATCGAAACAATCGGCCAACTAATCGATTATGAAAATAATCAATAGTTGCAGCCCTAATGTAAAGGGGCATTTATTTTATCAAAAAAGAGGGGTCGAGGGCGTGGCCTGGACCGGCATGGCGTGAGGAGCACTGATCGGGAGCTCTGCTTGCTAAACATCCGTTTATATAAATCCTGGGGCCAATAACGCTTAAAAAACCACCTACTAAGCTTACCAATGGGGAGAAGATACAGGGAGAATGTCTCCGCCGAAAAAAGCCACAGACACGGCCTCTAAATTGGCAAAATATCGCCTACAAGACAAGGCGGCTGCGGAGGAAAATGGCGCCGACCAGCCTACTCCGCTGGACTCCAGTGCAGATGACACCGCTAGAGTATTGGAGGCTATTTCGGATTGTAAAAGCACCCTCACATGCAAGATAGAGGAGGTGAAAGTGGACGTGTCCTTAATCCGCCAAGACCTACAGAAGCTGAGGGAACAGGTTACTGAGACGGAGACCCGAATCAGTCAGGTTGAGGACACCATACCGCCATTGCAAATCTCGACCGAAAGGATACAACACCAGCTGAATGCAGGGCTCGCGAAACAAGACGACATGGAAAATAGATTGCGGAGGTGTAACCTACGATTTGTGGGGCTACCTGAGGGTGCGCCACCTGGCGCAAGTTTTGTTTCCCTGGAATGTCCAGCAACAGCGACTCACCCCCAAGATGAAGGGGGGAAGGTGTATGCCTGGATGGCCCAGAGTGTTGGTTCGCAAATTACAAAAGTTATTTCGTTATGTTATATCATATTTTACTAAAGATGAGAAGAGCTTTATTCACAGGCATATATTCGATATATTACTATATGTGTGTTACTCTGATGGGAACCCACAGCTTCGATTTCAGAGGCTGGGGACTGTATATCCTGGTCTTGCTGCTTGGGTTGCGCCGGGCGGGACTGCGCGCCATCCCACGTTGTGGGGTGGGGCGGGGCACCCGCTCTGCGGCCTGGTTGGCGAGATCAATGATGGACAAGCTCGACTTATATGTCTAAACTAAAATGTGTCACGTGGAACGTGCGGGGTATTAGAGCCAGGCCGAAGAGAAATGCAGTCCTATCCATTCTTAAAAATTTGCGTGCAGAGATAATGGTCCTAGTTGAGACTTATCTCACAGGACAATTAATGTTATCACTCAAAAAAACCGTGGGTGGATTGGCTATACCAAGCCCCTCATACCACCAACTCCATGGGAGTCGCGTTTCTGGTGGCCAAAACGGTCCAGTTTACCTTACTGACACTTAAATCCAACCCCCAGGGCAGATTCCTATTTCTGCATGCTAGAATAAATGGGCTTGAACTTCTTGTACTGGCAATTTATATACCCCCCCCCGTTCCATTTCAATGTATTAAATGAGGGTCTATCTTTCATGTCTCAATTTCCCACTGTTCCAACAATATGGCTGGGGGATTTTAACAATGTTCTAGATAGGGAACTTGACAGACTGACAATGCAGCCTTCTGACAACACTTCGCAGCAACACACAAGATTTGACAGATTCTTTAGAGTTAGCCTTGATAGACACATGGCGACATCATCATCCACAGGATAAGGCATTTTCTTGTTTTTTAGCGGCACACAATTCCATGTCCAGGATAGACCTGATTTTTATATCCCGCTCCCTCCTCCCTATGTTAGAGGAAGAAGGGATCTATCCTCGCACACTGTCAGATCATGCCGCCTATTGGGCTGCACTCAAACTTGACTCTCCACCTACCACGTACACATGGAAATTAAACCCCTTTTGGCTATCGGTAGTCCCGGGAATAGACGAGATAGGGGTTGAGTGGGACATATTCTTTCAAACCAACAGGAACTCAGCGCCTTTCGATGTGTGGGTCTCCTTCAAATCTCATGCCCGCATGACACTAGCCCAATATATAACGAGATACAAGAAAACCTCCTCTCAAGTGGTCAGACAGGCAGAACAAGCCTTGACGGACAGTAGGAATTTTCTTCGAACTCCTCATCTTTCACAGCTGATCAACTAAAACAACAAACCCGTTTAGTCTCTGGTCTGCATTTTGAAAGAGCGGAAAGGAAAATATTCTATAATAAACAGAGGATATATGAGTGTGGGGAGCGGGCGGGTCACCTCCTGGCATATCTAGCCCATATGGATCTTAGACCACCTACAGTGGTATCCCTTAGGGGCACTAGCGGTGAGCTGATCACTGAACCTGACAAAGTAGCAAGAGATTTTCGCTCCTTCTTCTTGTCCTTGTACTCCTCCACGGTTATTAATACCAGTGAGGAAACAAAGACCTGCCCAAACTCTCCCAGGCCCACGTTGATATGTGGGAGGCCCCTATTACCACAGACGATATCATGGAAGCGATGTCCCAACTTAAAACTTTAAAAGCACCCGGCTCTGATGGTCTCCCCCTTGAATTTTATAGAACATACACAGATAACATTGCCCCTAGATTACATGAGTTATTTTCCCACATATTCAAGTCTGGAGCTCTACCTCAATCTATGGCCGAAGCCTATATAGTACTTATACCCAAACCTGGTAAAAATTTAGAGCTCCCCGAATCCTACCGTCCAATATCTCCTTCAATTGGATATAAAAATCTTGGCCAAGATCCTGGCGTTATGTTTGAATAAAGTCATCCTTACCCTGATTCACCCAGATCAAACCGGATTTATGCCTGCTAAAAACACGGCCTATAACCTCCGTAGATTGCATATGAATTTACAAGCTGAACATGACCAGATGGGATCCAGAGTCGTAGTATCCCTAGATGCCGCAAAGGCGTTCGACTCTGTAGAGTGGGATTACCTCTGGCATTGCCTAGCAAAGTTCAGATTCGCCCCGAAATTTGTTAGATGGATTTAATTAATGTATCAGAGCCCTAGCACCAGGATCTTGGTCAATGGGAGGGTTTCTGACTCCTTCCCTCTCTCTAGGGGCACGTGTCAGGGATGCCCCCTATCCCCCCTACTCTATGCCCTTGCGGTGGAACCCCTTGCAGCTTCACTGAGGTCACACCCGGGAATTACAGGTCTGAGGAGCGTAAATTTGGTGGAAACACTCAGTCTTTATGCAGACGACATGTTGCTGTATCTGTATGACTCTGGTTCCTCTCTGAAAGCAGCATTAGAAACAATACAAACATTTGGGAAATACTCGGGCTTAAAAATAAATTGGGACAAATCCCAAATCCTTCCTATAGATATAGGTGCACCCTCACAGAGCCGGGCCTCCTCCCCCCTTACAACTGTAAGCTCCATGAAGTACCTAGGGATCATCATCACCCGTACTCCCGAAGAATACACCAAACTCAATATAGAACCCTTGATTACAACTCTGAAACACAAAACCCAGATTTGGGCTAAACTTCCCCTAGGGGTCTTGGGTCGTGGGAACCTTATAAAAATGGTTCTACTTCCCAAGATCCTCTGTCTTCTGGCATGCCCCGCTTTATTTACCGCTTAGAATTTTCAAATCAATTGAAAAAATTCTTAACGCATTCGTGTGGTGGAAGGCCCGTCATAAACTATCTTGGCAGGTGCTGAAAAACCCCACAGATTTGGGTGGCACTGCATTACCTGATTTCAATCTCTATTATTTGGCAGCGCAGCTATCACACTTTTATTATTAAGACAAATGCGATAAAGAACGTTCTATGACCTTGCTTTGCTCCCAACATGCCCGTCTCTACATCCACCCATTTCAAATTATTTTCAGAGACCCCACAGCCCCCTGGACATTGGGAAGCCCCAAAGACCTATTGTATACTCATTGCAAAACATGGCCAGTGGTGAGACGCAGACTAGCTGTGCCGCCCACACATTCACACATGCCACTATGGGACAACCCTGGTCTAAAGGAACTACTATCTTTACCAGGCCGCAGTATGTGGCTTGTTCGGGGGGTGAGGATTCCTTCAGATGTTTATCGGGACAATACCCTGAAATCCTTTCAACAGCTCAAGGATGAATTTATCCTTCCTAACTCTATGCATTTTAGATATCTCCAGCTCCGCCATGCTCTTCAGACCCAGTTTCAGGATGATTCGCCTAATCTAGAACAATTGGATATCCTTCACATTGTCAAGGGACAAGACTCCAAGCTCATTTCAGTTTTTTATAACTCTCTGCTCCGACCTACAGCCATGACTCTTGCTTATGGGTTAAAAAAATCGATGGGCTGGGGACGTGGAGGAGCTGGAGGATGATGAGTGGGAGGACGCGTTGGATAATTGCAAAACTGTATCTACCAGACTAGCAGACCGACTCACTCAGTTATATATTTTGCACAGATCATACTTGACTCCCATCAGACTGGCTAGATTCAAATCCAACCACAACCCTCTCTGCCCCAGATGTGACAGTCCCTCTGGTTCCTTTTTCCACCTTATATGGACATGTCCAGCTATACATGACTACTGGTCCCACGTGGTGCAATTCATACATGATGAAATGGGGTCCCCCCCTTTAGGCTTTGCCCCAAACAATGTTTATTAGGAATCTTCCCAGACCCAGACAAATTCCATGTCATATTTATTAAGGAAACATTGTTTATAGCTAGGCTGCTTATAGCAAGAAAATGGCTAAGGATAGAAACACCTACACTCCAAGAATGGATCTTTGCTGTTAATAATGTTTTGCCCTATAAAAAAAGAAATATACGCCCACAGGGGCTGCCCATCCAAATACGGGAAAATATGGGACTCCTGGCTGGGCAACGCAGCCACGTGCAACTCCATAACTGGAAACACCCCGTGAGACCAACCATCTACTCTATAGGATAATATACTGCCACAATACCCATAAAGATGCTATGAGTAGCTATATGGTAAAGCTTGCAAAAAAATATTTACATATGTCATATGTAGCCGGATTGTGAAAGATGAGCTGATTGTACTGTTCTGTTGATTACATCATTCTTTTACATATGTCAGTGTAATGTATGCCATGTAAATGTGTACTCTTCTCAAATAAACAACAGCGTTTTTTATAAAAAAAAAGAGGGGTCAATCCTACTGTTTTATTTATTTATTTATTTTTTTGGGGTGGGGAGGGAAGGAGAGAGAGGAAAGGGCACTGTGCCCGGTGATCTATGACTTCCTCGGTGTTCAAGTAGATCTCCATCTCTCGAAGGTTGCCTACCCCTGCCTTAAGGGATGGGACCTGCCTATTACTATCTTTTAGATGGTAAAAGCGTTTTACTGTAATGTCCCTAATGAATTTATTTAAAACGAATGCTTTACAGCTAGGGGAGAAATGTAACCCTTTCTGTAGAAGACTGGCTTCACTCTTAGACAATAGATGAGAGGATGGATTAAAACATTTTATGATGGAATGTGACTCGTTTCCCTCTATTATATTTTCTTCCTTCTTCCCTCTTCCCCCTATATTTTCCCTTTTTTTTTTTATGGGAGAACAGTTTTAGCTAAAAAAAATTAAAAAAATAATACAACTGCTACTTCCTACTGTGTTCCCAGGAGTCACAATAACACCTGAAGTTGAATCTGGACAATTGTTCTCTAAAACCTGGTTGGAATTGTAAACTGGGACATTATATTTTTCAGCCAAAGTTGACTTTATAATATCCACAGGGTTGTCCTTATTATCAACTCCTGGATAATGTCAGATGGTTTGGGTGCTTTTTTTCCAGTTAAAAATGCAGCCTTTTTCATAGTCCTGTTTCCTGAGTGCCTATTAAGTTGAAACACCTATGAAAACTAGGCCCTTCTTTATGCTTATGAAGGGATTGACCCAATTCAGACAGAAAAGTTTTATTTTTAGCTAGCATGCATTCCCTCTGCATACACACAGTTTCCATCCATTGTGCTGTGCACAATAATTAAACTTCAGCACAGGTTACGTGCAGATCTTGGTCCAAAAAAACACATTGTTCAAGAAAACTACATCCCACCATTGGGTGGCATGATAATTATAAGCGGTCTCAACCTTCCTACATATTGCCCAAAACTTTTACTCAAGTGCAGGTAATTAACTGACAGGGGATCCCAGTGGGATGGCTGGCCCTTCACCACCACCACTGATCTCGCGAGAATCTGCACCACTGGAGATGGTATTCATTTTTTAAATGAAAAGGCAAACAGCTGCAGATCTGCTATTCCTACTTATGTCTTCCTCATTAAGACCTAAACAGTTGTATATACAGTAGTACCTTGTATTACAAGCATAATACGTTCCAGAAGCATGCTTGTAATCCAAAGCTCTTTAAAGCGAGTTTCCCCATAGGAATCAATGGAAACTCAGATAATTGGTTCCACAGTCAATGCTGGTGTATGCAGAGGCTCGGAGACGATTGGAACGGAGTGTCTCTGGTGACCCCTGGCCAAACGCGGTACTGCACACCCCATCGGCTTGAATCCTGCTTGTCTTGCGAGACAACGCTTGCAAACAGAGTCTAGTTTTAAAGAAAAAAAATGCTTGTATTGCTGTATCACTAAAGTAGTGCCGATTAACCACATTTGCTCCAGAAGATTTATCCCCTTCGTTTGTGACCAGGCCATTTTTTGCTTTTTCGCACATCGTTTCAGACAATTGCGCGGTACTAGATCTTTCTAAAGATCTAATAGCGGTATATAGAGCTTTCCTTTGGTAGTAGTTGAGTGGGGGGGTTTTTTGCGCTAGAAATGAAATGAAAAAAAAAATAAATAAAAAACCCTTTATTTTCTACTATAAAACATATCCAATAAAAAATATAGGAAATCAAATTTCTTCATAAATTTAGGCCAATATGTATTCTGCCACATATTTTTGGTAAAAAAAACACAATAAGATTGGTTTGCATGAAAGTTATAGCATCTACAAACTAAGGGATATGTACTGGAAACAAATAGAAAAAAAAGTATATATTTATCAGCGTATAACACGCACCCCAAGTTTAGGAGGGATATTTAAGGAAAAAAACTTAATTTTAAATACCCATCAATGCAGCCTTATCAGTGTCCATCTGCAGCCTTGCCCATCATTGCAGAATGATCAGTGTCCATCTGCAGCCTTGCCCATCATTGCAGAATGATCAGTGTCCATCTGCAGCCTTGTCCATCATTGCACAATGAACAGTGTCCATCTGCAGCTTTGCCCATCATTGCAGAATGAACAGTGTCCATCTGCAGCCATGCCCAATAGTGTCCATCTGCAGCTTTGTACAAAATTGCAGCATGATCGTTTTTTAAATTGCGCCCCCGAGATAGACAGAGCCGGATGTCCTGTATCCTCGGCTCCTTTCGTCTCACAGTCCCGCCCCTTGGCCCGGCTCCTATGATTGACAGAACACCAGTCCAATGGCGGGACGTAAATGCTAGAAGGCATGACTGCGAGCGGAGCCGAGCCTAGCCGAGTAAACAGTACGCACGGTCTATGTCGGCGGCGCTCCTCTTCCCCTCAGACAGCGGGGATTGGCGTATAACACGCATCCACGATTTTCCCCTGATTTTAAGGGGAAAAAAGTGCATGTTAGTGCAGGCTGATAAATACGGTGTGTGTGTATATGTGTGTTTGTACAGTGGGGACAAAGTATTCAGACCTCCTTTACATTTTTCACTCTTTGTTATAAAACAGCCGTTTGCTAAAATCATTAAAGTTCATTTTTTTCCTCATTAATGTACACACAGCACCCCACATTGACAGAAAAACACAGAATTGTTGACATTTTTGCAGATTTATTAAAAAAGAAAAGCTGAAATATCACATGGTCCTAAGTATTCAGACCCTTTGCTGTGACACTCATATATTTAACTCAGATGCTGTCCATTTCTTCTGATGATGCTTGAGATGGTTCTACGCCTTCATTTGAGTCCAGCTGTGTTTGATTATACTGATTGGACTTGATTAGGAAAGCCACACACCTGTCTATATAAGACCTTAAAGCTCAAAGTGCATGTCAGAGCAAATGAGAATCAAGAGGTCAAAGGAACTGCCTGAAGAGCTCAGAGACAGAATTGTGGCAAGGCACAGATCTGGCCAAAGTTACAAAAACATTTCTGCTGCACTTAAGGTTCCTAAGGGCACAGTGGCCTCCATAATCCTTAAATGCAATACGTTTGGGACGACCAGAACCCTTCCTAGAGCTGGCCATCCGGCCAAACTGAGCTATCGGGGGAGAAGAGCCTTGGTGAGAGAGGTAAAGAAGATCCCAAAGATCACTGTGGCTGAGCTCCAGAGATGCAGTCGGGAGATGGGAGAAAGTTGTAGAAGGTCAACCATCACTGCAGCCCTCCACCAGTCGGGGCTTAATGGCAGAGTGGCCCGACGGAAGCCTCTCCTCAGTGCAAGACACATGAAAGCCTGCATGGAGTTTCTTTAAAAAAAACACCTGAAGGACTCCAAGATGGTGAGAAATAAGATTCTCTGGTCTGATGAGACCAAGATAGAACTTTTTGGCCCTAGTTCTAAGCGGTATGTGTGGAGAAAACTAGGCACTGCTCATCACCTGAATTGATCCGAATCCCAAAACTATACCTCTCACATGTGTACAGATAGAGATAGTGGTGCTAATATAAATTGTGTAAAATAATGAATCAGAGCAGCATGATGCCTATGACCCTCTACTTATACATGAAAATAATAGTGTCTTGAAAAAATGTATTTTTTATCATGGAAAAATTTTTTTTTCATGACACTATTATTTTCATGTATAAGTAGAGGGTCATAGGCATCATGCTGCTCTGACTCATTATTTTACACAATTTATATTAGCGCCACTATCTCTATCTGTACACATGTGAGAGGTATAGTTTTGGGATTCGGATCAATTTACGTATTTAAGTGGCAGCTTTTTACACTGTATATGTACACACATTTTGTATTAATTTACACATCTTTTATATAGCTTTGCACTTTTCTTTGGCGCAGTGAAGTAAGAGGGATTCAGGAGCGGTTTATTTGTATATCTCTTGCTACAAACCACTGCTCATCACTTGTCCAATACAGTCCCAACAGTGAAGCATGGTGGTGGCAGCATCATGCTGTGGGGGTGCTTTTCAGCTGCAGGGACAGGTTGCAATCGAGGGAAAGATGAATGCGGCCAAGTACAGGGATATCCTGGACAAAAACCTTCTCCAGAGTGCACAGGACCTCAGACTGGGCCGAAGGTTTACCTTCCAACAAGACAATGACCCTAAGCACACAGCTAAAATAATGGAGTGGCTTCACAAAAACTCCCTGACTGTTCTTCAATGGCCCAGCCAGAGCCCTGACTTAAACCCAATTGAGCATCTCTGGAGAGACCTAAAAATGGCTGTCCACCAACGTTTACCATCCAACCTGACAGAACTGGAGAGGATCTGCAAGGAGGAATGGCAGAGGATCCCCAAATCCAGGTGTGAAAAACTTGTTGCATTTTTCCCAAAAAGACTCATGGCTGTATTAGATCAAAAGGGTGCTTCTACTAAATACTGAGCAAAGGGTCTGAATACTTAGGACCGTGTGATAATTCAGTTTTTCTTTTTTAATAAATCTGCAAAAATGTCAACAATTATGTGTTTTTCTGTCAATATGGGGGGCTGTGTGTACATTAATGAGGAAAAAAAATGAACTTAAATGATTTTAGCAAATGGCTCCAATATAACAAAGAGTGAAAAATTTAAGGGGGTCTGAATACTTTCTGCCCCCACTGTATGTGTGTATGTATGTGTATGTGTATATATATATATATATATATATATATATATATATATATATATATATATATATATATATATATATATATATATATGTATATGTGTGTGTGTGTGTGTGTATATAATAGTAATGGCGGTGATCAGCAACTTACAGCTGGACTATGATAATATAGCGGGCAATCTGACACTTTGTGGGAACCAGTGACACTAATACAGTGATCAATGCTAAAAATATACACTCTCACTGTACTAATGACACTGGCTGAGAAGGGATTAACATCTAGGGCAGTCCAGGGGTTAAATGTGTGCTTAACCGGGCTTGGTGCATTCACTGTGTGCTGTTTTTCCTAAGGGATGTGCTGGGGTTTTTTTTCCCCCGCTGCGCAGGGAAACAAAAACTGACACATAACGTCTGAAAGGACAGAGCTCTGTATTGTTTACATTTACTGAGCTCTGTCCTGTCATCCTCTTTGCCAATCAGCGGGTGCTGGTGGTCAATCATTGGCTGGGACCCGCTGATCAGCTTGTGATGTGGCTGGCTAATCACAGCCAACGCGGTGGCCGCGCATGCCCCCTACCCGAAGGAGCTGAATCGCGTATTAGATATTACATCTAAGTGAGGCGGTCAGCAAGCAATTAAACAGTGAGCATGATAAAAAAAAAAAATAATACAATTAATAGAAAATTAAATAATTAAAAACTGTCTCAAGCTAGCAGACACTTGGCTTCTGTAAACACAATATACTATTAATTTGCGCTAATGCCAGGAGTAACCTGCATAATGAGTTCAGACTTCACAATTCAACAATTTTAAGTTGTGAAGCTTAGGTGACTGAATCTTGGGAAGCCTTGCTGCCCCTTTATACCAGCAGGACACCGGAAACTGAAAACAAGAAAAGAAGAGAACCCACGAGCTCCTTGGTGCAGTAAACTTTAATTGGATAAAACCAAGGTAAAAAATGCACTCACAAAATACTATTTGCACATCTCTAACACCACAAGATGATTCCTAATGTAGTCCATGTTGTATGCAGCATGAAGACTCGACTGTTGGCTTCAGCTCAGCGCCTTGTTCCTCCGCACATACAGTATCTCACAAAAGAGAGTACGCCCCCTCACATTTTTGTAAATATTTTATTATATCTTTTCACATGACAACATTAAAGAAATTACACTTTGCTCCAATGTAAATTAGCAAAGTGTATAAAAGTGTAAATTTGCTGTCCCCTCAAAATAACTCGGCACACAGCCATTAATGTCTAAACTGCTGGCAACAAACAAGTGAAAATGTCCAAATTGGGCCCAATTAAAAGGGTCACTGATTCGAATCCCAACCACGACACTACCTGCCTGGAGTTTGCATGTTCTCCCTGTGCCTGCGTGGGTTTCCTCCGGGTACTCCGGTTTCCTCCCACACTCCAAAGACATGCTGGTAGGTTAATTGGCTTCTGTCTAAATTGGCCCTAGTATATGAATGTGAGTTAGGGACCTTAGATTGTAAGCTCCTTGATGGTAGGGACTGATGTGAATGTACAATGTATATGTAAAAGCGCTGCGTAAATTGACGGCGCTTTATAAGTACCATAAATAATAATGATAATAATTTTCCCTACCTGTTGTCATGTGACCCAGTAGTGTTACAATGTCCCTGGTGTGAATGGGGAGCAAGTGTGTTAAATTTGGTGTTTATCGATCTCTCTCATACTGGTCGCTGGAAGTTCAACATGACAGCTCATGGCAAAGAACTCTCTGAGAATTGTTGCTCTACATAAAGATGGCCTAGCCTATAAGAATATTGCCAAGACCCTGAAACTGAGCTGCAGCACGGTGGCCAAGACCAATACAGTGTGTTGTAATTATGATGAAGAAATAATACATTTTGCTCCCAAAAGAACACTTCCCCTCCCATCAGAATTGGGTGACTAATTTATACGACCCATTGAAAAGCTAGGATACAAGAAACAAGAACTTGTGTTGAAATAGACTTGCGGGATAAATAAGGTCCCATTTCACAAAACAAAAGATGTGTACCTATCTGTGGTGGGTAAATAGAAGCTACAAAACTTTTAATTCAAGGAGAACTTGGGTAAATGTCCTATTGTATCAGAGGATGATATTGCTTTCCTAGTCAAACCACAATGTTGACCCAGGCTTGTTCCCCAGAACAATGACTGAGAGAATGTGTTAATATTACACTAAATGACGCGCACAAACTGAAATCTCTGAATAATATGTCACTAAATTGACTGACAGGAAGGAAAAGATTTGAAATGTGTGCAGTCAGTATTAGGTTTTAAAATACATCTGTTATAAGGTAAAAATATAAAGGTTATGATATAGGACAAATAAGTAGAATTGTTTAAGATGCCAATCAGTATTATCAATGATTTATGAATCGTGATTATGACTGTATAAATATTTACACAGCATGTGTCTTTAGATAAACAAATATTCATTGGATATACCAGAATTATACATTTATCCATATAGATAATCATTTTATGCGATATTGATTAATATATATATACAACATGTGTCTCTTTATAAGATACAGTCATGGCCGAAATTGTTGGCACCCCAGAATTTTTTTTCCAGAAAATAAAGTATTTCTCACAGAAAAGTATTGCAGTAACACATGTTTTGCTATAAACATGTTTATTCCCTTTTGTGAGTATTGGAACAAAACAAAAAAAGGGAGGGAAAAAAAGCAAATTGGACATAATGTCACACAAAACTCCAAAAATGGGCTGGTCAAAATTCTTGGCACCCTTAACTTAATATTTGGTTGCACACCCTTTGGAAAAAATAACTAAGCCGTATTAGTGCAATCGTGACAGAGAAAATTGAGTACTGTCCGTGATACTTTTTTTTATTTGCACTAACAAATCCAAAATTTGTTAATTTTCTATCCAAAAATTTTCTATCCAAAAGTGTTACACACACAAATGGGTCCTTCAGTATCATGGGATCTTACAGCTGTACCTCAAGTAATGTTGTGTACCTCATCCAATGCAAAAGGTGCAGCAAAGGATCTTATGTTGGTGAAACAGGACAGAAGTTGCAAGCGAGGATGAATTTGCACAGACATACCATCAAAGAACATAAAGAAGACAGTTTATGCACACCTGTGGGACATCATTTCTCACAATCGGACCACACCATAGAAGACCTCAATGTCTTAGTGCTTAAAGGGAATTTCAGAACTATCCAGGAAAGAAAAACGTTTGAACTAAGAATGATACTACTTTTTGACACGAAGAATAATAGCCTGAATTTAGATATTGGTTTCCTTACACATTATGCTAAAGTTTTACGACCGCTCTGTGATTAGTATCCCCCCCCCTGCATTCCCCCCTAGCTCTCCCTCTGTCTTATCTCACTAACTCTGCTGCTATCTTTATTACCATTGATTTGTATGTGTTTGGTTTTCTCTCTTTTTTTTTTTTTCTTCTTCTTTAACATTCTGCTTAAAAATTTGTGAATCAGTACTGCTTGGACCTTGAAGAAGGGGACATACCCCGAAAGCTTGTCCTGAAAAATTGTATGTTAGTGCAAATAAATAAAAAAAGTATCACGGACAGTACTTAATTTTCTCTGAAAAAAATAACTGAAATCAGTCGCTTCTGTAATGGAAATTTGTACGTTCTGTATATTATTGTATTCTATTTTGTATGTATTGCACACTACCCTCACTGTGCACACGGCACTAATGTTTTCAGTACATGTTTACATTCTTTCGAGTCCTGATTTGAATTAGACTGCCTATGTAATGCCCCTTGTTACCATAAATGTAAAATTGTAATATTAATGTGATACCTATGTAATCATGTGCATAAAAATCTTCAATTGCGTCATAATAAAGCAGAACAGTAATTTGGAAAGATGCTGAGCGTATCTTTTGTGTCTGTTCCCTACTGCAGTAGTTATTATTCGTTTGGAACCACTAATCAATATGAGGATAGGAGTTGCCTATCATCAATTTATACAAGTCAGCATGGCGAGAAAGCCAGGAGGGGATTCCAGGTGACCCTGAGTATCCGAGAGGAGGAGCTTGAGACGATCCGGGAATTTCTGATAATCAGCCAGCTGAGGTAAGCCTTTTGCTTACATTTGAGTTATCAGACTTCCTTGATCGGTAAGGCATTTTCAGGACAAAGGGTACCTATTTTACTCCCCTTAATCGAACTGTATTAATTGGTGGTTATATGTTATGTTGTCCCTGTCTATTGTCCATCGGAGTGTTATAGATAAGAAAGGGAAGAATAGTGCTGTTTACAGGTATATGTAGTAAATCTGCTAGATAAAGTAGTTTAGAGGCAAGAGGGTATAGGTACATGTAGAGAAGACTGGCCAGTCATAATGGGCATTGAATTAAGTAAGGGAATGAAGGGTAAGAGACCCTCAAAAATGCCCAGCGCAAGAGGAGTGCTATATATGAACCGAAGGTGCGGTTCCGCCTATTCTGAGCCCCTAGATAAATGGTTAAAGTGGACAGGGATCCACAATGGGTAACTGGGTTACCAAGGTCCACAGGGACTAAGAATCATGCAGAGTAAACAGCTAGAGAAACAGTTATCTATGTGAGCAGGGTGGATCAAGGGTGACATTAACACTAGACAGAAAGGGACATTTTTATGTTAAGTTGTGGGATGAATTTGGGGTCAGGCACTACAACTATTAGAGTCAGAAACAGAGAAATGAGAGGCAAAACAGAATACTTTATATGTTGTCAGAGAGGGAAGATGGGATGAGCACTCTGGCTGCCCGTCTGATCATAGGAGTTTGATATAAAAGATATCTGAACAAAATAAGGAATGCAGAATTTAAGGCAGGGAAATATTAAAGGGTTAAAAGAAAGTGAGAGATTGATATGCATGTGTTGTGTACAAATGGGAAAAAAGTAAGCGATTTAAGAGAGATATTGGTGTATGTGTGTGCGAATGCTGGGACCTTTAGTTCTATTGCTTGTGTGTCATGTAAGCAGATGTGACCTCCTCCTTTGTGTTCTCATGAACGAATGTGGCTAGGATGAGAGGTCGGTGATAAGCTGGAAGGACACCATGCCAATTCCAATTTTTTTAGACAAAACATTTATAACAATATGTGCCTGGTTAACAAATCTAATGATAAACAGTGTGATCATAATTATTTTGAATCTGTTTTCCAAACATGGTAAAATGAAGGTTACATTTAACCGTGTATTACACAAATTGAATATCCTTTGATAGTGGAAACTATGCATTTAAAAAAGGCAAAGTAAGTAAAATTAGGTAATAATGAGTATTCATTTCTAATATGAGTTTAACAATTTTATTAATAATATAGATATATTGAAACTGGTTTAGACAACCTTAGGTTGGAAATGAAATCCAGGTTATTGGGGAAAAAAATGGGATTAGTTTAGATTAAGATAACAATTTTGTAATTTTACATTTATTCAATAAGCCCTTATTGAGAGAAAAAAAGATTTAAGATGAGGTTGTTATTTGTAATACAGCTGCCATAATATTTAACAAAGCCAAGATGGATGGGATACATAAGAAGTTTTTCTACAAAAATGAACTTTTAAGGTTTTTGATAATAACTTGATGTGCGGTCCATGATGTGAGAGTATTAATAAATTAAATTTAAATATAACAGACCCATCACATCAAGTCCACACACCCTGTTAGGATAGATGCCACCTGCAGCCAGTTGTTTTATAGTTTTTGATGCTTTATGGTCCATCATAGATTCTTGGTCCTTTTTGTTTTATTTATTTTTATTTTTTGAAATCCAAAGCAGAACGTGTGGATTGTGAAATGATGTGCCCCTTTTCCTTGTAAGTGCAGTGGTATAAGCAGAAGAATATTTTGGATTTATGGGCATCTCTCCATGACTTGTTATCATTTATTATAATATTGCCAGGAAAAAGTTGACTTTTAAAACATGAAACTGGAGTTCTTACACAAACAGCGTGATAGAAAACAAGCCATTGTAATATATTTATGCAAGCTGGACCCAGTAATGAGGGGTTCATCCCGATATATCAGAGCTGCAGCTTTTATGCAAAGGTGTTATTAGACAAAGATAGATATTGTTTTGGTCAAACATTTAATTTTTAATGGTCCGACATTCTGTGCAACAAATATACAGCTAACTAAATGTTTGTCTAATGAAAGGTTTAAAATATGAGTTTATGTACAAATCTAACAATGAAAAATGCGTACATTTGAATCCAGCCACCTTATTGCCTCTATTGGAGGAGGCTGGAGACAGAGGAAGACACATGTGTTACATTGATGGTGTAGGAATCAGCTGCTGTGAGCCCAGTGCGGGATACACTCCCTGAAGACCCAGATATTACATTTTTTGTAGATTTGAGTATGCAGTTTATCACCCAGAATGATACTCTGTATTCAAAGTCATTGGATCCTTTTTCTCCAGCTCAAGAAGCAGATATCCATGTTTTAGCAAAGCCTGTGAGCTATAAAAAGTGTATATTTATATAGATAGTCAAGATATAGAGAGCTTTTGGTTCCATTTAAAGGGCCAGAAGTTTGTTTTTACTTCGGCAGGTAAACCAACCAAGCATGCCAAGTTAATTTGATCGCCTGTTTTCAGCCTTCCAGGTTCTTGCTGAGGTAGCCATATTAACTTTAAAACTCACACATGGAAGCAGACCAGGCGACTCTAAGGATGCTGCATTACAGCCCCAGACATTTGATGGGTCTGTGCAACTCACAGATTCCACCCTAGTTCTGGCCCAGTATAGCTGGGATTAATAATTCAACTTTAAGGACCCCAGAACGAGAAGAACAAGTGGTCCACAGGGGGCAACTTCTTATGAAACAGGGCTTTGGAAAAAGGTGATCATTTATGTTTGCCAGCCACTCTTTTCCCTCCAGCTTGACACATGGATCGTGTCATCAGTCACAAGCAGTTATTGCTGCCTTAGTAAATGAGCATGGGATAGAGCCAGGGTTCTTTACAGTTGTTTTTATAACATACCACTTCTTGTTTTACCTGTTACCAAAGGTGTTACCAAAAAAGATATATCCAGATGCCCAAGTCAGGATCTTACAAGTATGCATTTTGTCTGTATGGACATGTTTTTGGTTGTCCAGTGGCAAATGCTACTGCAAAGGCCACAGTAAAAAGTGTTATCAGAAGTAGTTTGTAAGTACAGAGTGCAGAAAGTACAGAGAGTAACAGAGGAAATCATTTTTATAGGAGAGTCCTTACTAGAAGTTTTGAGGTTTTATTTTTACACCCCCTACTGTCTACAATGTAGCGGACAAAGTAGAGTAAGAAACTAGAAAACTTTTGCCTGAATGTTTTCTTATATTTTATCAAGCCTGTAAGGGGGATGTTGGACTCTCTCCCTATGTTATTTGGTTTGGGAGTGTGTTACTCACTTGCTTATATTTTGTCTCAGGAGCTGAAGTCCTCAATTCGGATCGCACAGAGAATGTTGCTGATCTTTTAAGGTTTTTGACAAACTAATTTATGTGTTTTCTCCCCAATTCCAGATCCTAAAAGTTTGGAAGGATCTAAAACTAAAGCCAGGTGACTTTTGGATTGTTAAGAGACATTTATAGAAAAGGATATGTTTGGAGACTCAATACAGCATCCATTTCATGTACAGTTTTTGCAAAACTTGAAGAAAAAGTCACCTGGACCCACACCAGACACTGCAAAAATGACTTAATTAAAGAAATCTCTCTGTTTGATTTGTTTCCCTCTTGTGATCACAGTCTAGGGTACTTTTTGATTCAATTACTTTAATTGTAAGGGATATATATATTTGAAAAGTAGTTTAGCCATGTTGAAGTCATATTTTGTCTTTTGTACGTTTTCCATTTTATGTAAAATTGTCTGTGTTTACATTTGCTGATAAGTCAGATTATCACAATTAAGCTAGAAGGCCATTCTGGCCACAGGAGTGTACAGCCAGTACTCTGTAAATATATCTTAACAATAATTTGTTTTTCACAATGAAAAGTCATTTGGTAATGAAAAAAGTTGCTCAGCTATTTTCTCCACAGTGGAGTTTTTTTTTTTGCCTCTTTGGCCAGGACTACCTCCACCTAAGCGTGTGGAGGTTCCAGGTTAAAGCTTATAGCAGGTATGGTTAGTGATCAAAATATTGATCAAAAGAGGGGAGACTGTAATGGAAATTTGTACGTTCTGTATATAATTGTATTCTATTTTGTATGTATTGCACACTACCCTCACTGTGCACACGGCACTAATAATGTTTTCAGTACATGTTTACATTCTTTCGAGTCCTGATTTGAATTAGACTGCCTATGTAACGCCCCTTGTTACCATAAACGTACAATTGTAATATTAATGTGATACCTACGTAATCATGTGCATAAAAACCTTCAATTGCGATGTGCGCATGCGCGGGGCTCGCAAGATGGCCGCTAAAGCCTAGAGCTCCGTTCCCGCACGAATCAACGGCGCCCGCAGCACTGACCACGGCGCACCGAAACACACAAACGACAGGAGGCATTCCCCACAGTCCCGGCTACGCCCCCATATGACCGGGGTCCGGTAAAACGAAACCTGTGGCCACAGTTGGAGAGAGCAGGAACGGCTGGGACATCCAAGATGGCCACCGCTACACAAGCACAGCCACAGGATCTCTGCTCCACAGGCCAGGCGGACTACAGGTCAGAGCAACCTCACATCCCCCTTCACTTCACACCAGAAAGGCAAACAGGATACCCACCTATTCTCACCCCTTCCCCAGCCTCTACAGGATTCCTACCGGATCGCTCTCTCAATGACTGTTCCCTGTCCCCCCTGGGGACTAATACAGGACACACAGGCTTCCCTCCTCATGACATCCCAGCCAGCGACCCTGCATTTCACATGGACTCCCTCTTGCACAGGTTCTCGGACTACTGGACAAAGGCCTGGCACAAATGGCAGCTAAAATCACAGGGGACCTGAAGGCAGATTTTATCAATTTAAGAGCCCGGATCGACACGATCGAACACAAAATGGAGGACACTATAGCTATCACTAACCAAAACTCTCAGCACATCTGCACCGTGCAGGATCAACTAGACCTAGCAATGGCTCGTATCGACAAAGAATAGGTCCAGACGATACAATATCAGAATCCGTGGCCTACCGGAAACTATTCAAAATGTTCCAGAAGCAGTGCAGGACCTGATTAAACAACTCATCCCCAACATCCCTCCCCACCGCCTTGAGTTGGACAGGGCCCACAGAGCCTTGAGGCCCCCCAGAAAAGACGGCACCCCAAGAGATATTATTGCCAAGCCCCATCATTACACAGTAAAAGAGGAAGTGATGACAGGCCAGGTCCGCTCACACAGTGATGTGCATGGGTCACCAAGTGCAGATCTTTGCGGACCTCTCACCCGCCACGATCCAGAGGAGGAGATCATTGAAGCCCCCTCTCTATTAGGGGAGACACTACGCTTTCTCCTCCCTCCCAGAAGGGGAAAAAATTCTCTTGCACCTGAAAATCATCTCCCAGGAAGCCAAAATGGATACAACCAATGCCGGTGTTAACTCCAACAAACGACCGACCCCCACCAGCCCTTAATCTCCCTTGTGGTCAACAGGAAAAGCAAAGAAGGCCAAAGACATCCTAACTTGAAGCCAGTGATTATTTGGACTGCATCTCATTCATCCCGGTTGTGAAGCAGGGACCGGAGTAATAATTTCCCCGACTGTGGGGGGTCCCTCGTGCCTATTACCTTAGGCACGCTAGCCAACGGGGCACCGTTTTCTGAGTTCAATACTTTTCATGTTTTGGTTTTTTTTTTTTTTTCAATTGGTCCACTGAAATGAGAAGTGGTCACAAGGTAGCTGTACCTCTCCGGACTGGGAGTTACTGTATCCCCACACCTCTCTAGCGGGCAATTTACCCACTATGTTTGGGGCTACCCGACTGGTCCCCCCAATAGACGCTCTGCTGGGATAGAGAGGGGTTATGGGACTTAGGGGGATAATGCACTTGGAGGAGGTGCAGGGCCACTCACCAGTCAAGCTGTTTAGACACCGTGGTATACACCAGTAGGTCTTTTTTCCCTTAGAGGAACAAGTTTTTTGTAGGGCGTTCGGTTTCGTGAAGGAACACTTACGCACCCACCTAACCCTTAGACACCCGTTGGTCTCTAGGGGCTAGGCTGTCTGAGCCTAGATGGGCCAGACATTATCTGATTTCTCTCTGAAGGACACGGGGGGTTTCTCCTTCCCTGTGTCTTTTCTTTCTTTTTCTAGGAGACCTTTTCTATTCTATCCTGCTCTCCCTCCCCACCTCCCCGATCACTACAGTGTGCCTAACTGCATCTTGTGTTTTAGATATCACACACACCCCCAAGGAAGTACCTGCTCTCTCCCCAACGAGAAGGAACAATGATCATCACGCTGTCGTCCATGTTCCCATGCGTCTACGGGTAAGTGGGGGCTGTAACCGATGCATTTCACTCCAACTGCTCCATGGCTGACGGACCCGTAGCTGAACTCCACATAGCATCCCACAATGTCCAGGGACTCAACTCCCCGATTAAGAGGAGGAAGGTTCTTGACTATTACAAACATCTCAAGCTAGACATTATCATGCTGCAAGAAACACATTTCCCCTCCCGCTATAGCCCTAAGTTTCTCCACCCTCACTTCCCACAGTTCTTCTTAGCGAGCGCTGACAACAAAACCAAGGGGGTTGCAATCTTAATATCCAAACACCTTAAATTTGTAAAAATCTCTGAATATGCTGACCCAGAGGGCAGGTTCCTCCTGGTCAAGGGCACGGTGGGAGACCACCTGTACTCCCTGGTCTCCTACTATGCTCCAAATAGAGGACAAGCTAAATTTTTTGACTCCCTACTGCGCATCCTCGCTCGGAAACTGGAGGAAACGGTCATTTTTGGCGGAGATTCGAACGCAGCGTTCGATCAGGGATTAGACCAGTCTAAACCCCCGCGGACTCAACTAACATGTCCCACCAAAGAGTCTCAGAATCGCTAAGACAATTCATGCCCACGGCTTAGCTGACACTTGGAGGGGACTCAACCCCACCAAAAGGGACTTTACCCATTACTCTTCCCCTCATAACACTTATGCGAGGATTGACCACATACTGACCCCATCCTCCCTACTACCATTAATACACAGAGCCCAAATCAGGGAGTCGGCCCTCTTGGACCACTCCATTGTCACCATAACAATCAAAACAGGCACCCTGGGTGGATCTAGGGGACATTGGGGACTGAATAAGTCGTTATCTGATCCCATCAGGGTTACAGAACTTGAAAAAGCCCTACAAGAGTACTTTGAACTCAATAAATCAGAGGAAACTTCTCCCGAAATGCTCTGGGCTGCGCATAAAGCTTTTATAAGGGGTAAACTCATTCAGATTTCCACACAGATCAAACGAGAACAGAAAGCCGACATAACTCGGTTAGACAGGAAATATACCAAACTGAAGGCTTCACATAAAAAAGACCCTTCCAAGATCCCTGTCACTCTCATTGATAAAGCCAGACTAGATCTCAATCTAGCACTCACAGCCAAGGCCGAAAAGGCCGTTCGCTGGAACGGACATAAATTTTACACACAGGCAGACAAAATTGGTCCCCTTCTAGCGAAAAAACCTCCCTCCTCCCATCAAAATCCACGCTTTGCCCAAACTCAGGATAAATGGTCAACCCCCCACGTTTAATACTTCCAAGATACTAGAAGCTTTCCAGGGTTTTTACTCTAAATTATATAGCCAACCAGCTACACCAACCGCGGACTTAATCCCCTAAGTTCCTGGAGGGACTTCCTCTCCCCTCCCTAAAAGACGCTCACAAGCAAAGGATGGAAACACCCATCACGGAGGAGGAGGTTTTGGGGGTCATCAAGGATCTTAGAAAGGGGTCTGCTCCGGGACCTGATGATCTCTCCATACCATATTATAAGTCTTTCGCGAACATTCTAGCAACTCACCTGACCTCCTTCTTTAACTCCAAAACCAATGGAAACCCTCTAGACATTCACCTTAATACGGCTTTAATCACAGTCATACCCAAGCCTGACAAAAACCACGAAGACGTTAGCAACTACAGGCCAATCTCCCTCATAAACAATGACTTAAAAGTACTCACCAAAATAATGGCTAACAGGTTATCATCCTTTATTAATCAGTATATACATAAGGATCAGGTAGGATTCATACCTGGAAGACAGGGTCCTGACCAAATACGGAGGGCAATAGATATCACCTAGATTCTACAAACTAACTGGGAAGGGGGACCGAACCAATCGGGATTTCTTTTATCCTTAGACCTGCAGAAGGCCTTTGATACGGTTCCCTGGCCCTACATCTTCACCGTGCTGGAGAGGTGGGGCTTCGGCGATCCCTTCCTGGGACTTCTGCATGCTCTCTACTCACAACCAAAGGCCCAGATACGCCTCCAAGGACATTACTCCAAACCAATAGACATTTTGCGCGGCACCAGGCAAGGGTGCCCTTTATCTCCTCTTATATTCGCTATAGCCATAGAAACCTTGGCGATCACAGTTCGACATAACCCTGACATCAAAGGGGTGACCTGTGGAGACCAGACGCACAAATGTGGGCTATTCGCCGATGACATCCTCCTTTTCCTGACATCCCCCCTCACTACACTCCCCAATCTCTGCCTAGTGTTAAACTTCTCCAAAATCTCTGGACTTGAAGTTAATTTCTCTAAATCCCAAGCTCTTAATGTTTCCTTACCCCTTCAAACAGTTTCCTCTCTAAAACAATCCTTCCAATTCAAATGGAGCGACACCTCCATTAGCTACCTAGGTATCACATTGACGGCCAAAACAGAAACTCTTTACGCACAAAATTACCCCTCACTCTTCAGGAAACTGGAGGCAGACCTTAATCTATGGTCAAAACACGAGCTATTATGGCTGGGCCGGATCAACTCCATTAAAATGACCTTACTCCCCAGGCTCCTCTATTTCTTTCGCTCCCTCCCTATACCAATCAGGAAAGATCACATACGAGCCTTACAGAGTAAAATACTTCCAATATATATGGGGTAAGAGAGGATATCGCATTCCTCAGAACACCCTATTCATATACAGACGCAAGGGAGGGCTAGGTCTCCCAAATTTACATAAATATTACTTAGCAGCTAGAATAGCCCAATTGTCCACAATTTATTCCCGCTATGAAAAACCAGACTGGGTAACTATTGAACGACAGGCTATTCCCAACCATACGCTAGATCACATACTTTGGTGCCCGACTAAATCTAGGCCACCCATCCTTTCACCCACTTTATCCCACTCCTGCGCTCTTTGGGATTCCCTCCGGCACTCCACAGCTCTGGTCTCCACGGGACGCCCTCTAGCTCACCTATTCCACAACCCTGACTTTCCACCCGGACTTGACATCTCAGCATTCAAATGGTGGCTGGACGAAGGGCTATACAGGATAGGGCACTTCTTCACCCCCAACGGACCAATCACTCTCAAATTCTGTATCAAAAACCTGGAACTCCCTGAATCGGAACGATTCCGCTTTTACCAAATCACCCATTTTCTTCACACTATTTGGAAGGAGAAACTGCTTCCCCCTAAATTCACAGGTATACGAACAGTGGTGCGGACAAGCCATGGAGCAGAGGGGGGGGTATATCGGTGATATATTCAGCCCTCACTTGCCCTACTTACAAAACCAGGTATATGAAGGCTTGGGAGGCTGACTTCCAATGCTGCAGGGAAATGGAGACTTGACCCCTACCAGCTTAGCAGTAATTTACCCCTCAGCAAACCCCTTATGCTTCAGAGGATGCCAACACCTGGGCACAATGGCCCACATTTGGTGGGAATGCCCCAAAATCCACACTTTCTGGAGAAAAGTCTTCTCTATGATTTACAAAGTGACAGCTTGCCAGGTCCCCAGAGGTGGCAATTCTCAATGCAAGCATCCCTGACCTTTCTAAGGCTTCCCAAACACTGATCAACTTTATACTACTGGGTACTAAAATCTCAATTGCCAAAGCCTGGACACAGCCAAGGCCTTGTTTTAACTCAGTAAAAAGGAAGGTTTCATGGATTATGGCCCAAGAAAAACTTTCCAGCATTTTGATGAACACCTCCACGAAATTCCAAAAAATCTGGGAACCTTGGGCCCAATATATGGGAACTTCCCTCATACCGGGTGTTCAGGTACGAAACAACCCCTAACCCATTCCTAGACAAATTTATTCTACAGTTCTACTAGAGGCACACAGATGAACTCCTCCTCCCTCCTCATCTACCCTGAGGACCCCCTTTACCATCCTTCCCCTCTCACTCTTTTTCCCTCTCTCTCTTTCTTCTCTTCTTGCTGTCTACTTCCTCACATCAGATAGCTAATTGGTGATAAATCAGTATGAAGCTACCATATGGTAGCCTCCCTCGCTTAGGGGGACTCACAATCACCTTAATATTCCTGTTGGCTCAGCCCATGTGGGCAGAGGAGAAGAAGGGGAATTTCCCCGCCCGGCACAGTCAGATCCCGTCAGGGGTGCCGGGGATGGGGAAAGGACCTGTGATGTTTTAGGGGCATAACCTGGAGACTGACAATTTGGTATTTGGGAATTGCTAATTATCGCCAATAAGGTTGAGACATCGTTTGTTATATGTTTTCAAATGTAACCTTTATGTTTCATGTTCTAGGAGGCATTCCCTCCTGTGCATTTTGATATGTTGATGCATAATATGTATGTATTAATTGAAAATAAAAACATATTGAAAGTAAAAACCTTCACTTGCGTCATAATAAAGCAGAACAGTAATTTGGAAAGATGCTGAGCGTATATTTTGTGTCTGTTCCCTACTGCAGTAGTTATTATTAATTTGGAACCACTAATCCATATGAGGATAGGAGTTGCCTATCATCAATTTAACCAAGTCACTTCCTATAACCATCAATAAGCTTAGAGCTTACACCTCTCACCCGGAATTTTGGACCACTCTTCCTTTGCAAACTGCTCCAGGTCTCTCTTATTGGAAGGGCACCTTTTCCCAACTGCAATTTTAAGATCTCTCCACAGGTGTTCAATGGGATTTAGACCTGTACTCATTGCTGGTCACTTTAGAACTCTCCAGCGCTTTGTTGCCATCCATTTCTGGGTGCTTTTTGACGTATGTTTGGGGTCATTGTCCTGCTAGAAGACCCAAGATCTCGGACGCAAACCCAGCTTTCTGACACTGGGCTCTACAGTGCGACCCAAAATCCTTTGGTAATCCTCAGATTTCATGATGCCTTGCACACATTCAAGGCACCTAGTGCCAGAGGCAGCAAAACATCATTGAACCTCCACCATATTTCACTGTAGGTACTGTGTTCTTTTCTTTGTAGGCCTCATTCCGTTTTCGGTAAACAGTAGAATGATGTGCTTTACCAAAAAGCTCTATCTTGGTCTCATCTGTCCACAAGGCGTTTTCCCAGAAGGATTTTGGCTTAAGTACATTTTGGCAAACTGTAGTCTTGCCTTTTTATGTCTCTGTGTCAGCAGTGGGGTCCTCCTGGGTCTCCTGCCATAGCGTTTCATTTAAATGTAGACGGATAGTTTACGCTGACGCTCCCTGAGCCTGCAGGACAGCTTGAATTTCTTTGGAACTTGTTTGGGGCTGCTTATCTACCATCCGGACTATCCTGCGTTGCAACCTTTCATCAATTTTTCTCTTCCGTCCACGCCCAGAGAGATTAGCTACAGTGCCATGGGTTGCAAACTTCTTGATAATGTTGCGCACTGTGGACCATGGCAAATCTAGATCTCTGGAGATGGACTTGTAACCTTTAGATTGTTGATATTTTTCCACAATTTTGGTTCTCAAGTCCTCAGACAGTTCTCTTCTCCTCTTTCTGTTGTCCATGCTTAGTGTGGCACACACACACAATGCAAAGACTAAGTGAACTTCTCTCCTTTTTTTATCTGCTTTCAGGTGTGATTTTTATATTGCCCACACCTTTTACTTGCCCCAGGTGAGTTTAAAGAAGCATCATATGCTTGAAACAATCTTATTTATCCACAATTTTGAAAGGGTGCCAAGAATTTTGACCAGCCCATTTTTGGAATTTTGTGTGATGTTATGTCCAATTTGCCGTTTTCTCCTCCCTTTTTTTTTGTTTTGTTCCAATACACACAAAGGAAATAAACGTATATAGCAAAACATGTGTTACTGCAATACTTTTCTGTGAGAAATACTTGATTTTCTGGAAAAAATTCTGGGGTGCCAACATTTTCGGCCATGTCTGTGTGTGTGTGTGTATATGTATGTATGTGTGTGTGTATATATACCATTTTTTTGTAATGGTGATTAATCAAAATTATACTGAGCGTATTTTATATTAGACCGGTTACCAGAATACTTAGATATATATTCTTCTCACCAGGATACAAACAAATACATGTTATGAAAATTTGACATATTATTTAACCGCTTCCCGACTGGCGCACGCCGATGTACGTCGGCAGAGCGGCACGGCTGGGCAAATGGGCGTACCTGTACGTCCATTTGAATTTCCCGCCGTGCCAATGCGTGCACGCCGGCCGGGAGCTCCGTGAGTCGGGTCGCGGGTCCCACGGACTCGTTTGCCGCGGGGATACCCGCGATCGCCTCACGGAGCGGATGAACGGGGAGATGCCGTTGTAAACAGCATCTCCCCGTTCTGCCTAGTGACAAGTGTCACTCGATCTCTGCTCCCTGTCATCGGAGCAGAGATCAGTGACGTCACCCACACAGCCCATCCCCCTACAGTTAGTAATCACTCCCTAGGATACACTTAACCCCTCCCCGCCCCCTAGTGGTTAACCCCTTCACTGCCAGTGTCATTAACACAGTAATCCGTGCATTTTTAATCGCACTGATCGCTGTATAAATGACAATGGTCCCAAAAATGTGTCAAAAATGTCCGACATGTCCGCCATAACGTCGCAGTCACAATAAAAATCGCTGATCGCCGCCATTACTAGTAAAAAAAATATTAATAAAAATGCCAAAAAACTATCCCCTATTTAGTAAACACTATAACGTTTGCGCAAACCAATTAATAAACGCTTATTGTGATTTTTTTTTTTTTTTACCAAAAATATGTAGAAGAATACGATCGGCCTGAACTGAAGAAAAACATTTTTTTTTATATATTTTTGGGGGATATTTATTATAGCAAAATGTAAAAAATAATGCATTTTTTTCAAAATTGTCGCTCTTATTTTGTTTATAGCGCAAAAAATAAAAATCGCAGAGGCGATCAAATACCTCCAAAAGAAAGCTCTATTTGTAGGAAAAAAAAGGACATCAATTTTGTTTGGGAGCCACTTCGCACGACCGCGCAATTGTCAGTTAAAGCGACGCAGTGCAGAATCGCAAAAAACGCTCTGGTCAGGAAGGGGGTAAATCCTTCCGGGGCTGAAGTGGTTAAAAGATAGTTCAGAACGCATTTTTCTGCTCTCAGACATGCCTAGTGATTGAAGGTGATATTACCTGAAACTCACTAAAAAGTCCATTATTAAATTTCTTTAACCAATAGAAAAGAAGCCATGCCTTTTGGGACACTCAAGAACATTCAGAAACACCTGATTGCCATCAATCATACACGCAGACACATACACTAGTCATCTACTCACACTTGTACATTCATGAAGATTCCTGAACACCATAAGCTTTGGAACTCAGAGGTTGCAAGAAGCAATTCCTCTTTAAGAGTATCCATCTTGAAAGGGTATGCACAGTCCTTGATTAACTCGGAAATTGAGAAAGTCAGGCTCACAGACAGGAGTACTATTGTGGCAGATAAGTTGACGTTGAGGATAATACGGCCAGTTACAGAATTTTATTGGTTTATAATATCCAATATAAGAAACTAGAAAGAATTATAGCTAAACACTGGCCTATTCTCAAAGGTGATAGGACTTTGGGACCTATTCTCCCTCAATACCCTAAGTTTATTTACCGTAAAGCACCCTTACTTCGGGACCGGTTGGCACAGGGAGTAGTAGACCCACCCAAAATGGCGGATAATAGGCTGTTTAGCTTCTTGTCCGGCTTTTATGCGTGTGACAGATGAGCCACCAGTAGGAATGCTAGTAGAAATATTAAGAAACGTAAGAAATTCATTGCAAATGTTACACACAAATGCTATCGGATCGAAAGCCTTATTACATGCACATCTGTAGGGGTGGTTTGTATGCTTGAGTGTGATTGCGGCCTTCAGTATGTGGGCCGCACCTCAAGAGCTCTACATGTGCGGGTAGGTGAACATATTAGCAACATCAAAAGAGGTGTGAAGACCCATAGTGTATCAAGGCACTTCAGAACTTGTCATCAAAAAGACCCCAAATGTCTCAAATTTTGGGGTATTGAAAAAGTTCCCCGCCACTGGAGAGGTAGACACTATATTAGACAGTTGAGTCGTCGAGAATCCTTCTGGATTTATGAAACCAAAGTTTTATGTCACCAGCAGGAATGAATGTAGATTTCCATCTCAACTGTTTTATCTCTAACAGATAGTGGCGTTTTTGTGGTTTTTATGTAGCCCCGCCCACTCCCCTTTTATTCTTATCTCCTATCTTATGTATATTTTTATTCCTGTATTGTATTTATTGTAGGTTCTATGTTTGTATTAACTTGTCAATAAGATGGCCGTGGATGATGTCTATTTTTATAATTATATTTTAGATCATATTTATTCATTAACGTGCTGTATTGGATTGTACTACCTGCTTTATATTTATGCAAGAGAATGGCGTTCTTTATTATTTTTCCTTTTTTTCTTTTTCCTTTGTGTAATATAGATTTTATCATATATGAGGAATAATTTATCCCTATATGTAATTTTAATTATATTTGCGCCATTATAGACAACCATATGCACAGTAGCATTTTATTTTCTGATTTTATCTTCAGTTGCAGCCAGACGGGATGTTTTCACAACAGAGCCGGTCATTTGATCCTTGTGTGTATTCCTTGGATTGGCTCACTGTTGGTTGCTATGGCAATATAAATCACTAGCGGGCCGTCTGTGCACACCTTGCCCCACGCTGATGAAGTCCCACCTTGGACGTAACGCATACGGGGGTCAGGTGCTTGCATGACGTCACCCGTGGCCATCTTATTCGACACTTCACATGCTTGTATGCCGCCACTCGGCTTAGAGTGCTCCTTGATGTAAGTGCAGTATTTACTTTTTACTTTAATAAATGTTGACAAACAGAGAGCATTAGATCGCTTTTTTCTTGTTACCTACTTATATGTACCGACTGGGACGGACCCTTGAGCGGCTTTTTCTGGTGATTTTGCTTGGGTCGCTGTGTCAGCTGTTTACTGACTCCCGCTCTGTGACCTGTCTCAGGTCGAGACATTGAGGTGAGAGGCCATCTGTTTGCGGTGGAGGGATCACTGGCACTTATCTGAAATCCATCATATGTGTGTCACCTGCACTGCAATTTTTCATCTACACCGGCACCTACTGGGAGTTTGTTATATGGACTTTTAAATTGCGCAGCACTTTATTTATTCATATCCATCTTGAAAGCCACGGCAGCCATTCTAAAAACTTTGGTAACCAGCAATTCAGACCAGTAGCCGTTTTGGAACGGGTAATTATTTTGTGGTTATTTTATCTTATATTCATTCGTGTTCTCTTTAATATCAATTTATCGAGCATCTTACAATTGATAATTTTTCTCCGGAATCAATAGCCGCCTTGTATATTCTTCTCCAAAGATTCAGTTTTCAATATATATTTTTCATTTTGAATAGTTTCCATTTTATGACATAACAAATGTCTAATTTGGTTTCACGCTGTTAAAGTATAGTAACGATTGAATTTGTGAAATATAGATGTTCTGTCTAATTGTCATTTTACAAGGTTATTGATTCTACAGGGAAGTTTATAACTGTTGTATCACATCAAAGGTATTACACTCCAATGTAGCGGGTGTTTCAAATTGATATTCAAGATTTTATGTAACACAATCCGTATTTAATATTTTACGTAACGTTTGTTTGTCAACCAATGTATATAACTATTTTGTATGATTACATGTCTGGTGAATAAATTTCATATTTTTAGACGGTGGTCATAATTGTTTCTTTATCGTACATCACGGGACACAGAGCACCATAATAATGACTATCTGGGTTATATGCTACCTTTAGGTGATTGGACACTGGCAACCAATAGTAAGAAGGTTCCTCCCATATAACCCCTCCCACACGGGAAGTACCTTAGTTTTTTGCCAGTGTCTTGAAGGTGATGGTCATGGCTGTTTCTCAGTTTCTAGAGTTTCTAGAAGTATTTACCATAGAGTCTGGAAGTCATACATTTCCTGGTGCGAGAAGAGAAAATGGCACCCTCGCAGGTATATGATTGGGAGGGTCCTTGCCTTTCTTCAAGCAGGAGTTGATTTAAGCCTAGCTTTGGGGCCCATTAAGGGAAAAATTTCGGCCTTATCGTTTTTTTTTTTCCAGAGACCAATTGCATCTCATTCTTTAGTGCAAACCTTTGTCAAAGGGGTAATGCACTTAAGGCCGCTGGTTAAGCCACCCTTATGCCCCTGGGACCTGAACTTGGTGCTATTAGCTCTACAGAGTCAACCTTTTGAACCTATTAAGCATATTCCTTTTATCCTATTAACTAGGAAGTTGGTCTTTTTGGTGGCCATAACCTCGGCTAGAAGGGTGTCAGAGTTGGCCGCCCTTTCTTGTGAAGAACCCTTTTCAATTTTACATCAGGTCAAGGTGGTCATGCACCCCCGTCCGGATTTTTTGCTTAAAGTGGTTTCCAACTTTCATTTGAATCAGGATATCATTTTACCTTCCTTTTTTCCAAACCCTAAGTCTAGGGAAGAAAGGTCGCTTCACTCACTGGATGTGGTGAGAGCAATCAAGGTTTACTTAAGGATGTCAGCTCCTTTTTGTCCTGCTGGAGGGTCCTAAAAGAGGACAGGCAGTGACTAGTTCAACTATCTCTAGGTGGATTTGCCAGGTCATTATCCAGGCTTATGGGTTGAAACACAAGGTTCCATCTTGGTATCTGAAAGCTCACTCCACTAAAGGAGTTAGTGCATCATGGCCAGTGCGCCAACAGGTGTCTGTGGCTCAGGTTTGCAAAGCGGCCGCTTGGTCTTCGGTTCATACGTTCACCAGGTTTTACCAGGTGGATGTTAGATCTCAAATGGCGACTGTTTTTGGCTTTTGCTTTAGGACATCCCAGATAGTCATTATTATGGTGCTCTGTGTCCCGTGATGTACAATAAAGAAAAATGAATTTTTAAAACCGCTTACCTGTAAAATCCTTTTCTTGGAGTACATTACGGGACACAGAGGTCCCTCCCTTCTTTTCTGGCATCTTTATTGCTTGCAATAAAACTATGGTACTTCCCGTGGAGGAGGGGTTATATGGGAGCAACCTTCTTACTATTGGTTGCCAGTGTCCAATCACCTAAATGTAGCATATAACCCAGATAGTCATTATTATGGTGCTCTGTGTCCCGTGATGTACTCCAGTAAAAGGATTTTACAGGTAAGCTGTTTTTTAAAAATCCATTTATTTGTATCTTAAAAATATCATCGTTTAAAAATTACTTAATTATAAATACTGTGCAGGAAAACTTTCCTTAATAAGCACAACAAGTGGCTTAACAGGACGGGTTCCACTCAGAACAGGCCTCACCATGGTCGACCAAAGAAGTTCAGTGCACGTGCTCAGCGTCATATCCAGAGGTTGTCTTTGGGAAATAGACGTATGAGTGCTGCCAGCATTGCTGTAGAGGTTGAAGGGGTGGGGGGGTCAGCCTGTCTTTGCTCAGACCATGCGACGCTCACTGATTCAAATTGGTCTGCATGATTGTCAGCCCAAAAGCACGCCTCTTCTAAAGATGATGCACAAGAAAGCCTTAAACTTAAAACCTTATTTGGTTCACGTGGTGTCAAGCGTGTGTGGTGGCAACCAGGTGAGGAGTACAAAGACAAGTGTGTCTTGCCTATAGTCGAGCATAATGGTGGGAGTGTCACGGTCTGGGGCTGCATAAGTGCTGCCGGCACTGGGGAGCTACAGTTCATTAAGGGAACCATGAATACCCACATGTACTGTGACATACTGAAGAAGAGCATGATCCCCCTACCTTCAGAGACTGGGCCGCAGGGCAGTATTCCAACATAACGACCCCAAACAACCTCCAAGACCACTGCCTTGCTAAATAAGCTGAGGGTAAAGGTGATGGACTGGCCAAGCATGTATCCAGACGTAAACCCTATTAAGCATCTGTGGGGCATCCTCAAACGGAAGGTGAAGGAGCGCAAGGTCTCTAACATTTAACATGTCATCATTGAGGAGTGGAAAAGGACTGCAATGGAAACTCCATGCCCAAGAGGGTTAAGGCAGTGCTTGAAAATAATGATGGCCACACAAAATATTGACACTTTGGGAAAAATTTGGACATTTTCACTTAGGGGTGTACTCACTTTTATTGCCAATGGTTTAGACATTAATGGCTGTGTGTTATTTCGAGGGGATAGCAAATTGACACTGTTATACAAGCTGTACACTCAATACTTTACATTGTAGCAAAGTGTAATTTCTTCAGTGTTGTCACATGAAAAAATATATATACGGTAATAAAATATTTACAAAAATGTGGGGGGGTGTACTGACTTTTGTGAGCTACTGTAGTTCTGACAGGCTGCTGAGCTAGCAGCGGGTCGAATGAGCTCACATGGCCACCTGGCAAGCAAGCACAAAACACAGATCCACAGGTGTAAGAGGATCAGCAGCAAGATGGATAGCAATGTGCTGCTATAATGTCCACTCCAAGCTGACAGGCTCACAGCGGGACAGATGGGCACTCATGGCTGCCAGGTCAGCCGGCACAGCATGTAGAGCCGCATAAGGGAGTTAGCAGCAGGTTAATTTACAGTCTGTTGCTGTGCTGTTTTTTTCTGTACAATGCTTTTTGATACCTAAGACTTTTTTCTCTTATACCAGGCAGATTTCCTCTTGCACTTTATTCAGCAAGGGAGCAAACAGATTCAATACCATTTCAATGCTGGAGCTATTTGTACTGCAATTCCATAGCATAAAACTGCTTGTCATCCAGCTGTTGAAAGCCCTGAGCATCCGTCAGCTCAAATATATAAGGCCTGTGGACAGCTGAGACTTGTTAATGACGTCTGGCTACCAGGTAAAATGTAGACCAAGGAATGAAGGCTTTTTTCACACAAACCTGTAAAAAGGCTCCAGGCAACAGGGCAGGACCTACTATTCTGAGAAAACAAGAGTTTTCTCCATATCAGACACAAGCTCTGGTGCCCCTGGCATCATGTGTCTGATATGGAGAAAACAGTGGTGACATTTGAAACCTAGGTGAACATATTTGCCAGATTAGTAGGTTGAAGGTTTAACATTTTCTTGTTGCTGAGAAGATCTAGGCTCACATGCATGAATATCTGGCTGATTGATCTAGCTCACCTTGGGCACATATACCAAAACTAGAGCAAACAGAATTTGGAGCAGCTGTGCATGGAAACCAATCAGCTTTTTTTCATTTTAATGAAACAACCTGAAGATAGAAGTTGATTGGTTGCCTTGCATAGCTGCTTCAAAATTCTGGCTGCTCCAGTTTTAAGAAGTTCCTCTCAATGTTGATGACCAGAACTTGTGTCCAAATGAATGCCACATGATCATTGCTCAAGCCTCCATGCTTTTTATAAGAGTTACTTGTTGGATATTGATTCTTCATTTTAATTTAGTGTTTTAACATAAGGTGTAATACTTTTTTTTTTTTTTTTTCTAGGTACAGAAGCAATACCCACCACTTCTGCTACTCCTAATATTGTGGAAGACTCAGCACTTACAATAAACATCACAGATAAAAAAAAAACTAGCGAAAATCAAGGTGAATGGAGTGTACAAACAAGCACTCCTCCAAATGTCACCACTGTTTCCTCAGCACCAACACAAAAAAACACCACTCAGGTGGCAGAGAAGGGGGGGATTTCCACAACCCCTTTCCTTAGCAAATTGGTAAAACTAAAAACTTCAGCTGATCCAACAGTTGAGCCAACCACTGATAACAACCTGATGTTTGAAACAAAAGATGTAGTTGGCACTAACTTGCCAAACACCAAAGAAGATGATGAAGATGACTATAATTTTGAAAAGGAAAATGACATAACTAAAAATAAGGATACCTTAGGCAGAGCTGACACACTTCCTGAAACAGACGAAGAGCCCAATGATGCGGACTATGATTCAGATTCCAATGATTATGAATTCAGATCTGATGAGGACAGTTATGATGAAGATGGTCACTTCTTTTTACACTTGGTTCTAGTAGGACTTTTAATTGCTGTGGTGTATATTGCTTACCACAACAAAAGAAAGGTAGGTTTTATTTCCGCCTATAGACAAAATAGGTATTTCTGCTTTAGATTATATCTAAAACCAAGAACAGAAAATTAATATATTGAGGTTTAACCATTCCTTATATGTGATGGCTGCATTATTTTCTTTATGGATCTTGTTTGTTTTTACCTGGTTATACATTTCTTTTATATGGTAACACTGCTCGCTTACTGTAATAAACATATATATGTTTAGCAGCAGGGCAAGACTACAGAACACCTCCCCTTCTTCCCCAAAATGTGGGGTGGTCTGTGGTTCAGAGCTGGGGAAAAGAAGAAATATCAAAAAGATAACTAGGAAAAGAATAATACTGGAAAATATTTTTTTTGGGCAAGAGCAACTTGTATATTTGCACTTGTCAGTGATATTTTTATTAGACCAAAAGGGAACAAATGAGTAGTACATTGCTGATGTATACAAAATAGTCTGTGTATTTTGCCAGGTTATATCAGATTCCAAAATTCTACAGCTCAGAGTTGTGTTACTAAACAAAGACAGAATAACGCTGTAATTTTTCTTTATTTATTCTTGGTTCATGCTGTTGGGCTGCGGTAATGCATTCTTAAGGGCACCCCTATAAACCGGGGATTAGTTTTGCAGCATATGTCAATACACCACCATGCATTGTGGTGTATTACAAAAAAGTACATACAACTTCTTTGCGTTAGGCTGCCCATTCAAATGAGTAGACTGTAAACAAAAAAAACAAAAAAAGCGCACACCCACCCTTGTGTGATAATGTTTATTAAAAGAGAAGTATGGGGATTTCTTTTTCCCCATAATCATACTTACCTAGGTGGATGCAGCATCGGTGCCCCAGCGTCTGCACTGAGAACTGAGCCATCGAACATCGCAGATGGCTCAGCTCACTGACCAGAGAGCTGCTGCCTGTCAATCAGCAGCTCTGCTCCTCCCACGCTCACTGGAGCGCTGAGCTGGGGAGGGGCGCGGCGAAGCCGTCTCAGCGGCTCGCTGAGACAAGTATCAGCACCTGGCGGTTCCAGACTCAGAGTCCGGATGATGCGGTGCCTGGAGTGATATTGGTGACATCAACAGAGAGTGGACTTCAGTCTGCTCTCTGCTGAAAATGGGTCACAGGAGTGCAAACCTTATTGCACTCATGTGACCCATAGGAGAAGCCCAGCCAAACGAGCTCAGGCTGGACTTCTCCTTTTTACCGAGGATAAAAGCAAGCTATGAGCGGATACACTCACAATGGGAGACTTGGTCGCACATATAATAAGTATGCCTCCTCTCTCCGCCTGTGCTGATAAGATGTGCAGGGATGAGCACTGCTAGGAACCGGCTTAGTCACGCATGCGCCCAGACCAGCTGGTGCCGTGCGACGTCAGACCCAGCCGCGATGTGAAAGGGATGAGAGTAGTCTCCACACAAGGTTGCTCTGACAATGCATTTTGGAGGTGTGGCCTCCTTCCTCAGGTCACACCCCTACTCTAAACTATATATAGAAATCCCCTCCCTGAGTGCTCATCTTAAAGGAACTAGGCCGAGAGTAATGGAGTTCACAGTTTTAGCAGCGGGTAAAGGCATTAATAGCAACCGTACAATATCAAGATTAAAGCCATGTACAAATACAAAAAAATTATAAAAATGCAAATAAAATCAATCCATTTTAACGATTTTAAGATCAATCTGTTTAGAAAAAATGTATTTATAATCAATGTATTTAAAAACACTCATTAGATCAGATTTGCCTATATATTCATAGGTACATAATCGGACTATTCCATTGTAAATGAAATTAACATTAGGTAGGAAGACCTTCTTTACAAGTAGGGGCTGTGAGGAAAAGGGAGGGGAGCTGTGTGTGTACAGGAAGGGGCCAGAGCCTTGTGTGTTTACAGGTTTGTGTATGTGAGGGGCTGCCATATATACAGGTGTGTGTGTGTGTGTGTGTGTGGGGTGGGGTGGCTTTCATATATACAGGTGTGTGTGTGGGGGGGCCTGACATATATACAGGATTGAGGGGGGGCTGAGTGTGTACAGGTGAGGTGGCCAGTGTGCAGATTTGGTAGGATGGTCCGTGGGCAAGCCCTGGGGAATGTTGGTGGTCAGGCTCAGAGGGGTGGGCCCAGGCCTAAAGCTGTGTAAGGGGCCCAAAGATTTGATGGCTGCCCTGGCTATCCCCATGTACTTGTGTGAAATGCCGTGGGACACTATTTGTCTTCTTTCTGTTCTATAAACCTGCGATGCTCACCAAACCTGGTACGCATGCCTCGCACCGTCCTGCCCACATATAGAAACCCACATATGGGCACCTCAGCCCATATGCATCGAACTGGGTACTGCAACAGATAAACTGTTTAATATTGAAGACCCATTCGTCTCTTCTGGCAAAAGTCTTTAGGCCATGGGACACAAACTTGCAAGCTTTACATTTGCTTAATTGGCATTTATATGACCCTATCATTTTGATAAACAAGGGAATATCTTTAATCTTTGTCACAAGTTTGTTTCCAATTCGACTGGGAGCAATGATACTTTTGACATTAGCTTGCCTAAATACTACCTTAGGTTTTTTTTTGGGAGAACTCTTCTCAAGGCAGAGCCTTGTGCCAATATGGGCCAATACTCCCATCTGATATTCATTTCAAATAGCATGTCACCCGAAGGGTTAAATGAAGAATCGGAGATAGGTACTCATCTAAAAGGCTCTTCTAAATAGGTACTCTTATATAAAATTGGGAGGTTTATTTCATGAATAGTATTCCTTGTCTGTCTTTTCTTTTTTCCCTTCCCCCTCAGCTATCAGTTGTTAGCCTAAGGTGTGTTCATCACAGTAGGTTGGTGTGACCAATTACCCGAGCCACACCCACGCTGCTCTAAATAATAGACTACTATTATAACTGGGCATTGTATGCCGTTGAGATACGGAGATCTTTTTTTTTTTTTTTTTTTTTTTACACAAAGTTGTCACTAAATGATATATTGTTCAAACATGGCATGGTTATATGTGGAATTACACCCCATAATACATTTTGCTGCTTCTCCTGAGTACGGGGATACCACATGTGTGGGACTTTTTTGCAGTCTAACCGCATACAGGACCTCCAAAACCAAGCACCGCCTTCAGGCTTTCTAAGGGTGTAAATTTTTGATTTCACTCCTCACTGCCTATCACAGTTTCGGAGGCCATGAAATGCCAAGATGGCACAAACCCCCCCCAAATGACCTAATTTTGAAAGTAGACACCCCAAGCCATTTGCTGAGAGGCATGTTGCGCATTTTCCACATCTCGCTTTTTGTCACCGTTATCACCAATAAATTTTCCTTTTCTTTCTTCGTTTTCAAAAACAAATGAGAGCTGCAAAATACTCACCGTGCCTCTTAGCAAATACCTTGGGGTGTCCACTTTCCAAAATGGGGCCTCCGAACCTGTGATAGGTAGTGAGGAAGTGAAATCACCATTTCACTGCCATTTCAGGTCTATTGCTAAAATTGCTGCCCTCGATCTGACGTTTGCGGTAATGCCTTACATGCATGGTGCAATTGCTGTTTACATACATGAGACTGACGCTTGCGTTCGCCTTTGCGCGCGAGCACGGGGGGGGACGGGTTTTTTTCTTTCACTGTTCCTTTCGGGTTTTTTTTTATCATTTTTTTGTTATCTCAGGGAATGTAAATATCCACTATGATAACAATAGGTAGTGACAGGTACTCCTTTTTTTGAAAAAATTGGGGTCTACTAGACCCTAGATCTCTCCTCTGACCACACCAAGATAGGTGTGATAAAAAGCTTTCCCAATGGCTATATATATATATATATATATATATATATATATATATATATATGACATACCCTTAAAACAAGGACATATCCCTACAGTGTAGTATAATAGACAACAAACTTTGTGTAGCTCTACATGTTTAACAATTGAATTCTTCTTCAGGAGCTTGTTTGATTAGTCTAAAAGAGAGAGAAAACACAAATGCAAACAATTAATACTAAACATCTTGGTAGAGAGTCTCAATAGTTTGTGGGGAGTACCACAAGGCAATCAGTAGGTGGACCTCAAAGAGGACATGCAAAATGTGAAACGGCTAACGTGGGGACGTGCCTGGTAGCAAGGCTATAAAGCAGGGATCCTCAAACTACGGCCCTCCAGCTGTTGCAGAACTACACATCCCATGAGGCATTGTAAAACTCTGACATTCACAGACATGAGTAGGCATGATGGGAATTGTAGTTCCTGAACATCTGGAGGGCCGCAGTTTGAAGACCCCTGCTATAAAGGATGTAGAGAGGAGGGAAAAAAAAAAAAGGGAAAAAAGAGTAATAGTAGCAAAAATAGAAAAAAATATATATATCCACTGCCAGGAATAAGAGAGAAACATCACGACCCACCAAGGGTTAATTAGAGTGAAATGGAAAAGTTCACTCCATGCAGGAGAAGGGTAGGTGAGTATGGTGAAATACAACCACATACATTTAAGCCTACCTTAGATGGAACAATAAAGTACTACGTCTGGATTACTGGTAAATGCTCAAAATAAAGCGAGATTTTAGATGGTGGGGCTCTGCTTGGTAATAAACATCATCACTTCTAAAATATATATGTATATAAATATGGTAATGAAAGACAGACAGTTTTAAGTGATAATAATCTAACTATCACATAAGTTAAGCGATATTGTTAGAAAAATACGGAGTCTCACCTTCTAGTAGTAGATTAAATATATAAAGCCTTTAGATAAAGCATAAAAAATACTCACTTCAGAGGACTACCAGCAAGAAAAAGGAAGCTTAATGAAGATTTATATGCAGCGGCACAGTCAATTTGGCAGATGCCAGGTAAGATCCATTTATAAAGAGAGAGGTGTATATATCTAAATCTCTGTATTATAGCAGCCAGCAGCGGGGGTGCAGCAAATCAGGTATAGGAAGATACTCCACTAGTGTGTGGTAGCATTGGAAACATTCACCTATGTAGAGACCAGGTTGGTCAGCACAGGAGGGACAATAAAAACAGATTTCACGGCTGTATCCGTGTTTCCTACAGACACAACATCTTCTTTGGGGTGTTCTTTGGGCAGGGGTACCAGGGAGGACATACGGAAAATGCCTCTCATGCAGCTGGCTCACTGCATTTGCGTTGGGAAGATGGGGCACAGCATCAACTGGAAACAGAAGGGCTGTGATCTATTCCTGGAATTTTAGGAAGAATCCAGTTTGTACTGACGCTTTGTATAGCACATAAGCATTCAGCAGAGCCAATTGGAATAAATATACTGTGACATTGGGGATTGTTCATCTCAAGTGGATAGATGCGTTTTGGTGCAGTGAGTCCACATCAGAGAGGCATTTATATTTAAGGGCCTGGTAGCCCACGTTTATTAAAGGAAAAAAACAAAACAAAAGTCCATCCAGGAATCCCACACAGGGGTCCAAGCTTCAATTAAAACACAAAATCCAAATGAAAATGCTAGCCCACCTGGCTACTCTTCAGCAGTATTGCTGCTATAGGGAACAGGCCCCTCAAACAAGCTGCTTGGATGCACACAGTCTTAGACTCCTTGGTCACGCACAGTTTCAAGAGCTTCAATGCACACAGCTTCTGGCTCCTTGGACGCACACAGCTTTAAAGCCCTTCAACGCACACAGCTTCTGGCTCCTTGGACGCACACAGCTTTAAAGCCCTTCAACGCACACAGCTTCTGGCTTCCTGGACGCACACAGCTTTGAAGCCCTTCAACGCACACAGCATCTGGCTCCTTGGACGCACACAGCTTCTATTCTCACACAGAGACACTTTCTAGGCAGCCACGGCTCCAACTCTACCTTCCTACACTCATTCTGCTCTCACCAGCCCCTCGTAATATGGGCTGTGTGCACCTTGGCACACACCCTGCTATCTGTCCACAAGTCCCGGACACAGGGATCCCGTCCCACCCAAGACTCTGAAGGATCTCCAAATTACAGAGCCCCATAAGGAACTAACAAAACCTGGAGAAAACTGCCAGAGCAGTTTTCTCCAGTTCAAATTTTACACTCTGTAGCTCTGCACTCAGCCGATATGCAGACTCTGTGTCCACTTTAACCCCATTTTCATAGGGACAGAGCCTTGCTCTGCCACATACCCCCCCCCCCCTCTTGTTTCGATCCAGAGGGAGAAACACCTGCACCCACCATAGCAGTTGGGACACCTCTGTGCTGGCCATCAGCCACGTAGGCCCAACCCTTTTTTCTGGTGTGCTTCCAGGTACATCCCACCTTGGATCTTAACAGGGTCCTATAATTCTGTATACTCTGCCTTCCCTGTCTTCTCTTGGGGTTCCTGAGCATACTTTCCTCTCTTGGGGAAACTCTGCCTTCCCTGATCCTACCTTTCAGCTTACAGAAGTCAGTTTTATCTTTCACCACAGTACTTTCAGGTTCAAAAACCTCTCTCTGGTTACCCACGGCAACCACATCACTTTTAACAGCACCAAACATTAGCAGATCATACATTTCAATGACATCCTGTCGAACACAATCAGTGCCATCTATCTCAGTACTTGTTAGGACCAGACCTGAGGAGGGACAAAACACAGGCAAGTGATTACACCCCATGGGTCCATAGCACAGCTTCACCTCGCCTGTTGTCCAACACTCCATGGGTAACTGATCTAACAAATGACACTGATCCAAGCACAAACTACTTCTTTCTGATGTACACATTACATTGTTGCAGCAACCAACATTAGCACTTTCCTTTACAGTGTCTCCGGGTACTTTAAGTTGTACCTCTTTCTGAGTGATAGAAAGCATCTCTGCTAGTGCTGCGTCTATTTTGGGCCCTACCTTCTCATGAGGTTTAGCGGGTGAGAGTGTCCACGCCCTCTATTGACCACTGCTCAGCCGCACCTCGGACCACAGCAGCAGAGATGTTTATAGTCACTACACCAGCCGGAGAGACCTTTGATGTCTCCAACAGTTCTCCTGGGCGCCTTCCATACTCAGTAACTGGGAGCACCCTCTCAGAGAACCTCAAGACTATTTGCCACACTGTTAATAAGCATTGGCTCCACCAATACCATTGTAGATCAAGACTTCCCAGCACAGTCTGTACCACCTGGCTCCACCCATTGGTACTACGCAGCACCACCTGGTCCGACTGCGGTGGAGACACCCAAGTGTACAATGAGTGCGTTTTTACCAACTCCAGCATTTCAAATAAGGTCTCTGTCATCTCTAAACATCCAATGTCTAAATACCAGACCTTTCTAGGGACTTTTCCCCTGTCCAAGACATGGAGGGGCTCATCCACTGCAGCTTGTGAGGTTGGGACATTTGAAGAGACCTCCAACTCCTTGGAGGTACCCCTCATCACAGCCTGTTGCTCCCCTGGAGCGCTGTCAGACACATGTCTCACACTTATCCCTTCTGCACCAGTGTCAGTGAGCCACTGCAGGTCATTACAAGTCACATTGTCACCTTGACACTTGAGCTGTTGGGCTGTGGACAACACATCTGCTATGCCAGCACCCTGAACAGTTCCTTCAGACTGGAGGGCATTAACCTTCGCAGGGACAAACGTGTCCTTGAGCACAAGCCGATCTGCGATCCCTCCATTGGGCATAGCAGGTGTTATGTCCACCACATTATTTAATATTGCGATTGCATTCTCATACCAATTATCCCAGTCTATTGTGGTTCCATCACCTACTCTAGAAGGCCCCACAGGAACCTGGGATTCACTAGCCAAAACATCACCGGTGTCATTTCTATACATATTCCCTTGGGTTGACACATTATCTGACAAGGCAGGCTGTAATACATGCTTTTGCCCTACCTGCTCTGGGGGCGCTACTGACACACACAGCTCTGCACTTTCAGCTTTTGCAGGCTTAATTAACCCCTTGACAACTGGGTTACACTTAGGGTTGTGGGGCTGCGCCCACACACTCTCACTGTGTGACTCAGTCTTCCTTTGTTTCACCAGAGTAGCATCACAGCCATCCTGGAACATCTCTGGCTCCAACACATGGAGACCCCATGAGACTTCCATGGACAAGCCTGCGCTTCTGGTTGTCACGGGAGATATCCTACTCCCATCATTGGCAGTGAACACATTTCCAACATTTTCAGACATGACATTAAAGGGAACACATTTTTCAATGTCATTATCACCAATACCATCACATTTGCCAACAGTAACACATTTGTCAGCATAACCATCAGAATTTTCATTACGTATAGACATAACTGCTACTTTTGTGGATTGTCTATTGCCAACCACAGCCTGTGAGCCTCTCCTCACATCACCCTCTATCTTTAAAGGGGAACTCTTTCCTCCTTGGACAGCTCCATAGCTGACCTGGGAAACTCTGCTCCGTCACTGCGAGCTCCTCTGAAGTTTCCCTGGGCAACTCTGCAGCACCTGTCACTAGGGAACATGGCACAAGAACAGTTTTGGTCACCCCTACTTTAACCTCTCCAGCACTCCGCTGGATTATAGTAGGCACATGCATAGTCCCCATGTCCATTTGAGTCTTTAACCTTGCTGTCAGCTGGGCTTCACCATGTGCCTCCCCACTGCTCCGGTTAGCACACTGCAGCAAGTCTATGTCCATTTGCACTGCGGATCTCCCCGCTGGACACACTCCCATTTCACTAGGTTCAGTCCCACAAACTGAAACAGTCTTACCATTTTCAGTGGCTGGCATCATACCCTTCACTTGAGTGCGCTGTCTATCAGCTGCATCCATACCAGATACTTCCTCTGTGTGGCCACTGGACAACACTGCAGCCTTTCCAGACTCTTCAGCATTGTTCCAGAACCTTGGGCAAGTAAAAATTCCATGCCTCACTTGACCACATTCCAAGCACGGTACTGGAAGCTGAACTTTACTTTCTTGGAATCTCCTTGATGACTGGCTCTCTGTTGCCACGGGATACCACTGGTCATGACCATCAGCAGACAGACTCCTTGGATCCCCGACATCCCTGTTGGCCTGGACGTTGCTTCCACAGATGACCATATTCCTCTTTTTCACACGCTGTTGTCCACCTGGCTTCCTTTTGCCAGGGGAAACTTCTTTCACTTCCTTTTTAACTGGGGATGACATGATTAATTTACCCCAGGTCACAGAAATTTCACACTTGGAAAAATTCTCTAGCTTGGCTGGGGCATGTGGTGAAATACCCTCTAGCCATAGAACCCTTTCCCTTGCTTTCAGCAAGGATTGCTTCCTTTTTCTGTTTTGACCACCCCATGCTTGCTGTCTTACACACAGCAACATGCAACACACTTCACAGCAAAGAGAAAAAAAAATATGTGATTCTCCTTTCACAGGTACACAACCTGCATGCAACACAGTCCATCAAACTTCTGTGCAATGCTGTTCGCCTGGCTGCCACACACAGCTAGCAGTAGTTCCTGATGTGACTCACCATGGAGCAAGGACCCAGATTCCACCGTCTATATGCCCGCATTCGAGCACCACTTGTGACATTGGGGATTGTTCATCTCAAGTGGATAGATGCGTTTTGGTGCAGTGAGTCCACATCAGAGAGGCATTTATAGTTAAGGGCCTGGTAGCCCACGTTTATTAAAGGAAAAAAAACAAAACAAAAGTCCATCCAGGAATCCCACACAGGGGTCCAAGCTTCAATTAAAACACACAAAATCCAAATGAAAATGCTAGCCCACCTGGCTACTCTTCAGCAGTATTGCTGCTATAGGGAACAGGTCCCTCAAACAAGCTGCTTGGATGCACACAGTCTTAGGCTCCTTGGTCACACACAGTTTCAAGAGCTTCAATGCACACAGCTTCTGGCTCCTTGGACGCACACAGCTTTAAAGCCCTTCAACGCACACAGCTTCTGGCTCCCTGGACGCACACAGCTTTGAAACCCTTCAACGCACACAGCATCTGGCTCCTTGGACACACACAGCTTCTATTCTCACACAGAGACACTTTCTAGGAAGCCACTGCTCCAACTCCACCTTCCTACACTCATTCTGCTCTCACCAGCCCCTCGTTATATGGGCTGTGTGCACCTGGGCACACACCCTGCTGGCTGTCCACAAGTCCCGGACACAGGGTTGGAGATCCCGTCCCACCCAAGACTCTGAAGGATCTCCAAATTACAGAGCCCCATAAGGAAATAACAAAACCTGGAGAAAACTGCCAGAGTAGCTCTGCACTCAGCCGATATGCAGACTCTGTGTCCACTTTAACCCCATTTTCATAGGGACAGAGCCTTGCTCTGCCACAATACAGACACTTTTTTTTTTATACCAGCGTCTGGCCCTACGGGCAATTAGGTACAGCGCCAACATCTGGTCGTTGAGGTCCACCCCTCCCATGTTAAGGTTGTATTTGTGGACGCAGAGGGACTTCACAACAACACCAGTCGCCATGAAGGGCAGAATGAAAACATTCCGTGTATCCCTCCACTTCACTGCAAGCAAATTATTACATCTCAAGCAGGCTCTCTCCCCCCGTCTAAGTCGGGAATTTACAAGCCGTTGGGGGAAGCCCCAGCGAGTAGATCGCACGGTGCCACATGCGCAATTCCACAATCAAAAAGGTGACTAAAGTAACACGCTTGTGTAATAATTGTCCACGTTCATTAAAATGCATGAACCGCAAGATCTGCTCGTATTGCGTCCTGGTCATGGAGGCAGAGAACACGGGCATATGATGAATTGGGTCAGTGGACCAATATGACCGCAACTCACTTCTCTACATGTACGGAAGTCTGTGGAGAAGGACTCTCTGACAAATCCTGTGCAAAGATATGCTTGGTTCGTGTATACCCCAAAGGTCAACCTGAAAAGGCTATAAGACTGTATACTATTCTGGATGATCAGAGCAACAGATCTCTTGCAAGAGCACTGTTTTTTTTAACTGTTGAACATAACAGGAGATGCTATACCTTTTACCCTAAGCACATGTGCCAGCACTACAGAAGTCTTAGGTAGGAGAGCCAGCGGTCTTGTAGTTGCTCCCCTGAATGACAATGTGGAAATATTCTTGCCCACTATCACTGAGTGCAACCAGATTCCAAGCAGCAAAGAGGAGATCCCTACTCTTGAAGCTGCCTTTCACCATTCTCACTTAAAGGATATAGCCGACTAAATACCAGCCCTCGAGGAAAGTGCTGCTATCCTGCTGTTACTTGGCCGAGACATCTTAAGGGTGCACAAGTTTTGTCAGCAAATCAACGGTCCACATGATGCTCAGTGTCTGCATCTGTGAAATTAAGGGTATGGCTGAGTCCTCACTGCTTAGAATGCTTTTCTAAGTGGTCATCTGTTATATGAGCCATTTCACGTCTTATTCACATTGCTCATCAATTTGCAAACCGCTCTAGCACTGAAAAAGTGTCACAAGTGGCACATCTGTAAAGGCCCCCCACAATTGAAGAGGTCTCAAGCAGAAAGGGTTATCATCCAATGTGTCCAACATGAAGTATACTCACAAGAGAATGCGAATGTATAAAAAGGACTCAACCTATCTAAGGAAAGCCCTCTGTACAAATTAAATCCAATAATTGATCACAACAAGTTACTTCGAGTTGGTCGCATTGGAAGGTCGAGTTCGTTCAGTGAAGAGAAAAATCCCCTCGTTATTCCAGGACATCATCACATTACTGCTCTGTTAGACATTTCCATGAGCAAGTTCAGCACCAAGGACGTCACTTCATAGAAGGAGCAGTATGATCTGCAGGTTTCTGGATCGTCGAGATGAAAAGGTGTATATCGTCCATACTCCACAAATGTGTTAAGTGCTAAAAACTAAGAGGAAAGCACCTACAATAACAGATGGCAGAGCTGCCAGCTGACCGATTAAGCACTGAACCTCTGTGGACATATTTGGCCCCTGGACTGTTACACGCAGAACTCATGGCTGAGTTGCTAACAAGCGATGGACTGCGCTGTTTACTTGCTTTAGCATTTGTGCAGTGCACATCAAAGTGATAGAATCAATGGACTCTTCCTGTTTTATTAATGCCTTCAGAAGATTTGTATCTGTGCGAGGACCTGTAAAGTTACTTAGATCTGACTGTGGGACTAATTTTACAGGAGCAGAAAAGATTGTGAACTCCTTGAATGACAAGTGTAAATGGGAATTCAGCCCACCTCATTCCTCTCTCATGGGAGGCTCCGGGGAATGCATGATTGGAGTTGCAAGGCAAATCCTGGACTCTATGCTACTGGACCAGAAAACTAACCAGCTTACCCATGAAATGTTAGTCACTCTTCTTGCAGAGGTGTCTGCGATAATCGATGCAAGGCCTCTGGTTCCTGTGTCCTCAGATCCAGAGTCTCCAGTATTGCTCACTCCAGCCACTATTCTTACCCAAAAAATTGGGATAGCCACTATTCCCACAAAACTTCATTATCCTAATGTTTACAAGCATCAATGGAAACGGGTTCAACATCTTGCTAATGTGTTTTGGAACCGCTGGAAGATGGAGTACCTTTCTAACCTTCAAAGTTGCAGTAAATGGCAAACTAGCAAACCCAACCTACAAGTGTGAGACCTAGTTCTCTTGAAAGAGACCGATTCTCATTGCAACCATTGGCCTATGGGTCTTACAAAGACTATGCCAAGTAACAACTAAAAAGTACAGAAAGTAGAAGGTTCTGCACACTTGTTTTACTTCAGACCTATAAAGGAACTAGTACTTTTGCCCAAAGAAAAAGTCTTGCAAGTCATAAACTTGATTCAAAGGGAGGTATGAAGGATTGATGCATGTTGCTGCCTTCCCCTCTGCTGAAGATGGATATTTCCTTGTCACAGCCTGGACCTTCGAGACCAACATCTGCAAGTATATGTTAATGTTTGCATTGTTTCCCTTGTTCTTCCCTTTCCTCTTGTTTTGCAGGTGTTCTTGGAAAGAATCTTCATTACTTATATTTGGACTTGGACTAAAGTTTGTTAATAGAAATCATAGATTTTGACAGAGTGTCATGTTTCACATGCTTTGTGATATGCCTTTTAAATGTATTATTCTGTCCCTGGTTCCCCCCCTTCTTGTATCTCAGCTTATGCTGTATAGTTGGCTCCACCCTTTGTTCATTTCCAAGTAATGCATCTCAGCACATGTCTTATGGACTGGATCACATTATAATCTTTTGACCTGTCTGAGGTTCATTGCTGTAAGATCCTCAGTTTACAGATTAAACTTCACAAGATCAACAAGGTGTCGTCTGAATCAAGTCACTGTCTGTTTATCCAAATAAGATTGGGAATATCGACATCTCAACACAACTAACTGTAAGTTACAGAGATCACACTTTCAATGCTTAGATTGGAGAGGCAGAACACTGTGGATGTTATGGGGCGAGGCATAACTATTACACTTCCGCAACAATAAGTTTCTGGGACAGTTGAAGTGTTGCAGCTTGATCTACATGCTTGCATGGATGAACAAGCAAGTCCTGAATAGGTTTCTACTGCAGTGAAACAGGGAACTGATGAAGTCAATCTGCTAAATCTCTGCAGGCATCTCACCCCTCTGTGTACTTTTGCAATGGTCATTGTATAACTTCTCTACTCACTATACAGCTCCCTGTTACAGCCTTTATGATGTCCATGGATATAGGCAATCCTCTGCTGTGCCCATTAATATGTAACTTTCTGACCCAAATGTCCAGATTGCTTTTGGTCTCAATTGGCCAAGTTCATGAAGACAGGATCAGTTGGCTCAACTGCAGCCACCTGTGCAGTTTTGTCTGCCACTCTGTTATACTTCTCAAAGTCTGGGGCAGGGCGCACGTGTGCCAACATGCCCCACTTTTATAGTGCTGGAGTGAGCTGCTTTTCAGATTTAACCCCAGACCTACTGGTCTACCCACACCACTTTTTCATGAATCCTCCAGTCATTGGACCTCCATGTGGACATTCAAGTTGTCAATCTTATAGAGATCACCTGACTGTCAGTGTAGATAGTGACATGGGAAGACGAATCCTCCAAGTCTGCCTGCTGACTGGACTCTCTGATTCTGGTCTCCAGCAGGACTGTATCTTTACTTTATTTGTAAGCTGTCATTGTACACTGTTGAGGGCCAGACGTGGTGATTATGCCTGAGCTGTCAGTGAACCATTCTGCTATTTTCATGTTTTCTGACAGACTCAGAGGTGGGGGGGGGGGGCTCTGGAATAGGAGATGGGACATGGCTGCAGCATGGGAATTTCTTCTGACTGGGTGCTGGTAAGTGACAAGCCCTGCCAATTGCTTTGAAAGGTCCCTGACATCCTTTACTGAAATACCCACTCTTGAAGGTACCCCTTCTATTTCATTAATCTGGTCTTGCGCTGCAGTTACCCTAGTGGTCAGTCCATTATCGTTCGCCCCTTCCTTCTATTGGCAGTGCAGTATGGATGGTGACTGGGTCCTTTTCTCTAATGGTCTCTACAAGTTGAAGTGCTGTGTAGGCACTTGCCGACTGCCCGCCGTTGATTGACAGCGGCAGAATGGCACTCCTGCACAAATCGCCATAGCTGTACGGCGGGCACTTTAAAGAGTATAGGGGGTGCACGCCCTATAGCCGATGTGCGTGCCTGGCGGCCGCGATGTCCGCCGGGCACCCGCGACCGCTCCTGGCAAAGCGAGAATGGGGATTTGTGTGTGTAAACGCACAAATCCATGTCCTGTCAAGGGAGAGGAGACAAATCGCGTGTGTTCCTAGTATATAGGAACAACAATCCGTCTCTTCCCGAAGTCAGTCCCATCCCCCCACAGTTTGAACACACAGTCAGGGAACATTGCCCCCTAGTGTTAACCCCTTCCCTGCCAGTGATATTTGCACAGTAATCAGTGCATTTTTATAGCACTGATCGCTGTATACAGCACTGCGTCGCTTTAACTGACAATTGTGCGGTCGTGTGATGTTGTACCCAAACAAAATCTTTTTCCTTTTTTTTACACAAATAGAGCTTTCTTTTAGTGGTATTTGATCACCTCTGCAGTTATTTTGTGCTCTATAAACAAAAAAAGAGCGACAATTTTGAAAAACAAAAAACACAATATTTTTTACTTTTTGCTATATTAAATATCCCCATTTTTTTTTTTTTTTTTTTAAAAAGCTAATTTTTTTACTCAGTTTAGGCTGATATGTATTCTTCTACATATTTTTGGTAAAAAAAAAAAATCACAATAAACGTATATTGATTGGTTTGCATGTGTAAACATACAGATGTGTGTTAACACACAAATCCACGTCCTGTCGGGAGAGGAGGCAGATCGCGTGTGTTCCTAGTATATAGGAACAACAATCGGTCTCCTCCCCAAGTCAGTCCCATCCCCCCCACAGTTAGAACACACAGTCCGGGAACACATTTAACCCCTTGATTGCCCCCTAGTGTTAACCCCTTCCCTGCCAGTGATATTTGCACAGTAATCAGTGCATTTTTATAGCACTGACCGCTGAATACTTATACAGCAACCAGTGCTATAAAAATGGACTAATTACTGTGCAAAACGATTTACCCCCTTTCTGACCAAGCCATTTTTGGCGATACGGCACTGCGTCGCTTTAACTGACAATTGCACGGTCGTGCGATGTTGTACCCAAACAAAATTTATGTCCTTTTTATTTCCCACAAATAAAGCTTTCTTTTAGTGGTGTTTGATCACCTTTTTTTTAGCTTTTTTTTTTGCGCTATAAACAAAAGAGAAGAAGCACTATTTTTTTACTTTTTGTTATAGTAAATAACCCAAATTAAAAAAAAAAAATCTTCATCAGTTTAGGCCGATATATATTCTACATATTTTTGGAAAAAAAAAAATCGCAATAAGCTTAAATTGATTGGTTTGTGCAAAAGTTATAGTGTCTACAAAATAAAGGATAGATTTATGGCATTTTTATCATTTTTTTTTTTTTTTTTACTAGTAATGCGATCTGCAATTTTTATTGGGACTGCGACAATGCGGCGGACGGATTGGACACTTTTGACACATTTTTGGGACCGCCTTTACTAGTAAAAAAAAAAAAATAACAACAAAAATGGCATAAATCTATCCCCTATTTTGTAGACGCTATAACTTTTGCGCAAACCAATCAATATACGTTTATTGTTATTTTTTTGTTTGGTTTTTTTTACCAAAAATATGTAGAAGAATACATATCAGCCTAAACTGAGAAAAAAATTAGCTTTTTTTTAAAAAAAATTGGGGATATTTATTATAGCAAAAAGTAAAAAATATTGTGTTTTGTGTTTTTTCAAAATTGTCGCTCTTTTTATTGTTTATAGAACAAAAATAAACTGCAGAGGTTATCAAATACCACTAAAAGAAAGCTCTAATTGTTTTAAAAAAAGGAAATAAATTTTGTTTGGGTACAACATCGCACGACCGCACAATTGTCAGTTAAAGCGTCGTAGTGCCGTATCGCTAAAAATGGCTTGGTCAGAAAGGGGGTAAATCAGAAAGTCGCATCACAAGTCACAGCCCATTGATTTCAATGGCAAACGTTCCCATCTATGCGACTTTGAAAAGGTTCCTGCACTACTTTGATGCAACTTTTGATGCGACTTTGATCCAGAGTGTAAAGTTGGATTAGAGCTGCACTTGAAGTCGCACTCTAAATCGCACAGTTTTGGAGTCACACTAGTGGAAATATAGCCTAAGGTGTGACTTTGATGTGATTGAGTACAGCTTTGATCCAACTTTACACTCTTTGGATCAAAGTCGCATCAAAAGTTGCATCAAAGCAGTGCAGGTACCTTTTCAAACTCGCATAGATGGGAACGGGTTCCATTGAAATCAATGGGCTGTGACTTTGTGTCCAAAGTCGCATGACAAGTCATACTAGTGAAACTGAGCCTTAGGCATCATGTACACTGCTGCTGCTAAACAGACTTTCGGAACAGTTGGGCTTTTTTTTCAACTGTTCCTGAACTCTCTTCTGTTATCTTATCAGTACATGTACACAGGTTCATTTATAGTTCTCTCTAGACAGTTGAGTTTAACCACTTGACCACTGGGCACTTAAACCCCCTTCCTAACCAGACCAATTTTCAGCTTTCGGTGCTCTCACACTTTGAATGACAATTACTCAGTCATGCAACACTGTACCCAAATTAATTTTTTCTTTTGGTGGTATTTAATCACCGCTGGGTTCTTTTATTTTTTGCGCTATAAAAGAAAAAAGACCGAAAATTCTGTAAAAAAAAATGCATTTTTCTTCGTTTCTGTTATAAAATTTTGCAAATTAGTAATTTTTTCTTCATATATTTTGGCCAAAATTTATACCGCTACATATCTTTGGTAAAAATAACCCAAATTAGTGAATATTATTTGGTCTTTGTGAAAGTTATAGAGTCCACACGCTATGGTGCCAATCTCTGAAAATTGACCACACCTGAAGTACTGACGGCCTATCTCATTTCTTGAGACCCTAACATGCCAGAAAAGTACAAATACCCCCCAAATGACCCCTTTTTGGAAAGAAGACATTCCAAGGCATTTAGAAAGATGCATGATGAGTTTTTTGAAGTTGTCATTTTTTCCCACAATTCTTTGCAAAATCAAGTTTTTTTTTTTCTTTTCTTTTTTTTTTCACAAAATTGTCATATTAGCAGGTTATTTCTCACACACCGCATATGCATACCACAAATTACACCCCAAAACACATTCTGCTATTACTCCCGAGAACGGCGATACCACATGTGTGAGACTTTTACACAGCGTGGCCACATACAGAGGCCCAACATGCAGGGGAGCACCTTCAGGTGTTCTGGAGCACCCAACTCAATTCTGACATTTCTCTCCTACATGTAAAAATCATAATTTATTTGCTAGAAAATTACATAGAAACCCAAAACATTATATATATTTTTTTAGCAAAGACCCTAGAGAATACAATGGCGGTCGTTGCAACTTTTTATCTCGCACTGTATTTGCGCAGCAATTTTTCTAACACGTTTTGTTTGAAAAAAAAACAGTTTTGTGCTTTCAAAAAAAACAAAACAGTAAAGTTAGCCCAATGTTTTTACATAATGTGAATAATGAAGTTATGCCGAGTAAATAGATACCTAACATGTCACCCTTCAAAATTGCACACGCTCGTGGAATGGCGCCAAACTTCGCTACTTAAAAATCCCCATAGGAGACGCTTTAAAAAATTTTACTGGTTACATGTTGTGAGTTACAGAGGAGGTCTAGGGCCAAAATTATTGCTCTCACTCTACCGATCGCAGCGATACCTCACATGTGTGGTTTGAACACCATTTTCATATGTGGGCGCAACTTACGTATGCATTCGCTTCTGACTGCAAGCACACGGGGACACGGGGAATTTTTTTTTTTTTTTTTTTTTTTTTAATTGTTCATTTTACTTTTATTTTAGTTTGAGGCTTTTTTCCAAAAAATAAATTTTTTGATCACTTTTATTTCTATTACAAGGAATGTAAACATCCCCTGTAATAGGAATATGGCATGACAGGTCCTCTTTACAGTGAGATATGGGGTCAATAAGACCCCACATCTCACCTCTAGGCTGGGAAGCCTGAAATTAAAAAAAAAAAAAATGATCCTGGCTTCGATCGTAGCGGTGAGTCGGTAGAAGCACCTGAGGGCGGCGAGAGGGGGGGGGCTCTCGCCTCTCACCTCCCGTAAGAATGACCAAGCAGTGGAACAGCCGCTATGATCGTTCTTATGGTGTAGGGAATCGCTGGCTGAAAAAGATGATATCTGAATGATGCCTGTAGCTGCACCCATCATTCAGATATCCCCGCACAAAGTCAAGGACGTCGTATGACGACATACCAAAAATGACCCCCCAAAATAGATTCTCCTGCTCCTCCTGAGTACGGCGATACCACATGTGTGAGACTTCCACAGCCTGGCCACATACAGAGGCCGAGTACAGCCGAGCATGGCAAAGTATGGCGGGGCATGGCGGAGTATGGCGGGGCATGGTGGGGCATGGTGGGGCATGGCGGAGCATGGCGGAGCATGGCGGGGCATGCCGGAGCATGGTGGAGTATGGCGGGGCATGGCGGAGCATGGCGAGGTATGGCGGAGTATGGCACAGGGTTGCACAGGATCATTGCAGAGTATTGCACAGGGTTGCAGAGTATTGCACAGGGTTGCAGAGTATTGCACAGGGTTGCAGAGTATTGCACAGGGTTGCAGAGTATTGCACAGGGTTGCACAGGGTTGCAAAGGGTTGCAGAGTATTGCACAGGGTTGCAGAGTATTTCACAGGGTTGCAGAGTATTGCACAGGGTTGCACAGGGTTGCAGAGTATTGCACAGGGTTGCAGAGTATTGCACAGGGTTGCAGAGTATTGCACAGGGTTGCAGAGTATTGCACAGGGTTGCAGAGTATTGCACAGGGTTGCACAGGGTTGCAGAGTATTGCACAGGGTTGCAGAGTATTGCAGAGTGTTGCACAGGGTTGCAGAGTATTGCACAGGGTTGCAGAGTATTGCACAGGGTTGCAGAGTATTTCACAGGGTTGCACAGGGTCATTGCAGAGCGTAGGGGGGGGGGTGGCTGAGCATGGAGGGATGGATGGATGTGACTAGACATGTCACTGAGCTGCGCTGTGGGCACTACACATCCAGCCCACAGCGCGGCTCACATCCGATCTCTCCCCCTCTGTACCGATCGGTACAGAGAGGGGAGGGAGGAACCGGCGTCATGACATGACGCTGGTTTGTTTACATGTGATCGCTCCGTTATTTGACGGAGCGATCACATGGTAAACGGCCGCGATCAGCCCCAGGGGGCGCGCGGGAGCAGTATTCTGGAATCACGTCATATGACGTGATCCCAGAGTTATCCAGCCGCCCTGCAGCCGTCATTTGGCTATAGGGCGGTTGGCAAGTGGTTAAAGGCTTTTTTTGGAACCCAAAAAAAGCATTCAGAAGCTGTGTTTAGAGGCATTTCAAGCGCCAAACGCAGCTACCCGCGTTTAGGCGCGTTTTAGTCTAGAAGCGTTTTTAGAGGGAAACATTTTATTTATTACTTTTGAGCCTGAAAAATGCTAAAAAAATACCAAAAACTCTATCACTGCCTGCAAGCTTGATATACCCCTCATCAGCCAATTATGCTGTACAATAAACAACTTGCATTACTTGATGCTAAAGTTGAGTCACCAACAGTCGTTCACGCTTTTCCTCATGTTGGTGTCCATGTGAACTAGACGGGGTCTAACCTTTTCCAAGAGAACGTCAAAAGTGGCAATGGACATGCATGTAAGATTAAAAAAATTCTCTGGGTAATTACGCAGCTGAACATACATATTAGAAAAGTATCGTGTAGACATGCGTTGAGCCATCAAGGGATACGTCCAGTAGTGACTAACTCTGGTCCTCTCACGCAATTTTCTACGTCTTTGGAGCCTCAGCAAAAGCAACATCAGGAGCATTTCCTCACATATGCTCATCATGGGATCCATATTAACAAACCAACCAAAAAATAACAGCTAGCTACAAGCACACTGTTTTCTCAGCTGCTACTCACACTGTTCTATCACAGAATGGCTGAAATAGTTAATAAATACTTGTTTTTAGTGCTTTCTAATCATTTGGGAGGGTCTCCTGAGGTTATCTTTAGTAAAGGCTTCTGAACACAAACATGGCTTAACACAGCTTGTAAACCTTGCTAAACACACATTTTTAAACATGGATCACTAGCTGTGATGTTCCAGCGTTCAGGAGAGGCTGAGAAACGTCCCGTGTACATGAAGTCTTAGTGTACGTTTTCACTATTGCAGCCCCAAAGTTGCACAATTAAGAGTGCGACTGAGTGCAGCTTTGATACAACTTTACACCCTCTGGATCAAAGTCGCATTAAAAGTTGCATCAAAGTAGTGGCGGTACCCTTTCAAAGTCCCTGATTTTTAAAGTCACATAGATGGGAACAGGTACCATTAAAATCAATGGGCTGTGACTTGTCATGCGACTTTGGTTTTCAACTATTTTCATAATTAATTAATCGGCTAGCCAATTAATCGGCCTGCATACAGAATGCATTATTTGTTTACATATCAGGAAATACAGTTCAGCACCTATACAGCTCAGTACACCATTAATACATGTCCGTAAGTCCCTGAGAACTTGTGAATGTATGAGGAGCAATGCCTCATGGGACATGTAATCCTAGGCAGGAAGTGAGTGGTTCTAAAGTCAGAAGTTTTTTTACCTTGCTATAGGGGTTCTCTATATTACACTTTGCTATTGGGGCACTCTGAAGGCAGGAGGAGCCAGAAGCGTTGGTGGGGAGGCCCCAGAAGAGAAGGATCAGGGCTGCTCTGTGCAAATCCATTGCACAGAGCAGGTAAGTATAACATGTTAAAAATAAAAAACTACTTTAACCACTTCCCGACCAGCTGCCGCAGTTTTACTGTGGCAGAATGGCACGTGTGGGCGAAACGACTGGGCGCGTCCCCCAGGCGGCTGCGGCGATCAGATTCGTTTCAGAACCGATCAGCCTCCACGGCCAGGCCAGTGGTTTCTGGCCTGGACCTGCTGATCGGTCCTGATGAATGAAATCCTTCCCCTGCATGTGTAAGTGTAGACACAGCAGGGGAAGTGATGTCATCTCTCCTCGTGGAACTCGTTTCCATTCCAGAGAGAGGAGAGGAGACATCTCCTAGTAAGTTGCACCAACATTACACTGACACAGTTCACACAGGCATGCTTGTCGCCCCCCCCAGTTAACCTCTTCACCCCCTGTCACTGTGTGACGCTATTCAGCCTTAGGGTACTTAGTAGTAGGCCCAGGTAGGTCTAGGGACCCCCCGCCGTATATTGCCTAAATAAAGGTTTAACCCCCTGATCACCCGGCAGGTGATATCAATTGGGTTTTAGCGTCGGTCAGGATCTGCGTCGCCCCAGGCAGCGTCAGATTAGTGCCAGTAACGCTAATACGCACGCACCATACACCTTCCTTAGTAGTATAGTGTCTGAACGGATCAATATGATCAGATCTATACTAGCATCAGTAGTAGTTTAGGGTTGCCAAAACAGTGTTAGCGGGATCAGCTCAGATACCTGCTAGCACCTGCGTTTAGCCCCTCCGCCCAGCCCACCCAAGTGCAGTATCAGTCGATCACTGTCACTTACAAAAGACAACGGGCATAACCAGCATTCGCAGGGTCAGGCCTGATCCCTGCGAACGCGAACAGTTTTTTTGGTAGCGTTGGAAGCAGTCGCTGACAGGTGCTTTTTTTTTTTTTTTCCTTTGAGTCTCACTAGTGTACCAGTAAATTTAGAAGCCAAAATGTCAAATCGAAGGTACACTAGTGAAGAGGCCTACACGTTTCTGAGCATGACAGATGAGAGTGAAGAGGAGCTCGCCTATCTGTCAGATTCAGGCTCAGAAAACAAACCCGTAGACAACAGCGGCACCCTGACAGATAGCTCTGACAGAGTAGTGGTCCCTGCCAAGGTCAGGCGTACCCGACCCCATTCTTCTGCTGTTGTTGAGGAGCAGGAACCGCAGGGCTCTTGTATGGAGCAGAGAGCCAGTACTAGTGCCGCTCATCCTTCTGGTGAACTGGCAAGCACCAGCGGCCTAGTACATCCTGGTCATGCATCCAGCACTGCAGTAACACTTGGTGACGTGGCGAGTCCCATAAGTGCAGTTCAAGCTGGGGAGGTGACTAGCACAACTAGTGTCCCGTAGCCACCAAGAAGACAAAGTCGAGCCCATAGTGCCCTTCCTGCTGCATTTGCCAATCCTAATTGGGAGCCCACCACTTCTGCAGCACCCGTACTTCCCCCATTCACTGGCCAACCCCGATTTCAGGTGGAAACAGTTGATTTTGTGTCACTTGATTTTTATTATCTGTTTTTCACGGAAGATCTCTATTGATCTATTGTGGACCAAGCAATTTGTATGCTGGTCTATTCATCGCCGCTAATCCCCATTTAACCCTATTACGGTTTCCGAATCTAAGACCTTCCTGGGCCTATCCCTCCTCATGGGCATAACTAAAAAGAGTGAGTTGCGGTCATATTGGTCCACTGACCCAATTCACCATATGCCAGTGTTCTCTGCCTCCATGACTAGGACACGATACAAGCAGATCTTGCGGTTCATGCATTTCAATGACAATGAACTCTGCCGTCCTCGAGGTGACCCTGGATTTGATCGGCTGTACAAAATTCGGCCCCTCATAAACCACTTCAACCAGCAGTTTGCAGATTTGCTTACTCCCAATCAAGTTGTCTGCATTGATGAGTCCCTGATTAAGTTTTCTGGCCGCTTGTCATTCAAACAGTATCTTCCTAGCATTTGTGCCAGATATGGGGTCAAGATGTATAAGCTCTGTGACAAGGCAACAGGCTATACATATAGTTTTATGGTTTACGAGGGAAGAGATTGTTACGTAGAGCCAGAGAACTGCCAAGACTACATAGGGAGCGCTGGTAAGATTGTGTGGGACTTGGTGTCACCCTTATTCGGAAAGGGGTACCACTTGCATGTTGACAATTAAAAAAAAAATTGCCACTTTTTAGTCACTTGTTTGATCATGGAATTGGCGCGTGTGGCACCATGCGATCTAATCGCTTACCCCAGCAGCTTGTAGATTCCCGTCTTAGGCTGGGGGAAAGAGCCTGCTTGAAGTGTAATTGCTCACTGTGAAGTGGAGGGATAATCCCTTCACGCAGACATGACAGTCCAAATTCCTAAGGCGACTGGTGTTGTGGAGAAACCACTCTGTGTCCACGAATATAACCTTAATATGGGAGGGGTGGACTTCAACGACCAGTTGCTGGCGCCGTACCCAATTGCCCATAAGGCCAGACGCTGGTATAAAAAAGTGTCTGTATACTTATTTCAATTGACTCTGCTGAATGCTTATGTGCTATATAAAGTTTCAGGATGAACTGGATCTTTCCTTAAATTCCAGGAAGAGATCATCACAGCCCTTCTGTTTCCAGACGGTGCTTTGACCCAACTTCCCAATCCAAATGCAGTGAGCCGGCTGCATGGGAAGCATATTCCGTATGTCCTCCCTGGTACCCCTACCCAAAGAAATACCCAAAGAAGTTGTGTCTTTAGGAAGCACAGATATAGGCGTGACACCCGCTTTTATTGTCCCTCCTGTCCTGACCAACCTGGTCTCTGCCAATCGGTGACTGTTTCGAACGTTACCACACACTAGTGGAGTATTAGCGTAGGGTACAGCACTACACAGTCCTAGGGCACACTAACACAGGGTCTTGAAAGATAAGATGGCCATCACATTTGGAGACCCCTAATCTGGAACGTTTACAGTTTATATAAAAGTGAAAAAAAAAACACAAAAACAGAAAAAATAAAAAAGCCAAAAATAGTGGTTTTATTTTTCTTCATTTTATTGTTTTCTCTCTTATGTTCGCTCTCTATTGTCCACTCTATTGTTCAATCTTTATTCAATATCTATTCTCTCTATTTTTTCTGTATTTTAGAACTGAAATGTTTTATTTTTACTTTTTTTTGTATTTGCTTTGCAGGTATGGTATGTTACTTTGTTTTATTGTTAACCATTTGCTTAGCAGGTACGCCATTCAGCTGTAGCACGGGTTTATTTATTCTGACAGCAACATCGTTTGCTCCCACGATACATAAAGCCGTGACTCCAGCGCTGTAGGAGGTGATTTCATCACCACAGTTAAAAAAAAAAAAAAAAATGGTGCATGTATACCCATCATTAGAAGTGGGTGGATGAAGGGCGGTATTCTAATGGTTGGGCATACCCACCGATCTGAAGGCGGTGCTTGGTTTTCGGGGGTCCTGTACCCGGCTAGGCTCCCAAAAAGTATCACACATGTGGTATCCCCGTACTCAGGAGAAGCAGCAGAATGTATTTTGGGGTGAAATGCCCATGGCATTTTTTGAGCAATAGATCATTTAGTGACAACTTTGTGTAATTTTATTTATTTTTTTGTCATTTTTTAATCACTTGTGACAAAAAAATAAAATATTCAATGGACTCAACATGCCTCTCAGCAATTTCCTTTGGGGTAAAAAAAAAAACAGAAAAAAAGCAGCACTACAAAGTGCATAAGAACCCTGAGTAAGTATGCAGAAGTGAGTGCTCAATATAAGATATTAATTGGTGAAATGAATGAACATTTAATACCAATGTGCACGCTGAAAATTATGCTATGTGCATAAGTAAATATATACCGTATTTATCGGCGTATAACACGCGCCGGCATATAACACGCACCCCAAGTTTAGGAGAGAATTTTAAGGAAAAAAATTTTTTAGGAGGGAAGTTTAAGGAAAAAAAACTTACATTAAAATGCCCATCAATGCAGCCTTATCTGTCCATCTGCAGCCTTTTCAGTGTCAGTGCAGCCTTGCCCCAGTGCAGTCTTGTCAGTGCAGCTTTGTCAGTGCAGCCTTGTCAGTGCAGCTTTGCCCCAGTGCAGCCTTGTCAGTGCAGCTTTGCCCCAGTGCAGCCTTGCCTCAGTGCAGCTTTGCCCCAGTGCAGCTTTGCCCCAGTGCAGCCTTGCCTCAGTGCAGCCTTGCCTCAGTGCAGCCTTGCCCCAGTGCAGCTTTGCCCCAGTGCAGCCTTGCCTCAGTGCAGCCTTGCCTCAGTGCAGCCTTGCCCCAGTGCAGCTTTGCCCCAGTGCAGCTTTGCCCCAGTGCAGCTTTGCCCCAGTGCAGCCTTGCCCCAGTGCAGCCTTGCCCCAGTGCAGCCTTGCCCCAGTGCAGCCTTGCCCCAGTGCAGCCTTGCCTCAGTGCAGCCTTGCCCCAGTGCAGCCTTGCCCCAGTGCAGCTTCGTTAGTGCAGGTCTGCCCCAGTCCAGCCATGTCAGTGCAGCTTTGTGCACTCGGTGTAGATTCAAAAAATGGCGCCGAGACTGCAGGGAGCCGAGATACACATACCCGAGTGTTCTCGGCTTTTTCCGGCGCCGCCGTCACGCCCAGTCCTGCCCCTGCACCTGTGTTATGTCAATCATAGGGCGGGACTGGGCGTGACTGTGAGCGGCGCCGAAAAAAGCCGAGAACACTTGGGTATGTGTATCTCGGATCCGACAAGAGCCGAGATACACATACCCCAGTGTTCTCGGCTTTTTTCGGCGCCGCTCAGTCACGCCCAGTCCCGCCCTATGATGGACATAACACAGGTCCAGGGGCGGGACTGGGCGTGACGGCGGCGCCGGAAAAAGCCGAGAACACTCGAGTATGTGTATCTCGGCTCCCTGCAGTCTCGGCGCCATTTTTGAATCTACCCACGGCTGTGTATGTCGGCGGCAATTGCCGCGATCGCTCCGATGACACAGAAATCGGCAAGGATCGACCTATAACACGCACCCACGATTTTCTCCTGATTTTCAGGGGAAAAAAGTGCGTGTTATATGCCGATAAATACGATATATATATATATATATATATATATATATATATATATATATATATATATATATATATATATATATATATATATATATATATATATATATATATATATATATATATATTCATTTATAAATATTTGGGTGTTTGGATCGGCAATTTCATTTTGATCTATCAAATAACTGAAGGACACAGTAATATTTCAGTAGTGAAATGAGGTTTATTGGATTAACAGAAAATGCGCAATATGCATCAAAACAAAATTAGACAGGTGCATAAATTTGGGCACCCCAACAGAAAAATCACATCAATATTTAGTAGAGCCTCTTTTAGCAGCAATAACAGTCTCTAGACGCTTCCTATAGCCTGTAATGAGTGTCTGGATTCTGGATAAATGTATTTTGGACCATTCCTCCTAACAAAACCTCTCCAGTTCAGTTAGGTTTGATGGTTGCCGAGCATGGACAGCCCGCTTCAAATCACCCCACAGATGTTCGATGATATTCAGGTATGAGGACTGGGATGGCCATTCCAGAACATTGTACTTGTTCCTCTGCATAAATGCCGAGTAGATTTTGAGCAGTGTTTTGGGTCGTTGTCTTGTTGAAATATCCAGCCCCGGCGTAACTTCAACTTTGTGATTGAGTCCTCAACATTATTCTCAAGAATCTGTTGATATTGAATGGAATCCATGCAACCCTCAACTTTAACCAGATTCCCAGTACCGGCACTGGCCACACAGCCCCACAGCATGATGGAACCTCCACCAAATTTTACTGTGGGTAGCAAGTGTTTTTCTTGGAATGCTGTGTTCTTTTGCCGCCATGCATAACGCCCCTTGTTGTGACCAAATAACTCAATCTTTGTTACATCAGTCCACAGCACCTTATTCCAAAATGAAGCTGGCTTGTCCAAATGTGCGTTTGCATACATTAAGCAACTCCGTTTGTAGTGTGTGTGCAGAAAAGTCTTCTTTCGCATCACTCTCCCATACAGCTTCTCCCTGTGCAAAGTGCGCTGAATTGTTGAAGGATGCAATGTGACACCATATGCAGAAAGTTGATATTGTAGGTCTTTGGAGGTGGTCCGCAGGCTGTTATTGACCGTTCTCGCCATCCTTCGCCTCTCCAATATTTTATGTGGCCTGCCACTTCTGGCCTTAACAAGAACTGTGCCTGTGGTCTTCCATTTCCTCATTATGTTTCCTCACAGTGGACACTGACCGCTTATATCTCTGAAATAACTTTTTGTAGCCTTCCCCTAAACCATGATGTAGCACAATCATGGTTTATTTTCAGGTCATTTGAGAGTTGTTTTGAGGCCCCCATGTTGCCACTCTTCAGAAGAGAGTCAAAGAGAACAACAACTTGCAATTGGACAACAATGCACCTGTCTATGAAGTTCAAGGCTTAATGAGCTCACCAAACCAATTGTGTGTTTCAATTAAACAGTGCTAAGTAGTTACAGGTATTCAAATCAACAAAATGACAAGGGTGCCCAAATTTATGCACCTGTCTAATTTTGTTTTGATGCATATTGTGCATTTTCTCACAATCCAATAAACCTCATTTCACTACTGAAATATTACTGTGTCCTTCTGTTATTTGATAGATCAAAAGTGCTGATCCAAACACCCAAATATTTATAAATGACAATCATGGAAATTGTCAGGGGTTCCTAAACTTTTGCATACAACTGTGTGTGTATATATGTATGTATGTATGTATGTATATATATATGTATGTGTGTATGTATATATATATATATATATATATATATATATATATATATATATATAACAAAAGTGTATATTACAGGCCTATAATACACCGCTCAGTGCCACAGAAGACCAACCACTATTCCAAAGTAGCCAGCATAAATGATGACATAATAGAAATAATAAAAAATACACCTTCCAAAAGCACCCATATGGTTTAAAACTAAGGGTGTGGAGACTAAGCTGTCGTTTAAAAAATAATATACAAAATACACAAAATAGTATATAAAACGTATGATCAATAAATGGAATAGTCATATACTAAAACAGCGCTAATGTTGAGCACATATAAACATAAAGATAATGTGTGGCCAACTTCACACAGAAAAGTCCTTAGGAATAGTGAAGCAAAAACAGTTGTTCAGAGAGTGTTCAAAGTAGATCCTATAGAATGTCACAGCGTGCACCTTCCACCGATCACTCCAATTCCGCCATGTGTGAACACACTCCCCTCAGGGGATCAAACTCACCAGAGCTAAAATAAACAAGAGCCTCCAAGGGAAGAAAATCTCTGGGCCAAACTGATATCAACACTTTTCCAGGAGATAAGTAGATGGTAAGGCTCCAAGAAGGATCATAGACAAAAGAAAAGCGCATATAGTGTAATCCCGTTTATTGATAATAAAAACCCATCACATCATACATACCCCATCAATATATACGTACTAGACAAAAGCAAATATTGAGCAGAAAGCGTGAAATCACCGTGCACTGTGCCGTAAGGACCTCCGGTCTCGGCAATCGAGGAGCGAAAGAAAACACTTCCTCGTTCCAGGTCCAACAGCGGTGGAGCACACACGTCACTTCCGGCGTCGTGTAGGTCACGCTTTGGCGCGTTTCGTCATATCCAGCCAATCACAGCATACAGCGAGTCGACAGGTGCAAGTCAAGACAGCTAAAGTAAACAGTGACGGCTTACTACAGGAGGGGGAGAGGGACAAAAAACCTCACTGCACTAATTACATAAACAGGCCAAAATTAACCAAAGCGATGAATAATGAGGGGGATGAGATGGTTGTAAACCAACCCTCCATAGCGTCCCATACCCCAAATATTCATTTTTATATCTTTAAGTTCCATTACAGTACATTACAAATAATGCTATATCATTAAGATTACATCACAGTATATAACATAGTATTAATTCATAGTCGTCAAATGAGTATAAAAATACTCTAATATGCTACGGCAAAAATAGTGCATCTAAGCAAATCAGATGAAAGACATGATAGTTACTAAAAAACTTCCAAATAGTATTATGTATATAAAACATACATAAAATTACATTGAAAATAACATATATAGAAATTGTCTTAAATTACATATATATAAAAACAATAAAAAATAGAATAAAAACTACTCGGATAAATTGACCCTACATATAATTAATAGTCACTTATGAAGCAATTGATGTCTAAGTCGACATTTAACCCCTTTGGCGATAAGGTATCAGCCAAAAAAATCCATTGGGTCTCTCTCTTAGATAGATCCCTGACCAAATTGGAACCCCTCCACTGCGGTTTTAAGTGATCTATGCCCCAAAATTTCAGACCAGAGGGGTCCTGATTATGCATCAATTTAAAATAGAGCGAGACATTGTGGTCTTTAAAACCTAATTTTATATTAGCTATATGCTCTGCAATTCTAATTTTCAAAAGCCTCTTAGTTCGTCCTATATAAATAAGACCACACGGACATTGCAGAGCATAGACCACGTAAGAAGTGTTGCATGTAATGAATTCTTTGATGGTAAATTCTTTATTGTTAGACCGTTGATGTAAACCTCTCAAGGGCCCTCAATGGCCTGTTTACTTCTTTGCAAGCCCCACACTTCCTGCAACAGAAAAAAAACATCTCTAACCCAAAAGGTAAGAGGCCTCGCAGGAGGGTCTAGCACTTTTTTTACTATTATCAGCAAAGCTCAATGACTTTCTATAGATAAACCCTGGTTTACAGGGCAATACTGAGTGCAAAACTTTATTCATAAGCAGGACATGCCAGTGGGTGGAAAAGATATCTTCCACCTCTCTGTATTGAGAGTGGAAGCCTGAAATAAAACTATACTCATGACTGTCATTTTTCAAGATAGGGTGAGCTTCCTTCAGAAGAGTATCTCTGGGTAGTATAGCTAATTCCTGAATCGTGACATCCAATTCTTCTTCATAATAGCCTTTGTCAATAAATTTCTTCTTTATAATTTGGGCTTGTGATATAAAGTCAGCTTCATTCGAACAGTTCCTTTTCACTCTAGCGAGCTGGCCCTTAGGGATGTTTTTTAGCCGCATAGGGTGATGGCAACTGCTAATAGGTAGGTACCTGTTAGAATCCGTGGGATTGAAGTACACCTTAGTTCCCAACCTATTTCCTTGCCTAAAAATGCTGACATCTAAAAAGTGAATATCACTTTGACTGTATTCACTAGTCAACCTGATGTTTTTCGTGTTTGAATTTAGTTCCCTTAAAAATTCCTGTAAAGTGTCAATGGACCCCTCCCAAATAAAAAACAGGTCATCTATATATCTTTTGTACAATAGGAGCTGGGTACGAGTGACAGAAAAGATCGTTTTATCCTCCCACTCTCCCATGAACAAATTTGCTATACTGGGGCAAATTTAGCCCCCATAGCAACGCCCCTACATTGGGAGTAAAACTGGCGATTATACCAAAAAAAGTTATGGCTCAAACAAAAGTCAAGGGCATTCTGTATAAAAACTTTTTGATTATGCGGTAGGTCGTCACGTTGGCATATATGTATATACATATACATATGTCGTCACGTTTGGCATACATTCTATATATGTAATTCATATGTAATTTTATGTACGTTTTATATACATAATACTATTTGGAAGTTTTTTAGTAACTATTATGTCTTTCATCTGATTTGCCTAGATGCACTATTTTTGTCGTAGCATATTAGAGTATTTTTATACTCTTTTATACTATTTGACGACTATGAATTAATACTACCGTATATACTGAAGTATAAGTCGAGTTTTTCAGCACATTTTTTTGTGCTGAAAGTGCCCCCCTCGACTTATACTCGAATCAAGCACTTTTCTGCAGCAAAAAATTTCATTTTCCGAACCGACTTTGGGGCCCCGTATCTCGGGGCCACTTGGTGCTAGGAACCCCAAATTTGGTGTGCAAACCCAGTTGAACTAGTATACCATAACATATCCAAAGCTGGAGTTCCTAGCACTAAGTGGCCCCGAGATACGGGGCCCCAAAATCTGTTCGGAAAATGTCATTCTCTGCTGCAGAAAAGTGCTTGACATTTTGAGAACCGATTTTGGGGCCCCGTATCTCAGGGCCACTTGGTGCTAGGAACCCCAAATTTGGGGTGCAAACCCAGTGGAACTGGTACCATAACATATCAAAAGCTTGAGTTCCTAGCTCTAAGTGGCCCCGAGATATGGGGCCCCAAAACCGGTTCAGAAAATGTCATTCTCTGATGCAGAAAAGTGCTTGACATTTTCTGAACTGATTTTAGGGGCCTCGTATCTCAGGGCCACTTGGTGCTAGAAACCCCAGCTTTGGATATTTTATGGTGCTAGTTTCACTGGGTTTGCACACCAAATTTGGGGTTCCTAGCACTAAGTGGCCCCGAGATACGGGGCCCCAAAGTCGGTCAACTGTGTCCATCTGCAGCAATGTCATTTCGGGACCCTTTGGGTTCAGAGACCCCAAATTTTGGCTGCAGCTAGGGGGCATCTAGGAACCCTTAACTACCGAGTTTGAAGTTCGGGGGACCTATGGCTGCAAATGGGCACAGTGAGGCTGCAAATGGGCATTGTTGACCCTCTTTTCCACTTATAGTAGCTGTGCATTTCTCACCCTCGTCTTATACTCGGGTCAATAAGTTTTTCCCATTTTTTTGTGGTCAATTAGGGCCTCGACTTATACTCGGAACGACTTATACTCGAGTATATACGGTATGTTATATACTGTAATGTAATCTTAATGATATAGCATTATTTGTAATGTACTGTAATGGAACTTAAAGATATAAGAATGAATATTTGGGGTATGGGACGCTATGGAGGGTTGGTTTACAGCCATCTCATCCCCCTCATTATTCATGAGGTTCATTTTGGCCTGTTTATGTAATTAGTGCAGTGAGGTTTTTTGTCCCTCTCCACCCTTCTGTAGGAAGCCGTCACTGTTTACTTTAGCTGTGTTGACTTGCACCTGTCAACTCGCTGTATGCTGTGATTGGCTGCGGAGGTCTGGGGTGGGACAATTTAAGCCCGTCTATTTTGCCGTGTAGGCACGCCCTGTGTTGAAGTCAGGATATGATGAAACGCATCAGGGCGTGACCTACACGACGCCGGAAGTGACGCGTGCACTCCACCGCTGTTGGACTCGGAAAGAGGAAGTGTTTTCTTTCGCTCCTTGATTGCCGAGATGGGATTACTGGAGGTCCTTACGGAGGTCCTTGCACGCTGTGACATTCTATAGGATCTACTTTGAACACTCTCTGAACCACTGTTTTTGCTTCACTATTCCTAAGGACTTTTCTGTGTGAAGTTGGCCACACATCTTTTGGTTTATGTGTGCTCAACATTAGCGCTGTTTTAGTATATGACTATTACATTTATTGATCATATGTTTTATATACTATTGTGTGTATATATATATATATATTTGTATTTATTTCACCAATTAATATCTTATATTGAGCACTCACTTCTGGTTCCTTTTTCAGGGTTCTTATGCACTTTGTAGCGCTGCATTTTTTCTGTTTTTTACTTTTTATACAATTAGACTAATTGTTAATGCTAGCAGCTTTATTTCCACTTTTTAATTTCCTTGGGGTGTCTACTTTCCAAAATGGGGTCATTTGGGAGGGGGGGGTTGTACTGCCCTGCCATTTTAGCACCTCAAGAAATGAGATGGGCAGTCATAAACTAAAAGCTACGTAAATTCCAGAAAATGTACCCTAGTTTGTAGACGCTATAACTTTTGCGCAAAACAAATATACGCTCAATGACTTTTTTTTACCAAAAAACATGTGGCTGAATACATTTTGGTCTAAATGTATGACTAAAATTGAGTTTGTTTGGATTTTTTTTTTTTATAACAAAAAGTAGAAAATATATTTATTTTTTTTTTCAAAATTTTCGGTCTTTTTCGGTTTCCATATTGCAAAAAATAAAAATCGCAGAGGCAATAAAATACCATCAAAAGAAAGCTCTATTTGTGGGAAAAAAAGGACGCAAATTTTGTTTGGGTACAACATTGCCTGACCGCGCAATTACCAGCTAAAACAGTGCAGTGCCAAATTGTAAAGTGCTCTGGTCATCGAGCAGCCAAATCTTCTTCTGAAGAGGCCGCCGAGTAAACAGGAGATTCTCGCTGTATGTAATCTGACAGTGCTCGTACCGCCACCCTCCCGGTCCCCTCAGAGGCAGCAGTAATCTAAGGTGAGGCTGCAGATGGGCATTGATCAGGCTGCATTTATGGCAATGGTGAGGCTGCATATGGGCATTGATCAGGCTGCAGAAGGACATTGATCAAACTGCATTGATGGGTAATTGTGAGGCTGTAGATGTGCATTGATGGACAATTGCGAGACTGCAGATGGCATTGATCAGGCTGCAAATGGGCAATGGTAAAGCAATGGTGAAGCTGCATTGATGGGCACTGACCTTATTTTGCTTCAAAGTTCTTTATTTAAATTTTTAGTTTTCTTTCCTGAAACTTCCCTCCTGCGTGTTATATGCCGATAAAAACTGTGTGTGTGTGTGTATGTGTGTATATATATGTGTGTGTGTGTATATATATATATATATATATATATAAGGAAAGGTGTATTTACAGGCCCAAAAACACACCACTCAGCGCCAGGGACCCTAGCAGCTCAAAAGCAGTAATCAATAAGTAAAATAAGATAAAACATATATGAGTATGTAAGGTGACTAGAAAAAACACTGATACGTTTAAAAAGGTCTCAAATAAGACTAAACAGAAAAGCAGCCGTTTAAAATAACAGAAAAATTATCATAAATAGTGGCATAACATAATCAGCAAAATGATCATTATATCACACTAAAACAGCGCTAATGTTGAGCTAAACGGATAATGTGGCCAACTTCACATGCAAAAGAAGTCCTTAAAGAGAGAAGAGCAGTAAGCAAAATGGTTCAGAAAGTGTCCATAGGTGATCAGAGTACAGAGGTTCAGCGTGCACCTTCCACCGATCCTTCCACTTCCACCCTGTGAGAACACACTCCCCTCAGGGGGTTAAACTCACCAAAAGCCTAATAAATGTAAGCATCCAAGAGAGGAGAAATCCAAGCCACCAGCCACTGTCAGCAACGCTCCAGAGAGATCCAAGATGGTCAAGGCTCATAAATCACCAGACAACAAAAGAAAAGCGTACATAGCGTAATCCTGTTTATTAGATAAAAGCCCTTCACATCACACAAAGACCCCCCTTCAAACATTATACGTACATTGTAAAAGCAGTCAAAAGAGCGCATCAGAGGAAGCATTTAGACACAGCACTTCACCATAGTCAGCTCCAGCTGGTTCCGCTTTCCAAGCAGCAATCACTCACTCCCTGGTTGTAGCACAGGCTGTGGTGGAGCGCAAACGTCACTTCCGGCGTCGTGTAGGACGCCGGAAGTGACGTTTGCGCTCCACCACAGCCTGTTCACAGCAGCTCAACATTAGCGCTGTTTTAGTGTGATATAATGATCATTTTGCTGATTATGTTATGCCACTATTTATGATATATATATATATATATATATATACATTACAGTGAAACTTTGGACTGCGAATAACGCGGTCAACGAGTGTTTCGCAATATGAGCTATTATTTTTTTAAAATCCTGACTCGATTTGCGAGTGTTGTCTCACAAAATGAGCAGGATTCAAGCTAGAGGTCGACCGATATGGGTTTTTCTCTGGCCGATGCCGATATTTAGAAATCGCGGTGGCCGATGGCCGATATGTGATGCCGATTTTTTTGGGCCGATATATTTGGCCGATTTTTTTTTTTTTTTTTCTTTTTTCCCTTCATCTCATAAAATCTAACAGTTAAACCCCTTTCACACTGGGGCGTTTTTCAGGCGCTTTTGGGCTAAAAATAGCGCCTGTAAAGTGCCTGTAAAACGGCTCCCCTGCAGTCTCGGTGTGATATCCCGAGTGCTTTTACACTGAGGCGATGCGCTGGCAGGATGTAAAAAAAAAGTCCTGCAAACGGCATCTTTGGAGCGGTGCAATACCGCTCCTCCACCACTCCTGCCCATTGAAATGAATGTGCACCGCTGCCGAAGCGCCTGCAAAGCGTTTTGGCAGCAGCACTTCAGGGGCGCATTTAACCCCTTCCTCGGCCGCTAGCTGGGTTATAAGCGCCCCGCTAGCAGCCGAATAGCGCCTCTAAAATGACGGTAAAGCGCCGCTAAAACTAGCAGCGTTTTACCATCAACGCATGCCTGCTCCAGTGTGAAAGCAACCTTAAGTAATACAGAAATTTTTTTTCATTTAAACATTAAACAAAACAAACCTCCAATCAGTTCACTTGTATGTATAATTTAGAAAACGAAAAAAAAAAAAAAAACTATCTTAAATATTAAATACACAAAAACAGGTAATCAAAACTTTTGGACGAAAAAAAATGGGCTAACTTTACTGCTTAGGTTTTTTTTTTTTAATTCATTACTGTATTTTTTTTTTTTTAAATTGCGTTTGAAAGACCGCTGCGCAAATACCGTGTGACATAAAATATTGCAACAATCACCATTTTATTCCCTAGGGTCTCTGCTAAAAAAATTTATATAATGTTTGGGGGTTCTAAGTGATTTTCTAGCAGAAAATACAGGATTTTTACTTGTAAGCAACAAGTGTCAGAAAAGATTTAGTCTTTAAATGGTTAAACTGAAAACTTCTCCACGGAGTTCAGTCTATTGATAAAAAGAACCTGAAAGAGATACAAATGTATCTTCTTATCAGACTTGGCAGGCTGCCCAGAGGAGGAGAGAAGAAAACTTCACAGATAACTTAAGGCAACTTGCATTAACTTCTATTACAGAAGTCATTTGCAAGTCACGGCTGAAGTTACAATCGGCCTTTTTTATCAGCACAATCGGCCGATGCCGATTAAGTAAATAACGCCAAATATCGGCCGATATATCGGCCGGCCGATATATCGGTCGACCTCTAATTCAAGCCACCGCTTAGAAACACTCGTAAATACTCTGTTCCCGAGGGTTTCCGAGTGCATCTGAGCGGTCTCCGTGTCTCTCTGGCGCCCCCTCACCTGTGGCCACATGCGGTATTGCATGCAATAGAAGTCAATGTGGAACGAATTATCTTTGTTTCCATTGACTTCTAAGGGAAAACTTGCTTTGATATGCGAGTGCTTTGTATTACAAGCATTCTCCTGGAACGGATTATGCTCGTGAACCAAGGTTCCACTGTGTGTGTGTGTGTATATGTGTATATATATATATATATATGTGTGTGTGTGTGTGTGTGTGTGTGTGTGTGTGTATGTATGTATGTATGTATGTATGTATATATATGTATATATATATATGTGTGTGTGTATATATGTGTGTGTGTGTATATATATATATATGTGTTTCCCAGTATAAATGAACCCCTTATGGTAGCGATTATCTACTCTTTTTTGTACTATAAAGGGCTAATTTTAGTTTTTTTTAACCCCATGATGACAGGTGATGCAAAAAAGCATGCTGCTGCTACTAAACGGCTTAGGCCTGGTTCACACCTATGCGTTTTTTGGTGCTTTTTGCAGAAACACTACAGCCCATTTAACACGGTTTCCTATGGGACACGTTCATCTATACTTCTTTCAGCAGTTGCGTATTTGGAAAGGGTCAAGGACTTTTTCAATGCAAAACTGTGTTTTTTTTGGTTCAATAGACTTCACTAGAGAAGCTTCAGAAAAGCATGTTGTGCGTTTTTGCAGCAATTTGCGTTTTTTAATCAGCTCAACAACAAAATGGCCAAACAAGCATAGAAAATGCAAAACAAATTGCAGCTAAATCGCACGATCGCTCATGCAAAAAGCAGTGTAGAAACGGATCAAAAGCAAACTGCATAGGTGTGAACCAAGCTTTATGCTGGCCATACACATCAATTTTCGGACGAGAATATTCATATGAAAAATCTTTGTACTTTTGCTGAACGAAAGCATGTCCTTTGAAAATTTCAATGCCTCTTAACATTCAGTTTTAAAATATAAAATCCCAGTTTTTCTACCTTTATTTTGCAGTATCCAGTGCCGTCACATGACTTCAATTATATTTCCTTTTGAGTCCAAAATCAGCCATTGGGTGTGGTTACTAAATGCTAGTGACATCTCTTCCAGGGAGAGACACTGTTCAGTTTTAAAATGAATTTTCTGAAACCACATACACTGTCTGAAAATTCCTTTGGCCAAGAAGTTTTCTATTCTGCTCCTTCGAATTTTCCCATCACTGTGGTAGAAAAGAACATCGATTTGACCCCACTAACGATTAGAAAATCAAACGAAAGTTCTTAAAATTAAATTTTTTTTTTTGAAGGAAGACATTGTCTTCGTATGGCCAGCATATAATATATTGCAGTTCTGTCTGAAAATCAGGAAAGTCTTTAATTTTTTTTTTTCTTTAAATTAAGGAAAATTGTTGTCCATACATACCGTAATTTTCCTTTCCTGGATCCTCCCCATGTCAGCCTATTATGGGTCAGCTCCGCCCCCTCTGACCCCTCCAGGACCACTTCTTTCTTAGCCCATAAAGGGTGGCTGTCTGTCCACACCAGTGTTCAAAAAATACCCGCCTCGCGACGGATAAACTGGGTGGGAATCCTCTGGCTGACATGGGGAGGATCCAGGAAAGGAAAATTACAGTAAGTATGGACAAAAATTTTCCTTATTCCTGGAACTCCCCATGTCAGCCAAGCAATATTAAGAAGGGAGGGAAGACAAAAAATAAGCCAAACCCTCAATGCCATGCTACTCAAATTTTTAATGGGCAACAGCTGCCGTAATAACCATAGAGCCAAATGTTTCCTCAGGGGGACAAGCCAAATTAAGCCTGTAATGCCTAATAAAAAGGTGTTGGGCGCGCTCCAGCTTGCTGCTCTGCAAACTCCCTCAGGGGCGACCTTCACGTATGCCGCCCAGGATGCTGTCATACCCCTCGTCGAATGTGCTTTGATCTCTGAAGGAGGAGGAATGCCCAGCGTTTTGTACGCAATATGTATGGTCTTGACAAACCAGGAAGACACAACTCTGGATGTTGTTGGCATACCCTTTTTAGGCCCCATTGGGAAAACCTACAGCTGATCTTGTTTTCAAAAGCTTTTAATCCATTTCAGGTAGGTTGAAACCGCAGAGACCAGGTCTAACCTACTCCACCCATCACCTGTATCCACCGGAAAGGCTGGGAGAATGACCTCCCAGTTCATACGTAATTATGTGGCCACCTTAGGTAGAAAGCTTGTTATCGGCCTAAGGACTATCTTGTCTGGGAGCACCAAACAATATGGTTCTTTAGTTGAGAAGGCGCACAACTCTGAGACTATTCTGGTTGAGGCAATGGCTAGTAAAAAACAAACTAAAAACTGTTAAAGGAAATAATGAACAAGAGAAAGCTTGATCAAACGGAGGAACCAGCAATGTTCCCAAGACAGTGTTAAGTCCTCTTTTGGAAAAAACGATTTCAATGGAGGACTGATTTCTATGGCTGCCCCTAAAAATCAGATCACTAACGGATGTAGAGCATATCTTGTACACGACGTAGCCGACAAGGCGGGGATTTGACCCTTCAGGGAATTATAAGCTAACCCTTAGAGACCACTTTGCAGAAACTCCAAAATATTAGATACTGAAGGAGATCCAAGGTCCCAACCCCTTTCTGTAGTATTCCAGATGCGGTGATAGGTTACATTCGTGGACCTCTTGCGAGCCTGTATTAATGTCTCCACTACACCGCCCGAGAGACCCAAGCTAGTTAAAGGCCCCCTCTCACTTCCAAATCATTAACTTCATCCTCCTGTGGTTCGGGTGTCAGGCCCCACTCTGCAGAAGGAGATTTTGACAAGGAGGCAGTGGGATTGGTGAGCCCAACTTTATCCTCTGAGCCAGAAGGAACCACGGCTCCCTGAGCCAGTAAGGTAGGACTACTATTGCTGTGACCCTTTCTCGCTGAATCTTCAGCAGGATTTTGAGAGCTAATGGAAGCGGCGGGAACACATACACCAAGGGGAAGTTCAAAGACCTGGACAGAGCACCCTGACCCAACGCCTGTGGATGCCAGGTCCGGGAGAAGAAGCAAGGCAGGTAACAATTCTCCAATGCCATAAGATCTATCAAAGGCATCCCCCAGACCCTGAAGATCTTGCGTAGGTACTTGGGGTTGAGGCCCCATTTGTTGTGATCCCCAAGGCCTTGACTCAAGCGATCTGCTAAAACATTCCCAGGCCCTGGGAGATAAGATGCTATAAGAGAGCCGAGATTCTTCTCTGCACATAGGAAGATTGACATGCCACCTGAAGGAGAGTGCAACTTCTAGTGCCCCCTTGATGAAACACATAAGCCACCGTAGTTTTGTTGTCCAGAGAAATCTTGACAGCTCAACCTCGCAAAAAGGTTGGAACGCTAAGAGAGCGTGTCTGACAGCATCCAATCCCAGGAAATTTGAACCCTTTGCCCCACAAAGGTTCCATTGGTCTTGAACCTGCTGTCCCAGGCAGTTTGCCTCACAGCCTGCCAGACTAGCATTGGTCCTCATCACTATTGGTTCTGAGGGCTTCAACGGGCTCCTCCGCGGGAAAGATTGCGAGCTACTGACCACCAAACCAGGGACCAGATTATCGGAATTGGCATATAGATTTTCTGGAACAAGGAGTGATGATCTCACTGAAGAAGAAAGTTGCATTGAAACCTCCTTCTGCACCACCTGACCCACAGGACTACTGGAACTGTGGCTTATAGAACCCCCGGATACTGCAAGCATTCCTTCACCATCATAGAAGACCTGGCCATCACGAATTTGTCTGAGACTGGATCTCCTGGGCATTCCTCTGAGGAAGAGAAACACAACCCCGATCCGTGTCAAATTGTACTCCTAAATACTCCAACATTTGGGTCAGATGCATCTGGCTTTTCCAAAAGTTGATCAACTAACCGAAATGAGCTAGTGTTTTGCGGGTGAAATTAACTAGAAATTAAATGAACTAGAAGGAGCTCATTTGACGGACCTGGGTAGCATGTCGTCTAGATAATGGAATATTTGCACTCCCTTGACCCTGAGTCGAGACAACAGCAGACAGTAGCTTTGAAAACGTTCTCGGAGTCATGCAGATACCGAATGGGAGACATTAAAATTGAAAATGAGAGCTTTTCTACGGAAAACCTGAGAAAGTGATGTCTGTGTCTGCACCCGGATTTGCTCTTTCTGGAGGCTTTCTGATGTCTTGACCTCTTGGCTCGGGTCCGAGCGACTAAATTGAGGTAAGGACGAGGGAGATCTGGAATGCTGTGACAACGGGCGTCTATCCAGCTGCATGCGACTCTGCGATTTGTCATGTCTAGTCCCTTTTTTACTCCTTTGAGACTGGAATGCTGATTTGGAACCTCTTTGAGAGCGTTTATCCCGCACTGGGCCCTTCTCTCTGTAAAACACAGAGGATGTGCTATCTTTTAAAAATAAATAAATAAATAAAAAACTTTTTATTTCTTTTTTGTTTAAAAATAATAAAATAAACTTCTCCATCCGAATCTTCAGTGCTAAGGCAGCTAGGCAGGCAGGCAGGCAAAATTCCCCAGACCTATAAGGTATAGGATAATAAAAACACTCTGACAGACAAGTAACACAGCAGTAAGTAATGAGAGTCCTGTAAGGAGGCTTACCAGAGCATAGCAGATTGATCAGCTGGAGACTGAGATTAGCCTAGAGGACAGAGCCTGCTGCAAATCAGCAGTGAGTATTCTGGTGTTTGCTAGGCAACCCAAAGAGGAAGCTGCCTCTGACCTCACCTGCTCAACTCTGAGCTTCCTGAAAGGAATACATGTGAAGGCAGTGAACTACAAGTCCCAGCGAGCCAAACCACTGCCTGAACACACAAAAACATGGAAGGAGAGAGTGCCATACCTGCCTAACGAAGGTATATACAGTCATTTATACTGCCAGTGACCTTTGCCAGTAATACACAGTCATTTATACTGTTCCATACAATCCCAGCACCACAGGAACCCACCTCCTCAGGAGATTTGCAGTCTATATGGGGGGGTCTTCTGAACTGGGAGAGGCTGAACCCGAACAGGATGGATGGTGGATGGAGAAAAAAAATAAATAAAAAATAAACTTTAAAAGGCGTACGGAGCGAGGACGAAAAAAAAACACTGGTGTGGGCAGACAGCCGCCCTTTATGGGCTAAGAAAGATGTGGACCTGGAGGGGTCAGAGGGGGCGGAGCTGGCCTATGGGCTGACATGGGGAGGTCCAGGAAAAAAAATTTGATCAGAGTCTGATGATATTTACCAGATTCAACCTACATGTATATACATTTATATCTATTCTGTTTGTCAGAGTGGATTACAGATTTTGCTCCCTAACCATATAGTTGGTTATTTACTACTGCATAGAGATATTTAAGAATAAAATGCCTTTTTTGTATACTTTACATATTAACTAAATTATACACCACACTTTTTTTAGGATTATTATCCAATCTAAACAATAATCGGCCAACGAATCAATTATCACAATAATCGTTAGTTGCAGCCCTAGTGTGGTTGCCTGTACTGTTCCTTTAGTGTACTATGATCATTGTAGACTATGAGTTGAGCTGAGACCCCAGTGCACTTCCAGCTAAACTGACAGTTCCCCCTGTGTCCAGTGTGGATGGGTCTTTTTTTTAATTAATTTTCTCATGAATTAGGATGTACAATGCATCCTTACTGATGAGAGAACACTGGGCAGGAACCTATGATCAGCTCCTCCCATCCTGTATATGCCCACTGGCTACACAAGAACAGTGTCCCTCCCTGGAAGTGATCTCACTAGCTTTAAGTAACCATACCCACTGGCTGCTTTTAGACTCAAAAGGAAATATAATTGAAGTCACTTGACTGCACTGGATACTGCAAAATAAAGGTAGAAAAACTGGGATTTTTCATTTTGAGGCAAAAGGCTGAACTTCGCTCACATTAATGATTGCAGGGGAGAATTTAAGTGTTAGGGTGGACTTCCACTTTAAATTTTGGACAATCAGTCCATGATAAATCGAATAAAGCTAGCCTTGAGGAAGCGCAGTTAAAGCATAGAGGCGGCCATCCCACATAAAGGCAAACTGGTCTTGCCACTCAATCTATTATAATTGAAAAGAGTGCATTGGCAAGGTCTATTACTGCATGATATTCTCCTGCTCCCTTACAATTTTCTCAATGATGGAGATCATATAGGATACAGCGGACTTCAGTGGAGGTGCCGCTTTGTTTAGTCCTCTGTAATTCATAGTCATTCTATATGTCCCATCAAGTTTTTCTACTGGGAACACCAGAGCCGAGAGAGAACTTATAGCAGGATCCCTGTTTTCAATAGTTCTTGACTAGTCTCCCCAATTTCTTTATGGCCTCCTGGAAATCTATATTGCTCGAGACAGACTGGCTTTTCTGGTGGAGGAATGGGTCCGTTTTGCATGACCTCTGACCACAGCCTTCACCGCCCTTCCCAGATATGCTTTGTCAGGATAACTAAATGTGGATGTTCCCTGTTTAGTCTGAATTGAAGGTCATCCATCTAAAAAATGTTTCAGGTAATTGATAGCAATATATTTGTCTAAAATCCCGGTGCTTTGCCAATAGCCAATTTCACACATGTCCTCACTGCTGGTGTGGTTTGCCCTCCCAAACCACCTACATGGATCACTTCTCCTTTGTGATGGAAAGATTTCCTTGCAAAAGTGTAACTTCAGCTCAAGTATCCACTAAAGCCATCACATGTCTAAGAAAGGATGACTGTCCCCCCACACCATGCATTGGTGCATATAGGTGTCTGTCTCCTGCTATCTCTGCCCTCACTGCTCTTTCAGGAGATCACCTCTCCTTCAAAAAGGATAGGAAACTGGCAAAAATGCTCCCTTTGGGACTTTCACACAGTCAAAATATAGTATAACAGACCTTTTTTGATTTAAAAAAGTATATTTATTGTACACATTTCCATAAAAAAGACATTCTATGAATGTTAAACTTTGAACAATGCTATATACAAATCCCCCATCTTAGATTCATACACCTAAGAATATATAAAGATTATCATAAGACCATAAGCATTCGATACAGTTCCCCATAAGTGCTTAATCTACAAGCTGAGGTCTGCAGGAAAGGCTCTGTCCTAGCACCAATTCGGTTTAATTTATTCATAAATGATATAGAGGATGGGAATTACAAATTTTACAGAAAGACCTAAATAAAATAATGGAGTGGACAACTACATTGCAAATGAGGTTTAATGTGGAGAAATGTAAGGGGGCTAAAAACTAAAATGTAAACTACTTACTAGGGGAACCTTTTGGGGGGAATCAAGGATGAAGAAAGATCTGGTGGTCCTAGTAGAAGACAGACTGAGCAATAGCATGCAATGTCAAGCTGCAGCTACCATTGTCGGCAGAATATTAGCATACATAAAAAAGGGGATATACTCCCGAGATAAAAATATAATCCTGCCACTATAAAACTCGGGTTAGGCCATATCTTGAGTATTCCATCCAGTTTTGGACACCAGTCCTCAGAAGGGATGTGCTGGAGAGAGTCCAAAGAAGGGCAGCGAAATTAATAAGGGGATTGGAGGACCCTAAATTATGAGGAACGACTACAAGCACTAAATTTATTCTCGGAGAAGACGCTTGTGAGGGGACATGATAGTGATTTACAAATACCTCAATGGTTATCTCAGCCTAGGAAAAAAATGATTCAGTCTCGGAGTGTTAGTGGACATGGGGGCAAACACGGAGATTGGAGGTGAAGCGGTTTAACCGTAATCTGCGCAAGGGGGTTTTCACTGTCAGGACGATAAGGATGTGGAACACTGCCACAATTGGTGTCAGCAGGGAGTATTGATATTTTTAAAAGACTCTTGGATGTGCATCTTAACCACTTCAGCTCCGGAAAGGTTTCACCCCCTTCCTGACCAGAGCATTTTTCTCCCTTCGCCTTTCAGGACAGCACCTTGGAGAGAGCGTAGCTGCACCTTTTCACAGGAAACTCTGCATGAAAACGCCCCCTTTTAAAAGCAGCTGCTTCCACCATGCCGTCAGTTTTAGTGTTTCCTCCTCCATGGTGGCTGGAAGGGTACTCTCCATGATCTACATGAGTTCATGAAAGAACTAAATGTAAACCAACGAAATATACGGTTAACGTATAATGTTGATCGCGTGTGTTTACCCTTCCTCGACTTGCAGATCACCCTTGAGAATGGCCTGCTTCACACTTGTACGTTCCGTAAAGAGATGGCAGCGAACATCTTCCTATGCGCCACTAGTCATCACCCCCACTGGCTAAAAAATGGTATACCAGTGGGGCAATTTTTGCGCATCAAAAGGAACTGCACCAAGAGAAGTGACTATAGAAGAGAATACCTTGAACTCTATGCGAGGTTCTGTGAACGCGGTTACTCGCATAGACAAATTAAGAGGACCAAAAAAAGAGCCGCAAGCAGAGATCACCACAGTCTACTTGCCCTAAACCCACTTGACCCCAAAGATCACCGCCCTTAAACGAATGATCAGACTAGAATTTTAACTACTTTTGGCTCCCAGTGGAACACAGTCCGCTCTCTCTTGGAGAAACACTGGGGAGTCATAACAAACTCCCCAGGCCTGGCCAATATAGTGGGCACCTCACCCAGATTGGTGGCCCAACGTGCCAGGAACCTGGGCAACATGCTAATGAAGTCGGAATTTACCAGACAGACTCCACCTGGTTAGCCGAATATCCACGCAGTATAGGCATGTTTCCATGTAACAAATGCCAGATTTGCCGTTTGTACACAGAACGTCCACTTTTTTGGATGCTCTAGGTAAAGAAAGTTATGAAATACGAGATTTAATAAACTGCTCCATGTCCCATGTCATCTATATGATAACCTGCCCTTGCCCTAAAATTTATGTAGGCAAAACAAAGAGATCGCTTAAAATACGAATAGGGGACACTTACGGGAAATTAATGACAAAGGAAAAATCCCTGAAAAGCCGCTAGCCAAACACTTTGCCCTACATCACGGTAGAAGCTCTGTAGGGATGCAGGTAAAAGGCATTTATGCTTTGAAGCTACCCACCAGACGCTGCGATTTCAGTCGTGTGCTCCTGCAAAAGGAGAAGTGGTGGGTGTATCGTTTTACACTGAATTAAACTTACAGGTGTTTTTGGAGACCTAACGAGACCCCCCTTCTCTCGCCTCCATAGAGATGCTAAGGAATAGCACCCACCTACAATTATTATTAAAAATTTAAACTCATTCACTTTATTTATGTGTTTATTAGTGTTTGTTCCCCCCGTTCAACCATACATAAAACGTTATTGTTTACTCCTGGTGTTTTGGTTCTCTGGAAACTCCTCTCCTCTTTCCTCCCTAAAATGAATGTGTGACCTTTTTTCATCCCCCCAATCTTTCTGCTATTGCAGTGCTTCATACCATTTTTCACAATTCATATACATTATGTTTTATAAACACAAGGCTTTTTCTTGAAGTGATATGGAATTGACTCACTAGCAATCAATTGATTGAATTTTGTTATTCAAATATATATATCTGCTAAAAAACCTGAATCCCGTAAAGTAACCATTATACAGAACGAGATACTGTTCCCTGTAAATCCTAATACCTGATTGGCCGTGACCATGCAAGAACACCGTAATAAAAGGAGTGTGGTCTTTACACCAAATCAACGTCCGAGATGAAGCTACGCTACTAGCCCAGCGAAACGCGTTGACATCATCAACGGCGCCGTCACATCCAAGGACGCTATGGGAGCTGAATACTCGAGAGACAGAATGCCTGCCCTTGTAGGCATTAACAGCGGTACTTACACATGAGTATCGGCACGCTGGAGGAATTAAGAGGCGGTGAATGGAGCTGAGAGCCGGATGCACTGCTAGTGAAGTTGCAGTGCGCTTGCTACAGGTGATCGTGAATCCCCACAGCCTAAAAGCTACCCTAATTGTGGCGCTGCCTGCACTGAAATGGACCTTTGGAACTGACCCCTTTCCTACAGGTTGGTAATGTACAGATTTAATATGTATTATACCAACATAAAGGACTGTATCGCTAGCCCGCACCCTGATTTATAGGTCCCGTAGCTACCTATCTCAGTACTGCAGTGACATAAGGGCCAGGATATCTATAGTCCGCAATAACTAGTGTCTCAATATATGTAATCAATGCCGCCATGAATTATTATTTTTATGAGTTGCCTGCTGCCTGTGGAATTCAAGGAAGATTTAACCATCAGAATAAAAGCTAATCTGCCATCTGAGAGGCCCAGAACGCTTGCTTGACCTATGTGGGACTATTTTTGCAGTTCTTGACCTGTTATAAGGTCATCTTAGAGTATCTGCATGAAGACATTCCCTTGATGCCGGCCTAGTATCCCAAATCTGTAGTCTCTCCCCCCAATAGCTTTTCTATCTATTCTGTCTCCCTTCCATTTGGGTTGATCAGTGCCAGTTATCACCAAAATTCTGAGAATTAAGTGATCTACTATGATCCTCTCAGGGTAATATCTCTACCTCAATTGAATTGGATACTGGATCACTGACCACTACAAAGTGTCAGGACTGTGTTCAGCGTTGTCTTGTATTTTGTGTGTGTTGTCCCGTCTGTTTATAATTGTTACATGGTTACTTGCCCAAATACCATACCTTCATTGCTTTTATGGAATACATCAATGTACCTGAATGATTTGTTCAATCAAATAACAAAGTGTTTTGATTAATTTTAATCAATAAATTTGATACTTTTTGATATTTTATTTTGATCAATTTTTGTTGCGAATAGTAACCCTCTTTTGTTACCCGGTCCTCCTCAACCGGGTAATTCCTTTCTTTTTGTTATAATATATACCTAATGGTTACAGCAACAACACCAACCTAGGTGAATGATCAGTGGTCGGTTACCCAATATATCTGACCACCTATTAGTGAATTGCTTGCTCATTCCCATTCCCTTTTCCCCATATTGTTTTCACAGGGAACCAGAGGGGCTGCGCTCTCTCCAAGGAGGGGGTTTTGGCAGTACCTTCGTGTTTTGGTGCTCAGACCAGCTCAGCTCCTTCCCGCATGAGAGGGGGATGCTCCGGTGTCCCTTCCTTCTCTTGCTCACGGGAGTAATGGTCTGCCGGAGGTCATCCGTTCTGGGTGTTCAAGGGGCCGCAGGTGTGCTCAGATAGAGCGTCCATGCCAGGTCTCTCCGGCAGGGCGTAGCAGCGATTGCTTCTAGCTGCTGGAACGCAGGAGGAAGGAGAGGGTCCTCTGCCCGGGACTTCCTTCCATTCACAGCAGCAGCTGCATGGGAAGGAGACATTTAAAGCCACAAAAAGGCGGCTGCTGCAGAGGTTCGCGATGGAGGAGACGGAGCCATCAGCAGTTATGGCGGATGCAGGTGCCCAGGTTCCCGGCCGGGCCCAGGTAGAAGAGGTGCAGTGGCGCCTCTTTCCTTTATATGTCACTGGGTGTTTTTTCTTGTTTAACAAATCCTGCAGCTGTCTGCTTTGGTGTAAATATTCTATTAACAGTTCAGCAAGGAGAGAGACTCTGGGCATTTGGGGTGTTGGCTGTGGGTGCTATCTGTTATCTTTTTTAGAGGCTATAGCCCTAAAGAAGGACCTGGGGGTTCTTTTGTTTACTGTTTCAGAAAGCTACTGCCAAGTCAGAGAGAACAGGGAGAAAATGCCCCTCATGCAAAAATCCTTTAAGGGACTCTTGGCCCAAACCACTGTGCAGATCCTGCATTGTGGATTTAGTAAGAGAAGAGTCTTCACAGGAGTGCAAGGAACTCTTATCTTCTGTGAGGAAAAAATTAGCAGAGACCCTAGGGACAGTGCGTTCCCTTGTGAAAAAACGTGGCCAGAGTTCCAGCCAAGAACAGAGCTCTCAGTCCAGTCTCCCTCCGTCCACTTGCAAGCAGGTGGAAAGTGAGTCTGAGGAAGAAAGAGCTTTCCACCATCAACCATTGATTGTGAGGATGGGGAGGTGGAAGAAGAAGCAAGATCATCTAGGTATAAGCTTTCACTTGAGGGGGTGGACAAATTACTCAAAGCAATTTATACTACCCTGGAGATCCAGGAAGAAAAAATCCAGCTGTCGGTACATGACAAAACGTACAAGGGGCTGGAGGAAATTAGACACAGTCTTCCCTGTTCATAAAGTTCTAACAGACACTATTTAAAAGGAATGGAAGGATCCAGAAAAAGGACAGTTCTTTTCTAAAGCCACGAGAAATTGGTGTGGAATAAAAAAACAAAAATAGATGCTGCCTTTTCACAAGTATCAAGCAAAACTGATTTAGCCTTTGAGGATATGGGCATTCTCAAAGATGCTATGGACAAGAGGGCAGATGGGCTCCTGAAGAAAGCCTGGGATTCATCCCTAGCCAATCTTAAACCCGCAATGGCAGCTACAGTTGTGGCTAGGAACTTGGAGTGTTGGCTAGATCAACTTAAGAATCATGTGGTAGCAGGTACCTCCAGAAAAGATCTATTGGAGTCCTTCCCTACCCTGCTTAAGGCAGTCAAATATATGGCAGATGCCTCTGCATAATCTATCAGGATGTCAGCCAGGTCCTCTGCGCTTGTTAACTCAGCAAAAGGAGCCCTCTGGCTAAAGACCTGGTCAGGGGATTCGGCTTCTAAAGTAAACCTGTGCGGAATTCCCTTTTCAGGAGACCTGATGTTCAGGCCAGAACTGGAGACTGTCCTTGACAAGACAGCAGATAAAAAGAAAGCTTTCCCACAGAAGAAGAAAGTGGTGCAGCAGAGGAAAATTTTTTTTGTACTTTTCGAAAAACCAATAAGGAAAAAGACCAGACACAGAAAAGACCCTGGAATCCTCAGAGAGGAAGAGGCAGAGGCGGGGTACTCTTTAGAACCCCCAAGCAAACCCCTAAAAAACAATGACCAGTAGGTGGGAGACTACAGGACTTCTTACCAACTTGGCAAAAAAACAAAAAGTCCATTCGTTCTGGGTTCAATCAAACAGGGATATCAACTAGAATTCTCACAAAGCCCCCGAAATCGGTTTTACATCACAAACCTACCAAAGGATCGAGAGAAGCCTCTGGCCATGAAGTCTCTTCTACAAGAACTGATGCAACATAAGGTCATTTCCCAGGTTCTGAAAGATCAGGAGGGGAAAGGGTTTTACTCCTATATTTTTCTGGTCAAAAAACCATCAGGAAAGTTCCACCTGATTCTCAATTTGAAGGTCCTAAACCGATCCATAAAATACAAAAAATTTAGGATGGATACGATTTTCTCGGCGAGGAACTTAATAACCCCCAAATGTTACATGGCCTCCATCGATTTGAGAGATGCCTATCTCCATATTCCAATAGCGCCCCCATCACAAAGATTCCTGCGTCCTGCAGTCAATCTGGGGGGGGGGTTTGGCATCTGCAGTTCCGGGCTCTGCCCTTCGCCTTTCCTCCTCCCCCAGAGTATTCACAAAAGTGATAGCAGAAGCTTTGGAGCCCCTGAGGCTGAAGGGGATTCCAATAGTGCCCTATTTGGACGACCTGCTACTGTTTGCCGACTCAAAGGGTCAAGTAGAAGTCAATCTACAAATAACTCAAGCACATCTAAAGAGTTTGGGTTGGCTTCTCAACCTTCAGAAGTGAAACCTAATACCATCCCAAAGGGTAAGGTTTCTGGGGTATGAAATAGAATCGTTAGAACAGAGAATATTTCTGCCCCAGGAGAAAATAGAGAAGATGCAGTCGGCCCTGAGAGCACTTCAATTCAACAGACATGTCCGCTCTGGGTCTGTTGACAGCGGCAATCCCCTCGGTACAGCGGGTCAGGTTTCATGCCCATCCACTGCAGGCAGATATTCTGATGAACTGGTCATACCAGGAGCCTCTGGAGAAGAAGTTCAGCATAGGGGCAAGAGCAAAAAGATCGCTCTGGTGGTGGAAAAACCAAAGAAACATCTCAAAAGGGCTTCTTTGGACCTTTCTGGTAACCCGAAGGCTGACCACAGATGCCAGCGCGTGGGGGTGGGGAGCTCACCTAGAAGAACAAACAATTCAGGGGGTTTGGTCCAAACCAGAGGCGAGCAGATCATCGAATTGGGGAGAGTTGAAGGATATTCACCTAAGCCTTCTCTCCTTCCAGGAAGTTCTAGTGAAACAACATGTCCAAATATTGTCGGACAACATGCCGGCAGTATTATATTTAACAAAGCAAGGGGGCACAAATAGCAGAACCTTGATGGGGCTAGCTCATCAAATCCTGAGATGGGCAGAGAACAATTTGGCCTCTCTATCCGCAGTCCATCTGAAGGGTACGGAAAACACCCTGGCAGATCTCCTCAGCAGGAAATAAATAAGAGAAGCCGAGTGGTCTCTAAATCAAGAGTTATTCCGAACGATCTCCGGAAGTGGGGGGTTGCCCTCAGGTGGACCTCTTTGCAAAACAAGAAAATGCAAAAATACCGGCCTTCTACTTTCAGAGACAGGATCAAGCTCTCAGAGTAGATGCGTTAGCCCACAAGTGGGACTTCCATCTGTCTTACGCTTTTCCTCCGTTTCAACTGATACCAAGGGTGTTAGCAAAATTCAGACTGGAGTCCACGGAAATAATCTTAAAAGCTCCCTACTGGTCGAAAAGACCCTGGTTTTCCACCTTGATGAACCTCTCAGTGAAGCCTCCTTGGAGGTTACTGATCAGGACAGATCTGCTGAGTCAGGGCCAGATTCTCCATCCAGATCCAGCTTATCTCAATCTAACAGCCTGGTTTCTGAAGAACAAATCTTAAGACAGAAGGGTTTATCAGAGAAGCTTATTATTACCCTTCTTGCAAGTAGGAAAAAAGTGACAGGAGACATTTACTTCAAAGTCTGGAAGGTTTATAATACCTGGTATTTCAGCAAAAACTTTAATTTTCTTAGTACGATTTCGGTTTTGGAATTTCTTCAAGAGGGATTGGAGAAGGGTTTAGCAGCAAGTATGCTCAAGACACAGGTAGCTGCTTTATCAGTTTTTTTGGAAAGAACCCAGGGGAACCTTTTAATAATTAGATTTAGGGCTATGACAAAAGTAAAGCCTAGATCTTTGGTTAGTTTTCCCAAATGGGATTTATCTTTAGTTCTTCAGGGGCTTACTAAGGCTCCGTTTGAACCTATTGAAGGATCATCGTTCACATTTATGACACTCAAAACTACACAACAAGCTCTTTCAATCAAAGAACCCTTTATGAAATGTCTACCGGATAGGGTAGTCTTAAGGACAGATCCAGCCTTCCTGCCAAAAGTGGCTTCAGTCTTTCACTATACACAGGAGATCATTCTCCCTACCTTTTGTTCTTTACCTTGAGGGCTAGGAGAAGAAGCCTTCCATACTCTTGATGTCAGGAGGTGCCTTCTTAAATATCTGGAGATAACAAAGAAAGTTAGAAAATCATCTTCACTCTTTTGTTTTAATGGAAGGTACTCACAAGGGACGTAACGCTTCCAAAAGCACCCTTGGAAGATGGTTAAAACAAGCCATTAAAGAGGCATACATCTCTTTGGGTCTGGAACCTTATAAAGGGATCTTACCTCATTCTACTCGAGAAGTGGCAGCATCATGGGCAGAAAGGGCCGGGGCATCTCCTGAGCAAATCTGCAAGGCTGCCACATGGTCCAGTTTTTTGACCTTCATAAGGCACCACTGCTTGGATCTACTATCAGCCTCGGACCAATCCTTTGGTAGGAAGGTTTTACAGGCAGTAGTCCCACCCTGAAGTAAGCTTCTCGGTTATGCTCTCCAAGGTGCTGTCCTGAAAGGCGAAGGGACAAACCTTAGACTTACCGGTGACGGTATTTCTACGAGCCTTTCAGGACAGCAGCCTACTTGCCTCCCTAGGTTATCATACATAAAGTATAATTATAGGGCTTGGTAATTGTCTACTTATATTTTCCAGCATGTCGGAGCATTTCTCGGTAACAACTGACGGCATTGTGGAAGCAGCTGCTTTTTTGAAAAATGCCAATATCTCGCTTTTTGTCACAACGTTTTGAAAATTTAAAAAGAAAAACAATTTTCCTTTTTTCCTCATTTTCCCAAAAATTGTGGCAACAAATAAGATCTGCAAAATACTCACCATGCCTCTTAGCAAATACCTTGGGGTGTCTACTTGGGGCGTTGTCACGCAGTGTTTCCTGTGAAGAGGTGGAGCTACGCTCTCTCCAAGGTGCTGTCCTGAAAGGCTTGTAGAAATACCATCACCGGTAAGTTCAACTAAGGTTTTTTTTTTTTTGCAGTTTGGCCCTGCTCCACTTTAACTGGTAATTGCATGGTCATGCAATGCTGTACCCAAATAAAATTTACGTCCTTTTTTTTCCCCACAAATAGACCTTTCTTTTGGTAGTATTTGATCACCACTGGGATTTATTTTTATTTTTTTGCGATATAAACGAAAAAAGAACATTTTGAAAAAAATATTTACTACTTTTTGTGTTAAATATTCAATAAACTCAATTTTTGTTATACATTTAGGCCAAAATGTATTCAGCTACATGTCTTTGGTAAAAAAAAAAATCTCATTTAGTGTATATTGGTTTGCGCAAAAGTTATAGCGTCTACAAACTCTGGTATTTCTGGAATTTATGCAACTTTTACTTTGACTGCCTATCTCATATCTTGAGGTGCCAAAATGGCAGGGCAGTACACCCCCCAAAAAAAATTACCCCTTTTTGGAAAGTAGACACCCCAAGAAATTTGAGGCATGTTAAGCCCATTAAATATTTAATTTCTTTGTCACAAAGTGATTATAAATGCCAAAATCTCGCTTTTTGTCAGAACGTTTTAAAAATTAAAAAGAATAAGAATTTACCTTTTTTCCTCATTTTCCCAAAAATTGTGGCAACAAAAAAGATCTGCAAAATACTCACCATGCCTCTTAGCTAATACCTTGGGGAGTCTACTTTTCGAAAAGGGGTCATGGGGGGGGGGGGGTTGTGCTATCTTGGCATTTCAGGGCCTCTGAAACTGTTATAGGTAATAAGGAAGTGAAATGAGTAATTTTACACCCTGAAGGCGGTGATTGGTTTTCGGGGGCCTGTATGAGGCTAGATTGCCAAAAAAGTTGTGTGAACATTTGGTATCCCCATACTAGAAGCTTATGCCACACATCACCCATTCAAAAAAATTACAAATGATTTTAATTTGCTGGAAAATCACTTTGAGCCCCCAAACGTATATTTCTTTATCGTACATCACGGGACACAGAGCACCATAGTAATCACTATGTGGGTATATAGGCACCTTCAGGTGGACACCGGTATACCCAATACAGGAAGTTCACTCCCTATATAACCCCTCCTCCTACCAGGAGTACCTCAGTTTTTTTCGACAGTGTCTAAGGTGTTGGTCACAAGTGAAAATGTGCTCTGAGGAGCTCCAGGAGGGATCCTTGCTGGATTCAAATAGCCTCCACAGACCGGATCCATCCAAAGTGCCACTGAGGCCAAAGTGGATGGTACCCGGGCCTTGTATACGAAGCACGAGATTTTGCCTGTGACGCCTCTCCAAGGGCTGGACCCAGGCCTTTGGTCATGCTTACATTACCTAAAGTTGTTCCTGGCGGGGTGCTATTTCAGGTCCAAGGGAGTGGAACCCCGATAAAAAGGGACTCGGTCCTGGAAGGTTTGCTGTCGCAGCCAGTCGTGATGGGTGAAGGTTGGATCTGTCTGTTACAGCAGTATCCTGTAGCGAGGATAAGGTAAGGGAAAAGAAGCCTAGGAACTATAAAAAGTCCACCTGGTTTTTCTTCTTTAAGGAAAAAAATATTGTCATGCCTTAGTTCTCCACTAGAGGGAGTATGTGCCCATACCTTAATCTGTGGGAATGCATGCTTTTCTCCCCCCTGAAAGGACCAGGAGGGTTAGGGAATCAACAATCATTGTTACTCCCCCTTGCAATACCCCCCTCCCCCACGGGGGGGGTGCGGAGGTCCCGTTTTTTGGCTCCACATGTTTTTTTCCTTCCTGCTTGCGTTATTAGGCTTTGCCTCTCCCCCTCTAGTGTTGGTTCTGTGGACCCGAAGGCCGCCCTCGCATGCGCAGGAATGTTTGTATTTCAAACGAAAGGGGGGCGGGTTGACGAAGGGGGTGGGGCCTAGGCGCAGCGCTGTGTGTAGGACATAGCGTCCACGAGGACGCATGACGCAAGCACAGGCTTAAGAGATCAACTGGAGCAGTCTCTCAGCTGATAACGAGGAGAAGCAAGCCTGGTTACACTTGGGACACAGGAGCGGTGGGCACGTAAGGGCTGCAAAGGCATTCCTAATATGGAAAGGACATTTTTCCCTTATCGTCTTTCAGGACAACACATGAGAGAGTGGCTCCACCCACTAGGAAACAGGAAGCACAAACTCCACCACATTTTAAAAGGAGGCTCCTCTCCACAGCTCGTCAGTTTTTGTGTTTCCTCCGGCAAGGGAACACCTAGTAGGGGCCAGGGTCTCTTATGGTGCTATCCTGAGAGGCCAGGCTGCCTACCCCACCATACCTATTTTTTTCCTCCAGAGAGTCCGATCCTCCCACACCGCGCCACAGGGTTGCTGGTAAGTGGGCTCCTTCTTCCTTTTTCTTTGCTCACGAGGAGCTGGACCGTTCCTGGAGGCGCTCCTTAGGCGGCGGCAGCCGTTCGCGGGCTTTCTTTGAAACCGCGTGTCGGCGTTACTGGCCGCCGCCATCTTGGAAGAGTACAGACTCGACCGGTCGGAAGTGAGGTATCCGACGAGGGGAAGGCACTAGGAACGGGCGCATTATTTCCGATCGGAAGTGGCGCAGAGGAAGAAGGGAGGAGCGGTCCTGGTGCCTATATTCCGGTTCCGGTCGGGCGCAACAGCGTTTTTTTGACTCCGGAACCGACGTTCGTAAGAGCCACTGATCGGTGCAGCACCACTATGGATTCTGTGGCAGCTGCATGTGGGACAGGCACAGGCACCAGCAAGGCCCAGGTAAGAGGCTATAGTGGGCCTGTCTGGGCACATGGGGTTAACTGTTGTTCCTCCTGTGCACCTGTGGTGAGTCCGTTAGGAGGAAGCTTTGGCTTAATGAATGCTGGTGTTTTTTTCTTTTTGTTTTTTTTTTTCTGGCAGGCTAAGAGCTCTGAACCAGCCATTAAAAAGAGATGCCCCTCATGTAAAGCAAAGTTACTGGAGGGTTGGAAGAAGACTTTATGCCAAATTTGCATTGACTCCTTACAAGGAAGAGGCTTCTTCTGCGTGCAGCGACATAATCGCATCAGTTAAGAAAGGGCTAGATGCTACTATACAGGCTTTTCGCTCTTCTCTTGTAACACCAGCATTAAGTCAGGCAACTACCTCAGACCCCTCTCAGGACTCACACTTAACCCCAACGGTAGAGGCTGAGGCTGGCCCGACTACCCAAAAGGGGCATTTCCCCTCATACTCTGGAGAAGAGGAGGAGGAGGAAGAGGCAGATGCACCTTTTGGATACAAACTGTCCTTGGAACAAGTAGACAGTCTGTTGAAAGCAATTTATGCAACATTGGGAATGGAGGAAGAAAAAAGAATTATCGCTGCACGATAGAATGTATGAAGGGCTTGGTGAAGCAACAGGTCGCACTTCCCTGTACATTCGGTAATCTCGGAGACCATTAAGAAAGAATGGGCTGACCCAGAGAGAAAACCCTTTTTCCCAAGAGCTCACAAGAGGCGTTTCCCATTTAATGATAATCCTGAGTCACTTTGGAATAAAGTCCCGAAGTTGGATGCAGCTTTTTCCCAAGTATCTAGATCAACAGATCTGGCATTCGAGGACATGGGTACTTTGAAGGATCCTATGGATAAGAAGGCGGACCAACAGCTTAAAAAAGCCTGGCAGTCCATTGTAGGGAATCTCAAGCCTGCTATGGCTATGACCTGTGTCTCCAGAAATATGGAGTTCTGGCTGAATCAGCTAAAAGCACATATTATAGCTGATTCACCCAAACAGGAGATTCTAGATTCTAGAATGTCCTTTTCAATCCTCCTACGCAGGCCAATAAAACACAATGACTTGTTGGTGCCTGTGGGAGGAAGGCTTCAAAAATTCCTTCCTCTCTGGGCAAACATAACAAAAAACCCTTTGGTTTTGGATTTAATAGCCCAAGGTTACAAGAGCTGTTGAACCTTCCTCCAGAGAGGTACTGTGTAACAAACCTGCCAAAGGACACAACAAAAGCCCTAGCCATGAAGAACCTGTTAGGGGATCTGATAAAACAGGGTGTTGTAGTTCAGGTGCCTCCGGAGGAAGATTGCCAGGGGTTCTACTCCCATATCTTTCTGATAAAGAAACCATCAGGAAGCTTTCGGCTCATCCTCAATTTAAAACCGTTAAACAGGTCAGTCCAATACAGGCGATTCCGCATGGACTCCATCTTTTCGGTAAGAAATCTCTTAGTCAGAGGATGCTTTATGGCATCAATCGACTTAAGGGATGCGTACCTGCATGTACCTATAGCTGTTCAGTCCCAGAGATATCTGAGGCTGGCAGTAAATATGGGGAGGGAGGTTCTGCACCTTCAATTCAGGGCCCTCCCATTTGGTCTATCTTCCGCCCCTCGAATATTTACCGAAATTATGGCGGAAGCCCTAGCTCCCCTCCGGCTACAAGGGATCGCGGTTATCCCTTACCTGGACGACCTCCTTTTCTTTGCCCCTTCCAGGGAAAGGTTACAGGAGGATTTGATCAAGGCTCGCAGTCATCTGGAGGCCTTAGGTTGGATTATAAACATCCAAAAATCAAATTTCAATCCAGCACAAAGAGTCCAATTTCTGGGGTATCTGATAGACTCAGTGGATCAAAAGATCTTTCTTCCAGAAGAGAAGAAAGTGAAGGTATTGCAGGCAGTATCCAGCCTTCAGACGAACCTGGAGGTATCAGTCAGAAGGATTATGTCAGTACTGGGACCCTTGACCTCAACCATGCCGGCCATTCAATGGGCCAGACTCCATTTCAGACCCCTTTTAGAGTTTTCTCTTAAAGATCTGGGATCACAGTCCAGAAGCTTTAGACTCAAAGGTAAAGCTTCCCACCAGGGTAAAAAGGACCCTTTGGTGGTGGAGAAATCAGGCAGTGCTGTCAAGGGGTTTACTCTGGTCCTTCCCAACAGAGAGAAGGATAACGACAGACGCCAGCTGTTGGGGATGGGGAGCACACTGGGGTCAAGACATAGCTCAGGGAGTTTGGTCCCCAGTGGAAGCAGGAAGGTCATCAAATTGGAGGGAGTTAAAGGCAGTCGCTCTAGCCTTGGTTGCCTTCTCTCCAAACCTTCAGGGGTCCCATGTGCAGATATTGTCAGACAACGCCACCACGGTGGCATACCTGAACAAACAAGGGGGCACAAGGAGCGGGACTCTTCTATTGCTATCTTCAGAGATCCTAGGATGGGCAGAGAGTCATCTACTTTCTCTGTCAGCAGTACATCTCAAGGGCACACTAAATGGAGTAGCAGATTTCTTGAGCAGACAAAAGATTCAGGAGGCAGAGTGGAGTTTGAATCCAGAAATATTCACTCTAATAACCCAGAAGTGGGGATGCCCGCAGGTGGATCTATTCGCATCAAGAGAAAATGCTCAGCTCCCTCAGTTCTTCTCCCTGCACCGAGGCAACGGATCGATAGGGATAGATGCCTTGGCACATCCTTGGAATTTTCAGCTGGGTTATGCCTTCCCCCCTTTTCAGCTAATTCCTTTAGTACTGAGGAAGATACAGAAGGAGAAGGTGTCGGTAATCTTGATCACCCCGTACTGGCCAAAAAGGGCCTGGTTTTCCTCCATTCTACTAATGTCAGTCAAACCATTCTGGCAGCTTCCCCTCAGACAGGACTTACTACTTCAAGGTCCAGTGTATCATCCGGATATAGCAAGACTAAGTCTCACTGCTTGGTATCTGAGGAACAGCTGTTAAGAAACAAGGGTTTGTCAGAGCCTCTAGTATCTACTTTACTTGCTAGTAGAAAGAAGGTGACTAGAGATATCTACGCTAAGGTTTGGAAAGTCTACAATTCCTGGTGTCGCTCGGCAAACCGAAGTTTAGAAGACATTGTGTCGGTTCTGGAATTTCTGCAGAAGGGGGTGGACAAAGGGCTGGCAATTAGCACTCTTAAAGTACAAGTGGCTGCCCTAGGAGTATACCTGGATCAACCTATTTCCTCAGTTCCGTTGGTCACGAGATTCTTTAGGTCACTTACTGGATCCAGACCAGTTCCCAATAGACACTTTCCAAAATGGGACTTGACAGTGATCTTACAAGTACTCACAAAAGATCCTTTTGAACCATTACAGTCAATCTCGTTAAAGAATTTAACTCTAAAGACAGTATTCTTAGTTGCAGTTACGACTGCGAGAAGAATTGGAGAACTTCATGCTCTTTCAGTTAAAGAGCCCTTTATGTCAATTTACCCAGACAGGATTGTGCTTAGAACAGATCCTGCGTTTTTACCAAAAGTGGCATCAGTCCATAACAGGTCGCAGGAAATCATCCTGCCAACTTTTTGTTCAGATCCTTCAGGAAGTAAGGAAGAATTATTTCATACGTTAGATGTAAGAAGAACTTTATTACATTACTTAGAAAAAACAGGGGACTTCAGGTCTTCGGACTCTTTATTTGTTTTGTTTTCTGGCAACAGAAAAGGAAGGCAAGCTTCAAAGGGATCAATTGCCAGATGGTTAAGAATGGCTATTTCAGAAGCTTATGTCCAGTCGGGGTTGTCTCCTCCTCAGGGAGTACGAGCACATTCTACCAGAGCTCTAGCCACTACATGGGCAGGAAAAGCTGGTGCCACCCCATACCAAATTTGTAAGGCGGCTACGTGGTCAAGTTATCTTACGTTTGTCCGTCACTACAGATTGGATCTTCTGTCAGCTGATGATCAGGCATTTGGCAGAATGGTCCTGCAGGCTGTTGTCCCTCCCTAGTTGGTAAGTCTCGATTATCCTCTCATGTGCTGTCATGAAAGACGATAAGGGAAAATTCAAGTTAGACTTACCGGTAACTTGTTTTCCAAGAGTCTTTCAGGACAGCAAACTACCCGCCCTTCATGTTTATATATACATATTTATACGTATATGGAAGTGTGTGTGTGTGTGTGTATATATATATGTGTGTATATGTATATATATATATATATATATATATATATATATATATATATATATATATATATATATATGCTGTGAATTAACCGTATTATGATTATGTGTTCCAGCTTGGGCCGGAGGTACTCTACTACAACTGACGAGCTGTGGAGAGGAGCCTCCTTTTAAAATGTGGTGGAGTTTGTGTTTCCTGTTTCCTAGTGGGTGGAGCCACTCTCTCATGTGCTGTCCTGAAAGACTCTTGGAAAACAAGTTACCGGTAAGTCTAACTTGAATTTTCCCAGCGCTAGACTGAACTGGTATAGCAGCATTATACTGTCAGACTATTCAGCGATTAGTGCATTTAAAAGCATTGCATCTGCTCTTTGGGCTTAGGTCTATGTCTGCCAAAAAAGACACCACAAAGACCTCAAAAAAGGTACCAAAGATTCCATCCCCAGGTACTGGGAACTCCAGTCGTCATCCTCGCCTGAAATACCAGTTGGGGCAAGCCAGGGTGAGTCATTGGAACAAATTGGTGGTGCAGCTGCTTCTCACATCTCAGCCACTGTATACGCGACTGAAGATGCCTTTTCCTCCGGCCTGCAGGGCCTAGAGGGAAGATTAGTGGCTTTAATCGCATCCTCCATCCAAAGGGATAGGAAGCGTGTTAGATCCCCCACCTTAGACCCTTTGCAAAGGGGACAGTGAGTAGAGGATGAGGTGTTACCCTCAGGCAATCTGGAGGAAAAACCGATTACTCCTCTGCGGAGGAAACAACGGTAGATGAACCTTTTTCAGCTTTGCAATCTGAGAAATTGCTGGTGCAATCTCTTACAGAGATGGTTCGTTACACTTTCATGCTACCCCTAACGGAGTCTGCTGAAAGTTCGGTTTCTTCCTTAGGTTCCTTAAAACCTTCACAGCCTTTGCATGCGTTTCCTGTCCATGCATTACTAGAACACCTTATTTATGCTGAAAGGGATCACTAGGATAAGCATTTGCTCCCTCCAAAGAGATTCTCAGTTCTCTATCCCATGGAGGAGAACTTCACCAAGAAATGTGTGAATTTAGTGTGAATAAAAGTCCAACTTGTCCAGTAGACAATGTACAAATGCTTAAGGATCCAACAGATAAAAGATTGGAATTCCTGTTAAAGTCCTCTTTTTCTTTGGCAGGTGCCGTTACTCAGCCTGCAGTCGCTGTGATAGGCATCTGTCAATTCCTAAAGGACCGATTTAGACAGGCCCTTAAAGAGGTTCCTGTACAGCAAGCCCGGGATTTGGCCGAACTTTCAAGAGCATTATGTTTTGCCATAGACGCCATTAAAGATTCTATTCACCAGGCGTCCCGCCTTGCGCTTGTGCTAGTACACATGCGGAGAATCCTGTGGTTAAAAAAATGGTCACCCGAAGCACCATGCAAAAAGCTCCTGACTGGTTTTCCTTTTTATGGGGATCGGTTATTTGGGGATGATTTGGACAAATACATCCAAACGATTTCCAGTGGGAAAAGTACTCTTTTGCCAGTCAAAAGAAAGTATAAACGCCCTTCATGTAAGCGGACTCTTTCTCCTGCGCCAGGGGCATCCGCCTCTAAGCAGTGGCAACGGCCTCTGCCGTCAGACTCTAGAGGAAAACCTCAGGGTCAGGCCCAGGCTCAAAAGAAGTCCTGGGGCCTGAAACCTGCAAAACCGAATTCTAAAGCCTCATTATGAAGGGGCGTCCCCCCTCGCCAGGGTGGGGGGGAAGACTTCTGCAGTTCTTAGAAGTCTGGTAAGAGGAAATTCAGGACAGATGGGTCATCTCCACAGTAACTCTAGGGTACAAACTAGAATTTCAGGAGTCTCCACCGTCTCGTTTTCTGAGGTCAAACGTTCCCAAAGATCCACGGAAAAGGCAATCTCTGTTTCGGGCATTAGACCAATTAATGGCTCAGGGGGTGATCATACAAATCCCCACAGAAGAGCAAGGTTTGGGGTTTTATTTAAACCTCTTTATGGTACCAAAACTGAATGGAGATGTCAGACCCATTCTAGATCTAAAAAAACAAAATCAGTTCCTGAAGATCGGCTCCTTTCGCATGGAGTCGATCAGGTCAGTGCAGTGGTTTCTATCCTACAAGGAGGAGAACTTCTGGCATCTATCGACATCAAGGATGCGCATCTGCATGTCCCTATATTTCCTGCTCACCAAAGGTTTCTGCGGTTCGAGGTAGAACAGCAGCATTTCCAGTTTGTAGCCTTGCCCTTCGGGCTAGCTACAGCACCCCGGGTGTTTACAAAAGTCCTGGCCCCACCTCTAGCCAGGTTAAGGGCACAGGGAATAACAGTCTTGGCATACCTAGACATTCTATTGCTAATAGACCAGTCGGTGGCTCGTTTGGAGCAAAGCGTACGCATTACAATCCGTTACCTGGAAAGTCTAGGTTAGATTCTCAGCCTAGAGAGGTCTTCCTTAAAACTGCTAAAAAGGCTGGAGTACTTGGGTCTGATCATAAACACAGCCCAGAAAAAGGTGTTCTTGCCTCAGGCAAAGATCAATTCCATAAGAGAGCTGATGCGGATGGTCAGGTCGAAAAGAGATCCCTCCATTCGCCTTAGCATGAGGTTGTTAGGAAAGATGGTGGCTTCATTCAAAGTGGTTCCCTATGCCCAGTTCCATTCGAGACTGTTGCAAAACAGTATCCTGTCTGCTCAGAACAAAACGATTAAAGCTTTAGACTTGTCAATGCGGCTGTCCCCAAGCGTGTCCCAAAGCCTCAGTTGGTGGCTACTAACCCAGAATCTGCTGAAAGGAAAATCCTTCAGACAAGTTATCTGGAAAGTAGTAACGACAGATGCCATCCTTTCAGGCTGGGGAGCAGTGCTAGAGAAGACAACTGTCAAGGGACAGTGGTCAAGAACGAAAGAGCCTTGCCCATCAACACCCTAGAGATTTGGGCAGTGCGTCTGGCTCTAAAGGCCTAGACTTTCAGGGGACGGGATTGTCCTGTCAGGATCCAATCCGACAATGCCACAGTTGTGGCCTATATCAATTACCATTGGGCACCAAGAGTCTTGCAGCGCAGAGAGAGGTGAACCATATTCTAACTTGGGCAGAAAGGAATGTTCTGTGCCTATCGGCAGTCTTCATTCCGGGAGGAGAGAATTGGCAGGCGGACTACTTGAGTCGACAGCAGTTATTCCCGGGTGAATGGTCCCTTCACCCCGACATTTTTCGGGCTGTTTGCCAAAGATGGGGACTCCGGACGTAGATCTTCTGGCGTCCAGATTCAGCATGAAGTTGGTCAACTTTGTCTCCAGGACAAGGGATCCACTCGCATGCGGAACAGATGCGTTGGTGACCCCGTGGGATCAGTTTTCACTGATCTATGCATTTCCCCCTATTCAGTTGCTGCCATGACTTCTTTGCAGGATCAAGCTGGAAAGAAAGCCGGTAAATCTGGTAGCCCCAGCGTGGCCCAGAAGGTCCTGGTATGCAGAAATCGTAAAGATGGCGGTGGAGGATCTATGGTCCCTTACACTACGGCCAGACCTACTCTCACAGGGGCCGATATTCCATCCTACCTTACGAACGCTAAATTTATTATTGGCTTGGCTATTGAAACCCACGTTCTGAAAAAACGTGGGCTTTCCGGGTCGGTTATCTCTACCTTGATTGATGCAAGGAAGCCAGCTTCCAGAACTATATAACTATATAGACACTATATTATAGAGTCTGGGGGCTTACGTTTCCTGGTGTGAATCCAAGGGTTGACACCCATGAAAGTATATCATAGGCAGAATTCTTGCCTTTCTACAAGTAGGGGTAGAGATGAAATTGGCTTTGAGTACTATTAAAGGCCGAGTCTCAGCTTTATCGGTCTTATTTCAAAGACCGCTTTCTTCACATTCTTTAGTTTTATGCAAGGGGTGATGCGGCTTAATCCACCAGTTAGATCACCGTTGAACCCTTGGGTCTTGAACTTAGTTTTGTCAGTGTTACAAAAACAGCCATTTGAACTAATACAGCATATTCCCTTAGTCCTTCTGACAAGGAAGTTAGTGTTCTTGGTTGCTATACAAAAAATCGAAAATTCCCCAAGGGGTTTTTTTAAGCAGCAAAACATTGAGTAATAATACATTAATAGAGTAAATCTAGTTCAAAATGAATTCAAATGCAATAATTTTATTGTAAAATACAGGCTCTGGTTCATGTGTAACAAACAGCATAAAACATCACTCATGGCCAAAGGGCCCCCAAACGAACATTTTGCCAACATCGTATAACAAAAATCGTATAACAAAATTGATATCCACATGAACACCCCAATGCATTTCGACCCATTCTGGTCTTCTTCAGGGGGATTTAGATTCTAGGGAAATATATCAAAATTAAAATTGGACTTAAAACTTTAATCAATATACAGAACATTTGCTGCTGCTAGACTAATACACCTCACTAATCGATCCGTGACTGCTGCTCCTCTCTGCCAATCCCTTCACTGGCTTCCCCTACCCCACCATGTAAAATTCAAAATGCTAACCATAACATACAAGGCCAGTCACAACATCGCCCCCATCTACATCACCAACCTCATCTGCAGATATCGCCCAAATCGCCCCCTCCGCTCCTCCCAGGACCTCCTGCTCTCTAGCTCCCTTGTTACCTCCTCCCATGCTCGCCTTCAGGACTTCTCCAGAGCCTCTCCCATCCTCTGGAATTCCCTGCCCCAGTATGTCCGATCAGCCCCTACCCTGTCCACCTTTAGGAGATCCTTGAATTCTCATTTATTCAGGGAAGCCTATCCCACACCCACATAACTGTCCCTGAGCCACCCCCATCAAATCATTCTTTGCAGCTATTACCTTTTGTACCACCACCCCCTCCCTTTAGAATGTAAGCTCTACGAGCAGGGCCCTCCTGTACCTTTTGTATTGAACTGTACTGTAATTGTGTTGTCCCCCTTATACATTGTAAAGCGCTGAGTAAACTGTTGGCGCTATATAAATCTCGTATAATAATAATAATAATAATAACATTTATACAGTATTTTGAGTTATGCAAATAATTGTATCTCATCGTATTTGTGGAGGTATATTTACCATTAAGTGGATGATAACGTGAAGATGCATCACACAAACCAGCTTGTTTAAAAACATGAAAGTTCTGGAAATATTTCCACATCTGCACTCAACCCCCACACACTTTTTAACTGACATATGTTTTTATCTTTTTCTTTGTTGCAGGCACTTCATACACATTTTTAAGTTTTTCATCACTTTTTGTTTTTTTTTTATGCACCCCATTTAGTTTCCCACATTATACCTTACGGCGCACTCTAATGCCCCGTACACACGGTCGGATTTTCCGACGGAAAATGTGTGATAGGAACTTGTTGTCGGAAATTCCGACCGTGTGTAGGCTCCATCACACATTTTCCATCGGATTTTCCGACACACAAAGTTTCAGAGCAGGCTAAAAAATTTTCCGACAACAAAATTTTGTTGTCGGAAATTCCGATCTTATGTACACAAATCCGACGGACAAAGTACCACGCATGCTTAGAATAAATAAAGAGATGAAAGCTATTGGCCACTGCCCCGTTTTATAGTCTCAACGTACGATTTTTACGTCACCGCGTTTAGAACGATCGGATTTTCTGACAACTTTGTGACCATGTGTATGCAAGACAAGTTTGAGCCAACATCCGTCGGAAAAAATCCTAGGATTTTGTTGTCGGAATGTCCGAACAAAGTCCGACTATGTGTTTGGGGCATAACACTATTATTTTCATACCCATCCCCATCACATAAAGCACAGCCAGCCCCTTCACTTTCTCATTTTTGATCAATTGGGTATAACACCTCATTTCACTTCACTATTTATTACATTCCTTTGGATATACTCTCACTCATCTGTATCCCATACTAATTCCAATTTTTTAATTATACACTAATACTAACAGGTTCAATTAATACAAATATATAATTGCCTCAGTGAGGGCTAATCCGTCACTGCCCTATGGCACTAGATACTTATAGAATACTTACTACTAAGATTACTAACAAAGCCCTTTTATACCTAGTGGCAGGTGCCTAGGCCCCGTCCTCTCCTCCAGGTCCAAGCGTGTGGCCCCTTGTAAGTCCGATGGACTGTGGATGTGCCTGGAGGGCGAGGGGGGATATGTGTGGCCTTTGGTATCTCTGAACTTTCATGTTTTTAAACAAGATTGTTTGTGTGATGCATCTTCACGTTATCATCCACTTAATGGTAAATATACCTCCACAAATACGATGAGATACAATTATTTGCATAACTCAAAATACTGTATAAATGTTCTGTATATTGATTAAGTCCAATTTTAACCACTTAAGGACCGGACCATTATGCTGCTTAAGGACCAGAGGACTTTTTCCAATTTGGCACTGCGTCGCTTTAACTGCTAATTGCGCGGTCATGCAATGCTGTACCCAAACGAAATTTGCGTCCTTTTCTTCCCACAAATAGAGCTTTCATTTGATGGTATTTAATCACCTCTGCCGTTTTTTATTTTTTGCGCTATAAACGGAAAAAAAACTAAAATTTTGAAAAAAAAGATATTTTCTACTTTTTGTTATAAAAAAAATCCAATAAACTCAATTTTAGTCATACATTTAGGCCAAAATGTATTCGGCCACATGTTTTTAGTAAAAAAAATGTCAATAAGCGCATATTTATTGGTTTGCGCAAAAGTTATAGCGTCTACAAACTAGGGTACATTTTCTGGAATTTACACATTTTTTAGTTTATGACTGCCTATGTCATTTCTTGAGGTGCTAAAATGGCAGGGCGGTACAAACCCCCCCAAATGACCCCATTTTGGAAAGTAGACACCCCTAGGAAATTGCTGAGAGGCATGTTGAGCCCATTGAATATTAATTTTTTTTGTCCCAAGTGATTGAATAATGACAAAAAAAAAATTACAAAAAGTTGTCACTAAATGATATATTGCTCACACAGGCCATGGGCACATGTGGAATTGCCCCCAAAATACGTTTAGCTGCTTCTCCTGAGTATGGGGATACCACATGTGTGGGACTTTTTGGGAGCCTAGCCGCGTACGGGGCCCCGAAAACCAATCACCGCCTTTAGGATTTCTAAGGGTGTAAATTTTTGATTTCACTCTTCACTGCCTATCACAGTTTCGGAGGCCATGGAATGCCCAGATGGCACAACCCCCCCCCCAAATGACCCCATTTTGGAAAGTAGACACCCCAAGCTATTTGCTGAGAGGCATGGTGAGTATTTTGCAGCTCTCATTTGTTTTTGAAAATGAAGAAAGACAAGTAAAAAAATTTTTTTTTTCAATTTTTAAAACTTTGTGACAAAAAGTGGGATCTGCAAAATACTCACTATACCTCTCAGCAAATAGCTTGGGGTGTCTACTTTCCAAAATGGGGTCATTTGGGGGGGGGTTTGTGCCACCTGGGCATTCCATGGCCTCCAAAACTGTGATAGGCAGTGAAGAGTGAAATCAAAAATTTACGCACTTAGAAAGCCTGAAGGCGGTGCTTGGTTTTTGGGGTCCCGTACGCGGCTAGGTTCCCAAAAAGTCTCACACATGTGGTATCCCCGTACTCAGAAGAAGCAACAGAATGCATTTTGGGGAGTAATTTCACACATTCCCATGGCATGTTTGAGCAATATATCAATTAGTGACAACTTTGTGCAAAAAAAAAAAAAAAAAATTGTCTCTTTCCCGCAACTTGTGTCACATTATAAAACATTCCATGGACTTGACATGCCTCTCAGCAAATAGCTTGGGGTGTATACTTTTCAAAATGGGGTCATTTGGGGGGTTTTGAACTGTCCTGGCATTTTATGCACAACATTTAGAAGCTTATGTCACACATCACCCACTCTTCTAACCACTTGAAGACAAAGCCCTTTCTGACACTTTTTGTTTACATGAAAAAATTCATTTTTTTTGCAAGAAAATTACTTTGAACCCCCAAACATTATATATTTTTTTTAAAGCAAATGCCCTACAGATTAAAATGGTGGGTGTTTCATTTTTTTTTTTCACACAGTATTTGCGCAGCGATTTTTCAAATGCTTTTTTTGGGGAAAAAACACACTTTTTAAAATTTTAATGCACTAAAACACACTATATTGCCCAAATGTTTGATGAAATAAAAAAGATGATCTTAGGCCGGGTACATGGACACCAAACATGACATGCTTTAAAATTGCGCACAAACGTGCAGTGGCAACAAAATAAATACATTTTTAAAAGCCTTTAAAACCCTTTACAGGTTACCACTTTAGATTTACAGAGGAGGTCTTCTGCTAAACTTACTGCCCTCGATCTGACCTTTGCGGTGACACCTCACATGCATGGTGCAATTGCTGTTTACATTTAACGCCAGACCGTCGCTTGCGTTCCGCCTTAGCGTGAGAGCAGGGGGGGGACAGGGGTGCTTTTTTTTTTTTTTTTTTCTTCTTTTCTTTTCTTTATTATTTTTTTGCTTTAGCAATAGGTAGTGACAGGTACTCTTTTTTTGAAAAAATTAGGGTCTATTAGACCCTAGATCTCTCCTCTGCCCTCAAAGCATCTGACCACGCCAAGATCGGTGTGATAAAATGCTTTCCCAATTTCCCAATGGCGCTGTTTACATCCGGAGAAATCTAAGTCATAAAATGCTTGTAGCTTCCGGTTTCTTAGGCCATAGAGATGTTTGGAGCCACTCTGGTCTCTGATCAGCTCTATGGTCAGCTGGCTGAATCACCGGCTGCATTCTCAGGTTCCCTGTTGAGACAGGAGAGCCAGAGAAAAACACGGAAGACGGTGGGGGGCATTCCCTCCCACTGCTTGTAAAAGCAGTCTAGAGGCTAATTAGACGCTAGGATTGCTTTTACATGAAAGCCGACCGCTGGCTGAAAAGAATGATACCAAGATGATACCTAAACCTGCAGGCATCATTCTGGTATAACCACTCAAAGTCGTGAATGGCGTACCTGAAGACAAAAAAATGGTTAACAATTAAGCACAGTAAACAGTAAAGTATAAAAAATTGCATACCTGAAAAGCAAACATGATAAAACATAATAACAATAAAACATTGCAGAAAAGAATACAGTAAAAAAGAGCAGAACAATAGAGAGAGAGAGAACAATAAAACAACTATTTTTTTTTATTTTTATATTTTTTTTTGTTTGTTTTTTTTTGTTTTGTTTTTTGTTTTTTTACACTGTTTTTGTAACTAACTTTTATAACGGTAACCGGTTCCAGGTTCGGGTCTCTCAAAATGCGATGGCATCTTGGGAGACCCTGTGAAAGTGTGCCTAGTCTGTGCAATGCTGTACCCTACGCTAATACTCAACTAGTGTATGGTAGCGTTCAAAACATTCACCAATGCAAAAACCAGGATTGTCAGGACAGGAGGGACAATAATAGCGGGTGTCACGCCTATATCCGCGCTTGCTGCAGACACAACATCTTTTTTGGGGGGTTCGTTGGGTAGGGGTACTCGGGAGGACATAAAGAAAATGCCTCTCATGCAGCCGACTGCATTTGGTTGGGGATGTGAATGGGGGAAGTACGGGCGCTGCAGAAGTGGTGGGTTCCCAATTAGGATTGGCAAATGCAGCAGGAAGGGCATTATGGGCACGACGGCCTGTGTTTGTCTTCTTGGTGGCAACGGGACACTACTTGTGCTTGCCACCTCACCAGCTTAAACTGCACTTATGGGACTCGCCACGTCACCAAGTGTTACTGCAGTGCTGGTTTGACTAAGACCGGGGTGTACTAGGCCGCTGGTGCTTGCCAGTTCACCACAACGCTACCAAAAAACTGTTAGCGATCGCAGGGATCAGGCCTGACTCTGCGAACGCTGCAGTTATGTGTTTAGTGTTTTGTAAGTGTCAGTGATCGATCGATACTGCACTTGGGTGGGCTGGGCTGGGCCAGGCGGAGGGGCAAAACGCAGGTGCTAGCAGGTATCTGGGCTGATCCCGCTAACACTGCGTTTTTGGGAACCCTAAACTGCTGGGGACGCTAGTATAGATCTGATCGGATCAGATATTGATCCGTTCAGATACAATACCACTAAGGGAGTTGTACGGTGCGTGCGTGGGTGTTAGCGCTACTGGCGCTAACCTGACGCTGCCTGGGGCTGGTGCTTGCCAGTTCACCAAAATGCTACCAAAAAAACTGTTAGCGATCGCAGGGATCAGGCCTGACTCTGCGAACGCTGCAGTTATGCGTTTAGTGTTTTGTAAGTTTCAGTGATCGATCGATACTGCACTTGGGTGGTCTGGGCTCGGACGGGCGGAGGGGCAAAACGCAGGTGCTAGCAGGTATCTGGGCTGATCCCGCTAACACTGCGTTTTTGGGAGCCCTAAACTGCTGGGGACGCTAGTATAGATCTGATCGGATCAGATATTGATCCGTACAGATACTATACCACTAAGGGAGGCGTATGCTGCGTGCGTGGGTGTTAGCGGTACTGGCGCTAATCTGACGCTGCCTGGGGCGACGCATATCACCGCCGGGCGATCAGGGGGCTAAACTTTTATTAGGTAATAAACGGCGGGTGCCCTGACACTATAAAAAATAAACGAACTAACCAGCGTCACCCATAACGGTTATACGGTGATCAGTGGTGAAAGGGTTAACTATGGGGCAATCAAGGGGTTAAAACATTTATTAGATAGTATATGGGGGTCCCTGACGCTATAAAACGCTGACGGCGAACCTAAATATTTACGTTCCTAACTAGCGTCACCAGCGACACTAATACAGCGATCAGAAAAATGATCGCTTAGCGACACTGGTGACGGGGGGTGATCAAGGGGTTAAAACTTTATTAGGGGGGGTTAGGGGGGTACCCTAGACCTAAAGGGGGCTAACAGTAACTGTCCTACCACAGTAACTGTCACAAACTGACACCATGCAGTAATCAGAAAAAAAAACTGCTTGGTGTCAGTGCGACAAGGGGGGGGGTGATTGGGGGGGATCGGGGGTGTTTTGTGTGCCTGGCATGTTCTACTGAGTGTGTGTGTGTTTGTGCACTCACATTGATGTCTACTCTAAGGCGCCGGAACGGAAACTGCCGAGCCGAGGAGAGATGACATCACATCCGGAGGATTCTCATTGGCTGGGAGCGATCGCGAGGGGGGGGGCACGATCGGATGGCCTCCCCCTCATCACTGAACACTCCCAGACCAACGGCGACCGCCTCAGGCACCGGGGGGGGTCCGACCGGACCCTCGCCCGCGGGAAGGCAATCATGTACCAGGTACATGATTTTGCCTGCCCGTGCCATTCTGCTGACGTATATCAGCGTGAGGCGGTCGTCAAGTGGTTAATTTTGATATATTTCCCTAGAATCTAAATACCCCTAAAGAAGGCCAGAATGTGTTGAAATGCTTCGGTGTATTCATGTGGATATCAATTTTGTTATACGATTTTTGTTATACGATATTGGCAAAATGTTCGTTTTGGGGGCCCTTTGGCCATGAGTGATGTTTTATGCTGTTGTTTGTTACACATGAACCAGAGCCTGTATTTTACAATAAAATTATTGCATTTGAATTCATTTTGAACTAGATTTACTCTATTAATGTAATATTACTCAATGTTTTGCTGCTTAAAAAACCCCTTGGGGAATTTTCGATCTTTTTGTATTCAATTTTTGGGTTGTGCAGCCTCGGGTGCTCTTGCATATGTGTTTTTCCCCTTGCGTGTTCTTGGTTGCTATATCCTCAGCAAGGAGGGTTTCGGAATTGGCTGCTCTTTCTTGATTATTCACGAGGACAGAGTGGTGTTGCGCCCTTGTCCAGGTTTTCTGCCAAAGGTGGTTTCAGGTTTTCACCTGAACCAAGATATTGTCCTGCCATTGTTGTTTTCCAAAACCATGTTCCAGGGAAGAGAAGCCACTACATTGTCTTGATGTGGTGAGAGCGGTCAAAGTCTATTTAAAGACGACTGCTCAGATCCAGAAGACTGATGTCTTATTTGTACTGCCAGAGGGTCCTAAGAAAGGACAGGCAGCGTTGAAACACACTGTCGCTAAGTGGATTGGGCAAGTTATAATTCAGACTTATGATTTAAGGGGAAAGATTCCACCTTTTCAAGTCAAAGCGCACTCTACCAGAGCGGTTAGTGCTTCTTGGGCAGTGCGTCACCAGGCCTCCATGGCTTAGATCTGTAAGGCCGCAACTTGGTCTTCAGTACATACATTCACCAAGTTTTATCAGGTGGATGTAAGAAGGTATGAGGATATCGCCTTTGGGCACAGTGTACTGCAGGCAAAAGTATAGGCCCTGAAGTCTGGGGGTGCTCTATGGGTTGTTGTCCCCCTCCCCTCAAATAGCATTGCTATGGGACCTCCCACATAGTGATTACTATGGTGCTCTGTGTCCCGTGATGTACGATGAAGAAAATAGGATTTTTATAACAGCTTACCTGTAAAATCCTTTTTTTGGAGTACATCACGGGACACAGAGGTCCCTCCCCTCTTCTGGGGTTTATATATATATTGCTTTGCTACAAAAACTGAGGTACTCCAGGTAGGAGGAGGGGTTATATAGGGAGTGAACTTCCTGTATTGGGTTTACCAGTGTCTATCACCTGAAGGTGCCTATATAGCCACATAGTGATTACTATGGTTCTCTGTGACCCGTGATGTACTCCAAGAAAAGGATTTTACAGGTAAGCTGTTATAAAAATCCTATTTTTTTTAAGGCAGAAGCACTACAGAATAAAATTATGGGCATTGCAATTTTTTTTGTCACACAGTATTTGCGCATCGATTTTTTGGGAAAAAAATATTTTTTGAATTTTAACCACTTGACCACTGGGCACTTAAACCCCCTTCCTAACCAGACCAATTTTCAGCTTTCGTTGCTCTCACATTTTGAATGACAATTACTCAGTCATGCAACACTGTACCCATATGAAATTTTCGTCCTTTTTTTCACACAAATAGAGCTTTCTTTTGGTGGTATTTGATCACCTCTGGATTTTTTATTTTTTGTACTATAAATGAAAAAATACCAAAAATTTTGTAAAAAAATGAATTTTTCTTCATTTTTATTATAACATTTTGCAAATAAGTAATTTTTCTTCATAAATTTGGGCCAAAATTTATACTGCTACTTATCTTTGGTAAAAATAACCTAAATTAGTGGATATTATTTAGTCTGTGAGAAAGTTATAGAGTCTACAAGCTATGGTGCCAATCACTGAAAATTGATCACATCTGATCACACCTGATGTACTGAGGCCTATCTCATTTCTTGAGACCCTAACAAGCCAGGCAAGTACAAATACCCCCCAAATGACCCCTTTTTGGAAAGTAGACATTCTAAGGTATTTAGTAAGAGGCATGGTGAGTTTTTTGAAGTTATTTTTTCCCACAATTCTTTGCAAAATTAAGATTTTTTTTATTTTTATTTTTTTTCACACCAATTTGTCATTATAACAGGTTATTTCTCTCACATGGCATGTACATTACACAAATGACACCCCAAAATATATTCTGCTACTCCTTCTGAGTATGGCGATGCCACATGTGTGAGACTTTTAAACAGCCTGGCTACATACAGAGGCGCAACATTAAAGTAGCACATTCAGGCGTTCTAGGTGCATAAATTACACATCTAATCTCTCAACCACCTATTACACTTTTGAAGGCCCTGGAGCACCAGGACAATGGAAACGCCCACAAAGTGACCCCATTTTGGAAAGCAAACACCCCAACGTATAATCTGAGGCATAATGAGTCTTTTGAATGGTTCATTTTTTTCCAGAAGTTTTTAGAAAATGTGGAAAAAAAATGAAAACGCATTTTTTTTTTTACACAAAGTTGTCCATTTCTAAGATATTTCCAACAAATAGCATGTACATAGCAAAAATGACACCCCAAAATATATTCTGCTACTCCTCCTGAGTATGGCGATACCACATGTGTGAGACTTTTACACAGCCTGGCCACATACAGAGGCCCAACATTGAAGTAGCACATTCAGGCGTTCTAGGTGCATAAATTACACATCTAATTTCCTTACAATCTATCACATTTTTGAAGGCTCTTCATATTTCTAACACATAGCATGAACATACCAAGAATTACACCCTAAAATACATTCTGCTGAGCAAAGGGTAAACAAAAGATTACCTGTGGTTTTAGTAGTGCAGTTGTCCACAGGAGGAGAGCCCTGATCCAGGCAGCAGGCAGGGACATGGTCAGTGACAGTGAATGGAATTGTCCAGGCAGCAGGCAGGAATATTGTCCATAGTACAGGCAGGGATAATGTCCTTGTACAGTCCAGGGTCAGTGCAAGTAGAGACATTGCCAGCAGTGCCAAAATATTGGTCCTGGTAGTAAGCAGGAACATGGTCCAAGTAGCAGGCCAGGAAAGAATGGGGACAGGGGTAGAGGCTTCTCCCACCCAAATCTCTTTGAAGCCTCCGAGTCTCCAGACCCTAAATCTGGGAATGAGAAAACTAAAAAATTAGTTTTCTTCATCCAGAAAAACTTTTTTGGAGCCCCTCACATATGTGAGACCCCTGTGTTCCCACTAGCATAGCAGGGCAAATGATCAGTCCAAGAGGCAGGCAAAAAACGTGGTCAAACAGTCCAGGGTCAGTTCCAGAGCAGGCAGAGGTAGGTACAAATTAGCGTTAGGCATAAGCTTGGTCGTATAACAGGCCAGGGTCAGTTCCGGAGAAGGCAGAGGTATGTTTATCGTTAGGCAGAAGCTTGGTCGTATAACAGGCCAGGGTCGATTCCGGAGAAGGCAGAGGTATGTACAGTTCAGCGCAGTGGCATAAGGGGTGTGGAGGAAAATGACAGGAAATGAGAATTACGTTTACCATACTTCCCTAATAATGTAGAGCAGTATGGTAACGGCGGAAACATTCACTTATACAGAGGCCTTGTTGGGAAGGACAATCGGGACAATAAAATGAGGTGTCTCTTCTAATTCCTCCTCTGGAGCACACCCGGCATCTCTTCTGACGTCTCTGGCCTGTTTCACTGGGGGGGGATTTTGTCAGGAAAGTGGCCTTCCTTGGAGTCTGCTCACAGAATCAGAGCGAATAATTTCTGGTGGGCTTTCAGGGTACAAAAGGGCGGAGATTACTTGTTCCTGGTAGTGCAGATAGGATACGGGGTTCTCTGTCAATTTTTGGTAAATAACATAAGTGTTATACATGGCCAAACTGAAAAAATAAATAGACACTTTTTTTATACCAGTGACGGGATTTTCTTGTGGGAAGGTAGGGTTTAATCATCTGATCGTTGAAGTCCACTCCCCCCATAAACAAATTGTAATCATAAATACAAGCAGGTTTCTGGACTGGGCCGTTTCTTCTTGGGACTTCCACGTAGGTGTCATTATGGATTGTCGTCAGCATGTGGACGTTTCGTCTGTCCCTCCACTTGACAGCTAATAGCTCCTGGTTCCGCAAAGACGCCGTCTCCCCTCGGCGTAGCCTTTCATTGACCAGTTTTTGCGGGAAGCCTTTTCTATTCGTTCTTACGGTACCACATGCTGGGGTGTCTCTCCAGTGAAGATTACGGAAGAGGGGCAAACTTGTATAAAAGTTATCCACATAAAGGTGGTATCCCTTTCCAAGCAGTGGATAAACAAGCTCCCAGACAACTTTGCCGCTGGCTCCAATATATTCTGAACATTCAGGGGGATTCAGTTGGGTGTCCTTCCCTTCGTACACCCGGAAGGAGTAAATGTACCCCGTGGCTCGGTCGCAAAGTTTGTACATTTTTACCCTTTTGCTGGGGATAAATTGTTTGATGCCTAGCCTGCCGAAGAATTTTACAAGGGACTCATCCATGGAAATATTCTGTTCGGGGGTATATAATTGGGGAAATTTTTCAGCGAAATAATTTAGGAGTGGCCGAAGTTTGAATAATTTGTCAAATGATGAGTCATTTCGGGGAGGGCACTGGGTGTTGTCGTTGTAGTGGAGGAAGCGCAAAAATCATAAGGTATCTTGATCTTGGCATTATCGAAGAGAAGAGTGGCATGTGGTGGACGGGGTTAGTTGACCAATATGAGTACATTTCATTTTTTTTTGTGAGTCCCATTGTAAAAGTTAGGCCTAAGAAAATTTTAAATTCCTCTATGGTAAGCTCTCTCCACTCAAAGGGACGGGCATAACTAGAGCCAGGGTTGCTTACTATGTACTGCTGTGCATAGAGGTTGCACTGGGCCACAATGGACGATAGTAAGTCGTTGGTGAAAATCAAATAAAAAAAATCAAGCATCACAAAATCATCGGTGTTCACCTGGACACCTGGCTGGGCGGTAAAAGGGGGGATATTTGCTGCTCCGGAATGAGGGGGAAGCCACAGGGGGTTTTTAAGGGCATAGGGAAGGGTGGCATATCCTCTATCCATTTGTGGCTGAGAGGACACCCTTCTGGTACCTGGCCTTTGTTGCGGTGGCACTGCGCTTGAGGTGGACGGCACTGCTCTTGAGGTGGACGGCACTGCTCTTAAGGTGGACGGCACTGCGCTCAAGGTGGTAGTAGGCTGCTGCTCCATGCCAGAACGCCTTCTTTTCACGGGCACACGTTCCTCTTCCAAATCTGTATCAGACTCGCTGCTTGTCACGGGTTCATAGGCTAAATCCGAATCGGACAGAGACTCAGAGAGCTCCCCGCTGCTCTCATCGGTCATGCTGAGACACTGGTAGGCCTCCTCGGCCGTAAATAATTTTTTTGCCATACTAGTGGCTGGTTAGGTTAATGTGGCGCAGATGAGCACTGATGGGCACAGGTGGCACTGATGTGGCACTGTAGTGGGACTGGTGTGGCTCTGGTTGCACTGTAGTGGGACTTGTGTGGCTCTGGTTGCACTGGTGTAGCTCTGGTGGCACAGAGGTGGCACTGGTGGGCTCAGGCGGCACTGGTGGGCACAGGCAGCACTGGTGGGCACAGGCAGCACTGATGTGGCACTGCAGTGGCGCAGACTAGCACAGGTGGCACTGATGGGCACAGGTGGCACTGATGGGCACAGGTGGCACTGATGGGCACAGGTGTGCACTGTAGTGGCACTGGTGTGCACTGTAGTGGCACTGGTGTGCACTGTTGCACTGGTGTGGCTCTGGTTGCACTGGTGTGGCTCTGGTGGCACAGAGGTGGCACTGGTGGGCTCAGGCGGCACTGGTGGGCACTGCAGTGGCACTGATGGGCACAGGTGGCACTGGTGTGATACAGGTGTGGCACTGGTGTGCACTGTATTATCACTGGTGTGGCACAGAGGTGGTACAGATGGCACAGATGTGGCACAGATGACACTGTTGGGCACAGATGACACTGTTGGGCACTGTTGTGGCACTGTTGGGCACTGTTGTGGCACTGTTGTAGCACTGTTGGGCACTGTTGTGGCACTGTTGGGCACTACTGTGGCACTGTTGGGCACTACTGTGGCACTGTTGGGCACTGATAAAAGTAGAAAACTCACTGTTTGTCACCGTAAAAGCTCTCCTCTCCTCTCACGCTGCATCGGTGTGAGGAGAGGAGAGCTGTAACCTCCTGATGACCCTGCTTAGCCTTTTTGTTTACATTTGTGATCGCTCCGTCATTGGACGGAGCGATCACATGGTAAAGGGCCGCTGTGATTGGCCCTTTACCGCGATCCGTGTTGCGCCGGGTCCCCTGGACCCGGCGAACACGGATGTTCCTGTGTGCGCGCCCGGGGGGGCACGCGGGAGTGGTTCTCCGGGATCACGTCATATGACGTGATCCCAGAGTTATCCAGCCGCCCTGCAGCCGTCATTCGGCTGTGGGTGGTTGGCAAGTGGTTAATGCACAAAAAACACAATATATTGCCCAATTGTTTGGTAAAGTATAAAAGATGATCTTATGCCGAGTACATAGATACCAAACAAGACATGCTTTAAAATTGTGCACGCCTGTGGTGCGGTGACAAACTACGGACATTTTTAAAAGCCTTTACAGGTTAGCACTTTTGATTTACAGAGGTGGTCCACTGCTAGAACTACTGCCCTCGATCTGACATTTGCAGTAATGCCTCACATGCATGGTGCAATTACTATTTACATACAGCACGAGACCAATGCTTGCATTCGCCTTTGCAAGCAAGCACTGGAGGGGGTGCTTTAACTTTTTTTTTTATCACTTTTTTGTCACAGGGAATGTAAATATCCCCTTATGATAGAACTGGGTAGTGACAGGTACTTTTTTTTTTATTGAAAAATTGGGGATCTATTAGGCTGATTTCACACTGAGATGCTTTACAGGCACTATAGCACTAAAATAGCACCTGTAAAGAGCCTCTCCTGTCACTCCAGTGTGAAAGCCTGAGTGCTTCAACACTGGAGCGGCACGCTTGCAGGATGGTAAAAAAAAGTCCTGCAAGCAGCATCTTTGCAGCGCTGTAGGAGCGGTGTTTATATTGAAATCAATGGGCAGCACCGCCGGCAAAGCCCTGCTGCAGCGACGCTTTGTGGGTGGTCTTAACGGTTTTTCGGGTGCTAGGGGGATTAAAAGCGCCCCACTAGTAGCCGAATAGCGCCACTAAAACAACGGAAAAGCGCCGCTAAAAAGCTTTACCACCGACGCCCCCAACGCCTCAGGGTGAGAGCACTCTTAGACTGTAGATCTCTTTTCTGCCCTTAAAGCACCTGACCACTCCCAAGATTGGTGTGATAAGATGCTTTCCTAATATAAAAATGGCGCTGTTTATATCCAGTGAAACCGAAGTGATGAAATGCTTGTAGCTTTTGGCCATAGAGACGATTGGAGCCTTTTCCGGTCTCCAATCAGCTATATGGTCATATATGGTCAGCTGACAGAACCCCCCTCTGTATTCTCAGGTACCCCAGTGGGACAGGAGAGCCTGAGAAAACCGTAAAGGGGGGCATGTCGTCCCCTCCCACTACTTTTAAAAGCAGTCTAGCAGCTAATTAGCAGCTAGGATTGCTTTTACATGAAAGCCGACCACCAACCACCAAACATTCCAAGTTGATTCCTAAATCATCCTGGTATAACCACTCAAAGTCCAGCAACGTACCAATACGTTGCTGGTCCTTGTTGGGCATATATTGTAATGTTTTGGGGGTTTTTTTCATTTAGCCTGTGGGCTGAACGAAAAACAGATTTCTCCATTCACATCAATGTGGATGAAGGAATCTCTGCCAGAAAGTGTGTGGTATACCCACCATTGGAATATACTGCCCTGCATCCACCCACTTGTAATGATGGGCATACATGCTATGATCTTTCTTTTTTTTTTCTCTGCCAAGAAAAGTGAAAATAAAAATATATGCTGAAGCATAGGGGCGATCCACCCTCTGTCCACCCCAGCCCCTATGCTTCGGCATATATTTTTTTTGGTTTTTTTTTTTTAAAATGTACATACTATGAAATCATAAATGAAGTGCCGTGCTAAATACACCAACAATCAATGCCTGTAAAATAAACCTAGCTTACATAAAGTGCTAAATGCATGTGCTAAATCATCAATCCAACAATAAAGTCTGTGAGATGAACAAATATGAATAAAGTGATCCAGTGCATGTGCTAAATCAAAAATTTGTGCATAGTGACATATTATAAATGCACATAATAAAGTTCATAATGAAGTTTATATACTGCAAACAAAATCTTGTGATGGTGCTCCAGATGGATCAACGTGCCACTAAAACTTGAGCTCCCCCCTGTGAGGATCTGCTCACCTCAGGGCGTGTGACCGCACAATTAAGTCTGGTCAAAACACTCTTGTAAACCACCCCTGGGTTCTGTGTAGTTGGACTCAATGGGATCCTGGGATATCCAATATTGTGTTCCTCCGTACATACAGTGGATATAAAAAGTCTACACACCCCTGTTAAAATGTCAGGTTTCTGTGATTTTAAAAAAATAGTTTTCAGAACATTTTCCACCTTTTAATGTGACCTAGAAACTGTACAACTCAATTAAAAAACAAACTTGAATCTTTTAGGTGGAGGGAAGTAAAAATAAAAAAAATAAAATAATATGGTTGCATAAGTTTGCACACCCTTAAACCAATACTTTGTTGAAGCACCTTTTGATTTGATTACAGCACTGTCTTTCTGGGTATGAGTCTATCAACATGGCACATCTTGACTTGGCAAAATTTGCCCACTCCAGTGGCGTACCAATTGGGCCACACACTGGAGGGGGTGCCAGGCCGGCGCTCCTTCCTCCCCCGTAAGTGAAGCAGTGACAGCAGGGCAGGCTCAGGCAGCGCAGAGTCGATATGACAGCGTAGGGAGAGAGCCTGAAGAGACGAGCTGTGACAGGGTGCCGGGCCGGGTGTGGACTGTACCACTACCCGGGTGACACGCAGGACCAGCTGCCGGATTGACAGAGCGGATCAGGAGAAAGAAAACACTGTCTTTCTCTTGTAAAGCAGGGGGGTGGGGGGTGAATAGATGTCTCCCCCTGTGCATGAGTAAGGTAGGAAGGGACAGAGCTGTGCAACATGCAGGGGGTCCAAAGCTGTTGGGGGGTTTGTGTAACATTGTAGGGGGTCCAAGGTTGTGGGGGGCTGTGTAACATGCAGGGGGTCCAGAGCTGTGGGACGGCTGTGTAACATGCAGGGGGTTGAGAGCTGTGGGGGGGCTGTGTAACATGCAGGGGGTCCAAAGCTGTGGGGGAGGGGTTGTTGTGTAACATGCAGGGGTTCGGAGATGCAGGGGGGGCTGTGTAATGTAAAGGGGTCCAGAACTGCAGGGGGGCTGTGTAATGTAAAGTGGCCAGAGGTGCAGGGGTTGTGTAAAGTAAGGGGTCCAGAGGTGCAGGGGGTTGTGTAATGTAAAGGGGTCCAGAGGTGCAGGGGGTTGTGTAATGTAAAGGGGTCCAGAGGTGCAGGTTGCTGTGTAATGTAAAGGGGTCCAGAGGTGCAGGGGGGCTGTGTAATGTAAAGGGGTCCTGTTGTGGAGAGAGGGTTAAAAATAGTGACAAAGAGATATTGGGGATACCCCCAATATCTCTTTGTCACTATTTTTAACCCTCTCTCCACAACAGGACCCCTTTACATTACACAGCCCCCCTGCACCTCTGGCACAGTGGGGTGTTTTTACATTTTAAAGTTGGGGGGTGCCAGATATATGTGCCAAATGCTCTAGGTATGCCCCTTAATTGCAAAAACACTCCAAATCTGTCATGCTGCGTACACACGGGCGGACTTTTCTACCGGACTGGTCAGACGGACAATTCGACCGTGTGTTCTTCATCGGAGCTGCAGCGGACTTTTTCGGTCGAAAATCTGACAGACTTTAGATTTGGAACATGTTTCAAATCTTTACGTCGGAAATCCGCCGGACCCAGTTCCTATCGAAAAGTTCGCTTGTCTGTATGCTAGTCCGATTAACGAAAACCGACGCTAGGGCAGCTATTGGCTACTGGCTATGAACTTCCTTACTTTAGTCCGGTCGTATGTCATCACGTACGAATCCGTCAGACTTTGGTGTGATCATGTGTAGGCAAGTTCATTCGTTGGGAAAGTTCGTTGGAAGTCCGTCGGACCAGTCAAAGTCCGCTCGTGTGTACGCGGCATCAGATTGCGAGGGCTTCTCCTGTGCACGGCCCTCTTCAGATCACCCCACAGATTTTCTATGCGATTCAGGTCTGGGCTCTGGCTGGGCCATTCCAAAACATTAATCTTCTTCTGGTGAAGCCATTCCTTTTGTTGATTTGGATGTATGCTTTGGGTCCTTGTCATGCTGAAAGATCCTCTTCATGTTTAGCTTTCTAGCAGAAGCCTGAAGGTTTTGTGCCAATATTGACTGTTATTTGCAACTGTTCATAATTTCCTCTACCTTGACTAAGGCCCCTGTTCCATCTGAAGAAAAACAGCCCCAAAGCATGATGCTGCCACCACCGTGCTTCACTGTGGGTATGGTGTTCTTTTTGTGATTTGCAGTGTTGTTTTTGCACAAAACATATCTTTTGGAATCATGGCCAAAGTTCCACCTTGGTTTCATCAGACCATAACACATTTTCCCACATGCTTTTGGGAGACTTCAGATATGTTTCTGCAAAATTTAGCCGGGCTTGGATGTTTTTCTTCACAAGAAAGGGCTTCCGTCTTGCCACTCTACCCCATAGTCCAGACATATGAAGAATACTAGAGATTGTTGATACATGTACCACACAGTCAGTACTTACCAGATATTCCTGCAGCTCCTTTAATGTTGCTTTAGTCCTCCCTGACCAGTTTTCTTATTTTTTCAGTTCTAGTTCTTAGTAATGTCACTGTTCCATATTTTCTCCACTTGATGATGACTGTTTTTACTGTGTTCCATAGTATATCTAATGCCTTGGAAATTCTTTTGTACCCTTCTCCTGACTAATACCTTTTAACAATGAGATCCTTCTGATGCTTTGGAAGCTCTCCGTGGACCATGGCTTTTGCTGTAGGATGCGACTAAGAAAATGTCAGGAAAGACCTACTAGAACAGCTAAACTTTATTTGGGGTTAATCAGAGGCATTTTAACCACTAGGCGTCCGCGTTATAGCCGAAAGACGGCTACAGCGCGGACTCCAATTGCCGGGAGGGCGTCCCTGGACATCCTCCTGTTTACTTCCGCGTTGCACGCTCCCGCGGGCGCGCATCGTGAAAGTTTTGTGCTGGCCGTGTCCCTTGGACACAGCTAGTCACAGATCGCTGAAAAAGGCCAATCATAGCGGCCGTTTTCAGCGCGATCGGCGGTGCCAATGAGAGACTGTCTCATATGTAAACATATGAGATCATCTCTCATCGCCGGCTCTCCTCCTCACACAGAGACAGCGTGTGAGGAGGGAGAGCGAACCGCTGCGGCGGTAAGTGAACAGAAAGAAAAAAAAACGAAAAAAAAGTGTCCCCACTGCCATCTGTCCCTGCCATCTGTCCCCACTGCCATCTGTCCCCACTGCCACGTATAAGTGCCATCTGTCCCCACTGCCACGTATAAGTGCCATCTGTCATCAGTGCCACCTTTCAGTGTCACGTGCCATGTCACCAGTGTCACGTGTCATCAGTGCCACGTATTAGCGCCATCTGTCATCAGTGCCACGTATTAGTGCCATCTTTCATCAGTGCCACGTGTCATCAGTGCCATCTGTCATTAGCGCCACGTGTCATCAGTGCCACATATTAGTGCCATCTGTCATCAGTGTCACGTTTCATCAGTGCCACGTATTAGTGCCACGTATTAGTGCCATCTGTCAGTACCATGTATTAGTGCTATCTGTCATCAGTGCCACATCAGTGTCAGTGCCACGTATCAGTGCCATCTCACATCAGTGCCACGTATCAGTGCCATTTGTCAGTGCCACGTCAGTGTCACATGTCATTGTCATGGTTCTCCAGGGCCTTCAAAACTGTAATAGGTAGTCAACAAATTAGATGTGTAATTTATGCTCCTAGAACACGTGATGGCGCTCCCTGCATGTTGAGCCTATGTGGCCAGGCTGTGAAAAAGTCCCACACATGTGGAATCGTAATACTCAGGAGGAGTAGCAGAATGTATTTTGGGGCGTTATTTGTGGTATACACATGCCATGTGAGAGAAATAACCTACTACAATAAAAATTTTGTGGGGAAAAAAAAATCTTTATTTTGCAAAGAATGTTGGGAAAAAATGACAACATCAAAAACCTCACCATGCCTCTTACTAAATACCCTGGAATGTCTACTTTCATAAAAGGGGTCATTTGGGGGGTATTTGTACTTTCCTGACTTGTTCGGGTCACAAGAAATGAGATAGGCCGTCAGTACATCAGGTGTGATCAATTTTTTATGATTTACACCATAACTTGTAGACTCTCTAACTTTCACACGGACCAAATAATATCCACTAATTTGGGTTATTTTTATCAAAGATATGTAGCATTATAAATTGTGGCCAAAATTTATGAAGAAAAATTACTAATTTGCAAAATTTTATCACAGAAACAAAAAAGAAATGTGTTTTTTTTTCAAAATTTTCGGTCTTTTTTCATTTATAGCGCAAAAAATAAAAAACCTAGAGGTGATCAAATAACACCAAAAGAAAGCTCTATTTGTATGAAAAAAAGGACTAAAAAAATTCATTTGGGTACAGTATTACATGACTGAGTAATTGTCATTCAAAGTGTGAGAGTGCTGAAAGCTGAAAACTGGTCTGGTCACTAGGGGGGTTTCAGGCTGGGTTCACACTGGTGCGACACGACAGCCGTCCTACTTTGGATCCGACTTTGCCCTGCGACATGAAGCCGGCATATGTCCGACTTTCAATGAACGGGGATCCGACTTGGATCCCTGCCAATGCCCGGCACTGTTTGGTATGAATCTTTAGGGGGAACTCCGCGCCAAATTTTAAATAAAAAACTGGCATGGGTTCCCCCTCCAAGAGCATACCAGGCCCTTGGGTCTGATATGGACCTTAAGGGGAACCCCCTACGCCGAAAAAACGGCGTAGGGGGTCCCCCCAAATCCATACTAGACCCTTATCCGAGCACGCAGCCCGGCCGGACAGGAATGGGGGTGGGGACGAGCAAGCGCCCCCCCCTCCTGAACCGTACCAGGCCGCATGCCCTCAACATGGGGGGTTGGTGCCTTGGGAGAGGGGGCGCGCTGCGGCCCCCCCACCCCAAAGCACCTTGTCCCCATGTTGATGAGGACAAGGGCCTCTTCCCGACAACCCTGGCCGTTGGTTGTCGGGGTCTGCGGGCGGAGGGCTTATCGGAATCCGGGAGCCCCCTTTAATAAGGGGGCCCCCAGATCCCGGCCCCCCACCCTATGTGAATGAGTATTGGGTACATGGTACCCCTACCCATTCACCTAGGGAAAAGTGTCAATTAAAAAAAAAAACACTACACAGATTTTTAAAGTAAATTATTAGACAGCTCCGGGATCTTCCGACTTCGGGGGGGGTCTTCTTCCGACTTCTCCCGGTGTTCTGCCTCTTCTCCCGGACCCCGCCGCTATCATCTTCCAGCTCTTTTGCCAGCAGGGGGCCCCGGTCTGCTGCCGCTGTCTTGTCGCCGCTGTCTCGCCGCTTCTTCTCTTCATCTCTTCTTCCGATGTTGACACGACGCTCTCTCCGGCTGGAATGCTCTCTGCTATGGCTTATATAGGCGGTGACCCCGCCCCCTTATGCTGTCACAGTCCCTGGGCATGCTGGGACTGTGACGGCATAAGGGGGCGTGGTCATAGGGTGATGACCACGCCCCCTAAAACGTCAAAGTCCCAGCATGCCCAGGGACTGTGACGGCATAAGGGGGCGGGGTCACCGCCTATATAAGTCAGAGCGGAGCGCCCAGAGTGCATTCCAGCCCCAGAGAGCGTCGTGTCAACATCAGGAGAAGAGGGCAGAAGGCAGAAGATTGAAGACCAGGCTCCTCCGCTATAGAAAAAGAGCAGCAAAAGAGCAGAAAATAGCGGAGGAGCCCGGCAGAAGATCCGGAGAGCGCGGAGAAGAACCGGAGAGACCCCCGAAGAGAAGAAGGCAGCAGACCGGGCTCCTCTGCTATAGAAAAAGAGCGGCAAAAGAGCAGAAGATAGCAGAGGAGCCTGGCAGAAGATCCGGAGAGCGCGGAGAAGAACCGGAGAGACCCCCGAAGTCGGAAGAAGACCCCCGGAGCTGTCTAATAAATTACTTTAAAAATCTGTATAGTGTTTTTTTTTTAATTGACACTTTTTTCCTAGGTGAATGGGTAGGGGTACAATGTACCCCATACTCATTCACATAGGGTGGGGGGCCGGGATCTGGGGGCCCCCCCCGCGCGAGGGGCGCCCGGGCTCGAGGCTTCCCCATTGAGTCCATCCACACAGAACCCAGGGGTGGTTCACAAGCGTGTTTTGACCAAACTTAATTGTGCGGTCACACGCCCTGAGGTGAGCAGATTCTCACAGGGGGAGGGCAAAAGTTTTGGTGGCACGTTGATACATCTAAAGCACCATCACAAGATTTTGTTTGCAGTATATGAACTTTATGTGCATTTATAATATGTCACTATGCTTTTTGATTTAGCACATGCACTGGAGCACTTTATTCATATTTGTGTATCTCATAGACCTTCATTTTACAGGCATTGATTGTTGGTGCATTTAGCACGGCACTACATTTATGATTTTATTGTAAAGCACAAACATGAGATTGTGAGCAGTGCCAGCAGCTGAATTAGGATGGTCATTTAAGAGACTCTGGTTTGCTCGCAAGATCACTAGTTTATTGGTTTACACTGATTTACATACTGTAAGCTGAAAGCAAACCCTGTTGCTGTCGGATTAAACAGATCAGTGCAGTGTAATATGTTGTGCCTTTTTAAGGACAGGTTTCCCGCACAGTAATTATTATTGAGTAATTTTTAACGAGGATATTTTTAAGATACAAAATCAATCTATATGACACTTCCTATGCATATGAAACATATTCACGGAGACATGTGATCATACGAAATGGTTACATTTATTGGTTGACAAAAACCACAGATATCCTCATGAAATTAAATACCGATTGCGTTACATGAACATCTTGAAAATCAACAAAAACACTTGCAAAATGGGTGTATAGTCCCTTTGACATAATACCACCATGATAACTTCTCGGTAGAATCAATAACTTTGTGAAATTGACAATTAAACAGAATGTCTGTATTTCACACGTCCAACCGTTACTATACTGCAGGTAAGTAAGTGTTTAACAATGTGAAATAAATTAGATGTTTGTTTTGTCAATAAAAGTAGCAACTATGCAAAAGAAAAATATAATGAAAACTTGAATCTTTAGAGAAAAATTTACAAGGCGGTTATTGATTCGGGAGAACGATTATCAATGGTATAATATTCAATATATCGATATTTGAGAGAACATACGAGATAAAATCAACATGACATAATTACCCATTCCAAGACGGCTACTAGTCTGGATTGCTGGTTACCAGGATTTTTAAGATGGCTGCTGTGGCTTTCAAAATGGATACTCTTAAAGAGGAATTACTTCTTGCGATCTCCGAGTTCCAAGTATTAGGTGTTGAGGAATCTTCATGAATGTAAAGATATGTATTGATGCATGAGTGTCAGTCTGTCTGGGAGTGTGTGTATCTCCCAGTGTCCCCCCTCAGGGTGGATCCCTGACCTTCTTCCCCCCATGTCATCTTACTTGCCTCTAAATACCATTTCAGATAATGAGACCATAAAAATTATAATGGCTCTGCCCAAAAGGATGTGGCTTCTTTTCTATTGGTTAAGAAACTTAATAATTAACCTTTCCTGGAAATTTAGTGAGTTCAAGTAATATCACCTTCAACCACCAGGTGTCTCACATGTGTTTTGAGTTTATCTTTTTAAGTTAATACGTTCTATTTTTCATAATGGTGAGAATAGTATATACCTTTAAATATTCTGGTAATCGGTCTAATATAAAATACACTCAGTATAATCTTGATTAATCACTATTACATAAACTGGTTACATATATGTATCTCTATAAATGTATATCTATAAAAATTGGTCTATCTATGAAAGACACAAGTTGTTATATATATTAATCAATACTACATAAAGTGATTATCCATATGGATACATGTATAATTCTGGTATATCTAATGAATATTTGTTTATCTAAACATAGGCTATATCATCCTTATATGTTTTTCATAATACTAATTAGTTTCTTTAAACACTTCTATTTATAAAATCACACTTGCATATATATTTTTTTTATACCAAAGTTGTTGGGTCCGCAGATACTAAAATTATAATATGTCTCTGTGACCTACATTGCCATACATTATTTGAAATGACTTATAATACCCATATAGGTACTTTTAAAATATTTTTGACTGGCACAAAATTCACCTCTTTATACCATGTGTTGCATTGAACTTAGTTTCAAGGGATGTTTAGACAGTTTAGCTTAGTTTGTCCAAATAGTTCCTAAAAATTTACACAATAGGTTTTGTTGGCCAAGATGTTAGCTATTTAAACAGTTCCTCACTCGAACACAATAGGTTTAGGCCAGGTGAGGTAATTTCTATGTGATAACAGTCTGTATAACCTTGTTTTCTAGGGCTGTAAGGGTAGTTTTTGTTTATCCACTAAAACCATGTAAATATCTCCCTGTTTTGTGACTGAGAACTACCATTGTTCCATCGAGTTTCTGTCTCAAAGCAGGCTTGTAAAACTTTTAAGAGATGGATGATGCATTAAGCTTTGTAAAGTGTGTGAGTTCACCTATTTTGCATTAAAGGGTTCCAATAGGGGAACAGTTCAATTATTGCAACATCACAGTTCATCTACTTTTTGAGGCCTAAGCAACTCTCATATTTCTGACAGTAAATATAAAATGTATTTCTTCATGAATTCACAACAACAGTCTCACGGGTGGACGCGCACGCGAATCATGTGTTCATCGGGTACGTGATTTCGCAGGGAGAGGCCACACTGCTGTAGTAAATCTACGGTATGTGGGGCTATCAGGAAGAGGTTAAAGAACACAACTTACAGGGATATGGGAAATAATTATCAACACTGACAAGTACACCTACACAGGTTGAACTGGATGCACTATTGTCTTGAACCTTATCTACTATGTAACTATGCAATGCATTTAGCAGCTCCAACACGTTTCAATCATTCCAATTCACGTACAATGTATATTATGATAGTCCCAACCATAATTGCAGTTTTTGCCTTTAAATACTTACAAATTGAACCTAAAGACACAAAGCCGTCATTGCCTTTCCTTCAAAAAATATTAACAATGTTTGCCATGGAATCTTGGGCTGGAACAGGTAGGTATGCTGCCTTGGGGGTACACTGATGACCACTTGAACATCCCATCAAGGTGAAAGTGAGGAGGAGACCAAACTATCCACAACAATGTGTAGCGATCTATTGCATGTAAACCCCCATTCCCCGTGGCTTTCTGAGGCTCTCCTATCCTACCAGGAGACCCAAGGAACAAGCCGGTGCTTCCGCAGGCGGATCGGTGAGCCAAATAAAGCCCGGATTGGCTTGGATTGGCTCGCGACTATGGTAACTCGGAAGCAATGACACAGGACAGAAACTCTTTATGGAGGGATCCGGGGTCCATAATACCCCAAATCCCTCCTCTGCCCTTAAAATCATTAAAACACGAAGATCAGTGTTTTCAAATGCATTTGATTTTTTTTATTAAATATTGCCGTGGACATCCCAGTAAACTGAAAGTAAACTTCCAGTTTACCCGGATGTCAACGGCAAACCTTAGGGGGAAACTGGCTGGAGGATATCCTGAGGTCACGGAGACAAGACCACCAAAGCTTTGACCGATCCTTGTCATAAGACAGGGGGGTCAACATCGTCTGGTGAGTGCGGTCCTTTACTCCGTTTGTCACAGGTAGTGTTTCGAATTCCTATTGCTCAGCATTGGAGCTATTTGTGATTCACTGCAGGAAGGGGTTCATATATTGGATGGCACAGAAGACTCTCTTGGGACTTTGCACTTTAATCACTGTTTATGGATTTCACTCATATAAGTGTGATTTAAAAGATATAGATCGTATAAGATCATAAGATATTGGATTTCTAAGCACATTAGCACATGTCACTTTGTGTGTGTGTATGTATATTTGTGTGTATATCTGTAAATAAAAATGTAATACATTTTGTAGTGCTTATGAGAATAATTTTTCTACACGGTAATTATGAATGAGTAATTTTTAAACAATAATATTTTTAGGATAGAGGATCGATCAATATGAACACAGAATAAAAATTTATATATAGTTATATATATATAGTTATATATATAAAATATAGGTAGACCGAAATAAATGTTACATAAAATCAAGAAAACGAATGGAAACACCCGTTACTGGGATTGTTGTACTTTTTAAATTACACAAATGATAAAACTTCCCTGTAGAGTGAATAACCATGTGTATATATGACGATTAGACAGAACGTCTGTATTTCACGAATTTAACCATTACTATACTGCAGGTAAGTAAGTGATCAACAGCAGGAAATAAAATGCTATTTCAAACAAACAAGACTACAAAAATTATAATGTAAAAATGAAGCTTAGAGAAAAATCTACAAGGTGGTTATCAACTTGAGAGAAATGGTTATTGAACTGTATAATCAAAATCAGTAAATTTAATATTTTAACCACTTGGCTGCTGGACACTTAAACCACCCCCCCCCCCCCCTCCTGCCCAGACCAATTTTCAGCTTTCAGCGCTATCACACTTTGAATGACAAAAATATAGAGAAAAACTCAGCGCTCAGGATAGCAACAATATTATAACAGGTTGCAGCCTCCCCTAATTAGTCCCTGAGATGGAACTGAAGAAAGTAATGATGTGCAGGTTTGGGGTTGGTGGAGCTACCTACTGGCTAACATATAAGGATAAAATAGTGGCAATGTGCATGCCAGTGGTGACTGCATGTACTGGAGGGTTAGTTGCCCTGATAATGCAGGCTCTGTGCATCCATACCAATGTGTGCAAGAAAGGAAAAATGGAAAAAATTATACAATACACAAATAAAAATAAATATTAAGTGGATCCCAATAAACCTCACATATATATGCGTGCATAAGAATAGCATTAAGAAAAAAAAACCTCATGGGGTCCATATACCATCAAAAACCTATTGTCCAAAAAATAGAGAATGTATATACATTTTATACATTATAAAATGTGCAAAAATATATATGTATAAAACCCAAAAACCAGCAAAGTCCAGTGACACATATGTGTAGTCATAAACCGTAAAAGAAAAAATCAGCATAAAGATGAAAAATATAAAATATATATATAAGAAAAATATATATATAAATATTAGTGAAGTTCCAAATTAACCAGCAAAAATCAAAAAAAGTCCAAGGTGCTCAAGTGACGCTGTCACGTACCTTACAGCGGAGTCTGAAATGACGAGGGCGGCCTCTTGCACGGTCCCGGTCCTAGCGTCCCTGGAGGTTGAGACAGGGTTGCTAGGGTGGCGGAAGGGTGCAGGTGCCTGCTGGCAGGATCAGAAGCCCAGAAGTCTTCGGAAGGAAGCTGAGGTGCTGATCCCTGGATGGATGCAGGAGAGGTCCAGCAGAGGAACTTGCAGGGTCACGGCAGGCAGGAGTTGGCAACGTGCTGGCAACGAGGTACACAATCGGCAGACAGAGACGTGGTCAGGGACTGGCGGAGGTTGGCAACAAACTGGCAGCGGGGTACCGAATCAGGAGACAGAGCCGTAGTCAGGAGTCCAAGCCGGGTTCAATACAGGAAGCAAGGCAGGCAGAGATGTAGGGGTGATCCGAGAGGGTAGTCAAGGCAAGCAGAGGTTCAAGATCAGGGTCAAGTAAACAAGGCAACAGCAAGGGTTCAGGAACGAGCTGAGACAATCCAGCATTGATGCTAGTCTGCTGATCGTTTAAATAGGGCGCCTTGCGCCGTGATTCGTTGGAGTGCGAGCGTGCACGCGCTGACGTGCCCTCGTTCGTACGATCGCATCGCGTGCGTACCTAGTCCGTTTGTGATGGTTCTCTGACATTGCCCCCTCCTTAAGGGCAGCCTCCGGATGCCCACCTGAGACCTCCTTTCCGGATGAGCACGATGAAAGGCTTGTATGAGTCTTGGGGCATGGAGGTTCGCTTCTGGTTCCCAGGAGTTTTCTTCTGGACCAAAACCCTTCCATTTAATTAAATATTGATTTTGTCCCCGCCTTCTCCTGCAATCTACAATGGTCTCAATTTCGAACTCTTCTTCCCCATCTACCATTATGGCCTCTGGGGGCCCTCTTTCACGACCAGGAAAGGGATTAACCACATCAGGCTTCAACAAGGAGGTATGAAACACAGGGTGAATCTTAAAGGAGTCGGGAAGTTCGAGCTCATAAGCCACTGGATTAATTTTTCTCTTGACCGGAAAGGGTCCTAGGTATTTAGGTCCCAATTTCCTGGATGGGCAGGTAAGTTTTAGATTCAAAGTTGACAGCCACACACGATCACCAACCTTCAAATCCAGTTCTCCCCTCCTCTTTCTATCAAAGAACCTCTTATTAACCTCTTGTGCTTTGGCAATGGTATCCTTTAACACCTGGTTATTGGTAGCAAAGAAATTTCATCTGTCCTGAACTGCAGGCAAAGGAGAGTCCGGAATCAATGTAGGCAAGAAGGAAGGATGAAACCCGTAGTTGGAGAAGAAGGGTGATTGGTTGGTGGCGGTATGAGCAGAGTTGTTAAATGCAAATTCTGCCAGCGGCAGAAGTGAGGCCCAATCTTCTTGGGAGAAGGAGGTGAAGCAACGCAGATATTGCTCCAGCGTTTGGTTGGTACGCTCAGTCTGTCCGCTGGACTGGGGATGATAAGCCGAAGAAAAGTTGAGTTTGATGCCCAGCGCTTCGCACAGTGCTTTCCAAAATCTTGAAGTAAACTGTACTCCTCGATCCGAGACGATGTCACTAGGGATTCCATGCAGTCTGACAACTTCTTTAACAAAGACTTTAGCAGTTTCAGTTGCTGATGGGGTCCCTTTCATAGGGATGAAATGTGACATCCTGGAGAGGCGGTCTACCACTACAAAAATAGATGAGAACCCCTCTGATGGAGGGAGCTCTACGATAAAGTCCATTGCGATTTTATCCCAGGGTCTCTCAGGAATGGGTAGAGGTCTTAATAGTCCCCATGCTTTGTTCTTGCTGTTCTTGTTCCTGAGACAGATTGAACATGAGCCAACATATTTCCTGCAGTCCTTTGCTAAACTAGGCCACCAGAAATGTCTCTGGATCAAATCCATGGTTTTGTATCCCCCAAAATGGCTGGCTAGTGGGTAGTCATGACACACTTGTAGGATGGTAGCACGTAAATTCTGTGGTATGAAAATTTTATTACCCCGCCAATAGACCCCATCGTTCTCCTAAAGGTCTGTATCCGGAGACAGAGAGACTTCCCTGGATGCTTGACGGATCTGTGACATTAGGTCGGTTTGCATAAGTAGAAAATTTCCAGCCTGCAGGATAGTATCAGTTTGAGGTGGAACTTCAACTTCTGTAAACATACGCGATAACGCGTCAGGTTTCACATTCTTGGAGCCAGGCCGGTAGGTTATGTGGAAGTTAAAGCGTGAAAAGAAAAGAGCCCACCTTGCTTGTCTGGGCCTGAGACGTTTGGCGGTCCTGAGGTACTCCAAATTCTTGTGATCCGTGAAGATCAGTATTGGGTGTGTTGCTCCTTCCAAGAGGTACCGCCACTCTTCTAAAGCCAATTTGATTGCCAACAGTTCTCGGTCCCCCACATCATAGTTCCTCTCTGAAGGTCCCAACTTCTTTGAGAAGAAGGCCACAGGGTGCATTAGATTCTTGGGTCCTTGGCGCTGGGACAGGATGGCCCCTACAGCGCTTTCTGAGGCGTCCACCTCCAGGATGTATGGAAGAGCGGGGTCAGGGTGCTTTAATAACGGAGCTGAGGTAAAAAGTCCCTTTAACTTATCAAAAGCAGCTTGGGCTGCCTCTGTCCATTGAAAACGGTTCTGTTTCTTGGTGAGCTGGGTGATGGGCATGATGATACCAGAGAAGTTTTTAATGAATTTTCTGTAGAAATTAGAGAAGCCGACGAACCGCTGTACCCCTTTCTTATCAGTGGGAGGTGGCCAGGACGTTATGGCTGCGACTTTTTGAGGATCCATTGCCATACCTCCTGTAGAAATCACCAGTCCGAGGAAGTGGATGGTCTGTCGTTCGAATTCGCATTTCTCGGCCTTGGCATAGAGTCCATTCTGTCTTAGCCTCAGAAGGACTTGTTTCACATGGACACGGTGAAGATCTAGAGAGGCTGAGAAAACTAGGATATCGTCTAGGTAGACGATCATGAATAGATCTAGAAAGTCTCTGAATATATTATTCACAAAATGCTGGAAGGTTGCTGGAGCATTGCATAATCCGAAGGGCATGACGAGGTATTCAAAGTGGCCAAAACGAGTCCGGAAGGCCGTTTTCCACTCGTCTCCTTCCCTGACTCTGATCAGATTGTAAGCACCTCGTAAATCCAACTTGGTGAAGACTCTTGCGGAGCGGAGTCTCTGGAGCAATTCTGGAATCAGAGGCAAGGGGTAGCGATTTTTAACGGTGATCCGGTTTAACTCTCTGTAATCCACACATGGACGGAGCGAATGGTCTTTCTTTTCAACAAAGAATATTCCTGCCCCGGCTGGTGATGTTGAGTGACGGATGAACCCCTTCTTGAGGTTCTCATTCACATAGTCTTTTAGGACTGCGAGTTCAGGCTCTGACAGAGGAAAGATCCTCCCAAATGGAATTTCTGCCCCTGGTAAAAGTTCAATCGGGCAATCGTAGGCCCGGTGCTGGGGAAGAGTATCGGCTTTCTGCTTGTCGAAAACATCCAAGAAATCATGGTACACGGATGGGACAAGGTCTTGGGATTCGGATACTGATTTGAGACACCCAATAACTGGAGCTGTGGTGTGGAGGATCTGGAGACAGTTTTTGAGACAGTAGGAGGATTGAAAGACTACCTGGCCGGTTGTCCAGTCTATCTGTGGGTTGTGTGCTTGCAACCATGGCATTCCTAAGATGATCGGAAAAAGTGGTGAGGATATAACGTCCAGGCACAACAGTTCTTGGTGATTGGGTAAGATGTCGGCAGGCAAAGGTTGGGTTTCTTGGATGATAGGCCCAGATTTGATGTTGGACCCATCAGCTAATCGGATGAACAGTTTATGTTGCTTCGATCGCAGCGGGATGTTGTGTTGCAGGGCAAAGGCACGGTCAATGAAGCAACTGCAGGCACCGGAGTCAATTATGGCCTGGATCTGAAGCACCCCTTCTGGAAGCTGTAGAGAAACAGGAACAGCAATGTGAGTCGTTCTTGCTAGAGTTAATGCATAACGATCAGGAAGAGGAGAGTCACACTTACGGGTCTTGTTGGGACACATATTGGCGTAATGACCGGCTTCCCCACAGTAGAGACAAAGATTATTCATACGACGGCGTTGTTTTTCTTCCGGAGTCAAGGGTGCACGAAGCAAACCCAACTGCATTGGTTCTGGAGGTTCAGTGGTAGGAACAGACAGTGGGGGTGTGGAGGTAGGTAGGCGACTGGGTACTCTGGGTAGCATCCACATGGGCCGATACTGGCTGGTCCTTTCAGATCTTCGCTCCCTCAGCCGGCGATCGATCTGAATGGACAGTTGAATTAGTGTTTCGAGGGAATCGGGGATCCCCACACGAGCTAGTTCATCCTTGAGTGCCTCCGAAAGCCCTAAACGGAACTGAAAACGGAGAGCGGCGTCGTTCCAATGTGTTTCAGTACTCCACCGTTTAAAGTCTGTAACATAGTCCTCCACGGGCCTACGACCCTGTTGGAGGGTGTGGAGGCTGGCCTCGGCTGTGGTAGTACGCTGGGGATCATCATACAGTTTGGCCATTTCATCCAAAAAAGAGTCCATGGTACCCAGCAAGGGACTGGCTTGTTCCAGTAAATGATGGGCCCAGGTTTGGGGTTCTCCCTGCAGTAATGAAATGATGAACCCCACCTTGGTACTCTCCAAAGAAAAGGTGCGGGGCTGAAGCAAGAAGTACAAATGGCAGGCATTCCTGAAAGCACGGAATTTGCTGCGGTCACCCATAAACTTCTCCGGGGCAGGAACTCGTGGTTCTGGGGGTGGCACCACTACTGTGGGTGTAGAAACTGGAGTTGATGATGCAGGTGCTGTGGCCTGAGGTGCTGAGATGTTTGGAGAGAGAGATTCCACTCGTTGTTCAAGTCGCTGGTAGCCCTCTTGCAGGCCCTGAACTGCTTGGGTGAGATTTGCGATCTGTTGACACAGAGCGTCCATAGCTGAGGCCCCCCTTTCAGACTCCATTTTGGCTGGATTGTACTGTCACGTACCTTACAGCGGAGTCTGAAATGACGAGGGCGGCCTCTTGCACGGTCCCGGTCCTAGCGTCCCTGGAGGTTGAGACAGGGTTGCTAGGGCGGCGGAAGGGTGCAGGTGCCTGCTGGCAGGATCAGAAGCCCAGAAGTCTTCGGAAGGAAGCTGAGGTGCTGATCCCTGGATGGATGCAGGAGAGGTCCAGCAGAGGAACTTGCAGGGTCACGGCAGACAGGAGTTGGCAACGTGCTGGCAACGAGGTACACAATCGGCAGACAGAGACGTGGTCAGGGACTGGCGGAGGTTGGCAACAAACTGGCAGCGGGGTACCGAATCAGGAGACAGAGCCGTAGTCAGGAGTCCAAGCCGGGTTCAATACAGGAAGCAAGGCAGGCAGAGATGTAGGGGTGATCCGAGAGGGTAGTCAAGGCAAGCAGAGGTTCAAGATCAGGGTCAAGTAAACAAGGCAACAGCAAGGGTTCAGGAACGAGCTGAGACAATCCAGCATTGATGCTAGTCTGCTGATCGTTTAAATAGGGCGCCTTGCGCCGTGATTCGTTGGAGTGCGAGCGTGCACGCGCTGACGTGCCCTCGTTCGTACGATCGCATCGCATGCGTACCTAGTCCGGGGCTCGCTCGTTCTTCCCGTACGTCCGGCTGGCACCCGGGAACGAGCGTTTGTGATGGTTCTCTGACAGACGCTTGTGTTCAGAAAATCAAGTGACTTCTGTGCTCCCCCTGATGGGTCCCTACTCACTCACCAGCTCCCTGCACCCCTGCAGGGGTAATGGGCATTTATAGATAGCCTGGGATAGTTCCTGGTATCTCTCCTCATAGTCCGCGTGTGGTATCTGTGGTCTGTAGGGCCTTAGCAGCTCACTCCACCCAGGAGGGGAACCAAGGGAGTCTTCCTGGTCACTTTTCCCAAAGTTAATTCGTCAGCTGTTCATAGATCCTCATAGAAAGATAGGACTTCCATTGTGTAATATTTAAAAAAGGAGTATTTATTAAAAATGAAAAGCAAAAACAAAAAGTGTCCCTGTGCAGGGAAACCTATTAGCACAATGAAACAGGCAATATGTAAGGGCACTGGTTTGCAGCTTGTGCTCCACCTGCGTTCCATCCCCCTACTTCCATACCGGAAATGATGTAGCCTAGCCACGCCTTACGCGTTTCGTCATTGGACATTATCAAAGGCGGTGCCAGCATACTAGTTGTCACGTCTAATAAGGTGAGCGGACATGCGGGGCTCCTCCCCCTCCCATAAAAAGTAACCAATAACAGCAAACATTAAACAGATGGAAAAAAGGTGTGTGAGAAACCTCTATGGGGAAGCATAATGCGCGCGCACACTGCGCCATAGTCCCTCCAATGAAATAGAGCAAGTTCTTTAGAAAAAAACGCCCCTCTGCATCTGCGCTCGTCTTATAGTAAATATACCAGACATAAATACAATGGAGGTATACAATCATGAATAAAACATATATAGCATGCATATACCCGGAAAACATCCAGGGGTAAACATAAGTGCAATAGTGAACAAAAGGGGATCATAAACCAGTCCCCCTCGTTCTAGGTGCTACATACTACAGTTCATGAACAGACCCAGATATTACCCAGTAAACCTTAGGAAAAACAGTTCATCAGGAAAAAACCATTATGGTCAGATTATGTACCAGCACTAATAATTGAGTCACACTACTTGTGTTAGAAGGGGAGTTTGTAGTTTAGAAACAGCCCCCTCCAAAAAACAAGAGATGTACATATAGAGTGAAATTGATAAAGAAATTGATGTAAGCCTCAAATCTTAGGTACGTGTTGATGTGCATAGTAAATCGGAAAGTGGTGAACACTGTGGGTCTGAGAGCCACAGGGATATTCTCATATGTATGCCTGGATAATAGCCCAGTATCAGGAAACTGAGTATCTCTATTGCTGGAGAAATTATAATGTGTAGGTCCCCAGTAACCACTATGTAACCTATGGTACTGCAACTCACACCTCCTGACCAAACCCAGATACTACCTAGTAAAACTTGGTGTGAAGATCATGGGTAGGGAAAGAGCAAATCGAAGGGTACACGTGCCCCCTATTATAGTGGGTTAAGGGTTGGCTATAAAGCAGTTCAAACCTATATTTAGGTTGAGCCCTTTGGGGGCAAGTGATCCTAGCTGGTATATCCAGCTGGTTTCATTCCTGGAGATTAAGGTTTGCTTATTTCTCCCTCTCCAGTGGTCTTCAACAAGATTCAATAACATAGAATATGAGTCCACTCAGATCCCTTTGGTGTACTTCATCGAAGTGTCTGGATAGATTGTGCTTTGGAAATCTATTTCTGATATTTTTAATGTGCTCCCTTATGCGGACAAACAGAGGCCTGAGGAGTTCAACCCACATACTGGAGGTGGCATGGACATTCAATGACTTGTGTAACATGGGTACTATGGAATGTGATCAGATGCTTTATCTGGTACTCTCTATGATCAGTGAGTGACCTGAAAGATTCCTTCTTCCTCGGTTGTTTTTTGCTAGCTTTACAGGGTAAACATCTTTGACATCTATAAAACCCCTTCATGTCAGGGAAGGTTTTCACCGGTTTGGGAGGGTCGATAACATTATGCACTAGATGGTTCCTCAGGGTAGGTGCTTTTCTATACACGAATATTGGTTTGTTAGGCAGGATGTTAGATAACACCCGATCCTCTTTCAGGATGGGCCAGTATTTTTTCATAATACGTTCAAAGGCCTTGTATTGACTGTTAAAACCCAGTAATGAAAGTTATATCCCTTTGCCTGTCTTTATCTTTAGTTTTTTTTCTGGAGTAGTTTATTTCTATCCATTTTCATAATTTCCAGTTTTAGCTTCACAAGGTTGTCAAGTACATATCCTTTTTCGTGAAATCTTTGTATGAGGATATCAGCCTGTGCATCAAAGTCTTCCATTGAGTTACAGTTTCTATACGTATCCTTAATAGTTGCCCCTTAGGAATATTACACTTCCACTTAGGATGGTGACAACTGGACGTGGGAATGTATCCATTTCGGTCAGTTGTTTTAAAAAAAAGTCCGGGTGCATAAGGTGTCCTCCACTTTGAAAATCTCTAGATCCAGATAGTCTATTTTCTGATAATCCCATTTGCCTGTAAGGGTGATCCCGTATTTGTTGGCATTTAGATCTCCAAGGAATCTTGCAAAACTGTCCGGTTTGCCATCCCACATAATGATTAGATCTTCTATATACCTTCTGTACATTTTAATTTGGGGAATGTGTTGGGTATACACGTACTCCTCCTCCCACATATTCATGAATAGATTCGCTACACTGGGAGCTTAAGGAGCCACATTATAATTTCTCCAGCAATAGACCCTTAGTTTGTACAAAATACTCCTTGTACCAGAAGTAGTTACACTCCATAGCCAATTTCAGGCCTTCTAGGATGTAATCTATCTGTTCTTGTTTCATACCTGTGTTCTCATGTAGTGCTTTTTCTATTCCAAGCAGTCCATCTTTTTGTACAATACTTGTATACAGTGAACTAACATCTATTGTTGCCAGTAACCAGTTCTCTGCACCCTTCACATCCTGTAGCTCTTGAATAAGCTGTAAGCTATCGTATAGGTACATTTCCCTTGTTGGGCTTCAAGTATTTATCCAGGTATTCCCCAAGCCTGGAGAAAACCGAATTAATCCCACTGATAATGGGCCTACCAGGTGGTTTCAACAATCTTTTGTGGATCTTAGGTGTGTGATATATTACTGGAGTCTTAGTAGAGTTAGAGACCAAATACTCCGCTTCTTTCGGGTTCAGTGTGCCCATATTCTTCCCTTTATCAACGTACATCTTCAATTTCCTTTCATATTTGTTCTTCGGGTTCCCTGTTAGCTTCTTATGTGTGTTTTCAACACTTAGTAGATTCTCCATCTCTTCTTGGTAGTCCTTTAATAACCAGCCCTCCCCCTTTGTCTGCCGGGCGTATTACTACTTCATATTGTTTTCCTATTTGATGGTTTTCCATATATGTTTAGTTTTCCTGGTTTTCTTCTCCATATTTCTCAGATCGTTCTCAACCATTTTTTTAAAAAGCATTCATGCACTGGTTTCCTGGCATCTTGGGGTTGAAAATAGAATTATTCCTGAGGTTGGTTTGTACATATTCTGGGACCTCTTTTATCCTGTTATCTGTATTCATGGCAAAGTGTTTCTTGATATTGAGTTTTCTCATTAACTTTTGGAGGTCAATAAATACCTCAAGTTTGTCCAAAGGTTTATCTCGGGTTGAGCATTTTTAATTCTTCATCTGAGAATTGGGCATTGCTGAGGTTGTAGATACCTTGACCTAATATCTTCGTCTTCTTTTTCTTCCTACCTCGTCTTCTCCCTTTTGTCTGTTTTCTCTTTCCGGGTTTCTTTGTTTTAGTCTCATATCTCTCCCTAAATTGTTGTTCCTGCCATCTCTGGGGTGCATATTGGCTCCATAACCCTGGTTGCCAATAGGGGCTTGATCTTCCCTCATTTCTTGGCGGCCCCCTCTCTGGGTACCCATTCCCATTCTCCCATCTCCATCCAGGGTTCCTGTAGGAGACATGGGGTCTCCATCTCCCAGGTGGTCTGTCTCGATGCATGTCCCTGGGAAATGCCTGCTTATGTGTGGGGTATTCATGATTAATATTATACGTATAAGTATGGGTTTAGATTCTCCTATCGACAATGTCAATCAATTGGTTTCCAGTGGTAGCTTCCCCAGTTGTATCATGTTTGTGACCATATTTGTTTTCTCTCCCTACCCATGATCCTCATTCCAAGTTTTACTAGGTAATATCTGGGTTTGGTTAGGAGGTGTGGGTTGCAGTACCGTGGGTAACCACTGGGGACCTACACATAATTTCTCCAGCAATGGAGATACTCAGTTCTTATACTGGGCTATTATCCAGGCATACATATGAGAATATCCCTGTGGCTCTCAGACCCACAGTGTTCACCACTTTCCGATTTACCATGCACATCAACACGTACCTAAGATTTTAGGCTTATATCAATCCCTTTATCAATTTCACTCTATATGTACATCTCTTGTTTTGTTGGAGGGGGCTGTTTCTAAACTACACCCCCCCCCCTTCTGACACAAGTAGTGTGACTCAATTATTAGTACTGGTACATAATCTGACCATAATGGGTTTTTCCTGATGAACTGTTTTTCCTAAGGTTTACTGGGTAATATCTGGGTCTGTTAATGAGTTGTAGTATGTAGCACCTAGGACAACCACATGGGACTTGTTTTATTTATCCCCTTTTGTTCACTATTGCACCTATGTTTACCCCTGGATGTTATCCGGGTATCCTTCACTAATATTTATATATATATATTTTTCTTATATATATTTTATATTTTTCATCTTTATGCTGATTTATTCTTTTACGATTTATGACTACACATATGTGTCACTGGACTTTGCTTGTTTTTGGGTTTCATACATTTATATTTTTGCACATATTATAATGTATAAAATGTATATACATTTTCTATTTTTGGACAATAGGTTTTTGATAGTATATGGACCCCATGAGGTTTTTTTTCTTAATGCTATTCTTATGCACGCATTTATATGTGAGGTTTATTGGGATCCACTTAATATTTGTTTTTTTTTGTGCATTGTATAATTTTTTTCATTTTTCCTTTCTTGCACACATTGGTATGGATGCACGGAGCCTGCATTATCAGGGCAACTAACCCTCCCGTACAGGCAGTCACCACTGGCATGAACATTGCCACTATATTTATCCTTCTATGTTAGCCAGTAGGTAGCGCCACCAACCCCACACCTGCACATCAACACTTTGGATGACAATTACTCAGTAATGCAACACTGTACCCAAATTAATTTTTTGTCCCTTTTTTCATACAAATTGAGATTTCTTTTGGTGGTATTTGATCACCTCTGGGTATTTTTTTTTGCACTATAAATGAAAAAATACCGAAAATTAAAAAAAAAAAAACATTCTTTGTTTCTGTGATAAAATTTAGCAAATTAATTTTTCTTCATAAATTTTGGCCACAATTTATACTGCTATTATAATGGTTAGTATAATCGGGGCATGATCTGATAGGGGAGATGACTCAATATGAGCGCTTGTGGGGAGTGAGAGATGATGGTGATCGATAAGAAAAATGTCTATTCTTGAGTAGGTATGGTTAACCTGAGAAAAGTGAGTGTAGTCTTTCGTTCGTGGGTGCATAATTCTCCATATATCAACCAATTGGGCCTCGTGTAGGCGTTTACGTATGAACAATAAACGTTTATGTGGGATATTAGTTCTACCTCTAGACGTATCTATGGCAGGTTCCGAAGGGGTATTAAAATCTCCAGCCAGGAGAACGCACCCACGTGCGAAGTCTCTAAGTTTTTTAAGTATGGAGGCAATGAAGCCGGCTTGATCACGGTTGGGAGCATATATAGTTGCTAGGGTGCAAGGCATACTACCCAGGGTGCCTCTAATGAACAGAAAGCGCCCAAGTGGGTCACATAGCATAGTTTCGAATGTGAACGGGGTGCCCCTGGGGAACCCAATGGCCACTCCTTTAGCTTTATGTACATCCGATAAGCTATAGTACCATGTGGGGTACTGTTGAGAAAAAAGTTTTACCTGTGTGGTGTGAGTGAGGTGAGTCTCCTGGAGAAAAACAATGTCTCCCCGCAGGCGACCCAGCTCCCTATATAAATTGTGCCTTTTCCCCGGGGCATACAGCCCCCTTACATTAAAAGAGATAAGATTTACCTTAGTCATGGGGACCAGTAGGGGGAATCTGCGTCCACTGTAACCTGAGGAATCGGACCTGAGGCTGGGAGGAAGAATTTGAGAGGAGAAAGGACAGGGTGGGGAGGGAGAAAAGAAAAAAAGTTATAAGTCAGAAAAGAAAAGGAGGACAATCAATATCCATTAGCGACAGAAACTTAGACCATTCGGGGGGGTGGTCACAAAGTGCACGCATTAAACTGCGGTGCATGGTGGGGCACATGAGCGGCCCAGCCCCCCCATACTCGTCACCCAAATATGAGCTGGAGCATGGGGACGCAGGCCCGCACAGCACCCCAGAAACAGGGGAGTGAAGGTCTCCGTGCATAAGCACACGGTCACCGAAATTGGCGTGGGTGTCGTCGGGCTGCCCCGGCGCCAACACCAAAACATCACAAAGTGAGAATTGCAAATAGCAAGGCACTTAAAGTGCGTCATAACACCTTAACCCGGTCGTGGTAGGCCATACGACTGGATGCCCGGAGTATAAAACATAAAACACATATGAAAATAAAAACTTATATAAAAATAAACAAAATTAGAGCCTGTCATTAGACTGCTATGGCGACTCCATGCAGACAGACAACTTAAGGCCGAAACATTAACCTTCCAAGTCTGTGCTTTTACCAATCTGTATAGGACCTAGTAACAGTCAGATGCGATCCGGGTGAGTCAGATGTAGAGTGGACAAAGAGCTTGAGCCATCCAACTTGATGGGTCAACCCAATTCGGGTGAACCTCCAGAGGCAGAAGAGCGATGTTTACGGTCAATTTTTTGCCATCTTGTTTCGGCATTAGTGGGCAGAGGTGGGATGTGATCCTGCCAACCAGGAAGCTCCGGCAGAGATACGTTAACATCCATGCAGAATTTTTCCAGTTCCTCGGGAAACCGAAGAATCGCTGTCTTACAATCCTTGTTAGCGATCAGTGCAGCCGGGAACCCCCATCTGTATTTAATCGAGGCGGCTCGCAATTTCTCCGTCAAGGGGCGCAGAGCCCTGCGGCGCTCCAGAGTCTCCCTAGCAAGATCTGGGAAAAAAGATAGCATAGCGCCATCAAAGTCCAGCGAAGCAGCATCTCTAGCTTTTTTCATAATAAGTTCTTTTTCCTCATAATAATGGATCCTGCAAATGACATAGCGAGGGACATCTGAAGAGAGATTAGGGGGGCGAAGGGCCCTGTGCACCCGATCTTTTTTCAATGGGTAATCAGTGGCCTGGCCCAGTAAGCTGTTGAAGATGCCCCGGACGGAGGGGAGAAGATCCTCATCCCCAGTCGCCTCTGGCAGACCTCTAGTCCGGATGTTATTCCTCCTGTTGTGGTTTTCCTGGTCCTCGATTTTGTACAACGCCATTCTATGAGCTATAGTAAGTTTGTGGGTTGAGGTTTGTAAGTGTCTAATGGCCAACATGTGGCGATCAAGATGCTGCTCTGTCTCCTCTACCCTCTCTAAGACATACGAGAGGTCGGCGCGCACAGCAGACACTTCCTTTTTAATGGCACGTTCAAGGCCTAACAACATGGAAGCCAGTTCAGACTTAGTCAGTAGGTCGCTTACCAGACCTGCTACTCCCGAATGTCTGGGGGAGTTCTCCTATCCCTCCGAGCTGGCCGAGGATACTGGAGAGCGGTGTCTGTGTTCAGGCCTGCGTCGGGGGGCGGAGCCTGTACCGGAGCTCACGCCGCCAGGAAAGTGGCCTAGGCTGTCCATGTCCTCCGGATCGTCTGGTTCTGCAGCTAGGAATCGTTTAATCAAACCCACGGCAGCTCCTTTCTTAGGCAGAGGCTTGCCAGATCTCTTCCGCATCTTTATGAGGTGGATTGGAGTGAGCAGATTAGTGTAAGTGCTGAAAATAATGTGTTAGCACCGGAGCACGAGAGAGACACGTCCTCACCGCTGCATAGCCAGGCCACCACACTTAATAGGGTAATTTTGTGAGCGTTTCCATTGTCCTGGTGCTTCAGTGCCTTCAAAAGTGTAATGCCCTCTACACACGGTTGGACATTGATCGGACATTCCGACAACAAAATCCATTGATTTTTTCCGACGGATGTTGGCTCAAACTCGTTTTGCATACACACGATCGCACAAAGTTGTCGGAATTTCCGAACGCCAAGAACGTGGTGACGTACACCACGTACAACGAGACTATAAAAGGTCAGTTTTATACCAAGCACGGCACCCTTTGGGCTCCTTTTGCTAATCTCGTGTTAGTAAAAGTTTGGTGAGAGATGATTCGCGCTTTTTCAGACTCGTGGTTTTCAGATCGTATTTCTGCTCTTCAGTTTGTATCTGGTCTTCAGTGCGTGCAGCAAGTTCCCATTGACTTGTCATTGTGTTCTTGTCCGTTCGTTACTGATTTTCAGGTCGCTCTTCACCGGCCTTGCTGTTCTTCAGTGCATTCTGTTACTTCGTTCTGACCAGCCGACCGTTTTCTAGCCATGTTGCGTGTACGTACTCGTAGAGTTCGTGCTGTGCGGGGGCTTGGTGTTGGGGTTCTTACTTTGACACAAGCCCAGTCCATGAACAGGACGAGGAGTTCATGGACCAAGAATTGGTTACTCCAGCGTGACCAATTCTGTCAATTATGTCACCTTTGCTCCGTGAGATCTGTGAGAATAATCCTGACGATTTCAGGAACTTTCTCCAGATGACGGACCCTGTTTTTCACCGTTTGTTGGCTTTGCTGACCCCTTATATCAGCAGGCAGGATACCTGCACGAGGCAAGCCATCACTCTGGAGCAGAGGCTAGTCGCCACCCTGCGGTATGTGGCGACGGGGAGAAGCCTGCAGGACCTTAAGTTGTCGACAGGCATCTCCCCCCAGGCTCTGGGGATCATTATCCCAGAGACCTGTTCTGCCATCATCCAGGTCCTGCAGAAGGAGTATATTAAGGTAAGATTTTTATCCTTTAACATCACATTTTATTGTATTTAATGTTTGATAATGTAATGTATTTCTTTCCTTATTCCCTAATTACCATGATTGTAATATGCTGTGAATGTCCCCTTGTCCTCATGCATGCTGGATTTTGTTTAAAAAAAATTTTTGTCCTTCATACATATTTGCCTTCACTAACCTCCCCAGCATGCTCTCCTGGGCCTATATCCACCTCGTCTACTCAATTCACAATGTATTTTGTCAGCTCCATAGTAGTGCTTTACCCTAAATACCCCCTAAAATGTGTAAAATTGTGATGTGTGCTTTAATTTCTGGCAGAGTGCCAGAGGGTTTTTTTTGGGGTCCCAAAATCATTTGGAACCCTCCCTTCCCCCAACTGCTAACTCGGCTGTTACCAATCCTCTATCTGCTGACTTTGCCAAACCCATACACACTATACCCACCTCTTTTGTGGTCAGATTTATGGATGAATTCCCCAAAGCATGTAGTGCAAGGGCCTGCCTGAATACTTTCAAATGGTACTGTTTAAAGTTTTTGTATCCTATTATTACCTTGATAGGTATTAGCAGAATGTAAAAATGTGCTAAAATGTGTACAGTGTGTATTTATATCTTTGTATTATGACACTTCTTACCTGTCCAGTGGGCTTTTTAAGTAAGGTGTTTTGTAAGTAAGGAGGGGCTGGCCAAAGTAATACACATTATTTAGGCATTCATCTCTCAATGAAGTGGAGAGGGTTACCTGTCCAAAACATCTCCTCCCCCTAAAATTTTTAAAATGACCCATGAGAGGGTGGGCGGAGAAATCTGATAGGTGGACCTTATACCTTTGTCTTTAAACACTCCCTAAAATAAATCTTATACTGATGTTGGCCAAGAATGTTTGTGTCTAATCTGCTTTCCATGTTTATGTGCAAAATGAATAATTTTATTTTTCTTGTTTGTCTCCACAGTTTCCTTCCAACCCACAGGAATGGCAGACTGTGGCCTCCCACTTTGCCCAGCGGTGGGACTTTCCTAACTGCGTCGGGGAAATTGATGGGAAACACGTCCACATCGTCCCACCACCCAACTCGGGGTCATACTATTACAACTACAAGGGGTTCAATAGTATTGTGATGTTGGCGGTGGTGTCGGCTACTTACAAGTTCCTGTATGTGGACGTGGGAAGAATGGCCAGATGTCAGATGGTGAAGTCATCGCCCACACGGAGTTCTACAGGTGTCTCCAGGATGTCAGCTTGGGCTTGCCACCTCCAGAAGACAATGCGGAAGGACTCCCATTCGTCTTCGTTGCGGATGAAACATTTGCACTGGGGGACCATCTTATGCGGCAATTCCCTATGAGGACCCTCACCCCGGACCAGAGGGTTTTTAATTACCGGCTTGCCAGAAGAGTGGTGGAGAACATAATGGCCAGCCGGTTCCGCCTATTTCTTACACCAATCACATCATCCTGGCTTGTTGTGTTCTCCACAACTTTTTAAGGAGAAATTCTTGGAACTATGCTGGCTCAGTTGGGCTTGAGGTGGGAATTCATAATAATGAACCAACCCTGAAGGCGCTTGAAGCTGGCCGTCCTGGCTTGCCCCCCCCCAGAGTGCCTGCGTGGTCCGTATAAGATACATGGAATACTTTGCGGGTAGGGGGGCAATCAAAAAATGTCTCAGACATTGTCTGGCATATGCCAGACAATGTCTGAGACATTTTTTAAATAAAAATATATTTTAAACTGAACAAATATTTGCTTTGATTTCATGCTTGGTTTTCTTTTAGCTGACCATGACCGAAATTTGGGGAGTCCTGAAAATGGCGTGATTGTGTAAAATTAGACAAAATTTGGCTTTTCTATAATATGTCCAAAAATTGTCATAAAAAAATACAATAAAGCAGAACTAAGTTAGGGATTTCTAGGGGTTTTAAACGCTCCCTAAAAAATCAATGATGTTCTTCATTTTGTTTTGAACATCATTGATGTTTTGATTGATGTTTTCCAAATCCCTATTACACCCCATTATCTCCCCGATCAGGATCTGGGCACTTTCACTGGTGAAATGACCTTCTTCCACAACATCACGATCACCTAAAATGTATAAAAAAAACACCATATATTATAAATATGCAGGCATCCATCTCTTACCTGAGCCTGTGGTCGCAGACACCCACCTGTTGTGGTGACTATTTCTACAACATCTCCCTCCTCCTCTGCTTGAGTTTGGGGGATTTCCCCTTCTTCATGAGGTGGGGGGTCCGCTGTCTCCTCTGAGCGGTGTCCTCTGAGTCTTTACTCCCCTATGTTAAAAAAAATAGGTATACTTAGGACACAGATATTTGATGGCAGAAATAGGAATATGAAACTTGCTTGGAAGTGGGGTACAATTGTCTCTTTTGGCAGAGTTGTAAGATGAAGAAATATTTTTTTCCTTTGTAAAGCTTGAATACTTACCTGTTTTGTACAAGCTTCACAGATGGAGACACCCCTATAGTATACACTGGAGCACCTGTGTGGGCCTCCTAATAAAAAAGGTGTTCTTTTGTCCCACGCTAGTGCTCCAGCGTCCAGATGTGTAAACAGCTGCTGAGTGTCCTCTCCTTACACAGAATCTAGTTTGCATTTCATTTTAGGTACTGACCCATCTAGACAACAAAATTATTTTAAGAAAAGCAGGCCATAAAAAATTTATTGAACTGCATCTGGACAAAACATGGTGTTTTATTGGCCGAACGAACAATGTTTCCTACAAATGAATAATGTGTCCATGAACATGAAAGTTGCCATTTTAAACTGTACAACAGTAAAGAAAAGCACATGGAGCAGCACGAATGTAATAAAAATAAAGAATAGGAACACAGCACAACTACTTACTTTTTTTGCAGCACTCTCCTGATCCTTCTATACTGATCGTGCTCCCTTAATTTGAGGTCTGACCACCGCTTCTTCAGTTGATCCTTGGATTGACGTACCCCAAAATTACGGTGCAGACTCTTCACAACTTTCGCCATGATCTTGGTCTTTCTGACATTGGGGTTGGGGTAAGGTCCATACTTCCCGTCAGCCCTCTTCAAGATGTCCACCATCTCCACAAAGGACATATTTTAGGCCTTAAATCTTCACCTCCGGGATCGTGACGTTTCTGGCTCCAGGCTTTCGTCCTCCTCCTCCTCGTTGCTGTAATTAGCATGCACCTGCTCTGTCTCCGCCATGTGCTCTTCCCCACTGCGCCGAAAGAGAAGGCGCGGGGAATAGACTAGAAAGAATGTCGGGCAGGCGGAGTTTCACGCATGCTCAGTGTATATAAAGTGTAACACGCGTGCGTCGTACGTATGATCTGTGAGCGGAGGAAGGAGTATAGGAAGCGCCAGTCATGAAAACGAAGTTAACATTTAAAATTGGGCCTATACTGCTTATAGATTGAGACCTATATTGGGACAAGATTAGGAGACTTTAGCCTGACATTAGTGTTTGTCTTGTGTTGTGTCTTGCAGAGAAAATGGATCTAGTCAATAATCATGACTTTATGCCAATATTCATTGATATGTTCAGGGAGCTGCCCTGTCTGTGGCAGCTAAATCACCCACATTATAACCATACAACAAAGAGGAAGGCAGTGCTGGATCAATTGCTGGAATTTGTGAAGCCGGTGATCCCCATGGCAGACATCCCCTATTTGAAGGCCCTACGGAGCGGAGCACTTATCTAAGGGAGCGCAAGAAGGTCCAGGATTCCCTGAGATCAGGAGCTGCAGATGCCATTTATGTCCCCAAGCTGTGGTACTATGACAGACTGCATTTTCTGGCAGGCCATACTGAACCCAGGCCAGCACTCTCCACTCTTCCTTCCACGCTTCCTTCCCCCTCAGCTGAGGCTTCTAACGCCCAACCTGGGCCTTCCAGGCAGCAACATGTGGAGGAGCCCAGCTTGAGCCAGGTATAGCGTTCTTCAAAATATTTCTGTTGGTCAAATTATTGATGTTAAAAAATGTTAGTTTGGATTACTAATTTCTGATTTCACAAAGTGTTTTACATATCAATAGACAGTAGTGGCCACAAATGATTGGGGCAAGAATGAAAAATGCTGGGGTCAGAATGATAGTCTTTTCTATTTATTAACATTCAATTTGCAACAGTCACAAGATAAAAAATTGTGTGTGATTGATGAACAAAAAACTAAAACAATGTTCCATTTTTTTCATACACAGGAAAGTCTCAGCCAGGAGGTGGCCGGGCCCAGTAGCCTGCCCAATACCCAGGTTCCTCCCCTCTGCCTTCAACCAAAAAGTGGCAGGAAGAGTGATATGAAGAAGAGTAACATGAAGGAGGCAGCAGTTGGCCTATTTTGGAAGGCTACTGCGGCCCTCAGAACACCCCACAGTGTTCAAGAGGACTTTGCATACATAACAGCCTGCAAAATGCTGGACATGGAGGAGGGCCAACGCCTAATATGTGAGTATATCATCTTCCAAGCCCTAAATAAGGGGTTGAGGGGCCAACTCACAAGCCAAAGCCACGTTTGTGAGTTAAACCATGGTCCTCCTCCTCCAGGTCCTCCTCCTCCTCCTCCACCTCCTGCCACACCTCCTACACCAGAGCCACAGCCTGGAAGGAAGCGTCTAAGGAAGACCAGAGAGTGATGACCTGGGCTCAGTCTGGTCTGACAAAAGATGCAGGCTCTAGTATGACCATAGCCTGGGGACAGATATGTCATCTGCAGCTGTTCATGATCTCTTGGACTTCTGGACCAGATTGTACTCCCTTCTATAAGGACCCCTCAGGCCACCAATTTTGCATTAAAATAGTTGATGTGTGCCCTGGGGGCCAAAGGCTTTGCCAATTTCAGCAGTTTCTCCAGCGTTGCCTTCCTCTTTCTTTGGTTAGGACCCCTTAATAAAGGTATTTTTTTTTTCTATTATACTCGCCTATGTGTTTTCCTTCAAAAAGGACAGTTTGTTTGTGAGGAGGCAGGTACATTTCAAAAATACAATGTCAAATTAACAAGAGACACCAACACCAAGCCACCAAGCAATCTCCTTAGATACAAGATAATAATGGTGTTGTGGTAACTTGACACACAAAACTATTCTGGAGTAAAAAAAAAATTTTAAAACAAAAAACAGGAGATCAGGATTTAACAAACTAAAACAAAATACAAAATCTAAAAACATAAAAAAAATACATTTTTTAGGGAGATATGACTAATCTAAATATTATATTCATGAAATCACGATAAATAATAAAGAAAGAAGTTTGTGAGAAGTCTGTGTGAATAAACAACTTCATTCTTCTAGCATTATAAAGAAGAAGAGAGTGCGCTGCATTAACCACTTAAGGACCGCCTCACACCGATGTACGTCGGCAAGGTGGCACGGGCAGGCAGAATCACGTACATACACTTGATCTGCCTCCCGCGGGCGGGGGGTCCGATCAGACACCCCTCCCCCCGGTGCCCGAGGCGGTCCGCTTTTGTCCAGCGGCGATCAGAGGTGAGGGGGAGACCATCCATTCGTGGCCCCCCCTCGCGATTGCCGCCGGCCAATCGAATCATTCCTATGCTGCTGTATGCTAAACAGCAGCAAAGGAAATGATGTCATGTCTCCTCGGCTCTGTATTTTCAGGAATGAAGACATCAATGTGAGTGCACAACACACACACAGTAGAACATGCCTGGCACACAACACCCCCCGATTCCCCCCCACCCCCTAATCACCCCTCCTTTTTTTTTCTGATTATCTGATTACTGCATGGTGTCAGTTTGTGACAGTTAGTGTGTTAGGGCAGTTAGGGTTAGCCCCCTTAAGGTCTAGGGTACCCCCCTAACCTCCCCTAATAAAGTTTTAACCCCTTGATCACCCCCCATCGCCAGCGTCGCTAAGCGATCATTTTTCTGATCGCTGTATTAGTGTCACTGGTGACGTTAGTTAGGGAGGTAAATATTTAGGTTCGCCGTCAGCGTTTTATAGCGACAGGGACCCCCATATACTATCTAATATAAATGTTTTAACCCCTTGATTGCCCCCTAGTTAACCCTTTCACCACTGATCACAGTATAACTGTTACGGGTGACGCTGGTTAGTTTATTTTTTATAGTGTCAGGGCACCCGCCATTTATTACCCGCCCGGCGGTGATATGCGTCGCCCCAGGCAGCGTCAAATTAGTGCCAGTACCGCTAACGCCCACGCACGCACCGTACGCCTCCCTTAGTGGTATAGTATCTGTACGGATCAATATCTGATCCGATCAGATCTATACTAGCGTCCCCAGCAGTTTAGGGTTCCCAAAAACGCAGTGTTATCGGGATCAGCCCAGATACCTGCTAGCACCTCGTTTTGCCCCTCCGCCTGGCCCGGCCCAGCCCACCCAAGTGCAGTATCGATCGATCACTGTCACTTACAAAACACTAAACGCATAACTGCAGCGTTCGCAGTCAGGCCTGATCCCTGCGATCGCTAACAGTTTTTTTGGTAGCATTTTGGTGAACTGGCAAGCACCAGCCCCAGGCAGCGTCAGGTTAGTGCCAGTACCTCTAACACCCACGCATGCACCGTACACCTCCCTTAGTGGTATAGTATCTGATCGGATCAATATCTGATCCGATCAGATCTATACTAGCGTCCCCAGCAGTTTAGGGTTCCCAAAAACGCAGTGTTAGTGGGATCAGCCCAGATCTAGCACCTACGTTTTGCCCCTCCGCCCAGCCCAGCCCACCCAAGTGCAGTTTCAATCGATCACTGTCACTTACTAAACACATAACTGCAGCGTTCGCAGAGACAGGCCTGATCCCTGCAATCGCTAACAGTTTTTTTGGTAGCGTTTTGGTGAACTGGCAAGCACCAGCCCCAGGCAGCGTCAGGTTAGCGCCAGCACCGCTAACACCCACGCACGCACCGTACACCTCCCTTAGTAGTATAGTATCTGAACGGATCAATATCTGATCTGATCAGATCTATACTTGCGTTTTGCTCCTCCGCCCGGCCCAGCCCAGTCCACCCAAGTGCAGTATCGATCGATCACTGTCACATAACTGCAGCGTTCGCAGAGTCAGGCCTGATCCCTCTACTTCTGCAGCACCCGTACTTCCCCCATTCACATCCCCAACCAAATGCAGTCGGCTGCATGAGAGGCATTTTCTTTATGTCCTCCCGAGTACCCCTACCCAACGAACCCCCCCAAAAAAGATGTGTCTGCAGCAAGAGCGGATATAGGCGTGACAACCGCTATTATTGTCCCTCCTGTCCTGACAATCCTGGTCTTTGCATTGGTGAATGTTGTGAACGCTACCATTCACTAGTTGAGTAGTAGCGTAGGGTACAGCATTACACAGACTAGGCACACTTTCACAGGGTCTCCCAAGATGCCATCGCATCTTTAGAGACCCGAACCTGGAACCGGTTACAGTTATAAAAGTTAATTACAAAAAAAAGTGTAAAAAAAAAAAAAAATATATATATATATATATATATATATATATAATAAAAAAAAATAGTTGTTGTTTTATTGTTCTCTCTCTCTCCTCTCTCTATTGTTCTGCTCTTTTTTACTGTATTCTATTCTGCAATGTTTTATTGTTATTATGTTTTATCATGTTTGCATTTCAGGTATGCAATTTTTTATACTTTACAGTTTACTGTGTTTTATTGTTAACCATTTTTTTGTCTTCAGGTACGCCATTCACGACTTTGAGTGGTTATACCAGAATGATGCCTGCAGGTTTAGGTATCATCTTGGTATCATTCTTTTCAGCTAGCGGTCGGCTTTCATGTAAAAGCAATCCTAGCGGCTAATTAGCCTCTAGACTGCTTTTACAAGCAGTGGGAGGGAATGCCCCCCCCCACAGTCTTTCATGTTTTCTCTGGCTCCCCTGTCTCAACAGGGAACCTGAGAATGCAGCCGGTGATTCAGCCAGCTGACCATAGAGCTGTTTAGAGACCAGAGTGGCTCCAAACATCTCTATGGCCTAAGAAACCGGAAGCTACGAGCATTTCATGACTTAGATTTCGCCGGATGTAAACAGCGCCATTGGGAAATTGGGAAAGCATTTTATCACACCGATCTTGGTGTGGTGAGATGCTTTGAGGGCAGAGGAGAGATCTAGGGTCTAATAGACCCCAATTTTTTCAAAAAAAGAGTACCTGTCACTACCTATTGCTATCATAGGGGATATTTATGAGATAACAATAAAAATTATTTAAAAAAAAAAAAATGAAAGGAACAGTTTAAAAATAAGATAAAAAAGCAAAAAAATAATAAAGAAAAAAAAAAAGCACCCCTGTCCCCCCCTGCTCTCGCGCAAAGGCGAATGCAAGCGTCGGTCTGGCGTCAAATGTAAACCGCAATTGCACCATGCATGTGAGGTGTCACCGCGACCGTCAGATCGAGGGCAGTAATTTTAGCAGTAGACCTTTAATTTAGTAGACTCTGTGAATCTAAAGTGGTAACCTGTAAAGGCTTTTAAAAATGTATTAATTTGTCGCCACTGCACGTTTGTGCGCAATTTTAAAGCATGTCATGTTTGGTATCCATGTACTCGGCCTAAGATCTTTTTTATTTCATCAAACATTTGGGCAATATAGTGTGTTTTAGTGCATTAAAATTTTAAAAAGTGTGTTTTTTCCCCAAAAAAAGCGTTTAAAAATTCGCTGCGCAAATACTGTGTGAAAAAAAAAAAAATGAAACACCCACTATTTTAATCTGTAGGGCATTTGCTTTAAAAAAATATATAATGTTTGGGGGTTCAAAGTAATTTTCTTGCAAAAAAAAATAACTTTTTCATGTAAACAAAAAGTGTCAGGGCTTTGTCTTCAAGTGGTTAGAAGAGTGGGTGATGTGTGACATAAGCTTCTAAATGTTGTGCATAAAATGCCAGGACATTCAAACCCCCCCCCAAATGACCCCATTTTGGAAAGTAGACACCCCAAGCTATTTGCTGAGAGTCATGTTGAGTCCATGGCATATTTTATATTGTGACACAAGTTGCGGGAAAGAGACAAATTTTTTTTTTTTTTTTTGCACAAAGTTGTCACTAAGTGATATATTGCTCAAACATGCCATGGGAATATGTGAAATTACACCCCAAAATACATTCTGTTGCTTCTCCTGAGTACAGGGATACCACAGGTGTGAGACTTTTTGGGAGCCTAGCCACGTATGGGACCCCGAAAACCAAGCACCGCCTTCAGGCTTTCTAAGGGCGTAAATTTTTGATTTCACTCTTCACTGCCTATCACAGTTTTGGAGGCCATGGAATGCCCAGGTGGCACAACCCCCCCCCCCCCCCCAATTTTGGAAAGTAGACACCCCAAGCTATTTGCTGAGAGGTATAGTGAGTATTTTGCAGACCTCACTTTTTGTCAAAAAGTTTTGAAAATTGAAAAAAGAAAAAAAATGTTTTTTCTTGTCTTTCTTCATTTTCAAAAACAAATGAGAGCTGCAAAATACTCACCATGCCTCTCAGCAAATAGCTTGGGGTGTCTACTTTCCAAAATGGGGTCATTTGGGGGGTGGGGTTGTGCCACCTGGGCATTCCTTGGCCTCCGAAACTGTGATAGGCAGTGAAGAGTGAAATCAAAAATTTACACCCTTAGAAATTCTGAAGGCGGTGATTGGTTTTCGGGGCCCCATACGCTGCTAGGCTCCCAAAAAGTCCCACACATGTGGTATCCCCATACTCAGGAGAAGCAGCTAAATGTATTTTGGGGTGCAATTCCACATATGCCCATGGCCTGTGTGAGCAATATATCATTTAGTGACAACTTTGTGCAAAAAAAAAAAAAAATTGTCACTTTCCCGCAACTTGTGTCAAAATATAAAATATTCCATGGACTCAACATGCCTCTCAGCAAATAGCTTGGGGTGTCTACTTTCCAAAATGGGGTCATTTGGGGGGGTTTTGTGCCATCTGGGCATTTTATGGCCTTCAAAACTGTGATAGGTAGTGAGGAGTGAAAGCAAAAATTTACGCCCTTAGAAATCCTGAAGGCGGTGATTGGTTTTCGGGGCCCCGTACGCAGCTAGGCTCCCAAAAAGTCCCACACATGTGGTATCCCCGTACTCAGGAGAAGCAGCTGAATGTATTTTGGGGTGCAATTCCACATAGGCCCATGGCCTCTGTGAGCAATATATCATTTAGTGACAACTTTTTGTAAATATTGTTTTTTTTTTGTCATTATTCACACACTTGGGACAAAAAAAAAAATATTCAATGGGTTCAACATGCCTCTCAGCAATTTCCTTGGGGTGTCTACTTTCCAAAATGGGGTCATTTGAGGGGGTTTTGTACTGCCCTGCCATTTTAGCACCTCAAGAAATGACATAGGCAGCCATAAACTAAAACCTGTGTAAATTCCAGCCATAAACTAAAACCTGTATAACTTTTGCGCAAACCAATAAATATACGCTTATTGACATTTTTTTTACCAAAGACATGTGGCCGAATACATTTTGGCCTAAATGTATGACGAAAATTGAGTTTATTGGATTTTTTTTATAACAAACAGTAGAAAATATCATTTTTTTTTCAAAATTTTCGGACTTTTTCTGTTTATAGCGCAAAAAATAAAAATGGCAGAGGTGATCAAATACCATCAAAAGTTAAACAATGTATTAAACATTGCAGCGTGATGAAAGTGCTATATCCATTACGAACGCTAATTTTACCAGACCGAGCAGTTCCGTCTCGGAATTTATTCTGAGCATGCATGGCACTTTGTGCGTCGGAATTGTCCACACACGGTCGGAATTGACGCAAACTGATTTTGTTGTCAGAAAATTTTATAGCCTGCTCTCAAACTTTGTGTGTCGGAAATTTCGATGGAAAAAGTCCAATGGAGCCCACACATGGTCGGAATTTCCGATAACAAGCTCTGATCGCACATTTTCTGTCGGAAAATCCGACCATGTGTCGGGCATAATAGGTAGTCAACAAGTTAGATTTATAATTTATGCTCCTAGAACACCTTATGGTGCTCCCTGCATGTTGGGCCTCCCTATGTGGCTAGGCTGTGAAAAAGTCCCACACGTGGTATCGCTATACTTGGAAGTAACAGAATGTATTTTGAGGTCATTTGTGGTATGCACATGCTATGTGAGAGAAAGAAATAACTTCTCACATAGCATTACACCATTACACATTGAAGGCACTGGAGCACCAGGAGAATGGAAAAGCCCACAAAATTACCCCTTTTTTTTTTTTACACAAAGTTCTTAATTTATGAGATATTACCAACACCTAGCATGTACATAGCAAAAATGACACCCCAAAATACATTCTGCTACTCCTGAGTATGGCAATACCACATGTGAGATTTTTACACAGCCTGGCCACATACAGAGGCCCAACATGCAGAACACATAGCATGCACATACCAAGAATTATACCCCAAAATACATTCTGCTGAGCAAAGGGTAAACAAAAGATTACCTATGGTTTTAGTAGCGCAGTTGTCCACAGGAGGATAGCACTGGTCCAGGCAGCAGGCAGGGACTTGGTCAGCAACAGCGAATGCAGTTGTCCAGGCAACAGGCAGTTGTCCATAGTCAGTACAGGCAGCGATACTGCCCATATAAAGTCCAGGGTCAGTGCAGCAGAGATACTGTCTGCAGTGCCAAAATATTTGTCCTGGTAGGCAGGATCATGGTCCATGTGGTGTGACAGTTCATGTGATAGGCAGAGGAATGATGGCAGTAAGTCCTACAGGCAGCAGGCAGAAGTAGGGCCTCGTTCAGGACAGAATGGGGACGGGGTAGAGGCTTCAAAGAGATTTGGGTGGGAGAAGTCTCACCCAAATCTCTTTGAAGCCTCCGGTCTCCAGATAGGAATGAGAGGAAAAAAAATTGTTTTCATCATCCAGAAAAACAATTCTGGAGCCCCTCCCATATGTCAGACTCCTGTGTTATGACTCCCACTACTCCAGTAGCGGGGTACAAGATCAGTCCAAGAGGCAGGCAAAAAACATGGTCAAACAGTCCAGGGTCAGTTCCAGATCAGGCAGAGGTATGTACAGATGTGGTAGGCAGAAGTGTGGTCAAATAACACTGGTACACACTTTACATTTTTTCTGACGTCTTTGTTGGTCTGGGAGGGATTTTATCGGGAAAGTGGTGACTGGAAAGTCTAAGAACATTGGATCAAATGTTTTCTGATGGACCGTTCGGGAATATAAGGGCAACGATAATTTCCTCCTGGTAGCCAAGGAAGGGTTGGGGGCTTTCGGTGGAGTAGCGGTAAATTATATAGGAGTTGTATATGGCAAAATGAAAAAAAAAATTTATACTTTTTTTTTATACCAATGGTATGTTCGTCTTGTGGCAAGGTTGGGTTCGAGCATTTGGTCGTTGAAGCAGACTCCCCCCTCCCCATAAACAAATTGTATTCGTGGACACATGTTTGCTTTTGGATGGGGCCATTCCTTCTGGGGATTTCCACGTGGTGTTGTGAATTGTCCCCCCACTTCACTGCCAGAATTTCCTTGTTTCGCAGACTCGCCGTCTCCCCTCCTCTTAACTTCATATTGACAAGCCTTTGAGGAAAGCCATTCCTGTTCTTACGGTGCCACATGCTGGCGTCTTCCTCCGGTGAAGGTTGTGGAACAGGGTCAGACTCGTGTAAAAGTTATCTACATACAAGTGATATCCTTACTCCAGTAGAGGGTCTGAGGTCCCAAACAACTTTCCAGCTTGATCCTACGTAGTCTGGGCAATTAGGGGGATGCAGCTGGGTGTCCTTCCCTTCATACACTATGATGGCATATGTGTACCCTGTGGCTCAGTCACATAATTTATACACTTTCACCCCATAGCGGGCCTTTTTGCTGGGGCTAAATTGCTTGATTGACTGACAGCACACTCCTGTTTACATGGCTCAGAAGGAAAGAAGGGCGAGTGAAAGGTAAAGCGACTTCACAGAATGTGACATGCTGTGGCTTGGCATTGCCTTGGGCTGTACTGAGTAATCACTGTTCTTTTCACCAGAGCGCAGCCCAGGTTGGGGGTGGAGCTAAACAGCGTGTCACATGTCATGTGACATTTCTTTTACACTTCCACCCTTCCAGGCTATTCAGGGCCGAGTGTACCCTGTGGCTCGGTCACATAATTTATACACTTTCACCCCATAGCGGACCTTTTTGCTGGGGCTAAATTGCTTGATTCCCAGCCTGCCGCTAAACTTTACAAGTGACTCATCCACACATATGTTCTGGTCCGGGGTAAATTGGGGGAATTTTCCGGAAAAATAATTTAGAAGTGGCCAAGTTTTGTAAAGTTTGTCATAGTTTGGGTCATTTCGGGGAGGGCACTGGGTATTGTCATTAAAGTGTAGGAACCTCATAATCATGAGATATCTTGTTCTGGGCATTACCGTGGAGAAGATCGGCATGGAGTGGGTTGACCAATAGGAACGTAATTCATTTTTTTTTTTTTTTTGGTGAGTCCCATACAGAATGTGATGCCCAAAAAAATCTTAAACTCCTGCACTGTTAGGGACAGGAATAATAGGACTTTGGGTTACTTGAAATAAATTGTTGTGCATACAGGTTGCACTGGGCCACAATTTATGCTAGCATGTCCTCTGTAAAAAATCAAATCAATTGGGGAAAAATTCTCTGTGTCCACCTGGTTAACAATAAAACATTACAGTATAGTATAAAGTACAGTAAGAACAGCGAAAGGGGGAATGTTGTCTTCTCCTGAATTAGGAGGAAGCCACAAGGAGTTTTGAAGGGCATAGGGAAGAGTGGCATGGGTCCTAACCCTTTGGGCCTGAGGTGACACCCCATTGGTACTTGGCCTTTCTTGCCGAGGTACTGTGGTGCTGGTGGATGGCACTGCGGTGCTGGTGGATGCCACTGCCTCCTCACCAGAACGCCTTCATTTGGCAGGCAGATTATCCTCCTTTTCTGAGTCTCAGTATTCCACTGCTTAGGACTGGCTCGTAATTTACATCACACTCAGAATTTGAATTTGAAGAGGAATCCGAAGTAGAGAGCGCCACGTTGCTCTTGTCAGCCACACTAAGAATTTGGTACGCCACCTCAGCGGAAAAGGATTTTTTAGACATTATTTTTGGTGGTGATGAGCCTGCACAGGTGTGTGCTGCTAAACCTGCACTGATGGGCACTGATGAGTCTGCACAGATGTGTGCTAAGCCTGCACTGATGAACCTGCACAGATGTGTGCTAAGGCTGCACTGATGACTGATGGCACAGATGGGCATGGTGGAAACTATCTGCAGCCTCAGAGGCTCCCCATTTAGTCCAGTATGTAAGCCATGTAAATACGGCTTACTTACTAGGTCACGTGATCACTGTTCTTTACACAGTATGGCCCACACAGAGGTAAATCACAGGCTGTTGTATGTTATAAGATATTGCTTTAGCTATTACACACACTCCCTTCTAGGCCATTCAGAGCAGAGTGAGCTGAGCAGTCAGGTATTTGCTCCAGCCCTAGGCAGATAAGACTTTTGACTGACAGCACACTCCTCTTTACATGGCCCAGAAGGAAAGAAGGGCGAGTGAAAGGTAAAGCGATTTCACAGAATGTGATGACATGCTGTGGCTTGGCTCTGCCTTGGGCTGTACTGAGTAATCACTGTTCTTTTCACCAGAGCGCAGCCCAGGTTGGGGGTGGAGCTAAACAGCGTGTCACATGTCATGTGACATTTTTTTTACACTTCATCCCTTCCAGGCTATTCAGGGCCGAGTGAGCTGTCAGTCAGGCAAGTGCTCCGCCTCCTACGCAGATCAGATGCTTGACTGACCATGCATTCCTTTCTGAATAGTATGGAAGGGGATGGAGTGTAAAAGCTACAGACGTCACAGGACATGTGATGTTCTGTGATTTAGCTCTGCCCTTGACCCAGGGTGTTCTGCTGTGGTAAAATGACCAGCAATCAAGTGACCTATGAATAAAAACTAAAAAAAACGCAAACCTGATTTTTAAATTCCTGTGGCTATTGGTATGCCTTACCACTACAAGGTAGGGCAGGTATCTGACTTAAGAACCACTTTAATTTGAATAAATCACCAGGACCAGATGGCTTACACCCTCTCAAAGAACATAGTCGTTCATTTCCCTCACATAAATCCCCGGGACCAGATGGGTTCCTCGTGGAATGGTATCGGTAGTACTCTGACACGCTGGCACCCCGGCTGCAAACTCTATACTCCTATTGCTTTGAGAATGCTGCCCTGCCCCCTTCCATGCTGGAGGCTTTCTAAGCCTGGTAAGGACTCCGCTCAGTGCTCCTCCTACAGACCCATAGCACTCCTCAATGCTGATCTTAAAATCCCTACAAAGGACTTGGCTGTCCACAGTTATCCCTGCCCTGGTTGACATTGATCAAACTGGCTTTATTCCAGGTTAATCTACTGATGCCAATCTCAGTTGCTTGATTACACATCTACAAGCCTCGCATGAGGTGGTGGGGACTAGAGCGGTGGGATCTCTGGATATGGCCAAGGCGTTCAATTCGGTGGATTGGGGCTACATGCGAGTGGTCTTTTTGTAAATGGGTCTATTATACAACAAACCCAGGGTGGCTCTAAAAATAGTGTCCTCTACCCCTTCCTTGACATTGGCTGGGGAACTAGTCAGGGGTTTCCGCTTTCACTCTTTTTGTTCTACTTAATGATAGACCCAATGGCCGTGGCACTGCATTCCTCTGTGGTGAATGCGTTGGAGGTGTTCCATCAGAGAATGCTTGACGTTGTATGCAGATGGTTTACTTGAAGGATCTGGGCCCATCTGTATGCAGATGGTTTACTTGAAGGATCTGGGTTATTCTTGAAGGATCTGGGCCCGTCTCTATGAGCGATTTTCCACATACTGGACAAATCTGCGGTTTTCTCGGGTCTGCGGGTAAATCGACCATTCTGCCACTAGACCCTGGTACCAGTGCTGTGGCAGACAGCACTTTACAGCTTCAGTGGGTTACCCAATTTACATATCTAGGTGTTTGAGTTTCTGCTAGGGTCGAGAATTATTTTTCCTTAAATCTGCAGCCGCTGTTTTCTTTTTGAAAAAGAAAATCGAGGCGTGGAGGAATCTCCCCTTGTCGGTGCTGGGGCGCATCAACCTCCTTAAAATGAAGGTTCTTCCTTTTTTTTCTCTAATTTCTCCGCAACTCAACAGTTTGGGTCCTGAATTTTTTTTTTTTGGTCCACGACCTTTTTGGTTCCATTTGGGGACACTCCTCCAAGAATTGGCCTCAGGGCCCTTCAGAAGCCTTGTGGGCAGAGGGGGCTGGTTCTCCAGAATATATATATATATTTCCTGGCAGGGTGTTTTTGCATGGAAGTGGCTCCTGGGTAGAGCTGCACAATTAATCGTTAAAAAATCGTGATCTCGATTCACCTCCCCTGACGATCTATCCTGTAGAGGTTGCCGATTCTTTCATATAAACAAGTGGAGAGACTATCTGCTCACTCAGCTGTCAAAAGAAAGCATCCGGGCATTCTGCCAAGTCTCAACTTGAAACATTGTAACTAAGCTTCCTTAGGGAAAGAAGGGAAAGAACTTCTGTGTAAATAAATAATCCAGGCAGCCTGCCAAGTTTTTAAGGTGTAAATGCAGGAAGTTTAACCACTTAAAGTCTAAATCTTTTTCTGACACTTCTTTCTTAAGTTAAAAATCAATATTTTTTGCTAGAAAATTACTTGGAACCCCCAAATATTATATATATTTTAGCAGAGACCCTAGGGAATAAAATGGCAAATTGCTGCAATATTTTATGTCACACTGTATTTGCCCAGCGGTCTTTTAAATGCAATTTTTTGGGAAAAAATACACTTCAATGAATAAAAAAAAAAAAAAAAGAAACAGTAAAGTTAGCCCAATTTTTTTGTTTTAATGTGAAACATGATGTTACGCCGTGAGAACCGTGAGAGAATCGTGATCTATCTTCTAAGCAAAAAAATCGTGATTCTCATTTTAGCCAGAATCGTGCAGCTCTACTCCTGGGTGATGTATTCAGCTTTTATGACTTGTGACTTCTTTTATACAGAGGTTCGGGAGCTAAATTTCCCCTTGCAGAGACAATGCAAACCACAATTAAAGCTTGAGAATGTATTCAGGCTATACTGTCGCTCATCTCTGGCTCCTCCTGGATGAATCCCCAGTTTCCCCAATTTCTTATCATACCTGACCCCATCATATGGGCTGCAATGGGGATTAAAACTTTAGGGGATGTTATTACAGTGGGCAAATTGTCATCATTTGCTGATCTGAAACAGTTTGACCTGTCCAACCCTTATCTGTTTAGATACCTCCAGTTGTGGCATGCCTTTGTATTCTAGTTAGGCTCCACCCATGTGGAGATCCGTTTAGGAGAATGTACTACTTGGAAAAAACCCTATCTGAATTCTATAAAGAAATGTTCCCTATCTCTTCCCCCTCAGTGACTAAATGCAGATAGATATTCACCAGTTTCGATGGGGTATAATAAATCCTATGTAGGAATTTGAATTGAATTAACCTGTCCCTGGGCACCACTTAATGAGCAAAGGGGAAACTCCACATGTTACAGTCCTCTCCATTGAGATCAGTGATCATTGAGGTCCCTGATGAACTTACAAACGACTCCAACTTACAAACGACTCCTACTTACAAATGGAGGGAGACAGCAGGAAGTGAGAGTAAATCTACCCCTAGGAAGGGAAATTCACTCCCGTTATAGTAATGGGAAAAAGGTATCCGCACTGATGCTTTATCACCAAGGCTGGTTTCCACAACAACCCAAAATTTTCCCTAATCCAATTGTCATTGGGACAAAGTGAGGTGAAATCTTCTGAACAGGGGCACAGACAGCAAAACAAATGTTACAGGGGTGTTAACCTTTCCCTATGCTATCCAAAAAGCTTAAGTATTTTTGGCTTGAGCTACACTTAAAAAAATGTACCTGTTCCGACTTACAGATTAAACTTAAGAACAAACCTACAGACCCTATCTTGTTTGTAACCCGGGGACCGCCTGTATATGTATGACCTTGCCTACCGTCACAATATACACATATAAATACACATAAGATCGATACATTTCACCTCGCATTTGTTCTATTGTCAGACTGAACCAGAATCCGGCCCGGATTTTTCCAGCCTCTGTGGCAGGCTTAGTTCCGGTGCGGGTCTTATGGTCCACTTGAGTCCATGCTCAGGTGGACTTTAAATAACCAGGAAGAGAGCCCAGCAGTGCTCTGGCCTGAGACTCAGAAGGTAATCTGAGAGAGAGGAGCCCTGTTTGTTTGGACTGATAACAAAGGTTTGCTTTACCTCCTGTTTTGTGGGTGACGGGGACCAGCCCCACACCGTATAGAGAGCAGTGTACTGTTTAGTTTAGCGCCGGATGGCAAGGATTTGTTTTAGGGTTTTGTTTATTTTTATGACTTTGCAAACCACCTGTAAATAAAGCTGGAAACCCACCAGATTTTAAAGAAACTGCCTGTACGCTGACCTTCATTTTGAGAAAAGGTGATCCCCATGAGCTAATCTCCCCATACGTGGTGGATTCAGCAGGCAATTTCTAAAGATGGAGGAAATGATAAAGGCCCTGCTACAGGCCAATGCAGCTCAGCGGAAAACCAACCGCCATGCAGAGGCCGCTGCAGCACAACAGGTGGCCCAGCAGGAGATGCACCGCCAAGTCGCAGAGGCTCAAGTGGACCACAAGGCTTCTCTGCTTCAAGGCTAAGATCAAGTGTAGTATCTGTTCTTATCAGTTGCCAGGAGGTGGCGCTTGCTTCTGTCCCTGATCTACGGCGAAGTGATATCAGGGATGGCGGAGGCTATGCAAAACCTGCTGGTGTAAAGGTAACCTGGAGCGGTTCGTAGCCAAAAGGGAAGCCTTCTGATGGGGATGGAGAACCATTGGGTCTGGCCAGAGGGTCGGGTCCCTGGCCTTCTGGCCTAGATTGGGTTGGCTCTAGCTCCGGTCAGTTATTCGGGAGAGAACACTTGCTCCTCCTCTGGGAGGCGGGGGAGTGGTTAGTATTTCGCAAATGTAATTGGGTAGGAGGGATGGGAGCGACGGTGAGGCCTGATGGTAAAGGGCTCTCACCAAGCTTCCAGAACTTCAGGCCTTCCTGGCTGGGGTCTACTGTGGTCTGGTTTGGGGGTCATGGTTGCACGAAAAACCAGTGGTGAATGTGCCCCTGAAGTGGCAGTTCAGGCACTTGATTTATGGCACCACAGTCACTTCGCCTCAACACACGTTTTTCGCACCTGCCTCTAGGGCCGAGCCTTTTCGCTAGGACCAGGGGAAATTTTTATTACTGGCCGGAGGGCTGGCCATTGTATTACACAATGGTCACTTTTCACTCTCCCACTTTCCTTCTCCCCAATTTATTTTTATTTATCCCCATGTTTGTCACTTTTTGTATTTTTTTGTTTGATGTGTATACATGTTTGTCACTGTGTGATGAGTAGGGTGTGGGTCCTTAGGAGGCGGTGGACATTGGCCTTCCGGCTTGGTTCGCCCTCTCTTATGGGGTCTCCCTTCGGGGGAGTCCCACCTATTATTTGGGTGGGTCTGTTTCGGCAGACCTTCCAGAGAACGGGGGTCCGTCTGGTTTCGGCCAGATGGACCCAAGTGAAGTACCTCAGTCCCCGTCTGGAGCCTCACTCCCTGGGGGATCAGGGTAAGGTCCTTCCCTAGTGGAGGATCAGTGTAACACCCGTTGCATTTTTTTGTGTGTCACTCTTTATGTGTGTGCACTTTTTTTGGCACCGGGTGGAAGTTTTTGGGTGTTTTTTGCACTCCACTGGCTTTTAAAAAAAAAAAAACAAGACCCACACCGGAACCAAGCCTGCCACAGAGGCTGGAAAAATCCGTGCCGGATTCTGGTTCAGTCTCTGACAATAGAACAAATGCGAGGCGAAATATATCCATTATCGATGACCTCACCTTGCATACCTTCACATATCCTCGCCCTCTGCTCAAGCCCCTGTGGCTGAGCAATTGTCCCAAACATGCAGTGCATGCAGGAGAGGGCATCTGATTGTTTTGGAGCTTGCCCATCCTATGCTCCACTGTAAATTTTTAAAGGGCTGTAAAGCCAGGAACCACTTTGTCACGCGGCCATTTTTCTCTCTGTTGTCACACATCCACTTCAGGGGAGCATGGTCGGTGACCAGCTTAAATGACCTCCCCAACAAGTAATACTTCAGGGAGTCTAATGCCGTCTACACACAAGCGGACTTTACGGCAGACTTTGTCTGGTGGACTTTTCGACGGACTTTATGACGGACTTTCCGAATGAACGGACTTGCCTACACAAGATCAACCAAAGTCCGACGGATTCGTACGTGATGACGTACGACCGGACTAAAACAAGGAAGTTCATAGCCAGTAGCCAATAGCTGCCCTAGCATCGGTTTTTGTCTGTCGGACTAGCATACAGACGAGCGGACTTTTCGCCCGGACTCGAGTCCGTCAGACAGATTTGAAACATGTTTCAAATCTAAGTCCGTCAAACTTTTGAGAAAACAAAGTCCGCTGGAGCCCACACACGATCGAATCGTCCAACGAAATCCGGTACGCCAGACCAAGTATGCCGTAAAGTCCGATCGTGTGTACGCGGCATAAGGCCCATTTAATAGTGAGACACTCCTTTTGACAATGGCATAATTTTTTTCGTGCTTGTTCAGTTTCCGGCCCAGGTATACAACCAGGTGTTCCTCATCATCTCTGTTCTGGGATAGTACAGCCCCTAGTCCCACCTCAGAGGCGTCAGTCTATACCACAAACTCTGGCAGAACACAAAAGGCCTGCTTTAATTTCTGGAACACCACCTCGGCTTCAGGATTCCATTTAACCATGACCAACCCTCTACCCTTCGTCAGGTGGGTCAGAGGGGCGGCAATGGTGGCAAAGTTGGGTATAAACCGTCTGTAATACCCCGTAATGCCCAGGAAGGCCCGAACTTGTTTTTTGTTTACCGGTTGGGGACATTTTTGAATTGTGAAAAAAGAAAACGAAAGCGCTGATGTGGATTCTCTATAAAATAACAAAACGCCAAAAAGAAATGGGATGTGTGTTCCCTTATGTTTTTTGATGCATCTATTTGCACCTATTCACTTTACTGATTGTGATATCAGGGTATATGTTTTTTGATGCATTTTTTTGCATTTATTCACTTTATTGATTATTTATTTGCACTTATTCACTTTACTGATTATGATATCAGGGTATTTTTATGGTTTAGGATTTTATATATAAGCACCACTCCAACAGATGGGGATAGTTTGATAAGCGCACTAACATGTTTTATATTGATTTATAGCAACAGGTGCCATTTTTGAATTGCCTCAACCTTATTGGTCTGAGGCTTGACTAGTCCACAGCCAATAATGTACCCAAGGTATTTGGCCACCTCCAGGCCTATAGCACACTTTTTTAGGTTGGCCGTGAGACCTGCTTTCCTAAGGGAATCTACCGCTGCTTGTACTCGGGGCAGATGCAATTCCCAATCTGGGCTGTGGATGACCACATCGTCCAAATAAGCAGCTGCATACGGGTGATGTGTTCTCAAAGTTTTGTCCATCATTCGCTGGAATGATGCAGGGGCTCCATGCAGACCAAAAGGCATCTGCTTGTACTAAAACGAGCCCTCAGGAGTGGAAAAGGCAGGTGGAAAAGGCAGTCTTCTCCTTGGCCGATTCAGTTAGCGGTATTTGCCAATAGCCTTTCGTTAGGTCTAGGGTGGTCATGTAGCGAGCCTGTCCCAACCTGTCCACGAGTTTGTCGACCCGAGGCATTGGGTATGGATCCAACTTAGACACACTGTTGAGTCTCCTAAAGTCGTTACAAAACCTGATAGTGCCATCAGGTTTTGGGTGGTTTTAGGGCTGGACCACTCACTGTGGGACTCTTCTATCACGTTCAACTCTAACATATTTTTGATTTCCTTCATGACTGCATCTCGCCTGGCCTCTGGGATTCTATATGGCTTTACATTTACGAGAACCCGTCACTAGGTCATGCTGGATCACGTTGGTCAGTCCGGGTAAGGGGAAGAAAAAGTCTCTATTTTTGTACACTTTGACATTATGGGGACATCAGGTGTCACTGGTACCTGGTCTGAGGGAGGCAGGGATGCGGCCAGTAAAGTCTCTCTCTGTCCTTCCAGGGCTTTAAGAGATCCACATGATAAATTTGGTGTGGTTTCCTTTTCCCTGGCTGGTAGACTTTGTAGTTTACTTCCCCCACCCTTTCGACCACCTCAAAGGGACCCTGCCACTTGGCTAGTAACTTGCTTTCCACCGTGGGCACCAGTACCAACACTCTGTCCCCAGGGCTCAAAGTACGGACCTTGGCACCCCGATCATAGGCCCTCCTCTAAGCCTCCTGGGCTAGCTCCATATGTTCTCGTACCAGGGGCAGGACAGCTGCAATTCGATCTTGCATCAAGGAGACATGCTCTATGATGCTTCTATATGGGGTGGCCTCTTTCCCACGTTTCTTTGACGACATTTAGTAGCCCCCTGGGATGTCTACCATACAAGAGCTCAAAGGGGGAATAGCCTGTGGATGCCTGCGGCACCCCACGTATGGTAAACATGAGATAAGGTAGCAAAAAATCCCAGTTTCTCCCATCTTTGTCGACCACCTTTTTCAGCATACTTTTCAACTTTTATTAAATCTTTCGACAACACCATCTGTTTGGGGGTGGTAGACAGAGGTACAGAGATGGGAGATTTTGTATAGCTTACACAGTTTTTTGGAAACCCCGGACATAAATGGGGTGCCCTGATTGGTTAAGGTCTCTTTTACATGCGACCTGTGCAAACAGAGACATGCGTCTTTTCAAATGAGCATAATTGCATTGCATAGGTTCATCATTTATAGGACAGTTTGCAGCAAAATGCCCTAATGCATGGCAACGAAAACACCGTATATGCTCTACCGCCAGTCCTCTTAACAGTCCCAAAGACCTTTCTGGCTTCTTTGGCCAGTCTCCAGGTCCAGGACCCACATTCTCATCAGCTGTAACAACAGTCTTATCTACCTTCCCCATGCTCTTGAACCCCGGGACAGTCTTACCAGTACGGCTGGGCGATCTTGTACCCCTAAACACAACAAAGTGGGGCGTAGACGGGTTCACCAAGTCCTCAGTAGCGATGTACCTCTCTACTAGGTCCACCAACTGGGTTGCAGTTTTGGGGTCCCCCTATCTGACCCACTTCTTCAGAGCAGCTGATCGCCCAGCCGTTCTGGTAAGACTGTTCCGGGGTTCAAGAACATGGGGAAGGTAGATGAGACTGTGGGTCCTAGACCTGGAGAGATCTTAACCGATCAGGGCACCCCATTTATGTCCAGGGTTTCCAAGAAACTCTGTAAGCTATACAAAATCTCCCATCTCCGTACCTCTGTCTACCACCCCCAAACAGATGGTCTTGCCGAAAGATTTAATAAAACGTTGAAAAGTATGCTGAAAAAGGTGGTTGACAAAGATGGGAGAAACTAGGATTTTTTGCTACGTTATCTCACGTTTGCCATAGGTGAGGTTCCGCAGGCATCCACAGGCTATTCCCCCTTTGAGCTCTTGTATGGTAGACATCCCAGAGGGCTAATAGATGTCGCCAAAGAAACGTGGGAAAGAGAGGCCACACCATATTGAATCAAATTCTGCACTATAAGGGGTGGTAATAGTAAGTCTGCGATCTTGCTCCCTATTATTATTTAGATCATTGACCTTACTTTGGGTTCTTTTTAGATAATAAATCTATTCCCCTCTTCCCCCGTGCTATAGACAGCACTCTATCGAGCATCCATCTCGTATAACCCTTGTCTAAAAAACATCTGTACAAGGCAGAAGCCTCTTGTTCTAAAGTGATATCATTGCTGATCCATCTGACTCTTAGGAATTGACCGACAGGTATGACTTTTGATCGTATGTTTTAGATGACCCGAGGGAGGGTATTGCCCTATAAAGGCTTTCTGTAAAGGGAAGTACTGGCACCCGATTCCTTACCGATTCCACATCTTGATAACAGATGCTTTTATTATCCCCCTGTCCCGTAAATGACAGATTTTTATTGTTGGAATTCAGGAACACAAGGAAGGAATCGAGATGTGCAACCCCATCCTCCATAACTATCAATAAATCATCTAAATATTTTATAAAAGGTTTAAAGGGGTGCTCTGATCCAAAGATGCAGGACCGCTCCCATCAACCCATGTAGAGATTGGCAAGGGAGAGTGAAAACTTCACTCCCTTCGCGGCCCCACATCTTTGGAGAAGGAACTCCCCATCAAATGTAAAATAATTGTGAGAGAAGAAGCTCCAAAATATCTAAAATGAATGAACGGTGCTCTACAGGTAACTCGGTCAAGAGTTCTAAATAGAACGAGATTGCCTCAATAGCCAAATGATGAGGTATTGAAGAATACAGGCTAAATACATCGCAAGTCAGCCAGGAAAAATGATCTTCCCATTTCAAATTATTGACTATCTGCAACAAATGGTTGGTATATTTTAAGTAACCTGGTAACTTGTCTACTAAAGGTTGTAATTGTTTATCCAACCATTGTCAAAGACTCTAAGGGACCCGATTCCTGATATAATCAGTCTCCCATGAAGGGGATTGAATCCCTTATGAGTCTTGGGCAGATGGTAAAAGGTGGGGAGGACGGGATGTTCCTGGACCCAGGGTATCTGCTTCTTTGCGGGTAAATAACCTTAACCTGGCTCCCTTATCTACCAAACCGGAAAGCAGTGTCTTTTATCACCGTGTGGGGTCACTTTTTAATGTGGTGTACAGGAACAAGGAAGCCCCAGGACCTGCAGGATCAACATATGATTATTATTAGAAAGCTTTTTATTAAAAATAAAAAAGCACACATAGATACAGGCTGTAATTAGGAAGGTTTGATTTTTATTTTATTTTTTATTCTGTATTTAGGTTTGGCAGTAGAGCCAAAGCTTTTTTGGCCCCACTTTTCTATGGATCACAGGAGTGCAGTTTGTTCTGCACTCCTGTGACCCATTTTCAACCAACAGCAGACAAAAGCCTGCTGACATCAATGAGCTGGTCCATGCTCTGAATCGGATCCACCCAAATTTCAGTGAGCCGTTGAGAGACTGAGCCAGTCGCTTCTGCCCCCTCCACAACCCAGCACTCCAGTGAGCACTGGGGGGGCAGAGCAGAGAGCCGGTGACTTACAGTTACCGGCTCACTACTCACTAAAGAGAGAGAACTGAGCAATTTAGTCGGGTTTGATCGCTCCGTTTATGGTCTTACAGGCAGCAGGGAACAGATGCTGCATCCACCTAGGTAAGTATCTGTTTATTTTTATTCCCGAATTACTCCAACTTTTTCTAGTGGTTTTCTTTTTTTTTTTTTTTTGCTGTCTGCTGCACGGGTATATTAAATATGGGTATAATAAATATGTTATGAACATTACTGTCTTGTTTGTTATACTCCACCTTTTTTCATATAAACTGAGGAGAAGAATGCAATTTAATACAGATGCCTTCTTCCTGTCACTTGTGACCAACTTTCATTGATCTTTTATGGGGCCAACTAGTTCTGACCTAGTTTTTTACTATTAGATTACAAGAGACCTATTTCTGAGGAGTGTTAAAAAAAAAAATTATTTTAACTGCCCTGATCACGCTCTTGCATATCTTTAGTTTTCGAAAGGACAGTTTATTTTTCTCATCTACTAAGAAATGTGCTCGATTTTTTTTTTTTTTTTTCCTGTTTCGCAGAGAACCAAAATCCAGCACATCCCTGCTGACAGGACAGAGCTCTGCATTGTTTACATATGCAGGACTCCGTCCAGCCTGTCTCCTCGGCAATCAACGGGTGCCAGAGGACATCCATTGTCTGGCACCCGCTATCCAGCACCTGCTGTCCAATCATAGCAGAAGCGGCGCATGCGTGCCCCCTACCTGGAAGTGCAGAATCACAAAAATATATACGGCATTCTGCACAGAACGGCTGCCCTGTAGCAGTAAATCTGCTATAGGGCAGTTGGCAACAGTTAAAGCAATCCCACTTTTCTTAAGTGGTGCTTGTTGCAAGAGTTTGATCCCATATAGAATGAAGTGCAGCTTAGTAAAATTGGCTCTTTTTAAAATTTAGTGTTCCCATCCTACCTTCGTGTCTCCCTTTACTATAATTTATGTTAAACATAATTACTCTGTGATTGCAGTTTCCTGAATTATCCTTTACCTCCACATCTGCAGGTGCATTAATCCCTCAGCTTCCAGTCATTCATGCATGAGCATAAATCTATAGGCTATCAGGCCCCACTTGTGTGTGAACGCATCTGTGACCAGTCCCCAGTGCATGTGTGTTAATTTTTTATTCCCCTAGTCTCACCCCCTCAGTGCCCTAGGTCCCTGCTCAGAAACATTGACATTTTATTGCCTACTCGCCATTGCATGTGTTAACCCCTCAGCAACCACTTCCGAAAGTGCATTACATGTCTCTTCTGCAAAAAAAGAGCTACTTTAGTTCTGCTTTATGGTGGTGGTGGTGGTGATGGCGCTGAGACGTAGATGGCAAACTTTCATTAAAAATCATACAGTTGCGCTCAAACGTTTGCATACCCTGGCAGAAATTGTGACATTTTGGCATTAATATTGAAAATATGACTGATCATGCCAAAACACTGTCTTTTATTTAAGGATAGCAATCACATGACGCTTATTTATTATCACACAGTTTTTTGGATCCTTTTAAATTCATAATAACAGAAATCACCCAAATGGCCCTGATAAATGTTTACATACCCCGGAATGTTTGGCCTTGGTACAGACACAGAAGGTGGCACACACGGGTTAAAATGGCAATTAAAGGTTAATTTCCCACATTTGTGGCTTTTTAAATCACAATTAGTGTCTGTATATAAATAGTCAATGAGTTTGTTAGCTCTAGTTTGTTAGACCTTGGCCTGGAATCCAAAAGAGCCCCTAATTTTCCACTTCTTAATATGTGATTAAACAGTACTGACTGGCATATTCAAGGCTTTGGATATTTTTTTATATGCTTTTCCATCTTTGTAAAGTTTCATTACCTTGTTACGCAGGTCTTTTGACTGTTCTTTTCTACCTCCTCGTGGCTCAGTGTCTAGCCTGCTTAGTGTATCCATGTGAGAGCTAACAAACTCATTGACTATTTATACATGGACATTAATTGTGATTTAAAAAGCCACAAATGTGGGAAATTAACCCTTTAAATGCCATTTTAAAGAGGAAGTAAATCCTGATGGGTTTTACTTCCTCTTTATTTCCCTGCAAAGGTAAAACCTAAAGGGCTACTATGCATATATGCCACTTAACTTAAAATGAAGCCTGCGATGTCACCACTGTCCCCGCTGGCTGGAAGCATCCATCTTCAGCCCTCTTCCTACGGGGGCCACGAACTCTGGCTCTGTGACTGGCTGGAGTAGCGTGACGGGAGTCGCCAGTCACGGCACAATCCCTTTAGAAACGGCACGACCATGCCCTTTCTAAAGTGCGAATGCGCCAATGACGTTGGCGCACGCGTATATTGTAAATATCTTTCCAGGCCAATATCTTTCCAGCACTTACAGGTAAGCCTTAATATAGGCTTACCTGTAGGTAAAAGTGGTTGTACAGAGTTTACAACCACTTTACTCTGTGTGTGCCACCTTCTGTGTCTGTACCAAGGCCAAACATTCCAGGGTATGTAAACTTTTTATTAGGGCCATTTCGGTGATTTCTGTTATGATTTAAAAAGGATCCAAATAATGGCTTTATGTGATTGCATGATCAGTCATATTTTCAATATTCATGCCAAAATTGCACAATTTCTGCTGGGGTATACAAACTTTTGAGCACAACTGTATATTATTTTAAAAATTCTTAAAAGAAGGTTCATATAATGAGCAATAGTCCTTCTATGAGAAGGTGCTGCTAGAATAAAGACTGAGACTGGATGGATGTTCTTGTCGCTAGTGCAAACAAAAATGTGATTATTATTCCACCAAACCGGTTAGATATGGCTCTGAGATGCAATGCAGTGTCTAGTGTGGACCATGTGCAGCCCCAACAAACAGCCCAACTGTACCCGATGAAAGGTACTATTGTGCAAAAAGCTCCAATGCCAAGTCCAGATGAAGCAGTAAGCAAGAAAGCCACCAAGGAGCTCAATGAATAAAAAGCCACAAATAAATTCAAGCTTCTATTTTGCAAAGACTTGAAAAAGAGGCAAGCACCCCAAAACCTTGCCAGACATTGGTCTACATGAGACACTGCATTGCCCCTCCGGGTTATACCCATCAGGTTTGGTGGCAGAATAATCCATCACAAATTCAATCTGACAGTTGTGTTTTCGATGGATACAATTTGTTTTGTGTATTTCTACTTTAAAAGCAAGTTCACACCACATGCAGTCCAGTACGTTTTCTTTCAGCATCAAAAATGCATGGACAGTAGGTTATATGGTTTTCAATGGCATAGTTCACACCAGTGCGGTCAGTTCCAGGAAAAAAGTAGAAAATGCGCAATTTTTTCTGCAATGGACTGTACTGGAATGTGGTAAAATGCACTGGAACATAAGTTATCCTTATTTAAGGGGAAATAAATACACTGGAAAGCATCAAAAACGCACCAAAAATGTGTCAAAAAAGTGCATGCAGAAAAGCATCCAGACTGCATTTCTATGGTGTGAACTGGCCCTAAGACTCCTTTCACACTGGGGCGGTTTGCAGGCGGTATTGCGCTAAAAATACCGCCTGCACACCGCCCCTAAAGAGCCTCCGCTGTTTGTTCAGTGTGAAAGCCTGAGGGCTTTCACACTGAAGCGGTGCGCTGACAGGACGGGGAAAAAAGTCCTGCAAACCGCTTCTTTGGAGCGGGGAAGGAGCGGTGTATTCACCGCTCCTTCCCCGCTCCTGCCCATTGAAATCAATGGGACAGCGCGGCTATACCGCGTTAATACCGCGGCTATAGCCGCGCTGTACGAGCGGGTTTAACCCTTTTTCGGTCGCCAGCGGGGGGTTAAAACCGCATCGCTAGCGGCCGAATACAGCTGCAAGAACGACGGTACAGCAGCGCTAAAAATAGCGCTGTTGTACCGCCGACGCCCCCACCGCCCCAGTGTGAAAGGGGCCTAAGGGCGGGAGGTCCCTCTATATTGTTGAACAGAGGGCTTTTGAGAAGTGACCACTTTTAGTTAAAGCTGTAAAAGTATTCTGTATCAAAGTAAAAATGGCAGCAGCTTGTAGAAGTAAATGGCTTTTGATGCTCTGATGCAAAAATAATTGCAAATGTATTACTTTATTATATTACTTTGTTTCAGATCTTCCTTTTGATCCAGAAAAGAAGATGGAGAGACAGCCTATGCTCAAAGAATGCAGGTTATCATCGTCTGGATCAGAATGTGAATGAAGCAATGCCTTCCCTTAAAAGAACCAATAATTATACATTCGAAGACTAAACTTTCTATATTACTTTTTTAGGGTATCATTGCCATAAATCTTTTGGACAGTTGGATTAGTTCAGATTAAAGTTTGATTTTGATTTTTTTTTATATTTAACAAACTCTTTTATTAACTTTTATATTAATTGGGAATTCAATAAAGCCTTTAATCTTGTGAATGTAGGAATCATGCAATTGTACCTTGTTTACATTTATTTTCAAGTATGAGCGTGTGTGATGTGGTGTTGCATTAGCTCTGGCTTTAGGTAAATATGCAGTTAAATATGTTCAAAACTAAGTGAATATATTTTTATACTTTCAAAAATCTATTATTAAACTGAGTCTATGGTAAATTTTAAAATCATATATACATTTCCATGTTGTGTTTCATTGATTTCTTGTCTCCTTTTTAAGCTGGACAGTCTTGAAGTTTTAAAACTGTATGTGGCTTCCTGAAAATCTTAGCCCCCTCAGTACTCCTCAGCCCTGATACAAGCATTGTGCTGACTCTTGTGAGTAGTTATGCAATGATCAAAATGCTTTAATGGGTTGATGTCGTTTGAAGGAGTAGAAATTCCTAGGCAGGCTGCAAGTAGACTGCTGTAGGTAACACCTATATGATTCAGAATCCCATTATTAAAAACATGAATGAAAGGGGTGGGCAGGTAGGCAGTCAAGATGGGGAGGAAAGAGCTTAGATGATGAGACATTCTCCAGCCAGTACATGGGGTGGGCTCTATCTGACATGCTGCAGCATCTAGAGCACACTGAGAAGCTTATAGTGTGCAATGTAAGTAGAGTAAACAACTTCATTACCTGTAGAGGAGCTAATAAGACACAAGTTCAGTTTTAGGATACAGGGCAAAAACCTCAGAAGCATATACTCGCTTTGCTTTCCTTCTCCCTCCTCTCAATTTAGGGCTCATTCACCCATGGACATTGAAAGAACACATAATAAAGCATGTGGTAATGCACCCTACCAATCATTTTGAATGAGATCTCAACCCACTCCCATAGTGTACACACTATAATTTCTGTGTTCTGCACTGCAAAAAAAAAATTCAGCATGCACTGAATTTTCATATGTTGTGCTGCATCGCATCCCATTCAATGGGAATGGGCTGTCTGGTGCAGTGCTCCTCAACATAAGGCAAATCACAGAATTGCTATGAGATTTTTGTGAATCAACACCATAGTTACTAGGAATTCTAATATCTAAAGTGACTTCTCACCCCACCCCAGAGCATTTCCTGCTTAGAAGAGCCAAGTAAAAGTGTCAATTCAAAAATGTGCTACATTTATTTTTACATGCATTTGTTTTATGTCATGGTTGATTATTCAATTCCAAAAATTATCATTGCATTGTTGAATAATTAGTATGGAATAAACATTAATCTGTTCATCTACTGCACATTGGGGATGGGCAAACGGTTCAGCCCGAGCATAAGTTCGGGCTGAACTTTGGTTGTTTGGACATTCAGCAAACAACGAAGAATATGCGGTGTTCGCGGCAAATCCGAAAGCCACAGAACCCCGTTAAATTCTATGGGACACCAACATGAAAAACCAAAAGTGCTCATTTTAAAGGCTTATATGCAAGTTAGTGTCATAAAAAGTGTTTGGGGAACCGAGTCCTGCCCCAGGGGACATGTATCAATGCAAAAAAAAAATTTTAAAACGGCTGTTTTTTCAGGAGCAGTGATTTTAATAATTCTTAAAGTGAAACAACAAAAATGAAATATTCCTTTAAAATATCGTGCTTGGGGGGTGTCCTTAGTATGCCTGTAAAGTGGCACAGTTTTCCCGTGTTTAGAACAGTACCACAGCAAAATGACATTTCTAAAAAGAAAAAAGTCATTTAAAACTGATCGTGGCTGTAATGATTTGATGGTTTTTGGCAATATGGATAAAACTCATTAAAAAAAACGGCATGGGTTCCCCCCCAGTCCATTACCAGGCCCTTTGGGTCTGGTATGAATATTAAGGGGAAACGCGAACCAAAAATTTAAAAAATCTCGTGGGGGTCCCCCCCAAAATCCATACCAGGCCCTTCAGGTCGGGTATAAATATTAAGGGGAACCCTGCGCCAATTTTTTTTTTAAATGGTGTAGGGGTTCCCCTCAAAATCCATACCAGGTCTTGTATGGATTTTAAGGGGAGCTCTGCGCCACAATTTTAAAACATATGGCGTAGGGGTCCCCCCAAAATCCATACCAGACCCTTATCCGAGTACACAACCTGGCAGGCCGCAGAAAAAGGGGGGGCGAGAGAGCGCCCCCCCTAAACTGTAAAAGGCCACATGCCCTCAACATGGGGAGGGTGCTTTGGAGTGGCCCTCCAAAGCACCTTGTCCCCATGTTGATGGGGACAAGGGTCTCATCCCCACAATCCTTGCTTGGTGGTTGTGGGGGTATGCGGGCAGGGGGCTTATCAGAATCTGGAAGCCCCCTTTAACAAGGGGACCCTCAGATCCCGCCCCCCCCATGTGAATTGGTAATGGGTACATTGTACCCCTACCATTTCACAAAAAAAGTGTCAAAAATAGTAAAAAAAAAAGACAGGAGACACTTTGGGACAAGTCCTTTATTAAAAAAAATAAAAGTCCCACGATGTAAATCCATCTCACGTTGCCCGACGAGCTGAAAAAAGAAAAAAAAAGGACGCAACAGCTCCGCCTCTATGGGAGGCTCCCGCCGAGTGACGCTTCTCAGTGATAGCTGTTTAGGTCACAGAGTGGAGCCACTCTGTGACCTAAACGGGCGGCCACGCCTTCCTCTGATGTCAGATGGGGCGGGGTCACCCGTTTATTTTACCGGATGGCCCCACCCTCAGCTATATAACAGCTGTCATCGAGAAGAAGTGGCACTCGGCGAGAGCCTCCCATGGAGGTGGAGCTGTTGCAGCTTTTTATTTTTCTTTTTTCGGCTCATCGGGCGACGTGAGATGGATTTACATCGTGGGACTTATTTTTTAATAAAGGACTTGTCCCAAAGTGTCTCCTGTCTTTTTTACTATTTTTGACACTTTTTTTTTTGTGAAATGGTAGGGGTACAATGTACCCGTTACCAATTCACATAGGGGGAGGCTGGGATCTGGGGGTCCCATTGTTAAAGGGGGGCTTCCAGATTCCGATAACCCTCCCGCCCGTATACCCCCACGACCACCGGACAAGTGTTGTGGGGATGAGGCCCTTGTCCCCATCAACATGGTGTTTTGGGGGGCTACTCCAAAGCACCCTCCCCATGTTGAGGGCATGTGGCCTGGTACGGTTCAGGAGGGGGGGTGCTCTCTCGTCCCCCCCCTCTTTTCCTGTGGCCTGCCAGGATGTGTGCTTGGTCTGGTATGGATTTTGGGGGGACCCCTAAACCGTTTTTTTTTTTTAATTTGGTGCAGGGTTCCCCTCAATTTTCATACCAGACCTGCAGGGCATGGTATGGATTTTGGGGGGACCCCCCCCCCCACGCAATTTTTTTTTTACATTTTTGGTTCAGGGTTCCCCTTAATATTCATACCAGACCACAAGGGCCTGGGGGGGAACCCATGCTGGTTTTCAATGAGTTTTATCTATATTGACGAGACCCGACAATTCATTACAGCTGCGATCAGTTTTAAATGACTTTTTTCCTTTAGAAATGTAATTTTGCTGTGGTACTGTTCTAAACACAGGAAAACTGCGCCAATTTACAGGAATACTATAGACACCCCCCAGGCACAATATTTAAAGGAATATTTCATTTTTATTGTTACATTTTAAGCATTATTAAAATCAGTGCTCCCGAAAAAACGGCTGTTTTTAAAACTTTGTTTTGGCATTGATACATGTCCCCTGAGGCAGGACCCAGGTCATCAAACACTTTTTCCTTGTCAAAAGAAGTTTATTGAGTATACAATATAATAAAGATACATAAATTAAGTTTACAAGGATCTATAAAGTAAGGGTTTATATAGGTAGGGTTTATATAGGTAAATATCATGAAATTTCAAATATTAAATATTGGGTTCACGTAAACCTAAATTAAAGATATATATCATTTCCTTAGTTACTTTTGTAGGTATTTAAATGATTTATACCTACTATACATATTGTTTACAAGTAGAGTGTATATAGGTCAAATAAATTCTGATAATGAGCTTTAATCGTAAGGTGGAGAAAAGGAAAGAGAAAGAAGAAAAAGGGTTGAAAGGTAGAGGTATGGTCCACAAGGTTGTCCCGCTCGTCAGTTTATTATTCTTTTTAGTTCTCTTTGAAGCCTTAGAATGGGTGTCTCTGTAAGTCATTTATTCTGTTACCATGGCAACAGGACAGAGTCATTGAAGTTTGACAGGAACTGTTGTTTTATCCAAGGATGCCAAAGTTTTTCAAATTTTGGAATTTGATTTTGATCGATGGCTACCATCTTAGCATGGGACATTGTATTATTCATTCTGTGAATTGTTTCTGCTAGTACCAATGTAGGAGATTTCCATGCCTTGGCCACTGTTTGTTTTGCAGCCGTTATTAGTTGGATCATAAGTTTGAATTGAGAGAGTGTTAACCATTCCGGTTTTAGATTAAGTAAAGTTAAATATGGATCTGGTTGTATTATTTATTAAAATATTTTAGATGCAATCACGAAGACTTCCTTCCAGAAGGTTTGGATTACTGGGCACGTCCACCATATGTGTAAATATGTGCCTATTTCTGGGCATCCTCGAAAACAAAGAGCTGAGGTATTAGGTGAATATTTTGCCACTCTAGCGGGTACAAGGTACCAGCGAGTTAGGACTTTATAATTTGTCTCCAGTGCTAAGATGTTGGGTGAGCATGACTTAGATGTGAGCCATATGTTATAGACCAGTCCGTGTCTTCTAAAGTTCGTCCCAGGTCCTCCTCCCACCTCTGAACGTAAGAGGGTCTATTAAGATTTGCTACTCCATATAATTGATTATAAAGTGATGAAATTGTACCTTTAGCAAATGGATCTTTTGTACAGATTGATTCAAAAATGGATAATTGGGATAATGGTGTATCCCCCTTTAGGAATGGTGTATAGAAATTTTTGATTTGGAGATATCTAAATATCTCAGAGTTTGGTAGATCATATTTTTCTCTAAGCGATGGGAATGAAAGGAATGATTTAGATGCTATGAAGTCATTTAGTGTCTGAATGCCTGATGTTGTCCAAGCTTTAAAAGAATTTGGGTAGATCCATGCCGGATAAAAGGCCGGATTTCTGATAAAAGAAAGGAGAGGATTGTGTGGAGATTGTAACTGATATTTGGTTTTTAGTTTATCCCAGAGAGATAAGAAGTGTTTAGTTATGGGATTATGAATTTTAAAGCGGTCTTTAGGATCAAGCCATAATAAATTTGATATTAATAGAGGGTCATTTTCTGAAGCCTCTATAAATACCCATAATGGGATTTCCTGTTTTGCATGGTATTTGGACAGACTGGCCAAATGTGCTGCTCTGTAGTAGTTAGTAAAATTAGGGTATCCCAGGCCTCCTTTATTTTTGGGAAGATGTAGTGTGTGTATAGGTATACGTGGTTTAGAAGAGCCCCATATAAACGAAGTTGCTCTTTTTTGTACTATTCTCAAAAAATAGGAAGGAATTGGAATAGGGAGGACTCTGAATAGATAAAGCAATTTGGGTAGAATAGTCATTTTGATTGCATTAATCTTCCCTATCCAGGATAAAGGAAGTTGCGACCAATGTTTTATTAGATTTGTGATCTGTCTTAATACAGGAGGATAATTGGTTGAGAATAAGTCAGAATGAGATGCTGTTAAATGAATTCCAAGATATGGGATTGATTTTTCTGCCCATGTGAATGGGAGTGCAGCCCTAGCCGGGATCAATTCCATGTTTGTGAGTGAAATATTAAGCACTAGGCATTTCTTAGGATTAATCATAAGGCCAGATAGGGCTGCAAATCCATCAAGAGCTGGTATTAAGTTAGGACCAGAGACCTGTGGTGATGATAGAAAAAGTAATATATCGTCTGCAAATATACATAATTTGTGTGTAATACCTCCTACTTCAATGCCAGTTATAGTTTGGTTTGTTCTGATGTATTGGGCCATGGGTTCGAGTATAAGGGCAAATAATAAGGGCAACCCTGTCGGGTACCTCTTTCGATATTAAAGGCTTCAGATTTGTATCCAGCATATTTTATATAGGCTTTGGGTTTATTATATAATGCTTTGATCCATGTTAAAAAGTGGGGTCCAAAACCCCATTTTTGTAATGAATATTGCATATATTGCCAGGATACTGTGTCAAATGCCCTCTTAATATCGAGAGATAGAAAACATAAAGGGATTTTCCGTTTTTTAGCAATATGTGCCAATAACACTGCCCTGCATATATTATCGCCTGCCTGTCTATTTGGCATGAAGCCTACTTGATCTCTATGTATTAATTTTCCTATAATGCTATTGAGGCGTTTTGCTATTATTTTTGCTAATAATTTAATATTGAGGTTTAACAGAGAGGCCGATAATTCCCACAGGAAGTATCATCAGAAAGGGGTTTTGGGATCATACAAACAATTGCCATTAGTGTTTCTTGCCGAAAAGAATGTCCATCTAGAAGTTTGTTAAAAGTTTCAGTGAGAATGGGAGAAAGTAAAGCCGAGTAGCCGTCTGGGCCTGGTCTTTTGTTAAGTTTTAGGTCTTTTATGGCGTTAGCAACTTCATCTATAGTTATAGGCTCATCCAAACTGCTTGTTTGATTCTGAGATAACTCAGGTAAGGTTATTTTTGAGAAGAAGGATTCAGCCTCTGTAGGATTAAATTCATTGTTTGTCTTGTATAAAGTTGCGAGATGTGAGTGAAATTTATGGACTATTTTAACTGGATTACAAGTGTAAACATTTTTTGATAATTTCAAACGTATTGGTTTGAAAGATTTGTTAGTTGAATTTAATGCCCGAGCCAAATATGTACCTGGTTTGTTTGTATTCATGTAGAAATTGTGTTTGGAGCGTTTGAGGGATTTATCAACTGACTCAGTGAGAAATAGATCCTATTCCAATCTAGATTTTTCCAGATGAGATTTTGTACTCTGAGATGGATTATCTTGAAATGATATGTAGGCTGCATTAAAATTGAGTTCTAGTTTTTTTGCTAGATTTTTGCGTTCCCGTTTAAATAGTGCCATTTGTCTTTGTATTGTACCACGCAAGACAGGCTTATGAGCTTCCCACAGTGTTATTGGGGAGATGTCTGTTGTATTATTAATTGATATGTATTCCTTTAAAGCTTGTTCAATGGCCATCTGATGTAGTGGGTGTTTGAGCATTATGTCCGGTAAGTACCACGTTGGGTCATGCGCTTTTGGTATGGCTGAGGCTATAGTAGTGTATACTGCATTATGGTCAGACCACGGAATCGGAATTATATCTGATGCAATAATTTCTGGTATCATTCCTATTGTTAGAAAAATATGATCTATTCTGGTGAAGGTTTGATGAGGGTGCGAGAAATAAGTGAATTTCTTTTTCATTGGGTTACTTTCTCTCCACGAATCTACCAGATTGTATTTGGAAAGAAGTTGAGAAAAAGGTAATCTAGAGGTTATTTTGGATGGTGTAAAAGGTGATTTATCTAGAAATGGGAGGAGGACCTGGTTCGAATCCCCACACATTATCACTGTTCCTATTTTGTGTGTATTAATCACTTGTAATATATGTGAGAGGAATGGTGTAGGTTGTTTGTTAGGAGCGTAGTAGGAAATCACCGTGATTGCTGTATCCATTATATAACCCATGAGTATCAGGTATCTACCTTCTGGGTCTTTAATTTCTGATGATAAGGTGAATGGTGTGGATCGGTGAAATGCAATTAGAGTTCCCCTTTGTTTGGTACAGGCAGAAGCCGTGTAAATTTGTTGATAAAAAGGAGAAATATATTTTGGAGTAGAATCTTTGGTGTGTGTTTCTTGGAGGCATACTATGTGAGCCTTCTTGTTATGAAAAGTACGGAAGGCTTTGGTCCTTTTTTGAGGGACATTTATTCCCTGAACATTCAGGGAAAGTATATTCAGTGGTGCCATGGCAACAGATCAAATAGTTTTGACTTACTTTTTGTTATGCATAGCTGACTGCGCAGATCAACCTGTGTGGACTGAAGAGATGAATAGATAGAAAAGAAACCAGTGAATTCTGGAGTAAAGAGTAAACAAAAAACATATGAGATTAGATGATACATTGTATAAATTATTTTTTGCAAGTAATCACAATTTACCCGTGAAAGAGAGTAAATATCTCTCTCAGGGGAATAAGGTACATTGTATAAATTATTTTTTGCAAGTAATCACAATATACCCGTGAAAGAGAGTAAATATCTCTCTCAGGTGCCTTCGTCACACTCCCACATAATATGGTTGGGAGAATGAGGAGGGCTAATGGGGGTACACGGATCTTCCGCTTACAGGAGAGAAGTGCTATGTCAAAAGACATCAAAATGATGTTTCATTAATTGGAGTGCAGAATATAGTTTTTGTTGAAATTATTTATTCCAGGGTGGTTGTATATGGTTAGTCTTGCCCTAGGCTAAATAATTCAGTTAGAAAGGTACTGTTAATAACTTTGGTATTGATGAAGATAGTTTGAATTATTTTGGGATTTTAACCCTTTTTTTTGTAAACAATTACATATTTTATTCATATGTAACTGTTTAGATATGTTAACTCATAAAATTGAGGTTGTATTGCTTCAGATTAGAATAAACAAAAACATAATTCTAGGAACTAGTTAGGTAATAATATATTTGTTTTAAGAAAAGAAAGAAAAGCTTCCATTACTTCTGGATTATTGAACATATTTGTCCTAAAAAGTAATACATCTATTGTTATTACTTGATAATATATAACTGAACAAGAATTCCCTTATTTCACTTATATATTCTAAGGCTATATGAATCAGAAGTAATAAGAAATATAACTGGAATGTAACATGATCCCACACAGTGTGTGACTATCAGAATGCAGTTACATTCAGTTATAAATACAGGTTTTTTTATAGAGAACCATCTCTTAGTATAATAAATGAAGAGATATCAGTAATTAGGATGTCAGTCCATTGAATCTTCTTGGTCCATGGATGATGTGGCATAACGGCCTCTTTTGTGAGAATGATGATTCCCATTTTGTTCTGAAATTTTCTGAGTGCTGCCTGAAGGTGAAGATGATGTCATTCTTCTGCGTGTGGGAGAGTTGCTGTTTGTGGGTTCTGTCAGATTTAATTTTAAAAGGGTTTGTTGTAGTTCATCTGCTGATCTGCTTCTGTAAATTATACCTTGGTAGTTAAATCTGACTGAAAAGGGGAAGCCCCATTGATACATAATGTTGTAGCGTTGCAGTTCCATTAGTTGGGGTTTCATGGATCGTCTTTTAGTAATAGTAAGTTGGGATAGGTCAGCAAAAATTTGATAATTGTGTCCTTGAAAATTAAGTTCCTTTTTTTTTCTCTTGCAGCAATTAGTATTTGTTCTTTCGTTCTGTAATAATGAAATTTTGTGATTATATCACGTGGGGGTCCATCTTTCTTTTTGGCTGTGAGGGCTCTGTGTACTCTGTCCAGTTCTAAACGTTCAATAGGGATATCTGGCTTTAGTTCTTGTAATAGAGCAGTAATAGTAGATTGCAGGTCTGTCACTGTTTCAGGTATTCCCCTTATGCGCAAGTTTGAACGTCTGGCTCTATTTTCGTAATCTTCCAGCTTAGTTTGAAGTATTAAATTCTCTTCTTTTAATTGTTCCAATTCTGTTATATTTACTTGGGTTGTAATTTCAATTTCATCCATTTTTATTTCTAGGGCTGCGGTGCGGTTTCCCAGCTCTCTTATTTCTTTGGTTAGGCTTTTTGTTATTTGGTCTGAGGTTTGTTTTAAAGCCTTATGAAGCATCTTTTCAAATTGTAATAATATTACTGGGGATGCTGAGGAGGCCTGTGAAGAAGTTTGTGAGAGGATTTGTTCTGTATCTGACTCAAATGGAGAGTCTTGCTGTGACATTTTCTGTCTGTGAGAGCGCCCTGATGCTGTATCTTGTGAGGTGACTGAAGCTGCTTTAGTTGCAGTGAGTGCCTGTGAGCTCTTTGTGAGGTGATTTTTATTTCTGCCACGGTTTCCTGCCACGGTTTCCTCCCAGTACCATATTTCCTGCCCAAACTTTCACAGTTTGTTCCCTGAGGCAAAAAGGTTCAAATGGATACCTTTTGAGCCTGCAGGCTCCGCTTTGTCCTTCTCTTCTCTCCTCAGCGGTGCAGAGCTCTAACAATGCATGTCTGCTCCGCTAGGCTCCGCCCATCTCTCCCTCCATCAAACACTTTTTATGACAATAACTTGCATATAAGCCTTTAAAATTAGCACTTTTGATTTTTTATGTCCATGTCCCATAGACTTTAACGCTGTTTGTGTGTTTGCCTGTTCGCAAGTTCTGGTTCGAACCGGGGGTGTTCGGCTCATCCTTGCTGCTCATGCTCATTTTATCTTGATGCAAAAGATGCATACCACAACCTCATATATTCTAAAGAGAGAGATGGTGCTTTTCTCCACTCTTATGGCCAATTAAAGAGGAACTGCAGTCTGCTCACATAATTTGTAATTAAAACATCTTTGCCATTCTGAAGCTTCCCTCCAACCACTTTGCATATTATATATTTTCTATATACTGTGATTCTGTACTTGCCAAATATGCTGCAGAAATCTCCCTTCACTAAGTCTGGCTGCAGGCATTTTAACTCTGAGCAGCTGAAGCCTAATTCACTTTCATTGTTCACTTTCTGGATTTACACAGAGGCACACCTCCAGCTCTGCAGCTTTCATTGGCCCTCTTATGACTCACCCCCCTCCCTTCCAGGCAAACGCTTATGAGGGTGAAAGACAGAGCTGTGCATGATGTCATAAGCCTAGGCTAATGACCAGACAAGAAACTTTCCGAATTCGGATCACCAACTTTCTGAGGTCCTTGGTCCTAATTCTATTGGAATTCCGTGAGGGTACCTTTCTGTTGGGTAGGGATTTTACTTTCTCCCCGGAGCCGTTACTAGACGTCTCGAGAGGGGCATCCCACATTTCCTACTCCTACCTTAGAAAACTAAAAGCAGAACTGTTTATTCTAAATCTGGTTGATCCATGGAAAATTATGCACCCGAAGGATGGGGATTACCTGTTGTGCAATATACCTATTACCCCTCGGTACATCGCACGTATTACAGAATTGAATTCTTTTTGATTCAGCATAAAGATTTGCTGCTTGTGGCTTCCTCCCAGATTGATTTCCTGCCCCATTTTAAGACCTTTTTTTTGGGATGGGGCGACAACCACTATTAAACATTTGACCTCAGTAGATTTGAACGGTAATCCGGCCGCATGTCTCCTATACCTGACAGACCTCTTTGGAAGTATAAGAAAACTTACTATGCAGCTCCTCAATGCAGCAAGGGCCTGTGTTTCTGTGTTGTGGAGGCAGTCTCAACCACCAATCAGGGTCTGTGATACTCTAAAATTAACTACCTCAGCCCTGGAAGATTAGGTTGCTCAATGACCAGAGCACTTTTTACAATTTGACACTGTGCTGCTTTAACTGGTAATTGCGCGGTCATGCTATGTTGTACCCAAACGAAATGTGCGTCCTTTTTTTCCCCAAACATACAGCTTTCTTTAGTATTTGATTGCCTCTGCGATTTTTATTTTTTGCGATATAAACGGAAAAAGACTGAAAATTTTGAAAAAAAAATTGATATTTTCTACTTTTTGTTATAAGAAAAATTCAATAAACTCGATCTTAGTCATACATTTAGGCCAAAATGTATTCAGCCACATGTCTTTGGTAAAAAAAAAATGTCAAGCATATATTGGTTTGCACAAAAGTTATAGCGTCTACAAACTATGGTGCATTTTCTGGAATTTACACAGCTTTTAGTTTGACTGCTGTAACGAGCCCCTACTCGCTCGGTTCCACTCCCTCGACACTCCTCTGCGACTATTGAATCAGATTGCAGATCGCAACATCTGATGGTTTGGTCATCCGATGCTCCGGGATTCGAACTACAGCTATGTGTCGTTCTAATCCAGTTGTGATAGCTCAGAACAAACACCAGGCAGGCTGTATGTAAATTCAAACAGGAATCTCACCTTTATTGATGCACACAGCACACTTACACAGCAGTTTGAACACCCTGCCCCCAACAACCACTTTCCTATTGGTCAATTGTAAAGTACACTAGTCTTCACTCAGGTCCTCTTGTCCATGCAAATGAGGATTTGAAACAGGGTCAGCAGAGATTGGTCCGATAGCTTAAATAGGAGGACTGATATGTGTAGTGACACAGAGAAGCCCCAGGGGGTAATTAAAGTACATAAACAAATGGTCAAACACAGAACAATGCCCTCCTTCCAGACCATGGAGCCGTCTGGAGGGGGTTAGCCTTAAGACAGGGCAGAAGACCCCCCACTGTGTATTAGAATCAAAGGAGAAATACTTCAGTATTCCAAGCTTCATGACAATACTCCCCCCTGGGAAACAGTCCAACAGCCACAGTGGGACCCCGAACGGGTCAACTCGAGGATGTTGGAAAAATAGTCTTAAGGGCTAAGGTCCGTCTGCCGGGATAACCCATCCGCATTCCCGTTTTGAGGCCCTGGCCGATATTGTATGGTGAAATTGTACGGTTGCAAAGCTAGGCTCCACCTTAGTAATCGGCCGTTCTCTTCCGCCACCAGGTTAAGCCATATCAAGCGATTGTGGTCCGTCATGACGGTAAAAGAGCGTCCATACACGTAGGTAGGGCTGCAATTTCTTTAAAGCCCAGACTAAGGCCAAACGCTCTTTTTCCATGGCAGCATATCCAACTTCACGGGGTAACAACTTGCGGCTGAGATACGCCACCGGGTGCTCTTTCCCTTCATTGCCAACTTGACTTAGTACGGCTCCCAATCCGAGCATGGAGGCGTCTGTATGAATGACAAAGTGTTTGTTAGGATCGGGTGCCGCCAGTATGGGAGCTTGCGTTAGGGCATTTTTTAACTGATGAAACGCTGTCTCGCACTCCGGGGACCACAGGACCTGTCTAGGGAGAGTCTTTTTGTTCAGGTCCATCAGGGGTTTGGCTATATCAGTATAGTGGGGTACAAACTTTCTGTAGTACCCTGCTGTCCCTAAAAATGCAAGTACCTGGGTCTTGGTTCTGGGAACAGGCCAGTTTAGGACGGCCTCGATTTTTGCAGGTTCTGGCCTCTGCTTCCCACATCCCACTCTATGTCCCAGATATTGCACCTCAGACATCCTGATGTTACATTTGTCTGACTTCAGGGTCAGGTTAGCGGCTCGGATTCTATCTAGCACTATTCCCAGGTGTCTAAGATGTTCCTCCCATGTCTGGCTATATATTGCGATGTCGTCAAGATATGCGCATGCAAAATCTTGCAGACCATCGAGGAGTTCATCTATCATGGAAGGTAGCCGAAGCATTCTTTATCCCGAACGGCATTACCCGAAACTGGTAAAGGCCGAACGGGGTGATGAAGGCCGACTTTGGAATTGCTTCCGCTTCCAAAGGAATCTGCCAGTAGCCCTTACATAAGTCAATAGTCGTCAGATGATGTCCCTGAGCTATTTTGTCCAGCAATTCGTCCACTCGGGGCATAGGGTAGGCATCTGTCACAGTACAGTCATTCAGTCGCCTATAGTCCACACAAAATCGGGTCGTGCCTTCCTGTTTTGGGACTAATACTACAGGGGAAGCCCAGGGGCTTGCCGATGGTTTGATCACCCCTAACTCGAGCATCTCCCTAATCTCCGCTCTCATCCCTTCTTGCACTGCTCCGGGAATCCTATAGGCTGGTTGTCTCAGGCGCTTCTGCCCAGGGGTCTCTACCTTGTGCACAGCTATGTGAGTGTACCCAGGGAGTGCCGAGAACATCTTCTGCCGGTCCTGGAGTAATTCTCTGGCCTGTTCTCGTTCTTGGCATCCTAATCTATCTCCTAGCCGTACATCTTCCACACCCCTGGAACAGTTAATGATTTCGGGAAGCTCCAGCATCGGTAGATATTCAGAGTCCCCGGTGGCAGGAGCGCATATGGCAGCTACTGCCTCAGTCCTCTCATGATAGGCCTTCATCATATTATTGTGGAACGTCCTCTTAATTTTTGTGTCTGCACAGCTGGCAACCACGTAGGTGGTATCGCACAGCTGTTTTACCACCTGATAGGGGCCCTGCCGGGAGGCCTGTAAATTATTTTGCTTCAGGGGTTTTAGTACCAGGTCATTTTGTCCTCTATATAAGGTGCGATTCCATGCAGACCGATCATACCAAACCTTCTGCTGACTCTGGGCCGATTGCATATTCTCATGGACTAGATTGGTAAGTACCCGCAGGCGCTCCCTGAGTTCCAAGACATAACTAAGGATGGGGAGGCCTTCTGGATCCTCTACCCCCTCCCACTGGGCCCTCACTAAGGGCCCCCTAACCCTTCGCCCATACAACAGCTCAAATGGGGAAAACCCCGTGGACTCTTGGGGTACCTCTCTATAGGCGAACAGTAGATGGGGAATATATTTCTCCCAATCGTTCCTACTCTCCACGAAGGCCCGAAGCAGCTGCTTCAGGGTCCCGTTAAATCTCTCACATAGCCCGTTAGTCTGAGGGTGGTAGGGTGGCACTCTGGAGGGGTTTAATCCCACAGAGACGCCAGAGCTGCTGCGTCAGCTCGGCTGTGAACTGGTACCCTGATCGGACAATATCTCCTGGGGAAACCCTACCTTAGTGAATACCCGCAGTAAGGCATCTGCTACTGTATCAGCCTGGATATTGGATAAGGGAATGGCCTCTGGGTAGCGGGTGGCATAATCCACCACCGTAAGAATATACTTCTTCCCAGTGGCACTGGGGCGGGCCAGTGGGCCTATAATATCTACCGGTATGGCGGCTAAAGGGTTCTCTAATGATCGGCAGGGGTTGCAGTGAGGCTTTTGGGTGATCCCCTGTCTTCCCTACTTTCTGACAAGTCTTACAGGTCCGGCAGTATTCCCGCACCTCAGCATGTAACCGGGGCCAGAAGAACGCATGGGACAACCGACTCCGGGTCTTAGCTATCCCTAAATGTCCGGCCAAGGGGATTTCGTAAACCAGCCGCAATAGCTCCCGTCTGTATTTCTGGGGTACAACTAGCTGTTTGTGGGGACCCTGTCGCTTCCCGATGCCCATTCCCTCAGTGTAACGATAAAGAAACCCCCCCTCCCACTCTATTCTGTCTTCCCCCAACCCCCCTGGATCCTTGCCCGCCCTGTCCCGATAACCAGCTAATGTTGGGTCATTCTGAGTCTCTTGCTTAATGTCAGAGGGAGAATCCCAGGACACAGGGTTGTCAAGTCGGGGTAACGTAGGAGGATATGATCTTACCTGGGTCCCCATAAGAGTGGAGTTGCCTTGAAGTTGGCTCTGACGTCGGGTGGTCGCGGCCTCTGGGGCATATGAGGAAGTTAAATGCCCCAAATCGTTCCCCAAAAGTACTTCCGCTGGTAACCCACGTTAAATCCCACTCGCACTTGTCGCTCCCCTGAGCCCCAATCCAAGAGGACTTGGGCGGTGGATAAACGTAGCACATTGCCCTCTGCTACCCTGACTGCAACAGTCTGGCCGGACCAGGCCGACTGGGGAATCATGTAAGGCTGGATGAGGGTAATCGTAGCCCCGGAATCGCGGAGTCCCTGGGCCGGCTGCCCATTAACCCATATTGCCTGACGATGGTGCTGCCGATTATATTCCGGCAGCAGCTTGGACCTAATCAGCCTCACAAAAAGTTTGCCGCACTCTTCCTGAACATCTCGATGGTTGGGCTCGTTCTGGAAGCAATGAGCAACTGGTTTGGATGGATGAGCAGTCTCTCGGTACCTCGTGGATCGGGTAGGGCAATATCACTGCAGATGACCGGTTTGGTTACAGGTATAGCACTTAGGGCCGGTAGGAGGGTTGGGTCGGGCTGGGGGTCTAGAGGCAGACCACTGAGGTACTGAAGTTGGGTTAGAGACTGGTAAACTGGGTAGAGATAGTGGATAGCGCTCGCTTTCGCCTGACCTTCGAGAGTCCAGATATTCATCGGCCAAAGTAGCGGCTTGCTGTACAGTCTGTGGTCGCTTATCTTGCACCTAATCCCGTACTACCAAAGGGGTGTGGTTAAAGAACTGTTCTAAGAGAACTAGCTGGGTGATGTCCTCTATGGTATGAGCGTGGCTTCCCTGGAACCAGCCCTTAAGGTTCCGCTGCAGACGATGTGCCCACTCCACGTATGTTATGTTGGCTTGTTTCCGGGATTCTCTAATGGCAAATTGGGCTAGCAGAGCTTCTTTTACCCGGTCATAATCTTTAGCGTCCTTGTCCTCCAGGGCCCGATACGCATCGGCTGCTCTGCCAGTCAAATTACTCGCCAGTAAGGCAACCCAATCTTGGGACAGTACATCATGTACCTGGCATAGTCTCTCAAAGTCCTGCAGGAACGCTTCAATTTCCTCCTCTCCTTCCTTAAATAGTTTGAACGCCCGAAAGGGCAACTTACGGAAAGGCGCTGTATCTTTAGGTGTTGTCTCCGATTGCCGTATTTCCGCCATTCTCCGCTCATGTTGCCGCTCTAGTTCTCTCTCTTGTCGCTCATCCTGCAGCTGTATGTCTCTAATGGCATTCTGTATGGCGTTCTCTGATGGGTTGGCACCATATAATGCCAACCGCTCCCGAACTCGTTGCTGAAACAAGTCTTCAACTGACCGGGGTCCCGCATCACCATCCCTCTGATCCATCTGGGCTAGCTCACTGATCAGGGTGGCCTTGTTCTTTGTCCCACCGGTCCCTCCACGGATCTCAAGTACGTCTTTCAGTGTGGCTCACCTGCAGGCTGCATAGCTGGTCATTCACTGTGGTGGTTTGGAGTGTCCCAGTAACTGGAGAGCAAATCCCACCGCTGCCAACCAATGTAACGAGCCCCTGCTCGCTCTGTTCCACTCTCCCGACACTCCTCTGCGACTATTGGATCAGATTGCAGATCGCAACATCTGATGGTTCGGTCATCCGATGCTCCGGGATTCGTACTACAGCTATGTGCCATTCTAATCCAGTTGTGATAGCTCAGAACAAACACCAGGCAGGCTGTATGTAAGTTCAAACAGGAATCTCACTTTTATTGATGCACACAACACACTTTTATACACAGCAGTTTGAACACCCTGCCCCCAACAACCACTTTCCTATTAGTCAATTGTAAAGTACACTAGTCTTCACTCAGGTCCTCTTGTCCATGCAAATGAGGACTTGAAACAGGGTCAGCAGAGATTGGTCCGATAGCTTGAATAGGAGGACTGATATGTGTAATGACACAGAGAAGCCCCAGGGGGTAATTAAAGTACATAAACAAATGGTCAAACAATGCCCTCCTTTCAGACCATGGAGCCGTCTGGAGGGGGTTAGCCTCTCCCTCTTCTGTGCTTGGGGAGAGCCTGTATGGACTGGCAGTGCTGTTCCCCTTTTTTCTTCAGGCGGGCGGTTGCTGTTTTTTTTTTCCCGCTGACGCCTGCACCGCGGGATGTAGCAGCCGCCATTGTTCTGGCGGCCGAGGAGAGCCTCGGCCACATCCTGTATAGGAAGGGGCAGTATTTCCAGGTCGGCGCGCGGCGTAATTTCCGGACGCAAGTGCAGGGGGAGAGGGCAGAGTCACCTGGTGCCTTATGTTCCGGGTCGGCGCGGCTGCGTTTTTCAATCTGGAACCGGCGTTCTTCACCACGCGTCCGCAGTGCAGCTATGGACAGCGATGCAGCGGATAAGGAGGCAAGCCAAGGCACCAGCAAGGCCAAGGTAAAGGACTGTGTCCTCTGTTACTCTGGGCCATTTTCTCCTGTGGGGGGTTACTCACTCTTTCCCCCCACCCCATCTCCCTGGGAATGTTTGTTGCAGTGGTTATTGGTTAGCATATCTGCCTAGCAACAGGGGACCTTAGGTGGTGGTGGCTTGCTGGGCACAGGGAAGTAAGATGGTGTCTTATCTGTGCTGTGTAGCAGCCTTTTCAGCGTGGCTCCTTGTCTTTTTTCTGTTTGTCCAGGCCAAACGTTCTGCCCAACCAGTCAAGAGAAGGTGCCCTGTCTGCAAAGAGAAATTAGGCGAAGTTTGGGCCAAAAGATTGCATTGCAATTCTAATCAGGGAGGAGTCTCCATCCAATTGTGGCGAGTTACAACCATTAAGGATGAGCTCCGTGCCACCTTTCAAGCTTTTAGGACAAAACCTAAGAGAGGAACCAGGTCCCTCAGGGGATCCCAGGGTTCCGCAGCCATCTTCAGAACCCCAAGGCGGCTCTCAAATACTAATAGGGGGTCCGATATCCCAGGATACTCCCCAAGAATCCGCTTCCCTCGCTCCAGATTAAACAGATTCTGAGGAGGAGGAAAATGAAGCAGATGCCGCTTCTAAGTACAAAATGTCGCTAGAAGAGGTTGGAGGACTCCTGAAAGTAATCCATGCTACTTTGGGGATAGAAGAGGAAACGAAGGAGCTCTTCCTGCATGACCGCATGTACGCTGGTTTGGGAGATTCAAAAGGCCGTTCTTTTCCAGTCCATTCAATAATCAGAGATATGATTAAAAAAGAGTGTCTGGAACCTGAGAAAAAGCCATCCTTTTCCCGGGCTCACAAGAGAAGATTTCCATTTGAGGAAAATCCTGACTATCTGGAACAAGGTTCCAAAATTGGATTCTGCCTTTTCCCAGGTCTCAAAGTCTACGGACCTCGCCTTTGAGGATATGGGCACTCTGAAGGAGCCCATGGATAAAAGGATAGATCTGCTTTCTGAAAGAACCTGGCAATCAGTGATGAACAATCTAAAACTGGCAATGACAACAACTTGTGTTTCAAGGAACTTAGAACACTGGGTTAACCAGCTGAAGGCCCATGTTACGGTGGATTCCCCAAAACAGGAGATTCTGGACTCCTTTACAACTTTGTCTGCAGCAATATCATACATTGCGGATGCTTCAGCAGAATTGATTTGCATGTCAGCCAGGTAGGCAGCTTCAACAAACTGTGCTAGGAGTGCTTTGTGGCTGAAAACTTGGCCAGGGGATGCTGCATCTAAAAACAGATTGTGTAGCATTCCCATTGCAGGAGATTTGCTGTTCAGTTCGGAGCTAGAGTCCATTCTTGACCGTACGGCCAGAAGTCATTTCTGGTCAAGAAGAAACAGGTGCAGACCCGTAAGCATTTTTTTCGGCCTCAAAAAAGGGCAGCAGGAAGGAAAAACACAGAGCTAGAGGAAGCCATGGTCTTCCCAGAAGCCCAAAGGTAGGAGGGGAGTGCTCTTCATTCCTACTACGACCTCCGGGAAACCGCAATGACTCCCCCCTCAAGGTCGGAGGAAGACTCCAGGAGTTTCTTCCTCAGTGGAGAGCCATTACTTCAAACCAGTTTATTGTGACTATGCTCTCCCAGGGATACGTGATAGAATTCACGGAAGAACCTCCAAAAAGATTCTTGGTGACAAACGTCCCAAGGGATCCGGTCAAGGCTTTCGCCATGAAGTCCCTAATTCAGGAGCTGAAATCCCAGAGAGTAATTGTTCTGGCCCCGACAGGGGAGTTCTTCCAGGGTTTCTACTCACATGTATTCCTTGTTCAGAAAACTTCAGGAAAGTTCCGCCTCATCCTAAATTTCAAAATGCTGAACAAATCAGTAGAGTACAGAACATTTCGGATGGATTCCATTTTCTCAGTAAAAAACCTCATGAATCAAGGGAGCTACATGGCATCAATAGATTTACAAGATCCCTACCTCCACATTAGTATTGCCACCAGGTCCCAGGAATATCTGAGGTTAGCACTGAAAGAAGGGAAGAAGGTGATACATATGCAATTCAGAGCACTCCTATTTGGTCTGTCATCATCCCCAAGGGTGTTCACAAAAATAATGGCCTCTGCGCCTAGAAGGAATCTCAGTGATTCCTTATCTGGACGACCTGCTGTTTTTTGTCCAAACCAGAGGAGGTCTTCAGGAAAACTTGGTCAGAGCCCGTGTTCACCTAGAATCCATAGGGTGGATCTTAAATCTCCAAAATTCAAATCTGATCCCCTCACAGGAAGTGTTATTCCTGGGTTTCCATATCAACTTTTGGAGAAAAAAATTTTTCTTCCAGAAGAAAAACTGAAAAAGTTGGTAGAAGTTGTGTCACTGTTACAGTCCAGTCAGATTCTGTACATCAGGAAGATCATGTCAGCGTTGGGAACCCTGACCTCTTCCATTTGGGCAGTTCAGTGGGCAAAATACAATTTCAGACCTCTGCAAAGTTTTTTGTTAAAAATCTGGGATCACCAGCAAGATTCACTGGATTCACTAGTGAAGATCCCCACCAGGGTAAAAAGGAGTCTCTGGTGGTGGAAGAACCAGACAAGATATTCAGAAGGCCTGTCATGGTCCTTCCCAACCCAGGTAAGGTTAACAACCGATGCCAGCTCCTGCGGTTGGGGGGCTCACATGATCGGTCGGTGGGCTCAGGGCTCATGGTCCACAAGAGAAGCACTGAGGTCCTCAAACTGGAGGGAACTAAAGGCAATAGAAATGGCCTTACTAAACTTTGCAGAAGAAGTCCGGGGACAGCATACTCAGATCCTGTCAGACAACGCCACGGCGGTGGCCTACATAAACAGACAGGGGGGAACTAGAAGCAGAGATCTGCAGGACCTAGCAAGAGGCATTCTAAGTTGGGCAGAGCTCCATACTCTGTCCTTGTCCGCGGTCCATTTAAAGGGGATTCTAAACAGGTAGTGGACTTCCTCAGCAGGAATCAGGTATTCGATGCGAAGTGGCAATTGAATCCAGATGTCTTCCGTTTGATTGTGAAGAAATGGGGGTGGCCATGAGTGGATCTCTTTGCGACTTTGCGAAAATTCACAAGTGTCTCGCTTCTTCTCCCTGAACAGGAACGAGTCATCACTGGGAGTAGATGCTCTGGCGCACAGTTGGAAATTTCACCTCTGCTACGACTTCTCCCTGTTTCAGCTTATCCTTCAGGTCATAACAAAAAAAAGAGGATACGAGAGTAATGAGGATAAGAATGATGAAAGAGGATACGACAGTAATCCTCATCACTCCCTTCTGGCCCAAAAGGCCTTGGTTTTCATCCCTTCTACAGATGCAACTAAAACCATATTGGCACCTTCCATTGAGATCATTAAAACAGATTTCCTCTATTCTGGAATTCCTGCAAGATGGAGCGGACAAGGGCCTAGTGGTCAGCACCCTCAAGGTTCAAGTTGCCACACTGGGGGTATTTTTGGAAAAAATCTATTTCATCAGAACCCTTAGTGATCAGATTCTTTAAAGCTCTCACCCGGTCTAGACCAGTGGTGATCAAAAGTTGTCCAGTATGGGATTTATCAGTTGTTCTACAGGCCCTGACCAGGGAACCTTTCAAACCCATTAATTTAGCCTCCCTGAAATTAGTTACTTTGAAAACAGTTTTTTTAGTGGCTATTACAACAGCTCGAAGAGTCAGTGAGCTGCAAGCCTTATCAATCAGGGAGCCATTTTTTCAGATCCAATTTGTTCTGAAGATGGATCCTAATTTTTTACCGAAGGTCGCTTCAGTCCAGAATTCAACCCAGGAGATAATACTTTCTACGTTTTGTTCTAATCCATCAGGTAAGAAGGAAGAAGAATTCCACAACCTGGATGTTAAAAGAGCAGTCTTGAGTTACTTGGAAGCCACTAAAGAGTTTAGTCGTTCAGACGCATTATTATTTATTTTATTTGCTGGTAATAAAAAAGGAAGACAAGCTTCCAGAGGAACCATTGCCAGATGGTTGAGAATGGCTATTCCCTTACAGGCCAAGAGAGTCCACTGAATCTGGGCTCATTCTACAGGAGCTTTGGCCGTGAGTTGAGCAGAAAAAGCTGGTGCCACCCCCGAACAAATCTGTAAGGCAGCTACTTGGACAAGTCTGACGACATTTGCCCGTCATTATAAGGTTAGACCTCATGATGGCTGGGGACCAGGCTTTCAGAAGGAAAGTCTTAAAGGCTGTTGTCCCACCCTAAATGAAAACAAGTTACCAGTAAGTCTAACTTGAATTTTTTTTAATTTGAATCCATGTTTGATGAAATAACAAAGATGATGGATACCAAACACGACATGCTTTAAAATTGCACACAAACGTGCAGCGCCGACAAACTACATACATTTTTTAAAGCCTTTACAGGTTACCATTTTAGATTTACAGAGGAGGTCTACTGCTAAAATTACTGCCCTCGATCTGACCTATGCGGTGATACCTCACATTCATGGTGCAATTGCTGTTTACATATGACACCAGACCGAAGCTTGCATTCGCCTATGCGCGTAAGCACGGGGAGACAGGGGTGCTTTGCTTTTTTTATTTTATTTTTAAACCGTTCCTTACATTTTTTTTTTTTTTATGATTTTTATTGTTATCTCAGGGAATGTAAATATCCTCTATAATAGCAATAGTTAGTGACAGGTACTCTTTTGAAAAAATTGGGGTCTATTAGACCCTAGATCTCTCCTCTGCCCTCATAGCATCTGACCACACCAAGATCGGTGTGATAAAATGCTTTCCCAATGGCGCTGTTTATATCCGGTAAAACCTACGTCATGAAATGCTCGTAGCTTACGGTTTCTTAGGCCAAAGAGATGATTGGATCTGTTCTGGTCTCTAATCATCTCTATGGTCAGCTGGTGGAACCACCGGCTGCATTCTCAGGTTGGGACAGGAGAGCCCGAGAAAACCATGGGAGGCGGGGGGACGTACTCTCCCACTGCTTGTAAAAGCAGTCTAGAGGCTAATTAGCTTGCTTTTACATGAAAGCTGACCGCTGGCTGAAAAGAATGATACCAAGATGATACCTAAACCTGCAGGCATCATTCTGGTATAACCACACAAAGTCCAGCAACATATCAGTATGTCGCTGGTCCTTGTTGGGCATACATTGTAATGTTCTTTTTTTTCATGCAGCCTGTGGGCTTAAAGAAAAAGAGATTGATCGGTGTGCATGCCCACCATCATCCACCAATTTCTAATGATGGGCATACATGCACCATTTTTTTTACTGTGGTGGTGAAACCACCTCCCACAGCGCTGGAGTCGCTGATTTATGTATCGTGGAAGCAAACGCTGTTGCTGTCAAGATATATAAATCAGTGCTGCAGCTGAATGGCATACCTGCTAAGAAAATGATGGTTAACAATGAAACAAAGTAACATTACAGTATAACAGTAAGAAATAACATACCTGCAAAGCAAATACAATAATATATAGTAAAAATAAAACAGAGAGAGAACAATAGATATAGAACAATAGTGAGTGAACACATATTTTTGGCTTTTTTTTTTATATTTGTTTTGTGTTTTTGTGTGGTGTTTTTTTTTCTCACATTTATAAAAACTGTAAACTGAACGTTGCAGATTAGTGTCTCTCAAAATGTGATGGCCATCTCATCTTTTGAGACCCTGTGTTAGTGTGCCCTAGGACTGTGTAGTGCTGTACCCTACGCTAATACTCCACTAGTGTGTGGTAGCGTTTGAAATAGTCACCGATGCAGAGACCAGGTTGGTCAGGACAGGAGGGACAATAAAAGAGGGTGTCATACCTAAATCTGTGTTTTCTGCAGACACACTCTTCTTTGGGGTGTTCTTTGGGTAGGGGTACCAGGAAGGACATACGGAAAATGCCTCTCATGCAGCCGGCTCACTGCATTTGCGTGGGGAAGGTGGGCCATAGCACCATTTGGAAACAGAAGGGCTGTGACTATCTCTTCCTGGAATTTTAGGAAGGATCCAGTTCGTCCTGAAGCTTTGTATAAGCACAAAAGCGTTCAGCAGAGCCAATTGAAATAAGTATACAGACACTTTTTTGTACCAGCGTCTGGCCTTACGGGCAATCAGGTACGGCGCCAACATGCGAGTACATCGTACGGTGCCACATGCGCCAATTCCATAATCAAAAAGGTGTCTAAAAATTGGCATGCTCATGTAATAATTGTCCACGTACAAGTGGTACCCCTTTCCGAATAAGGGTGACACCAAGTCCCACACAATCTTACCAGCGCAAGATGTAGTCTGGGCAGTTCTCCGACTCTATGTGACTGTCTTTTCCCTTGTAAACCATAAAACTATATGTATAGCCTGTTGCCCTGTCACAGAGCTCATACACCTTGACCCCATATCTGGCACACTTGCTGGGAAGATACTGTTTGATAGACAAGCGGCCAGAAAACTTAATCGGGGACTCGTCAACGCAGACAACTTGATCGGGAGTAAACAAGTTGGTTGAAGTGGTTTACGAGGGGCCAAATTTTGTAGAGCCGATCAAGTCCAGGGTCACCCTGAGGACGACAGAGTTTATTATCATTGAAGTGCATGAACCGCAAGATCTGCTTGTATCATGTCCTGGTCAAGGAGGCAGAGAACACAGGCATATGGTGAATTGGGTCAGTGGACTAATATGACCGCAACTCACTTTTTTTAGTTATGCCCATGAGGAGGGATAGGCTCAGGAAGGTCTTAAATTCGGAGACAGTAATAGGTCTCCAATCTCTGGCAAGGGTCGACTGGGGATTAGCAGCGATGAATTGACCAGCATACAAATTGCTTTGGTCCACAACAGATCTATAGAGATCTTCCGTGAAAAACAGCGAATAAAAATCAAGTGATGTAAAATCAACTGTTTCCACCTAAATTCCAGGTTGGCCAATGAATGGGAGAAGTATGGGTGCTGCAGAAGTGGTGGGCTCCCAATTAGGATTGTCAAATGCAGCAGGAAGGGCACTATGGGCTTGATGGGCCTGTGTTTGTCGTCTTCTTGGTGGCTGTGGACACTACTCGTGCTAGTCACCTCACCAGCTTGAACTGCACTTATGGGACTTGCATGCAAAGTGTTACTGCAGTGCTGGATGTACGACCATGATGTACTAGGCCGCTGGTGCTTGCCAGTTCACCAGATGGATGAGTGAAGGTGGTGACGGTAGCCTTAGGGAAGAAGACAGCTTGCCCACATCCCTATGAAACTATACAATAGAACAGGGATATGCAATTAGCGGACCTCCAGCTGTTGCAGAACTAAAAGTCCCATGAGGCATAGCAAGACTTTGACAGCCACAAGCATGACACCCAGAGGCAGAGGCATGATGGGACTTGTAGTTTTGCAACAGCTGGAGGCCCACTAATTGCATATCACTGCAATAGAACATTGTTTCCTCTAAATGGGACTTTGTAAGGCAAGAGTCTTCAAACAATATATCAAAATCGCATATATAATTTTATTATCAAAAGATTAAAAATCATGACAGAGAACATGAAAAAACTTGGATAAAAAGATAAGGATGCTGACAATTCAAGTGGCCTCTCCTAGCCTGCATCTATAGACATAGCCTGCAATTTATAGGGATAGGAATGGACTAGTTACCTTAAGGAGTAGTAGACCTGAACGACCGGTCCAACGCCTGTGTAGGCATGAGACTGACCGTCCAAAGCATAAGGCTTTCTACACTAGATGCAAGCTTCACCCTTTTGATTTTGATTATTTTCCTTTTATATCTATGGAATGGAATCTACTAGATTGTCCTTCTTTATGTCTTAGGTGATATACACCATTCACAACAGCTGTCATCAGTGGCATCAATTTGCGGGTGGGAGGACACCCTTTGTGTCCTGTTTTTGGGCCGCATGCCTATGCCATGTCCTTGGTGCTAGCGTTGGCTCACGTGCCCGTTCCTGGTCAGCGGGTCACTGTGCCCATGGTTTTCTTTAAAGTTGAATGCTTTCTAATGTGTGTTCAAAAGCTGCATGGTGAGGATATCATCTAAACACATTAAATATTTCTGACTGTCATGATCATATGTTGTTCTCATACCATGAATGTTTTCTAAGATGTTTTGCTTTTTTTGTAAATGTGTAGATAACCACCCATCTCATCACCAGCCTCTGAAGAAGAGGTTTCAACCAATTTAAAACCTCGAAATGCGTCAGGCTTTTTGTATGTGCAAACCTTAGCCGCAATAGTCGGTGTGGTTTTCTGTGTTTATCATTGTACCTTTATATGCTATTGCTATTGTTATCACCACTTGAATTGTCAGCATCCGTATCTTTTTATCCAAGTTTTTTTATGTCCTCTGTCATGATTTTAATCTTTTGATAATAAAATTATATATCCGATTTTGATATATTGTTTGAAGGCTCTTGCCTTACAAAGTCCCATTTAGAGGAAACAATGTTCTATTGTACCAGATGGATGAGCGTCACTAGTACTGGCTCTCTGCTCCATACGAGACTGCACCTCAACGACAGCAGAAGAACGGGGTTGGGTACGTCTGACCTTGGCAGGGACCACTACAGAGCTAACTGTCAGGGTCCTGCTACCGCCTACCGGTTCATATTCTGAGCCTGAATCTGACAGATGGGTGACTTCCTCTTCACTATCTGTCATGCTCATAAACGTGTAGGCCTCTTCACTACTGTACCTTCGATTTGACATTTTGGTCTCTAAATTTACTGGTACAGTAGTGAGACTCACAGGAAAAAGAGCTCCTGACTGTCAGCGACTGCTTCAAATGCTACAAAAAAAACTTAGCGTTCGCAGGGATCAGGCCTGACTCTGCGAACGCTGCAGTTATGTGTTTAGTGTTTTTGTAAGTGACAGTGATCGATTGATACTGCACTTGGGTGGGCTGGGCTGGGCTGGGCGAGGCTGGGCGGAGGGGCTAAACACTGCGTTTTTGGAAACCCTAAACTGCTGGGGACGCTAGTATAGATCAGATCAGATATCGAACCGTTCAGACACTAAGGGAGGTGTAGTGTGCGTGTGTGGGAGTTAGCACTACTGGCACTAATCTGACGCTGCCTGGGGCGACGCAGACCCCATCTGACACTAAAACCTAACTGATATCACCCGCTGGGTGATCAGGGTGTTAAAGCTTTATTTAGGTAATATACGGCGGGTGCCCTGATGCTATAAAACAAAACTAGCTAACCAGCGTCACCCGTGACACTAAACCTTTGTTGGGGGGGTCCCTAGACCTATCTGGGCCTACACTAAGTAGTACCCTAACGCTGATTTTTGTCACTATTGACACCAGTACAGTGATCAAAAAAAATATGAACACTGCACTGGGGGACACAGTGACAGGGGGTGAAGGGGTTAACTGGGTAACTGAGGGGGGGCGATCGGGGGGTGACAAGTGTACCTATGTGAACAGGTGTCAGTGTAGTGTTGGTGCACTTACTGTGAGATGTCTCCTCTCCTCTCTCTGGAACGGAAAAGAGTTCCACGAGGAGAGATGACATCACTTCCCCTGCTGTGTTTACACTTACATATGCAGGGGAAGGATTTAATTTGCCAGGACCGATCACCAGGCCAGATACCATTGGCCTGGGAGTGGAGATTGATCGGTTCCAGGATCGAATCTGATCGTTGCAGCCGCTTAGGGGGGGGCGCGCGTGCAAAGTATAGCTATGACGCTATACGCAACCGGGCCAACCTGCAGCAGTATAACTGCAGCGGCTGGTCTGGAACCGGTTAATTACATCCACCGTATGGAGGAACTGACAGTTACACTTCATAATACAGAAGAACAATTTAGAGACAAGTTGAGGCCCTGAAGATACTTGTACGGAACCACCTTACCTGCACGAGGTTGCCCATTCTGAGTCCTTATTGAGCTTCACCTGGCAGCAGCCCAGATTTTCATGCTTGGGCTTCTTTTTAGTTTTTAGGAGAGTGATCCATTTGCTTTGTTTTGTTCCCCCCCTTCCTCTTTCTTCCTTTATTTTCTGCTAAACTCTTGCTACTTAGCCGCTGTAACTGCAAATATGGAAGTCGGTAGACTTTTCAGAATAATATGTGTTATGAGATAATTGTGGATGATTAACCACTAGCCGACCAGTGCACGACAATGTGCATCGGCACAATGGCATGGCTGGGCAAATGAGCGTACAGGTACGTCCCCTTTAAATGATGGCATTGTGGGCATGCGCGCCCACCGCGTACTCCATGACCGTGCCCGCGGGTCCTTCAATCGTGTCACGGAGCGAAAGAACGGGGAGATGCCTTTGTAAACAAGGCATTTCCCTGTTCTGCCTAGTGACATGACAGGGATCTACTGCTCCCTGTGATCGGGAGCAGTGATCCCTGTCATGTCAGTGGTAGCCCATCCCCTCACAGTTAGAATACCTCCCTAGGACATGCTTAACCCCTTGATCGCCCCTAGTGTTTAACCCCTTCCCTGCCAGTGTCATTTACACAGTAATCAGTGCATTTTTATAGCACTGATCGCTGTATAAATGAAAATGGTCCCAAAATGGTGTCAAAAGTGTCCGATGTATCCGCCATAATGTCGCTGTCATGATAAAAATCGCAGATCACCCCCATTTTGAAACAAAAATTTTTTTTTATAAAAATGCCATAAATCTATCCCCTATTTTGTAGACGCTATAACTTTTGCGCAAACCAATCAATATACGCTCATTGTGATGTTTTTTGTTTTTCTTTTACCAAAAATATGTAGAAGAATACATATCGGCCTAAACTAAGAAAGAAATTTGTTTTTTTATACATTTTTGGGGGATATTTATTATAGCAAAAAGTCAAAAATATTGCTTTTTTCAAAATTGTCGCTCTTTTTTTGTTTATAGCGCAAAAAATAAAAACTGCAGAGGTGATCAAATACCACCAAAAGAAAGCTCTATTTGTGAGAAAAAAAGGACGTCAATTTTGTTTGGGTGCAATTTGGAACGACCGTGCAATTGTCAGTTAAAGCAACACAGTGCCATATTGCAAAAAGTGCTCTGGTCAGGCAGGGGGTGAATCCTTTGGGGGCTGAAGTGGTTAAATGATGTGGTAATCAAAAGCTAGTGGGGATATATTCAGCGCTGGCTAACTAACAGACAACTCAGAAGGATAAATGCAAGCAAACACTAAGGTAAATTCAAAAACACCTCAAATACATAAAATAGAAAGCAGTGCTGCGCAAATATAAATGTCCTTGAAATAATAAATCAGATGTAACAGATGGACAGTGGACACTCAAGACAACAGGGGATAAATCTATAGTGACTGTGATCGCTTCACCGCACATGGATGGCCCCTCACCTGAAACATTCGACCTGAAACAGGTCATACAGCATATACACCATACAATGGGTAAACCGATCCAGGTGGTAATAGCCTCGTTTTCAGGATTCAGCACTCATCGGGTTAAAGGAATGTTGTATATGCAAATAAAAATAGCAAATTTAGTGCTCTCTGTATATACATTTATTTAATAAGAAAGGTAAAAACAATGCACTTACAAAGACCGGCACTCAGATCCGAGTGTCGGCTAGACAGCGTGTGATCGTAACAGACAGGCTGATGGCCCCACGCTGAAGAAGTCCCGCACACGGACGTAACGCGTACGGGGGCCAGGAGCGCATGACGTCACCCGCGGCCATCAGCCTGTCTGTTACGATCACACGCCGTCTATCGGGCACTCGGATCTGAGTGCCAGTCTTTGTAAGTGCATTGTTTTTAACTTTCTTATTAAATAAATGTATATACAGAGAACACTATATTTGCTATTTTTATTTGCATATACAACATTTCTTTAACCCGATGAGTGCTGAATGCTGAAAACGAGGCTATTACCACCTGGATCGGTTTACCCATTGTATGGTGTATATGCTGTATGACCTGTTTCAGGTCGAATGTTTCAGGTGAGGGGCCATCCATGTGCGGTGAAGGGATCACAGTCACTATAGATTTATCCCCTGTTGTCTTGAGTGTCCACTGGTGGTCTCATCTCCTCACTTCATCTGTTACATCTGATTTATTATTTCAAGGACTTTTTTATTTGCGCAGCACTGCTTTCTATTTTGTGGTTAAATGATGCACAAAGTTAGATATGCTAGCATTTCTATCTGTTTTCTCTCACCGATTTTTATATGTTATAGTACTGTATGCAAAGATAAACATAAATTATCAGCAAATGTAATCATAGGTCTTACCTGTTTTAGGTATCTGGTGTAAGCTTGGTAATTTGTAAAGATGACTTGACTTTAAGTATCTAAGATGCTTTGCCATAATAAAAGAATAAAAGAAACAGTAACTGGGCTGTATAAGATGGGCAGAAAAAAAACGTTTTACTATCCAAAGTTAAAACAAAAAGGGGGGAAGATTTAAAAGATGGAAAGTTTTAAAAAAAAATGACTGAAGGTCCGCTTTTAAGGTGTTGAAATAAACGATTGAAGATTGAAGTAAATTCTAAACTAAATATTATCCGAAGGTGGTTATGGATTCCCTCTAATTATTGCATATTAGTATTAACTTGTCTATTCCTATAGTTAGCTAGTCTATTAAAACTCTGATAATGTTACTGTTGATAAGCACAATGATATGAAAACAGCTATGAAAACAAACACACTGCTTAGTAAAACAACGTCTTATTTATTTCCCAAGAAGATAGGAAAATGCTAACATGAAAACACAGGAAGATATTACAAAGCATATAACAAAAAACATCAAATATACTTATCGCAAGGCTGTCCTCTAAACATGGTCTCATCAGCTGGGCTCAGGATGGTAACAGAGAGAACCATGAGGCTCAGAGAACCATCAGGTAAAAGCGAAGAAGGGCGATTTCCCTTCTGTGTGTACTTTTACCCTACATTCAGACCCCCTCGTAACCACACCCCATGAGCCTCCTGTCCAATGAGATATTGCCAAGAGGCAGTCCTTTCAATATATTATATCTCTGTCCATCTTGCTGTATTTGCCTCCACGGGCAGTTCATAGTTGCCCTTTGATCTTCTGTTGCAGGACATTCATTGATCATCTTGTCAGTCATGATCCTTTTTGAAGCTTGCTTGCAGAGCTAAAAAGGGATTTCCATCACACCAGTTGGTCAGGAGCCAAGCTTTTGTTCAGCCTTGCTTCTTTCAGATGAATAATCTGATATGCTACAAAGCTTTGATGTGCAACTTGTTACATTCCAGACAGCCCCCAAGAATGCGAAGATTTGGTATAGCCATAGTTCATATTTGAAACACCTCTTGTATTTATTAAATAAAACATGTTGCCTTCCAACATTAACCGCTTTGTGCCTAAAGGGCACATATCACCCTTCTTCAGACACGGCTTCTATGGAACAGTCCATAACTGTCTTAACGTGTTGTGTTTTCCAACATGTACTTCAGAAACAGCTCCTATGGACAGTCCATAACGGTCTTAACGTGTTGTGCTTCCCAACATGTGCTGCTTTGCCACTGAGTGACACACCACCGTCATTCTTCAGTGATGGCTTCCATGTGATTCTGTGTGTTCTCCTTTCCGTTATCTTCACGACGGGTGCACTACAGGCAAGGGGTGTCCATTCACCAGCACACACTCAGAGCAATATATTTACCAGCTTTCAGATACAGATTCTCGAGGAGGGCCTTACTAACCTAAAATACACATATGTCACATTATACCATAACATAAATCACCCCATTACCATAATATATGCATCCCATCAAATTACACATCCCGCTCCTATAACGCTTTACTGTAAATATGGGTTGGGGTTAGGCAGGCTTGCTCACAGGCCTTTCCTACCGCAATTTTGGCACAGGCCTTTCCTACCGCAATTTTGGCACGCCAGCAGTATTTCAGGGCTCTGAATTGGCAGCAAAGCCTCTAACTTGTACGAAGAGACCTTATGGTCAATTCGTCCCTCAACTTGCATAGATAAATGTGAGACCTTCCTATAGTCTAACACATATAAACCTGAAACAATGACAAACCACAAAACTCCATCCCTGTGCTTTAATTTCAAAGACCATGCCCAGGGTATACCATACACCTCTATCTACTGTTAGGTTCAAGGAACACCCTAGTTCCATGACTAAAGTTATACCAGTATCCTTTAGGACAAAGAATCAAATCAATGTCCTAAATAATACCCAGGTGCTTCATCCCCAGCAACAATCTCTCCATCCAGAACCCAGAGTGAAATATCTTCCCAACATTTCTTGTTCACCACCGTGTATTGATCTGGCACACAAAGGACATCATGGTCATGCCTCCGACAGAAGGAAATATCAACCTGCCTCCAGCTTCCATCCTCTCTGATCACATGTGGATAATTTAGCCTCAGATGCAACAAGGTAGAATCCCCAGTCAGTAAGCCCATTGATGCCACTATACAGACCGAGTCTGCACTTCTGTATATGGGATCAATGAGGAAGCATATAACATCTCTCATAATCCAAACTAGCACAGCCCATCCAGGCATTCGACCACCACCTTGGATTAGTGTAAGCAACATGTTTTGGCAAGATCTTACTGAGCTGTGATGCTAACCCATAAGTTCACTGCCCCTCATACAGAGACTGTACAATCAGCTTGAAGTTGGTTGATACCTGCCCCTGTGTGCACGCCAGAGCCCATGACAGATTACTGTCCTGTACCATCACACTCTCTACCAACCTCTCAACATGGTGGACAAAATCCTGAGCCACTTTAACCTGGGTATTTATGTGACTTTGTTGAATGTTATTAAGGATGCCACCAATCTCTCTGAGTAACAAAGCCCCGCTTACTGTCTGAAGCTATGGCTGAGAGTTTGTTCCTCAGGATACCGATGTCCACTCCTTTAACAACACCCATCCCAGCTCCAATTCCCCCCAATATAGTGATGAATACATCCCTCCTCTTTTGGTTACTCCTCAGAAATAAGCGTCCTGAATGCCTTCTGTGTCCGCACATCTCTGGGAGCAAGCCACTGGTACAATGACCGCACTTGATTCAGTGTATACTCAGCACATATGGGGTAATAGGTTTTTAACAACCACTGTGAGATGTTGAAGCACCATGTGGTGAAGGCATACTGTACCCTGATAGCCAGCGTTTGTTCCGCTTTCTCTAACGGAGCATGCTTCTGTGTGTGTTCACTGGCATTACTTGTGCAAGGTTCCAACCTCTCAGGTGAGACATCAACCAGGCGTACCTCCCCCATATACAGCTCTGGTGTCCCACATGTCCAGTACCCGAGAACCTCTCTATAGGACTGCTAAGATTGAGACATCACCCCTACAAAGAAATTTTCACCCCATTGATGTGTCACCTAGCACCCTCTAGTCTGGCCAACAGACACCTTATTATGCACAAGTGCCAGCCTCCTGGGTACCTGCACCATATTAATTCAGTTATGTCAATACATGTCACATATTAAAAACATGATTTCCTTCTTTCAATTCCTCCCTCCAACAACAAAAAAAACAACATATTTTACATTTCTTCTTCTGAAGGATTGGATACGTTATATATCTTCCCCAACCTCCAACCCATTGCACTTGTATTCACAGTACATTTGCACTCATAAATGACAGGAGAGACTCTGGCAAAATGTTTCACAAGTCTCGTTGCTGGGCAAAGTCTTTCAGATTCAGCATTAGCACTAAATTGTCCATAAGAAAAAGAAACCTCATATTGCAAGTATTAATCTGAATCTTTTGGTTTGCCCCTTCTCTCCTTTATATTTATCAGAACAAATTTGTAGTATGGTATGGCACAAACAAAGTGAAAAAAGAAAACTAAAGCACTGATGTAGATTCTCTATAAAATAACAAAACACCAAAAAGAAATGTGTGAGCTGCAACCAACCAATTAGTGCTGTGACACCTGTTGCTATAAATCAATATAAAATATGTTGGTGCGCTTATCAAACTATCCCAATCTGTTGGAGTGGTGCTTATATATAAAATCCTAAACCATAACAATACCCTGATATCATAATCAGTAAAGTGAATAAGTGCAAATAAATAATCAATCAATAAAAGTGAATGAATGCAAAAAAATGCATCAAAAAACATATACCCTGATATCACAATCATTAAAGTGAATAGGTGCAAATAAATATATCAGTCAATAAAGTGAATAAATGCAAATATATGCATCAAAAAACATATAAGGGAACACACATCCCTAGATATATGTAGATGGGGGAAAAAAAGCAATAAATAGTGTCTGTTTGTGTTAATCCAGCTAAAGTCTAAATGTCCAATCAATTGCCTTTAATGAACTTGCTTGTATTTCAATTCTCACAGATCACAGTTGCATGATGAATACATTTGCAAGGTGATGATTCACATACAGATAAAAGAAAAACCATCATTGCGCAGTGTTTTTAAATGCTACAAGACTGAGCAAACAATGTAATCCACTCACACATTTGCAGTAGCTGAATCGCTTTTGTTATAATGGTCAGACAGCTTCACCGCTCATACAGCTATCGCTGTGTTTGCCGAACACTATGCGAAGACGTCACTGACTCCTTCTCCTTCTTAGACCTCAGCTGGATTAACACAAACAGACACTATTTATTGCTTCTTTTTTTTTTTTTTCCATCTACATATATCTAGGGATGTGTATTTCCTTATATTTTTTGATGCATCTATTTACATTTATTCACTTTATTGATTGATATATTTATTTGCACATATTCACTTTACTGATTGTGATATCAGGGTATATGTTTTTTTATGCATTTTTTTGTATTTATTCACCTTATTGATTGATTATTTATTTGCACTTATTCACTTTACTGATTATGATATCAGGGTATTGTTATGGTTTAGGATTTTATATATAAGCACTACTCCAACAGATGGGGATAGTTTGATAAGCTCACCAACATATTTTATATTGATTTAGGGCACAAACAAACTGCCAACCTGATGAACATTTTTCATCTCTGTTTCAGAAACCTCTCAAATCTCGCTCCTCCAGGACTCTGGAAGTGAAAAACAAGAGCAGAATCAAATTCTTATTCACAATATCTACTCGCTTGCAATGTTTACTTATAGTTTCCTCCTTGGAACCCAGGAACTTAGATGGGTATTATTACCGCATGGGGTAAGTGTCTATTTCATGCAATTGGGCTCATACTCTATTTCAATACTTTGTATATATATTGTTCCTGTATATTTTGTATATGTTGTGAACTGTCGGTATAATTCTGCTTTCTCATCTATTTAGTGGCCTCAACAAAACAAAATCATCATCCACATCCCCTGAGGAAGCTAGAGTAGCGAAACATGTCGGGCTAGTGTGCAATATTTTGTTGCTGTGATTCAATATTCCTCTGTATGTGATGTACACCACCAAATGCTTGTAACTTCATACTGTCGAGTCACGGTATGCTTTGTTTGTTTTCTTTCTCTTTTTAAATATATTTTTGATAATAAATATTATATTTTATTCATAAGAAGTCAATTGTTTATCTCTACATCTGACACCGCAAAAATCCCCCCTACTCCCCTTTTTTTGATATATATATATATATATATATATAGCAAAAAACAAGTAAAAATTGAACTGAAAAAAGCAAGCGGCCAGCAAAGTTCGTAGATAACAAACAAAAAGTCACATGCATATAAATTATTGCGGCGCTGAAAAGTTCAAACATGAAATCGAGTGGGAGGAGTCCAATCACCAAATATATTGTGCAGATGTAGAAAGAGTCACTCGTCACCACGTGGTAATGTAGTCTGCTTACCAGAAGGTATTAAGGATTAGGCATAGATGATAAATACTCAAAAGCATCCAGCAAATCCAGCCCACTGGAACCCCTCGTCAGACCACAACGTCTGTGGGATTTCCTTCACATATAAACTTCTCCCAATGGTCACTTCAGAATTAGGCATTCAGGCATGTAGTCATCATATATCCGAGAAAAGAAAATGAAGCACCCATAGTGAAGCCCGTAATGATAGATAAAAAACTTTTATTGTAGTAACTTACAGTTGAAGCTTAAAACAGCATGCATCAAGGATAGGCACAAACGGCTGCAGCAATCAGCGTACGGATGTCAGCCTGCCTGACATGTTTCATCATAACAGATGTCTTCAGAGGCATGGTTACAGCTACAACCGCACGCTATATATATGGTATGGTTAGTGGGTGGATCAGAGGGGATATGATCAAACTCATCACTAACAGCTGGGTAAGATGTGTGTCACCTGCACCTCAAAAAATGTTGTGTACTTATTGACTTGTTCATGCGGTCTACAGTATGTAGGCCGCACTATGAAAGCCATGAACGTGGGAATAAAGGAACATATAAAAAACATAAAGAAAGGTTTTCCTAAGCACACGGTCTCACGTCACTATTTAGAATGTCATAACAAAAATCCAGTAGGGACTCTGATTACCACCATCGACCGCTTCACACCCCATTGGAGAGGTAGTTACACCAAGAGAGAAATCTCGAGGTTAGAAACTCGATGGATACACACCCTCAAATGCTATACGCCATATGGGTTAAACGTAGAGTGGGATGTTAATAGCTTCATTAATAACAGTTAGCATCAATACACTCCTTTACTTGTTTTATTTATTTTTTGTTTTCTCTCCTTTATCTATTTGCAAATCTTGTGTCTAGGTCAGTTTTTTTTAAATAATATTTTTTTAAATGATGTTTACAATCATCTGTATTGATTTTAACACATGTATTGATGTATATTGCATGCATGTATTTTTATTGAATTATGTGCGATTAATCGCATTTACAATTTTTATTGAATTATGTGCGATTAATCGCATTTACAATTTTTATTGAATTATGTGCAATTAATCGCATTTACAATGTTTATTGCTTAGTTGCATGTGAGGCGCTGGTTTGTTAAACATAGGTTAGTGTTTTGCTTCCATGCAGGCATTGATTTGTTATACAAAGTCTAGCGTTTTTTTCTATGCCTTTGATCTATACTGCATGACAGCCGTTAATTCCATAGCCTATCTGTGCGGGTGTTAATTCCTTTCCATTTTTTAAATTTATATATTGAGTTATATGATATCCGGTTTTTGTCTGATCAATTAAAAATACATTTTTAGTCTTTTTCATGTCCCGGCGTTTTTTTTTTTTAACATGCTTATCTGGCATTTTTTCAATTTTTCTGTTCACTGAGAGATAGGTTAACCAATAAGGTGGCACTGTGTCATCTGTTGCCATCCTCTTTTTGTTCCTATCCTCTCTTTTTTCTGATTGGCCGCTACACGAGACACACATCTTACCCAGCTGTTAGTGATGAGTTTGATCATATCCCCTCTGATCCACCTACTAACCATACCATATATATAGCGTGCGGTTGTAGCTGTAGCCATGCCTCTGAAGACATCTGTTATGATGAAACATGTCAGGCAGGCTGACATCCGTACGCTGATTGCTGCAGCCGTTTGTGCCTATCCTTGATGCATGCTGTTTTAAGCTTCAACTGTAAGTTACTACAATAAAAGTTTTTTATCTATCATTACGGGCTTCATTATGGGTCCTTCATTTTCTTTTCTCGGATATATGATGACTACATGCCTGAATGCCTAATTCTGAAGTGACCATTGGGAGAAGTTTATATGTGAAGGAAATCCCACAGACGTTGTGGTCTGACGAGGGGTTCCAGTGGGCTGGATTTGCTGGATGCTTTTGAGTATTTATCATCTATGCCTAATCCTTAATACCTTCTGGTAAGCAGACTACATTACCACGTGGTGACGAGTGACTCTTTCTACATCTGCACAATATATTTGGTGATTGGACTCCTCCCACTCTTCAATTTCATTTTTGAACTTTTCAGCGCCGCAATAATTTATATGCATGTGACTTTTTGTTTGATATATATATATATATATATATATATATATATATATATATATATATATATATACACTCAATCTTACTAAGATATTCCACCATTTTCTAGGGTTTTCTTTGTGGCTGTGTTGTGGTGGTCATTTTACGGAGACCCTTGTGAGGGCTGTTCTGAGCAAAGACGGGACCCATCGTTCTCGTTGGACCATCAGTGGCAAAATCAGGGTTTCCAAGTAAAATTGTCTTCCTTTTAACCACTTGACGACCGCCTCACGCCGATGTACGTCGGCAAGGTGGCACGGACAGGCAAAATCACGTACAGGGTACGTGATTTGCCTTCCGCGGGTGGGGGGACCGATCGGTCCCCCCCCCGGTGCCCGAGGCGGTCGCCATTTCTTCCCGGGCGATCAAAGGTCAGGGGGAGGCCATCCATTGTTGGCCACCCCCTCCCGATCGCTCCCGGCGAATGAAAATGCTTCCTTCCCTCTGTAATGTAAACAGAGGGAAAGGAAGTGATGTCATCTCTCCTTGAGCCGGTCTTTTCGTCGCCGCGCCGAGGAGAGAAGACATCAAGTAAGTCTGCACAACACTACACTAACAGTAGAACACGCCAGGCACACTTGTCACCCCCCATCACCCCCTGATCACCCCCCTGTACCCCCTGTCACTCTGACACCAATAGCATTTTTTTTTTTTTTGCATTGGTGTCAGTTTGTGTCAGTTAAAAGTTTTAGGGCAGTTAGGTTAGCCCCCTTTAGGTCTAGGGTACCCCCCTTAGGTCCAGGGTACCCCCCTAACCCCCCCTAATAAAAGTTAACCCCTTGATTACCCCCCGTCACCAGTGTCGCTAAGCGATCGTTTTTCTGATCGCTGTATTAGTGACACAGGTGACGCTAGTTTAGGGGAGGTAAGTATATAGGTTCGCTGTCAGTGTTTTATAGCGACAGGGACCCCCATATACTACCTGCTAAAGGTTTTAACCCCCTGATTGCCCCCTAGTTAACCCTTTCACCAGCGATCACCGTATAAGTGTTACGGGTGACGCTGGTTAGATAGTTTTTTTTTTGTAGTTTATTACAGTTTATTACAGTTTATTATAGTTTTAGGGCACCCGCCGTTTATTACCCTATAAAGGTTTAACCCCCTAATTGCCCGGCGGTGATAGATTTATAGTTTTTAGGATCTGATAAGGTCTGCGTCGCCCCAGGCAGCGTCAGGTTAGCGCCAGTACAGCTAAAACCCACGCACGCAGCATACACCTCCCTTAGTGCTATAGTATCTGAACGGATCGATATCTGATCCGATCAGATCTATACTCCCCAGCAGTTTAGGGTTCCCTGAAACGCAGTGTTAGCGGGATCAGCCCAGATACCTGCTAGCACCTGCGTTTTGCTCCTCGGCCCAGCCCTGCCCAGCCCACCCAAGTGCAGTATCGATCGATTACTGACACTTACAAAACACTAAGCACACATAACTGCAGCGGTCGCAGAGTCAGGCCTGATCCCTGCGATCGCTAACAGTTTTTTGGTAGCGTTTTGATACAGTCGCCAACAGTCAGGAGCTTTTTTGCCTGTGAGTCTCACTAGTGTACCCCTAAATTTAGAGGCCAAAATGGCAAATCCAAGGTACACTAGTGAAGAGGCCTACAGGATTCTGAGCATGACAGATAGTGAAGAGGAAGTCACTCATCTGTCAAGTTCAGGCTCAGAATACGAACCTGTAGAGGACAGCGGCTCCATGACAGATAGCTCTGACGACAGAGTTGTGGTCCCTGCTAGGGTCAGGCGTACCAGACCCCGAACTTATGCTGTCCTTGAAGTGCAAGAACCGCTGGGCTCTCGTATGGAGCAGAGCAGTACTAGCGCCGCTACTCCTTCTGGTGAACTGGCAAGCACCAGCGGCCTAGTACACCCTGGTCGTACATCCAGCACTGCAGTATCACGTGGTGACGTGGCGAGTCCCATAAGTGCAGTTCAAGCTGGCGAGGTGGCAAGCAGTAGTAGTGTCCCGCTGCCACCAAGAAGACAAAGACAGGCCCGTCGTGCCCATAGTGCCCTTCCTGCTGCATTGGCCAATCCGAATTGGGAACCTTCCACTTCTGCAGCACCCGTACTTCCCCCTTTCACTGGCCAACCCGGAATTCAGGTGGAAACAGTTGACTTTATGCCACTGGATTTTTATTCACTGTTTTTCACCGAAGATCTCTATAGATCTATTGTGGACCAAAGCAATTTGTACGCTGGTCAACACATCGCCACTATGCCCCAGTCCACCCTTGCCAGAGATTGGAGACCAATTACGGTCTCCGAATTTAAGACCTTTCTGGGCCTTTCCCTCCTCATGGGGTTGAATAAAAAGAGTAAGTTGCGGTCATATTGGTCCACTGACCCAATTTACCATTCATCCTTGTTCTCTGCTTCCATGGCCAGGGCACGATACGAGCAGATTTTGCGGTTCATGCACTTCAACGACAATGAACTCTGTCGTCCTCGTGGAGACCCTGCATACGATCGGCTCTACAAAATTCGGCCCCTCGTAAACCACTTCAACCAACGTTTTGCAGACTTGTTTACCCCCCATCAAGTTGTCTGCGTTGATGAGTCCCTGATTAAGTTTTCTGGCCGCTTGTCATTCAAACAGTACCTTCCCAGCAAGCGTGCCAGATACGGGGTCAAGATGTATAAGCTCTGTGACAGGGCCACAGGCTATACATATAGATTTATGGTTTACGAGGGAAGAGATAGTCACGTAGAGCCGACAAACTGCCCTGACTACATAGGAAGCGCTGGCAAGATAGTGTGGGACTTGGTGTCACCCTTATTCGGAAAGGGGTACCACTTGTACGTGGACAATTATTATACGAGCGTGCCACTTTTTAGTCACTTGTTTGATCAGCAGATTGGAGCATGTGGCACCGTGCGACCTAATCGCCGGGGCTTTCCCCAGCGGCTTGTAGATTCCCGTCTTAGGCTGGGGGAGAGAGCCTGCTTGAAGTATAATAATTTGCTCGCTATGAAGTGGAGGGATAAGAAGAATGTTTTCGTTCTCACCTCCCTTCATGCAGACACGACGACCCAAATTTCTACGGCGACTGGTGTTGTGGAGAAACCCCTCTGTGTCCACGAATACAACCTTAATATGGGAGGGGTGGACCTCAACGACCAGTTGTTGGCGCCGTACTTAGTTGCCCGTAAGGCCAGACGCTGGTACAAAAAAGTGTCTGTATACTTATTTCAATTGGCTTTGCTGAATGCTCATGTGCTATACAGAGCTTCAGGACGGACTGGATCCTTCCTTAAATTCCAGGAAGAGATCGTCAGAGCCCTTCTGTTTCCAGACGGTGCTCTACCTCACCTTCCCCAACCAAATGCAGTAAGCCGGCTGCATGAGCGGCATTTTATTTATGCCATCCCGAGTACCCCTACCCAACGAGCCCCCCAAAAAAGATGTCGTGTCTGCAGCAAGCGCGGATTTAGGCGTGACACCCGGACTTATTGTCCCTCCTGTCCTGGCAATCCTGGTCTTTGCATGGGTGAATGCTTTGAACGCTACCATACATTAGTTGAGTATTAGCGTAGGGTTCAGCACTGCACAGACTAGGCACACTAACACAGGGTCTCCCAAGATGCCATTGCATTTTGAGAGACCCAAACCTGGAACAAAAGTTACAAAAGTTAAAAGTTACTAAAAAAAAGTGTAAAAAAATAAAATTAAAAAAAATTAAAAAAAATAAAAACACAAAAAAAAATATAAAATAAAAAAACCAAAAATAGTTGTTGTTTTATTGTTCTCTCTCTCTCTATTCTCTCTCTATTGTTCTTCTCTTTTTTACTCTATTCTATTCTGCAATGTTTTATTGTTATTATGTTTTACCATGTTTCCTTTTCAGATTTTTCATACTTTAGCGTTTACTGTGTTTTGTTGGTAACCATTTTATTGTTTTCAGGTACGCCATTCAGTTGCAGCGCGGATTTATTTATCTTGACAGCAACAGCGTTTGCTCCCACGATATATAAAGCCGTGACTCCAACGCTGTCGGAGGTGATTTCACCACCACAGTTACATACTTCAGCATATATGCCGAAGCATGGGGGCAGAAGTGGGTGGAGGAGCGATTTGCTCCTGCCTTTTGCGGGAGGATGCCCCCATGCTTCGGCATATATATATTTTAGGCACAGGTTGCGTTAAATGTTTTATTTTTTACTATTTTATTTTTTGTATTTGCTTTGCAGGTATGGTAAGTCTTACTGTTATACTGTAATGTTGCTTTGTTTTATTGTTAACCATCATTTGCTTAGCAGGTACGCCATTCAGTTGCAGCGCGGATTTATTTATCTTGACAGCAACAGCGTTTGCTCCCACGATATATAAAGCCGTGACTCCAACGCTGTCGGAGGTGATTTCACCACCACAGTTACATACTTCAGCATATATGCCGAAGCGTGGGGGCAGAAGTGGGTGGAGGAGCGATTTGCTCCTGCCTTTTGCGGGAGGATGCCCCCATGCTTCGGCATATATATATTTTAGGCACAGGTTGCGTTAAATGTTTTATTTTTTACTATTTTTTTTTTTGTATTTGCTTTGCAGGTATGGTAAGTCTTACTGTTATACTGTAATGTTGCTTTGTTTTATTGTTAACCATCATTTGCTTAGCAGGTACGCCATTCAGTTGCAGCGCGGATTTATTTATCTTGACAGCAACAGCGTTTGCTCCCACGATATATAAAGCCGTGACTCCAACGCTGTCGGAGGTGATTTCACCACCACAGTTACATACTTCAGCATATATGCCGAAGCGTGGGGGCAGTAGTGGGTGGAGGAGCGATTTGCTCCTGCCTTTTGCGGGAGGATGCCCCCATGCTTCGGCATATATAAATGGTGCATGTATGCCCATCATTAGAAGTGGGTGGATGAAGGGAGGTATTCTAATGGTGGGCATACCCACCGATCAATATCTTTTTTTCGTTCAGCCCACAGGCTGCATGAAAAAAAAGTTTACAATATATGCCTAACAAGGACCAGCAACGTACTGGTATGTTGCTGGACTTTGAGTGGTTATACCAGAATGATGCCTGCAGGTTTAGGTATCATCTTGGTATCATTCTTTTCAGCCAGCGGTCGGCTTTCATGTAAAAGCAATCCTAGCGGCTAATTAGCCTCTAGACTGCTTTTGCAAGCAGTGGGAGGGAATGCCCCCCCCTCCCCCACCGTCTTCCGTGTTTTTCTCTGGCTTTCCTGTCCCAACAGGGAACCTGAGAATGCAGCCGGTGATTCAGCCAGCTGGCCACAGAGCTGATCGGAGACCAGAATGGCTCCAAACATCTCTATGGCCTAAGAAACCGGAAGCTACGAGCATTTCATGACTTAGATTTCGCCGAATGTAAACAGCGCCATTGGGAAATTGGGAAAGCATTTTATCACACCGATCTTGGTGTGGTCAGATGCTTTGAGGGCAGAGGAGAGATCTAGGGTCTAATAGAGCCCAATTTTTTAAAAAAAGAGTACCTGTCACTACCTATTGCTATCATAGGGGATATTTACATTCCCTGAGATAACAATAAAATTAATTAAAAAAAAATAAAAATGAAAGGAACAGTTTAAAAATAAGATAAAAAAGCAAAAAAATAATAAAGAAAAAAAAAAAAAAAAAAAAAAGCACCCCTGTCCCCCCCTGCTCTCGCGCAAAGGCGAATGCAAGCGTCGGTCTGGCGTCAAATGTAAACAGCAATTGCACCATGCATGTGAGGTATCACCGCGAAGGACAGAACGAGGGCAGTAATTTTAGCAGTAGACCTCCTCTGTAAATCTAAAGTGGTAACCTGTAAAGGCTTTTAAAGGCTTTTAAAAATGTATTTATTTTGTCGCCGCTGCGCGTTTGTGCGCAATTTTAAAGCATGTCATGTTTGGTATCCATGTACTCGGCCTAAGATCATCTTTTTTATTTCATCAAACATTTGGGCAATATAGTGTGTTTTAGTGCATTAAAATTTTAAAAAGTGTGTTTTTTCCCCCAAAAATGCGTTTGAAAAATCGCTGCGCAAATACTGTGTGAAAAAAAAATATGAAACACCCACCATTTTAATCTGTAGGGCATTTGCTTTAAAAAAATATATAATGTTTGGGGGTTCAAAGTAATTTTCTTGCAAAAAAAATTTATTTTTTTATGTAAACAATAAGTGTCAGAAAGGGCTTTGTCTTCAAGTGGTTAGAAGAGTGGGTGATGTGTGACATAAGCTTCTAGATGTTGTGCATAAAATGCCAGGACAGTTCAAAACCCCCCCTAAATGACCCCATTTTGGAAAGTAGACACCCCAAGCTATTTGCTGAGAGGCATGTCGAGTCCATGGAATATTTTATATTGTGACACAAGTTGCGGGAAAGAGACAAATCTTTTTTTTTTTTTTTTTTTTTTTTGCACAAAGATGTCACTAAATGATATATTGCTCAAACATGCCATGGGAATATGTGAAATTATACCCCAAAATACATTCTGTTGCTTCTCCTGAGTATGGGGATACCACATGTGTGGGACTTTTTGGGAGCCTAGCCGCGCACGGGACCCCGAAAAACAAGCCCCGCCTTCAGGCTTTCTAAGGGCGTAAATTTTTGATTTCACTCTTCACTGCCTAGCACAGTTTCGGAGGCCACGGAATGCCCAGATGGCACAACCCCCCCCCAAATGACCCCATTTTGGAAAATAGACACCCCAAGCTATTTGCTGAGAGGTATAGTGAGTATTTTGCAGACCTCACTTTTTGTCACAAACTTTCGAAAATTGAAAAAAGAAAAAAAAAATACATTTTTCTTGTCTTTCTTCATTTTCAAAAACAAATGAGAGCTGCAAAATACTCACCATGCCTCTCAGCAAATAGCTTGGGGTGTCTACTTTCCAAAATGGGGTCATTTGGGGGGGGTTTTTGCCATCTTGGCATTTTATGGCCTTCAAAACTGTGATAGGCAGTGAGGAGTGGAATCACAACTTAACGCCCTTAGAAATCCTGAAGCCGGTGCTTGGTTTTCGGGGCCCCGTATGCGGCTAGGCTCCCAAAAAGTCCCACACATGTGGTATCCCCATACTCAGGAGAAGCAGCAGAATATATTTTGGGGTGTAATTCCACATATGCCCATGGCATGTTTGAGCAATATATCATTTAGTGACAACTTTGTGCAAAAAAAAAAAAAAAAAAAAAAAAATTGTCACTTTCCCGCAACTTGTGTCAAAAAATAAAATATTCCATGGACTCAACATGCCTCTCAGCAAATAGTTTAGGGTGTCTACTTTCCAAAATGGGGTCATTTGGGGGGGTTTTGTGCCATCTTGGCATTTTATGGCCTTCAAAACTGTGATAGGTAGTGAGGAGTCAAATCACAACATTATGCCCTTGGAAATCCTGAAGGCGGTGCTTGGTTTTCGGGGCCCCGTATGCGGCTAGGCTCCCAAAAAGTCCCACACATGTGGTATCCCCATACTCAGGAGAAGCAGCTAAATGTATTTTGGGGTGCAATTCCACATATGCCCATGGCCTGTGTGAGAAATATATCATTTAGTGACAACTTTGTGCAAAAAAAAAAAAAATTGTCACTTTCCCGCAACTTGTGTCAAAAAAGAAAGTATTCCATGGACTCAACATGCCTCTCAGCAAATAGCTTGGAGTGTCTACTTTCCAAAATGGGGTCATTTGGGGGGGTTTTGTGCCATCTGGGCATTTTATGGCCTTCAAAACTGTGATAGGTAGTGAGGAATGAAATCAAAAATTTATGCCCTTAGAAATCCTGAAGGCGGTGATTGGTTTTCGGGGCCCCGTACGCGGCTAGGCTCCCAAAAAGTCCTAAACATGTGGTATCCCCATACTCAGGAGAAGCAGCAGAATGTATTTTGGGGTGTAATTCCACATATGCCCATGGCATGTTTGAGCAATATATCATTTAGTGACAACTTTGTGCAAAAAAAAAAAAGTGTTACTTTCCCGCAACTTGTGTCAAAATATAAAATATTCCATGGACTCAACATGCCTCTCAGCAAATAGTTTGGGGTGTCTACTTTCCAAAATGGGGTCATTTGGGGGGGTTTTGTGCCATCTTGGCATTTTATGCCCTTCAAAACTGTGATAGGTAGTGAGGAGTCAAATCACAACATTATGCCCTTAGAAATCCTGAAGGCGGTGCTTGGTTTTCGGGGCCCCGTATGCGGCTAGGCTCCCAAAAAGTCCCACACATGTGGTATCCCCATACTCAGGAGAAGCAGCTAAATGTATTTTGGGGTGCAATTCCACATAGGCCCATGGCCTGTGTGAGCAATATATCATTTAGTGACAACTTTTTGTAAATATTTTTTTTTTTTTTTTTTTTTGTCATTATTCAATCACTTGGGACAAAAAAAATAAATATTCAATGGGTTCTACATGCCTCTCAGCAATTTCCTTGGGGTGTCTACTTTCCAAAATGGGGTCATTTGGGGGGGTTTTGTACTGCCCTGCCATTTTAGCACCTCATGAAATGACATAGGCAGTCATAAACTAAAAGTTGTGTAAATTCCAGAAAATGTACCCTAGTTTGTAGACGCTATAACTTTTGCGCAAACCAATAAATATACGCTTATTAACTTTTTTTTTACCAAAGACATGTGGCCGAATAAATTTTGGCCTAAATGTATGACTAAAATTGAGTTTATTGGATTTTTTTTATAACAAAAAGTAGAAAATATCATTTTTTTTTCAAAATTTTCGGTCTTTTTCCGTTTATAGCGCAAAAAATAAAAACGGCAGAGGTGATCAAATACCATCAAAAGAAAGCTCTATTTGTGGGAAGAAAAGGACGCAAATTTCGTTTGGGTACAGCATTGCATGACCGCGCAATTAGCAGTTAAAGCGACGCAGTGCCAAATTGGAAAAAGACCTCTGGTCCTTAGGCAGCATAATGGTCCGGGGCTCAAGTGGTTAAACAAAACCAATATATTTTCTCATAATTCCATCATTGGTACGTATGCTGGACATGCTCATACATTATAATGTCGATGTGGCTTTGAAAGTTGCTGTGTTAAAACCATTCCCACCCTCTTTTTCAGAATATACTATACCATCTCCTATAAACACCTCTGAGGAAGGGATTTTTCTTGAAACATGTCAGGCTATTTGGAGGAAAACTATATTCATCTTTGGAATATGTAAACAATATAATGTGATGAAAATGTATTTTTTCTGTGATGCACCAATAAGTGCTGTAGTAATTGTTGTTATGTGTTCTTTTATACATATTTTTTAATCTTTCTAATAAATGATATTTTATGACACACCAATATAGTTTTTGTTCACCTTTTTGTTCACCTTTGTCCCTATTTAGGGTCCTAATATAATGAATACTGGGATGCTGGCAACACTCTTTTGAGAATATTGGAAAAAACCTTGAATCGCGCTAGCTAATCCCTAGTGAATAATTGAATCACTGATAAAACCTCATAAAGTATATGGGGTAAACACAATCCCATCCGTGACAAATAATGTGAGTAAAGTGCTCTAAAAACCCCCAATAATATGATCTAACAAAAATACAAAACAGAATAATGTAGACACTAAATGAATAAAGTCTCAAAATCAATAATCCAAAGTGAGAGTATAATATGCAAAGTCTCTCAAAATCACATGAAGAAGAGAAGGGAAGATCCACCCGTGTAGATACTGGAACCATTGATAAAGTCCACACGCAGGATGTTTAGCTATTAATTAGTGAAGAAAAATTTGTGATCCGCCACCAGTGTAAAAGGGGTTACTTCTTACCAGATGTAAATGATTACAGAGGATCATAGAAGTCATAACAGCTTATGTTGGTAAGTCGGAATCCCGTGCTGAACTGCTGGGCTTCGGCTGTGCCTCAGACCATCGGAGGGGCCAGATCCACATCGGATAGTATTATGACATGAAATAAAAATGGAAACTCCGATCATGTAAAACCTTAAAACCTTAATGATAAAATGTCGAAAACACACTTACATATGCAAAGCATATTTTTCACATGCTTGAAAAATCAAGCCTGAGGTCCGTTGTGTCGGCCGAACACGTACGGACAGACCCGTCTCTCTGGAGAAAAACACACAGACTAGGAGGTGACGTCAGCGCGTCGTCCTGCTCCGCCCTACGCGTTTTGTGATAGGTCACGTCATCCAGGGGCACGGGCGGCGCGCTGCGTCACCTCCCTATATACAGGAACCTTGTACCAACCCTCGCTCTCAGCCGGGGTCCGCCCATGAGCTCCCAAAAAGCCCAATGTGGAACGCGGAACCCGACCCAGATGGCAGATACAGATAAATAAATAATACCACAGTTGACATAACGGTGCATCGAACAGATACGGTCCGGTACACCAAAGTGAACCGCATCCCTCCGGTGCACCGCCCGTCCTGCACAGCTAAACTGAAAGCTCTGAGACACCAATAAAAAATATATAAAACAACATAGATAAAACCCAAGATATCCCGTAACGGTGACAAACCTTACATTTGTAATAAAAGGTAGATAAGGTTCATATAGAAATATTACATATTGGCAGTGAAAAAAAAACAGAGGGATCAGATTGAATTTCGAGGCCAGTCACGAAGAAATATACTTTTTGGACCTAAAGATTATGGTAAAGGGTGAAAGATTTATAACATCCACCTACTTCAAGCCGACTGACAAGAACTCCTACATCCCCCTTGTAACGAGCCCCTTGCTCGCTCGGTTCCACTATCCCGACACTCCTCTGCAGCTATTGAATCAGATTGCAACGTCTGATGGTTCGGTCATCCAATGCTCCGGGATTAGAACTTCAGCTATGTGCCGTTCTAACCCAGTTGTGATAGCTCAGAACAAACACCAGGCAGGCTGTATGTAAGTTCAAACAGGAATCTCTTTTATTGCAATATACAGGCTCTAAAAGAGGAGGTGCAGACCTCCTGCTCATATTACTCTAACAATACAGCTGTAACCTAATTAACCTAATTAACATGAGCTAATTACCGTATTTATCGGCGTATAACACGCGCCGGCGTATAACACGCACCCCAAGTTTAGGAGGGAATTTTAAGGAAAAAAACTTTTAGGAGGGAAGTTTAAGGAAAAAAAACTTACATTAAAATGCCCATTAATGCAGCCTTATCTGTCCATCTGCAGCCTTTTTTAGTGTCAGTGCAGCCTTGTCAGTGCAGCCTTGTCAGTGCAGCCTTGTCAGTGCAGCTTTGCCCCAGTGCAGGTGCAGCCTTGTCAGTGCAGCTTTGCCCCAGTGCAGGTGCAGCCTTGCCCCAGTGCAGCTTTCTTAGTGCAGGTTTGCCCCAGTCCAGCCATGTCAGTGCAGCTTTGTGCACTCGGTGTAGATTCAAATATGGCGCAGAGGCTGCAGGGAGCCGAGATACACATACCCGAGTGTTCTCGGCTTTTTTCGGCGCCGCTCACAGTCACGCCCAGTCCCGCCCTATGATGGACATAACACAGGTCCAGGGGCGGGACTGGGCGTGACGGCGGCGCCGAAAAAAGTCGAGAACACTCGGGTATGTGTGTCTCGACTCCCTGCAGTCTCGGCGCCATATTTGAATCTACCCACGGCTGTGTATGTCGGCGGCGACCGCGGCAATTGCTGCGATCGCTCCGATGACACAGAAATCGGCGGGGATCGGCCTATAACATGCACCCACGATTTTCCCCTGATTTTCAGGGGAAAAAGTGTGTGTTATATGCCAATAAATACGGTAACTAATCCCTTTAGACAGCCTAGATGACTCAGACATGACCTTTAGGCCAGACTGGCCGTCTTGTAGTTCAGAAAATCCAATCAACATTATCACAATAGCAGAGTTAATTAAACACAACCAACAATGGGGATCTAATGACTCCTAGATCCCATACTAGAGACTTATTTACAATACGCATTTTAGCAGACAACAGACAGGTAGCTGGAATTGATGAAATTAGCATTTAACAGTAGGAGTCCCAACGGTATGAATCAGTCACTATTCTAATATGGCAAATCCAGGGTCCCCAGAGTCTGTGTGTCCTGGGGGACCGGGACCCGAATCTACAGTAATACCACCTCAAGGGTCCCCAGGCATACAGCTCACAAAGAGCACTGTTCCCCCAAATGCCAGGGCCCCCGATCGATCGGCAAGAGGCTAGCATACAGTCCCCTCCAAAAGTCTCTCTCCCGGCTAGGTCTGTCACACCCCTTGACAGCTGTCACTATGAACCTTGGTTAAGGGTAGTCTCTCATGGTCAATATGCACGTCTAAGACGGAACTGCACTGAGGTTAACACTTTAAATAGTCAGGCAGCTGTCCTTACCAAAAGGTTCATGGACAAGGGGTATGACAGTGGGGTTCTATCTAGAACCCTTCAAACTATTCGAGATAAGGATAGATCGCCATTGTTGATGGATAAGCAACAGGATGGGGACAATGCCCAATTCTCGTTGCCCTTCATCACGACGTTCTCAATACAGCATAGAAGCATCAAGGGCCTGATTCGCAAACACTGGCATATCCTGACTAGCGATCAGGTTCTTGGAACCATCTTGCCAAAAAATCCCCAGGTTGTGTTTAAGGGAGCGTCCTCGCTTGGAAATAGGATTGCCCCCACAGTTCAGGATCCACCAAGTCAGGATAGGAATTTTTTCCATAACCTTACTGGTTATCATAGATGCAAGAACTGTCAGGTTTGCATTGTTAATAGATGCAGGGATAGAAATATTAGTCAGTTTACCTCTACCAGCACCTTACGTACATACAAGGTGGAATTATTCATAACCTGTTCTTCTGTAGGTGTGGTCTACCTTATACAGTGCCCCTGCAGCCTACAATATGTGGGGAGGACCAAAAGGGCACTGAAGGTTAGACTCACCGAGCACATCAATAATATCAGAAGAGGTTTCGACAAACACCCAGTATCACGACATTTTGATGAGGTACATGACAGAAACCCCTCTAATACACTCTACATGGGGATAGATAAGTACAGGCCCCACTGGAGAGGCGGGCCATTAGTCAGGGAGATTTCGAAATGCGAAATGTCCTGGATACACAGACTCAAGTCCTATGTCTCTTTTGGGCTCAATGTTGATACTGACGTGAATGCGTTTATCAACAACTCTTGAGCACACATCGGATATACGATGTTTGGGTTATTGGATAGCTGGTGTTGTTTTTTGTTTTTTCTTTTAATCTATTTTCGTTTTTGTCTTTGAACCCATACCCATTGGACCCTGCGGGTCCCCTCAATTATCAGACTTGGGATCACAGAGGTTGTCCCTTTGGGTGACTGTTTTTTGAGATCATAACCCAATCCCATTTACTGTTTCCTCTCCCCTTCTTTATCCCTAATTTGGGTTTCATCCTGAGAATGTGAAACTATGTTATATATATTTTTGTTCCATACGTATCGAGCGCCTTTATTCCTGGCATTTCACGCACGATGTTATTTTCACCGCTCATTCTGCGATTTTACCAGTAGATGGCAGTGGCTCTTACTCTGTCGGTGGTCCCACTAGGTTCAATCCCCCCACTTCTGCTTTCAATTTATGTTGTGACCGAGGTGGCTGATATTTATGTAGCCTCATTAGATAAATGAGGGCCGTTGGGGATTCCAATGTCCGCATTCTAGACCTAGGTTAGTCAGTGGTGAGATCTATGATACAAAGTATGCGGCCTTGTACTGCTTCTGTTATGTCATTAGCATTCTGTCTAAGGCTGTGCATGTTTATTATATGCATCTCCCACTATCCTTGGATTGACAATTTCACAGTTTTTGGGTTTTTGTTATCGATATCAAGGTTTCGCTGCCAATATGTAATATTTCTATATTTCTATATGAACCTTATCTACCTTTTATTACAAATGTAAGCATTTTTATGTTTGTCACCGTTACGGGATATCTTGGGTTTTATCTATGTTGTTTTATATATTTTTTATTGGTGTCTCAGAGCTTTCAGTTTAGCTGTGCAGGACGGGCGGTGCACCGGAGGGATGCGGTTCGCTTTGGTGTACCGGACCGTATCTGTTCGATGCACCGTTATGTCAACTAGCGGTGGTATTATTTATTTATCTGTATCTGCCATCTGGGTCGGCTTCCGCATTCCACATTGGGCTATTTGGGAGCTCATTGGTGGACCCCGGCTGAGAGCGAGGCTTGGTACAAGGTTCCTGTATATAGGGAGGTGACGCAGCGCGCTGCCTGTGCCCCTGGATGACGTGACCTATCACGAAATGCATAGGGCAGAGCAGGACAATGCCCTGACGTCACCTCCTAGTCTGTGTGTTTTTCTCCAGAGAGACGGGTCTGTCTGTATGTGTTCGGCCGACACAACGGACCTTAGGCTTGATTTTTCAAGCATATGAAAAATATGTAAGTGTGTTTTCGACATTTTATCATTAAGGTTTTAAGGTTTTACACGATCGGAGTTTCCATTTTTATTTCATGTCATAATACTATCCGATATGGATCTGGCCCCTCCGATGGTCTGAGGCACAGCCGAAGCCCAGCAGTTCAGCACGGGATTCCGACTTACCAACAAAAGCTGTTATGCCTTCTATGATCCTCTGTAATGGGGGATCATTTACATCTGGTAAGTAGTAACCCCTTTTACACTGGTGGCGGATCACAAATTTTTCTGAATGGTTCCAGTATCTACACAGGTGGATCTTCCCTTCTCTTCTTCACATGATTTTGAGAGACTTTGCATATTATACTCTCACTTTGGATTATTGGTTTTGAGACTTTATTCATTTAGTGTCTACATTATTCTGTTTTGTATTTTTGTTAGATCATATTATTGGGGGTTTTTAGAGCACTTTACTCACATTATCTGTCACGGATGGAATTGTGTTTACCCCATACACTTTATGAGGTTTTATCAGTGATTCAATTATTCACTAGGGATTAGCTAGCGTCATTCAAGGTTTTTTCCATTATTTATGTTGTATGTGTGTCATATATTTTTGAATTGCGGCTCTTTTAGTCACGTTTTATTCCTTAGCACAGTTTTATTTTTTATTTTTTTTGAGAATATTATTTCTCTTCATTGGAAAAAATGGGAATTGGTCCAAGGATGTTACAGTGGATTCAAACATTGTATAAACACCCAACAGCAAGGGTAAAAGTTGATGGAACATTGTCAGCTCCCTTTAAAATGTATAACAGGAAACAGGGGTGTCCTTTGTCACCGCTCTTGTTTGTATTAGCACTCCTGGCAGTAATACGCAAGAACCCGGATATAACAGGTTTCAAGATAGGTGACGAAGAACAGCCACTGTAACTGGCTGCATTCGCAGATGATGTACTGTTCTATATATCAAACCCCCAACCTGTTAAAAGAACTAAAACAGTATGGAGAAGTTTCTAATTTTAAAATTAATCTGAGCAAGTCAGATATATTAAATATAAATGTAAGCCAACAAGATGAGCAGAGTTTACAGCAGGAGTTTCCCTTTCTGTGGAGGAAGACTGAAATAAATTATTTGGGGATAAAACTAACAACATCATTGGGGAAAATATACTACGCTAATTATATCCCATTATTAGAGGAAATAAAAATGGAATTTAAAAAAATGGTAGTAAGACCGCTTTCATGGATGGGAAGAATTAACGCCCTTAAAATGATACTTTTGCCTAAAATTATGTACAAGTTTCAGATGTTACCTATATCATTACCCCCAGCATATTTCAAAAATTTAAAATAATAATAACTAAGTATATTTGGCAAAATAAGAAACCTAGAATACCTGCTGCAATGTTAGGGAAAGATAAGGATCAAGGGGGATTAAATGCACCAGACTTTGAAAAAATATTACGAGGTAGTTTTACTTTAACAAATGGTTGAGTGGATGAATGTTAAAGTGATAAGAGGTGGGTAAAATTAGAATACACAATGTCTAACACAAACTTAGGTAAAAACAGATCGATACCAGCGCAATATAGGGCACTAGGAGATAACACTCACATATTGACAGAGAATGTATTTAAAATTTGGGATTTGGTGCACAAACAAAAGATCTGTGGGAGGGAATTGGATAAAAAATGATAACGTACGTTTGCGTGATATATAACACATGAGGGGAAAATTTGTTCACTACGAGAAATAAAGTTTAAAAAAGATCTGATGGAGATTGATGTATGGCGATATTTCCAGCTTAAGCATTTTATAACAGCCCTACCGCAACCAATAAGAGATAGAGATTAACTTACATCCTTTGAAAAACTATGCATAGCGGAAAAAACGCGTGGGGATATATCCCGGATATATAAGATCTTGGAAGCAGAGGTGTTGGAAATCCCGACATACATAAAAAATGGAGAGAGAACTGGGGGCACGAAGAAAGAATCAGGAAGTAGGAAAAATTCTGAAACTTGTACATGGTTCCTCGGTTGATATTAAAATGGTAGAGATGAATTATAAATGTTTAACTAAGTGATACATATAGGTAAATATCAAATAGGGCAAATGAATGAGTGTTGGCGAGGTTGTGGAGAGGTGGGAACTATGGCCCATATGGTGTGGCTTCTCTAAGATCAAGGTTTACTGGAAGGAGATCTTACAATATATAAATGAGATTACTAATTCAACTGTGGCACCTAGGATTAGAGGCTCTCATTTGTCCATTGGAGGCACAGGTGGCTTAATTGTAAAGGCTGCAGTGTCCAGTAAGCAAGGCTGCGGGGGTAATACTCATTTAAAAGTTCACAGGTGCCACAGTTAAATTTGTGTACTAATGACCTAGGACGGCCCATGCTATACCCACTTGTTTGTTCATGTGCATCCACATCTCAATCAAATTACAGCTATATATCCTGTTTGGGATGACCACAAACCACTGCCTAATTAGGAAGGAGGACGGTAGTATATGCAATATATTGATCAACAATACTTCAATCAACTCCCATCCTTTGAGCTGTGTGTATGTCTGATTGTGTGAATGTATGTGCAGCTGTGATCCCTCTTTTTAACCCCTTTGCTCTAGCCAAAAAATGGTTACAGCGCAGCGCTCAATTCCCAGGAGGGCGTCCCTGGATGCCCTCCTGTTTACTCCTTCCGAGGGCGCACATCGGGGAAAATCTGTGTTGGCCGTGTCCCTTGGATACAGCCAATCACAGATCATGCTAAATGGCCAATCACAGCGGCCATTTAGCACTTGATCTTTGTGTCTAATGAGAGATGATCTCAAATGTAAACTTATAGGATCATCTCTCATTGCTGGCTCTCCCTCCTCACACAGAGACCGCGTGTGAGGAGGGAGAGCTTCTGTGCTGCAGATTGTCAGTTACAAAAAACACAGTATACAGTGCCCACAGTACCTATCAGTGCCATCTGCCAGTCCCATCTGCCAGTCTCATCTGCCAGTCTCATCTGCCAGTGCCATCTGCCGGTGCCATCTGCCGGTGCCATCTGCCAGTGCCATCTGTCATCAGTGCCACCTGTCAGTGCCATCTGTCATCAGTGCAACCTGTCAGTACCATCTGTCATCAGTGCAACCTGTCAGTACCATCTGTAATCAGTGCCACCTGTCAGTACCATCTGTCATCAGTGCCACCTGTCATCAGTGCCACCTGTCAGTGCCACGTGCCATCTGTTATCACTGTCACCAGTGCCAAGTATCAGTGTCATCAGTGTCACATGTCATCAGTGCCACGTATCAGTGCCACTTATCAGTGAAATCTATCATCAGTGTCACGTGTCATCAGTGCCACGTGTAATTCGGTGCCATCTGTCATCAGTGTCACATGTCATCAGTGCCTTCTCTCATCACCAACAATGGCTAGAAGATTATTTTCAGCCGAGGAGGCGTACAATATTCTTGCGGCCAACGGGAGCAACGGTGAGCTCTCCGCTTCGGATTCGTCCTCACATTCAGATTCTGAATCTGACGTTGACTACGAGCCTGTCCTAACTAGTGGTACACTGACAGCCTCAGAGGAGGAGGATGAGAGTCCACCCGCCAGATGAAGGAGTACTGGTGAGGAGGCAGTGCCATCCACCAGCACTGCAGTGCCATCCACCAGCACCGCAGTACCTCTGCAAGAAAGGCAACGGGGAGTGGGGTGTCACCTCAAGTCCCAAAGGGTTAGGTCCCATGCCAGCCTTCCCTATTCCCTTCAAAACCCCTTGTGGCTTCCCCCAAATTCAGGAGAAGCTAATGTTCCCCCTTTCACTGCCCAGCAGGAGTCCAGGTGGACACAGAAAATTTTTCCCCATAGACTTTTTCCATTTATTTTTTACTGAGGACATGCTTGCTTCGATTGTGGCCCAGTACAACCTGTATGCACAAAAATTCATAGCAAGTAACCCAACGTCCCCTTTGCCCGTCCCTACGAGTGGAGAGCCCTAACAGTGGAGGAGTTTAAAAAATTTTTGGGCCTCACATTCTGTATGGGACTAAACAGAAAAAATGAATTACGTTCATATTGGTCATCCTGCCCCATCTACCACATGCCCATCTTTTCCTCAGTAATGCCCAGAACCAGATATCTCACGATTATGAGATTCCTACACTATAACGATAATACCCAGTGCCCTCCCTGAAATGATCCAAATTTTGATAAGCTTTATAAAATTCGGCTGCTACTAAATTATTTTTCTGAAATCTTCCCCCAGTTGTTTACCCCAGACCAACACATATGCGTGAATGAGTCCCTTATCAAATTTTCTGGCAGGCTGAGCTTAAAACAATTTATTACCACCAAAAGGGCCCGCTATGGGGTGAAGATGTATAAATTGTGCGACCGAGCTACAGCTACATATGCCTTCATGGTATATGAAGGGATGGACACCCAGCTGCATCCCCCTAATTGCCCAGACTACATCGGATCAAGCAGGAAAGTCAGAAACGGCCAAAAACGTCAGAAAAAATGCCGGGTGTGCACCAAACGAGGAGTGAGAAGAGACACCACTTATCATTGTGCCCAATGTTCTCCCCAACCAGGCCTCTGCATAGCTGACTGTTTCCGCCGTTACCATACTTCACTAAATTATTAGTAAAGTATGGTAAACATAACCCTCACTTTCTGCCATTTACCTTCACACACCTTATGCCTCTGCTTGCTCTGTAACTGACCCTGGCTTAAAAAGCCACACTTCTGCCTACCGATTCTGTTTATACCTCTGCCTGATCTGGAACTGACCCTGGACTGTTATTCGACCACGCTTCATTCATAACACAGGGGTCTCACATATGTGAGGGGCTCCAGAAATGTTTTTTTGTGGATGAAGAAAACGATTTCATTTGTTTTCTCATTCCTAGATTAGGGTCTAGAGACTCGGAGGCTTCAAAGAGATTTGGATGGGAGAAGCCTCTACCCCTGTCCCCATTCTGTCCTGAACGAGGCCCTACTTCTGCCTGCTGCCTTTAGGACCTATGCCATCATGCCTCTGCCTGTCGCACATACCACATGGACCTGCCTACTACCAGGACCAATATTTAGGCACTGCTGACAATCTCTGCCTGAACTGACCCTGGACTGTATATAGACAGTATCCCTGCCTGCTGCCTTCTGCCTGTACTGACTATGGACAGTATTCCTGCTTGTTGCCTGGAAAATTGCATTCACTTTTGCTGACCAAGCCCCTGCCTGCTGCGTGGACCAATGCTATCCTCCTGTGGACAACTGCGCTACTAAAACCACAGGCAATCTTTTGTTTACCCTTTGCTCAGCAGAATGTATTTTGGGGTGTAATTCTTGGTATGTGCATGCTATGTGTCCCTATTGTTCCTTGCATGTTGGGCCCCGGTATGTGGCCAGATGTAAAAGTCTTGCACATGTACATGTAAGTCTTGCACTTGCACATCACTATACACAGGAGGAGTATCAGAATGTATTTTGGGGTGTAATTTTTGCTATTTACATGCTATGTGTTTCATTTTTTTCCATGTTTTACAAAAACTTCTGGAAAAAAAGGAACCGTTCAAAAGACTCATTTTGCCTCATAAATTATACGTTGGGGTGTTAACTTTCCAAAATGGGGTCACTTTGTGGGCGTTTTCATTGTCCTGGTGCTCCAGGGCCTTCAAAAATGTAATAGGTGGTGGGAGAAATTAGATGTGTAATTTATGCTCCTAGAATGCCTGAAGGTGCTATTTCAATATTGGGCCTCTGTATGTGGCCAGGCTGTGTAAACATCTCACACATTTGGTATCACCATACTCAGGAGGAGTAGCAGAATGTATTTTGGGGTGTCATTTTTGCTATGTACATGATATGTGTTGGAAATATCTTATAAATGGACAACTTTGCGTAAAAAAATGCATTTTCATTTTTTTTCCACATTTTCCAAAAACTTCTGGAAAAAAATGAACCGTTCAAAAGACTCATTATGCCTCATAGATTATACGTTGGGGTGTTAGCTTTCCAAATTGGGGTCACTTTGTGAGCGTTTCCATTGTCCTGGTGCTCCAGGGCCTTCAAAAATGTAATAGGTGGTTTTCATTTCTATGAGATGTGTAATTTATGCTCCTAGAACGCCTGATGGTGCTCCCTGCATATTGGGCCTCTCTATGTGGCTAGGCTGTGAAAAAGTCCCACACATGTGGTATCGCCATACTCAGGAGGAGTAGCAGAATGTATTTTGGGGCATCATTTGTGGTATACACATGCCATGTGAGAGAAATAACCTATTACAATGACAATTTTGTGGAAAAAAAAATCTTCATTTTGCAAAGAATTGTGGGAAAAAAACCCTTACCATGCATCTTACTAACTAACTACTGTAATTTCCTGGCTTGTTCAGGTCGCAAGGCCACCAGTACATCAGGTGTGATCATTTTTTTATGATTTGCACCACAGCTTGTAGACTCTCTAACTTTCACACAGACCAAATAATATTCACTAATTTGGGTTATTTTTACCAAAGATATGTAGCAGTATAAATTGTGGCCAAAATTTATGAAGAAAAATTAATAATTTGGAAAATTTTATCACATAAACTAAGAAAAATGCGTTTTTTTTTCAAAATTTTCTGTCTTCTTTTATTTATAGCGCAAAAAATAAAAAGCCCAGAGGTGATCAAATACCACCAAAAGAAAGCTCTATCTGTATGAAAAAAAGGACAAAAATTCATTTGGATACAGTATTACATGACTGAGTAATTGTCATTCAAAGTGTGACAGCGCTGAAAGCTGAAAATTGGTCTGGGCAGGTTTAAGTGCCCAGTAGACAAGTGACAATGACAATGTTGTCTTTTTTAATATTTTGGAAGGTTATACTCTTATACCGCTATTTTTGGTATTTTGGCATATTTGATATAATATGTGTGTTTTTTCTAAATAAAATTTTCTTAAATTCAACCGTAGTGTTCAGCTACTGCAACCCCTTTGGAAGGCCTTGTCCTTTCTTTTTTTATATATGAGGAGTCAACAAGGCCTATGATCAAAGGTACACCATTCCTACTGTGAAACACGTAGGTGGATCGCTGATGTTTTGGGGATGTGTGAGCTACAAAGGCACAGGAAATTTGGTCAAAATTGATGGCAAGATAAATGCAGTATGTTATCAAAAAATACTGGAGGAACATTTGCATTCATCAGCCAGGAAGCTGCGCATGGGACGTACTTGGACATTCCAACATGACAATGATCCAAAACACAAGGCCAAGTCGACCTGTTATTGGCTACAGCAGAATAAAGTGAATGTTCTGGAGTGGCCATCTCAGTCTCCTGGCCTCAATATCAGGAGCCACTCTGGGGAGATCTCAAACACGCAGTTCATGCAAGACATCCCAAGAATTTACAGGAACTGGAGGCTTTTTGCCTAGAGGAATTGGGCAGCTTTACCATCTGAGAAGATAAAGAGCCTCATCCACAAATACCACAAAAGACTTCAAGCTGTCCCCTTGATGTTAAAGGGGGCAATACACTGTATTAGGAACTGGGGTGTGTAAACTTTTGAGCAAGGTAATTTGGGTAGTTTCTGTTGCCATTATGATTTAAAAAGAGTAAACACAGTTGATTAAATGGCTTCAGCCAAACACCATAAGTGAAAGAAAAGTTTTTGTGTTATCATTCATATTCTCTGAAAAATGGCCAAGATATGCCAGGTAATGTTCTTTACTAGGGCATGTAGGTTAAGCTGGGAAGGGAGAAAGTTACCTTTCCTTTCCTTCATCGTCCCTGCAATAAGGCGAAGAGAGATTTTTCCAGGGGGGTTGATCAGAAACAAAAGATGGAGCTCATTTATCAGAACACATGAGGGTAATTCCTATTACCTGTTCTTATCCCTAACTGGGGAATATATTGGTCATTGAACCGGATAGATGCTTTAAAAAACCTAATGGATGAGGCTCTAAATGCCATGGTGGACTCTATCTTAAAGGTATCCCAGGAACAAGTGCAAATAAGAGCCTTGGCTCTTCAGAACAGACTGACATTGGATTATGTTCTGGCTTCAAAAGAGGGTGTATGTGCTTTTGTCAGGACTGAGTGCTGCATATATATTGTGAATAATTCTGGGACGACAACTCTTGATTTGTAAAGGCAGACAATGGACTGTGGTAGCATACAATCCACAGCAGCAGACTGATTCAAGAAAAAGGGTTAGGAGAATCAAGCCAGTATGTTGAACTGAAAGCTCTAGTCATTCTAATGGAGGAAACCACTGATCTTGAATTATACATTAGACAGTTGGGCTGTGTATAAGGCTTGTGTGACATGGTTGTCAACTTGGATAAGCAACAGGTGGCTAATTCATGGAAAGCCCATATGGGCAAGTGAAGAATATTGGAAGAGGATATGGGAGGCAGCCCACTCAAGATTGATTCACATCAGGCATGTCGATGCCCATGTGAAGGACAGATTTGGAGAGGAGAACTCGAACAAGACTGCTGATGAGACATTAAAACTACAGAAGACCCTATAGATTGAGTACTACTTGGGATAGCAATTTGGGCCCATGAGACAGCGGGTCACAGAGGCAACTCCATGACACTAGAATGGGCACAAGCCAGAGGACTACCAGAAACTCTTGAGATGATCATTCAAGCCCAAGAAGCTTGTGAGACATGTAATGGTTTAAAGAAGTGGCCTCTCACAAAGCAAGCCCACGGACATTTGAACAATGGATCTATCTCTGGCCAGTTATGGGAGATGGACAACATGGGATCCATGCCAAAAGAAATAGGTGGAGTGATGTACTGCTGTGGATACATTCTCGGGGATATTAAGAGTACTACCCTGTAAACATGCAAACCAAGCTTCAACTCTTGAAATGCTCCAGACTATAGTGACTGTCTATGGATACAATGAGGTACAGTCAGTTTTATCTGACACTTAGTGATCTTTTGGCCACCACGTTTGATACACTTGAGTCTCTTTAAACTTCCTTGGTAAATAATTATGAATTAAAATGGGTTCCCAGGTTTGGTTTTCCTCAATCCTCCCTGATTGCTTGGGTTTTGGACTGGCATGTAGAGTAAGGTGAAGGACATATAAAGCCAGAGAGTTGCTCCGTAATCCACCAGACAATGGACCTTTTGGGTGGTTTGGTACTTTAGGGATCACATTAATGCAATGGGCAGTGGTATTAATTATTATGTGTTAGTTTGTACTTTTGGGTTATGTGTGTGATGTGTATAGGGAAAAAAGCATTGAAGAAAGCTAGGACCCTAAGAGAAGTAGAAATGTATGAATTGTAATTATTGCCTATGTATGGGATCAACAGGTGGATCGTATCAGCTGTGGATATTTTTAACTGATTCATGATAAATTTCCCCATACATGTGTAATAATATCTCTCACCCACAGGTAGCTAAACGTTGTGTGTTTAAAGATGGCTGCCGCATATCCAATTGACTATGTGATTTTGTGGGGGTAATGCAACCATGTCTTGCCACAGGTCACAAAATGACCTGTGAGTGGTCAAGAGGAATGCTTACATCCTGTGAGTGGTCTCTGGTATACAGGACTATAAATAGAGTCCATGGGACCATGTTGCCCAAGGAGTGACAACCCACAGGAGACCGATAGGTTGCTAAAAAAACTTTGAACGGAGGTTATTCAAATATATCCAGATGTGAATGACTGGAATGTCACCAACCAGGTTGGGGGGGGGGGTAAATGCGGTGGAGTTACAGTATATGTCAGTAGTTGAGGAGATGAGGTGGAGGGGTAGGGTAAAGGGGAAGACAAATGAAAATGTGAACAGGGCTGGGGGTGGTCAGAAAAGTAAGACAGGAATGGGCGGCTAGCTGTGAGAGGATTGGAGGGGCATAATAGGAAGACCAGACCTTAGTTCAAAGGTCATCCAGGGATTCAATAAGAATCCCTGAATCCCTTGTGCTCTAATGCGTCATGGAGCTGGAACAGCATATTGCAAACAACTTAACCCACATGTTATGGAGCTATCCATGAATCACAAGTCTCCAGAGCAGAGAATAGACAATAATAAAGTGTTGGGGGGAAGGACTGGACCGCAATGAGCCCTGCAGGGTTGTATTTAGATCTCTGGGTGCAGACTAAAAACAAGGTTTATTTCATAAAAAGGTAATAATCATCAAACTCACATGTTGAAGGTCGTCAGTAAGCATAAAATAGTAATCAATACTGAGGAGGACATCATCCATCAAAGGTACAAGACAGTCAAGGACAACTCCTAGCAGGGGGCTCTGCCTGTGTGTGAGGAGAGGTACCGCTGAGATGTGAGGCCGGCCGCAGCGGTGACAAGTCACGGTACTAGGCAGAGAGCATGGAAGACTGTAAACATCCGGCGAGGAGTGATGACGTCATGTGTCGAGCGACGCGTTGCAGAGCGTACGGGCTGTGATGACGTGACAGCCGCGCCCCTTCATCAGGCTGAGGATGGATGGGATAGGGCGGTTTAAGACAACCAGAGATTGTGGTGATTGGTGTGGGTGAGGAAGGGAAGGGGCGGGACCGGGAAACAGGAAGTGACCAGAGGAACGATCAAGAAGTGTCAGCAGTGGAGTGTAAAGTGTAAGTGTCAGCAGTTAAGTGTAAAAGCATGACAATGATGGGGAGGCAGTTATGTAAAAAGAAAAAGAAAATGATGTAAGAGAGAATTGAATTGGAATGAAAAAGATATATATTGAAAAATAAGATGAAAATGGTAATAATGGTAAGAGTAGAAAATATATGTAAAAAATATATGTAAAAAATTAATAAAAGAAAAATAAATAAAAGAAAAATAAATAATAAATAATAAAGAATAAATACAAAAAATAATGATAAAAAATAAGATAAAAAATGATAATTAAGAATTGAAAAATAATAAAAATTAAAATTAAAATGGGTTAATTAATGAATAAATAATAATAAATAATGAATGTATGAGTAGTGATAATAGGGATAATATAAAAATATAAATATATCATGAATTTTTGGAAGAATCCATAAATTATGCAATGGAAAATGATAAATGTATGTAAAAAAGTAGATGTCTGTTGATATATACATGAATATGAATTTGATGAGCCTAGAGGGGAGGGGGGGGGGGGATGGGAGGGAAAAGCATATACGTATATCTATACATATCCGTATACAAAAACATATACAGTCCCATATGAAAAATAGAACTGGAAGGGAAGGGAGGGGGGAGGGGAGGGGAGGGGGAGGGGAAAAGAATATATACAGACACATATGATTATAATAAGGAATTGTCTAATAAAACTGGAAGGACGGGTGAGGGGGGAGGGAAAGGCCGCAAGGCCTTGTGCAAAACTTGCCACTTCGTCCATCATGGTCAGAAGTCTTTTGTCACAAAAGGTAAAACCTATATGTTAAAAGACTTCTTCAACTGCTCATCAGACTTTGTAGTCTATGGTCTGAGCTGCCCATGCGGATTGATCTATGTAGGCCGTACCATCAGGGCTCTCAGACAGAGGTTCGGTGAGCACCGAAGGCTAATTGAAGGTGGCACCGATCCACACAGTGTCCCTAGACACTTTGCGGCGGCCCACCAGAGCTCGACAGTGGGACTCAGGGTATGGGTAATCGAACAAATTCCCAGATCCCTGTCTCCCGCTGAAAGATTCAAGAAGCTCTGTTCCCAGGAAACTTTTTGGATATATACCCTAGATGCCCTATCGCCAGGAGGAATTAATGAAAGTATAGAGATTTCTACTATCCTTTAAAATCTTCTATACACATATTTTAGTTCTCTGCTTTTTTATCAGATTACTAGCTGTCTGGGTTTTGTGTAAATAATTTTAAATCTTCTTCCGTATCTGCGTGCGCTGTGTGCGTGCGCATTTTTTGCGTACGCACACATGCGCACACATATGCTACAATAATTTTAAATAAGAACTTTTATCAATTATCACTAACTTAGTGATAGTTAGAAATTCTGCCTCTTTTATTAATTGTTTATTAACTGTGTGTTTTTTTTATATAAGGTCTGACTTGTGTGTGATGGAGAGATACATGCCCTCTCCGCCTTTCCCTCCCCCCCCCCCCTCACCCGTCCTTCCAGTTTTATTAGACAATTCCTTATTATAATCATATGTGTCTGTATATATTCTTTTCCCCTCCCCCACACACAGGCAGAGCCCCCTGCTAGGAGTTGTCCTTGACTGTCTTGTACCTTTGATGGATGATGTCCTCCTCAGTATTGATTACTATTTTATGCTTACTGACGACCTTCAACATGTGAGTTTGATGATTATTACCTTTTTATGAAATAAACCTTGTTTTTAGTCTGCACCCAGAGGCGCCTCTCTCTTTTGCTTTTCCTTAGGATTGGAATGTGGTTTCATTTCTTGATGAAGGCAGCCCTGCTCGTGGACCTATCATTATTAACTGGACCCTTGAACTCCTCATGTCCACATGACAGTGAGACCTTACCCTATATATGTTAATGAGATACTCAATTTTTCCACTTTGGACATATACATGTGGACATTATCTATCCATTTAATGTAAAGTGAGACTGGAAATATCTCAGTTTGTTCCCTATCCTTTTGTTCTTACTATTGTTGTTATTGTTGTTATCGCCAGTTCTTTGCGCCTTCACTTGCATATTGTAACTTTCTGAAACCTCCTGTGCTGCATACTGGTTATCACATAATTACAAATAAATCCCATATTGCTTCTTCTCCAGTTGTTCTTTTCCCTTTTTCCACTCCCCCTCCACTCCTTCCCCTCCGCCACCCCCCTCCCCCCCCCCCCCTTTCTTCTTTCCTCTTTTTCATCTTCATTACACTATATATATTTTTTCCCTTTCTCTTTTTTCTTTTGATTTATTTATCTATATGGTGTCTGACCATATATCATCATGGATATTGTTTCTGCTATTACCAGCAATAGGTATGCGACCCTTGAACAAATGTACATCTTACTTTCCCCTATTACCTTTTCAGATACTATAAAACTTTCAGGCAAAACACGCCACAGTTTGTGTGGCAAATTTAAACAACTAGAAAGAGTAATCCACACCACCAATTTCCAGTGGTGGGATAAATTCTTTTTACAGCAATATATTGATGTAAAAATCTCACTGAGGGGATTACGAGTAACAAAAGACTGCCCCACTGGTTTTAGCACAGATCAGACGAAAGAATGGGCCAATATTGCAGAATTCTGCACCACTAAATGGATGGGAATATTGATCTCCCATAGAGCCCATAAGCTCAATACCCTCACTGAGCAAGTTCAAGCTATCATCAAAGATATTGAAATATAAAAGTGCTGCGCAAATAAAAAGTCCATATAGTTATACAACTGATGTAATTAAATGGAAAAACAGGAACCACCGGTGACATTAATTAGCAGGATGGTGACTTAATCCCTCCACCGTTCTTGGATGGCCCCTCACCTCAGTTATTCGACCTGAAACAGGTCACACCACTTTAAATGGATGGGATGGATCATTCAATGGGACACTCCTTCACCTCCTCCTATTCACAGGCTCACTTTCCAATACTCAGTATGTAGCGGATGTTGAATATAAAAATATAAAGCAACAAACCATAGTGTTCTCCGTGTAACATTTATTAAAATGAATGCAGGTAAAACGAAGCACATATAAAACGGCACTTCTAAACACTCACATCTCACCGGCACTCCGATCCGAGTGCCGGCTAACAGGCTTGTGATCGCGTCTGTCGGATGACCGCGGGTGACGTCACACGCTCCTGACCCCCGTACGCGTTACGTCCTATGGGCGTGATCTTGATTCACTCAAGTTGAGTGAACAAGCCTGTTAGCCGGCACTCGGATCGGAGTGCCGGTGAGATGTGAGTGTTTAGAAGTGCCGTTTTATATGTGCTTCGTTTTACCTGCATTCATTTTAATAAATGTTACACGGAGAACACTATGGTTTGTTGCTTTATATTTTTATATTCAACATCCGCTACATACTGAGTATTGGAAAGTGAGCCTGTGAATAGGAGGAGGTGAAGGAGTGTCCCATTGAATGATCCATCCCATCCATTTAAAGTGGTGTGACCTGTTTCAGGTCGAATAACTGAGGTGAGGGGCCATCCAAGAACGGTGGAGGGATTAAGTCACCATCCTGCTAATTAATGTCACCGGTGGTTCCTGTTTTTCCATTTAATTACATCAGTTGTATAACTATATGGACTTTTTATTTGCGCAGCACTTTTATATTTCTTTATGCTTCTGAGGTATTTTTTGAATTGACCTTAGTGCCTGCTTGCATTTAATTTATTAGTCAGCGCTGAATATAATTACATTATTTTATCATCAAAGATATTGCCAGTTTCCAAGTCCATATCCCACTATCATGGCTTGAGATACTGAAGGAAAAAAACAAAAAAGATGAGGATGCTTTCATTGATGTCAAAATGGGGAAATTTAAACGTGATTTGGAGGATTACAACTCCAACAAAGTTTTTTCTTGGAACAAAAAGCACAAACCTATACCCAATACAACTACCTCACACTCACCTGAACAGAATGGGTGTGATCAGGCACCTTCCAATCCCCCCATTCCTTCCCTGTTGGATATCAAACCATATGATGCTGTCATTCCTATGAGACAGCCTGAGAATCCCCTGATTCATTCCTTTTCTCGCACTTCACGTGCCTCCACACTGTCCAACATTTCCAAACATCCGTCCAAAACATCACATAAACAAGTTTTTCATAAACACAAGAACAAGAATTTGGGATTGATTAATGCTCTTAATCAATTCTACAATAGACCCAGCACTCCCCGTAGTGCCCGTAAAGATGGTCCTCCCATCCGCACTAATGTTGCTGAAACTCCTACCATCGTTTCCACCAGTCCGAAACTAAGTAATTATCCAGCCACTCCTAACCTCAGGCCTACAGAATCTACAGTGCCCCTGATAGAAAACCGATCTTCGAACACCCCGTCATTGAACACTTCTAACGTTCCTACAGCGAACAGTTCCACCTCCCCTTTTTTAGCGTTCGGTCCTCCTCCAGCCTCCATATCAAGAAAAAGAAAACTCACAGAAGAGGCTGTAGAGGAGGACGAACTAGAAAAACAGGCCAACACACTGAAACACCCAAAACGGTAAAGATCTTCAACTTATCCTCCCACACCCTGTCCCCTGCTGACACTTCCCTTCTTAATCGCGGACTCAATTTTGCCCCGGTAAACAAACCTAATCCTTTTGTCCTCTTCAAGGACCTAAACAGCTACATACGTAAATTAACCTTGACAAGACATTTCCAAATAAAATCACTCAAAGATCAGAATACAGATGGCGTATCCAATACTCAGACCCCCACCATATCCCCCACTGTTTCATCAGATCTCAGTGTAGAGGTACCTGACCACAATATTGAGGATTTGGGTAGTTTTGACTGTGATGAATTCACATCACTGATGCTCACCCAACATCTAGCCACATCTCCGCCGATCATACGGTCTACATTAAAACCCAAGTCCATCTTTTTTCCCACTCAATCGAAAGGCCCATACATTGAGAGCTTTTATAGAGTGGTCTATGCTGACCTAATAAAAATGTGCAATCATACATCCAAAACTCATAACCTCTCACCTTCTGAAATTACAGCGCTGAACCACCTTACCCTTGCCGGGGACTTGGTAATCAAGTCAGCTGACAAGGGGGGTGGTATAGTGCTGCTCAATAGGTCTGACTACCTAAGGGAAGCATATCGACTCCTCTCAGATAGAGCCACTTATGCTAAGCTTAATAAAGACCCCACTGCAGAATTTGCACTGGAGGCTGACACCCTTATAAACAATGCTCTAAAAGAAGAAATCATTACGAAAGCAGAAAGTTCATTCCTGCGGAAATCTTTTTATCAAATCCCTTATTTTTATTACCTACCCAAGATTCATAAAAGTCTAACGGATCCTCCTGGCAGACCTATTGTAGCAGCGATGGAGAGTGTCACCACAGGTTTCAGTCTGTACATAGACCAATTCTTACAGCCCATAGTCTCATCCTTACGGTCATACATACGTGATGGAACGCATCTCTTAGAGCTCCTGTCTTCTTACAGATGGGAGTCCTCTTATGTATGGCTTTCACTCGATGTATGCTCTCTGTATACCTCTATTCCACACCAATTCGGATTGATGGCATTGGAGCAATTTTTATCTACTGATCCCTTAATGAATATGCGTCAGGCCAGATTTATCATAGAAGCCACAGAATTCTTCCTGACGCATAATTATTTCACTTTCAATGGAGATTTTTTTCATCAAATACAGGGTACGGCGATGGGAGCTAATTTTGCTCCGTCTTACGCCAATGTAGCTATGGGTTTTTGGGAAAACGAATACATCTACAATCATAACCCTTTTGCAGCAAACATAGTGTTCTTCGGCAGGTACATCGATGATGTGATTATCATCTGGGATGGTGACTCCGAGCTCATTACTCCTTTTGTGAAACATTGCAACAGTAATCCGTATGGACTTTCATTTACATCTGTCACAGATTGTGCCACCATAGCCTTTCTGGATCTAGAATTGGGTCACGAAGGTTCAGTCATCACCTCCAAAAACTACACCAAGCCTACCGCAGGCAACTCGTACTTGCACTACAACAGTTGCCATTTTCCAAAGTGGATCACCAACATCCCAAAGGGACAGTTTTGTCGCCTTCGACAAAACTGCACTAAAGAGTCTGATTACACTGCACTTAGTGTTAATCTCAAAAAGAAGTTTTTGGATAAACAATACCCTGAGTCCTTGGTTGATGAAGCCTATAATCACTATCTTCACGGCAAACCTCCTAGAGATAGTACAGCTCCCAAGGACTGTTCTAGCAGATTTGTCACTACTTTCCACCACAAATTTAAACACATGGAAAAAATTCTATCCAAACATTGGGATATCTTACAACAGGATCCCCACCTCTCAGCCGTATTACCTTCACATCCCAAAGTCACTTACCGTAGAGCCCCTAACCTAAAGAGCAAAATCGCCCCCAGTAAACTCAAATCCACCGTACCTTCTCCTGCTGTACCCACACTCATACCCCTGGTGGGTATGTATCAGTGCCGCAAGGCCTTGTGCAAAACTTGCCACTTCGTCCATCATGGTCAGAAGTCTTTTGTCACAAAAGGTAAAACCTATATGTTAAAAGACTTCTTCAACTGCTCATCAGACTTTGTAGTCTATGGTCTGAGCTGCCCATGCGGATTGATCTATGTAGGCCGTACCATCAGGGCTCTCAGACAGAGGTTCGGTGAGCACCGAAGGCTAATTGAAGGTGGCACCGATCCACACAGTGTCCCTAGACACTTTGCGGCGGCCCACCAGAGCTCGACAGTGGGACTCAGGGTATGGGTAATCGAACAAATTCCCAGATCCCTGTCTCCCGCTGAAAGATTCAAGAAGCTCTGTTCCCAGGAAACTTTTTGGATATATACCCTAGATGCCCTATCGCCAGGAGGAATTAACGAAAGTATAGAGATTTCTACTATCCTTTAAAATCTTCTATACACATATTTTAGTTCTCTGCTTTTTTATCAGATTACTAGCTGTCTGGGTTTTGTGTGAATAATTTTAAATCTTCTTCCGTATCTGCGTGCGCTGTGTGCGTGCGCATTTTTTGCGTACGCACACATGCGCACACATATGCTACAATAATTTTAAATAAGAACTTTTATCAATTATCACTAACTTAGTGATAGTTAGAAATTCTGCCTCTTTTATTAATTGTTTATTAACTGTGTGTTTTTTTTATATAAGGTCTGACTTGTGTGTGATGGAGAGATACATGCCCTCTCCGCCTTTCCCTCCCCCCCCCCCCCCTCACCCGTCCTTCCAGTTTTATTAGACAATTCCTTATTATAATCATATGTGTCTGTATATATTCTTTTCCCCTCCCCCTCCCCTCCCCTCCCCCCTTCCCCCCCCCCCTCCCCCCTCCCTTCCCTTCCAGTTCTATTTTTCATATGGGACTGTATATGTTTTTGTATACGGATATGTATAGATATACGTATATGCTTTTCCCTCCCATCCCCCCCCCCTCCCCTCTAGGCTCATCAAATTCATATTCATGTATATATCAACAGACATCTACTTTTTACATACATTTATCATTTTCCATTGCATAATTTATGGATTCTTCCAAAAATTCATGATTTATATATTTATATTTTTATATTATCCCTATTATCACTACTCATACATTCATTATTTATTATTATTTATTCATTAATTAACCCATTTTAATTTTAATTTTTATTATTTTTCAATTCTTAATTATCATTTTTTATCTTATTTTTTATCATTATTTTTTGTATTTATTCTTTATTATTTATTATTTATTTTTCTTTTATTTATTTTTCTTTTATTAATTTTTTACATATATTTTTTACATATATTTTCTACTCTTACCATTATTACCATTTTCATCTTATTTTTCAATATATATCTTTTTCATTCCAATTCAATTCTCTCTTACATCATTTTCTTTTTCTTTTTACATAACTGCCTCCCCATCATTGTCATGCTTTTACACTTAACTGCTGACACTTACACTTTACACTCCACTGCTGACACTTCTTGATCGTTCCTCTGGTCACTTCCTGTTTCCCGGTCCCGCCCCTTCCCTTCCTCACCCACACCAATCACCACAATCTCTGGTTGTCTTAAACCGCCCTATCCCATCCATCCTCAGCCTGATGAAGGGGCGCGGCTGTCACGTCATCACAGCCCGTACGCCCTGCAACGCGTCGCTCGACACATGACGTCATCACTCCTCGCCGGATGTTTACAGTCTTCCATGCTCTCTGCCTAGTACCGTGACTTGTCACCGCTGCGGCCGGCCTCACATCTCAGCGGTACCTCTCCTCACACACAGGCAGAGCCCCCTGCTAGGAGTTGTCCTTGACTGTCTTGTACCTTTGATGGATGATGTCCTCCTCAGTATTGATTACTATTTTATGCTTACTGACGACCTTCAACATGTGAGTTTGATGATTATTACCTTTTTATGAAATAAACCTTGTTTTTAGTCTGCACCCAGAGGCGCCTCTCTCTTTTGCTTTTCCTTAGGATTGGAATGTGGTTTCATTTCTTGATGAAGGCAGCCCTGCTCGTGGACCTATCATTATTAACTGGACCCTTGAACTCCTCATGTCCACATGACAGTGAGACCTTACCCTATATATGTTAATGAGATACTCAATTTTTCCACTTTGGACATATACATGTGGACATTATCTATCCATTTAATGTAAAGTGAGACTGGAAATATCTCAGTTTGTTCCCTATCCTTTTGTTCTTACTATTGTTGTTATTGTTGTTATCGCCAGTTCTTTGCGCCTTCACTTGCATATTGTATTTAGATCTGGAGAGGATCATAGGGGGTATATGGGAGGATGCTCCAATCCTTCTGCTTGTTGACAAAGTCCTACTTTTTAATGAACATGCAGTCACAACCCTTGTGCTCTAATGCGTCATGGAGGGAATGCAATGAGTTGGAGGAGAGGAATGAAAAATTCCAATGGCTTCCTTAATATGCGCAGGACCCATGGATCCTAAAGCTCAGATTTTACATAAAATTATCAAGGACAAGTGCATAATAGAACAGCGCCATATCTACTTCATTTTCTTCCCATTTACATAAAATTCTGTCAACTGACCCTACTGGGCGACTTGGGTTTAGGTAGACAAAGATGATTATTGATTCTTTATTCTCCTATAAACTATAGAGTTTTCCCAGAATTCAATCTTCGTTACTTTGCCTTTTGGCTATCCTCTGGTCATTGGTGATTAACATAAGGGATTAATCCCCCTTCTAGATATCACCGGATCTGACTTGAACAGTCAGTCACCACTCTGACTTAAAAGCGGTATGTGATACTTGTGGGATGAGCCATAAGGATTAATTGACAATGGACTACTAGAGAAACAGCATACAGTCTTGTATCCACAGTGGCGTTCAGCTACTTAATTTTCACTCTAGGATCCGCCATCATAGAGAGTTTATCACTGACCAGAGCCCTGCTTTCATCCTGTCTGGGTTCCTGACAGTCTGGTTACCGAAGTGAGCTCCACCGCAGGTCACAAAATACTACTTAATAGAACCTTCTTCATCTCCAGATCCATTCGCTGTTCCAGGGTCTCTGCAAAGGATATTGCTTTTCTTCTGGCAGAATGGCACCCATGGCTAATCTGATAAAGCCTGTTTGGCCGGCTGCTTCTGAGGCAGAGGTACTTTTTAAACGACTTAGTTGATTAGCTTAGTGCCTGAGCATTATTTCAATAGAGATCCACACAGTTTGGACAGAGTTAAAACATCCACTTTTTGCTTCTGATATGCCAACTTGCCATAGCAATTTCCTAGAAGCAAGCTAAGGCTGACCCATCTGGCCAGTCTGATAAAGACTCCCTGGCCAACTGCTTCTGAGGTAGAGGTTGCCTTTAAATAAACACAGCTGTTTGATTTAGGCTTGGCATGGAATCATTAGTGACTGTAGGCCTTCTTAGTCTCTGCCCATTTGCCACTGCCTCTGACCTGCAACTTGGTTTTGCATTTTGTCCGACACACCAGTCCACTATGATTTTTGCAGAGATTACCTTGGTCTGCCTCTTCTGGCAGTTAAATACATAGTGGTTCCTTCAGGGCTAAAGAGGACCTGTCTTTGTTCCTGTTCAGTGGTGTAAACTAACAGCATACCTGCAGACAATAAGTCAAGCCTATAGGACCAGGCCTTGCTGAGTTAATAGGAAGGCTTCAGTCTAGCACAGCACCCCTGCTATCAGCATTAGCAGTATTGCAGACACAAACCACAACCTGTGAGGCAATAGTAAGCCTGACTGAAACTATGGACAGGCCAGAAAATTGCATGTGTGACATATGCTTGCAGCAGTAACTGAATACTATAGATTTGTGCACCATGTGGTGCCTTACCACCTGCATGCTTCATGGTCCAATCGGAAGTCCAATGAGTGTCCATGCATTGAGTCATGATGAAGGAGCAATCTCTAGAGACCAGATACCATCACCCCCCCTTATCTTGGATCTTGAGGGGGGAGGTCTCCCCCATATAGGCGTTCATGTCTGCCTGTACAGCGGGGAGCTTCGTCACAGGAGAGGCTTGAACCTGTGCGGCTTGGCCAGATGAATCCGGCAAGGTGAGGGAAAAGTAAAAACCTGCTTTCAGCAGTAGCATAACTGGCTGTAGCAGTGAGGGGAAAAAAAAGAACGTGGCTTGCAGGGAGGTGACCTACTTTTATAGTAGGTCCTGGAATAGGGCAGGTCCTGGAATAGGGCAGGGGCGGAGCCTACCCATACGTATATGCTGCCATGTTGTGTCAGGAAAGACTAGATAAACTTAATGTGAATAGATCACCAGGACCAGACGGCTTACACCCAAGACACCTCAAAGAACTTTAGACCATTATTCCTAATTTTTAAGGCAGCTTACTGAATGGTACTAGCTGCAAATGTGGTACCAATAGATTAAAAAAAAAAAAAGGGCAGAGATTTATACCTGATAACTACAGACCAGTCATACAAAAAAGGTGTCACTGCCACCACCTATAACTGACCATCGCAGTAAGCAGCATTGGAGGGCAACTTAACCACTTCAATACAGGGCACTTAAACACCTTCCCGCCCAGACCAATTTTCAGCTTTCAGTACTCTCACACTTTGAATGACAATTAATCTTTCATGCTACAGTGTATCCAAACAAAATTTTTATCATTTTTTTCTCACAATTAGAGCTTTCTTTTGGTGGTATTTATTCACAAAATTGTGAATTGGGTTTTTGCTTTTTTGCGATATAAGTGAAAAAAGTGCGAAAATTTTGGAAAAAAAAACTTTTTTTTTAACTTCTATTGTAAAATTTTGCAAATAAGTCATTTTTCTTCATACATTTGGGCCAAAATTTATACGGCTACATAATTAGTGGATATTATTTAGTCTGTGTGAAAGTTATAGAGTCTACAAGTTAGGGTGCAAATCACTGAAAATAGATCACATCTGATCACACCTGATGTACTAAAGGCCTATCTTATTTCTTGAGACACTAACAATCAAGGAAAGTACAAATGCCCCCCAAATGACCCAGTTTTGGAAAGTAGACATTCCAATGTATTTAGTAAGAGGCATGGTGAGTTTTTTGAAGTTGTAATTTTTTCCCACAATTCTTGGAAAAATGAAGACTTTTTTTTTTTTTTTTTTTACACAAACTTATTGTATTGACAGGTTATTTCTTGAACACAGCATGCATATACTTGCAACTACACCCAAAAATACATTCTGCTACTCCTCCTGAGTATGGTGATACCACATGTGTGAGACTTTTACACAGCCTGGCCACATACAGAGGCCTAACATCCAAGTAGCACCTCTAGGCATTCTAGGAGCAAAATTACACATATAATTTCATGACAACCTATCTCCCTTTTGAAGGCCCTGGAGCACCAGGACAATCGAAACGCCCACAAAATGACCCCATTTTGGAAAGCAAACACCCCAACGTATAATCTATAAGGCATAATGAGTCTTTTGAACGGTACATTTTTTTCTAGAAGTTTTCAGAAAACGTGGGAAAAAAATGAAAACGCATTTTTTTTTACACAAAGTTGTCCATTTATAAGATATTTCCAACACATAACATGTACATAGCAAAAATGACACCCCAAAGTACATTCTGCTACTCCTCCTGAGTATGGCAATACCACATGTGTGAGACCTTTACACAGCCTGGCCACATACAGAGGCCTAACATCCAAGTAGCACCTCTAGGCATTCTAGGAGCAAAATTACACACATAATTTCATGACGACCTATCTCCCTTTTGAAGGCCCTGGAGCACCAGGACAATCGAAACGCCCACAAAATGACCCCATTTTGGAAAGCAAACACCCCAATGTATAATCTATGAGGCATAATGAGTCTTTTGAAAGGTTCATTTTTTTCCAGAAGTTTTCAGAAAACGTGGGAAAAAAATGAAAACGCATTTTATTTACACAAAGTTGTCGATTTATAAGATATTTTTAACACATAGCATGTACATAGCAAAAATGACACCACAAAATTCGTTCTGTTACTCCTCCTGAGTTTAACGATACCACATGTGTGACACTTTTACACAGCCTGGCCACATACAGAGGCCCAACATCCAAATAGCACCTCCAGTCGTTCTAGGAGCATAAATTACACATATAATTTCATGACTACCGATCATATTTTTGAAGGCCCTTCATATTTCTAATACATAACATGTACATACCAAATAACAAAAGATTACCTGTGGTTTTAGTAGTTTAGTGGTCCACAGAGGAGAGCATCGGTCCAGGCAGCAGGCAGGGATGTGGTCAGCGACAGCAAAAGCAATCGTCCAGGCAGCAATACTGTCCATAGTTAGTTCAGGCAGAGATACTGTCAGCACAGCCAAAGCATTGGTCCAGGTAGCAGGCAGAGATGTCCAGGCAAAAATACTGTCTATAGTCAGTAGAGGCAGCAGGCCAAGATATGGTCAACACAGCCAAAGTATTGTTCCAGGCAGCAGAAATAAACAGTCCATAAAGTCCTGGGTCATTACAGGCAGCGATATGGTCAGCACAGCCAAAGTATTGGTCCAGGCAGCAGGAAGGACCATCAAGCTTAGGGCCAGGGGGACAGGGGTAGAGGCTTCTCCCACCCAAATCTCTTTGAAGCCTGCAGGCAACCAGACCCTGTTCTCGGCACACAGAAAACCAAAAACTGATTTTCTCTACTCAGAACGCTATTCTGAAGCCCCTCACATATGTGAGACCCCTGTGTACTGAAGTAGAAGGGCAAAAGATCAGTCCAAATGGCAGGCAAAAACATGGTCGATTTAACAGGCCGAGGCTAGTTAAAACAGCAGGCAAAGGCATCGTCGTAAACAGGCTGAGGTCGGTGCACATGGAAGTCAAACATGGTTAAAACGGCAGCCAAAGGCATCGTCGGTAAACAGGCTGAGGTCGGTGCACATGGAAGTCAAACATGGTTAAAACGGCAGGAAAAGACATTGTCGGTAAACAGGCAAGGGTCAGTTAACATGGAAGGTAGAAACATGGTGGCAGGCAAATGATGCACACAGGTAATTGAAATGGGGAAATGGCAGTCTGTTACTAATAAGGGGAACTAATATCTGATGGATGTGTGACAATTTTTGAAGCAATCACCGATACACAGGCCAGGTTGGGAGGGACATTGGGGACAATAAAAACTTGTATCTCTTCTAGCTCCTCCACTTGAGCATACACGACATCTCTTTTGGCGTCTTCTTCCGGATTCTGTGGGGGGAATGTTATAGGGAAAATGTTGCTCATGAAGTCGACTTACACTCTCAGAGCGAATGCTTCCTGGGGCGGGTCCTTGCTGGTAAATAAGGGCAGTGACAATGTTTTCAAAGTATTTGAGGTAGGTGATGGGTTGGTTTTCGGGTGATTTTTGATAGCAGACAAATGAATTAAACATGGCCATATGAAACAGATGAAATGCAACTTTTTTATACCAATATTTGGACTTGCGGGTTGACAAATATGGTTGCAGCATCTGATCATTTAAATACACCCCCCCCCCATATACAGATTGTAGTCATGGACACATTCAAGCTTTACTACGGGGCCACGTCTTCTCTGAACCTCCACCAAGGTGTCATTGTGAATGGTAGTCATCATGTGAACATCCTTCTTGTTCTGCCACTTAATGGCCAACACCTCCTCATTCCTCATGAATGCGGCTTCCACCTTTTGTAGCCGTTTTGAAAGTAAGTTCTGTGGGAAGCCCTTCCTATTTTTTCGGAAAGTTCCGCAGGCCAGGGTTTTTTCACGATACAGGTGACGGAAAAGGGGCAGGCTGCTGCAGTAATTATCTACATATACATGGTAACCTTTTTTGAACAGGGGGTATGCAAGGTCCCACACAATTTTACCACTGGTTCCTATGTATGTGGGGCTCTCTTATTTGGGATATACTGTTTAATATTCAGCCGGCCAGTAAAGTGGATAAGGGATTCGTCTACACAAATATTTTGGTCAGGGATAAAGACTTCAGAAAATCGTTTGGTAAAAGAATTTATTAGGGGGCGAAGCTTATATAATTTGTCGTGGTTGGGATGATCTTGGGGAGGGCACTGCGAATTATCATTGAAATGTAGGAAACGCGTTATTATATCGTACCGTGTCCTGGACATAACAGAAGAATATAGGGGCATGTTGTGGATGGGGTGGGTGGACCAGTAGGCATGCAGTTCGTTTTTCTTTGTAAGCCCCATATTAAAAGGCCCAAGAACAATTTGAATTCGTCTAGTGTGAGATGTTGCCAATGGAACATACGGGCGTAGGACGAACTGGGGTTGGCAGCAATAAATTGCTCTGCATAGAGATTTGTTTGGTCCACCATGTACTGCAACAAATCTTCTGGGAAAAACAATTGGAAATAGTCCAAATATGAAAAATTCGAAGTGTGGCTGTGCAGTGAAAGGGGGGATTGTAGCGGATCCTGAGTTGGCAGGCAACCATAAGGGGTTTGCCAGGGCATCAGGAAGGTAAGACTGGGCCCGGATTCTTTGGGCTGGATGTGCAATTCCAGTACTGGTACTGGGCTCCTCTTCCTGGGGTCTGGCGCTGCTGGTGGTAGGCATGTTTTCTGATCTCGGTCCTGATCTCCTTACTCTTTTAGGAGGGGCGGTTTCCTCCGCTGACTCTGACTCCGATCCGCTACCCTCCACTGGCTCGTATTCCGAACCAGAATCAGATAATGAGAGCTCCCCGCTGCTCTCATCATCGGACATGGCAAGGATGTTATAAGCCTTCTCAGGTGTATAAACTCTTTGGGACATGATGGTGGTACTTTTGGCGGTACTTATGGCGGGATTGTGCGATGGTAGTGATGGCGGGCCTGTGTGACAGATGGGCTATGACAGATGGGCTGTCAGATTCAGATGTTACCGATGGCGGTACTAATAGCGGTACTGTTAATGGTACTGATGGCGGCCTGTGTGACAGATGGGCTGTCAGAGCCAGATGGTGCCAATGGCAGTGCTGATAGCGGTGGCGGTGCTGATTGTGGTGGCAGTGCTGATGGCGGTGGCGGTGCTGATGGCGGTGGCGGTGCTGATGGCGGTAGTGGTGCTGTTGGCGGTGGCGGTGCTGATGGCGGTGGCGGTGCTGATGGCAGTAGCGGTGCTGATGGCGGTGGCGGTGCTGATGGCGGTGGCTGTGCTGATGGCGGTACCGGTGCTGATGGCGGTACCGATGATGGGCTGTGACAGGTTCTGATGGGCTGTGACAGATCCTGATGGGCTGTGACAGATCCTGATGGGCTGTGACAGATCCTGATGGGCTGTGACAGGTTCTCTTTATTGATGAGGGGGGTTTGTGTTGTGCAGACAGTAGACTATAGAACAGATGTAGACAGTAGAAATAGATGTTTTACTCACTGATCAGATCTCTCCTTCTCTCTCCTCACACGATCGGTGTGTGAGGAGAGAGAAGGAGAGATCCCTGGAAACCGCCACAGTGTTTATACTTGTGACCGGCTGTGATTGGACACAGCCGATCACATGGGTCAACAGCCATGTCATTGGCTGTTTACCCTGATCGGAGATGCGCTGTGTCCGAGGGACACTCGCCTTCTCCGATCGGCGCGCTGCGTGCCCCCATGCGGCGCGCCCCCCGGCGGCGCGCATTGCGCGTGCCTGACTTGTTATGACAGGTGACCAGCTGTGATTGGACACAGCCGATCACATGGGTAAACAGCCATTTCATTGGCTGTTTACCCTGATCGGGGATGTGCTGTGTCCGAGGGACAAGTGTCATCCCCGATCGCCGTGGTGCGCAATAGCGGATAATCCTGATCACGTCATATGACGTCCGATCAGAATTATCAAACCACTTTGCCGCCGTCAATATGTAATAGGGCGGGCGGCAAGTGGTTAAGGTATAAACAGGGACAAAGGATAAATCCAAGGATTGCCTCTGCGATTTTTATTTTTTGTGATATAAAGGGAAAAAGACTGAAAATTTTGAAAAAAAATAATATTTTCTAATTTTTGTTATAAATAAATTTGGATACACTCAATTTTAGTCATACATTTAGGCCAAAATGTATTCAGCCACATGTCTTTGGTAAAACAAATGTCAATAAGCGTATATTTATTGGTTTGAGCAAAAGTTATAGTGCCTACAAACTAGGGTACATTTTCTGAAATTTACGCAGCTTTTAGTTTTTAAATAATCTAATTTCTTGAGGCGCTAAAATGGCTGGGCAGTACAAACCCCCCCAAATGACCCCATTTTGGAAAGTAGGCACCCCAAGGAAATTGCTGAGAGACATGTTGAGCCCGTTGAATATTTTATTTTTTTGTGATTGAAAAATGACAAAAAAACGAACAAAAAAAATGACAAAATAAAAATTACACAAAGTTGTCACTAAATGATATATACGGCTCACTAGGGATGAGATTAGTCTCGAACATCGGCTATTCGATGAGGATCGAACATTATGGGCCGTTCACGCCAAATTCGAGCGGCGCGTCACGGCCCATAATGCACTGTGTCATCACAGGGGTTTGCTGGCTGATGATTGGCCAAGCATGCACTATGACCCGCATGCTTTGGCCAATCACAGCGCCGTAAGCAAACAGAGCCTTAATTGACCAAAGGCATGGTGCCTTTAGCCAATTATGGCTCAGGGGATTAAGTACACGCCCCACACTATATAAGGCCGCCTGTACCGCCGTGTGTAGTGTGTTCCAGCGTTCAGAGAGAGAGAGAGGGAGAGAGAGTCATTTAATTTCATTTAGATAGATTGAGCAGACAGTTGATTCAGTTAGCTCCAGTATTAAGGAAAATTGTTATCCATACTTACCGTAATTTTCCCTTCCTGGATTCTCCCCATGTCAGCCTATTATTGATCAGCTCCGCCCCCTCTGACACCTCCAGGACCACCTCTTTTTTAGCCCATAAAGGGTGGCTGTCTGCCCACACCAGTGTTAAAAAAAAGCCCGCTTCGCCACAAACTGGGTGGGAATCCCCGGCTGACATTGGGAGGATCCAGGAAAGGAAAATTATTGTAAGTATGGATAACAATTTTCCTTATTCCTGGACTTCCCCATGTCAGCCTACCAAGCAATATTAAGAAGGGAAGGATGACAAAAAATAAAAAATTACCAAACCAAAATGCTACTCAAATTTTTAATGGGCAACAGCCGCCGTAATAACCGTAGAGACAAATGTTTCCTCAGGTGGACAAGCCATATTAAGCCTGTAATGACTAATAAAATGTGTTGGGCACGCTCAAGCTTGCTGCTCTGCACCTCAGGGGTGACCTTCGCATATGCTGCCCAGGATGCTGCCATACCCCTCGTTGAATGTGTTTTGATCTCTGAAGGAGGAGGAAGGCCCAGTGTTTTGAATGCAATATGTATGGTCTTGACAAACCAGGAAGACACAACTCTGGATGTTGCTGGCATGCCCTGTTTAGGCCCCATTGGAAACACCTACAGCTGATCTTGTTTTCAAAAGCTTTTAGTTCATTTCAGGTAGGTTGAAACCGCAGAGACCAGGTCTAACCTACTCCACTCATCATCAGCTGTATCCGCCGGAAAGGCTGGGAGAATGACCTCCCAGTTCATACAAAATTATGTGGCCACCTTAGGTAGAAAGATTGGTATCGGCCTAAGGACTATGTTGTCTGGGAGCACCAAACAATATGGTTCTTTAAATGAGAAGGCGCACAGCTTGGAGACTCTTCTGGCCGAGACAACGGCTAGTAAAAAACAAAAAACTGTTACAAGAAATAATGAACAAGAGAAAGCTTGATCAAACGCATTTGACCCTTCAGGGAATTATAAGCTAACCCTTAGAGACAGAAACTCCAAAATGTTAGATGGCCAATCACTGAAGGAGATCCCAACCCCTTTCTGTAGTATTCTAGATCCGGTGATAGGTTGCATTCGTGGACCGCTTATGAGCCTGTAATAATGTCTCCACTACACCGCCCGAGAGACCGAAGCCAGTTAAGGCCCCTCTCACTTCCAAGTTAATAACTTCATCCTCCTGCGGTTCAGGTGTCCGGCCCCACTCTGCAGAAGGAGATTTTGACAAGGAGGCAGTGGGATTGGTGAGCCCAACTTTATCCTCCAAGCCAGAGGGGACCACGGCTCCCTAAGGTAGGACTACTATTGCTGTGACCATTTCTCGCTAAACCTTCAGCAGGATTTTGAGAGCCAATGGAAGCGGCGGGAACACATACACCAAGGAGAAGTTCCAAGACCTGGACAGAGCACCCTGACCCAACACCTGTGGATGCCAGGTCCGGGAGAAGAAGCAAGGCAGTTGACAATTCTCCTCCAATGCCATAAGATCTATCGAAGGCGTCCCTCAGACCCTGAAGATCTTGCGTAGGTACTTGGGGTTGATGTTCTGGGTAGGATGATGTATTTCAGAAGAGAGTGGAGGGACGAACGCCAGTTCCCAGGAAAGCCCCAAACCTATGCCGCAATCCAGTGGAGAGCCGGGACAGAACACGGCCTGTCTTGCAGAGGAGCGGAGCAGCAAACCGAGAAAGCAGGTTGTGACGTCAGTAGCTGGAAACAACACTGGTGTTGTTTCCAGCTACTGCTACCAGAGTAGCAGATTGATCAGCTGGAGGCTGAGATTAGCCTAGAGGACAGAGCCTGCTGCAAATCAGCAGTGAGCATTCTGGTGTTTACTAGGCAAACCAAAGAGGAAGCTACTTCTGACCTCACCTGCTCAACTCTGAGCTTCCTGAAAGGAATACATGTGGAGGCGGTGAACTACAAGTCCCAGCAAGCCAAACCACTGCCTGAACACACAAAAACATGGAAGGAGAGAGTGCCAGCACCTGCCTAACAAAGGTATATACAGTCATTTATTCTGCCAGTGACCTTTGCCAGTAATACACAGTCATTTATTACTGTACCATACAATCCCAGCACCACAGGAACCCACCTCCTCAGGAGATTTACAGCCTATATAGGGGGGTCTTCTGAACTGGGAGAAGCTGAACCGGAACAGGATGGATGGTGGATGGAGAAAAAAAATAAAGAAAGAAAAAAATAAAAATAAACTTTAAAAGGCGTCCGGAGCGAGGACGAAAAAAGAACACTGGTGTGGGCAGACAGCCGCCCTTTATGGGCTAAAAAAGAGGTGGTCCTGGAGGGGTCAGAGGGGGCGGAGGCTGCCAAGGATGGTCCAGGAAATTTAGTATATATATATATATATATATATATATATATATATATATATATATACATATATACTAATTTAGTATATATATATATATATATATATATATATATATATATATATATATATACTAAATTAGTATATATGTATGTATATATATATATATATATATATATATATATATATATATATATATATATATATATATATATATATATACTAAATTTCCTGGACCATCCTTGGCAGCCTCCGCCCCCTCTGACCCCTCCAGGACCACCTCTTTTTTAGCCCATAAAGGGCGGCTGTCTGCCCACACCAGTGTTCTTTTTTCGTCCTCGCTCCGGACGCCTTTTAAAGTTTATTTTTATTTTTTTCTTTCTTTATTTTTTTTCTCCATCCACCATCCATCCTGTTCCGGTTCAGCTTCTCCCAGTTCAGAAGACCCCCCTATATAGGCTGTAAATCTCCTGAGGAGGTGGGTTCCTGTGGTGCTGGGATTGTATGGTACAGTAATAAATGACTGTGTATTACTGGCAAAGGTCACTGGCAGAATAAATGACTGTATATACCTTTGTTAGGCAGGTGCTGGCACTCTCTCCTTCCATGTTTTTGTGTGTTCAGGCAGTGGTTTGGCTTGCTGGGACTTGTAGTTCACCGCCTCCACATGTATTCCTTTCAGGAAGCTCAGAGTTGAGCAGGTGAGGTCAGAAGTAGCTTCCTCTTTGGTTTGCCTAGTAAACACCAGAATGCTCACTGCTGATTTGCAGCAGGCTCTGTCCTCTAGGCTAATCTCAGCCTCCAGCTGATCAATCTGCTACTCTGGTAGCAGTAGCTGGAAACAACACCAGTGTTGTTTCCAGCTACTGACGTCACAACCTGCTTTCTCGGTTTGCTGCTCCGCTCCTCTGCAAGACAGGCCGTGTTCTGTCCCGGCTCTCCACTGGATTGCGGCATAGGTTTGGGGCTTTCCTGGGAACTGGCGTTCGTCCCTCCACTCTCTTCTGAAATACATCATCCTACCCAGAACATCAACCCCAAGTACCTACGCAAGATCTTCAGGGTCTGAGGGACGCCTTCGATAGATCTTATGGCACATTCCAGGCTTTGTATATATATACTGTATCCAGTTTAGCTGAATCTCACTGCAGACTGTTCCTGTTGTTCTTTTCCTAATATACTACAGGCAGGCAGTTCATTCAGATAGCTGCAGTATATTCAGTACTGTATCCTATGCAGCTAGATCTCACTGCAGACCATTCCTGTTGTTCTGTTCCTAATATACTACAGGCAAGTAATATACTACAGTTAGCTGCAGTATATTCAGTACTGTATCCTGTGCAGCTAGATCTCGCTGCAGACCGTTCCTGTTGTTCTCTTCCTAATATACTACAGGTAGGCAGTGCATTCAGTTAGCTGTAGTATATTCAGTACTGTATCCTGTGCAGCAAGATCTCACTGCAGACCGTTCCTGTTGTTCTGTTCCTAATATACTACAGGCAGGCAGTTCAGTATATTCAGTACTGTATCCTGTGCAGCTAGATCTTGCTGCAGACCATTCCTGTTGTTTTGTTCCTAATATTCTACAGGCAGGCAGTTCATTCAGTTAGCTGCAGTATATATAGTACTGTATTCTGTGCCGCTAGATCTCACTGCAGACCGTTCCTGTTGTTCTGTTCCTAATATACTACAGGCAGGCAGTTCATTCAGTTAGCTGCAGTATATTCAGTACTGTATCCTGTGCAGCTAGATCTCGCTGCAGACCGTTCCTGTTCTGACAGGCAGGCAGTTCATTCAGTTAGCTGCAGTATATTCAGTACTGTATCCTGTGCAGCTAGATCTCGCTGCAGACCGTTCCTGTTGTTCTGTTCCTAATATACTACAGGCAGGCAGTTCATTCCGTTAGCTGCAGTATATTCGGTATATATATATACATCCCAGCTTTGTGCAGCTACATCTCACTGCAGGCCATTCCTGGTGTACCTATTCAAATACATTACAAATACATCAAATACAGTATGTCTGGAAGGCCAACAAGGAGAGGCAGACACTCACAGGCCACTAAAAGAGGGCAAGCAGGCTCTGTGTCTACAGCCAACATTGCTGGTTGTGGACACGGTGCATCCTCAGCATGTGGCCGTGGGGCACGCTTGTCCTTTTTTTCGGCAGCTGGCCGTGTTGAGCCACAACATGCAAGAAGAGTTGGTAGAGTGGATGACCAAGCCGTCCTTATCCTCCTCATCCTCTGTCACCCAGGCTCAGAGTACCTTGGCTGCCAATGCAGCTGCCAAAGAGGCCTCTTCCATCGGCTCAATGTCATCAGTCATTCCTTCCCTAGCCCCACCATCATGCTCTGATGATGTTGGGTACATGCTGCAGGGGGATGAGCAGCGTTTTGAAGGATCAGATGATGGTACCCAGATTGAGGAAGGCAGTAATGTGAGCCCAGAGAGAGGGGGTGCCCAAGAAGGACAACAAACTGGCAGTCATGTTCCCCCAGCTGTAGCATACTGCCAGGTTTGCTCCAGTGATGAGGAGGGAGGGGATGATGAGGTCACTGACTCTAAATGGGTGCCTGATAGGAGAGAGGAGGAGGCACATCTCCAACGAGCCAGGATGCCCTCCAGGGGCCAGTTTAAGGGCAGCCAACCGATGAATCACACCGCAGAGCTCCGCATGTGCAGGGTGCTGCTGACTCCATGCGTTTTTCCAAAAGTTCTTTGGTGTGAGCCTTTTTTGAGATGTGTGCAGCAGATCGCACCGGGTGCGCACAGGGTGCGTCTGTCCACCGACTCGGTCGATCGGCTGACCTTCATAAAAATGAATCAGTCTTGGATCACCACCAGCTACCAAGCACCTGATGCTGATGTAACAGACTAATTTTTTTATGAATGTGAGATCCCTTGAAGACTGCCTATGCTGATGCTGAGTGACTATCCTGTTATGCTGAGTGACTATCCTATTCCTCCTCAATGTTCATGTTGATAGCTTGTAAGAACATTTTTGGTTCTGGGCACTACCTCCAGTGCCTAAGGCCCAATTTTTCTGCCCCTGTTCAACAGGGGCGTGCAATTAAAATTTTTGCTGTAATATTTTGCAGCAGGGCTTGTTCCTGCACTCAACTAGAGTATCTGTGAGAGGTTGCAGTGTTGTGGCACCACCACCAGTGCCTAAGGCCCAATTTTTCTGCCCCAGTTCCTCAGGGGCGTGTACGGTAATTACAATTTTTGCTGTAGTATTTTGCAGCAGGGCTTGTTGCAGCGCCCACCAAGCATAACTTACAGTGTTCTTGTACCACCAACACCTAAGGCCAAAATTTCTGCAGAGTATATAGGTCAGGCCCCTACTTTCAAACATCCGACTTACAAAAGACTCCTACTTACAAACGGAGGGAGACAACAAGAAGTGAGAGGAAATCTACCCCTAGGAAGGGAAATTCTCTCCTGTAAGAGTTAATATGGGAAAAAGGTGTCTCCTCCACTGATGCTTTATCACCAATCCTTGTTTCCCCAAATTTCCAAAATCCAATTGTCATTGGGACAGAAAGTGAGGTGAAATCTTCTGAATAGGGGCACAGACAGCAAAACAAATGTTACAGGGGTTTTCCAAAAAGCTTAAAAATAGATTTTTGTGGCTGGAGCTACACTTACAAAATGTAACTGTTCCAAATTACAAACATATTCAACTTAAGAACAAACCTACAGTCCCTGTCTTTCTTGGGACCGCCTGTATACTAGTGTTCAGAGTATATAGGGCATGGGGGCCCCACGCCTTTGCTTTTTTTAAATTTGGGTGCGGGGTTCCCCTTAATATCCATTCAAGACTCAAAAGGCCTGGAGGGTTACCCATGCCATTTTTCTCAATAATTTTCATCCATATTGCCGGGACCCGAGATTACATTACAGCCGCAAGCAGTTTTAAATGATTTTTATTCCTTTAGAAATGTCATTTTGTGCAGGGACTGTTCTAAACACGGGAAACACACGCCACTTTACAGGCATACTATAGACCAGTGTTTCTCAACTCCAGTCCTCAAGGCGCCCCAACAGGTCATGTTTTCAGGATTTCCATTATTTTGCACAGGTGATTTGATCAGTTTCACTGCCTTAGTAATTACCACATCCGTTTCATCTGGGGGAAATCCTGAAAACATGACCTGTTGGGGCGCCTTGAGGACTGGAGTTGAGAAACACTGCTATAGACACCCCCCAGGTACGATATTTAAAGGAATATTTCACTTTTATTTTTTCACTTTAAGCATCATTAAAATCACTGCTCTCGAAAAAACGGCCTGTTTTTAAAACTTTTTTTTTGCATTGATACATGTCCCCTGGGGCAGGACCCGGGTCCCCAAACCCTTTTTAGGACAATAACTTGCATATTAGACTTTAAAATTCGCACTTTTGATTTCTCACGTTCGAGTCCTAAAGACTTTAACAGTGTTCGAAAGTTCGCGCAAACTTTCGGTCCGTTCGCGGGTTCTGGATGCGAACCAAACCGGGGGGTGTTTGGCTCATCCCTATTGCTCACACATGCCATGGTTATATATTTGGAATTACACCCCAAAATGCATTCTGCTACCTCTCCTGAGTATGGGGATACCTCATGTGTGAGACTTTTTGGGGGCTTAGCCGCGTACAGGACCCCGAAAAACCATGCACAGTCTTCAGGATTTCTAAGGGTGTAAATTTTTGATTTCACTCCTCACTACCTATCACAGTTTCGAAGGCCATAAAATGCCAAGATAGCACAACTCCCCCCCCCCCCAAATTACCCAATTTTGGAAAGTAGACACCCCAAGCTATTTGCTCATAGGCATGTTGAGTCCATGGAATATTTTATATTTTGCCATAAGTTGCAGGAAAATGACAATTGTTTTTTGCACAAAGTTGACACTAAATGATCTATTGCTCAAACATGCCATGGGAATATGTGAAATGACACCCCAAAATACATTTTGCTGCTTCTCCTAAATATGGGGATACCACGTGTGTGAGACTTTTTTGGAGCCTAGCCGTGTACAAGACCCCGAAAAAAAAGCACCGCCTTCAGGCTTTCTAAGGGCGTAAAATGGTGATTTCACTTCCTCTACTTATCACAGTTTCGGAGGCCATGAAATACCTGCTAAGCAAATGATGGTTAACAATAAAACAAAGTAACATTACAGTATAACATGCCCCGTACACACGGTCGGATTTTCCGACGGAAAATGTGTAATAGGACCTTGTTGTCGTAAATTCCGACCATGTGTAGGCTCCATCACACATTTTCCATCGGATTTTCCGACACACAAAGTTTGACAGCAGGCTATAAAATTTTCCGACAACAAAATCCGTTGTCGGAAATTCCGATCGTGTGTACACAAATCCGACGGACAAAGTGCCACGCATGCTCAGAATAAATAAAGAGATGAAAGCTATTGGCCACTGCCCCGTTTATAGTCCCGACGTACGTGTTTTACGTCACCGCGTTCAAAATGATCGGATTTTCCGACAACTTTGTGTGACCGTGTGTATGCAATACAAGTTTGAGCCAACATCCGTCTGAAAAAATCCTAGGATTTTGTTGTCGGAATGTCCGAACAAAAAAAACACATTTTTGCAGACTTATTAAAAAAGAAAACTGAAATATCACATGGTCCTAAGTATTCAGACCCTTTTCTCAGTATTTAGTAGAAGCACCCTTGTGATCTAATACAGCCATGAGTCTTTTTGGGAAAGATGCAACAAAAAGTAAACAAGCAAAAAGTTTTTCACACCTGGATTTGGGGATCCTCTGCCATTCCTCCTTGCAGATCCTCTCCAGTTCTGTCAGGTTGGAAGGTAAACGTTTGTGGACAGCCATTTTTAGGTCTCTCCAGAGATGCTCAATTGGGTTTAAGTCAGGGCTCTGGCTGGGCCATTCAAGAACAGTCACAGAGTTGTTGTGAAGCCACTCCTTCGTTATTTTAGCTGTGTGCTTAGGGTCATTGTCTTGTTGGAAGGTAAGGTAAACCTTCGGCCCAGTCTGAGGTCCTGGAGAAGGTTTTCGTCCAGGATATCCCTGTACTTGGCCGCATTCATCTTTCCCTCGATTGCAATCAGTCATCCTGTCCCTGCAGCTGAAAAACACCCCCACAGCATGATACTGCCACCACCATGCTTCACTGTTGGGACTGTATTGGACAGGTGATGAGCAGTGTCTGGTTTTCTCCACACATACCACTTAGAATTAAGGCCAAAAGTTCTATCTTGGACTCATCAGACCAAAGAATCTTATTTCTCACCATCTTGAAGTCCTTCAGGTGTTTTTTTAGCAAACTCCATGCAGGCTTTCATGTGTCTTGCACTGAGGAGAGGCTTCCGTCAGGAGGGCTGCAGTGATGGTTGACTTTCTACAACTTTCTCCCATCTCTCGACTGCATCTCTGGAGCTCAGCCACAATGATCTTTGGGTTCTTCTTTGCCTCTCTCACCAAGGCTCTTCTCTCCCTCAGTTTGGCCGGACGGCCAACTTTAGGAAGGTTTCTGGTCATCCCAAACGTCTTCCATTAAAAGATTATGGAGGCCACTGTGCTCTTAGGAACCTTAAGTGCAGCAGAAATTTTTTTGTAACCTTGGCCAGATCTGTGCCTTGCCACACTTCATGATTCTCATTTGCTCTGACATGCACTGTGAGCTGTAAGGTCTTATATAGACAGGTGCGTGGCTTTCCTAATCAAGTCCAATCAGTATAATCAAACACAGCTGGACTCAAATGAAGGTGAGATGTCAAGGATGATCAGAAGAAATGGACAGCACCTGAGTTAAAGGGTCTGACGACTTAGGACCATGTGATATTTCACATTTTCTTTTTTAATAAATCTGCAAAAAGTCAACAATTCTGTGTTTTTCTGTCAATATGGGGTGCTGTGTGTACATTAATGAGGGGAAAAAAATGATTTTAGCAAATGGCTGCAATATAACAAAGAGTGAAAAATTTAAGGGGGTCTAAATACTTTCCGTCCCCACTGTACATACCTGAAAAGCAAACATGATAAAACATAGTAACAATAAAACATTGCATTGTAGACTACAGTAAAAAAGAGCAGAACAATAGAGAGAGAACAGAGAGAGAGAGAACAATAAAACAACAACTATTTTTGTTTTTTTTATTTTATTTTTTTGGGGGGGGTTTAACATTTTTTTTTTACACTTTTATTTTGTAACTGTAACTATTCGGTTCCAGGTTAGGGTCTCCCAAAATGCGATGGCATCTTTGGAGGCCCTGTGTAAGTGTGTGCTAGTCTTTGCAGGGCTGTACCCTATGCTAATACTCCACTAGTGTGTGGTAGCGTTCAAAACATTCACCAATGGAAAGACCAGGATGGTCAGGACAGGAGGGACAATAATAGCGGGTGTCACGCCTATATATATATTTTCTTTGGGGGGTTTGTTGGGTAGGGGTACCAGGGAGGACATAAGGAAAATGCCTCTCATGCAGCTGGCTTACTGCATTTGGATTGGGAAGTTGGGCCACAGCACCGTCTGGAAACAGAAGGGCTGTGATGATCTCTTCCTGGAATTTAAGGAAAGATCCAGTTCGTCCTGAAGCTTTGTATGGCACATAAGCATTCAGCAGAGCCAATTGAAATAAGTATACAGACACTTTTTTGTACCAGCATCTGGCCTTACGGTAGGTAAGGCACCAACAACTGGTCGTTGAGTTCCACCCCTCCCATATTAAGGTTATATTCGTGGACACAGAGGGGTTTTTCCACAACACCAGTCACCGTAGGAATTAGGATCGTCGTGTCTGCGTGAAGGGTGGACAGAACTAAAACTTTCTGATTATCCCTCCATTTCACAGCAAGTAAATATTTGCACTTCAAGCAGGCTCTCTCCCCCAGCCTAAGACGGGAATCTACAAGCAGCTGGGGTAAGCCCCGGCAATTAGATTGCACAGTGCCAATTCTGTGATCAAACAAGTGACTAAAAAGTGGCACGCTTGTGTGATAATTGTCCACAATTTCTGTTTCCGAATAAGGGTGACACTAAGTCCCACACAATCTTACCAGCGCTCCCTATGTAATCTGGGCAGTTCTCCGGCTCTACGTGACTATCTCTTCCCTCGTAAACCATAAAACTATATGTATAGCCTGTGGCCTTGTCACAGAGCTTATACATCTTGACCCCATATCTGGCACGCTTGATGGGAAAATACTGTTTGAAAGACAAGCGGCCAGAAACTTGATGGGGAGTAAACAAGGCTGTAAACCAATGGTTGAAGTGGTTTAGGAGGGGCCGAATTTTGTAGAGCCGATCGTATCCAGGGTCACCCCGAGGACGACAGAGTTCATTGTCATTGAAGTGCATAAACTGCAAGACTTGCTTGTATCGTGCCCTGGCCATGGAGGCAGAGAACATGGCCATATGGTGAATTGGGTCATTGGACCAATATGACCGCAACTCACTCTTTTTAGTTATGCCCATGAGGAGGGATAGGCCCAGAAAGGTCTTAAATTCAGAAACCATAATAAGTTTCCAATCTCTGGCAAGGGTCAAATGGGGATTAGCGGCGATGAACTGACCAGCATACAAATTGCATTGGTCCACAATAGATCTATAGAGATTTTCTGTGAAAAACAGCGAATAAAAATCAAGTGACGTAAAATCAACTGTTTCCACCTTAATTCTGGGTTGGCCAGTGAATGGGGGAAGTACGGGTGCTGCAGAAGTGATGGGCTTCCAATTAGGATTGTCAAATGCAGCAGGAAGGGCACTATGGGCTTGACGGGCCTGTCTTTGTCTTCTGTGTGGCTGCGGGACACACCAGCTTGAAATGCACTTATGGGACTCACCACATCACCACATGTTACTGCAGTGCTGGTTTGACTATGACCAGGGGAGGGCTGGCAGCCTTAGGCCTGGGGGGCAAGTCCAGTCAAGTGGCCTATAGAACCGGTGGTGGCAAAGTGATGGATCGGGAAAACAGTCTCCAAGGTTTTTCATGATCACAAATGTGGGGGGGGGCAGGGAGGACAATGTGGCCCTCCAGGGCCTGTCGGGGACTTGTACTACCATGGCCTCCAGGAACTAAACTGCAAGCAAGTCCCTGTATGAATTCCTCAAAGCTGAGGACCTGACCCCCTCCGCAACTAGTGACGAACTACAAGTCCCAGCATTAACCCCTGAGATCTAAGGATGTGTCCCCTTAGATCCCATGGGTTCATGCTGTGCCCTGTAGTCCTTCACTAATGGGGGGGTGACACATGCTCAGCTCTGAGGGGTTTAAGCTGGGACAGTGGGACCTGTAGTCCTTCACTAGTGGGGGGGGACAGGGGTGTGTGACACAACCTGAGCTCTGAGGGGTTCATGCTGGGACCTTTAGTCACATCCCCAAAAGGAAAGGACTACAAGTCCCAGCATGAACCCTGGCTGAGATTTAAGGATGTGATCTCCTCCTCTGCTGCCGGCTTATGCTCCCATGACACACATATGTTCTAATTTATTCACTGCTCCCAACCTCACCTCGGGCAGCTTGACCAGAGGCTCTAATGGGCTTCAAAATAGGGTGGACTCGGAGAGCAGAGCCACCCAGGTGTCTTAGAAAAGCAACTGAATATTTGCTTTTCTAACACTGAACCGCCTCTCCGCCAATCAGGAAAAGCGGGTCTGATACCCGTCACCTGATTGGCTGAAAGGACAGGCGCTCCTATTGGATGTCTAGCAGGAGGAAAAGCACGGAGGAAGCATAGAGAACACAGGAACTGCTGCCTGTCCCACAGCTCCCTGCCTTCACTCGCTGCCTGACCCGCCACCAAGATGGGGTAAGTGCCAGTCAGACAGCGGGCAAGGTGGAGTGCTGGTTAAATGCAGACGGGGGGTAACATTGGCTGCATCTGATGGGCACAGTGGCTGCATTTGATGGGCACAGTGAGGCTGCAATTGATGGGCACAGTGGCTGCATTTATTGGCAGAGTGAGGCTGCAATTGATGGGGTTTTTTTAGTTTGAGCACTAGCCACCACTGACAGAGAGAGACATCGCTCCAAATTGTCCACAAAGATAGACCACTCCTCAAGAAAATAGCTTGATTCCTTTATCAGCATAGCAAAGCCTTGTACACACCACTAGTTTTTTTTTTGCTCAATCCAGTGAGTTGAACAAAAAACAAACAAACTGACAGCTCTGGTTGGAGCCGCTGAGCATGAGCAAAAGTGACCTGAGCATTGATTACTTTTCAGCAGAGTGGCAGTGGCTGCTGCAAGTGTGTACAAGCCTTTGGGCGCACACTGGTGTAGCTGCGGTTTGGCCGCAGTGCTTATGTACACAGTTTTCCTTAGCCGTAGTCCCATAGGCTTCTTTTAGGTTGTGCGTTTTTGCTGCAGTTTTTTTTTATAGCGCACTAAAGATGCAGCCGTTTTTGTGCACTTTCAGAAAATGCAGCAACAATGTGCAAACTAATAGAAGTCTATGGGACATGCAGGAAGACAGTGAGATCACCATCACTGCAGCAGACCAGTGTGAGCCCACATCATAGTACATAGGAGCAGGTACTGCACTGGCTGCTGAAAGAAACTTCCTTATCTGCAGAGGGAGGAGGGGGAGAGGAATTTAGGAGAGAGGGGGGAGAGAAGGGAGAGAGGCCAGTCACAGCTCACTCACTTGGAAGGAAGGACCCAGCAGGCAGAAGGCTCACTGGCTCGATTATCAGCTTCCAGAGCGTCCCATACAGAACTTCGACGGATCTCAGTTTTAAAGTTCCCGCCCACACGTTCTATTCACAGAAGCAGCACACAGGCTGCCCGGAGTGTGGGCGGGCACAGTGAGAGAGGGGGCTGGAGGAGGCAGAGCGGAGCCACCCTAAGACGATTCCTAGCCATCAGAGGACCAGTCAAGACACTAAGATCTGACTGTGGAACTAATTTCATTGGAGCCTGTCGAGAGTTACAGCTCAACTCTAGGCCAATCCAAGACTTTTTAGCTGAAAAAGGCTGTACCTGGATTTTCAATCCTCATCATTCTTCCCACATGGGTGGCTCATGGTAGAGAATGATAGGCATCACACGTAAAATATTGGACTCTAAGCTTATGGACTTAATTCTAGTCTAATTTTTCAAGACTTACCCAGGAGATTTTAACCACCTTCCTGGCAGAGGCATCTGCCATAATCAATTCAAGACCACTTGTTCCAGTGTCCAAAGATCCAGAGACCCCAACTATCCTTACCCCAGCTACTCTTCTTACCCAGAAGCTTGGGTCTATTCCTGTTCCACCTGGAAACTTTAAAGCAGAAAATCTGTGCTATGGGCCAGTGAAAGTGGGTACAACACCTCGTCAACTGCTTCTGGAATGGTTGGTAGATGGAGAGTTGGAAGACTCTGCAAGGACGCAGGAAATGGCAACGGCTGAACCCTAACATACAAGTTGCAGATCTTGTTCTGCTTAAGGGCCAGCAAACTTAAAGAATCGAATAGTCCATGGGACTTATTGTGAAGAGCGTTCCTAGTAATGACGGTAAAGTACGTAAAGTGGAGGTGAAGGTTTCAAGACAAGGGACAAAATAAGGGGGGAGGGGGTGGGAAGGGGGAGGGAATGCGGGGGGGCACGAGTAACCACCTGTACTTGGTCAAAGGAATGCTATGACTGTACTAGATCCTAAACCTGTTAGGGAACTGTTGCTGTAACCATAGGTAATGGTACACAAAAAAGGGGGAAGAGGGAAGGGGGATTAGCTCAATAGCAGTGAGCTCAAAAAGGGTTACCTTAAGCAACAGAGTAGTCATAGGATTATTAACAATTAAAATCAACTTTATTTTGGATAATACCAACCAATAAAAGTCCCATCATTGGGAAATGCAGTTTCCATTACAACAAAAAATGTAACAAAAAAGACCGCGGACACAAAACTAGACAGACAAGACAAACAGATACAAAGAAGTGGAGCTAGCCCAGTCCGGGCGTATTGCTTTGTACCCCAGGGACCCTGAGTGGGCTACCAATTAGCCAAATATTGGTCAAAAAAGTAAGTGTGACCGTAGTTCTCGGTTAGTAGATTTTAGTGGTCAGCTGTGGTTCAAAGCAATAAGAGGGTGGAGAGAGAATGAGAGCCGAGGTGCGTGTGCTAGAGGTGAATCAATTAATCAGTAGTTAACTAGGCTACTAATCTAGTATTAACATATGAACATGACTACTGTTGCCACTGATATGGTTTCTAGGATGTAGTGCTAGTTAGCAAAAGGTAACAATAGGCAGTCCATTAGATCAAGTCTTCTATATACTGTAGGAATTCACAGTCCAGTCAACAAAGTGAGTGATCAGGAAACAAAAGGGGATTACAAATCATTTGTCATTTCATGCTGGTCTTCAGCTTCCCTAAGATTGCCTGGCAAGGATATTGAGCTTGATAATTAGTGACGTTGGTGCCACTGCTTGTATACACTGGTTAGAATTGCTAGCAAGCTGAAAGCATATTAGCTGGTACACATATCCATGTGTCAATACATATGGGCTGTGTATACATATGTTCCGTGTATCAATACTTTACCGCCTCCACCAAGAGCCGCAATCATATAAATTGCTGTGTTCCGCTGTGCCTGGACGGGAAGGATCCCTGGTCTTTACCGTAATGAGCTGCAAAGAACAGCACGGGTAAATGGCCGATGCAAGGTGCAAATGGCTTGGCTGCAGCAGTCGTTTGATGCTAGAGTCCTGGTGTTGATGGCGGTATTAGAAATCCTAGTCGCTCACGTTGTCCATCGGTTCCTGGCGTGTAATGAGACGCCCTGCTCTCTCCACCGTGCCCGTGACATCCGCAGACTGAGCTGCGTTGTGACGTCAACGCGTTTCGCCGTGGCTAGTGGCATAGCTTCATCTTGGACGTTCATTGGACAGGCTCACACACACCCTTCTTATAGTGTGTTTGTTGGTGTTAGCCGCCAATGAGATGTTTTCATTAGAAGGATAGAAGGGATGTTGTCCAATCAGTTATGACCAGTTTGTCCATTCGGCCATTCATAGGATGTAACCGTTTGTTGTCACATCGTTTCCTTTAAAATCAGGAGCATTAGTAAATAAGTGATTAAGAGGCTTGTCAAGTAAGTTTTTATATACATATCTTGGGGATAAGTACTCGGAAATCAAGTGGTGACTTGGTGTGAGTGAAATAAAATAAGAAGAGAAGGGGAGGGGGAGAGAGAGAGAAAAAGAGGAAGAGTATAGGGACTTCACTGGATGGAAGTGAAATAGAGAAATAAGGCACCACGGTGGCAGTGCAATATGCACATTAGTGACATGTATACAGATAAACAAATAGACCAATAATTAGCTAAAGTATATAGCAGGAGCAGAATCGCCCATCATATACTTTGATCACTTAAGAAGAAAAGGGTCACTTATTTTCATTTATTAACAATTTATTGTGAAATCATTCAACAATGGGCCTTAAGCATGCTATTATTACTATCTTTCCCAAGCATATATATCAACACGTGCAAAACTATTTAAGTACATATCAAACACGGAATAGATTTATCCAAAAATTAAATTCTGATGTTGATAGCAAATGGTGTAAACTGCACTAGTGCTTAAAGGATAGAATAATAGGAGTTGTGACTAAAAAGTCAATACATTGTGTTTAAGTCTCCAGAAACACTTGTAGGTTCAGTTCTGTGTTTAACCCCACCGGCATGAGGGACTTTAGCTTATAGACCCACCACTTCTCCCTTTGGAGAAGTATGCCGTCAAAGTCTCCTCGTCTCGTGGGTAGTTTCAGGGCATAAATTCCTTTAACAGTTAGTCCCGCAGAGGAACCACCATGGCATAAAAAGAAATGTTTAGCCAAGGGTTTTTCTGGTATCTTTCCTTTAACATTGATTTCACGTAAGTACTCACAGATACATATCTTTAATGGTCTTTTTGTTTTGCCTATATATATCTTAGGGCAAGGGCAAGTTATCAGATAGATTACTCGTGATGTTGTACAATTAATAAGATCACGTATCTCAAAGGTTTTTTCATGAAGTGCATCAGTGAAGGTAGAGGTTCTATGGACAAGAGGGCAAACATGGCATTTGTTGCAGTGGAACATGCCCTTTGAGCAGGGGTACTCTGACAGCCAAGTAGGGCTTGGTTGTTTAACAAATTCTGATTGGATCGGCATATCTCCTAGGCTCGGGGCTCTGCATGCAACCAGCTTTGGTGATGCACTTACTATTTTAGCTAGTTCAGGGGCGTTAGTCAGAATTCCCCAATGTTTTTCAAGGATAGAGTGGACTTTTTTCCACTGGGAAACATAGGCTGTTATAACGCGCGCTGGTTCATTTGTTTGTGTCAAAGGAGCGTTGGTAGTTGACTTAGTACAAAGCAGACTCTCTCGATCTCTCATTGCTGCTTTTTCCCTAGCCCTCTTAATTTGTCTGTGCGAGTATCTGCGTTCGCGGAGTTCATTACTTTCCCGTCTATACTCAGCTGCGTCACTGCAGTTCCTTTTGATTCGTAGGAACTGTCCCACTGGTATCCTATTTTTTAACCAGTGGGGATGGTGACTTGTTGCATGCAGCAGCGTGTTTGCTGCTGTTTACTTACGGAATGTGCAGGTGCAAAGTTGGCCTTTCTCCAATGTGATCAGTAGGTCCAAGGATAGTCTCTTCTGATCAAAGCTGATCATATGTCAGTCGTATATTTCGTTCATTAGTGTTCAATTCCCTCATGAACTGGTGCAAACTTTCGGTATTGCCCCTCCAGATAATTAATACATCGTCGATGTACCGCAACCACGTGAGTACATGGTTGCGGTACATCGGCGAGGGATAGATGTCCTCTTCCTCCTATAGGCCCAGATGGAGGCAGGCATAAGCCGGTGCCCATGCTGCGCCCATGGAGGTACCTCGTATTTGATGGTAATAGGAGGTAAGGAACTGGAAGAAGTTGTTGGACAGAGTGAACTCCAACAAATCGACCAGGAATTCATTCTGTGGTTCAGACTCTGGATAGGTTAGGTCCAACTGCTTGGATACCCTTAGAGTGGGGTATTGAGGTATAAAGTGACTCAACGTCTACACTAACCAGAAGTATCCCCTCAGGTTGCCTACTCTCATTGATTTCGGTAATTTTTGCCAGTACATGCCTTGTGTCCTGAACAAAAGATTTTAGATTTTTTACCATGTCCTGTAGGAGAGAGTCCAAGTAGCGTCCAACTTTTTCCAAAGGGCCCTGGCAGGCGGACACAATTGGACTGCCTGGGGGGTTCTTTAAATTTTTGTGAACCTTCGGGATAATATGGAAGGTGGGTACATTGAACTCTCTGATTTGGAGATGTTGAAACTCACGGTTAGTTAGTAGGCCCTTATCCTTTGCATCCAGTAGTTTTCCATTGAGTTCAGTCACTAGTGCTGGAAAGGGGGTTACTATCAAGTTTTTCATAGGTGGTTGTATCATTTAGCAAACGTTTTGCTTCCTTTTCATAAATCCTGTTTACTACATTGCCCCCCTTGTCACTCTTTTTTATCACGATGTTACATCTCTTTTTAAGGTCATTTAAGGCTGCCCTTTCACCTACCGTCAAGTTGTCTTGGGATTTTTTTGTCCAATCAACCTTTGTCAGGTCAGTTTGGACCATGTCCAAAAAAAGTTTCAGCCACCTATTTTTGGATAGTGGGGTCATCTTCTGGGATCTAATTCTCAGGTTGGCCTGTCTTCTTATGGGGACAGATGTCGTTGGTGGTCCCTCACTCTCTTCTAGTAAAGAGTTCAGTATGTCTAGTGCTTTCTGATCATCTACATCCATAATTGCTACCGCTGTGGCCGTATTCTCGGTACTGTCATATAGTGAGCGTAAGAAGACTTTCCTCAAGAACAAAGTAATGTCCTTGAAAACCATGAACTCGTTCATATTATTTACGGGGGAGAATGTCATGCCTTTTTGTAGTAAACTAATATGATCAGAGTATTACGTCTGATAAATTGACAACCTTCATGTCTGTCCCTTTTGACGCTAATAGTACAGGTGTTGATTTAGTTACTGTCTCTTTTGGCTTCTGGTATAAGTTCGCTCTCTGGTTGGTTTGGTGGACTTGGAATTTTTTTAATGTCTTTTTGGTTTGTGGGGGTGATGTCCTTTCGGTAATTGGCTCCACCCCCTCCTGTTCTAAAAAAGTCACTGCTTTAGATGTTTCCTCATCAGATCCACTAAGTGATTTCCTGCGTCGTGGCCTGGATTAGCGACGATGCCCCCGTCCCTGTGATTTGCTACGTGCATGGCGTATTGTCAAGTCAAAGACCTCGTCTTTTTCAAAATCAGCGAGGTCTTGGCGGAACTTGCCCTGCTTTGTGATTTTTCGATTGAGTTGTGTTTTTTCAATTTCTTTTTTAAGAACATCGTTTTGTTTATTATTTATTCCTCACAATCTTTAAAAGTCTCTAAGCCCCGAGCGCTTTCATGTATCTGTTCCTGGATACTTTTAAGTTGGTTATTCTCCTCCTCAACTATTAATCGCATAACAGCTATTCCATGATTAATGCAGAGTTCCTTCCATTTAGGAAGGAAACTGTCTGTATGGAGGTGTTCTGCTGGAATTGTCTTATCTCGTAAACCCCTTGGAACTATTCTATGGGTTATATAGGGTTTGCAAAGATGATTTTAAAGGAAACGATGTGACAACAAACGGTTACATCCTATGAATGGCCGAACGGACAAACTGGTCATAACTGATTGGACAACGTCCCTTCTATCCTTCTAATGAAAACATCTTATTGGCGGCTAACACCAACAAACACACTATAAGAAGGGTGTGTGTGAGCCTGTCCAATGAACGTCCAAGATGAAGCTACGCCACTAGCCACGGTGAAACGCGTTGATGTCACAACGCAGCTCAGTCCGCGGACGTCACGGGCACGGTGGAGAGTGCAGGGCGTCTCATTACACGCCAGGAACCGATGGACAACGTGAGCGACTAGGATTTCTAATACCGCCAGCAACACCAGGACTCTAGCATCAAACGACTGCTGCAGCCAAGCCATTTGCACTTTGCATCGGCCACTTTACCCGTGCTGTTCTTTGCTCATTACGGTAAAGACCAGGGATCCTTCCCATCCAGGCACAGTGGAACACAGCAATTTATCTGATGCGGCTCTTGGTGGAGGCGGTAAAGTATTGATACACGGAACATATACCAGCCCATATGTATTGACACATGGATATGTGTACCAGCTAATATGCTTTCAGCTTGCTAGCAATTCTAACCAGTGTATTCAAGCAGTGGCGCCAACGTCACTAATTATCAAGCTCAATATCCTTGCCAGGCAATCTTAGGGAAGCTGAAGACCAGCATGAAATGACAAATGATTTGTAATCCCCTTTTGTTTCCTGATCACTCACTTTGTTGACTGGACTGTGAATTCCTACAGTATATAGAAGACTTGATCTCATAGACTGCCTATTGTTACCTCTTGCTAACTAGCACTGCATCCTAGATACCATATCAGTGGCAACAGTAGTCTTGTTCATATGTCAATACTAGATTAGTAGCCTAATTAACTACTGATTAATTGATTCGCCTCTAGCACAAGCACCTCGGCTCTCATTCTCTCTCCACCCTCTTATTGCTTTGAACCACAGCTGACCACTAAAATCCACTAACCGAGAACTACGGTCACACTTACTTTTTTGACCAATATTTGGCTAATTGGTAGCCCACTCAGGGTCCCTGGGGTACAAAGCAATACGCCCAGACTGGGCTAGCTCCACTTCTTTGTATCTGTTTGTCTTGCCTGTCTAGTTTTGTGTCCGCGGTCTTTTTTATTACATTTTTTGTTGTGATGGAAACTGCATTTCCCAATGATGAGACTTTTATTGCTTGGTATTATCCAAAATAAAGTTGATTTTAATTGTTAATAATCCTATGACTACTCTGTTGCTTAAGGTAACCCTTTTTGAGCTCACTGCTATTGAGCTAATCCCCCTTCCCTCTTCCCCCTTTTTTGTGTTCAAGACAAGGGACTGTAAAGACTTTCATCAGACCTATCACGGAACTCATTCTGCTCTTACCCTTCGGAGAATGAACTTGTTTGCTTACGCTGCTGGATCCTACCTGTGACTTCAAGAAGAAAGTGTCTTGAACTTTAGTTGACATAACTTGAAGCCTTGAATTAAAGTGGATGTAAACCCAATGTCATCCTTTCTAAACTACTGCCATGGGGTAATCCTTTTTAAATCTGAGGTGGTTTATTAAAAATATAAATTCAACACTCACATTTGGAAGAAATTGATACAGCATGTAAAAGCATGAGGCGAT